>OX438529.1:19285493-20633150 GCA_949316355.1 Bruchidius siliquastri
TCATAATCATAATCATAATCATAATCATAATCATAATCATAATCATAATCATAATCATAATCATAATCATAATCATAATCATAATCATAATCATAATCATAATCATAATCATAATCATAATCATAATCATAATCATAATCATAATCATAATCATAATCATAATCATAATCATAATCATAATCATAATCATAATCATAATCATAATCATAATCATAATCATAATCATAATCATAATCATAATCATAATCATAATCATAATCATAATCATAATCATAATCATAATCATAATCATAATCATAATCATAATCATAATCATAATCATAATCATAATCATAATCATAATCATAATCATAATCATAATCATAATCATAATCATAATCATAATCATAATCATAATCATAATCATAATCATAATCATAATCATAATCATAATCATAATCATAATCATAATCATAATCATAATCATAATCATAATCATAATCATAATCATAATCATAATCATAATCATAATCATAATCATAATCATAATCATAATCATAATCATAATCATAATCATAATCATAATCATAATCATAATCATAATCATAATCATAATCATAATCATAATCATAATCATAATCATAATCATAATCATAATCATAATCATAATCATAATCATAATCATAATCATAATCATAATCATAATCATAATCATAATCATAATCATAATCATAATCATAATCATAATCATAATCATAATCATAATCATAATCATAATCATAATCATAATCATAATCATAATCATAATCATAATCATAATCATAATCATAATCATAATCATAATCATAATCATAATCATAATCATAATCATAATCATAATCAATCATAATCATAATGATTTCGTGTTGGATCGTATTCTGAGACTTGATGTTGAAACCAGAACTTGTATTGCTGAGTGCGTTGCAGAGTGGGTTCAGGCAAAGGTAAAACCTAATGGAGCTAAGAGAATCTCCTTGGAAGATACCGCTCCGTATGTGGAGCTCTTCTGTTTGGATGTACTCAGTCTCTGTTTTAAGATGAATATTGGTTTGCCATGTTTGCATGGTTTGCATTAGGAACCACCTGATGCCTGGGTTGGTCTTATAGATTTCTAGAACTTTTATCAGCCAGCTATGGGGTACAGAGTCAAATGCTTTTTATAGTCTATGTAACAGGTGTGAAGATGTCTGTGTTCTTTTCTGGTCTGTTCCATGATCACGCTATCAATTATGAGTTTTTGTTGATTTTTACAATCTTGGGTTTTACCTATATCCTTTTCTTCCGTAAGTATGTTGTATCTTGTACAACGTTGGCAGGCAGGATTGGGCGATAATTTTCCGGGTTTTTAGTATCTGCGTTTTTGGATTTTATGTAAATTATACCTTGTGTGAGGAATTGGAAGTCTATTAGGCTGGAGTATAGCTTTGTTGATTTGGTTTGCGAGTGCTTCATATGTTGAGGTTAGTGGCTTGTACCAGAATTTTTTTATGTTTTCCACGCCTGGACTTTTCGAATTGTGGATGTGTTTAATTGTATCTGCTATTTCATGAGGTGTCAGTATGATTTCTTCGTGTTCTGATATATGTTGATGTTTTTCCTCTTGCATGCAGCATTTCCATTGTGTGTTTTTGGTTCCGACTATAGATTTTTTCAGAATAGTTATTTCTTGTTTGCTTGGGAGTTCTATTGTTGTTATCTGGTTGATTGATATTGCTTTTTGGTAGAACTGTTTCTGATTCCTCCGAAAAAGATTGCTAACATACTTTCTTTCGTTGAATTCTTTGTATCTACGTAGTCTCGCTGCATAAACCGATAATTTCTGTTTTAGTGAATCACAGACCTCTGGTAATGGTGTTTGTGGTGATCTAGATTTGAGTCTAGTTATTATTGTTGCAATGTGTTTTGAAGTGTTTTATAGATACCGACAAGACAGTCCCAGCCAATAGGCCTGACATCGTTTTTCAATCAAAGGCAAAAAAAGTTACCTATTTAATTGATCTTGCTGTACTCAGTGATAACAACATTCCAAGCACCTATTCTGGAAAAATATCTAAATACACAGAGCTCGCAGTAGAAATTAAGTGACTCTGGAAACAAGAAAATGTCATTATCATTCCCCTCATTATGTCAGTCTCGGGCCTCACACCAACCACATTCGCACCACACATACAGCGGCTGGGTCAGGACGAAAAGTTACACAAAACCTTCCAAAAGTCTGTGATCGTCAAGACATGTAGTATTGTACGAAACTTCCTCAATGCAGAGTAATAGCTCGAGTACTGACTTGGTATAGCCCGTCAGTACCTGATAACACCGCAATCTTGCGAGAAGACTCAGTACCTGATAACACCGCAATCTTGCGAGAAGACTGCAGATAAAAATAATAATAAAAATAATAATAACCCTCTTTTATTGATTGCAACCATATTTGACTAATACATGCTGAACTGATGGTGAAGTCTAGTTCTAGGGCTACTCCACTTAACCACTAGGGTGTTGTTATACACCAAAATTTATAGAAGCAGAAAAAATAAAATTAGTCAGAACTGACGTATAAGATTAAATAATTAACTAGAACAACAATAGTAATACAATATATATGCACGTGGGAAATAGAAACTACTGACTGAAGAAAAATGAAAATAGAATGCCATAAGAATGTGGTAAATTATTACAGCTTACTTAGCGAAATTAAAATATTTTGAAACATATGGCTTCGCAGTTTGGAATAAAATTAAATTAAACAGACGTTGTTAACTAAACGAAGTGAAGTATTTTCGAATACGAAGCAGAGTTGAAAACTTGCTGTCTTATGTTGTCAAAGTCAAAGCTGTATTAGATCTTAATTTCCTAGAACGAATTTCAGTGCAAGGAACAAATTTGAACAATAGAGTTCCTATTCTAATCCTCATGGATTAGGCATAGATAGAAGTTTATGAGTGAATGTATTCAAATGGGGTATTCTTCGATTTTCTATGTGTAACTTCCATCTAGCGAATTAGCAAATAGAGATTTGTCACGTTTATTCTTCACATAGCAGTACTATCATTGTTCAGGGGCCTATTGGTTACTAACTGCAGATCCTCGTCTACACAGACACTGATTCTGTATTGCAAGATGCGAGCATGGTTCGAAATTCGGAAGGAAAATAGCTTTCTGGGTCGTGCACCTCACATAATCAAGATTTCTGATCGAGTAAGCGATGTGCATGCTTAGCTTTACTTCCCCAAGCATATAACCAGTAATTGAAAGGTGTTAAGTTTCGAATCCCGTAGTTGGCCAGTTTCTTCCGGATTTTAATATGAAAATTTGATATAATCACGATGCTTGCATCATGCCACCGCCTACGCCTAGATTTTATTACAACATCTTCAATAAAGCAGCTTTGTATACATTATGTCAATACAGGCATGAATAAATTAACTGAACTCAACGAATTCGAGCGATGCTTCCCATTTTCTTTTATGTGGCAGTTTTGATCGGGCAGAACGGAAATTGATTTTTTAATGCTCCGTCTCTGGTTATTATTTCACGTTCAACTGAATATTGAATGCTCCAGTAGTTGTAGCAAGCATCAGGTATTGATATTCAGGCCTGTTCATTAATGAAGCGAAATAGAACAGTCGTTTTGGATGGAATGTCAAACATGCTTCATGAATGTAAGAGGTTCACATAAGCCTAAGTCTAAAATGTGTTCGTTTTGGAGTTATTGGTTGTTGGCATGTTCAATCTCCCAGACCTATTAGGACAAGTTCAACTTTAGGACAAAAAAGAGGTTTGGTATACTCCCTCATTTGACACCGGGCCTAACGATAACGATAACGATAACGATAACGATAACGATAACGATAACGATAACGATAACGATAACGATAACGATAACGATAACGATAACGATAACGATAACGATAACGATAACGATAACGATAACGATAACGATAACGATAACGATAACGATAACGATAACGATAACGATAACGATAACGATAACGATAACGATAACGATAACGATAACGATAACGATAACGATAACGATAACGATAACGATAACGATAACGATAACGATAACGATAACGATAACGATAACGATAACGATAACGATAACGATAACGATAACGATAACGATAACGATAACGATAACGATAACGATAACGATAACGATAACGATAACGATAACGATAACGATAACGATAACGATAACGATAACGATAACGATAACGATAACGATGACGATAACGATAACGATAACGATAACGATAACGATAACGATAACGATAACGATAACGATAACGATAACGATAACGATAACGATAACGATAACGATAACGATAACGATAACGATAACGATAACGATAACGATAACGATAACGATAACGATAACGATAACGATAACGATAACGATAACGATAACGATAACGATAACGATAACGATAACGATAACGATAACGATAACGATAACGATAACGATAACGATAACGATAACGATAACGATAACGATAACGATAACGATAACGATAACGATAACGATAACGATAACGATAACGATAACGATAACGATAACGATAACGATAACGATAACGATAACGATAACGATAACGATAACGATAACGATAACGATAACGATAACGATAACGATAACGATAACGATAACGATAACGATAACGATAACGATAACGATAACGATAACGATAACGATAACGATACCGATAACGATAACGATAACGATAACGATAACGATAACGATAACGATAACGATAACGATAACGATAACGATAACGATAACGATAACGATAACGATAACGATAACGATAACGATAACGATAACGATAACGATAACGATAACGATAACGATAACGATAACGATAACGATAACGATAACGATAACGATAACGATAACGATAACGATAACGATAACGATAACGATAACGATAACGATAACGATAACGATAACGATAACGATAACGATAACGATAACGATAACGATAACGATAACGATAACGATAACGATAACGATAACGATAACGATAACGATAACGATAACGATAACGATAACGATAACGATAACGATAACGATAACGATAACGATAAGGATATGATAATAATAATAATAATAATAATAATGATAATGATAATGATAATGATAATGATAATGATAATGATAATAATAATAATCATAATCATAATCATAATCATAATCATAATCATAATCATAATCATAATCATAATCATAATCATAATCATAATCATAATCATAATCATAATCATAATCATAATCATAATCATAATCATAATCATAATCATAATCATAATCATAATCATAATCATAATCATAATCATAATCATAATCATAATCATAATCATAATCATAATCATAATCATAATCATAATCATAATCATAATCATAATCATAATCATAATCATAATCATAATCATAATCATAATCATAATCATAATCATAATCATAATCATAATCATAATCATAATCATAATCATAATCATAATCATAATCATAATCATAATCATAATCATAATCATAATCATAATCATAATCATAATCATAATCATAATCATAATCATAATCATAATCATAATCATAATCATAATCATAATCATAATCATAATCATAATCATAATCATAATCATAATCATAATCATAATCATAATCATAATCATAATCATAATCATAATCATAATCATAATCATAATCATAATCATAATCATAATCATAATCATAATCATAATCATAATCATAATCATAATCATAATCATAATCATAATCATAATCATAATCATAATCATAATCATAATCATAATCATAATCATAATCATAATCATAATCATAATCATAATCATAATCATAATCATAATCATAATCATAATCATAATCATAATCATAATCATAATCATAATCATAATCATAATCATAATCATAATCATAATCATAATCATAATCATAATCATAATCATAATCATAATCATAATCATAATCATAATCATAATCATAATCATAATCATAATCATAATCATAATCATAATCATAATCATAATCATAATCATAATCATAATCATAATCATAATCATAATCATAATCATAATCATAATCATAATCATAATCATAATCATAATCATAATCATAATCATAATCATAATCATAATCATAATCATAATCATAATCATAATCATAATCATAATCATAATCATAATCATAATCATAATCATAATCATAATCATAATCATAATCATAATCATAATCATAATCATAATCATAATCATAATCATAATCATAATCATAATCATAATCATAATCATAATCATAATCATAATCATAATCATAATCATAATCATAATCATAATCATAATCATAATCATAATCATAATCATAATCATAATCATAATCATAATCATAATCATAATCATAATCATAATCATAATCATAATCATAATCATAATCATAATCATAATCATAATCATAATCATAATCATAATCATAATCATAATCATAATCATAATCATAATCATAATCATAATCATAATCATAATCATAATCATAATCATAATCATAATCATAATCATAATCATAATCATAATCATAATCATAATCATAATCATAATCATAATCATAATCATAATCATAATCATAATCATAATCATAATCATAATCATAATCATAATCATAATCATAATCATAATCATAATCATAATCATAATCATAATCATAATCATAATCATAATCATAATCATAATCATAATCATAATCATAATCATAATCATAATCATAATCATAATCATAATCATAATCATAATCATAATCATAATCATAATCATAATCATAATCATAATCATAATCATAATCATAATCATAATCATAATCATAATCATAATCATAATCATAATCATAATCATAATCATAATCATAATCATAATCATAATCATAATCATAATCATAATCATAATCATAATCATAATCATAATCATAATCATAATCATAATCATAATCATAATCATAATCATAATCATAATCATAATCATAATCATAATCATAATCATAATCATAATCATAATCATAATCATAATCATAATCATAATCATAATCATAATCATAATCATAATCATAATCATAATCATAATCATAATCATAATCATAATCATAATCATAATCATAATCATAATCATAATCATAATCATAATCATAATCATAATCATAATCATAATCATAATCATAATCATAATCATAATCATAATCATAATCATAATCATAATCATAATCATAATCATAATCATAATCATAATCATAATCATAATCATAATCATAATCATAATCATAATCATAATCATAATCATAATCATAATCATAATCATAATCATAATCATAATCATAATCATAATCATAATCATAATCATAATCATAATCATAATCATAATCATAATCATAATCATAATCATAATCATAATCATAATCATAATCATAATCATAATCATAATCATAATCATAATCATAATCATAATCATAATCATAATCATAATCATAATCATAATCATAATCATAATCATAATCATAATCATAATCATAATCATAATCATAATCATAATCATAATCATAATCATAATCATAATCATAATCATAATCATAATCATAATCATAATCATAATCATAATCATAATCATAATCATAATCATAATCATAATCATAATCATAATCATAATCATAATCATAATCATAATCATAATCATAATCATAATCATAATCATAATCATAATCATAATCATAATCATAATCATAATCATAATCATAATCATAATCATAATCATAATCATAATCATAATCATAATCATAATCATAATCATAATCATAATCATAATCATAATCATAATCATAATCATAATCATAATCATAATCATAATCATAATCATAATCATAATCATAATCATAATCATAATCATAATCATAATCATAATCATAATCATAATCATAATCATAATCATAATCATAATCATAATCATAATCATAATCATAATCATAATCATAATCATAATCATAATCATAATCATAATCATAATCATAATCATAATCATAATCATAATCATAATCATAATCATAATCATAATCATAATCATAATCATAATCATAATCATAATCATAATCATAATCATAATCATAATCATAATCATAATCATAATCATAATCATAATCATAATCATAATCATAATCATAATCATAATCATAATCATAATCATAATCATAATCATAATCATAATCATAATCATAATCATAATCATAATCATAATCATAATCATAATCATAATCATAATCATAATCATAATCATAATCATAATCATAATCATAATCATAATCATAATCATAATCATAATCATAATCATAATCATAATCATAATCATAATCATAATCATAATCATAATCATAATCATAATCATAATCATAATCATAATCATAATCATAATCATAATCATAATCATAATCATAATCATAATCATAATCATAATCATAATCATAATCATAATCATAATCATAATCATAATCATAATCATAATCATAATCATAATCATAATCATAATCATAATCATAATCATAATCATAATCATAATCATAATCATAATCATAATCATAATCATAATCATAATCATAATCATAATCATAATCATAATCATAATCATAATCATAATCATAATCATAATCATAATCATAATCATAATCATAATCATAATCATAATCATAATCATAATCATAATCATAATCATAATCATAATCATAATCATAATCATAATCATAATCATAATCATAATCATAATCATAATCATAATCATAATCATAATCATAATCATAATCATAATCATAATCATAATCATAATCATAATCATAATCATAATCATAATCATAATCATAATCATAATCATAATCATAATCATAATCATAATCATAATCATAATCATAATCATAATCATAATCATAATCATAATCATAATCATAATCATAATCATAATCATAATCATAATCATAATCATAATCATAATCATAATCATAATCATAATCATAATCATAATCATAATCATAATCATAATCATAATCATAATCATAATCATAATCATAATCATAATCATAATCATAATCATAATCATAATCATAATCATAATCATAATCATAATCATAATCATAATCATAATCATAATCATAATCATAATCATAATCATAATCATAATCATAATCATAATCATAATCATAATCATAATCATAATCATAATCATAATCATAATCATAATCATAATCATAATCATAATCATAATCATAATCATAATCATAATCATAATCATAATCATAATCATAATCATAATCATAATCATAATCATAATCATAATCATAATCATAATCATAATCATAATCATAATCATAATCATAATCATAATCATAATCATAATCATAATCATAATCATAATCATAATCATAATCATAATCATAATCATAATCATAATCATAATCATAATCATAATCATAATCATAATCATAATCATAATCATAATCATAATCATAATCATAATCATAATCATAATCATAATCATAATCATAATCATAATCATAATCATAATCATAATCATAATCATAATCATAATCATAATCATAATCATAATCATAATCATAATCATAATCATAATCATAATCATAATCATAATCATAATCATAATCATAATCATAATCATAATCATAATCATAATCATAATCATAATCATAATCATAATCATAATCATAATCATAATCATAATCATAATCATAATCATAATCATAATCATAATCATAATCATAATCATAATCATAATCATAATCATAATCATAATCATAATCATAATCATAATCATAATCATAATCATAATCATAATCATAATCATAATCATAATCATAATCATAATCATAATCATAATCATAATCATAATCATAATCATAATCATAATCATAATCATAATCATAATCATAATCATAATCATAATCATAATCATAATCATAATCATAATCATAATCATAATCATAATCATAATCATAATCATAATCATAATCATAATCATAATCATAATCATAATCATAATCATAATCATAATCATAATCATAATCATAATCATAATCATAATCATAATCATAATCATAATCATAATCATAATCATAATCATAATCATAATCATAATCATAATCATAATCATAATCATAATCATAATCATAATCATAATCATAATCATAATCATAATCATAATCATAATCATAATCATAATCATAATCATAATCATAATCATAATCATAATCATAATCATAATCATAATCATAATCATAATCATAATCATAATCATAATCATAATCATAATCATAATCATAATCATAATCATAATCATAATCATAATCATAATCATAATCATAATCATAATCATAATCATAATCATAATCATAATCATAATCATAATCATAATCATAATCATAATCATAATCATAATCATAATCATAATCATAATCATAATCATAATCATAATCATAATCATAATCATAATCATAATCAATCATAATCATAATGATTTCGTGTTGGATCGTATTCTGAGACTTGATGTTGAAACCAGAACTTGTATTGCTGAGTGCGTTGCAGAGTGGGTTCAGGCAAAGGTAAAACCTAATGGAGCTAAGAGAATCTCCTTGGAAGATACCGCTCCGTATGTGGAGCTCTTCTGTTTGGATGTACTCAGTCTCTGTTTTAAGATGAATATTGGTTTGCCATGTTTGCATGGTTTGCATTAGGAACCACCTGATGCCTGGGTTGGTCTTATAGATTTCTAGAACTTTTATCAGCCAGCTATGGGGTACAGAGTCAAATGCTTTTTATAGTCTATGTAACAGGTGTGAAGATGTCTGTGTTCTTTTCTGGTCTGTTCCATGATCACGCTATCAATTATGAGTTTTTGTTGATTTTTACAATCTTGGCTTTTACCTATATCCTTTTCTTCCGTAAGTATGTTGTATCTTGTACAACGTTGGCAGGCAGGATTGGGCGATAATTTTCCGGGTTTTTAGTATCTGCGTTTTTGGATTTTATGTAAATTATACCTTGTGTGAGGAATTGGAAGTCTATTAGGCTGGAGTATAGCTTTGTTGATTTGGTTTGCGAGTGCTTCATATGTTGAGGTTAGTGGCTTGTACCAGAATTTTTTTATGTTTTCCACGCCTGGACTTTTCGAATTGTGGATGTGTTTAATTGTATCTGCTATTTCATGAGGTGTCAGTATGATTTCTTCGTGTTCTGATATATGTTGATGTTTTTCCTCTTGCATGCAGCATTTCCATTGTGTGTTTTTGGTTCTGACTATAGATTTTTTCAGAATAGTTATTTCTTGTTTGCTTGGGAGTTCTATTGTTGTTATCTGGTTGATTGATATTGCTTTTTGGTAGAACTGTTTCTGATTCCTCCGAAAAAGATTGCTAACATACTTTCTTTCGTTGAATTCTTTGTATCTACGTAGTCTCGCTGCATAAACCGATAATTTCTGTTTTAGTGAATCACAGACCTCTGGTAATGGTGTTTGTGGTGATCTAGATTTGAGTCTAGTTATTATTGTTGCAATGTGTTTTGAAGTGTTTTATAGATACCGACAAGACAGTCCCAGCCAATAGGCCTGACATCGTTTTTCAATCAAAGGCAAAAAAAAGTTACCTATTTAATTGATCTTGCTGTACTCAGTGATAACAACATTCCAAGCACCTATTCTGGAAAAATATCTAAATACACAGAGCTCGCAGTAGAAATTAAGTGACTCTGGAAACAAGAAAATGTCATTATCATTCCCCTCATTATGTCAGTCTCGGGCCTCACACCAACCACATTCGCACCACACATACAGCGGCTGGGTCAGGACGAAAAGTTACACAAAACCTTCCAAAAGTCTGTGATCGTCAAGACATGTAGTATTGTACGAAACTTCCTCAATGCAGAGTAATAGCTCGAGTACTGACTTGGTATAGCCCGTCAGTACCTGATAACACCGCAATCTTGCGAGAAGACTGCAGATAAAAATAATAATAAAAATAATAATAACCCTCTTTTATTGATTGCAACCATATTTGACTAATACATGCTAAACTGATGGTGAAGTCTAGTTCTAGGGCTACTCCACTTAACCACTAGGGTGTTGTTATACACCAAAATTTATAGAAGCAGAAAAAATAAAATTAGTCAGAACTGACGTATAAGATTAAATAATTAACTAGAACAACAATAGTAATACAATATATACGCACGTGGGAAATAGAAACTACTGACTGAAGAAAAATGAAAATAGAATGCCATAAGAATGTGGTAAATTATTACAGCTTACTTAGCGAAATTAAAATATTTTGAAACATATGGCTTCGCAGTTTGGAATAAAATTAAATTAAACAGACGTTGTTAACTAAACGAAGTGAAGTATTTTCGAATACGAAGCAGAGTTGAAAACTTGCTGTCTTATGTTGTCAAAGTCAAAGCTGTATTAGATCTTAATTTCCTAGAACGAATTTCAGTGCAAGGAACAAATTTGAACAATAGAGTTCCTATTCTAATCCTCATGGATTAGGCATAGATAAAAGTTTATGAGTGAATGTATTCAAATGGGGTATTCTTCGATTTTCTATGTGTAACTTCCATCTAGCGAATTAGCAAATAGAGATTTGTCACGTTTATTCTTCACATAGCAGTACTATCATTGTTCAGGGGCCTATTGGTTACTAACTGCAGATCCTCGTCTACACAGACACTGATTCTGTATTGCAAGATGCGAGCATGGTTCGAAATTCGGAAGGAAAATAGCTTTCTGGGTCGTGCACCTCACATAATCAAGATTTCTGATCGAGTAAGCGATGTGCATGCTTAGCTTTACTTCCCCAAGCATATAACCAGTAATTGAAAGGTGTTAAGTTTCGAATCCCGTAGTTGGCCAGTTTCTTCCGGATTTTAATATGAAAATTTGATATAATCACGATGCTTGCATCATGCCACCGCCTACGCCTAGATTTTATTACAACATCTTCAATAAAGCAGCTTTGTATACATTATGTCAATACAGGCATGAATAAATTAACTGAACTCAACGAATTCGAGCGATGCTTCCCATTTTCTTTTATGTGGCAGTTTTGATCGGGCAGAACGGAAATTGATTTTTTAATGCTCCGTCTCTGGTTATTATTTCACGTTCAACTGAATATTGAATGCTCCAGTAGTTGTAGCAAGCATCAGGTATTGATATTCAGGCCTGTTCATTAATGAAGCGAAATAGAACAGTCGTTTTGGATGGAATGTCAAACATGCTTCATGAATGTAAGAGGTTCACATAAGCCTAAGTCTAAAATGTGTTCGTTTTGGAGTTATTGGTTGTTGGCATGTTCAATCTCCCAGACCTATTAGGGCAAGTTCAACTTTAGGACAAAAAAGAGGTTTGGTATACTCCTTCATTTGACACCGGGCCTCTCAAACTGTGCCGCGGCACTGTCCGACGGAAATCACGAGACGTCACTTCAGTTCCGACTTCAAACGTTACACTCAAAAAAGCAAAAACATCTGGCTTACAGACTGACCTCATGTTTTCCTATCACAATAATAATTATGATAATTATATATTTTACGAGGTCTTCGTTGAGAAATAGGGTAATTTTAAAGTTTGATAGCTAGACATCAGCATCCTCTGAAGAATAATATCGCAAACGCTATACAAACATGGTTTCATGTTGTTATAGCAGCATGGGTTCATTCTTAGTATTGATTTGATGCGCCGTACTGGCTTTGACAGCATCAACTCAGCCGCGCACCAAATCTCTAGATAAGAATGATCAGATCCACAAGCAGTGACCCAGGGTGCCAAGATACAGCACCCTACCCGAGGTGACGACGTTTCTCCTCCGTTCAACAGAACCACAAATACCGCGATTTAATTTAATTTTTTTAATTTAATAAAGTATCAATAAAATGTTTGATTCATTTTTTTATGAATACCCTCATATTTTATATGGTTAGTTTCCACATTGAAAGAAACTGATCGGGCTCCATTTAATTTTGCCTAACGAGAATCAGAGTTAGCTTCTGAATTTATTGTAGAAGAATTTGGTATTGTAGTTGGAACTAAAAATGATTGCTTGTATAGAGGTCGTAATATGAAAACGGGTTTCATCTACTTCGACTACATAGGTATTAATCTCATAGATACATACAAATACTTTGAGGTATGGTATAATTTTACTGATTTGAATTATAATCGCAGATTGTAGGTAACTTCGCGGGGAGTTATCGAGATAACTCGTCCCTCTTCCTACCTTTGCATTATTCAAAACTCCGCCTCCAGCTGTGGAATTTCACTTCCCGCTAAGTAAGCAAATTTCGGAATAAAGAGAACGTATTCCAAATTAAGTGAGGATCTACCTAAGACAAACGAAAATAACTCAATTTATTTTCTTGTGCCAGAGGCGCAAGATCAGGAAATATTAAAATGGCGCATTCAACTTGCTTAATAAGAGCAAATAACGTTTTGTTAATTCGGACTAAATTACTAAAATTATGCATATGGCCTAGAAAAACAAGTACTCATAGTTTAAATACACAACTTTGGAGTTAGAAGAAACCAGATTTTTTTCTTATGTGAATGGGACTCGAGCCCGTGTCCTCAGCATTCAGTGATTTAGATCGACTCGTCAACGCATTGCAGTGGTCGAACGGATACAGCGTCAGAACTGAATGCTGGAAACATGAGTTCGAGTCCAGGCCGGATCAATATTTTTTCTCTCAGCAAGGTTGTGCTTTTAAGTGTATAATATCCAACATGCATCCGACGTGCTATAGACATGCATGTTTGGTCTTTAGTCTAGACTCGTCAATATAGAGTGGCGATATTACTGTGGAGAGCAATTGGGTGGTATATACGTAACCCAGCCAGCCTAATAGAAGCATCAACTTGGTGATGAGTTGTTGAGTTTGTAATCTGAATTTATACAGTCAAGGATGTCTTCCGAGCAAGCATCTAAGTACTTCCAATGACTAATACCACTGCAAGTGAAGAAGATAGTCAATCTACCTGAAGCCACTGCAAAGAAGTAAAACAGCAGTTTCGTAGTTACTATTTGTTAGCCTCATTCAGTTAAGGTGCAGGAATCTGCAGCTATAGTTATTAAAAAATAACGCTACATGAAAAAAATTGCTACGCCCTAAGATGCTGTGAAACTAAACAATTATTCAAATTCAGACTATCCGAATGTTTGATACATTCGTAAAGCAACCAAAATTTGCTATACTTATAAGTCTGGTGTATCGTAAAACGACATACCACAGCTATTGACATTACTAAAAAAATTCTAAAGTAATCCCTTAATGTAACTTTCAAAACTAATCCTGTTGTATGTCTAGTTTAAATTATATTTGCACTTGCCGATGATTGAAACCACATGGAAATTGAACATTTCGACTGTTTGTAGAGCCTTTAACAAAGTACAAAAAAAAGAAATGAATTATAAGTGAAAGAACGGAGATGTATCATTTGTATTGGTTATATATCTAAAATGATAAACATATACCACATTCTCAGAGACCTGTACTACTGCATATTATCATGATTATGTAAGCGAATTATCTGAGAAACTGAGAAATGCTTGCAAAAAATCAATCTCATATCATCATAACAATAGTTTTGAAGACAACAAATATACAAAGCCAAAACAAGAAAACATGATACAAAAAAGCGATACATAAAATAGACTGTATCTGATAAACGTTATATTGGTTTTCTAGACCTACGAAGTGTTAAATCATAATACACGGAAATCATATAGTGGGAAACGTCAAAATAAGTACCCAGTGAGCATGATTGAATAAAACATAATCGGTCAACTATCCTTAGTACACAAAAATTTAATTTCAAGAGAAGTAATAATAAATCTGTTTTCATAAAATTTGAATCACTAAGACAGACCGCGTCATCATCATGTCTTGTCTTGTTTTGAAACAAAACTGTTCCCCTAAAAAAAGTAAAAAATTTCAACATTATTTAAAATTTTAGTATTTAATATTTTATGCCTAGTTACAAGCTCTTGAGGCAGCCAAAACGCTAGTAAAATTCATTGATACTATATCTCAACAGCAATGTGCATTTGTGTAAACTAGAACAAAACCGTAGCTTGATCCTTAGCTCGATTAGAACAGCTCATTATTCATTTTCCTCGCCCAAAAGTACGCCATCACAATCAACAATGGAAAGTTAACACAAAAACGTATCTCGCGTGCGAACAGTACCAACTATACATCTTCATTTCGTCGTGACCTTCCAGTTTTATTTATGTTCAGCTAATGAAGTTTTTAACTAATGATCTTGGCTGCCTGTCTGTCGCTTCGACGAGAATTTTCTTTGCTTTCATGAAGCGAAAGTTGCTTCCACAATGAACGACCCTGTTCCTGCTACCACTGTTTGGGAAGTTAATTGGTCTTCATAAAGGCTGTGGCTACGAACAATGCAAGGTGCTCTTTACTCACCAACAAATATCGATCTTCCTTTCTGGGGAAGTTCATTTATTATTTATAATCAGTCGAGTTCAAGGGCAACTGAATAGAGGATGTTTATTGTTGAAGTTACATGTTCCGTTCTATAAAATTCATTTTTTCCAACTAATCTGTCACACATGATTGTAATATTATTAATCAAGTCGGTACTTCCAAAGCATCAATATAACCCCATGCTTCTAATAATGCCGCTTTGTAGGCACGGATTGCACACTGTACCACATTCAGCTAGATTCTGGATATTTGTTGTGTCCATGCTTTTTCTGTTCTGATGCATTTACATTAATAGGAACCATGTAGTTTACTACCCTGCCGAAAGCCTACGTTCCTCATTATCCGTCCTTCCGTCAGATGGCAGTCATAGACGCGACTACTTTATTTGTATTTAATTTTGTATTTTTGTAAGCCATGCTCCCAAATACTCAATACCATTTCAGTTTATAAATCGAACCTCAACACACTCAACATTAACTGTCAGGGGGTTCAAGTCCTGTCCACAAGAGGGTACAACTACCTCTGTTCTCTTCTAAAGGAAAACGTTTATAAAATATACCAACAATTAGACCGCAGCGCAGTAAGCTTCAAATTTGGATAACAATAGAATATTCCTTTTAAAGGCTAAAAAAGCATATCCACCAAGTGCCTCATTGCTCAAATCTTATATTATTGGTGGGAGATAGCGCTCCAATATCCTTAATACAAAGGAAAAATGAAACTTCCACCTGATTTTGGAGTACTGTCAGCCTCAACAACGAGCCATGCCAAACAAAGCATTAACTTCTCATGGCGCTACGTCAACTTATTTTGAAAAACGAAGAAAAAGTAGAATGCTACAAAATTGGTATACTACGAGTGATAGCAATGACAATAATAAACAGTTACCACCGTCTTCGTGATATAGATCTTCATGTAAACCGCAACCAACGCAAAACTCAATCAGTTGGAAGGTCCCACCAGTCTGAGAGTGTCAACAAGAACTGAGTAAACTGGTAGTATACAACAAAGTAATTTTGGAGTATGTATCAGGACACTTAGGGATTCTCGGCAATGAACAAGCAGATTAGCTTTCAAAAAAGGATTATTTTCCTTATTCATCGGCCCAGAACCACCTACCTTGGTGGTTCTCAAAAACACAGTAAAGAACCCAGTAACAAAGTGTGTCAGATTTTGGACAAGAAATACTGGAACTTGATGGCTGAATACAGACACGGGAAAAAATTAATTGAAGGACCATGCTCAAAAACAGCTAGAAGACAAATTCATTTGAACAGGTATTAGCTCTGTATTATTACGGGATTCTTCACTGTGGCCTGAAGGAGTACCTTCACAAACTAGGGCTTTACAATGGAGACTTTAACTGCAGGCAATGTGAGAAAAGGACAAAGTCAGCCCTTTTAGTCGGCTGTGAGTACCATGCATCACAAGAGTGATTAGTTCTTTGGAAAGCACAGGCTACGGTACAGTACCTACAGGGAAACTGTACAGACTACTACAAAGTTCAAGACTGCTGAAATGGAGGCTGGAGTGAAAGCAAAATAAGCCTGAAGGTATCAGTGCTATCGGTGATATTAGGTCGGACGACTCCTATAGATGGTAAGTGATATCTCAATCACTCGAAGAGTGCTGTAAACCAAAGTGATCCAAGATTAAGGTCGGTTGAGTCTTATGCAGTATAGGTGGAAACCGGTCAAATTCTTGCGTAAGGTAAATTGTGAACCAAAAACTCTGACCGTATCAAAAGCCATTATGTGGAACGACAATTTATGGTGACATAATTTTCGCTAACAATCATAACACTGTCCCATAAATAGCTACAACCACATTTTTCGATACTCCATTACGATCGGTGGAAGTAATGCGTTATGACCTATGCCTCCCACTGATATGTCAGTTAACTTCATTACTCATTCCCATAGTAACTATATGGGATCACGTACAAATTCGCATTTAGAGACTTGAAAACCGGGAATCAATCCGCACAGCTTCAGATTGCCGGTCAGATATTCTCGCTAACTGAACTAGGTAGGCACACCGCTCATTTAATCTTGAACGGCGATGAGGTTAGGTTCAGTCACTTGAAAGCCATTCTTCTCATATTTAAATGTATATTGGCACAGCTATAAACATATTATGTTAAAAAAAAATTACGACAGACACCTGTACAGCCGATAAAAAAAGACACACCGATAATCTTGATGTTCCTCGTGTAGATATCGTGAAACATCCAAAATACTAAGTGTATGCCCTCCACTATGCTTCGGACCTGCTATAGGCATGCATGATTCGTTTTTAGCCTAGACTCGTCAATATAGCCTGGCGGTCTAGCTGTAGAAAGCAATCTGATGGTATATACGTAACCCAGTCAAGCGTGTGATAGCAACATCCACTCGTCTCTAATTGTCGCCCTCTATGGGGACGCCCATTGACAACTTACGAAGTCAAAGGTCCTAACACCTCATCGTAAAGGACATCTGTGGACATCCCCATTGAGGGTGACACTGGAAGATGAGTTGATTATCCAAAATATTGCCAAATTCGAAAATTTCCACGATCACATTACTCCAGCTTGTGCGTAGAAAGTAGGGAATGCAGGCGTCGGAAGTGAGTTATTCAACGCCCAACATCAACCTGTGTATCCTACACAGTTAGTTTCATTCCTGATAATCGTTCATCGTATCCCACTTCTGATATACTGTTTTACCAGCCACTATGAAGTAACGCCTGCAATTTTCATCAGCCGTAGCGAAGTGTAACGAGCCTCTCAATAACCATACGAGCATCATCAAACAATGCCGGCTGCGGTTACCCACGCCCTGGCTTCGCATTTGCAACGCCTACTACATTTTCTCGTTTGACGCGCAAACATTAGTTTCGGTTGATAACGACGCGTAAATATTTCGCAGCGACCGCGCGACAGTTTTTACGCTTTGGCAACCAAACGGCACATCATCTGTTTATCAAAATTTACGGTGGTTGGCGCCATTTGGCACAGCAAGTGTAAACTGCAGCTGCTATCTACAGGATGTTCTAAATGGTGTAAGACCGAAACTAGGGTTTGTTGCTGAAATTAAACCCTAAACCGACTTTCCAACCTGAATGAAGGTAGTGGGTTAATAATGCAAGGCATATTTTATGGAAAAAAGGAAACATATCACGATCCAGAAGCACTGCGGGATGATAAAATTCTATTCACATTGATCTTAGGACGCTGTATATCGTAGCCATTGGAGAAGAGGTTCACCAAAGGAATGGTTTTTGGTAGAGGCTCCTTCGTGTTGGAAGTTCGACCTGGTGAAGATGCGCACGTTGAGCCTTTCTAGTGATTGTTATACTGATGACTCTGGTGCTATTATGAGACAGCTCGATCGAAGATTTACCAGCGTCAACCTAAAAAGCCTGACAGATACGTGATTTTTCTTTGATGTTCCAGATTGTGAAAATCCTCTGTTAGACCAGGCGCGTTCACTAAATGTACTGCTCCTTTTTGAATCCTGTCCGGAAAACTCAGGGTGTGCAACGGAGCGCATTTCCACATATGTGATCAGCAATCCAGAGAGGGGCTGAATTGACCCTTATAAAGTAGTAGTAGCACCTGTTTCGGTGAATACAATTATTTGAAGCAAAATAGAATCCCCACTTTCTGGAACTCCGACCTGTACATGCCAACAACATGATCGTTCCAAGCTATGTTATTATTGTTATTAATCCCCAGAAGCTTGAAGGAAGGTAACGCAAGAATTAGGTGCCTTTCATGCCTGCCAAACCAGCATTTGGGCATTTGAGTTAACTCCATTTGTTTACAGTATATACTTTAATAAAGTTTCCACAGCACACAAGATTTGTAATTACTCAGTAATTACGATGTCGCTGATCTCAAAACTCATTCCAAGCGACGAGTTTTTTAGAGCACTATTTCTGTCCGTAATAGTTGAAGCATTCCAATGTCGTCTTGTACAAGAACAGTCCCTAAAATGGAGTGTATAGATCTTGGCAGTAAGCTGCAACATTGTATTGTTGAGAGGAAAGCTCAACTACGACTAGGCATAACTTAAAATGGAAGGGAAACTGAAGTGAGGTTTGTGTTAGTAATATAATATATATCTAAAACTGTCATTAAGACAGTATCTGCTTATCGAAATTAGTAATTATTATTGAATAATCACTATGTCCTTGATCTTGAATCTCGTTCCAACCGAGATATTTCTTGGATAACCATTTCTATCCGTAATAGTTGAAGCGCTAGAGTCGTCTTGTACAAAAACAGATACTAAAACTAAACGGTGTGTATAAATCTCGTCAGTAAGCTGCTAGACTAATAACCTTCACATGGGATTCTAACTGCTAAACCAGTCGTGTTATTACAGAATAAGTATGTGTGTACTCGAGAATTATACAGCCACTTACCTTCCGTACTGCAGCTGAGGCTCAAGTCTAAAGATGCTCATCCAACTTCTCTCACTACGAATTGAGAAAGTACAGTGGAAATATATTGTTCGACAAAAGTATTTTGAAAATTTTGTTTTGAGTGCATCCCTCAAAGCTTGTTGGGAATTTTGGTTCCCATGCCAATAGGCGCAATAGTGTAATCAATAAAAAATTCTAAACTATACTATCATGATGCTCCATGGCATATTCATCACGAAAAAGCATGACATTCATTTCCATCTGTCTGTCTAGATGTCTATTATCTGTCTGTACCCTGTCCAGCAATCCTTAGCCCCCAATTACTCTGACATCACTTTTGAGTATTTAATAAATCTTTAACCGTAGATTACTACTGTAGCAAGGACTAAAAACTTCTGTAGCCTAATTTTCGTCAACAATAAAACAAAAAATTGGGTAGTCAAGGAATTTAAAAAAATGCCGTTGTTAAAAGATACGTTATGTTATCTATACATTTTTACCCTGGTATCAATCCGTACTGTTGGATAAAGTATAACTATTCAAACATTTGCCCTCACAACAATAGATAATCGAAACATTTGTTTGAAACTACATAGCTTAAGACTTTTTCGCGTTGTACGGTATATCAGAGCGTAGTTAGCATTTTTGAAGTAGGCTTATTTATTACGCTTCTGTATTAGCGACTTTGCCGCAGATTACTATATTTCGACAGGATGAGAATTATGAATAATGACGAAAGTGCTATTGAGCCTCATACTAACCCGCGTCATGTAGGTTAACTCTGTAATTCACGTGCAGCTCTTTTAACAGCTTATTGAAGCTTTTGATAGGATTACAGACCTGAGCCAGAAAACGAAATTTTTGGAAACATTGAAAATTATGAGAATATCTTAAAACTCAATTTCAATTTATAATTTCTTATATTATATTTAATTGCAATGTTCAACAGTACCAAAATCCGAATTCTTATTTTAAACTATATTGCGTGCAAAGTACAGCATCATTCTATTTTTTTTTAAATATATTTTTATTCAACTTTCGACTATTTTGAAGAAGGCTTCCAGATTAAATGAATAGCTCTGCTATTATTATCTGGGTTTTTGTCCGGATAACGGGAATCAACCTCTTTTTTTCTTATTTGGGTAATATTGAGCAATTTGGAACGTTGATTCCCTCAAAATGTATAAAAAGCAGTTGCTTTGAAAGGATCAAAACACATATTTAATATTCAATTGCTTAGTGTTTTGCAAGAGCTATATCCCATAAAAAAATCACTGCCGAGTAACTCTGGATAAAAACAATGGCGGCCTACTAACTTGCATAACATTTACCTATATATTTATGTATATGATCCCCATAATAATAATTGTGTAATGAGCTCCAAATAGGCAAATGCTATCAATTTTAGATAGCAGCTTTATGGAGACACTACGTCCATATTATTTATGAATAAACTCTGTAAATCGAGGGGCCAGTAATAGCATAACATAATTACAGGGCCCTTAATGGATTCCACTCAAGGAATTATTGATGCTACGTCAAGGCCCAACGCCAGTTGCTAAATAAACGGTTGAGATTGTTTCCTTTCATACAAACCAGGGCACGTGTGAACCTTGTTTATCGATGGCCGGAATTTGTGTGTGTGTTAGCTTTTCAAGAATAAAATCTATTAATGGCATAAGTTTCGTTGGCTAATTTAGCTAGGCGCTTACCAGGAAATAGTGTTTGAGGACTGAGGAAGTGACACTGCTTGAGGAATGGCGTTTAATAGGTTCTCTCTGTAATCCCCATCATAGGGTAACAGATTTAGAAGAAAATTTAGATCGAATTTTGAGACTTTATGTCTAATGTTGATTGGTGAGAAAAATATATTGTAATCTAAAAAAAAATCCTAAGATTTTGGAATATTTTAAATACCCTCTATTAATCTAAAAGCTGCTCAAATCCGATCAAAACATATAAAAAAATATTGAAACTTTTTGGAATGTTTTCGGCGAAAAGTAAAAATTAATGCATCATAGCCTTAACCCGTTGCTCTTGCTTTCAAAGGTGCTGTTGGGCAGTAATCTGAATAGCCCAAAAGGTTCGTAACAACTTGAAACGCAGCTGCTGCGTACAGTGTCGAATCGGGACAACATTAGAAGTGGAAAAATAATAATTTAGGATCCACATTTCTTCTTGAAATGCATCGGTTGTTATTAGATCACAACTGCAACAACAATTCGTAAAGCAACCAAAATTTGCTATACTTATAAGTCTGGTGTATCGTAAAACGACATACCACAGCTATTGACATTACTAAAAAAATTCTAAAGTAATCCCTTAATGTAACTTTCAAAACTAATCCTGTTGTATGTCTAGTTTAAATTATATTTGCACTTGCCGATGATTGAAACCACATGGAAATTGAACATTTCGACTGTTTGTAGAGCCTTTAACAAAGTACAAAAAAAAGAAATGAATTATAAGTGAAAGAACGGAGATGTATCATTTGTATTGGTTATATATCTAAAATGATAAACATATACCACATTCTCAGAGACCTGTACTACTGCATATTATCATGATTATGTAAGCGAATTATCTGAGAAACTGAGAAATGCTTGCAAAAAATCAATCTCATATCATCATAACAATAGTTTTGAAGACAACAAATATACAAAGCCAAAACAAGAAAACATGATACAAAAAAGCGATACATAAAATAGACTGTATCTGATAAACGTTATATTGGTTTTCTAGACCTACGAAGTGTTAAATCATAATACACGGAAATCATATAGTGGGAAACGTCAAAATAAGTACCCAGTGAGCATGATTGAATAAAACATAATCGGTCAACTATCCTTAGTACACAAAAATTTAATTTCAAGAGAAGTAATAATAAATCTGTTTTCATAAAATTTGAATCACTAAGACAGACCGCGTCATCATCATGTCTTGTCTTGTTTTGAAACAAAACTGTTCCCCTAAAAAAAGTAAAAAATTTCAACATTATTTAAAATTTTAGTATTTAATATTTTATGCCTAGTTACAAGCTCTTGAGGCAGCCAAAACGCTAGTAAAATTCATTGATACTATATCTCAACAGCAATGTGCATTTGTGTAAACTAGAACAAAACCGTAGCTTGATCCTTAGCTCGATTAGAACAGCTCATTATTCATTTTCCTCGCCCAAAAGTACGCCATCACAATCAACAATGGAAAGTTAACACAAAAACGTATCTCGCGTGCGAACAGTACCAACTATACATCTTCATTTCGTCGTGACCTTCCAGTTTTATTTATGTTCAGCTAATGAAGTTTTTAACTAATGATCTTGGCTGCCTGTCTGTCGCTTCGACGAGAATTTTCTTTGCTTTCATGAAGCGAAAGTTGCTTCCACAATGAACGACCCTGTTCCTGCTACCACTGTTTGGGAAGTTAATTGGTCTTCATAAAGGCTGTGGCTACGAACAATGCAAGGTGCTCTTTACTCACCAACAAATATCGATCTTCCTTTCTGGGGAAGTTCATTTATTATTTATAATCAGTCGAGTTCAAGGGCAACTGAATAGAGGATGTTTATTGTTGAAGTTACATGTTCCGTTCTATAAAATTCATTTTTTCCAACTAATCTGTCACACATGATTGTAATATTATTAATCAAGTCGGTACTTCCAAAGCATCAATATAACCCCATGCTTCTAATAATGCCGCTTTGTAGGCACGGATTGCACACTGTACCACATTCAGCTAGATTCTGGATATTTGTTGTGTCCATGCTTTTTCTGTTCTGATGCATTTACATTAATAGGAACCATGTAGTTTACTACCCTGCCGAAAGCCTACGTTCCTCATTATCCGTCCTTCCGTCAGATGGCAGTCATAGACGCGACTACTTTATTTGTATTTAATTTTGTATTTTTGTAAGCCATGCTCCCAAATACTCAATACCATTTCAGTTTATAAATCGAACCTCAACACACTCAACATTAACTGTCAGGGGGTTCAAGTCCTGTCCACAAGAGGGTACAACTACCTCTGTTCTCTTCTAAAGGAAAACGTTTATAAAATATACCAACAATTAGACCGCAGCGCAGTAAGCTTCAAATTTGGATAACAATAGAATATTCCTTTTAAAGGCTAAAAAAGCATATCCACCAAGTGCCTCATTGCTCAAATCTTATATTATTGGTGGGAGATAGCGCTCCAATATCCTTAATACAAAGGAAAAATGAAACTTCCACCTGATTTTGGAGTACTGTCAGCCTCAACAACGAGCCATGCCAAACAAAGCATTAACTTCTCATGGCGCTACGTCAACTTATTTTGAAAAACGAAGAAAAAGTAGAATGCTACAAAATTGGTATACTACGAGTGATAGCAATGACAATAATAAACAGTTACCACCGTCTTCGTGATATAGATCTTCATGTAAACCGCAACCAACGCAAAACTCAATCAGTTGGAAGGTCCCACCAGTCTGAGAGTGTCAACAAGAACTGAGTAAACTGGTAGTATACAACAAAGTAATTTTGGAGTATGTATCAGGACACTTAGGGATTCTCGGCAATGAACAAGCAGATTAGCTTTCAAAAAAGGATTATTTTCCTTATTCATCGGCCCAGAACCACCTACCTTGGTGGTTCTCAAAAACACAGTAAAGAACCCAGTAACAAAGTGTGTCAGATTTTGGACAAGAAATACTGGAACTTGATGGCTGAATACAGACACGGGAAAAAATTAATTGAAGGACCATGCTCAAAAACAGCTAGAAGACAAATTCATTTGAACAGGTATTAGCTCTGTATTATTACGGGATTCTTCACTGTGGCCTGAAGGAGTACCTTCACAAACTAGGGCTTTACAATGGAGACTTTAACTGCAGGCAATGTGAGAAAAGGACAAAGTCAGCCCTTTTAGTCGGCTGTGAGTACCATGCATCACAAGAGTGATTAGTTCTTTGGAAAGCACAGGCTACGGTACAGTACCTACAGGGAAACTGTACAGACTACTACAAAGTTCAAGACTGCTGAAATGGAGGCTGGAGTGAAAGCAAAATAAGCCTGAAGGTATCAGTGCTATCGGTGATATTAGGTCGGACGACTCCTATAGATGGTAAGTGATATCTCAATCACTCGAAGAGTGCTGTAAACCAAAGTGATCCAAGATTAAGGTCGGTTGAGTCTTATGCAGTATAGGTGGAAACCGGTCAAATTCTTGCGTAAGGTAAATTGTGAACCAAAAACTCTGACCGTATCAAAAGCCATTATGTGGAACGACAATTTATGGTGACATAATTTTCGCTAACAATCATAACACTGTCCCATAAATAGCTACAACCACATTTTTCGATACTCCATTACGATCGGTGGAAGTAATGCGTTATGACCTATGCCTCCCACTGATATGTCAGTTAACTTCATTACTCATTCCCATAGTAACTATATGGGATCACGTACAAATTCGCATTTAGAGACTTGAAAACCGGGAATCAATCCGCACAGCTTCAGATTGCCGGTCAGATATTCTCGCTAACTGAACTAGGTAGGCACACCGCTCATTTAATCTTGAACGGCGATGAGGTTAGGTTCAGTCACTTGAAAGCCATTCTTCTCATATTTAAATGTATATTGGCACAGCTATAAACATATTATGTTAAAAAAAAATTACGACAGACACCTGTACAGCCGATAAAAAAAGACACACCGATAATCTTGATGTTCCTCGTGTAGATATCGTGAAACATCCAAAATACTAAGTGTATGCCCTCCACTATGCTTCGGACCTGCTATAGGCATGCATGATTCGTTTTTAGCCTAGACTCGTCAATATAGCCTGGCGGTCTAGCTGTAGAAAGCAATCTGATGGTATATACGTAACCCAGTCAAGCGTGTGATAGCAACATCCACTCGTCTCTAATTGTCGCCCTCTATGGGGACGCCCATTGACAACTTACGAAGTCAAAGGTCCTAACACCTCATCGTAAAGGACATCTGTGGACATCCCCATTGAGGGTGACACTGGAAGATGAGTTGATTATCCAAAATATTGCCAAATTCGAAAATTTCCACGATCACATTACTCCAGCTTGTGCGTAGAAAGTAGGGAATGCAGGCGTCGGAAGTGAGTTATTCAACGCCCAACATCAACCTGTGTATCCTACACAGTTAGTTTCATTCCTGATAATCGTTCATCGTATCCCACTTCTGATATACTGTTTTACCAGCCACTATGAAGTAACGCCTGCAATTTTCATCAGCCGTAGCGAAGTGTAACGAGCCTCTCAATAACCATACGAGCATCATCAAACAATGCCGGCTGCGGTTACCCACGCCCTGGCTTCGCATTTGCAACGCCTACTACATTTTCTCGTTTGACGCGCAAACATTAGTTTCGGTTGATAACGACGCGTAAATATTTCGCAGCGACCGCGCGACAGTTTTTACGCTTTGGCAACCAAACGGCACATCATCTGTTTATCAAAATTTACGGTGGTTGGCGCCATTTGGCACAGCAAGTGTAAACTGCAGCTGCTATCTACAGGATGTTCTAAATGGTGTAAGACCGAAACTAGGGTTTGTTGCTGAAATTAAACCCTAAACCGACTTTCCAACCTGAATGAAGGTAGTGGGTTAATAATGCAAGGCATATTTTATGGAAAAAAGGAAACATATCACGATCCAGAAGCACTGCGGGATGATAAAATTCTATTCACATTGATCTTAGGACGCTGTATATCGTAGCCATTGGAGAAGAGGTTCACCAAAGGAATGGTTTTTGGTAGAGGCTCCTTCGTGTTGGAAGTTCGACCTGGTGAAGATGCGCACGTTGAGCCTTTCTAGTGATTGTTATACTGATGACTCTGGTGCTATTATGAGACAGCTCGATCGAAGATTTACCAGCGTCAACCTAAAAAGCCTGACAGATACGTGATTTTTCTTTGATGTTCCAGATTGTGAAAATCCTCTGTTAGACCAGGCGCGTTCACTAAATGTACTGCTCCTTTTTGAATCCTGTCCGGAAAACTCAGGGTGTGCAACGGAGCGCATTTCCACATATGTGATCAGCAATCCAGAGAGGGGCTGAATTGACCCTTATAAAGTAGTAGTAGCACCTGTTTCGGTGAATACAATTATTTGAAGCAAAATAGAATCCCCACTTTCTGGAACTCCGACCTGTACATGCCAACAACATGATCGTTCCAAGCTATGTTATTATTGTTATTAATCCCCAGAAGCTTGAAGGAAGGTAACGCAAGAATTAGGTGCCTTTCATGCCTGCCAAACCAGCATTTGGGCATTTGAGTTAACTCCATTTGTTTACAGTATATACTTTAATAAAGTTTCCACAGCACACAAGATTTGTAATTACTCAGTAATTACGATGTCGCTGATCTCAAAACTCATTCCAAGCGACGAGTTTTTTAGAGCACTATTTCTGTCCGTAATAGTTGAAGCATTCCAATGTCGTCTTGTACAAGAACAGTCCCTAAAATGGAGTGTATAGATCTTGGCAGTAAGCTGCAACATTGTATTGTTGAGAGGAAAGCTCAACTACGACTAGGCATAACTTAAAATGGAAGGGAAACTGAAGTGAGGTTTGTGTTAGTAATATAATATATATCTAAAACTGTCATTAAGACAGTATCTGCTTATCGAAATTAGTAATTATTATTGAATAATCACTATGTCCTTGATCTTGAATCTCGTTCCAACCGAGATATTTCTTGGATAACCATTTCTATCCGTAATAGTTGAAGCGCTAGAGTCGTCTTGTACAAAAACAGATACTAAAACTAAACGGTGTGTATAAATCTCGTCAGTAAGCTGCTAGACTAATAACCTTCACATGGGATTCTAACTGCTAAACCAGTCGTGTTATTACAGAATAAGTATGTGTGTACTCGAGAATTATACAGCCACTTACCTTCCGTACTGCAGCTGAGGCTCAAGTCTAAAGATGCTCATCCAACTTCTCTCACTACGAATTGAGAAAGTACAGTGGAAATATATTGTTCGACAAAAGTATTTTGAAAATTTTGTTTTGAGTGCATCCCTCAAAGCTTGTTGGGAATTTTGGTTCCCATGCCAATAGGCGCAATAGTGTAATCAATAAAAAATTCTAAACTATACTATCATGATGCTCCATGGCATATTCATCACGAAAAAGCATGACATTCATTTCCATCTGTCTGTCTAGATGTCTATTATCTGTCTGTACCCTGTCCAGCAATCCTTAGCCCCCAATTACTCTGACATCACTTTTGAGTATTTAATAAATCTTTAACCGTAGATTACTACTGTAGCAAGGACTAAAAACTTCTGTAGCCTAATTTTCGTCAACAATAAAACAAAAAATTGGGTAGTCAAGGAATTTAAAAAAATGCCGTTGTTAAAAGATACGTTATGTTATCTATACATTTTTACCCTGGTATCAATCCGTACTGTTGGATAAAGTATAACTATTCAAACATTTGCCCTCACAACAATAGATAATCGAAACATTTGTTTGAAACTACATAGCTTAAGACTTTTTCGCGTTGTACGGTATATCAGAGCGTAGTTAGCATTTTTGAAGTAGGCTTATTTATTACGCTTCTGTATTAGCGACTTTGCCGCAGATTACTATATTTCGACAGGATGAGAATTATGAATAATGACGAAAGTGCTATTGAGCCTCATACTAACCCGCGTCATGTAGGTTAACTCTGTAATTCACGTGCAGCTCTTTTAACAGCTTATTGAAGCTTTTGATAGGATTACAGACCTGAGCCAGAAAACGAAATTTTTGGAAACATTGAAAATTATGAGAATATCTTAAAACTCAATTTCAATTTATAATTTCTTATATTATATTTAATTGCAATGTTCAACAGTACCAAAATCCGAATTCTTATTTTAAACTATATTGCGTGCAAAGTACAGCATCATTCTATTTTTTTTTAAATATATTTTTATTCAACTTTCGACTATTTTGAAGAAGGCTTCCAGATTAAATGAATAGCTCTGCTATTATTATCTGGGTTTTTGTCCGGATAACGGGAATCAACCTCTTTTTTTCTTATTTGGGTAATATTGAGCAATTTGGAACGTTGATTCCCTCAAAATGTATAAAAAGCAGTTGCTTTGAAAGGATCAAAACACATATTTAATATTCAATTGCTTAGTGTTTTGCAAGAGCTATATCCCATAAAAAAATCACTGCCGAGTAACTCTGGATAAAAACAATGGCGGCCTACTAACTTGCATAACATTTACCTATATATTTATGTATATGATCCCCATAATAATAATTGTGTAATGAGCTCCAAATAGGCAAATGCTATCAATTTTAGATAGCAGCTTTATGGAGACACTACGTCCATATTATTTATGAATAAACTCTGTAAATCGAGGGGCCAGTAATAGCATAACATAATTACAGGGCCCTTAATGGATTCCACTCAAGGAATTATTGATGCTACGTCAAGGCCCAACGCCAGTTGCTAAATAAACGGTTGAGATTGTTTCCTTTCATACAAACCAGGGCACGTGTGAACCTTGTTTATCGATGGCCGGAATTTGTGTGTGTGTTAGCTTTTCAAGAATAAAATCTATTAATGGCATAAGTTTCGTTGGCTAATTTAGCTAGGCGCTTACCAGGAAATAGTGTTTGAGGACTGAGGAAGTGACACTGCTTGAGGAATGGCGTTTAATAGGTTCTCTCTGTAATCCCCATCATAGGGTAACAGATTTAGAAGAAAATTTAGATCGAATTTTGAGACTTTATGTCTAATGTTGATTGGTGAGAAAAATATATTGTAATCTAAAAAAAAATCCTAAGATTTTGGAATATTTTAAATACCCTCTATTAATCTAAAAGCTGCTCAAATCCGATCAAAACATATAAAAAAATATTGAAACTTTTTGGAATGTTTTCGGCGAAAAGTAAAAATTAATGCATCATAGCCTTAACCCGTTGCTCTTGCTTTCAAAGGTGCTGTTGGGCAGTAATCTGAATAGCCCAAAAGGTTCGTAACAACTTGAAACGCAGCTGCTGCGTACAGTGTCGAATCGGGACAACATTAGAAGTGGAAAAATAATAATTTAGGATCCACATTTCTTCTTGAAATGCATCGGTTGTTATTAGATCACAACTGCAACAACAACTTCCTGAAAATTATTTAAAAAATTTTGATCTATTATGAGCATAAAGATCTAGCAATTAGAATAATCGAAAAATACGTGCTACTTTCTGCAACTTTCGTCGTGGTTCATTTATATATGTATGAGCGTACATCTTTTATGATCAAGGTCATCATAAACTTCCAAGAACTGAATTTTGAGCTTTCCTTCGTCCTACTACTATTACTAATCATCATGATGCTAACTTAGCGTCAAGATGTTTCCAAAATTGCGAATAGTTCTTTCAATTTATAGGTGACTCAAAGACAAAGACGCAGACCAACGGAACTATTTGACATGGCGTTTTTTGATGCAAATGTCCGCAAACGTCAAGCAAATATAACATCTCAAATTCTAAATTGTTTGCCTTTACAAATACTACTCCAGCCACTGGCTTGGGAAATAAAATGATCGCTAATCGATTAAATGAATCCATATCCGTCCTGGTGATGAAATAATTGATTAAAATTTGGGTGTTATGGAATATTTACCTGGTGGTTGAGTATTCCAAATCTCACGCTTCTCTCTGGAGCTCACCTAGACGTATGGCTCATCTATTAAGCAATCAATCAATACATTAATCGTAATTATCTAAGATTACGTATCCGGGGAGGCTTATCAGAGAGTCCTGGAAAAGATAGATATTTTGACGGCGTGCTCTTGAATTGTTACAGTTGGTGAATCTTCAAGCCGTCTTCCATTAGGTTTCTGGGACCAACGTCGATAATAATAAGTGTATGCCCTCCACTATGTATCAGACCTATTATAGACAAGCATGCTACGTCTTTAGCTTGGACTCGTTAGTATAGCCTGGCGGCTTAACTATATACGTAACTCAGTCAAAGGTGTGATACGAACATCAACACACATCTCCAAGCACTGCGCACTATGTCGCTGCCCACTGGCAACTTACCAGGTCAAAGGTCCTAACACTTGGACTGTTATAAGTTGCCGATGGGCAGCGTCATAGTGTGCGACGCTTGGAGATGAGTGTTGATCTTGCTATAATAATTTCCTTGTATAATCATGTTGTTGGCCTTACTAGGTTAGCGTCCCAGAAGATGGCCGTTCTCTTCCGTTCCAGAAAATTGTATTAACCACTTACTATTAATATACAAGGCTCAGCATCTCTGCTAACATGTGTAAGGATATGCTTGCTGGAGTGTCTGCACTTAAACCAGAAAAAAGTAACATGTCCACAAGATGCGCCAGACCTTAGAAAGGATCTCCATAGTCTGGAACATCCAAAAATAGTGGTTGGACTGTGTCTATTCTATAGGTTATGTCATGATAAGTGGTCGACTGAGATGTCTCGCATAATAATACAAGGAGTCATCAGTAGAATAATAGATAGTAATAAAACGAAATACGTGAGTCTAAGAAAGAGAGTTTAATTTGTGAAACTTGTGTGCTAGATACACATTTTTTATCCGAATGATGGAAGAGTTTCACCAAGCGTGGTCATCTATAATCTACAAGACTATTTGACGTTCGGATAATGCAGTATTTCAGTAGTGAAAGAAAAAATGATGTATTATTAAATAGAGGCATCTGTGAAAATTATGTTACTATAGTAATATAGTTTTCTTTTATTACTGAAATAAAAAATACTAAAGATGATACGGTTACTGCATGTGTTATATTTATCAGGTTACTTAGTACTTATGCACAGAGTTTTCGAAACAAAATTAAAAAGTATACCATCCCTCTTGCACAAGGGGCACGAAGCCTTTTCCTAGATTGGAGGTGTTTTACTTTTACATTAGATGTTTTTTATTTTACAGTAAGATAATGCTAATGGTCTGTGGTAACTGGTACAAGCAGATCACTTGAATCGATGTATATCGGATGTCAAAGATTCAAATTGACGTATATTACCAACAATGTGTTAAAATGTGGAACAATAGATTTTGAAATTTACATGACAGTTGACTTATTTTTTGTTATTGTTGAGCTGTCAGAAGAATGAAACTATTGGATGAAAAGAACACTTTATTAGTTTATTCCGAGAAGTCGCTACAATTGTGTATTACCCTAGTATTACTTATCTAAAAGTCTGTCGAGGTATATCATTTTCATAGATAGGAACACGACCAATATGTTGAAGAATTTAAGCACGACAAATGAAGATCTAATTTACTGTCTACAGAAAACGTTATTGTGAACTGTAGTGAGACGATAAAATACAGATGAGGCATTCACATTGTTGATACATAAAAAATATTGGACATAATCCTAAAGAGAAAACGATCCGTCTGTAGGTCCAGAACATTGAATGTACATGGCTGAGATGATTAGTTTTGACAACCGGACTAATTATAGAGAACAAACATACTTTACATGACACGTTTTGGAAATTTTTTTACAGTACGCAGCAATGCGTATATTGATAAAGGTCAAAGCGTCCCTACCAATGCAAGTTATCATTTATCTCATATTGTTATCGGAATTGCTGTTTTCATATATATATATATATATATATATATATATATATATATATATATATACCGGGTGGTTCATGTAACTTGAGACAGCCGTATAGCGCGAAAACGGTGAGTTTTTGGATGAAAAAGTTCAAATTAAATTTCTTGAGTGCAATGGGGAGAGTTAATGATCCCTTTTATTTTAGACATTTACAGTACTTTCATGGATTTTTTCAAGGTCAACCATGTTTTTCGATGGGAACATATAATTTCCATTGCAGAATCTCACTTCACGAGAAAAAACAAATATCTGTAGTTCCCATTTTTTTAAATCCAATAGCAACTTAGCTGGATAAAGAATATTTCTTCTTCTTATAAATTTTTCAATAATCACAAGATTTGTTAGCAATGCTTTTCTTCTCACTAAAGCATAAATAATGTAATAATCATATGGAAAAGCTTCAAACTTATTATAAAAAATGTTCAAAATGATGCACGCAAACTTCAATAGATTGAAATCCATTTTATATAGTTTCCATGATACCCAAGAAGAGTTTCTGTATTGATTGCTCTACAAGCATATCTTATGCGTTAAATCATATTTTCCAATGTAGTAGGAGTTTCTCGAATAAAGAACTTCTTTCAGATAACCCAATGAAAGGAAATCGAGAGGGGTTGAGTCTGGTGACCTAGCAGGCCTCATAACCGGACCACCTCATCCGATCCATCGAATAGGGTATTACCGATCAAACACTTTCCGGAAAATTCTGACATAAGGAGCCGGGCAGCCATCATGTTGAAACTACATACTTTCTCTTCCTTGAAGTGGTATATAGTCTATTAGCGTTGGTAAATGGTGCTGTAGAAAGTCTCGATCTTTTGGCCATCCAATGTTCAATAAAATATGGACATATGGACCGATCAACCTGTCATCAGTAATTCTGCACCATACATTCACCAACGAAGGGCGCTGATGTTCTACTTGTCTCAACCTTGGCGGATTTTGCGCACTCCAATAGTGCATATTATGTCGATTCACTTCACTATGGTTTGGAAAACCAGATTCATCTGAGAACAACAAACAAAAGAAAAAAATTCTATTTAATTCTATTAAATTTCTTGCCCACTGAGGAAATAGGACCCAGTCAATAATGTTCCATAGAAATGATAACGGCGTTGTCTGCCTTTGCGGTATGGAAGCGTTTCGAAAAAGAACAAATGTTTTATTTCTTATCTACTTAAGTTGCAATCGGAATAAAGAAAATTGTGAACAAAAGGTATTTGTTTGTTCTCATAGATTAAGATTCTGCAATTAAAAATATATGTTCCCATTAAAAAAACATCGATGATTTTAAAATAAATTTTAAAACGCTGTCAACGTGGAGAATAAAAGACATGATTAACTCTCCCTCATTGCACCCAAGAACTTTCATCGTAACATTTTCATCGAAAAACTCATCGTTTTCGTGCTATAGGGCTGTCTCAAGTTAAATGGACCATCCGGTATATGTATAAAACTGAAACAATTAACAATACCGATCATAGAAACATAATTTCCTCTTATTTACTCAGTGAAATCCAGTATAATTTGAAATAAATTCCGCATGCATACATGCATACATATAGCTTATGGTTCAATTAAAATCGTGACACTTATCTCAATTTTCAACAATTAAGTATAACCGCTTGCTCTCTGAGTTTATAGGGTGAATATTCTTAGACTTCTTCTTCTTTGATCTTGATGGGATTTCCACAGTAAACTATATGGTACTATGATGATCTGGAGTAAGGAAAGAAATGTATTATGCATTTTTTATAAAAGTGGAATAACAATAACATGAATATTGGACCAAGATAGTATATAGCAAACTATAGCACTGAATGAAATAATTGGATGAATATTAGATACATGAAATTTGTAATATAAGACCTACCTAATAGTCTTGCAAAGCCAAATCGTTCCTATTCAAAAGTCTAGCAATAGCCAACGTTACCTAAATTAATCCCTTCTATTACAATAATAGTGTTAATCACATGATATGTAATGTATTTGTATGAATAGGTTAGAAACTAGACTAAGTAATTACTGTTATTCTATTCATGCGTACCGTATGCCAGAGGGCACAATGAGTTTTATTTGGGGTCCATTTTGTACCTCACTTTATTATCGCAGTCCGTACTTTTTACACTCAGAGTCGTAGGTAGGAATTGTGGCGTCCAGGAGGAAATCCTGAAAAGAGAATCCATTTCGCACCTTATCGGATATTCATCGAAAGAGATTAAGAGAAAAAAAATAACCTCTACCCTTTGATCTTGTGGCCTGCGACATTTAAAGTGCAAAAATAGCCTCCTGACACTATGGCAAATATTACAAGGCCGCGGTCTTCGCAAAGTCGGCCAGCGGTCCGCATCTGGACCGCGATCCGCCATTCCGCGACCCCTACCGTTTTCAATAACTCAAACAAACAAATACTAAGTATGTAGGTGGACTTAAAAACTGACCAAAACGGCTATCAAATGGTGATATATTTCATAAATTTTAGATTTGCCATTATTTTTGATGCCGTTACTGTGATTGATCCACCAAACATAGGATCGGGTGGGGTATTCACTACCCCACCCAACTTATTAAATGTTTGGATTTTATTTCGAAGTGGAAGTAGAACATTGCAGTATAAACAATAATATGCCCAAGTCAGCTATAGGCTATCCCACATAATCTTTATATCACATAGTATATGATACTCTCAGTTCATAAGCTGTCAAGTCAATATAATACGTCGGGTGACAATTGGTTGTGACAAAATTTATTCGGTGCTCCGCCTAAATTTACGTGGCTAAAGGGTAAAATTCACGGTATCCGAAAATGAGGGAATGCATTTCCGTCCACATCGGCCAGGCCGGAGTCCAGATCGGTAACTCGACATGGGAGTTATACTGTTTGGAGCACGGCATCCAACCTGATGGAACGATATCGGCGGCTCGAGAAGTCGTGTCTGACAACTGCTATGGTACTTTTTTCTCAGAGGTTGAGAATGGTAATCTGGTACCAAGAGCCGTAATGGTGGATCTGGAACCAACAGTAGTCGATGAGGTACGTACTGGATGCTACAAGAAACTCTATCATCCTGAACAGCTGATTACTGGCAAGGAAGATGCTGCTAATAACTACGCGAGAGGACATTATACCATAGGAAAGGAGATGCTGAATATAGTCATGGAGAGGTTGTACAAGCTTGCTGAGAACTGTCATGGCCTACAAGGTTTTTTCGTTTTTCATTCATTTGGTGGAGGTACTGGATCAGGTTTCACCTCACTATTGATGGAAAAGCTGTCTCAAGATTTTGGTAAGAAGAGTAAGTTGGAATTTGTTGTCTATCCCGCACCTCAAGTATGCACTGCTGTGGTCGAGCCATACAACTCTATCCTGACTACACATTCAACCTTGGGACACTCTGATTGTGCATTTATGGTGGACAATGAAGCTATATACGATATTTGTAGGAGGAAGTTGGGAATCGAGAGACCTGATTACATCAACCTAAACAGACTAATCAGCCAAGTTGTTTCCTCCATAACAGCATCTTTACGATTTGATGGTGCGTTGAACGTGGATCTCACAGAATTTCAGACTAACTTGGTTCCATATCCTAGGATTCATTTCCCTCTTGCTTCTTATGCACCCGTTGTATCCTCAGAAAAAGCTTTTCATGAAGGTATGAGCGTTGCAGAAATAACGGCAGAGCTCTTCGAACCGACCAACCAAATGGTGAAGTGCGACCCAAGAGATGGCAAATATATGGCATGTTGCTTACTTTACAGGGGAGATGTTGTGCCCAAAGACGTGAACGCATCCATAGCTTTGATGAAAGCTAAAAGTAACGTGCGTTTCGTGGACTGGTGTCCTACTGGTTTTAAAGTTGGGATCAATTATCAACCTCCCACAGTTGTTGAAGGGGGTGATCTAGCGACGGTCCAAAGAGCAGTATGTATGTTATCTAATACAACAGCAATTCAGTCTGCTTGGAAGAAGCTCAACAAGAAGTTTGATCTGATGTATGCAAAGAGGGCCTTTGTACATTGGTACGTCGGGGAAGGCATGGAAGAAGGAGAGTTTGCTGAAGCAAGAGAAAACTTAGCAACGCTAGAGAAGGACTACGAAGAAGTGGCCAGTGAAACTTTAGATAGCGGAGATGAAGAGGCAGCCAATGAAGCTGAGTGATTGATTTTTTCTCATGCGGTATGGGGCGCGAACATTAATTTTATATTTATATCTAAATTAGCAATACATTTTTAAATAGGCTTTGTATTTATTATTCACCTAGGAATCGTTCAAATCGCATCTTCTAAACTTCTAGCGACAGCTTCCATATGAAGAAATACACAAGTGTAAGAGAAAAATACTGCTCTACGTTTCTGTTGTTTGTATAATTTTCTTTTCCGTCTCCAGGCATCAGTACATCTTCAAAGATTAATCCGACGCAAATTTAGTTCCATTAGCCAGTACAGTATTCAGAAGCTCAAGGATAGAGGAAATATTGACAACTCGCCGATTTCTTAAGGTTCAGCGCAATGAAACACGCATTGTATAAAATTTTTGTACTGAGCGCTCACAGTTCAGATGTAAGATGGTTATTTCTTTATTATTTATAATTATTTATTTTTACAGAAGCATTAACGAGGTTTTCAGGAACAGCTGGAGAGCAGAACAAATACCCATACACCAGATAAGTAGTAATCAGTCTAATGACTTTAAAGCAATCTCAAATTTATTAAGGATTAAAAATGTGAGGTACATGGTACATCTCATGGTAACATTCTGTCCACATCAATATCTCCGCCAGTGTTTCGAGATTAGCTGAAAGTTGGCAGAGCCGAGCGTGTATTATTATAAGTTGGCTAAAGTTCGGTCCCAGTCATACATACATTCATGATAAGCCAAGTTGTGCTGGTGCCGACTCCTAGATTTTATAAATGTTAACAAATATACAGTGTATATCCCGGAATTAATACGGGAGAGACGCAGCAACGCCGAAACGGCTTTGCAGGAAGTTCTCCATCTGGGAAAGTTTTCTCACACCAACGAGAACTTTTAATCGAGTTGTGTATCTTAATAGAATTATTATCGAGGAAGGTAGGCGCTGGTTGCTTTGTCTTTGACTTCGGAATTACCTGATCTTTGAGGATCTATCGACGGTAATTCAGTTTTAGTCTTACTCATACCCATTTTGACTTATCACTGGTAAATCTGTGGATTATGGATATCCGATATTTTTGGACGCCCAATCGCGCATCATAATTTGAAAAAATTCGTGAAATAGATTTACGCAGTACCTACCGTGCTACAGTGGTACCTTTATATCTTACAAAGGCAGAAAGTCTAATGCACTCCACAATGACAGGGAGATAATAAACGCCCATTCACATAGGACATAAGAGCCCGTCCGAGGTATTTGAAGTTTGAGGGTAAGTCGTTTGAGCCTTCGAGTATTCGTTCTACTGTGGAGGTTCTTTGTGATGTCAGACACTATTACTAGTCAATTTGCCCCTTCCTGGATTGAGTCCGAAAGGTTTGGGTAGCTCTTCAAAGTACATTCATACATACTTCAGCACTATACCATTTTTTTTCTTTATAAAAAAGGCTGGAAAGCCTATCACACTCCAAATGTATAGCTATAGGATAAATGTCCGTTCAAATTAATCTTAAAATGGTTTAAATTGAGGCCAATCCATTCAAAAACGTTCTACAAAGGAATAGCTTATAATCCATGAGAGTATCGCCAATTACCGGTAATTTTTTAATAGGTGACAAAGGATTCGAGAGTTATATTTCTTATAAATATGTTGATGGTAACATACTATTTACTCTTAAGGAAATTATCCGAATTTACAATAAATAGCTCTACATATAATGCCGTCCTTTAAACGAGTTACCACGCTATCGAAGTATGATAACTAACTGCAGTGGGCCTCCCCAACGAGACTTATTCTTCATTACGTCGAAGCCTACCAAGATTATCCTGTTCTGGAGTTCGTATTGCTTTGAAAAGTTGCGTCATCGCCAGGATCAAAAGGTGTAAGTTTGTTTGAGAACGGATTAGCGCAGCCCGGGTAATCACGGCTGCTAGTCACATGGCGCCGAATTGCGAACGTTAAGAAGAATACGTTATAAACACTCCCCTATCCTGACTGGGATTGACTTGTTTATTTTTGTACTTGAACATGTAATTAGATGTTTGGTGTTTTCGATATTTGTATATATGAACTCTTTTATGTATTTACATAGTGAATCATACCCTTTAGTGTTTTTGATTATGGAATAATCCTTACTGTAGGAGTGACCAAAGAAACGATGAAGGTTACTATGGTAATTCCAACGCGACCAGTTTCAGAACCGTTATTGTGGAACGTGTTTTGCTTCTAACACATTGAACTGGGTTTACTATATGAATGGAGAAAAAATGAAATAATACTGACTTCGGAGAAAGCAGATATGGTGATATTCTGTGGCAGATAGAAGTTTACGTCGTTGACGGTGAGCGAAATGCTATACGAAACTGACAAGAGCACGTGAAGCGCAGCTCGAGGCGGATAAGTTCGTTGCATCCTTGACTAGGCAGATGCCACCTGATAGAGGTCCACGTAGTGAGAAACTTACTGTATGGAGCCTGGAAAAACGCAAAAAGCGGCAAATCCTAAAAAGCAAACATAAAGTAATGTTACGCGTAATTTTGTGCTTATAAAATTGGTATACACAGAAACACTGTTGGTGGTATCTGAGGAAACAATAAATAGGTACTTGATATCAGATCAGGTAGAGGTGACATGGGCTTAACAAAAAAGGTAAAAGAGGTCAGCTATTTCTCAAATCGCAAAGAAGGTTGTCCCGATAAGTAATAGTGATATAAATATTGGTTCGATTGGATTGCAGATGTTAGAAGATGGGTCAATAATAGAGCAGTGCAAAAAGACTTATTCAGTGTGCACAGTTCCTTGCTGAACATGGGCGCTATTAAACTATCCAAGGAAAATAGGAGAAGAGCATGAACTGCGCAAATCGTATCAACTAGAAAGATTATCTACACGAACGTAGTAGATGCATTAACTACCGAAGGGAGTTAAACCGGCTCATTACTGACAATTCTGAAAAACACAAAAGCAATGGCAAATGAGTTGGAACCAGACTCATTCCGACGTTTGTGAACCTTAACAAAGTATAGCATAACGCTACACATCATGGCCAAATTCAGCATTCACTACCATATTGCAATACATAGCGGACGATCGTGCAGTTTGCAGACAGATTCCTAAATTAGATGATCGATTCAAGAAAGATGTTAAAAGCTCTATGTGTTACTCATTATCACTCCCCTTCACCTCACTATAATCCCTTCCGGCGTACATGCTGGCCAGCTAAAGATTGAAAGGGCTTTCTTAGAAGAAATTGCAATTAAAGACGTGTTAGTGGAATTTTGGTGGATGTACCTAAGGTAGATAGAGGCCTATTGGCTGAAAGTAGGATTGTGGAGATCGCATTCATTATGAACCATAACATATAACAGATTCATACCTAAGTAGGAATTATAAAATATAAGCTACCTAGACACGCTCTTCAAGTGGCTACTACAGAATTCACGGAAACCGTTCCAAGGATTAACCTATGTGGGTGTGAAATTGCAGAAAAATTATCTTTATTTGAAGGTTAACAATTTAATGAATGATCTTGTGGACAATGAACGAATGCATTATTATGTATAGATTTATTACATTCACCCAAAATGTTCCACTAAAAATTAACAATTTGTTCTCAAGAATATCAGTTAAACCGTTTTGTTTTGTTACACAGCTTCGAATATGTATTTTATATTTATCGTGTGGCACGCAGAATTTTTTATTGTTACCGTTTGCGGTGTCGGTATCAGCCTATCATCAGGGGGATTCCTTGGTAAGCTCGAATGGAACAGGTGGAGACAATGTGTGATGGTTTGACGTGGAGGGCAGCTTTGTTCCGTTTATATAGGAAGTCGGTACACACACCGTATCCTAACCCTATTTAAAGTAGTCACATCCTGTGGGTTAGCTCTGATCCAGAAGGGAGTTGAGGTCCATTACGTAGGAAGTGGAACGGTGCTTCCATTTTTCCTTGCCATTTAAATCTCCATCGATGACCCACCCAGAGTTTCGAAACAATAATTTAAGTTTGAATGACTATCGTATTATAATCTACTATATACATTAATAATGCATGTCTTACTAAAAACTATATTTAATATTTGGACAATATTTCCATCTTTCCACTGAAACAGCTAAGATATTTAATTATTGTGTTGCTTAGATTAGGGAAATAATTCCACAGTGTTGTTGTTTTAACATCATCCGTCAATTTCTCGGCTACCTGAGAGTTTACATCAAACCTCCACCTTACGACATATACAGGGTGGCAGAGGTTTTTCAAAAAGGTATTTTTTTGATATCTGGTATAAGAGTCTCGATATCGTTATGACAGTTGGCATGCGTCTTCTGTACATGAAGTAAATTTTTTCGGTGTACAATATTTTCTTAATTTCCTACCAGTGATCATCGAAGAAGATTTTCGTGGCACACTTTTGAAAAAATGATACTTAACTGAAATTTTCTGAGGCAGACGACAGATTGCCTGGTCGTTTCTACATAAAAACTATCTCCTGCATTTTTCTCGTGAGATTCACCATTCGTGATCAAAATTAATGAATTGCAAGTGCTCCATTTCCTAATACCAATACATAATTTTTGAGGGCAAGAATTCTAATTAGCCTGAAACAAGTTACCTTTTTACACACATCAATCATAAAAGAATTGCTTGTTGACTTGAAGTAGATTATTAATGGTCAGAAACCATCTTAGCGTATTATTCTTACAAATTTCGGTGTGTACCGAGTGTAACCTTTTATCTGATATTTTTAATTTTTCATTAAATATGTTGAATTATACCAGTGCGGAAACTGCTTGGAGGCGTATATGGTCTCGCAGATCCTTATGCATCAGAAAACAGACGTATTTGTCAGGAAATGTATGCTTATCGTGTCTTACCACATGGCCGAACCTTTCCGAATATTCACTGATGACTTCCTGGAACTGGGCGTTTCAAGAAATGTACTTTGGAAGATCAACCCCTAACTGTCAGAACACATGAAATATAGGAAATGGTTTAGCAAAAAATCGGCGAATATCCCGAGACGAGTCCCAAGAATATCGCTAGAACATCGAGTGTTTGTAAGCAAACTATTTGTGGAATTTTGGTTAACATTTTGCTACATCCATATCATATTCAAGAGTACATGTGTTATTTCCCACGGATTTTCCACAGCGTGGGAGCTTCTGTCAGTGTACATTCAGAAGATTATATTAAATCCGCAGTTTCAGTCAAAAATCATGCTCACAGACGAAGCTAATTTTTCTAGAGGTGTTATTCAAAATTTCGATGATAATCATGTGGAGGTGGACGAAAATCCAAATTCCCTAACGGAAACCCATTTTCAAGAACAGTTTTCGCTTAATATATGGGCAGGAATTATCAGTAATCAAATCTAATCTATAGAACGTTTTTTTCTACCAGGACGCCTTGATGGATTATCTATAATCGAAGGGCAAATAGTTGCCTCGTGTGAAACCATAGGGAATAGTCCTGGAGTTTTCGAATATATGCGCAATTCGGTGCCTGCTAAGTGAAGGTGGTCACTTTCTATAATTTTTATGTAACTTTCTATGTGTTAATATAAAATGCCTTTGCATGTATAAAAAACGCATATCAACATTCAGATAGACATCTAGAATGGTATACCAGATGTTAAGAGAAAATGATCTTTTTCTAAAAATACATTACAACTCTGTCTAAAAAGTTTAGGACAACCTTCACATGAAGTTTTTCACGTTCTTAAGAGGAGAATACCTATCAAAAAATGTATTAAATATTTGTAGGATTGATGGGGAGGCATGGGTTTTTAATATTTTGTTTCCAGCGCTCATTTTTAAGGATAATTTTGTTTGCAAATGTTACAGAAAGGTTGGTTCTATGCCTTTCCAGAAGGTTAAAAAGATATCACAAATCAGTCAAAAAATGTCAGTCTTCATATGGCTAAACTGTATATCAAACATTGAAAAAGGGCTTTGCACAAGCATAGAGCCTACCTTTCTCTATCATTCTCAAAGAAAATCTTCCAGTTGACTTGAGAAATGAGCACTGAAAACGACATATTGGAAACCCATGCAATACGCTTTTTATTCTAGGTAGAGTAAACTCTTAGGCATTAACTTGTTATCAAGGAACACCCTGTATAAGATCAGTATGTGTGGAGTAGGGATCAGCTAGACATTACGATGTTTTATGGTTTTTTAGAACACTCTATTCCGTTTCTACTGTAAAAGAGTAACCAAGCTAAATCGCGTGACAATGACACGGTTGGAGGAGCGCACTCGTTCGTTAGAAGTGTTGCGGCGTACCTGGTTCAGTTCGGAATTACCCCCAAAACGCTAATTGGAATCGCTAGCAAAGAGATTTACGGCCGTTAAAGATCATAAATAACGGGAGGGGGTTATCGGAAAGCGAGCAGATTCTGCTGCATCCGATCCTAAACGAATCGAAAACGCTCAGTTGCGGTTTGCCCAAATCCGATAGGATTGAGAGCTGGCGGTTTTTCCACACACCGCACATCGTGTGTGCGTTGGTGGTGGTGGTGGTGGTACATTTCAAGTGCATTTGGTATGTAGTAGGGTAGTACAAACAGTATTAAGGCGCGTTTTCGCTAATCAATTTTTGTTGATCAACCTAAATCGAATCTAATCCGCGTGCAAACCGGTATTTCAATTCTCTATCAATCTATTGAATGATAAAAAAATTCTCTAAATCTAACGTTTAAGTATCTCTATGCTGACTCATACTTGAACTTAACAATTCATATTTCATTCAAGCACAGGTAATTTAGTTTGTAGGATACCGCCGGAATTGTCTGAAGTTTTAGTTCTCCGTATTTTATGTTTTTTATTCACACCAGAAACGGAGAATGTCAAATAAAATTTGTATGATAAACGAAGATATATTATCGACTACATGTACTACATTAAAAAAATGATAAATGGTAATGTAACGATGAATGATGTTGAAAATAGTACAAAGCATTACCGCTCTCAAGAACAACTTAGTCAGTTAACATTTTGCTGTCAACTGTCAACTGTTAACATTAGTTGAAACATATGAACCATTTATTTTTCTTTGACCAACAAAAACGATCAATCAAATGAAATAATGATACAGAAAATGAAGTCTCTTGCATCCATGTATCTTTATAAAGCGTTAACTTTATGTAGACGTTTTCTTGATAATTCATGACATAGACATCAATTTTTCTATCGCCCGTGCTTTCCTTCATTCTTAACCCGAAAGGTAGCATGCAGATTTTGGTGAAAATAGGTCGCCAGTATGGGCAGTGGAGTTGAGCTCCAAAGACAAAAACAAAATAAAAAATTCTCAAATTTGCCTCTGAGCGTTAATGATTATCCAAAAAAATATTGATGTAAAAATTGCGAGTAGGAGGGGTTCCGATAAAAGAAAAATCTGATTTTTTTTGACGTCATTTAAGGACGTTCAATAGAATAGAATAATAATTTATAAGCTCCAAATTATTTTCTTCAAGACATAAAAATACAATCAAGTAGGTTGACGCTGCTCTTTCCATGAAATAATTCCATTTACAAAATGAACGTTTTAATTAGATTTTCAATTAAAAAAATATTTGAGAATTCAAAAAATCTAAATTTCTTTTATTCAAAAAAATCACAAAATACAAATTGATTCGTAATTTTCAACATTTCCAAAAACTTACTGCGACTGCTTTAACAGTTCCGAAACCCAATAAGGATATTTACAAGTAGTACATTGATATCACCTCCCATGAAACACAGAGTCAATCTACCTGATGCAATTTTTTTGAAAGCCAAATATCACTTTTGTAGTTATTTATTAGTATTATTCGCGTAGAGTACAGTAATATGTAGTATTAGCGGTTGTTGTAACAGAAGCAGAACAACTAGAGTGTTGGAGTAAGCATGGTAACCTGACAAATACCAGGAGCGACTACCTATATTATAAATTCAGACTTCTAATGTGACCGTTCGTCAGTATTGTTCAAACGGTAGGGTAGAGATAATATGTCGCGCGTTGTTATATACATACGCAGCTTCACTATCACTCTACTGCCATCACATCAACAAAATATTGTTAACTGCGAATATTTTAGAAAGCTCGATGGTTTTGGAATATTTGAGATATCGAAATACTCTTGTTTGCAATTCCATATTTTTTAGTTTGATTCGATCAACTGGTAAAAACTTCTATCTAAGTATTTGTTTCTGAACTAATACCATCGTCCATTGAAGTACAATTTTCACCTACTTGACGCAATTTGTTTATGTCACCTATTTTTTGTGTCCAATATTTCTAAATTATTTTCATTTTATGCAAATAATACCATATCATACAAAATTTTCTTCAATTTTCCATTAAGATCAGTGTAGTTTTTTCAAACCTCCAACTGTTCTCCACGCCGCTGGATAAACTATGTCAGAACAGGTCCAGCAGCCCCTATTTCCTAATACGACGCTCTCTGGAAAAAATGGCCACGTTTTTAAAGTTATGAGCACGGTTCCCAAGCGACCCACTCGACTTCGTATGAATGGATATTAAAAGAGACACCCAGGGGGTCCAGGCGGAGGTCTTTCTGCCCTTCTTTCCCTCCCTCGTTCCAATGTTTTTGTAAGAGTGCGAATAAATATCAATAAGACGTTGTGCGGTTCCGCTATGTGTGTAAGCTATCACCGTAAAAGCTTGTAAGAGGGAAGTGTTTGCTTATGCCACAACTTCAGTGCCATTTACCAATGCTTTCCGTCGAAACAGTGGGATGCTGGAAAGTGAGATAAATCAAGAAATGTATACAGGGTGTTTGATAATCTTTTGACGCAGCAACGAAAACACTACACAGTTTTGCCACTGTGTAGTATTTTCGTGCGCCACATATTCTTTTATACCTAAGACCTGTTGCGCTAACCAGGTTAGCATCGCCAGGGGGACATTAAAGGTAATACTTCTCCTAATTATTTTCTTATATGCGGCCCATGTGCCACCAATCATAATATTCATCGAGAATTAATTGCGCTATTGTCTGTCAATTTTCAGGAGGACAAAACAAAGTTTTCTGCTAAATAATAATTGTTTGAGATGCCATCAGAATGGCTCCACACATGCAAATAGATAGTTTTTTGATCATATAGAGTAAATTTGAGTATATTCAATTCTGAACTGGGAAAGTCTTAGAAATGAGAAAATCAAAATCTCAAATTGAGCATGTCATAGTCTTAGCAGAAAAGAAAGAAAATCCAACCTAGAAGAAACTATAGTGTTGACTTAAGCATTTCATGAGCTTGGCGAAAATAGTTCAACTTCATTGTATAATTTATTATTGGTATAAGCATTCTTTAATTTTTATGAGCTGTTATAAAAGCTACTGTTAGTTCTTCAACCTCAAAAAGAGGAAACAAAAAGTATCAAAACTGTACCAGTGTGAGGTCTTTCTTACCTTTATCTGCGTCATACAGTATTTTTCCCAATAAAGTTTGAATTTAAAACATATGTCTGTAATTAAGCCAAAACATATACGTACACCATTTCTAATACAACTTATTCACAACTCATATCACATCAACACCGGTACAATTGTATGAGATCATCACAACAGTCACACCACAACTTTCTGACAGCTGAATTTGCCGTTGACGAATATGGCGATGCGAAACAAGTCAATGAATTACTTGGAATGAATCGCAAGATGTTCATATTCTTGATTAAGGTAAACAGAGCTCAGCTGGAAAATATGGTAACCTTACAATTAATATGCAATAATTGTTATAAAACTATTGAAATATGAGTTGTGAAGAGAATTACATTTTTCTCCAGATTATATTTCTTTAGAATGAGTACTGCTTTCGAAAATATCTTAGTTCAAATTAGTAGTAATTTTATTATCAAGTAAATTGTCTTAGAGTAATATCAGATGTTCTTGTCTTTACAAAAATATCGAAATTCCTGAATTGAGAATTGCTTTTTGTGTGTATGTAAGTTCCACGCTTTGCAAAAAAGAAGCTACTTGAAATTCAAGCCGTATTTTTACATTAAGAGTGTATCTTCAAAGAAAATTGAAGCAGAGTTATCTAGCATGTGTAAATATTTTTCTTCGTATACCACATGTCAAAACCAGTGCTTCTAATTTTGAACATAGTCGCCAAACCAGAGAAAATGCACTACGTGCAAGAAGACCAGAAATAGCCACCACAACAGAAATTAACCAAACATTTCACATCAACACATTTCATTGTTGCAGGAGTTAATCCAGATAAAGGAGGTACTGTGCAAGTTACAACTGATCAGAAATATTATATATTAGTATACTTCATCGAAGTTTTATTATATATCTATGTATATATATATATATATATATATATATTTTCTTTTTCCAGAAGCTTAGCAGCAGTCAAAGCAATGGATCGCAAACACAATAAAATAACGGAAGCGGTATAATATGAAACCCCACTTGATCACTTGCCACTCGCCACAACAGAATTTATGCAAAAACTTTACAAAGGTAGGTACTGCTGAAGAAGTTGATATAGAAAGCAAATACTGTGGGAATTACAACAGAGCAGAGATTATATCGGTAGCGAAGCTATGAAGATGAGAAAGCTATCTACAAGATGGGATCGGCAACTGTTGACACTGGAGTAAAATCCGATATGCACAACAGCTTCAAGGGACTGTCGAGACTGTTTCTGTGCAATGCAATAGATTTTTGCGACATTTTTCCAGAAGCTAAGTAGCCATCCAATCAATGGATCGTCGAAGCTGACCTGTTGTGAGAAAGGCTAGGACAGTTTCATCAGCTGCCCAAAGCAATACTGCTTGACAATTGTTTTTTCTGCAAAGTGGAAACTGATACATAATTCGCATCTCGAACCACACATCTTCCGATTGCCGGTTGGACGCAGTGGGTCGTGATTTCAAATTCGAATGACGTATCAGTTTCCACCTTGCTGAGAAAGCAAGTAATCAACTGTCAGGTTTGCCCACATAGTGAAACTATGGCTGTTATAGCTCTATTCTGCTTAACATATAATCCGCGCACTCTAACAACTGAACAACTGCCTAGTTAGTTCAGTTGATTAGAGCATCCTACCGGCGATCAAAAGATGTGTGGTTCTAATCCCGCACTGGGCTACTTTTTCCTGATTTCAAAATGTAAATTATCAATAATACTTGTATTACATGAAAAACAGTAAAACAATTGATGCGGTATACTCTGATATTTGAAAGCGAAGACAAAAATGTGTTCCACTAGAATAATGTTCTCTGCCAGAAGTCAACTGTTGCAGGATTGAAAATCATTGAACTATAGTTTGAACTGGTAACCAATAATGCCAACTCTTCTGCTTCAGTCCTTCAGCATTTTAAAATGTTACAAAATTTGAAAAAATCATTAAAGAAGGAAATACGAGCCACAGCTACCTATGGTTCATAGGGACGGTATAAAAATACTTGAGGAAACATGAATCAAATGAGTGGAATTTGACGGAGTTTATGTTAGGTTTGAAAAATTCGATTGACGCCTACGTGATATTCTTTTATGATTTTCTCTAGGTCGGAGGCGGGATACTTTCCAAATTATCCTTGTATCGAAGCTTCAGTTTAAAAGTATCTGGCTATGTTAAACAACTCATCACAAAAATATGTATTGCAATCATATTTAAATTCAACATGGGACGTGTTTTATCTATGCTAACCATTGCATTAATTAAAGATGCTGTTAATGTCTACGTATGTAGCTTTGAGTGACGTACAAGAGGGTAAAAGCGAGAAAAAGTGAAGAAAATACGAACGGCTGAGAAAATTGATGGTCCCTCCCATTATTTCGAAGTGCCTGTTAACCAGAAAAGGGAAAGGCGTCGTTGTAGCAGTACAGAGTCAAGGACTTTTATTATACACAGCCACAATAGTGCCGTCCTTATAGAAAATACAGAAAAGGAACTCGGAGGTTAGGTCCCTCAGATTTGTAGAAAATGGTGTCAAGTAGGTTGACGCTGTACTGTAAATATTCTGCCGAGCACGTTCTACGAATAGGTCCCTTCATGGGATATTTTCCTCCCTTCTTCTTCAATCTTCTCCTTCCTTATCCTCTATTTGGGCAACATCCCTAATACACATTTACTTATCTTAGGTTCAATTTTGTGTAACAACGCCTGCAATTTGAAATGTTGAGAAAAGTTGGCGTTTAAAATAGCCTAACGAACATCTTCACTCAGACTCATTGAGAAAATGGCTTGCGTGGTTAGCTCAAACGGCAAGCGAAAGGTATAGGTTCAAATTCCGCCATTCGTCAGTTTTTTTAATTTGATAAATGCTAACTTATGTGAAAATGTGATGATAAATGAATGGTATAAACTGGACCTACAGAATCTATTCATTATTTTATGGTAGTACCTTTAAACCAACATAAAAGCTGAGTTAAGTTTATATTAGTATTACCCATTTTGATTTTCATTGAACTTCCACCGATCGTATATGTCCCAAACGGCATGTTAAAGAGAATGCGGTCATTCAGCATGATCCAATGTGACTTGTCTATTAGTAAAAGGCTCACTCTTTATCGTCGCAGCGGTGATTTATTATTCATATCAACATATTTACGTTGTCTGACTGGGCACAACGCCATCATCTTTTGCACTTCGCATCTTTTTCACCAGCTGGTTTCAGATGCTTTATAGAACCACATACCTTACAGTCGAAACCAACTTATTGTCCTAGATATCATATGTAATCTTTTGGCCTAATAATCTTCCATGCTTGTCCATATACAGATGGATGTACACATAGTTTCGTTTAGAATACAGAAAATATGGATTTATCTTTATTAGGTGTGAATTTGGAATATCACTGGAATATGGAAAAATCTAAAGAGCGAACAAGAAATTACAAATACGGACGACTCCATAATTGTTCCATACAGAGGTCTGCCGTCGATAATAGCGGTTGGAGATGTTAACGAACCAAACACTGACGCTGCTGTACCTATTTTCCAAATATTGGGAATTGTTTTTTGGACAACCCAAAAATTTCGTTATTGTTTAAAATTGTCGGCAATATTCCAGTATTTACTTTTTTTATCGTAGTATCAGAGTAACGGAAACTACAATAACATATATAAATATTCATTTCAAAACTAGAACCATTGCGTCAAAAATATAACGTCAAACTGCTTGATGTACTTTTCTAGATAGAAATTGACAAACTTTTGAAATGTCATTCATGGTTCTTTTATTATTCAAAACATAGTTTTAAGTTGTGAAACCTTCTATCAAAATTATACAATTTTTAGATAGAATGATGGAAGAGTATCCCCAAGTGAGAGGCATCTCAATCTACATGACTTTTTTTATTGTCTATGTTTTGAAATGATTTTGCTAACCCTAGTTGCTGTCATCTGTCTACTATCAAAAACCTTAAGAAAAGGGCACTGCCGTTGCCATTAAGCTGTGTATTGGGCTTTTTGCAGACATCTCCAGCGATAACTAAAAAGTAAAAAATAAATTAAAAGTGAAATTTCTTTTATAATAACAAGCTTGTTCAAATGCCCTGAAAGGAATAAAGTGTACTTTTCCTGTAAAACTTTTACTATCAATGTATAACGTCATTACTCAATTTATATGATACAAAAGCTTGTCCAGATATTTACCTATGTAGATAAAGAAGTAAATAACTTGATCTGATTAATTTTAGTTTTTAATATGTTCAACCTAAGTAAATACGAATCTTAAAACCCGCGACACGATCCTGTAAATTATGCAAAAACGTTATAATTTTATAGTAAAAGTTTTTGAGGGAGGGTTTATTTTATCCTTTTTAGGGCATTTAAATAAAAATTTTGTTATTAAAAAAGTTTTTTTACAGTCAATTTATAATTGAGTGAGTAATTTCCTAAGCATTTTATTCTGTGTTATTATGAAAATGGTTGAAAAAAGGTAATAAAACTCAGTACTATATTTGCCACCTTTATTTTTATATATAGGTATTAACGTACATAGATTCATCAGTACGAAATGTTCCATTTAGGTAAGCAGTAAGTTGAAGTAAGCGGAATATACAAGATATTTTAGGTGAGTATATGTGGAGTATCTTTATTGAGCCTTACCATAGCAAGCATAGTTAACCGCACAATATTGTTTACCAGTCGATACAGCTTTTTTATAATCATTTTTAGCATTAAAAAGCTTCAGCGATGTACAGTATCAACAAAAACAAAAGTTCAGACTGATCGCTGTTTTGTTCAGCTTTTATGGTTCTCATATCTGTACATGTAAACACAGTTCATTTGATTTTTCAAAAACAATCTTATCATTATCCGAACCCTTGAAAAATACCTTGGTGGCCCTTATGATTTGTAATTACTAGTTACTGGATACTTACTCAGTTATGAAAGCAGGTTCAATTGTAAATGAAAAAACGGACATGCGCGTCTAGTATAATTTTGCCTAAAGAGCCAACAAACAGTATGAAACATTGAATAAAAGTGAACGCCACTACGCAGTATGAAGTTTGAAATAAAACATTTTATCATGCCGTATGAAAAATACTCTAACAGTAAATGTCAACCGTCAACCGTCGATCGGTCAGCTTTTGATACCTACGTAAATTTTGTATAGTGTGATAATGTTAGGCTTATATACCAAATCTCTGGATAATAAGGCCATTGGGCTTATTTTTTCGGAGCATAATGTTGTATTACCATTCATATCACCAAGTGATATACTACATCACTTGAGCTTTCGACCAGCTTTGTTTCACAAAAACTCACCCTTCAAGTGGACTGAGGAAAATGTTCCTTCCACAGCCTTTCGCGTTCTAAGAGTTAACGTATTCTGGTTAGTTCGGATAGACATTTTTCTCTTATTGACGTACCTAATAAGTGGGTGTGACATTACCTTTGTGTTGCTTGTTATGCTTGGCACAACAGTAGCTTACGAAAATTACTTACGATCAGCTGCCATACCACATAAACTGTCAACACTGGGAATACCATTGGCCTTACTGTTGCTAGTAATGATCACGGCACTCCTTGAAGTTTCGATGGTACCAGTGTGTCTATTTATTTAATGCTTTTTGGTAGATCCGTGGTCATTTGAACTACAACATATATAGTAATCCCAAATTGCATGACAGAACAAGGAACACAAAGCACAGATCACTATCAATCGGTCATGCATGGCAGCGAAAGATCGAATGTCAATTGAACAAATCAGGACACGTAAACAGCAAAGACATCAGAAAGAATAGCAACGAGTGATTCATCGTGAGATCCATTTTTCAATAGGACTGTTTTGACAGATCATGTGTCAGTAGCGTCAAGCTGTCGTTGTGGTTTAACTCAGTATTGTACACCATTTAATCATGGAAAAACTTGGACAGCGTTTACAGATATTGGAACTATATTGCGACAATCAGCGTGATCAGTCGTTACGTCGCAGTCCTAAGCAGCTTCGTTTGTCGTATGCAGCTACTGGGCGCATATTACGTAAAGGTTTTGATTTGACGCCATACATAATTCAGGTCATACAAGAACTAAAGCCGCCAGTCTTTCGTTTTCGCGGTGTGGACAATGATGACAATAGCCGCATTATTACCCTTTAATGTCAATTGCTATAGCACTATGACTACTCACACTTTGTTGCCTTAATTTCAAGACCGTCATATCTGTGATGTCTGGTTCCAAAAAAAAGGTCGCTACGAGAACCCATTTGGATGAGCAGCTGATTTCACGTTTCAGATCGGTGGATTGGCCACCAAAATCATATGATATGCCTTTTAATTATTTTTTTAAGGCTGGGTGAAGTCTCAAGTCTATGCGGCCTTGGAGCCAATATCACTCGTTAATCAGCCAGAATCCAGTAAAGCGTAGTCGATTTGAATGGATTTTTTTTTCGGCCCAAAATGAAATTCCAGTAATTCCTATCAATTATACCAGGTGGTCCATTTAACTTGAGACAGATGTACATGCGCGAGAACGGTGAATTTTTAGATGAAAATGTTTGTATAAAAGTTTTAAGTGCAATGAGTGAGTTAATGATGACTCTTATTTTCGACATTGACTACATTTCCCAGGTTTTATCAAGGTCAACCATGTTTTTTTATTGAGAACATATATTTTTTATTACAGAATCTTACTCAACGAGAAAAAACAAATACCTTTCATTCACAAAATGTTCAAATCAGATTGCAGCCTTTTACTCCTCACGAAAGCATAAATAACATAAATATCAATTGTGAAACCTTTGAATTCATTATAACAAATGTTCACAATGATGCCCGGCAACTTCAATACACTTATCACTTCATTTTATAAAGTGTTTATGATACCCAAGAAAAGTTTCTTTATTGATAGCATATCTTATGCGTTACATCATATTTTCCAATGTAGTGAAAGCTTCTCGAATAAAAGCTTCTCTCAGATGGCCTAATAAAAGGAAATCGACAGAGGTTAAATCTGTTGGCCTGGCAGGCCACATAACGTGACCACCTCATCCGATCCCTCGATTAGGGTATTACCGATCCAGCAGTTTACGGAATATTCTGCTCTTATGAGCAGGGCAGTCATCATGTTGTATTAATGTTCCTTCAATAAAGTATGGACCGAAAAATATGTCATCAATAATTCCGCACCACATATTAACCAACGAACGCCGATGTTCCACTTCTCGCAAATATCGCGAGTTTCACACACTCCAGTAGTGCATATTTTGTCGATTCACTCCACCATGGTTTGTAAACCCAGATTCAACTGAGAATAACAAACAAAAGAAAACATTGCAATTTCATGTCGAATGAGAAAATACAACTCAGTCAGTAATATTCTAAAGAAACGATAACTTCGTTGTCCACCGTTGAGGTATGGACACGTTTCGAAAAAGAACCAACGTTTTATATTTCATCTACTCAAGCTGCAATCGGATCAAAAAAATTGTGAACAAAAGATATTCGTTTTTTTTCGAAGATTAAAATTCTGCAATAAAAAAATATGTTCCCATTGAAAAAAACATCGATTATCTTAAAATCTTGAAAACGCTGTCAGTGTCGAAAATGAAAGTCATCATTAACTCACCCCTATTGTACCCAAGAACTTGGATCTGAACGTTTTCATAAAGAAACACCATTTTCGCGCTATTCGGCTGTGTCAAGTTAAATGGATCACCCGGTATATGTTTTACTTCAGAATACTTACATGAACCTCACAATGAATCACCTATTATATAATATATGTAAGTATAAGTACCCAATATAGGTAACTGTGGTAGCGACATTTCCGCCAGTTCACCCTAACCGTTCGAATTGATGTGATCTCATAAATTGTATAGACAAGTCCAAAAAGAGACAGTTCTAACATGAACGTTGTGCTTTAGACTTTAGACATCACTAACTAATTGATGTATATAATTTAACGAAAACAACATGGCAGTGGAACACTCCGTATCAACTAAATAGGTTCAGCAGAAGGTCTATACATTAATTGTATCTATTGCATTATCTGTACACATTCGAGTATATACATTATTTACAATGTTCGATCAGTCGTGCTCGACGTTCCATGACGCAGCTCTTTGTTTACCAAATACTGGCATACGTCGCCCTGGTACCTGCAACAATAGAGAAAATTGTGAACCGTATTTGTTTGGCTTCGGCAGACTTGGTGTCAGTTAAATGGATGTAGCGCCGTCCGTAATTGTTTAAATTCAGACAGTGAAAATAGTGACACAAGGTTGACTGAAGAGGTGACTGGATGAGCTTTTGCATTGGTGCTATATTCATCATTCAATGTTCAATCAGCACAGACGTGTTACTTTTCAATTTTTTTTATTTTGAGAGGTTGCTGGGTGTTCAATGATGTTTGCGAAGCAAATATTCATTTTACTGATGTTTGGACATTCGTCTGTGTGTAGATATGTCTATTTTAATTTATGCGTAATCTCACTTACTGCTAAATAAATCCGGTAGTTTAGGTATCAGCTATTCCATAGCAAGTAATGCTATTTTATTTCTAAACATCGTACTGTATAGAATATTGCCAATTTCTGAGCCAGCGAAAACCTTCAGACCCAGATACGAGAGATTTGATTTTTCATCAAATATTTGTTATAAAATTACCTTCAATTTATTGTAGAAGAGAATTTTTTTTACAATCTGATTACAATTCAAGTGCGATTATTATGATTTTCCACTGTTGCTGGATGCTAAATTTTCAAAAATTATATTCTAAAGCAGACAATACTAAATATGTCAATAAAGTATTACATTTTTATATTTAGTGGCAAAAAAATAAAATAGAACAGCCATATTTTATTAAATACCCTATATACACATTTGGATGCAAGTAATCACGCATACAGAAGTGATTGATCTACACTGCCACTCGCTGATCTATACTGGTCAGCGTCTAGGCTACGACTAAGGCCCATAGTCCATTGGGTGTTTCTTAGGAATAATTTCTTAACACCGTCTCATTAATTGTCACTCAAAAAATGTAATTCAAGACATGTCTACATCAAAAGTTTGATTTCGGACTTCCATTGTCTATAAAATTTTTGAGTATCACGACGTTTCGATTGATATGCTATCTTCAATCATCTTCAGGTGAACCGAAATCAAACTTTTGTTGAATCCACCTCGTCTACAAGTTTCAAACAACATGTCTATATCTTGTATTGTATGTACTATGTACAATAAAAACATTATTATTATTATTATCTTCAAGTACTGATAGGCTATACCAAGTCAGTATCCGAGCTATTGCTCGGCGTTGAGGAAGTTTCGTACAATACTACAGGCCTTGAGGATCACAGACTTTTGGAAGGTTTTGTGTAACTTTTCGTCCAGCCCCAGTCGCTGTATGTGTGGTGTGAATGTGGTTCGTGTGAGGCCCGAGACCGACATAATGAGAAGAATGATAATGACTTTTTCTTGTTTCCAGAGTCGTTTAATTTTTATTGCGAGATCTGTATATTTAGATATTTTCGCAGAATAGGTGCTTTGAATGTTGTTATCATTACGGATAGCTACATCAGTTAAATAGGTAACTCTTTCTGCCTTCGATTGAAAAACCGTATCAGGCCTACTGGCTGAGATTGTCTTGTCCGCATGTATTAGGAACTCCCAGTATAGTTTATATTGATTGCTTTCGAGTACTGATTTTGGTGTATATCTGTAGTACGGATCTGTGTTTTGTATTAGTCTCTATGTTGTGGCTAGTGCTTGGTGTATGACTTGACGGGTTATGGAGGGGTCTTTTATTATATACTTCTTGTAGTTTCGGGTCGCAATTACTTGATCTTGGATAGCAAGCATGAAGCCCTCTGTTTCTGGGAAAAGTTGGCCATCCTGCAGCCAAGTGTATGACTGTTTTCTATTAATGTAGTCTTGGGTCAGTTGATATCGATGTTTTCAATGGAGTGTTTTCTGTGACCAGGTGTCCAACTTTTCTTAGTGTGATTGTGCATGATTCTGTGTGTCTGCTGAGTGGTTTGGATGTGAGAAGGTAAGAGGTGTTTAGTTCTTGTCTGCTTTCACTATCGCTCTATGTAATTTGGTTTGCTTGCTTTGAAAGAAGTGTCTGAGTGTTTGTATTTGTTTTCCGTGAAGTATTTGTAGGTCTGTAATTCTCTTGCCTCCTTGATTTCTGTGTACGGTAAGTCTTTCTTTGCATGAGTTTGGGTGTAAGATTCTATGCTTTGTGAGTTCTGTTCAGATGAGGGTATGGATGTTGTCTATGACAGTGTGGGACCACATTATGATGCCAAAGGAGTACGTGAGGACCGGTATTGCAAATGTGTTGATAGCTTTGGTAAGATTTCTAGAGTTAAGTTTTGTTTTCAGTATTTTTGTGAAACGGTTGTTAAATTCATTTTTCAGTTGTTCTTTGATTTGAGTATAGTTGATATTTGTGTTTTTATAGAAGCCCAGATACTTGTACGTTTCGTCCTGGTACATGTTGGCAAACGTTGCTCCATTCATAGTTTTCTCTTCGAGATTGTTCTTCCATTGACCTTTATTGATGTGGAGCACTTTACATTTGCTCGTTCTGAACTCCATTTTGATGTCCGACGTACAAGCCTCTGTTACTCTAAGTAACCCTTTTAGTTACATCTCAGTGGCTGCGTATAGCTTTATATCATCCATGTAGAAGAGATTAATGATTTTGTGTTGGATCGTATTCTGATACTTGGTGTTGAAACCATAACTTGTATTGCTGAGTGCGTTGGAGAGTGGGTTCAGGCGAAAGCAAAACCAAAGGGAGCTAAGAGAATCTCATTGGAAGATACCGCTCTGTATGTGGAGCTCTTCTGTTTGGATGTGCTCGGTCTCTGTTTAAAGATGAATATTGGTTCGCCATGTTTGCATGGTTTGCATTAGGAACCGCCTGATGCCTGGGTTGATCTTATAGGTTTCTAGAACTTTTATCAGCCAGCAATGGGGTACAGAGTTAAATGCTTTTTTATAGTCTATGTAATGGGTGTGAAGATTTCTGTGCTCTTTCCTGGTTTGTTCCATGATCACGCTATCTATTATGAGTTGTTCTTTACACCTTGGCTTTATGAACTCACCTAAGTATCGCCCTCTATGGGGACGCCCATTGACATCTCACGAAACCAATGATCCTAACACCTGGACTGCCTTGAAGCGGCAACAGATGTCCCTTACGACATCTGTCAACAAGAGTGAACTGATTTACAGCGACATCTCTTGTTCTTCGTAAATACTTTTACGATATACCGTTACCTCGGCTCCTTCATATCAGAAGCTGACAACTGATATTAAATGTCCCCTGAGAAAGACACAAAAAATGAAAGCATAATTTAATAGAAAAATAACTAGACAGGATAGATAGTATGCTAGTTTTGAGAGCTCTAGTTTTGTATCCATGATATGACTAGTTCATTATTTGGCAAGTAATCTGGGTAGCCTTGTTAGAAGTCAAATCTGACAGTCCGACGATGATTTTAATAAAAATCGAAACGCGTCACTGAAAGAAATTGTTTTATTTGTGAAACTGTGTGAAAACTACACAACTTTTTATCTACATAGATATCAATTATTGATACGATAGAATTAGTTTGTGTAAATTGACTTATTTCTCCAAAGCAAATTCATCATTTTTCAGAATCTCTGAAAATGAAGAAGTATAACAAGGCCTATCGGAGCCACCTCAATTTCAGGTAATTTTCCTTAAGTAAAGAGAATCCGATTAGCTATATACTTTATCTTAACATTGAGAGGTGAATTTTACCAACAATTACAGTTAAATGCCCATAATAGGAAGGTATCGCTGCAATAACTAAAAATTTGAATTAAAAAACTTACTAGCTTCCCTCTTCACCTCAGACCATACTTCATCACCTGCGAATCTCAAACAGGCCCAGCGTTAGTGAAATTACAGCGACAGTGAGAACTTTTTGAGGTAAGCAGCTGGCACCACCGCTGAATGCTCCCGGGGGCTCCCGAATGGGAGGAGGACCGTTGGAGGGAAGGGTATACTCGCTACCACTGCTATCATAGTCGTATTCTAGAACAGAAGGAGAACGTGTTTAAAGCTATAGACAATGTGGATGTTTCAACGATACTGTTTCTAACTTCCATTGTTTTCAGATTTTATGTGTTTCACAACGTTTCGATTGATGTGGTATCCTCAGTCGGCTTCAAGTGATACTTAAGAAAATCTCAATGACAATGGAAACAGTAATACTGAGAACATTTATATTATAAACCGATAATGGTGTAATGGTGTACACATTGAGAAAAAGTAATGTTCGCATCCAGAATAATGGAAATGTGCGAAACGGCAACGTTGCACTGCCGGCAAAGTATTAGAGTTTCGGAGCATTTTTCAATAGTTGATGAAACACTCTTTCTCTTGATAGAAATGTAACTTAAATTTGAGATACTATATATCTTATTGATGTTTCATGATATAATAATCACGAAATACCATGAGTTAACTCATTGTCGGCAGTCTGTATGTATTTCTGTCTGCCTTCCAATCCAATGTTTCAGAGGCGGTGCTTCGCTTGCAATAAGCTCTGGAACTATTAGAAATATTTAGACCTTTGTAAAACTTAAACCCTTTGAGAATATCAGTGACATCACTTTAGATTCCCATTTCATTAGAATTTTTTGCGTCGATTGATGTGGCATCCTCAGTGAGGTGACATTGAGGATATCACATCAATAGAATCATTTTGGAATGCAAAAGTTCTTAAAAAAATCCGAACCAGTGTTACCGAAACAATCATATTGTCTAAAAATTTCAAGGAACAGCTTCGGATTTGTATAAATTTTAAAAGATGTCTGAAGCAAGCTCAGTCAATATTCCCAATAACTTTAGTTTAATGCCAAAGGATTAATTTTCCAAAAACTAATATGAAACTTCATTCATAGACACACGCACCTTTACGTAGGAAGTAGCTCGGAATACTTTATTGCATTATTACCATGATACACGGAAATTTGTGTTTCTCTCTCATCAAACACCAAGCAATATTTGGGGCTTATTGATGTGTCCCTCAGCTAACGCGGCCCTTCTTCCGCCCACATGTACTACTGCAATGATGTGTCATATGCAGAACTGGAACTGTTTAGTGCATTCATAATTCCTATTACTAGCCGCCAATCAAATAATCATACTGTTACTACCCTGAGAGAAACTGGGGTCCCCAACAAAATAGCGTAATGGTGCATCGGCATTCGGATCATCCAACACTACAAAAGCTGTGTAATTTGATGCCTGGTGCCCGTGTCAAAAACCCACATCAAAACTTCTATTCAAACAACTCCTAAATTCGGCCGCGCCACTTCGCCACTCATCGACGACGACGACGATGTGTACATAGTAGACAGCATAACAACTTTATGTTGCAGTATGAATCATTCAGCACCACCTGTTTTTCCACTTTTTCTATACGGCAGAAATTGCATTTTCCAGACTGATCGCGATAGCCGTTATCGGAGTTTAGTGATCTGTTAATTCCGTGAGACATCTGGCACAGAAAATATTTGTGCTATGGTGGAAAAGCAATTGGTGTTTTGAAAAACCACATTACACTAACGACCATCATGTAGATTGTATTTTCTCTTACTTGGTGAAACTTTTCCATCATGCAGATAAAAAGATTTTGTAATTAGCACACAGTCTCACAAATAAAGCCCTTTTTTCAGTAACGCGTTTCGATTTTAAAATAATCGTCGGACTATCAGTTTTGACTGCTAACAAGCTACCCAGATTACTTGCCAACTAACTAACTACATCCTATCATGGATGCAGAACTAAAGCTCTCAAATCTAGCATACTATTTATCGTATCTAGCTATTTTTATATTAAATTATTTTTTCTTTCTTGTGTCTGTCTTAGGGGAAATATTTTTTGGCGAATGCATTTACACTAGTGTTAAGAGAAACCCCTACAAAATCTTCACCATCACTATCAAAATGTCCTTGAAAGATTTAATGTGATAAACTATTTTACAATGCTTAAGCAATAAAATATCTTCAAACGTGAAGTATCTTAAGAAATAAAACTGTTAATCACATGAAATTTTGACGGCGTAGTTTAAGGCTTTATAGGACTTTTTCTTAATAGTAGTGTGAATGCAGTTGCCAAAAAATGTTTCCCCTAAGACAGACGGAAGAAAGGAAAACATAATTTAATCGAAAAATATCTAGATAGGGTAGTAGATATGAGAGCTTTAGTTTTGTAGCCATGATAGGATATGGTTAGTTAGTTGGCAAGTAATCAGGGTAGCCTTGTTGCCCGTCAAATCTGACAGTCCTATGATGATTTAAATATAAATCGGAACCCGTTAATGAAAGAAACAGAGTTTTATTTGTGAATCTGTGTGCTAATTACACAATCTTTTTATCTACAAATGGCGATGGAATTTGACTGTGTCTTAAGTAGCCGTGCACAATGTACATAAATACATGTCTACAGCTTGGTTTGGACAATCGTAGGTGCAGTTGCAAAAGCAATTATTTGAAAAATTTTCCAACGCCAAGCGCGACCCTACAGTACCCCAACATCACGTTTATATCAAGCCCTTATAGCACCGCCGATTACTGGCCTGAGCAGCATATTCTCCAAATGGATGCGGTGTCGGAGAGAAAGAGATTCAAAGATTTGAATGGCTTGAATTAGAACAAGGCACTTTAGATCGCCTCGTTCGCACCAAAAAATTCCACTGGATTTTTCTCACTCACTTTCCTATGTTTACATTGTACTGGATAACGACTCGGCCAACTAATCTTTCTCAAATAAGAAAATATTTTGAATCATTAGTTGTTTTATTATGCGCGAACGAAAACGTTTACTGAGAAGGTTTATGGATCACCTTATTATTTATTTGGGAGGATAAACTAACGGTATTATGAGTGAGGTATTACAAACGAATAAAGAAACATATATATTCAACTATTAATATTGGCAGAAATTCAGTAATCTTCAAGTCGCAGCCCCTAAAATCTTCTGACATACATCTATAGATATCATATAGATTGTAGATGCTCTTACTTGGTGGAACTCTTCCATCATGTATGTAGATAAAAATTTGTGTAATTAACACACAGTTTTACAAATAAAACTCCTTCTTTCATGATTGATGATTTTAATAAAAATCGAAACGCGTCACTAAAAGAAAGAATTTTATTTGTGAAACTGTATGATAGTTACACAACTATTTATCTACATCTATAGATATTGCAATTATTTCAGAAACATTTTAAACGCGACCATGTTGTACCTAGTTGTCCCGTGGACTATGATGCTATATATGAAATCTAGATAATAGCTTGTTAACAATTAATTGCAATATTTACTTACAAATTAAATAGCTCTGTCATTTTAATAAATAAAATAAAATATAACTTTGAATTCCAGTCCAGAATCAAGTCAATCAAATTTACCTTGATATTAATAACTAGGTGAAACACTACTTACCTCTTTTATGATTGTATATTGAAACTGGATTCAGCGTAGTTGTTAGCACTGTTGGGGCTGGTATTTCTGAAAAAAATAGAGAGGACGTCAAATATGTAGGGCTTGGTACAACTTCATATTTGCTTATATTAATGATTTTTTTTGAAATTCGCCTTTATGCGATGAATTCTAACACAAAAAACCACGGCACCCTGTCAAATGTGTCAATGATGAGTTAGTGTTTGCATTTTGTTAATAAAACTCAGGAAGTGGTTTTGAGTTTTTTCCTGCGCTTGTCCCGTTCTGTAAATTATGTAAAATATATGGGAGACAAGAATGTAGTTTCGATATATATTTACTCTGAATTGTCAATTCAGTGTAATTAAAATAGCGACGGCTTTGACAAAAAGGAGGACTGTGGAGCATGAAATATTCAGACTGCTGAAGTGAGAAATTACACATATAGTAGAGTAGACAGATCCGAACAATGTGTTTTTTCTAATTAAGGTGAAATCATGTTTCGACAATCTATCTCCTATGAAATGGCAGCTACCTAAATTAAGTGCGGCTAGTAAAATTTGCAGATTCATGAACATTGTCAGGGGAGGAGACCAAATGGAGTAATTTGTTGGCATTATTCTCGCCACATAATCTCAGTAACCGCTGCACCGATTATGCGGGTAGGTAGTAGGTAATGTTGATTTCTTTTTTGGAATTTTTTGGCGGAGTAGTAAGCAAAATATATCAGAACTTATGCAAACTTCCTTTTTAATATTTCATTGAGTTTACAATGTTATTTTATCGTGGTCAAATAAGCTTTACGAGGGTTCAATAGTTTTTTTGTGTGATTAAACCTCATTTTTACGTATTTCGTAGGCTTCTGATTATTCTAGGACAAATTAAAAATGTGTTTAAAGAGTTGAAATTTTGTGCCAAACTTTATACAGGTTCAAAAACATATTCATGTTTAGTTTTTATTTCAAAACAGCCTATCTAGTGATTTGCATATGAGTTGCCATTTTTGTCACCTCATTCTTGAGTCACCTGTCTCTTATTCTCAGCTGTCTAAGCTCGAACTTGCAATAATATTCCTAATAAGTGGAATATATATAAACCTCCCATTCCAGACCTGGCAATGTCACAGTTCACGGTGTCTGTATAGAAGCCCCCGATTCGAGCTTGTCCGATTTCGAATAGATAATTTACTTCGTTCGTTTGATTGTCGTGTTTGTTTCGCTGATTGCAATTTTTCCACCATTGCGATCGGAAAGCTAAATCCGTCCTTTCAGCAGGTTGTTCTGAATTATATATAGGTGTGCAGAATCAACCTGAAACGACTAACTGGGATTTAACCAACCCATTGGGTGACTCATCGCACCTTTCCTGGCTTATAAGTAAAACCACATATTTAATTACTTTATGCCTAAGCAGCCAGTAAGGCAAATCATAAATGTACTGCAACAGCTATACAGTAGTTAGAGAGTTAGAACTGATAAGCCAAAGTCCAAAAGTTACTTTTATTCTATCATTGTGAACCTAATATAACATGATTAATATTACAAATCCGGTTTAGCACACATCAGCAAGTACAATCAAATATGAATACAAAAATAATCCACTAGACCACAAGTTCGCAAATAAGTACAAAAAGACAAGTTCAACTGGATGATCTACGATGGAACCATGTCTTGTATTTCACTATACAGGTAGATATCCCCAAGTAAGTTTGGATACTGAGTACTCAGACAATCTACTTGATTTTTTTAAACAAAGTCAAACGGGTAGCAGATTTAGAATATTACTATTTGTGAAAAGTATTATAAACATATATAATTTTTACAAAGTAGAGTGACGTTTGTTCAATATAAATATGTGGTCATTGACTAAAAGAAGTGATCTGGATCAAAGAGACAGCTATATTGATAAGACATAGCATTTCTGTGCACTTAACACACATTTTTCCAAATGGTACACTCGGTCTGTCAGATTTGACTTTTAACAAATGGTAACCAGATTACTATCTAGCTAACTAGATCCTATCATGGATACATAACTAGAGCTCTCCAATCTAGCATGCTATTTATCCTTTCAAGCTATTTATTATTAAGTTATTCCTTTTTTTGTCTGTATAAGGGAAAATATTTCTTTAGCAGTCAAATCTGACAGGTCGACGATGATTCAAATATAAATCGAAACGCGTCGCTGGAAGAAAGTGTGTTAAATATACAATTATTTTATCTGCATGATTGAAGAGTCTCACCAAGTAAGAGAATCTACCATCTACATGACTTGAGATTTATGTAGCTTTTGATAGTGATGTCCAATTTTTAACAGCAAGGACCTATCAGTTATCATGACCAGAAATTGTACCGACCCCAAAAACTGGTGCTTTGTCTCTAGATGATGACAGTGCACACAACTTGAAATGCAGATGCAAAATGGTTTCGGGGAAATGTCGCTTTACATTAACGCAATCTAAAGCTGAACATAATGGCATGCCAGTTGCAAAATGTGGGATAACGTACAAGAAACCCTGACGTAGGTGTACAGGTTATGATATTATTGTGTGAGGGAGTCAATCTACCGCGAGGTACCAAAGAGAAAACAATGAAAGTGGAACCAATTCTCTTGTATCATCGTGAATACGACGCTACGCACCATGGATAAGTGCATCAAGCACTAACATCGTTGTGTTTGACATTAGAGATTCGGTATATCAAATAGAGGATGTAATTGGCATTTTTCGCATTCGTCTCAATGATAGTTGCATCAAGGCAAAGTTTGATTGAGATATATGTCAGTCACTGGCCACTAGACGCCTAACCAAGATTGAGATGTTCAGGTTAGAAAGTTGGAAGGGAGAATTGTGGAGGGGGTTACCTCGCATAGCGTGTTTACCATTCTGCTTGATATTCTCGCCACAGTTGAACGGTGAAGTCTGCCTAAAACGCTATAGGTTATGGTTGTCATCTCAACTAGCGACAAGCGTTTTTGATATATTTTATTAATTATCTATCCTACCAGTATTTTCATTCGAAGAATGTTTATAAAAATATGGCAATAACACCTTGTATTTAGGAAAAATATTGATACTAATATAGAGAGAACTACTTTTTATATACTGTATGCAACCCACCAGCGTGGAACTTTCACATAGTAAAAACTATTATTAATTAATAGAGTTATCGTTACCATTGGTATTTAGATACTACTTATTTGGCACAACATGTGCATGCTTTTGCTTACAAATTTATGCTGGTAATTTGATGAACTATAAATAAAATTCATTTAACCTATAAATGCAAACATCACCCGATTTTTAAATAGATTATAACATCCAATATATGGTCTGCATTCCAATGACATATACGAGCATATATACCAGTATTCATAATAAGCGGAATTATTTCCTAAATACAATCAAGGGGAGTTTTTTTCATGAATATTAATTGGTTCTCATATCACGTACATTCATGTTAACGAATCTGTGCAAATATTGCAAACTATTGGAAAATATTGGCAAATTTCGAAGAGATCCATTATCTGGTATCAATGGAACATTCCTAAACAGTAGGCTGGTCCAAAAAAAAGTATTTTTTTTACCGAAACGCTTTATATATGTATCCTGCGCGAAAGTTTGCAATGGTATTGAAAATAAATATGACAAAAAATAAAAATTTCCAGACGTAAGCTTCTGGCCTTCAGATCTGTACTATTCATTGAATATATATGCAAAAATTAAGAAAAATAGGAGATTCAAAAAATACAGAACGGCAGACCGATAGACCGACAGACCGACAGATCGACAGATCGACAGATCGACAGATCGACAGATCGACAGATCGATAGATCGACAGATCGACAGATCGACAGATCGACAGATCGACAGATCGACAGATCGACAGATCGACAGATCGACAGATCGACAGATCGACAGATCGACAGATCGACAGATCGACATATTGACAGATCGACAGACCGACAGACCGACAGACCGACAGACCGACAGACCGACAGACCGACAGACCGACAGACCGACAGACCGACAGACCGACAGACCGACAGACCGACAGACCGACAGACCGACAGACCGACAGACCGACAGACCGACAGACCGACAGACCGACAGACCGACAGACCGACAGACCGACAGACCGACAGACCGACAGACCGACAGACCGACAGACCGACAGACCGACAGACCGACAGACCGACAGACCGACAGACCGACAGACCGACAGACCGACACACCGACACACCGACACACCGACACACCGACCCACCGACCCACCGACACACCGACACACCGACACACCGACAGACCGACAGACCGACAGACCGACAGACCGACAGACCGACAGACCGACAGACGGACAGACCGACAGACCGACAGACCGACAGACCGACAGACCGACAGACCGACAGACCGACAGACCGACAGACCGACAGACCGACAGACCGACAGACCGACAGACCGACAGACCGACAGTCCGGCAGACCAACAAACTGGCAGACCAACAAACTGACAAACCGACAGACCGAATCGAGTAGCACCCTATTCTGTTATCTATGTTTGGTGATGCAAAAACCTACTATTCCAAAACTAACCTGGGTTCAAATGTGACTTAATATTATTATGCAAATAGTCGTAATAACAAATATTCATCAATTTTTAAATAGAAATATAAAACATAGCTCTGATAACTGGGCATCAAATATGCATAGTGTTTGGATGGCATTAAATTGAATTTAGCCAATTTGCGGTTCATTTCCACACAATTATACATATTTTGTATTTGTCTATTGTACCCATTTTGTGTACGTATATATTATATATTGTTAGCTAATGAACTATTTATAGTTGTCCAATACTTTAAAATAGATAAATAATGTCGTATATTCCGGATGCAATAGGTCCATTGCTGATGTTGCAAGAATGAAGCGATTGTACCTCCAATTTCTGGAAACACTATCGACAGCTACGTATATTACTAAGACATCAACAATTGTTGGAATCATATAACACAATCTACAGTTTTGCAGATGACTACCTCAGTCTTCTTCATGGTACCACTCAAACCATCAAGATCCTGGAATCATCGGCAGTATAAGCATGTTGTCCAGGTCAACTAAGACATCAGAAATATCGTTCAGTGGAAATCAACGAACAGAGTCAAGTCTCAAACTACTACACTATTAAAGAAATTACGAGTACACACTGATCTGCCAACCGTGGATGCACAAAATCGAGTCATATTTCATCAAGCTCTGCGGGTAAGCTTCAAAGATAACATGTTCTAGCGCTAGAATATTGTCCCTAGACGATGGTGCTTTTCTTGTTTGCAGAAAATGATGTTTTCTGATAGCGCTAATACTAATGCTCTAGCAAAGCGCTCCGAAGCACCCCTTCCTCCTCACTTTGGAGCTTCTTGATTCTATCCGGATAACATCAATATATATGATTGACTCAAGATCTGTCCTTATTTTATAGAATCCACCATGGTAGATGTTGAACCTCGCTGTCTCGGATGATCAATTACCCGTGTTTGCCTTTCTGAAAGAAAAAACTTGTTTTGCTTAGAGCAAGCAAAAACTGGTTGACATAATAATTTATTTTCTTTCCTGTTACTCTCGTACTAAAATTCAAAAAGATAAACCGGATACAAAAGCCGCGATCTGGCATAGCTGAGAGGCATTTGGTAAAATTATTTTTTGTCCCTCGTTCACATTTATTGTTTCCCAGACAGTTGCCATTTAGGGTGGTATTTTCGCTTCCGAGATCAAACGGCCCCAGGCAGATACACGTCGAGTGTTGAACTGCGTTTTACTCTTGTTGTGCGGACTGTGGTGGAATGAAAATAAATATTTGGGTCACATAGAGGGAAAGTGGAATCAGGTTTGCAATGGGACGTGAAGTAAAATTAATCACATAGATCATAGGTTAGTAGTTTCAGTACATCTGCAACGCTCATGGCTACTATATCTACTACATATATAGTAGTATAATAGTACGAGAGCCGGTAGGGCTGAATGTGGATTCATGGAGGATTTCACGGGGACCTATTGGATTAGATGGTAGAAGAAAAGAATGGCTAAGTGACTTAAACCCTTTCACCGGTAGGCAGAGTGTCTAAAGGCTTTAAAAATGTAAGAGGGGCAATTGTAGCGTGTCTTATATTGAAAAAGTATAGTCACCATATATCTCTGATCACGAAGGTATGTTAATCTGCCGATTTGCATGGTGAGGGTGGACGTGGTTAAAAATGGGAGGAAGAAACTTACCCGAGCACATCAAATATTCAGAGAGGATATTTAGTGAGCTCGAATGAGAACCTGAAATACTGACGATTTGGATGTGATGCAAGCTCATGGCGGCATCACATCCAAATCGCCATTTTGAAGTACCTGAGCGCCTCATATTTCCATGACGATTCAGCTTGATGATTGGCCGTGCTGATGCATAATCTGACTATAATTTGGAGGGATTCTTCCAGTCGGACAGTTTGAACAAACAACTTTTATATGCTTTTTTGATCACCGAATATGATGAAAAATGCACAAGAAATAGCATGCAAATGGAGGAAGATAATAAAAAATCAAAATGTAGTCGGCGAGCTCTATCTCAATTGGAACTCTTCTGCTTGAAACTTCCATTATTGTCTTCAAAATATTTGTGCATCATATCGTTTCAATTGATGTGGTATTTGTAATCATCTTCAGGTGAAATGAACGACTGTTTGCTCCTATGCTGCTTTTATATATTTCCCCGGTCATCGCGCTCTACGTCCGATCTTCGACTAGTAACTGGTTACCGAACAGTCGATCCCATCACCTGAATACGATTGAAGATACCTCATCGATCGAAACGTAAACGCAAGGAGTTCTCGGGCAATATATGTCCAAAGCATTGTTACTGCAAGATAATTAATTAGTTGCTTTCTCCGCAAGGTGGAAACTGATACATAATTCACATTTTGAAATTCGGAATAATTAGCCCAGTGCGGGATTCGAATCACACATCTTCGCAATGCTGGTCGAATTGAAATTATGTATTGTCACTGCAACATCCACATCGTACACGAATTTCGAACAATACTCTTTCTAGCCATTTCGTGCCCCCTCTTTCAGTCGAATAGCGTCTTTTCACGGTTTAGGTACGATGCTGATGACTCACGCTGCTGAATGGGTAAAGTCTAAAAGCAGTATCTTGATGATGATTATTATTGGCCACCATACAGGTTTAATGTTTTCGCGATGCGTTTAGTAAGTACGCCATTTCAGAGTTTCAACTCGCTGATTGTTAATTCGGTTTACATGTAGATTGTAGATGCTCTTACTTGGATTGTGTATTTAACGAACAGTTTCACAAATAAAACTCGTTTTCTTTCAGTGACGCGTTCCGATTTATGATTTAAATGTAAATGAAAACTCGGCATTGAAAAAAAGATTTTTATTTGTGAAACTTTGTTTTGAATACACAATCTTTTTATCTGCAATCCGTTATTCTTTTATTCTCACCTGCACAGACTTATATCTTCGACGTATATCCTGTCGAACCAACAGGGTACTTGGTAAATGCAATCTTTGCTGTCCTGATCATTGTTGAATATTAAGGGTATAAGGCAACAATTGTTATTCACCACGCGAAACTGTGTATCACACAAAATATTTTTTATTTGTGAGGGTAGCTATGGAAAATAGTGCAATAGTCCTGATCCACAAGCTATATGAATGATATATGAACTATGAGAAGCTTTACTCAACGAGTTTTATGGGTGGACTAGAAGAGATAATCCACAGAAACAACCACAAGATAACTTTGTAGAGGCATTAACTCTCGTTTTTCATTATCCTTTTAGTCTCAAAGCGATCTCGATAAAACTGTATGCAGTAATATAGATATGTTCCATCAAAATAAATCGCATAATAGCAAGGCGAAGGAAAAATCAATTGCCTCCACCTGTATATCATCAAGTTATAGACTAACAAATAAATACTCACCTTCCAGCTTGATAACTCCATCTGTTTCCCCCAAAGAATTTTTCGCAACGCATTTGTAGAATCCGAAATCGGACTTGTCAACTTTCCGTATTTTCAGCATCATGTATTTCTTGTATCCGTTATCCATCGCAACTGCTTCATACTTGTCACCTTGAAGTAAAAACAGGAAATACAGTCAAGCAGATTGACTCCCCGTAATTGCTGTTTCTCTCCCGTTCCAGCGTGCCCTTGTTAAACAAATTGTGTAACCTAAGCGCAAAGCTTTTGTAGCGGGTCAGAATGCTAAGACGCAGTGTTTGCAAAAGTTACCAATTTTACTTGTGTACTAAAATATAATTCTCTTATCCTGTCTAGCTATTGTTCTAGTAAATTATTTTTTATTTTGTGCGTCTTAGGGGAAATATGAGTGCTAGTGGGTAATTCTCAGAGATTAGGGAATATGCGTGGGCGGCCTAAAATAAATAAAAAAATTAAACTACTACTACTTCTGCAATTTTTTCATGTGTTTTTAGTATAGTTAGTCATCTTCGGACGATACAGTTAAGACATATCCTTCAAGGTGATCAAACATATTTGGAAATACTCCACCTCAGTAAATCAATTTTGTGAGCTATGTAGGCTGCTACGGTTTTTCAGTAGTACTCTTGTACATTCTATTTTTTATGTATTAAACCCGTGTTAATTTGACAAAGGTTTCAAAGGGTTCAGACTCATTGAAATCATAATAAGGGTCATAATGAACAAGAAAAAGGTTGACCAGCATCCGAGACATATAGTTACTATTATGTGTTGATAGAAAGGTACTGCGTTTTACCGCAGACTCAAAAAAATATGAATGGCGAGAGCTTGTACTTCTGTAATTCAAATTACTATCCATTATATCGAGAAATGTGCATTTTGCTTCAATTACAGCCTTCATACAGACTACTGAATCTATTTAACCCGTTTTCTTATTGAATTTCCTTAAAACATCAAAAATTTATAATTTGGAAAAAAATAGATACTACTACCTGAGATGATCATATCTCCTCTTTCTGTTGTCCAATAGTTGATTGAAGATGGATAGGACTCAGTTCTGCACTCAAGTGTGACGTCCTGACCAGCGTATGCTGCTTCCAGCTGATTTGGTATGGATAGCATCGGTGGGACTAGAACAATAGAGAAAGCAGAATTAATTAAAACGTCACTCCTTAATCTCTTTAAAACACTATTTGGTACTTCACAGTCTAAGGACATACATAATGGTAGAAAAGGGTTGATCGCATGAATACGCAGATTGATGAAAACGTGGTATTCATATCTACAACAGTCACAGTCAATGTGACGGAATAACCCTTGAAAAATAGATAGGTCGCTGAGCGGATGAAAAATATCTTCGGAAGTAAATAGAGTTTAACCATCTAGAGCAACATGCCACCTAATTAAAATAAGACGTGAAAAAAGTTTTTAAATGGAAATCAACAAATAATGTGTCAACTATCTAGACAACTATTCTGATAAAAGGACCTCACGTTGATCTGTCAGTCATGGAGGTGGACGGAGGCTTAATGTCCGAGTCATCTTTTATCAAGTTATTATTATTATCAATATTCTGGACGATAAAGTCTAGAATGACATGACGGTGTACCAGAATCTGGGGGTGCCTTTCCACTACAGAAAATTATATTAACTATAATAACAACTATGACTGCTTCTCTGCAAGGCCATGATTAGAATACTACCCAGATCTGTGGGTATGCGATACAAAGTACTCACAGAGCTTTTAAACTCTATCAAGAAAAAACCAGCAGGACTAGGCGACATGCCCGTCATCGAAAATAACCATAGCAAGTTAGTAGATATTGGGCTGAACTGACTTGGATGATAACAATGCTGGCCGTCGGCACAACAAATACGCGAGTGATTCTCTCTTAAATATTATTTTGAAGAACTTTAGCATTGTGGAAAGTTTATCGCGTATTCCCAAATTTTCAACATTTTCCTCATTAGAGGTTACCTACTCAAAAATGACCCGTATAACTGGGAACACATTCGTTTTGAGAATCTAAGAGATCCTAAGGAGCATCATCATGCGTCCAGAACAAATAAAGAAGCTTTCAATGAGGCAAACGAACTACATAGTTATCCCTTATTGGAAAATTTTGTGCACCGTTCCAAGGTTACCGATATCCAAGAAGCAGAAACTATTTAGATAACTCAATTGATCGTCGACAGACAAACTTCCTTTCCAATAAACATATAGAGCTATTAAAGTCGATATCGATAACATGGTAAGGGCAACCCTGCGATATCCCTTACCGCTTGCCATCTCATAAAACACAAACAAAAACGGTGGTAGTTCGGCTCACCGCACATATACGGAAACACTCACAACCATAACATCTGGCTCTGCCAAGGTAAACACAGACCATGGTCTTATTTTCCTTTTCCATTACTTGCTAAATTTAAGATATCATAAAGCCATCGAAAGCCAATATAAGACAAACATATCTCAACTTCCTTCCGTAGTTTCTTCGCGCCACTGCAGACTATCGTTCTTATAGTACAGTTAGTTTGAGATGCGTCAGGCAGAAAACACATATACATCTATGACAAAAGTAAGAGTGGCTATCCGTACATGCAAATCAAACCCCAATCATAACAGAAATATTAGCGTGGTAGCCCTAGTCCACCTCTCATCCATGATGAAGGTTTTGGTTTCGAGCTGTAGGGAATATGTTCCAAAATATACATACAAAAACATACGTGATTTATTAGTATAATACCGAATTGTAATACAGAATGAAACCAAAATTACTTCAGGTAGTTCAATGGAATTCATTTGTCTGCACTTCAGACTTTAAGTACAAAGCATAATACTAAATAATACCTTATTAGGCTTCATGAGAAGATGTTTACAGGTAACTAGAAAGGACAAAATAAGAACTGAGGAAATATGGCATCGAATGGGAGTAGAATGATCCATTACTAAGAAATTGGAAAACAGAGGACTACAATGGTACCGTCACGTCCAAAGAATGCCAGAACACAGATAGCCAAAAAGAATATCAGAGTGAGAAACCCCAGGAAGAAGACGTAGGGGAAGTCCTGCTGTAAAATGGGAAACATATATCGGACATGCTATGGTAGATAGAGACTTCAGGGTAGGTGACTGGGACGTCAGGGATTTATGGAGGGCAAATACCGAAGAAGAAGAAGACGAAGGCTTCTCTGTTAGAAACACTGAAATACTGAAAAGTAAAACAACACCTCAAGGACGGAACATATCAAACGAAGTTACTACAACATATCATGTATCCTATAAAATGAAGCCACATTTTTTAAGGCCTACACTGCCGATCCACATGTTCACCTAATTTGACTGCATTTATAAGCGACAAACACACCCCAGCAGTCCGTGCTTTCCCGCGATTCCGACCAAACTCCTTGCGGGAACTTTTAAACGAGTATAAAAATTCGCGGGTCACCAGCTCCAGTTTATCTTCTGAATTTGACGCCAATATCGTGGAAATCGCAGTGATTTATCGAGGGGCTCTCAAAAGTTCTTCATATATGGCTATTAAATCTTCAATGAGACCATTTTGGGACTTGAGTAGAATATGGGTCGACCGCTATGAATATAGTACTAAATCACTTCCTGTCCACAAATATATTTTTCTTTATAGTTTATTGTAGCTACTTGCATTGTGCATATTTATCATCTAGACCAATTCAAAATTTAATTTGAGAAATACTTTTAGCATTCGGATGATAGGGCTCTGTCATTTTCCTTTTGTACTGTATTCTCTATATTTCTTATTCTGCAAGTATTTTATTCCAATACGAAATGTTACTATCTTCTGCAATAGCTTTACTGTTAAGCTCATTAGACAAATAATTGATTTTTTGTATATACAGAGATCGACTAGATCATTATCTGATGTTTCTGGTCCTTCTTGCAGCATATGTAAATTTTATTATATAGCAATTCTGTACCTTTTGGATACTATGTTTCATATAATAATAGGAATAATTGCTATTACCATCACTTTTATTATACTTTCAAGATCGTGGCCTATTGGCAAAATCTTTTTTGAAGTGTAGCTCTTACATAAAGTAAAATCAAATCGTACGCTGGCCCGACCAAATAACTCTTGAGAAAAAGTTCCTGAACGCTTAGGAACTCTGCATATTTAAATAAAGCAATAACTCCATGAAACGTTTACCATCAGGTAGGTTGCACAGGCTCTTAAATGCTGAAACACTTCGAGAATTAAAATAAAATAACGCAATTTACACGTATGGTAGTTACAAGAAAATTTGCCTGTAATTCTGCATATATACGTAGAAAATTAACAACAGCATACAGTAAACATATAAGTGCGTAAGTACAACTATCCAGTAAATTCAATATTTTTGCCATACACGTGCTAAATAGCAAACATAACGTAAGCAATAACAATAGACTTAGTGTGCTTCAAAATTGCAGAAAATTATTATTATTATTAAATTTCTTTAGAAATTCAAAAATATTTGCGTAACCCCAAGCCCACTGTAGTAAATGAAGAAACTGAACAGTTGAATGCATCTTTCATCGATACAGTACTATACTACATTTATTTCTATATAATATATATAGAAATAAATGTAGTTCAACAGTAAGTTAACATATTATGTTAACTTACTGTTGAACTATTATGAAGTAAGAGATATAGAATATACTAAACGCATGAAGCAGCTTAATGATATGATGTATCGTAAGGCTTTCCTTACCCTAGTGGAAACGCAGTTGCCAAAATACATTTCCACTAATACGCAAAGAAATATATAATAATTTAATGGAATCATAGCTAAACAGTACAAATAGAACATCCTATTTTTATATTCATATTATAACTTGGTTAGCTAGTTAATGAATAAGCTGTGCAGTATACTGACAGTTTGACAATGCTCTAGATCAACTCATCCCCTAGTCTCGCCCTCTATGGGGATGCCCATTGGCAACTTACGATGTCAATGGTCCTAACACCTGGACTGCCTTGAAGCGGCAACAGATGTCCTTTACGACATCTGTCAACAAAAGTGAACTGAGTTACAGCGACATCCCTTGTTTATCGTAAACACTTGCACGATATACCGTTACCTCGGCTCATTCACAGAAGCTGACAACTGATATTAAGTGTATGCTCTCCACTATACATCGGACCTGCTATTCTGTTGTCGCTTCCAGGCAGTCCAGGTGTTAGGACCGTTGACCAATGGGCGTCTTCATAGATGGCGACACTTGGAGATGAATTGATGTTTCTATCACAGCCTCGACTGGGTTACGTATATACAGTTAGACCGGCAGGTTATATTGACGAGTCTAGGCTACAGATGAGAGATGCATGTCTATAGCAGGTTTGTTGCATAGTAGAGAGCATATACTTGAGGCTCTAGATGTTAAAAGTGAACACATAACAATTAACGACAATTAATTGTGGAACCTGGTGTGTAATTTATATGATTGAATCAGTATCCATATAAACTGTATGAGATATTCCATTACTGTGTATTGATTGATTGATACGATATGATGAATAGAAACCGTTTAAAGGACTAATCGTATAGACACTATAAGGCCCAAGTAAGTTGTTGATAGACAAGCCCCACAAGTCATCCCCAACTTTCTGTTGGTGTAAAAAAAAGATCTGGAATTCTAATCAGAAAAATTGAATTGTTATGAACATAAATACGTTATTCCTCAATCATAATTAATGTGTCAAAAATTACACACTATCTCAGGATTTTAGGGCATAGCTTTATGTAGCAAAAGAGATAACATACGTCTTGGATTCTGTCATTTTGTCCTTTTGCAGCACCTGAATCAGCTTCTCCTATAAATTACCTACACCTCGCACTGCCATGGCAGGTAACACAGACATAGTGGATTTATTAAATAAAGTTGCACATCCGATTTCCCATCGATTTCAGGGAAACCGGGCCACGGTATGCCTCAAATGTGAATTGAAGAGAGAAGTTTGAGAGAGACAGAAGCAGGTCAAATACGTCACGTTACTTTACAATGGGGAAAACTGGATATTTGGCTGTCTCCAACGAGTATGCTGTGACTTTTATTTCAATGTTGAGATCTCCGAAACAACTCAGTCTTGAACCTTGAATAAAGCATTGCAGTATGAAAGCTAAGATAATGATCTACGTATTGAAAGTATATATTAAAATGAAATGTAACAGGCCTCAATCAACATAATTATACGTAGAAGAAGCAGGCAATTCAGTGATGATTTCACACACATTCACCTCAGAAACACAGAAGTAATAAGATTTACTTATTATTTACGATAGCTTTGGACTTTTCGGAATTATGAACAATAAATTCCTAATGAAGAACGATTCAAACAAAGTCTAACAATTTATAGTTTTCCAACTCCTTTCTCTTCTGTCTTATCAACTACTACAAGAAATGACTGAATTTTAACTGAATGACGTTCCTACAAGTGCTATTTGTGGTTTTAAAGATGTCATAAAGTAGGTGAGTATGAGTTCACTGTAGATTTTATTGATTTTAATAGTTGATCAGCTGTAAATAGCTAGGAAAATATCCGTAATTGCCGAAATATGTGAAATACTCGAAAGTAATGATAGTTTCTAAGATTAAAGAAAATGTATGATGTTCCATACGTTCCACGATCCGATCCAGCTTCTTAATTATAAACTGACACGTGACGTGAGAAACACAGAGTCAACATACTTAACTGGATGCATATGAACTATTAAAAAATGTGAAAGTATACTCACATTGTACCTTAAGCGAGATTCTTTTGCTTATAGACGGTGGCACGCTGTTGGAGGCGATGCAAAGATAAACGCCCATATGCAGTCGGCTCACCTTAGTGATGAACAATACCTCACCATCCACAACGTTCACTGGAATGAAAAACACACTTATTCATCTGGAAAATGGAGAAAATATGTTCCCCTTAAATATAGTCAATGTGGTGAATTCAGATTACGGAGAACCGAAAAAATCAGATGGTAGGAGGGATCGACAGTGAGCCCCTCCATCAAAGCATTTCTGGCTTGCCAGTGAATGAATTCAAGAAAAAATAAAAAAATAATTGAAATCTTCTGTGCCCTACAGCATGGGAGTATTTATTATTTATCTTCGGAACAGTTAATTTTAATATTGTAATTGTCGTAATTCTGTTAAAATCTTATTGTCTTTCGTTTGGACTGCTTATTATATACAGTTACAAAGAGTTCGTAATATGACGCCCCACGAATGTATACACAAATAAAGCTATTTTTATTCCTCTCATAAGAACCATGCACACCGTTAATTGTTAAAATATCTTTGATTACTTAACCTCTCACTTTCAGGTGACATCTTTTTGAACAGGCTCTTTTCTAACTGTTATTCACAAAATACATACAGTGATTCACTTTCACAACTCAACAGTAAGTAGATATAGTCAGTTATTTTTAATACTAACTAACCAAGTTATGCAAAAACATGTCAGGTGTTTTAAGAGAATAGCTGGCAAGTGGAAAAACTGTATACCGTTTGTTCTTGTTAGACTTTATTTTGGAGAATGTGGATGGGCTGCAACCAACAAACTAAATTTAAACCTAGTATGCATAAATCTACTGAGATTTAACAATTTTATTTACGTAACGTAGCATCCATAATGAGCATTACAGATTCAATCTAGCATCTGAGACATTCTCAAGTCCCTCCGAATATGAATAAAATTGAATTCTACTCGACCGCAGTACACAAAAAAGGAAGTTCTACTAGGGAAACGCGACAGGTTATGATTTAATTACACCGGGACAAATTAATCCTGAGAATACCAGTTTAATACAGAGCACAATTTTTAGCCAGTTTGGTTATTTTTTTTATTCCATTGTTATTTGTCAGAAACACACGTTATGCTTGGCGAGGTGGGTGTCCAATCCATGACTCTCCTGTTCGTTTTTTTTGTTGCGTATTCGCATCATTCTTGTTTCCTCGTTCTCCGCATCTAAACACGCATATTACTACTATTCCTGAGAGCTCATACATCGCTTTGCAGAAAGCAAGATGTTATCCAGATTAAGAAAACCATATCAAACGAGGATCTAAAAATAGAAGAGATCAGTTCGACACAGAGACGATACATCCAAATACTTTGACAGAAAATCACATGCTGATCTGTCAGCTGTGGATGTGGGAGGTATTCCAATACTTGAGCCACCTTCTAGTAAACTTTTGGATACTGACATCAAAAATATTCTAGTGTTTCTTTAGTATACTGTTTTTTCTCAAAAATTCTAGAAAAGGTGGTATATCTTCAGGTAGTAGAGTATTTAGAACAGAATAATTTACTCCCAACTCATCAATCCGGGTTTCCGAGTGGGCACAGTACAACTTCTGCATTGCTTCATTTGACAGACAAGATCTTAAGCAATATTGATAAGCATGTGAATACTGTACTTCTGATGATTGATTTTTGAAAAGTATTCGATACAGTCAAATACAGAATTTTGTTGGGTAAGTTGAGACATATTGGGCTATCTGATATTCCTCTGAAATTTTTTGAAAGCTACTTATTAAAACGAAGGCAGAAGGTCAAAACCATTAGAGGTGTTTCATCCACCATAACTGTCTCCTCAGGCGTCCCTCAAGGTTCCGTTTCAGGATCTTTACTCTATTTGATATACACATGTGATCTGCATTCATTTGTGCAATACAAACTTATGCTGATGATACGCAACTATCGTTTCACATTGACTTACTACATGTGGATGAAGTGTCATATAAAATCAATTTGGATCTTGCGAGCATTACAGACTATTGTAAAAGGCACTCACTAAGGATCAACCCTGAGAAGAGCTCAAGTATGCTTATTTACTCGAAACATGCTTATAATAGTGTAACGTTCTTTAACACTAATTTATTTCCACTGTAACGACAACAACTTATCAACTAATTTATATCAACGATTTCAAGTTCTTCACGGTTAGACGTCTGATCACTGACTGGCTGCTGTCACTGCTCGATACTTGTATATATACAGAAAACACCCATCTCGAATGTTTCATAATCAAATCTAGAACAATCTGACACATTCGAGATGTCTCTTGACAGCTGCACACATGTTCTGTAGGATTTGCATACAGAGCGATCTTTTCTTGACTGCTGGCCGCTGATCTCGTTGCACTGCCCTCTCCTTAGCAGCGTTCCTCCTGGAACGCAATCGGCTCACCATGGCTGTACCGGCAGCTAGCCCCATTCTGGCAACGAGAAACCTTGTTGAAGTAGCATGCGACTGTCTTTTCTACTGGAGCTTGGTTACCCTTGGGTTGAAACTACAGACCAGGATCTCAATGTTTGCGTCCTTGAAAATCACCTCCAGCATGTTTCTGACCATTCTCCAATCTAAAACAGTGCGACTGCAATCCAACTTGGGCATGGCCACCTTCTTGACACCGTGTTTCAGGGCTTGGAGCTTCAAATGACATAGCGCCTTCCATAGGTCGTAGTTGGATGCTTTTTCGTACGGCCTGTTCTTCGTCACCAGGTAGAAGAGATGACGGTTGAAGTGCTTGATGACCAATGTCTTTCCCTTTGTCGGTGCTTCGGCCCTCAAACGCTGGCGTTGACCAAACTTTTTCTGGAAGACTCTGGCAACGCCTCTTTGTTCATCAAGACTTGCTGAGACTCTGTGTGCCAAGGAATATGCTATTGGAAGGCTGAACAGGTCCTGCTGCACTTCTCTGGTAACGCCAAATGTCGCTTTTGCGCTGCCACCGTAGATTGCCATGAATTCCTGGAAAGAGGCCTCGCTGTCCGTGACTTGTGTCTCACGTACTGGTCATCATTGTCATGGTCTCCTTGATAGGGCGCCAGTCTATTGAAATGAACAACCTTGGGCTTTCCGTGGGGAGACTTGCAGATGCGATAGATAACGTCGTTGATCCTTTTCTTGACAATGTAGGGTCCTTCCCAAGGTCGTTGTAGCTTAGGCGAAAATCCTCGTTTTCTCTGCGGATTGTGAAGCCACACGAAATCGCCCTCCTTGTACCCTGCTTTGCTGGCGTTGATGTCGTATCGTTCCTTCATTTTGTCGCTAGCTAATTGGAGATGAGAACGCGCCAATTCGTGGGTGTCGTCCATCTTTTGCCTCAGCTTACTGACGTAATCTTCTCCAGCTACATCTTCTCCAGGTCTACAGCCAAATATTAAATCACAGGGCAGCCCGATTTCTAGACAAAACAAAAGCTTCGCTGGAGTTTGCCCAGTAGACTCGTTCACTGCTGATCTGTATGCCATCAGAAAGAACGGTAGATGGTGATCCCAGACCCTTTGATCGCTGGAAACAACCTTCGACAGGTACTTGCCAATGGTTCTGTTCATCCGCTCCACCATTCCATCCGACTGTGGATGTAACGACGTTGTCCTTGTCTTCCGGAACCCCAATTTCTCGCATACTTGCCGGAACAGCTCGCTCTCGAAATTTCGCCCTTGATCGGAATGAAGTTCTAGTGGTACCCCAAATCGGCAGATGAATTCATTTGCTAAAACGTCGGCGACAGTTCCAGCTTCCTGGTTCTTTATGGCATATAGCTCTACCCACTTAGTAAAGTAGTCCATTGCCACCAAGATGTACTTGTTTCCTTGGTCTGTTTCTGGAAAAGGTCCTGCTATATCTATGGCGATCCGTTCGAAGGGGCTTCCGACGTTATACTGTCTCATCGGGGTTTTCTTTTTCCGGTGAGGTCCATTACTCGATGAACAGGCAGTACACTTGCGACACCATTCTTTCACATCGTTGGAGCAGTTCACCCAGTAAAAACGCTCACGCACCTTTTGCAGCGTCTTCTTTGCTCCTAAGTGACCTCCCGATGTGCCATCATGTAGGTGACGCAAAATCTCCGAAACTCTGCTTCTTGGAATGACAAGCTGTTTCCGCTTCTCTCTTCCATCGTCGTTCTCCAAAATTCTGTGCAGAAGTCCATTTTCCAACGTCAGTGAGCCCAATAAGACTTCAGTCTCTGCGAAAATGCCGCAACATCTTGCCAAACTGGTCGCCGGCCAATCATTTTCCATTGCCGAACTTTTCTGAGATCTGGATCACCTTCTTGATCTTGACGAAGCCCAGATGGCGACCACTCGTCGCTAACTACTGTAGTTCGACACACGTTGAGTTCTTTCTCTTCCATCTTGCTACAATGCGAGCACTCTGGTGGACATGGTCTTCTTGATAGCGCATCTGCATTCCTATGGCTGGTTCCTGGCCGGTGCTCAAAAATAAAATCATACTCTTGAAGTCTTTCAATCTACCTGGCCACTTGTCCCTCAGGATTCTTGAATTGCAGGAGCCACTTCAGTGCTGCATGATCTGTTCTCAGCAGGAACTTTCTACCATATAGATACTTGTGAAAGTGCTCCACAGCTTTCACAACCGCAAGAAGCTCCCTTCTGGTGGCACAGTAGTTTTTCTCCGGCTTGGAGAGAACTTTGCTAAAATATCCAAGTACTCGTTCTTGTCCGCCTTGCTCTTGAGACAACACTGCTCCAATGCCAACGTTGCTCGCATCTGTGTCGAGAACAAACTGTCCATCCGGAAGCGGATATCCCAAAACAGGAGTCATGGTTAGTTTACTTTTCAGGGCTTCAAAAGCGGATTGGCACTCTTTGTCCCAACAAAATGGACGTGCTTCTTCGGTCAGACGAGTAAGTGGTTTCGCTATGTCTCCAAACATCTTCACGTACTTGCGGTAATAGGTGCACAGTCCTAGGAAACTTCTTAGTTGATGCTTGTCTTCTGGGACCGGCCACTGCTGAACTGCCTGAACCTTCTCAGGATCAACCGCAACGCCTTCGCTACTGACTACGTGACCCAAGTAGTTCACTTTTGTCTGGAACAAGTGACATTTCTTGGGGTTGAGCATCAGGTTTGCCTGATGAAGTCTTCCAAAAACATCTCCCAAGTTCTTTAGGTGCTCTTCGAAGGTTCTACTAACTACAATTATGTCATCCAGGTACACTAAACTTGTTTTCCAGGACAAGCCCCTCAGCACATTCTCCATGAGCCTCTCAAATGTAGCAGGAGCGTTACATAGCCCAAAAGGCATCATTGTAAACTGCCACAGTCCAATCCCAATAGTAAATGCAGTTTTCTCTTTATCCGCGGGATCCATTTCTACCTGCCAGTAGCCACTCTCCAAATCCAAAGTGGAAAATAACTTCGCTCCAGTCAAAGTGTCCAAAGTGTCATCGATACGGGGCAAGGGATAGCTATCTTTTTTCGTAACATTATTCAACTGCCGATAGTCCACACAGAATCTCGTAGATCAATCTTTCTTCTTCACCAATACCACTGGGGACGCCCATGGACTACACGACGGCTCTATCACTCCATCCCTTTCCAGCTCTTAGGCCATATCTTCAGCTAATTCTCTTCTAGCCAGTGGTAACCTCCTTGGTGGCTGTCGAATCGGCGTGACATTTCCAGTGTCGATCTTATGCTTCACGGCACTTGTTCTTCCAGTCTTCCCACCTTTCGACATGAATATGGAGCTATATCGTTGGATCAACTTCTTAGCCTTTTTTTTGCGACGCAGTGAGCGACTGGCATGACGAAGACAGCAGCTGCTCCAGCTTGTCATTTTCTTCCTTTCCAGACATCTGTCGAACTATCGATATAGCAGAACAGCACTTCCCCACCATTGTGGCCTTGCTGATAGTGACAGGGTATTCATTCATGTTGAGCAAACGAACAGGTACCTCTTGTTTAGAAGTCACCAGCACTTTTCCTACCAGGATGCCACGGGCGCCCTCTTCATCGTGGTTCCAGGGTTCCACGATCACGGGAGCCCCGTTTTTTTGATGTCACCTTACAGCCGAGCCTTCACGATGACTTCTTTCCTCGCTGGCAATACAGTCTCTTCTGCCAACAGCACTTGGGTCGCTGTTTCTTCCCGAGGATGCAGAAATAGTTCTTCAGTTCCAACCTTAAGAGTACGGTTCTTGAAGTCAATCTGGACACCCTGCTTGTTCATGATATCCATACCCAGTACCACCTCTTCTTCTATATCTGCTACAATGGCCACGTGCTGAAACTCCACGCTACCAATCTTGATTTTTACTGAAGCCTCACCATGGACTGTGGCAGCCTCTCCAGTAGCAGTACGCAGACGCCATCTTGAATTTTAGATCTTTCCTTTGCCGACTGTCTTCGGCCGTATGATGGTTCTCGTAGCACCGTTATCCACCAAAAATGGATGCCTTACTATTTACCATTCCGTCCACATAGGCGCTTCCACTGAAATGGCTCATGGCGGCTATGATTACGAAGGGGTCCTGGCAACAGTCACGGGCCGATAATGCCCCCTCCTTATCGACCCGGTCTAGTTTTCCTGTTCCTCTATGGTTGATCTCTTGGGTCGTTTACAAGCACTCTTCACATGACCCAGCTCCCCACAGTCCCAACATCTAATGATCCTCTTCTTGTTCATCAAGAAGCTCTTCATGAGGTTCACCAATTCATCCAAGGCATGTCGGGATGGCTCCTCCGTTTCTCACTCAAAATCCGAACTGTTGCATGTCCCCGAGAAGCTTCAGTCGCAGCCTCATACTCTAAGGCAATTGAAAGCACATGTGTAAGTGTCTTTGGGCGAGCTAAACGTAGTGTGTATTTCGATATCCTTCAATCCATCGATGAATGTTTGTACCGCTAAACACTCCATAAGTTGTTTCGTGGCAGAGGGATAAGCAAATCTTACTAACCTGGCTACATCTGCCTCAAATTCTTCTAAACTCTCACCAGCTTTCTGTCGGCGATTGTTCAGTTGCGATTGGTACACCTGTTCTAAATGTGCTTGGCCATACCTCATATCTAATCGCCTGGCCAGCTGCTCGTAGCTTTTGGAGTCTTCTGCGGGTAGGGTTTGGAGAATATCCATTGCGTCTCCACGGAGAGCAACTGTCAATGCCACTGCTTTCTCTTTGGAAGACCAGCCATTCCCTTCAGCAGCCGCTTCAAATTGCTTCAGATAATTGGTCCACGATGTTGTGCCATCAAATGTCGGTGGTTTCACGTGCGAAGCGAGCTTAGCTGGATGCGGTTCCTCCAAACTGACTCCCGTAATGGCGTTGTCCCCTTCCGCCTGAAGCATATCATTCCTTGGTGCGGCAAATTTACATTCTAGTTGTCTTATCTCCGCTTGGATCTCATCTACAGAGTCTTTTACTTTTACCTCTACCTTGTCCAACTTTTCTTTCAAGGCAGCTTGCTCATTGTTCTAAGCATTTCATTCCGTTAGTTGCCCTGTACATACCTTTAGTTCATCTTTTAACTGGCTCTGTTTTACCTCTAATTGTGCGGCTAGTTCATCTTTTAACTGGCTCTGTTGAACCTCCAATTGTGCGGCTAGTTTGCTTTCCAGCTGGTCCTGTTGTGCCTTCAGTTCATCTTTCATGTTTGCGGCTATCTTTCCTTCCAACTGATCCAAAGGCGTTTCAAAGGAATAGCTCTCTGGGTCCTCGCCATTATCGAGAAGGTACTCACGCAGCCGACTCACTAGCACTGCCGTTACACCACTGGTCTCCAAGTCTCGTTCCTCCAACTCCCGTTTCAGGTCCGCCACTTTCAATTCGCACAGTCTTTTCGCCATTATCCGACCTTCTGACACCACTTGTAACGTTCTTTAACACTAATTTATTTCCACTGTAACAACAACTTATTCACTAATTTATATCAACGATTTCAAGTTCTTCACGGTTAGACGTCTGATCACTGCTCGATACTTGTATATATACAGAAAATACCCATCTCGAATGTTCCATAACCAAATCTAGAACAATCTGACACATTCGAGATGTCTCTTGACAGCTGCACACATGTTTTGGAGGATTTGCATAGAGGGCGATCTTTTCTTGGATGCTGGCCGCTGATTTCGTTGCAATAGTATAAAGTATAGGATCGTACTAATAATGAATCACAAGCATATTCCTATCACTGAACATACGAAAAACCTGGGTGTTATCTTGGACTCCAATCTAAGATTTGACAAATATATTAAACATCTATCTAAGATAACTTACATCAAATTGCAAATGCTGTACTCTAATAGATTCATTCTGAATTTTAAAACTCGCAAAAAACTAGTTGAAAGTTTAATTATGTCAAATATAAGTTATGTGTTAATACTTTACTATTCTTGATTCATTTAATAATTGCAGTTTGCAGAGATTTCAAAACAACTGCTGTAGATTCGTGTTTGGTCTTCGGAAATATAGTCACGTCTCTTCTAAAATCAAAGGGTTAAGGTGGCTAGATATTGATAAGCAATTTATGTATAGTTTCGAGGTTTTTGTGCAAGATACTATGGAGTCACCAATTTGAGAGAGTTAAGACATATTTATAATTTAACTATGTCAGTGCATTATACTGCTTTGTTTCAAAGATGTTTTACCTTCAATACAGTGAGGCTGTACAACTCAACAGATCCAACTTGGAGAACTAAACATGTTAATTCATTCAGAAAACTCATTAAACATCAGATTTTGGGACAATTATAGGACTTCTTAAGAATGTGTTGTATTCTCAGCTCGATGTTATGCACTATTACCACTGTGACTTTTATTACTATATTCTACATCTTGTTAATTTTATATATCATTATTTTTTAGCTAATTTTATTTCAAACAGCTTTTCTTCAAATTGTACCCATAACTATGGTATTAATTGTACATTATTTTTGTAATTTGGTTACGTATCTCTCAATAAGGTTAAGTGTAAGAGTAGCCAGCTGGCTAAACTTCGCCTTATTGGTAAAGATTAATAAAGACATTTATTGTTATCATTCTTATATGTATATGGATGTCCTGGCACGATCATGTTGCATGCTACTAATTCGACTTCCTAGAATCTAATTACCATACAAGATTCATATCAGACCATCTGTAAAATGCTGCTTGTGTAAATGCACTCCGTAGCCTTCCTTGAAGCTGCGGAACACATCCAGAAGACAGCAGAACATCAAGTGGATGGGCTGACCTTACAAAGGACTTCCATGGTCTAGGAGTATAGTAGCTGACTTATCCCTACTCTATGAATTCTACCATGGTACATATTCGGCTGAGCTGTCTTGAATACAAGCACATAAATCCACCAATACAGTGAACAACAGCGGAGCATAATTCGCCGTCATCGAATCTCCAACACCTCAAACAAGCCTTTTCCAGAACTGATTCTTTGGAAATATCCATCGTTGTGGAGGGAGATGGACTTAACCACAATATGCAAACCACTGGCTGACATTCTGTATTACTGGTTCGAAGAATAGTATGACTATGTATGGTAACTTGTCTTGTCGGTCTGTTATTATTGACTTTAATTATAATTATTACGCGCAACCAGATAAAAATTACCTGAATTTTACATAATATACTACATCATGATTGCAACAAAGAATGAACTGCGAATGGGCGTAATTTAATTTCCTCCATAAAAACATTTTTCATCAAATTGTTTATTTTCCCCGAGTTGTACGTCCAATAAATTAAACTTTTAACCGCTCGCTAATTATAATTAAAAGGCAGCATCGAATAATGACGATCAGTTTTTATGTGATAGAAGTTGTGGGTTCACATGCGCACCATTGAAATAGGAAGGTGACATGTAGTCAGTTCTTCTTCCTGTTAAAGGCCATTCTTGTTCTTCTAAAAACCTAGATATCATATATAGATAGATACATCCTCAAAATAAGGTCGAGTTAGTTTAATCATCATTGAACCGATTATGTAGTACATTAGTATGATAAATGTATACATATGATGAATAAATAAATAGAATAGATTGAGAAAGCTGCTTCGAAGCTTGGTACATTGTTGGTATCACTTAGGCTACTCAAAGCTGCATCCAAATATTGTGAAGACTTCACGGACATTGAGACAACAATCAAAATTCGTCTTATATTTGTACAGACCGCGAGCATTGAATAAATAACCTAACAGATGTATCAACTGCCTCACCTATCTTTATCGAAGTACAAAAAGTGACAAATTAATTTTGCATTTATACGTGGCTACCAATTATATCAGTCTTTTCAGATATATCAATAATGTATATATATATATATATATATATATATATATATATATATATATATATACATATCTCTATTCTAATGCTTCTACAAGTGGATGTCGTGAAGTTATGATTTCATGATATCAAACAATGATCTTTCCAAGTGAAGCGAAAGGTGTAGTTTTAGTGTAGAAGGTACCTACGGCATCAATCTGGCTGACTTAACTTTGCACTTAATATTTGGCTTTCTTTGCAGTAAGTAATTGAAAAATATTTCATCTCATATTGGCCGGATACAATTGCATCCCCCTCCATTAAATCTCCGGTAAGCGCCGCTCATGATATGGCGCATTGAATAATTTTTGGAAAATTTGGCGGATACTTCGCACATGGTTTCTATTTTGGGGACATGCAAAAAAATAAAATAAATTGAAAATTTATTGATTACAACATGCAGTCAGCAAACACATTTAGAAAATTGCACGTTGACGTCATTTGGGTTAATCATGGAACGTACTTTGTCCTCTTGCATTATTTCCACATCTTATCTACAGCTTCGCTGGTGACAGCACCCTTATTTCCTGCATGGAACCGGGCAAAACACTACCATCCCGAAATACCATATCTCGGTGAGGTCAGCATACTGTTCAGATCAGTGAGAACATTGAGATAATTGTTGAATGGTGATACACAAACGGAGTACAGTTTAACGCGCAGACGAATCAGACAGCAACCCTGACAAAAAATTCGCTTGCTGGTCTGCCTGCTGTGGAGATGGAGGTAAACCGAATACTTGAACCATCTTCCAACAAGCTTCTGGGAATTAACATCAACAATTACACGTCATGGCATGATCATGTCGAAGTTCCAGAAAGTGGGTGTTCTCATCCGCCTCAGGAAATTATATTCTCCGGAACAGCCACTACTGTTATACATGGCCCAGATCAGACCATCTCTTAAGTACTGCTCGCATGTGCGGGTATGCGCACCAAAGCACTCACTCACAGTTGATATTACCACACAAATGACCTCCACAGTCTGGAACATCGCAGGGTGGCTGATCTGTTCCTATTCTACAGATATTATCATGGCATATGTTCGACCGAACTGTCTCGCATAATAACTCCAAGAGTCGCCATTACAGAAAATACCAGAGAATCTCATGGGGTGCATCCTCACCAGGTCGAACTTAAAACGCCTCGATTAAGCCTGTTCCAAAAGTCATTCTTTTGAGAACCTCGGCGCTGTAGAATGAGCTACCGAGGACTTTATTCCCCGATAGTTACGATCTATAGGGTTTTAAGCTCAATGTGAAAGAAATTTATCCTCGCACAGTGCTAATGAAACGCGATATTCTATTGGCTTTTGCTCTATAAAAACACAAATAGGAGTCCCACATGGTAATATTGCGGACAATATTTCTTTATATTTTCTACTGGCCGATAATTGAAACCACATGCGACTGAAATGCCTTTACTAGCATTCTGGCTGCTTTGACACCCATTTTCAAAGCACGACATATAAAAAAAATACAGTACTGATATTGACATATTTATCTGCTTCCAATGGAACCGTTTTTCTAAAAATTTTGAAAATTTTCCATACTATACAAAAGGTAATCAAAATTTCAATGCGAATGTCAAAGACGCAGTCAGACTGTGGCCCAGTTTGTTGAGTATTACTTAGGGAAAGATCTAATCAATGTTCTACAAACCTACCGATGGAGCATAAGTTTTCCTCCTGGTTTAGTTATGGTTTGCTCCTGGATCCAAAATTGGGGCTGTTTGATTGTTGTCTTAGAACAGCATTGCTGTGACTTGTGTTTTATCTCATGAACCTTTGTGCTCTTTGCTTTTGGTATGGCATACCATCATGCGCCTCATTTGGATTGATATCCAATGTAATTGCATTATCTGTATTATACCTTTTTCACCATAGTTTATACTAGAGTCTTGATTCGACATAGAACTATTCCCGGGAAGCAGTTGAATGTCTCAGTGTCATTATGATTTCAAAATTGAATCTCTTCATGTTTTATTTGTACTTTGAAAAGGCTGCCGGAACAGCTCAGTTAACGGCCAGTAGACAAACAATTATTGATTGGCTTTACTTTCAAAACAAACCTGCCTTCCTGGAAGGCAGTAATTGTTAGAGAATTTAAGTTATACATTCAATCTCATAGAGTAGATCACTACAATTTCAATATGAACAATTAAAGGATAACTTTCAAATTAAACTAAGAATCAACAGTTAACATAGACGTCGATTTAACTCGTCACATTAAATTTGTATGTTTTCTCATATTTATTTCTATTATTGCATCCCCGAACCTTCCATCATACCAATGGCAGAGTTTCTGTCATAACCTTCCTTTTCGCTAGCTACAAGCATATTGTACGCTTCAGCTAAAAAGCATCACCTGAAGAAAAGATGTAGGAATCAACGCGCAAAGGAGACAAAAGGCATAATTGGACGCGTTTTTGAATTTTTATTGGTCGGCTTATTTGCCTGGGAACGTCTCCAGTGCTATTAAGGGAAAACGAAACGACTGAGAAAATTGTGCACGTCGCAAATGTTTTCACGTTTTTCTCCAGCTACGCCCGAGGCACAAAGAGAAATTCAAAGCTACACGTTATATAGCGGTATGTGAACCAGGTGTCGTATCCTTTCCAAAAAAAAAGTTGGTTCACAGTTTTAGATAGTAGAAAACTAGAAAAGCATTTTTGTTCGAAATAAAGCATCTAGGTAGATTTTAGAACATTGGCAAGCCGGTTGGCACGTTTCACACATGATGGTATCACTTTGGAAATAAATATTTATAAGTTTGTATCGCCAAGAATAAAAAAAAATATTTTCATAAAATTATAAATTAATGTTGAATGTTTAATTCATGGAACGTTAAAACAGGAGATTAGTAACCTCTTGGAGGCGCTTGAATTCTGGGCCTATGGATGAATTTTAAAGATAAATTACACAGAATATAGAATGCTGAACTTCTTGACAGAATCGGAAAAAATCAATGTAAGCACCATAAAGTTACGAATGTTGCAGATAATAGTTATCCAGGACAAGATACAAATAAGGAGTAACAGACGGAGAAGATGAGTTGTTTGGTTGATCAATTTAAGACAGCTGTACAAATGCAATTTTGTTAAATTCGGAGCCATTGCATCTTAAATAAAATCAAATGTCATGATAGCCAACCATTTGGAAGATGGCAATTAGAGAAGAAGATTTAGTTGTTGATAATGAAAAATCCACACGTGTTTCGCCACAGTCAGCTTCAAATCCTGAATACCTGTGTGAGAAAAAATAGATGATAGATTGCTGCTTCAATTATCAAACATTCATTACTATATGCCGCATTTGCGCTCTGATAAACTTGTTCCTTGAATATTGGTACCTTAGGAACTACTTTGTTGAAAAAATGCTATATATAAGTGATTTTCCATAAACTGTAAATATCTTGACAATTATTAAAGATATACTTGTCATCGTGCACATCAAACACCTAAGTCCTTAAAAGCCTTTTTGCTGTCTTGTAACACAACGTTGAAGTGTGGAGAATGTCCACCTATCAAGTATCAAATACAGTTTAGCAGCTGCACATCACCAAACATATAAGTACCAAGTATTTTTTTAAGTATTTCAATCATTTAGGTCATCAAATTTATTGCTTACGAAATCCCTAAATGCCAGCAGCTGGCTCATTGTTTTCTAAACAGATTATCGTTGCAAAGGCGAAAAGAAAATAGCTGCAACCTTATTCATTCGTTTACAATTAGGGAGAGCTAAAGCCGAGAGGGTATAATTTTTATTAAAGACTCCACATTAATATTCATAAGCCGGGCCGTGGATTAAAGACGGGACGAAACATGTTTAATAGTTAAAAATGTGCCCCAGAGCTTCGCCTATACAGCCTTATTAAAAATGCGTACCGCGGAAATTAGAGCGAAGTATCCGGAACGCTCTGACGTCTTTGTTATTTATACATATTATGGTGTCCAGCTAAAAGGTGGTCAAGTACATTGACTCGTGAGCCTTCCATGATGCAGTGATACCGTTTGTCACTTGTAATGTCTTCTTCCGATAGAGCAGATCGGGAAGTGGAGGTAATTATCGGAAATGATATCCGATTCGCCGAAAAACAATCCATCAGACTTCAATAATATCTGATGATATATGATAATAAAACTAGAAGTATGTACAAAATGTTCTACTCGAAGAATATACCAAGTTTAATTTTCTGTATATAACCACTAGCAAATCCAGAAATTCTTCCGTGCCCCACAAGCGCTGCGAGAGGATCAATGTCTATTATATTGACCTAGAATTATAACCATCGAGGAAGAAACTCCCCGGCAGCTCATTTCACAACACCAAGCTTCTCCTATGCGAGACTGTTCGGTCGAACACTTTTCATAATAATTACTACAGATCAGGAACAGTTCAGTCACGCTTCTCCGGAGGTCTAGACTGTGAAGATCTTTTGTAAGGTCAGATGTATCCACTAGCCATATTGATACGTTTTGAATTTCAAGTCCAGAAGCTTTAGTGATCTTTTGGTAGCGCGTCCTCACACATGCAAGCGTATTTCGGTTAAGTTTCTGGACTTAAGGAGAATCCGTAGCTTCTGGAATGCCAAGCGAAGACGGCAAGATGTTCGTGCCAGGACATGCTATTATTCATTCTAATTTCCAGAAGCTTGATGGAAGCATTGGCCGTTCCTCCATATCCATGGCAGCCAGAGCACCATGTGACTTCCTTGCCAAGGTTGTTGTTTGAGTGTTATATGGATTAAATTAAACTCGATATGTAGATCCTCGTTCAGCAATTATTTCAATATCGCCCTTTGTTGCTCCCGTCAAAGTAAGGTAAACAGGTTATGTTCAAAAGCTTCCGCGATAATACTAAGAAGTTACTATTGAATCTATGGTTCTTTTTGTAGAACTGTTTAACTGTTTTTTATAATTTATATACATTTTCACATTCCTGCAACAGTAACTCTGACAAGGTTTGACTAGTCAAGCTTTAATGCAACATAATGTTACGGCTTCGTGATAGCCAACTCAAGGATTTTCTACCTCTAGTTGGATCACGGAGAAATAAATTGTACCACAGATGAGTATTTGACATTTAGGGGCAGGTAGCCTCTATATACCAACCAACCTCGGTCTTTCCTATACTAATATCATGGTTCCGCGAGCTATTCTTTCAAAGTACATGTCAAAGGTTCTATCTATAGCCGACTCCAATTTAAAATGCTCTTGTGTATTTTAAACTTCCAATATAGAGAACGGTTACCCATATGATATGAATGATGAGCGCCGAATAGCGAATGTATCAAATTGGATTCGGTACATTAGAATACATAAGCCGATAGATACTAACCCAGTTCGCCATTATATCTGATGTCCTCGCCATCTTCCCTCCTCCACATTACGTAAGGTTCTGGATAACCTGTTGCTTTACATGTCAGGCTCACGTTTGTCGACTCCAACACTACCATGTCAGAACTGGTCTCTTTATCAATGATGCTTGGTGGTACTGCAAAATAATACTACTTTAGGTTTGGGCTCAAGGATGGTAATAAAATAGAAATCACCAATAAACAGTACTCCACAGAACCGTTTGAATGAAAGTAAGAGCAATTTTCTCTCTAGAGACATAGCTGGCTATGGATTTGAGTCAATTGACATTCGACCGCCCAAATTTTGACTGTTACAAACAGCGCCACCATCCTGCTGAGCTGGCCACTGACAATAAGGTACATTTCCGGATTATTCCTGGATACTACTGACTAACACTATTATAGCTTGTCTTTTTACTAAAGTTAGTTTCAGCTCAGTTTCAATACAGGGTTTGATCCAAATTTGAAATTTCGATTCGCTAAAAACACTTTATTTCTAAATGGCGGCCTTTGATATCTTGTTGCACTGCGCTTTGAATGAGAAATAAATGACTATAATGGTCTTTGTCCTGGTCGACTCCCTTTGATCATAAAATATGAACAAATGACAAATAAAGCACAATATTTAATGACCTTTTTAAAAAAGCTATTGATATTAATCATGGAGCGTGGTATAAAAAAGTTGTTAACAGTTGTTTAGAGAGTCCAAACAAGTGAAATATCAGGGTGTCACAATGAAGATAACGAGTTTGAGCTCATTTCTGGTGGCACTGGCCACGATATTAATTTGTTTTTAAGCTATAAATGATCACAATTTTTAACCCCATGAATATAAAATTGCATATTTTTATCTGGAGAGATTTTGAAATGTCACCGTAGTTCTTTCTATGTCACCTGGTATATGATTGCAGTAATCAACTACTATAGAAACAGCGAACGAAAAATGTATTATTCTTTAGCAGTAGAATCATACAATCCGTGTAGTGCAATTACGTTTCTACCGAGTTATGTAAGCGAGAAATAATGACATAAAATAAATTATAAATGAAAAACATTCATCCGAAACCGGAAAACCCACCCATCGCAAATGTTTTGTACCAGCATATTTACGGATAACAAATGGAAACTAAATGAAAAGCTCCATTATTTATTCTAATATATCGACACATTACGGTTGTCAAGCACAGCTTGATAAATATGTAACGTGTTCAATACCTAAATATACGTATGGTCGGTTCAATGAAATCTATTTATGCCATATAAGCTACTCGTGCTGAAACTACAATATTATGAAAACTTGTTTAGACAATGTACGACCAATGAGTCAATCATGCAAAGAACAATTATTGTGACAAGAGTATTGACAGAAAAATTTGAAGACTTATAATTTTGTATTCCATGCTTTTGTTATAGGCAATTAAATTCTAAATTTAGGGATTCATTCAGAATTCTTATGAAATCTGAATGAAATGAGTTTTTCCAATGCTTCAAACTGATTAAACTTGAAGGCTATAGAACTTTTGTTTCGAGCTATATATTGTTTGAGTGTCACGATGCTTTGATTGATTTACTGTTGTCAATCGTCTTCAGGTGAGCTGGGGAACAGGTACCGTTGATAGTTATAATATATTCCTGGCAAGCGTCTTGTTGGCGCGGCAAGTCCCAATTGATTCTGATGGCGTTGTTCTGTCAAGCTGTCAACTATTCACTTCTTCATGAGTGGCTGTCATATTGGTTTTATTTCTGCGCTAGGTTTGAAATGAACGTTGTCGTTATTGTAGATGAGATCTGCCTTCTTGATTGATGGTCCCTGTTAGTAATTTTAGCATCGTCCCAAGTTATTTCATGGTCCAACGGCTCTTGCAGATTTTAACATGTTTCTTATTGGCGATGTTTGTTTTGTATTGGTGTCACTAGCACTATAAAATAGTTTGGGGCGACGTGAGTCCATCAACAATGGATCACATCGACATCGACAGAACAAGTTGCTTACATTGCGAACAACGACAACGTCTATAGTAAAACTATGGTGAAGATGAAACCAATATGGCAGCCACGGATTAATAATCTACATTTGGGTGGAAAAGTTGTATAATAAAATATTTTTTCTAATTTAACACTATAATATTTTACATTGAGAAGAAGATCCTATGAAAAAGATAAAAAATAGCCCAGCGAGCGATCAGACGCCAGTAGCGCATCGTGGAGCAGTTCATGAGTCGGGAGTTTATAATTTGCGATAGCATCAATAAGATATAATAATAGGAATTGTATTTCATGTAGCAACGAGAACTTAACTTATATAGCAGTTATCAACAACATTAAAAAATGATATTCTTTGTATCTTGATTCACATTTGTTGATATTTGTTCTTATACTTCTGAGACTATGATATACAAACGCCCAAGTGACAATTGTCATGACTTAAGGCCAAGAGAGCGCTTACCAACAACTTGCAGATATCCCTTCCTGGAACGCATAGGATCAGTATTTATTTGGCACATGTACCATCCTCGGTCGACCTCCTGAACGTTCTTGATGTGTAAATACCAGGAACGATGATCATTGTAAGATAGCGAAATTCTTGGGTTTTGAGTGATGACATTATGATGTATGGAAAGAATGGTCTGCGTATCAACTCGAACCCAGGCTACCTGCAAAAAAATCAGTATTCGCTTATGTTCTTCGGATGTCCAGATTGTTTTTGATTCAGTTAGAAACTCAGACAGCTTATTTTCGTACATGCTTACTTATGTCAAATATGGAATTAGATAATTAATTCATCAATAAAATCTAATTCTTGGAGGAGATACGAAGTGAAGCAAATTATACTCTACTACAAAGCGAATAATTGCGAGGTTATAGTGAATATGCCAAATTATGTGAATTGTGATGCAACATTTCTATCGACAACAAACAAATATTGAGATTGATTGGTTAGCTATCTCTATGAGAACAGTGTTTTGTTATGGAATTTGAAAAAACAATGAGAAACATAAGACTCGAATGTAGCCACACTAGGCAGCATGAATCACCAGAAATCTTGTATCTGTATATCTTATTTACACCAATATGAAGATCAGAAATCGTCTAATGGACATGACGAATAATGTCGGCGTCCAATTTCTAATAATCTTAAGTATCTTCAGCAAAATATTGTTTCCAGTATATGTTGAAGAAATAATGTATTTTCTAATTCATTCATCAGGAAGTAATTAGTTGAAAGTATCGAGACTGTAATGCAGTGATATTGCCTTACCTTAAATCCTCTAAGATTCTCTACAACACAAGCTAAAACGGCATCTCGTCCTATAGTGACCGTGACATTGGGTATAGGTTCTAGGAATCTTGGGTAGATTGAATCTGAAACAAAAAAAAAACAAGATTTGAACCTGTAGGCCTACCTGCATCAAGTAAATATTAATAACAATTCATCAGTCTGTAGCATTCTAGAAAAATCTATTTATAATAATAATACTAGTGTTTATTAAAGGGAAGTCTTGCAGAGCTAGTAGCAAAGGACATATATAAAGTGATAAATAGCAAGTTCCTAGCAGGCCATAAAACCAGCCAGAAAATAAAGATGTTTCATAAATTAAGGATATTCCTGCCCTTATTAAGGCGTGTATAATGCTCTGCAGTTGAGCTATTTGAAAAACTTAAGCATCCTCCCGCATTTAAGGATGTTTCAAAGCTTAAGTGGTGCATATCTTGAATTGTCATGAACTCAAGTGGTGTCCACATTTTAAACAAAGCAACAGATGTATCAGGAAAGTATAACAATATGAATTTGCCAAGATTGCTGTGAAATATTGTTATAAGGATTCGACCAATGAATAACTTGAAGATTTGCATATAAATTGAGACAGCTACATGTTAACATTAACAGTCAGATATGCACTGACAGAATGAATGGCTAGTGAACTGAATGATTCTAAAACATACATATGGAGAAGTAATAATAATAATAAACATAGACTCTCCCGGTGTGGAAATTTTGGCGAGCAGATATTTTATACTATTGTTTCCACTAACTTTTAACTAAAAGGAAACAAAATACCAATCAGCAAGAACATGGACAGGTAACGGTATACAATAACATTAATTGTTACCAACCTATCAGCATAGCAGAATAACAGATGTCAAAGCTGTCACTGTTACATTAAGAGCATACCACCAACTAATGACTCGAATGATCATAATTAATATTTTATTAGAAAACTCAACGAGAATTAAACGTGTGAAGATGAAGTAGTTACAACCTCATATACGTGTTTCAAATTCCAATAATTTCCATGAATCAAGCGTATCTGTACATTTTGCAATTGAAGCATATTCAGTGCCTTGTTTTGCGATCATATACATACCTACTGTAAAATGCTAGAAATGTGAATTAGTGCTCCTTTTTGAACCTAAGTTGACTCCTTATTTATTAAGTTTTAGGAAAAGTATAAATATAAGAACCTACACCACTGTATTCATCAACATGGGACAGTCGGGGCTACTCGAGACATTTTGATGGAACTACGGGGAGCATCTCGTATCTCCTCCACTCTAAAAACACTTGTTTCTCTACGGAGGAACGGTCAGGCCGTCCCATCAATTCAAGACGGATTCCACCTTATTTTACTGCTTACTTGTGACCTTTTACCTTTCCTGGAATCCTTCAGTGTTTTTCCATTTTATTACAGCCGTCTTGACGAGAAGTCAAGTGCTCGCATTTTGACAATGGTGACTACAAGATTCCATATTTTTAACCTTCAAAAAGTCGGAATCGGAGAGAGTTGAACAGGTATACAAGGAATGATAAACAAATCTGGAAATTTTATGCGTACTAAAGAGCCCTAGAGATATATGTATTTTGAATATAAGAAACTCAACAAACGTCAACGTAATGACTTGCTTTGGATGTGTTGTTCAATCTGAGCCCCTGAACGAACAAATCTGTAGGGCATTTTTGGGCGCAAAGTCCTTCTCATTCAGTTCCGTCGAGCTGTCGGCTTATCTATTGACCTTCTCAAAGCGTGATCTCCGTATCTACTGCACATATTTCCATAAAATGCTCATAGCTGCATGTTGTGGAGTTATATTTGTTGTATCGGTGTAAGCCCCTCAAGCATTACCTTTGCTTTTCGAGTTCTCGATTCTTTTTAAGTAATTCTTCAATATACTATCTGTCGTTTAGGAACATCAACTGAAAAAAAACTGGGTGGCACGTGATTCAAACCACACACTTTCTAATTGACGATCAGATTCTCTAACCAACTGAGCTAAGTAGTTACTCGGCACACTTGATCCACAACACCGCTGATGTTAGATGCACTATTCTGAAATCTATTTAGCAGACTGCTCACGTCGTTGATATCTTGAGGTGCAGTGCCAGTGCTTAAGTCAATAAAGTCTACGCCTGCAGTTACTGGTAATAGATTTCTGCATCGAACAGTCATAGTACCATAATGTAGAAAACATTTAAAACACGCAAGCAAAACCGTACGTTTTCCGAGTTTTCGAACATTTTTAGACATAAAAAATAGATGCTTTGAACATTTCGAGACATAGTGAACGATGTATGGGACTAAGAATTTTTGAGGTTCACACAATTTGAATCAATGACTGAATTACACGCTAATATAACCTCGCACAAAATGCAAGAAGGTATCTTCACCTCTGTTTACATTAATGCATGAGGGGGAGGGAAATCATTACTTAACTTCATTGCACTATAGAATTATATTTCCTGGGGTTTAACAGTATCCATGCACTGTGAGAAGTACTGAAACAGAGTATAGAAATACAGAGCGGAAAATGAAACAAATAAACAAAAATTAGAGGGAGATAGAGTAAAATTTCCTATTTTTAAATCAGAAAGCATTGACATTTATGTCAATGACTGTCACCTCATAAATCAATCATACTATGATGAAAGGTAAATACTATTTTGCCATCGACATTTGTGTGACATTCATTATGCAATCAAAACGCTGTAAATTAAATTGAAATATGTTTGCCTCTCTACTCTGGATATATAAGTTTCTAATTAATAGTCATACTATAGATGTTTCATTTAAATTATTTTGTATCCCAATCACAATTATCGAAACAATGCGTTGATTTTCCTAAAAATGTCATCACTAGTTTTATAAAAATATCATCAAACTCGCAAGGGTCTGACTATGGGTAAGTATTATATTTCAATGCACATTATCATTAATTTTCCGTTAAAATGAATTTGAATTAATACATCGTTGGTAAAAAAATCTATTCCCTTTTTGAACATTTGTTCCCCGCTGAGTAAATATGCTTGCCTCCACTCCCATCAAATACTACAACAGGACAGGACGTATCGCAATATATCATGGAACGATAATAGTTTCATATAATATCTTTCCGTATGCTGCGAGTCGCTCAAAAGAAGCGCTATTCCAAGTTTCATAGCTGCAAATCCCTTTTCACGTTCCCGTTAAGTGTGCTACACGTCGTAAATTTCCGCCCGGAACCTGGAACAGGGCTACAGGAATAAATAACCGTTTCTCTTCCTAAGTATTCCACTCAAGTACAGCCACAGAACGGACGCAGATTTTTGGTATGCCTTGCAAACACTTGCATGTAGAATTGAGTAGTTGATTGTTTTTCGGTAGTATTAGGAAAGAACAGGAGAACTTAATTTTTTGTTTTTGTTAATTAGGTTTAGAATTTCATCAGGGTAACTCTGAATGGAAATATAATCCCATAAGAAAATTGTGACAGGTACCTCAGAATTACGCTAGGCAAGGGCATGACCTGGTAGAAACATACTGAAACACTGGAAAAAAGCTAGAATCTCAAAATTAAGTTTGATTAACAAAATCAGCTTTACGGATTGTTCTCCGTAGATCTGTAACAAATTTGTTATTATGAAAATTTGCTGGTAGTGGAATAAGTCTGCAAAGTCTGAAACATGTGTAAAGTACATTTTTTCAAAAATTCAAGCAGGTGCCAAGTTGAGCCGCTGACCACGATGAGAAGTTTTTAGTGGATAATTTTTCTCGTTTTTTGTACTGGTGCACTGAACTATAAATTTGCACCCAAAATGAATTCTATATAAAAGAATACGCGGATGAACTTAAAAGAGGAGTAGAATAAAAGCCGTTCCGCATGTGTCGCCCATATTTCGTTTCTATCGCTCACTTTCCAAAATAATAAAAATAATATTATTTCAAATGATTGAGAAAGGTTGGCTCTCTGCTAAAGCGAAGCCATTTTTTAAATTTTTGATACAAAACATAAGATATTGTCACATGTATATTGACATTTTTTGAGTCATTTTGAATCTCTTTTTTACCTTTTGGTAAGCAAAGTAATCAAAATATCAAGAAAAGAGCTTCGCAAGGGCGTAGAGCCGTCCTTTTTCTATGATCTGCATTAAAAATATTTTCAATGTGTTCAAGATCAAGCGCTTCAAAGGGAATACTGTGGCACCGAACATGCACATCTGTTTATCGCTGATACGAGCGCCTTTGCGACAATATCTAAAAGTTTTTAACAGAAACTTAGAAAAGGGGTTCATGTAAGTATAAAGCCAGCCTTTCTCTATAATTAAGAAAAAATCCTTCCATTATCTTGAAAAATGTGCGCTGGAAACGAAATTTTGGAAACCCATGCAAAACGCCTTTTTTATAGGCACAGTCCCCTCTTAATGCCAAGTCGATCTACAGCATCATTTTTTACCAGACAAAGGGAAAGTAGACCACTTTTGAATGTCACTGCGGAATGTTGCAATGCTGTCCCTCTCTTTAGGTCTGATCGCGAGCGGCAAGACGAAATTCTAATAGTAGCATCTAGGGTTCTAAAACTACACAATCTCCAAAATTGTGTAATATCCTTTCCGAGAAACAAAAGCAACTGTCAATGCGAGATTGAGGCCATGTTGGTCTGAACTCTATGAGTATAGGAGTGAGTAAAATAAAAAAAATAAAAAACGCAGTGTTGCCGCTCAGTGCCACGTGGTGCTAGCATAAGAATGAGGACGGCCTACTAACGTGGCCAGACGGAAAGGGAAGAATCTCGAAACTACTCAGCTATATCATAGTGTGTATAAAATACTACTTGAATTTGATGCCCCAATTAGGTGACGTGGCGTGATTGGCCAAAGGCTACGAATCAAATTGGTGAAAAAAGCGGGTTCGAATCCCATCAGTAGGTACCAGATTTTCTGCTAACTTTTTCACGATGATATTTTCCTGTAGCAAGTATCAAAAATTAACTCCAGTGGCAAGAATGAACATGTATGACGCAACGTTGTAAACACGTACTCCACCGTAGCAACAGAAATTTCTAGTGGAACTCAGTCGTAAACGGCAATAAAGCAGGCATTTCGGTCAATGAAATATAGAAACATCCCACGGCTTGCCTGCTGCGGAATACGATCGCAGATAAATAAACAACTAGGCGGAGATATTGGGTAGAGGGTGCTGCTAAAAAGGATAGACGATATATTTAGAAGCAGATCAGTTCAAACTAGAACTCGCACGATGTAAGCCGCTTTTACTACATTTTATCGATTACTATTTCGTTAAGTTTGCGCTACCCAAATAGCATTTTGTTATCACGGTCAATTTGTTAGTCATACTGGAATCACGTAGTCATTCTGGTGATACCACTAGTACAAATTGCGAAAAAATTAAGTTCGCCTTCAGAATACATAAATTATGTGAAACGGCATCATACATAAAGTGGCCTCAGGCCCAGGAACAATAGATGAGCCTGGTCTTTTATTGGCTTTTCCAGGATTGTGATGTTTCTCTGTACCATATTTTAAGCAGTCTGCAGGCGAACCTCACTCTTTCGCAATGTGCACACATATAACATGGAAGTCGTGTCAGATAATCATTTTTTTATCAGGTATATCTTGAAACTATCATTAGCTCAGCAGGAATGTCTCATTTTGGAATGAACATTAAAATAACAATAACCGTATTCTGATATAAAGTTATTATACCTGTTACCTTATTTTAAATTTTATAAAGATTGGCAAAAAATGAGGTATATTTGAACAGTACCTAGTAGTTTATGTAGACAATCGTATTACATGCTGGAGGTGTTGAGTTGATCTACTTGAATCTATCTTTATATATCATAACGAATATTCTAGTAGTCATGTTTGGAGGAATGCCAAATTTGAATATTTTTGAAATTTGGTTTAATATTTGTACAGCTTTGTTTCAGTTTCACCTCGTAAAAGAATCTACCATCTACAAAAGAAACAAGAACAAAAAAGAACAAAATAATAACTCGTCAATCGCCAGGTCTATGACTACTGACCGCCTCTTAACGCTAAAGAAAGTTAGAACATGTCAGGTGAGCAACCCTAAAGCCCTTTTCTATATTTTACAATCACTACACCACTGTAGATGAAGTCTAGAGTCGGCGTCAAGCAAGTTGACGCTGTACTTCCGACGGATTCTGAATACACTTTGGATTTGCATTTTTTTTAATATTGCGCTGTACTGTCTTCGCAATGGTTGAATCGTTTTTTATACATTTGCCTATTTTGAACTACATTAAAGAATATTGTGATACCTACAATTCTTGCTACAAGTAATTTAACGTCTCTAAAGTTGGTCAAAATTTTGATGAGCAGAGACCACCGCACCTGGAATTCAGAGACACGCCACGTTTCAGGCGGAATAGACTTTCAGAAATAACTATGGTCGTAGTTTCGTTGAAACGCAGTATTGGGTAATAGAATGAGCGAAACAGTTTGATAATTGAATTACATCCTTAATTGATGTACAGCATGAAGCTTTATTTCTTATTCATTTGGAACAGGCAAGATACAGTGATATTTGACTACGTTCATAAGGCGGTGAAATCCCAGAATTTTACGATGACAGTTTTCGAAAATCATTTCGGTATTCTGAAGGCATATGTGTTAAAAATTATTTAAGATTAGTCCCTCGGAAAACACCAGACAGAGTGACAATATACAAACCGATTTTTGGAAATAAGTACTGGTAGTAAATCGCCAAATATACTTGGACCCAAAATATTCAATTGGCTGCCCAAAACAGCAAATCTAAATACTTCAAGCATTTTTTAAGACAATCTTTATTAGATAAATGTTTATTTAATATTGGTGTGTATGGACGTTTCTATTTTGTACATATAATTTTAGATCCTATACTTGCCCAAAAGCAAAAGATTATTCTCATTATATAGTACAGATAATTCATTGAGGCCATAAACAGTGGATAGTAAAAAGTGAGAGGAACGCCACTGTAGTATCGAGAGAATATAGGCGATAAATAAACAATCCGAGGGATAGTGGGGTAGAATCGCCCTCGTAAACCGGAGTGACACGACTCTCTTAGAGGATGACTCGATACACTTCTGAGTCATACCGGATGGCGTACGGTAGCCGTCTGGGATTAGGAAATTGTCGGAAACGAAGAAATGGCACGGAAGCTGCCCTGACTTCCAGCCGCTGGAGATTACGCTACGGTTTCATTTGCGAATATGAATACATACATGGGCAAGGCGTATAGTAACGATGTGGATATGAATATTGCAGCAGGCATACGAGTATCGTTTTAAATGATGCGATCCTGGTGGATTGGAGATGAATCATAGAGTAATTCGGAACATAAACAGCAAGAAGTCAAGTCGAACAACTCAGCACATGCCCCGATTTAACTTTTAAATTATGATTAATAATGTATCATTGCCCAGTATGATAAAGTTACTCAGAATTCTGTGGTCCAACTGTAGAAAGAAGGAATAAACATACATGTTGTGCTAGAAATGCACCGTGAAAAATATGATACTCTTCAAGATCTATAAACGTATATTTTCAGTCCTTACAACCTACCAACCAAGTGAGCTAATTTGAAATGTCTTCATTTATACTTATTTTTTTTACAACAAACGGAATTTTCGTAACTTTACACTCAACTCGTTAATTACGTTCCCCTCAAATGGTTTATGTGGCATTCAGAGACTCTTCACAAATATACTTTATGACTTTCTGAGTGAAAACTGGGAAGCTATTTCAGTTTTAGCATTGTTAAGTAATATATTAGTCAATGCTCTTAGTTAACTTTATGGTATTGATTGTTCTTATATCCTCAACATATATGATATAAGCCAAATATGTTTCCAATACTTCTTGAGAGGGAAGGCTTGCAACGCTATAAATTTTTATGATGTGCACATAGTGGCTGTATGTACCACAAAGTTCTGCACCAAAGTGTTTCAATACTTGATCTATTTAGGTATTGCTATATACTATTTCAGAAAAAAAGGAAAAGTCACACATGCGGCAAAATAAAGTTTCATAAATTAAAGATACCTATAAAAATTGATAATAGCCTAAAAAGAAATTTCAAACATTTCAAAAGTTGAGTTCAGGAACTTTTTTTTGTTTTTATAATTCTCTGCGTGTCGTCTCTCTATTTTTGAATTGGGCGGAAGGACTACTGGGATTACGTAGGGTAAACGAAACTAACAGCCTTCATAGAACGCCAAGGCATATCTAGACCTCATTCTTGGGGAGGATAGCAGGGCATGAGGTTTGAGTATGCTTTCACCATTCCCTGTGATACATTCATAGCATTTGAGGTAACCGAAAGGGGTAAAAGTATTAACAGTATTAAAATCAAGTAGGAGAAAATAAACAGCAAGCAAAACATTGTAGCCTTTGGCATTTTAGGAAGATGAAATAAAACATCGATTGATGCACTAATCAATTTTCTTAAAAGCAAGCAGCTGAAGATAAGCTTGCATTTGTACTGAGCCGCCATGATGATTTCTTAAATGATATGAAGCAGATAAGTACAATGTGTCTTCGATTATTTTAAAGAGGGTAAAAAATCGTTCTTTTTCTTATCATCTCTCCGATATGTACAAATGACGCTTACTTTAAGCCTACTAAAATTCCAGTCACGCTATGGAATCTCAGAAATCGTACAAGAAGTATGCAGGTGGTTCTTGGATATTGCAAGGATTGCAAAATTTCATTTTGATTTCAATGATGCCAGACTTATATTATTTATTTCGAAAATGAGACTTGTTCAAAAATATAAAGGAAACGGCAAACAGTGCACAAAACATGCTGAAAGAGAATATTTATAACGCAATGTATAGGAATATGTACCGAATTGACAATCAATTTTTATAAATATTATATATACGCCTCTGCATCTCACATGTGAGCTCAAAATACGGATATGATTTGAAAACCAAGAAACATCAAAAAACATCACATCAACATCAAAAAAGTCTGAAGGGTTTCTGAAAATTATTCGTATTTAACTGGTTACTCTGCCACTAATGCAGCGATGTAAGAAAGTAGCATGCCTCTCTACAAATTCCCGGAAAATCAATGTATTAGTTACTGAAATTACGCAGTCACAACAGACAGACCAACAGACGAACTGATGTAAATCAATGCACTCCTCTCATCTATGCACAACGTTATACTCATTAACTAAATTTCTTAACTTTCAATCCTATCATAATATGTCGACCAAGGTGACTAAGGTGAGGTTGGTCAAAAATGGTGAATGGTGACCTAAGCATTCCACATTTTTTAAAATTGAAAACCGAGTACTGATTTTTTCCATAAAAGTTATGCACTACAATATAAAATAAGAGTAACAATCTACAAAGGGTGGTGTTATACAAATAATTTATTTTGGTTATAAAATCTCAGTTGATCTTTATTTGACTGAGTAGTCACTAAGAATGGTGCAATACTCCATTACGCAAGTTGTTAACAATATGAGCCGTTGACACAAAAAGTAAAATCTGAAATTGCGGATTTTTTAAAACAATACTGCAATAAATTGATATCGAAAAACGAAAAATCGGAATCCCATATACGTCAAAACCCTCCGCAGTTTAAATATAAAAGGTAATCACTTGGACAAAATTGAAAAATAATCTTTTCCATTTTCCGACTGTCGTATGACGTTGAATGATCGATCCCGCCTTCTGTGTCTGCTCGAAGGGATTTTAGCTCTCGCAATGTTGACGTTTTATCGGTATCGGGAATGTGAAATTTAATAGCCTTATTATAACCCGGTGGTTAGGATCTATACATCGGTGTCAACTTTCATTGAGCTATCAGCTCGAGGTCATATTACGTCACCAAATATTTTTGTTTCGCTTGGAATGGATGTGAGAAGTGTGTAAATTGAATGAACAGAGAAATGTGCTTCATAATCCATGCTTGTTTCAAAATAGGTTGATGCTGTACTTTCCACATATTGGTACACGCTCATAAATAAGTATTTGTTTGAGATTGTATATTTATTGATAGATGGAATTGAATTTGAAAAACCTTCTGGTGTACAAAAATGTCCCTATTCACAAAATTTATTCGAGGTAGATCTGCAGTTCTGAAGTTCGATCTAAATAATAAGTAGTAGGTGCATAAGAATGCAACTTCACGCAAAATATAGTCAAATATCTTGACACCAGTTTTCAGTAATCTGCAGTGAAAGCTGCAAAAGTAGAGACAGTACAAATTTATTCCTTAAGAGAAAAGCTAACTACGTCCTCATTTAGCTTTTTTAGGGAAGCATTGCCAGCGCGTTAGCTAAGCGGAGCAACTGTGCAAAATATTTGAAACATATCTTCTCGAGTAACCGCGTTGAACCCATCTTCCACAGTTATTTTCGCCAATCCCTCCCCCGGAAGGATTAGGAGTTCGAGGAGTGACATCTTCTTTCTCTTCCTTGAGGCTGTGTCATGTTATAGGTACTGCACTCATCGTTATCCCTGGTGCTTATAATGTTTTATTCAGCCATCGCACTGTATTCCACGCCCGTATTTGCTCTGTCATTGATTTGTCCTGCAAACAGTTGCATCAAGTAGTAATCCCTGACCCGGTGTGTACAGTTTAATCAAATACTAAGGTGTGGTATTAACCATTTTATCCACTGCGCTACCTGATCATTTAAGTTCCATTCATTTTGCCCCTCTCTTATCATTTGCGAGCGTACTTTTTTTTCCTATGATAAGAGATTTGTCAGCCCGGAGATCATACGCTAGCCACCTTTTCTTGGCTAGCAGCCAATACCTGGATAGCCTTAGTGGACGCAATTATGTATGCTCTAACGGTTCTCAATAATATCTTGCTTTGAGCCCTCTCCATTAGAGATTTACGTACCATCTTTTCCATTGCCCTGACCCAAACGAGTATTCCACTTAGTAGATGTCTTTTATAATGGTTCATAATGGTGACTATGATGTGTTGGGTATCTCTGAAACTTGGTTGAATGAAAATACTCCTTCAATTTCTGTTAGCATTCCAGGCTATAAGCTGTTCCGACAGGACCGACGGGGTAGAGGTGGTGGAGTAGCATTATATGTGAAAAGTAAATATATTTGTCGTCAGATTGTATCTGATCTTCCTATGGAAGAGTTAGAACACCTTTTTCTGGAAATAAAAGTTGGTCGATTCACATTGGCTGTTGGAGTATTATACAGACCTCCCACTCACTCTGCCTATCAATGCATTGACACCGTGGATTCCATATTGTCTGATATTATGTCAAAATATGATAACGTAGCTATTGTAGGGGATGTTAATGTAGATATGTTGAGCACTAATAATATCATTTCTGAATGTTTTCATTCATACAGTTTTGTACAGTTAATCACTGAGCCAACCAGAGTGACAAATCAAACTGCAACTTTGCTAGACCCAATATTTGTTAGTCAGCCATTTGAAGTATCAAGCTCAGGCATAACAAATGCTGATATGATATCAGACCATCATTTAACCTTCTGTCGTTTACGCGTTCCAACGCATAAATTCGGGCAACAATTTATCTTCTGCAGAGACTATAAAAACTTTGATCATGGGAAATTTTGTGAGGATGTATTATTGACACCATGGAATAATATCATATATATTCAGAGTATCGACGAGAAAGTTGCTGCATTCACTGATTATATTCATGACCTATTTAATAAACATGCGCCAGTAAAGAAAGTCAGGGTGAGTAAACCGCCCTGCCCTTGGCTTACGGATGTAGTTAAAATCATCATGAAGCGGAGAGATGAAACCTTACTAGACTTTAGAGGCACAGGACTGCGGAAAAGTATAATGTTTATAAAAAAATGAGAAACTTTGCTCTAGCAGCATTAAGAAGAGAAAAACAGGCCTACTTGGAAACTATGTATCGGCACAAAGATCAGAACAGGTTTTGGAAAACCCTCAAGAGATGGAACGTTCAAAGATCCGGTGAGACACAATTGCCTGAACACCTTAAAGATGTAGAGGCAGTGAATGATTATTTCACTAGCATTTACAAAGAGTCCCTTGGTGATACTGAAACCGTTAGTCATTATTCTAATCATACTCTCAATGATAATGTAAAGTTTCGATTTTCTTTGGCAGATCCTAATGATGTTGCTAAAGCATTACTGTCAATCAAGTCTATGGCAGTTGGTATTGATGAAGTATCCTTAACTATGCTTAAAATGTGCTTGCCAACTATACTACCTTATATTACCCACATTATCAACTGTTGTTTAGAAACGGGTTATTTTCCTAATAGGTGGAAAGAAGCAATAATCGTTCCCGTTCCTAAGAATTCAACACCGTCGAATCTAGCTGAATTGCGTCCAATTAGCTTATTGCCTATCTTATCCAAATTGCTTGAAAAGATTGTCCAATACCAGTTACGTAGTTACTGCAATGAACAGTCGATAATTCCGTCACATCAGTCTGGTTTCCGGGCTGGCCATAGCACAGCCACGTCATTACTCGGTATTACCGATGATATATTTAGAGCGCTGGATGGAAAAATGGCCACAATATTAATTGCCCTAGACTTTTCTAAGGCCTTCGACACCATTGACCATGGCTTACTTTGCGCCAAGCTTCACTATTATGGCCTGGATGAGACATCAATGAAATTTTTTAGATCATACTTATCGAATCGTATACAAAAAGTGAAAATTGAAGATAATGTATCAGAAAATAGGTGTATATCGTCGGGAGTCCCGCAAGGATCGATTTTGGGGCCTCTTCTATTCACAATTTATACTGCCGATATTCAAAATAAATTGTCTCATTTTCAAATATCAACCTATGCAGATGACACACAGCTAATTCATCATTTTAATCCCGAAAATTTTTCAGATACAGTCAATATGTTGAATGAAGATATTGAAAATGTTGTTAAATTCACCAAGAATCATAATCTATCTTTAAATCCAACTAAATGTAACGCAATGCTTTTTTGCTCGAAAAAGTTATATACTAATTTAAAAATGAAATTAAATTTAAAAATTATGAATAGCACTTTGCAATTTGCAGACACATTAAAAATTTTAGGAGTGACATTTGACGAAAACTTGAGGTTTCATTCGCATGTAAGTAGTATTACACAAAAATCATATTTCAAATTGAAAATTTTATATTCTAGTAAGAACATTCTCAGCCACAATGTAAAAAAAAAATTATGTGAAACATTAATCATGTCAGTTGTTCGCTATTGTGATGTCCTGTATTACGTTTGTCTAGATACTGTAAACAGAATGCGTCTGCAAAAAGTGCAAAACTCTTGTTGCAGATTTGTTTATGGATTGAAAAAGTATGACCATATATCAGCTAAACTTCGGGAAACTGGTTGGTTGACAGTCGAAAAAACTGTAAAGTTGCACTACATGACCTTGGTGCATAAATTGGTGACTACTTCCACCCCTCAGTATCTGTCTGAGAAGCTTTTCTTCAGAAGGAATGCACATTCCCTAAACCTAAGGCAAAGAGACTACCTCACCATCCCTCGCCATCTTACCACATTATTCCGAAGATCCTTCTCTTATAATGCAGCTAAATTATACAATCAGGTGAATACTGAGCTCAAACAATGTACGCTTACAAATTTCAAGAAAAAAATGAGACACACACTTCTAGCCGAGTAAATAGTCGCCTATCCTTGTTTTTTTCTTCTTCAAACAAACATATTTCGAATGTTATACTTATAGTTTTAGTTTTAATTATAAATAGGGTTAAATGTAAGAGTAGCCTTTGGCTAAATTTCGCCCTAATAAAGACGTATTATTATTATTATTATTATTATTATTTTAATGTGACTGGGACCGCCTATATTCGGCATGATCCTATCTAGAGATGCCGTCCTTTCTTCCGCCTCTATTGCTGCCTTCTTGATGTAGCGTGAGAATGTGCCACCTCTATCTAGTGTAACACCGAGATAGCGAACTGATTGTTCTATCATTATGCTCTTTAGTTGAATGCGCACAGTTTCTCCTCGAATCCGTTTTCCTCTAAGTATAACTGCCTGTGTCTTCAGGATGATTACTAACCATCCAGGCGTTTTAGCCCCTAAGGTACTCGTTCACTCTGAAAGTCAACTCGTCGTCATCTGCAGCGTCCACCACTATATAACCTTACTTCCCCCAATTTTCCTAAGAAAACTGGGCGAAGAGTGCTAACTAGCCATCAATAGCTCGGAGAAAGGAACGAGACTTGTCACGGTGTGAGTCACTAGGCATGAGGTGAAATGACTGGGCATTATAACATAAAAAATCTGAATGTAAAGAATTTATTAACAAAAAGAAAGAACAAAATGTCTCTGTTCCATATATAGGCATCACACAGTAAAAACTTATCTTGAGGCTGGGGACATGTTGAGTTCCTCAGGTTCCCATGGCGTCGATGGTCATCCCCTGCAGAGCAACACTGTTCAGTCCCAGGAGGAAGGGCTGCTAAGCAGGTTAGCGCCGCTTAAAGGTTCTTAAGGATCGGTAAAAAAAGGAGAACGGTGCAGAAGAAAAATTCCTCTAGAAGAAAAAGGGTTCCCCTAGAAGGAAAAGGGCTCCTTCAAGAGGGATCCTCCAGAAGGGGTGTTCTGCTAAGGAATCAGCATGTTCCGAACACTAGAAATGCTTTATATATGCATTTTGCTCACACAATTTATTCCAATTAATAAAAGAGTCGGATTAATTAATATTACTTAACGTCTCGGTGGTCAGAATTTGAGTGGGATGAATGTCAGGTGCTACGCATCCAAATCACACTATTCATGAAATAAGAGCGCAAGCGCGAAACCACACATGGGATTGAAAATCGGAATCACAAAACAACCTAGGCAAAGACGGCAAAATAATAGATTGATTGATTTCCTGCTAATAAGAATAATAGAGATGGGACACTGAATTTCGCTATGATTGAAACAGATTAAAATCGGAGAAATATGAATGATTAGAGGATTATTACTAAGAATAGATACAGGATGCTTACATAAAAACTCATTCTATAAAATGAAATTTGTAAACGGTTGAACCGTTACAACTACAGCCAGACCATCGGCAAATCCAAAAGCAATAACACCATCAGTCAATTCTAGCCTCAGAACTTGGTCATGGAGCACATCCCCCATTTAGCTTACACTACCACTAATATAAGTCGCCAAAACTGAACAATTTATTCCGCCTTGTTCGTTTCTCTATTTTGGCAATTCAGGCAACACAAGAGCATCTTTGAAAACATGATCTCCTGCAAAAGTATGGGACATGGCCATACCCTCACCGCTTCCGCTTTCCTGTCCTGAAACGCTTCCGGAAATAGACGTAGTAACATATTGTGAATGTTTCGTCATAATCCAAGAAAATATCTGACGGCAATAAGACTGACATTAATTTCGTGATAAAACTATAATTATATCCTGAACCACAAAGCGAATTTTATATTCTTCGCGATTACAATACTTACTCGCCAATTTCCGTGGGCAGTAGAAGGAAACAACAACTTGAAACACTCTCCACTATCCGAGGCTGTTCTCTCATCGCGTTATCTCAGTAAACACTTCAATGAGTTTATGAAATTTGTAGACTTATATACTGTGGACATGTATTAGGTAATGTTACTGTATTTCTCAAAACATGTACATTGCTAGTATGTAACAGCAAGAAACAACCCAACCATACAAAAGGTTCGTTAAAAATATTTATTTATAGTTCATAGCGAATGTCCTATCATGTTTCCTGATATATATATATATATATATATATATATATATTTATTATTATATATATAAATAAATATTTTTAACAAACCTTTTGTATACCAACATAGACAGCATACAAAATCTGAAATAGGGCCAAAATGTAGTCTGCATTACAGCATAAGATAGGTTCGAGCTTATGTTATAGAACTTTCAGAAATTGCTCATAAGATTATGTCGCACAAAGATACTATTCCAGGAGCATCGAATCTCTCCCTTGAGCATTCTCGCGTCTAGTTCATTGTCTCCGGACATTATTTCAACCAGCAAATTCGCTGTTGTGTGGCGGAGACGATAACGTCTAAAGGACTGTATCGTCCCAGGGTGCACCGTTAGCGCTCTTGTTATGATTATTGCTATCACTCACCATGATTAAAGTCCCCTCCAAGGACAGATATCCCGTTAGAATCGATGTTCCTGTCGGTACGTCGGTGACCTGCAACACATAGAAGCCCAGAATGAAACGGTTATCTATCGGGAATATGCAATGGCTGGGATTACGGTGGCTTGTACGGTATTGTTATACATATACACAGTAAAGTTACGTATTAAAATCGGCATATTCGCAATACTGCTATAGCTAGAAACAGAAACATATATTAGAAACTTCTGCCCTGTTCTTCCTCGGCCCCACAGTATCTATCAATTGACAGAAAACTCTCAGAAATATGTTTGTATTAAAGCGTAACTATGAGTCTGCAGTCAAATCTAATTTCAATGTGTTAACAAAAATGGCTCTTAGGTCAATGACCAAGGGCGCATACAAGGGGGGTTTGAAGGGAGTAATTACCCACTCCCAAGATTTAAGACCAACTATATAATTCAATTTTTTTCCTAAGAAATGAATCGTTGCTATATAAATTTTAGTAACGAAAATCTTTATAAAAACGCATTGCTAAATCGGTACCTATTCCTCTACATTGCGTGGCAAAAAAAAAAACAATACATGATGTATTTCTATTTTATCCTATTTTGCGCAGTTATTATCGTTTTTTTTTTTCGTATTTTTGGAGAACAAAGTTAAATTTCGCAAACCTCAAAGTCAGCAGCATACTTTTCATACGATTTTCTAATAGTATGTGAGCGAGTGACACTCGACCCTACGTCATCGCATATCTGAATAATAATTACACAGGCGTTTAGTATGCGTTTTCATTATGGAACCCCAAGTCTGTCAGGTAATATTGGAGCATCGAGCAGTGACAGCAGTCAGTCAATCTTCAGACGTCAACCAGTTGCGCACTAGAAATTATGGATATTCATTTTTGCACAGGATCTTCCTGACAGACTTGGGGTTCAATAATCTACTACTACTTTATTACAATCACTAATAACATATCCCTTTTTCTGTTGCCTCAACTACCTCAATGAGGGTATTACAAAGAATGGTGAAAGCATAAACAAACTCCATGCATTATTTTGCATAATGTCTTAAATTTGTTTAACTGGCTTGACCTGCCACTTTTGTGCCTAGCACCTCCAGGTCGGAAGGACCCTGACTTGTGCACTCTGCTTGGAGCTTTTGAATGAATGAAGTCTTTGTTCTCCAATAAATGTCCAGAGGAGCACCGCCAAATATGCAAATGTTCAGTTGCAGTGAATTATAATTCCAAAACTGTGAGTGCAGCGTTTTATAAATTGGTACCACACTAAAAATGGAAATAAGATAAATATCGTACCTCTTCCTCGAAAAGGTCTTAGTGCAATCCATATTTCTGATAAAGCCTCTTCTTGTGATCTAATATTGTTCATAAGCAATTTCATTCGCGTAGTTTTAATTTCAAAAGCAAGTTTTTTCTTAGGAAAGCACGTTATCGCAATCATATATTACACTTCACCTCAAATATAGTTCACACAAACACGAGAGACGCTAGGTTTTATGAGTATCTTTTGTGATTCTGCCATGTAAAGTGGCTCGTTTTAAAACCGATGACAGGTCTGAAAACTATTTCTTTTCATAACGATTTAGTTGTGAAACTAGTTGTGAAAAGTAAGACGGAAATGTGTTGTGTTAAATAGTATTATTGATTTATAATAGTTTCTTCCCTGAATGTCTTTCAGGGTAAGTGAAATAAACTGAAATGTTTTTAATCTAGTGTCAGTGACACGCATTCAAAAGGCTTCATCCTATTGAAGTTCATTTTATTCTTATAAAAAGTTTATTTATTCTCAAAAAAAGAACAGACCTTATGATCAGCGTGTTTCACTTCAGACTAAAACAAAGATTCCAACCTGAGAAATATATAAGGCGACTGCGGTAGCCTCCATGCCATGGAGCAGCTCAGTAGTTTGATTCGAAATGCAAATAGCATATTTAAGTGTCTTCCAGAAGTTATGGCCTACAAGATAATGAAGATTGATTTTTAACATTGATTGTTGCAACTGATCTTACAAAGCAAAATCAACATCAAGAAAGGACTGTTGTTTGAAACTTGTAGACAAGGTGGATTTATCAAAAGTTTGATTTCGGACTTCCATTGTCTATAAAATTTTCGTCGTGATACTCAAAATTTTATAGACAATGGAAGTCCGAAATCAAACTTTTGATCAAGAAAGGACATGGATGCAGACGCATGCTCTAGCTGGCAAGTCTTAGATGATTTACAAGTTTAACACCAACAGAACTGTCCAGAACGGCAGTGAATAAAATACGATCGGCTAATGTGCTCACCGACAGCAACAGACGTTTTTATATAGATAACGTTACACAAAGGAAGATAGCCTATCGCTCTTCATAAGCTCTGCGTGACGAAAAATGTGTGTTCACATTGACCTTAAAACACTATAGATTGTAATCATCAGAGAACAAAGTTCCCAGTAGCTCATTCCATAACGCCAGGGCTCTCCAAAAGAACGACTTTTTGAACAGGAGAACAAGGAGAAGAACAATATTCTGCAGAACCTATTTGAAAATCAGACTTTCCGCTACGTAGGTTATTAAGATTCTTCTGTACCTTTTGTACCTGTTTTATCTGAAACGGCTCAGCAGCATATATTGAAGTATTTATGGACAAACGATTAACCTTGCTAAAATGACGATGAACCCTGCACCTTGGTATATTATGTCTATTGAATTGTTATGCCTGTTATTAGACGCACACATAGAATATGTATGCAATCGACCTAAGATTAGGGTAGTTTCAGATCAACAGTGAAAATGGACGCCTCGTTGTTTTGTAAGCTCCTCACCTCTAATGTATGTTTTTTGGCGGTGTAAATCCCTTGTAAACCCGTGTCTGTACTAATCCCCGTTGTGCGGGAATGGGCGGGGGATTTTGGTGTCGGGTTACACGTCACCTCCTCCTCGAATAAATCTCCATCACGTACGTAGACTAATTAACTCGAGGTTTCCCCCGGAACGTACCCGAATCGAGATCGGGATTGAGACCGGGATCACACACCATCACTCAGAAGGCAACGGTTTGGGTTACGGTGCGCTTGAATTTGAATTACCCTGGAAAAATTGGAGAGTAGCTGAGAATTAGGAATATAGTATTGTGAATAAAGGAAAATTAGCTCCACGCAGTATGGTTATTCAAGAAATCTGTAGAAAAAAATATGCAGATCAACGAAAACGTCGAAAGAATTCTTGAATGGACAAATAGACAAATGTAGGTCAATTCAGCGCAACCATGGAGGTGGCCAATACTAAAGTCACTTTCTACCTCTATATTGACATCAACAATAAGATGTCTTGGTTGGTAGCTGTGGATTCTCTTCCATTCCAGAAAACTGTATTTACCGGAACATCCACTGCTGTTCCACAAGACTCACATCAGACCTTCGTTGGAATATTGCTGATGAGCTTCAAATCACTCCCTAAAGCTTCTGGATTTGGGCACAGTCCAGAGGAGAGCAGTTCATCCAGTGGATGCTCCTAACCTTACAAAAGATCTCTACAGTCTGCAACATCGAAGAAAAATAGTGACAAACACCAGATAATTCCAACGGGCGTGTCCTAACAAGGTTCATTCTCCAGCACCTCGAAGGAACCTCATCCAAATACTATTATTTTGAGATGCTGGGAACTGGTTTTCCAGATGGATACAATTTACAGCCTTCTCAGTTCAACGTGAAGAGGTATGTATAACTTCGCAACGCGCCTGGAGCACGATAGGATTTATAAGTTTGTCTATAACAAAACATTGAAAAAAAACACGAGAGTGACAATTTTTTTTGTAAACTGTAGCTTGGCGTGCATTTTAGGGTCTAGGTTATAAACACCTGAAGAAGTTCTAATTATACCCTAACTGACACTTGTTTAATGAGGGAGTCAAAGGTCAAAAGGTCAACAAGGGAAATAGTATGGACCATAAGTTAAATGAATCAGCATCTGTATCTATGTAAAAACACGAAAGAAGGTCTAAAGACAGGAATTGGGAATCAGACATTTTTTAGATAAGGAGAGGTATCAAACACGCATTTAGTGCTGATGCCGTGGCCCTTCGGCCACTAGATCGCAGTAGACACCAAGACGTCTGGAGAGGCAGTTTCACCTGTATGCCATTCTTCACTCTGAGTTTCTCGCACTCCAAAACGCGCACAATCTAGATAATACACCACCCAAGACCCAGGTCAATAATCCTCTGTTCATTGAAGTGAGCATATGTACCTTCGCTATGCTATGTTGCGTTGTTTCATCGCGTGAAGCCTTATAATATAGTAAAAAGATATTAAAGACACCATTTTGAAGTTAGAATAACTTTTGTTGTGGAAGGAACTCGAACTCGTGTCTCGAACATTACGCACACAGGTCGCCCTGAAGCGGCGACGACCTCAGGTGACTGGTGAGGTACTCGTCATTCTTTTTTATAGATCTCTTTCACTCCAAGCTTTCCAAATTTTTCTTTATTTCCCGATTTCTTGAAATTGACATCAATTTTTAGATACTACTTGCTATAGTGCAAGTATTGTATAACTTGAAAGAAGAACAACGTCCGTATCTCTTGCTCTATCCTAGAAAAACCAATTAAGCGTCGTCCAGCCGGATGAATGGCGGCAATAAAAGTTGCTAGCGCTGCGTCGTTTTTTCACAGACCGACATAAATCCACCGCTCACTACGATGGAATTAAATAAATTATGATTGGGCGATAGCGTGATGCGTGCGGAACCTTCGTCGAATTCTAGTTTCTTTGTCCCGCCAACTCACCGTAGAAATTTGTTCTGAGCAAGTTTGCCATTATTCCCTTTCAAACGGCCTGCATGCGATCGGGAAACTTTCTTTTCGCAAAAACTAACTTAGAACATCGCTTTGCTCCTGTTTGACTGTTAGGTACTATTGGGCAACAAACATTTATGTTGCACGCTTGAAAGGTTGAAACTTCGAAATGCATGCTTTCGATCTCTGTATGCAAAATTAACGATATTTCAAAAACCATAAGGCTTAGGTGCATTAAACCATAATTAAACTTACCTTAATTTTGATCGTACAAACCAAAAATTAAATAATATACAGGGTGCTCTAATTAAAAAAATACAACTTTGATACGTTTCGTGTTTTGGGGACACCTTATATAACATGAAAATATTTTTAAAATGTAGCTTTAATGGGTCCCTATCCATCCATTATTTTTTAATCAGATACTTTAGTGTCGAATAAAGTGAATTACCCGGTAAATATATATATATATATATATATATATATATATATATATATATATATATATATATATATATATATATATATATATATATATATATATATATATATATATATATATATATATATATATATATATATATATATATATATATATATATATATATATATATATATATATATATATATATATATAATAAAGGCCAAGGAACAAGGACGAAAAAACTTCATAGATTTTGGAAAAAACCACTCTAGCTTCTTTTACAAAATATATCATATCTCATTCATCCATATTATTTTGACCCCAGTAATCATACTCCCTTGTTAAACATACATGATTATACCACCTGCCTTCAGCTCATTTTTCAATATCTGTTGTTTTTTTACAGTAGATTCAGTAGCAGATTTTCGATGCGATGCATTTGGAATATCTCAAACTATTTTATATTTTTTATGTTTATGGCCTTCTTCGTTGTAGATGTTCGGACAACTTTGAACTTATTTACAAAATAATAAAAAGTTATACAGTACGAACAGAAGTATCACAAACTTCTTTTACTTTTGCTTTGATCTCATCTGGTCTTAAACCTTTTAAATGTAACTGTTCGATCACCGTTCTAAAATCATCTTTTCCCATTTGTATAATTGAAAAAGTTTATCGCTTCATCAATGAAATAAAAATGTCAAATGATAAGCAATTATGTTTACTAAAAAGAAACTATGTTCGCTGTAGCTTCGCGACATCTTTTGATCTTTTTCAGTAATTATTAAGGGATACTTGTATATACGGATGATTACTTATTCACCCAGCCTATCTAGAGTTAATATTTCAGTTGTATTTATAAAGACAGCAGTATATATATTAAGAAAAATCCTTGTGAGATGTTTATTGTGATATCACCATATATTGCAGGAGTAAATCTGTATTTATTAAGGCATCATGAGAACCTACAAGAATACACCCTAAATTTCAAAATACCCTGAATTTAGTTAAAAACACATTATACAACAAAACACACTGTGGCTAATAATAGCTTATTAACTATTAAGCCTTGGTTTCTCGGAACCTGACTAACTGTTTTCCTAGAATTTATCGATATTACGTGACATACAATTATGTGGATGTCCCACAGTAGGCAAGTTTTTCTAGGAAATTTCCTGTATGTGGGAAAACCGTTCCGATTCTAAGTCAAGTGCAGGCATTTGTATATAGATTATTGAAGCCGATAAGGTTAGAGGTTGCGTAGATGAATCAATATACTTAGCAAGCTTCATCGGTGTCTATTAGTAGTGAACATTTGTAATGCGTCTTTATTTATATTAGCCTCCATAGAAATGTACTCTAATAAGTTTGTAAAAAGAGTCACATTTCGGGATTGATCAGGGTTCGGAATTTCTAGTGATTTTCATAATTATTCATTGAATATTTCATAACAATAACAAAAAAACACAGCACACTAGAATTAAGTTGATAGTAGTGACAGTTGATCAATTCCTTGTTCTATAACAGTATTCCTCAAAATGTCATCAATTTTTAAAAGCGAAGTAATTACATCAGCTACAAAAATCCATGATGATTTTGTCCGTGCTTCTTTATGCTGTAGAGTGACGGACGTTGACTGAAGCCACTACCTAGGAACTTGAGGCCTTTGAGTTCAAGTTACATCACCTTATCTTGAAGATTTAGTATACCCACCATGCTACTAATCAAACCGTTTTACATCGTATAAACAAGGATTTGGAAATAATTAAAAGCATTAAAACAAAAAAGACTGGAGTATTTCAAAAGTAGAAGAACTGAAGAATATCATTTAGGTTTTGGATGTTGCATATCTAGCATATTTCTTTCACACGTGCGTATATTTTAAACATAGATTACGCCCGAATAGTTTCCAATCTGTGATTCACAAAAGCAATTAATGAGAAGTCCGATTCGGTTGACAGACCGCAGGATCGATTGGACTGGTCAGTATTCATTCGGTGATTCCCCTCCAATTTGCGGCCATGATTCCGTTCTGTCCCGTCGAATTAAGCCTGTTGGATAGCCGAATTATATAAGCAATGGCCTTCTGTCTGCCAGAAACTATCTGTATTTGAATTGAGATGGATCTATTTATTTGATATCCATTGATCACAGCTACATAATGGCTTTCATATTGGTCACGCTCAGGTTACTCAATTAACCTATTTTTTATTACTTTCCACGTCAATTAGCGGGGAGGTGTATGATTGCAAAAAAATTTTAATTCGAGATACTGCGTTTTCGTAATGTTTCATAACAGATACATCAGAAAAATCATAGAAATAAAAAGATGAAAAAGGCTTAAAATTCATATTTGGATGTTTTCCAAATATTTTGAGGAGTCAAAATTGCAGTTGGAGTGAGGGATTGGAGTTAATCTCACTTTTCCACTTTGGTCCGTAAACATTTGACCCCGGTGGATCCCAGTACGTTTTAAACATTTGATTTTTCACAGATTCCTCTCCAAAACAGATGTATGTGAGATGCCCGTCGATTTACAATGCAAGAAGCACGTCTTGGTTGTATCAATGAGCGAGTATATATATATATATATTTTGCAAGTATTCAGTGACTGCTGGCGACTGAACTGAGGAAGAGTGATTTTTGGTTTAATACTTTTGCGGTAGATTATGTTTTCGAAGAGAGTCTCGTACTTTAATTATAAAATCTCATGCTTCCATGCTACTTGTATCAAAAAGATACAGCCACAAAAAATGCGGAAGAAATTATTTTGCGTTAATGCACTTTTAGATTTGACAGCTAATAATAGAGATGGGCGAAGTAAGCTGCATTTTTTAAATTGCTTGGAGTATTATATTTCTGATTTATTTGCTGCATTCCAAGTGATTAGGCATCACCAATCACGAGAAAAGTGCTATTTAGTCTGTTGAAGATCAGATTTAGAGCTTCAGATTCACTTAAGCTATATTCGGAAATATTGATTTTCTTTTAATCTGAAAGTTTTGGGAATATTTGATATTATAAAAGATTTAGTTTTTCACAATTTTTTAAATTATTTTCCACTACCAACAGTTTCAAAATGTCATCGAGATCCTAATACCAAGGCTGATATCATGACGTCACGCTATTTTTAATCACTGATGCATTTTACATGCATTTGTGATAAGAACACCATGAATATTGATTCAATTGAATTTAATAGATGTGTTTTGAGTGAACACTCTCCGATAGCCTTTCAAACACTGCGGTATGTATCCACCAGTGGTACAGGATGCCCCCAAAAGTGGCACACCAACATTTAACACTAAACTTGCTGGGCACACATGTTCGATCAAAGGCGTGCAAGTCAAAATAAATAAATTATTGATGCATGATAAATAAGTGCCTTTATCAGAAAGTCTCGAATAATAAATGGCTATCCTTCAAATAAGAGCATATTTTCTAATTTAGAATTTTTTTAAACTGAAAAACCTGTAAAGAGGTGCCCTGCGGTATCTAGGTTAGAATGATCGAATTTTGGTTTGATTGAAAATAAGTACGTTCAAGTGTATACTCCCAACTAGGTGGTATATATGTAACCCAGTCAAGGCTGTGATAGCAACATCAATAATCATCTCCAAGCGTCGCTCATTATAGCGCTGCGCACAGGAAAGTTACGAAGCCAGAGTTCTAAATCTGGACTTACACAACTTATTGCTACAATTATATGCAGACCCATCATTTCCATTGACTTAAGATGTTTCGAAATATTTTTGTTATTTCTAAAAAACTAACGCTTCAAGACAACAATAAGTCCTTTACTATAACAATCTTTCACTATTACTCTACGTTAGATAGTATAGTTAGTTACGCTACAAGTTGGATGGTTGTTTCTACCTATATTCTATAGATATTATCATGCCAGATGTTCGACTGAGCTGTTTCGCATAATAACTCTAAAAGTTGCCAGCACAGCAAACTCTAGAGCTCATCGGGGGCGCATCCTCACCAGGTCGAACCTACAACGCCTCGAACAAGCCTGTTCCAAAACTCGTTCCTTTGGAGAACCTCGGCGTTGTGGGATGAGCTACCGGGGTCTTTGTTTCCCGGTGGTTACAACTTACAGCGTTTCAAGGTCAATGTGAACAGACGCAGTGCTTATGAAGCGCGATATGCTATCTACCTTTGCACGAGGTTATCTATGAAAAAACTTTTTTTAGTTATGAGGTATAGCGTTCATCCACAACATCCGTGTATGGTACTCGAAAAACAAACGAGAATCGCTGCTCTGCAATATACTTAGTGTATGTGGACTCCTATAAACATACACGATTCAATGTTATATATATATATATATATATATATATATATATATATATATATATATATATATATATATATATATATATATATATATATATATATATATATATATAGATAGCATCATTGAAGGAAAATAATAGGGAGAAAGCCATATATTGAAGTATTTCCTGTAGTGAATTGTGCGAGTTACTTCGAATAGCAGCATTAATAATATGTAATGTTCCGTGTTCGAGTCATGCTATCCTGTGATTACACATATATACCTCGGTTGAACGATTCATATTATTAGATTTAACACCATTATAGACAGTCCCCATTTGATTCAACCGTTGGTAATTTAACATCTGTTTGCGCTTAGCTCCTACACGGCATACAAGGTATTGGTAAGGTCAACACAGTCGATACAGAGGTTGATTACTACCTAATCCCGCAACATGGAAAATCCATGAATTGGTAGGAATCGAAACTATATCTCAAGCTACTTGGTGAGCAAATAAATTCAAGCACCAATGTGAGCTAGTACTCAGCCAGCCAGATTGAAGTTGGATTTCATTATGCAAAGTTGACATCGCAGTATGGTAGTTTAGATCAGTCAAATCACAGATAAAATATTTACCATTGGACCTATAAACATGCTAACCGTTTCGCTAACTCATAAGGTGTCAAAAATGACACTCTTCTTCCACGTAATGAAGGTGATAAACGACCTGCTCATCTGTTAAAAGTATAGACAGATATTCAGCTATAATGGAGAATATTCTTTCATGTGTTTGGAAAAAGTATTTCATCATCAGATTTTCTTTATGTTATTGGAAAGGAATCAATATACAGAAAGTCTATTCATAAAACAGACGTTTTCCATATATGATGTCTATTGAATAAATTTTTCCCAAGCAATAAAAATATGGAGTTATTTACATGACAAAACCATCAGCTTCCTTGCCAAATACAATAGGAAAGAGGAAGGTAGGAAGAGGGTGGTTGTATGACAATATCGAAATAATGAATCCTTTAATTGATTGAGTTGGCGAATGCATGGTTGGAGAGAGAGAACTGCAGGCAGCTGTTCATAGCAGGCCCTAAAAAACAGGAAGCTGCGGCTGCTGAACAAAAAGGGGTATTTACTCAACTTGTTGGCAGGGATGCTCTAATGCCACTGCAAATTGAACAGTAACTTGGCATTTATAGGAGTGGTAAAAGATCCAATCTGCCAGAAGCGCTAGGAGGAGGACGGGACCTTTTCAATGTACATTGAAGATGGCGTGGTTTTAGTATCTCTGAGAAATTGAATTTAATTCCCCAAAATATCTTTTCCTCAGAAATTTTCATGTGACCTTTCTGATTCAAAGTTTTCATGACTGCTAATAAAAATTCTCAGACAAATTTGACAACAATTTCTTTCGTCTTCGGATCACAAAAAAATATATATATATATTTGGTATATTTGACGAAACTTAGTTTTGAACATACTCTTGAGAAACTTCGGAGACTGTATATCGCAACGATAGTCCAAGGTCGGATATTACCATTTTTTAATAGATAACCACTGGCAAAGGCAAAGAGTCTGTCACGCTCTAGAATCACTGCGAGAGGATAAATGTCTATTCACCTTGACCTTGAAGCACTGTAGCTTGTAACTATCGGGGAACAAACTCCCTGGTAGCTCATTTCACAACGTCAAGGGCCGTAAATAGCTTTCGTTGCCGAACGCACAGTATTTCTTATCTCACAATATATAATATGTTAATCGGTATTCTATAAATAGTGATGGTCAATTTCTGTTTGTCTGAAAAATGTTGCTCTGTTGTAACATCACCCGCAAGTTAAGTGATACCTATATGAGTCATATAATTATATCTTAAGTTTGATTTAACTACTCATATAACTAACTTCAGATGAAGTTGTGTAATTTAAAAAAAATTCTGTGTGACGCGCTTAGATTAATATATATAATATTTATGTCATTGCATTGTTAGACTGTCCTAATTTTCTGTTTTAAATATTAAATCGAAACGCATCACGAAAACGCCATTCCTGCAACTTTTTGTGTCATATTCATAATTTTTAGCAGCTGCAATTTACATATTAAGGTACTGCTCCTCCTTTTCTCTCTGAAACAAATTCTATAATGCTTGTTGACGTCGTTCATAAGCAACTTATGATTGGAAATATTAGCCACAAGCGCTGCAGCATGGCTTCCAAGGAATGTAAGTTGAGATAAAGGGGAAGCGATAGAAATGCTAACAAGCAGCATTTAGCGTTCTGTTAGCCGTGATTTGTATTCTTCGGGCACGTCTCGGTTTCCTCGGATCGATGAGCTTACAGACTGGCTTGTACAATCACGTCAAGTGCCAGAGAAAGCAGTGTATACTTGTAGCTCTAGAATTATTCGAGTATTCCAATACGACCTCATTATTCAGATCGGATAGAGCTTCAATATCAGATTCAGATATATGCTGCTAAACATTTTGTCTCCAATAGACGCAAGGCGTTGCGTAATGCTTCAATTTCTGCAGCCTTCATGCCGTCTACGACAAGCAAATGGATCGCTGCTATTGGCATGCGACTGTGACAGACCGACAGAACGACAGACCGACAGACCGACAGACCGACAGACCGACAGACCGACAGACCGACAGACCGACAGACCGACAGACCGACAGACCGACAGACCGACAGACCGACAGACCGACAGACCGACAGACCGACAGACCGACAGACCGACAGACCGACAGACCGACAGACCGACAGACCGACAGACCGACAGACCGACAGACAGACAGACAGACAGACAGACAGACAGACAGACAGACAGACAGACAGACCGACAGACCGACAGACCGACAGACCGACAGACCGACAGACCGACAGACCGACAGACCGACAGACCGACAGACCGACAGACCGACAGACCGACAGACCGACAGACCGACAGACCGACAGACCGACAGACCGACAGACCGACAGACCGACAGACCGACAGACCGACAGACCGACAGACCGACAGACCGACAGACCGACAGACCGACAGACCGACAGACCGACAGACCGACAGACCGACAGACCGACAGACCGACAGACCGACAGACCGACAGACCGACAGACCGACAGACCGACAGACCGACAGACCGACAGACCGACAGACCGACAGACCGACAGACCGACAGACCGACAGACCGACAGACCGACAGACCGACAGACCGACAGACCGACAGACCGACAGACCGACAGACCGACAGACCGACAGACCGACAGACCGACAGACCGACAGACCGACAGACCGACAGACCGACAGACCGACAGACCGACAGACAGACAGATCGACAGATCGACAGACCGACAGACCGACAGACCGACAGACCGACAGACCGACAGACCGACAGACCGACAGACCGACAGACCGACAGACCGACAGACCGACAGACCGACAGACCGACAGACCGACCGACCGACAGACCGACAGACCGACAGACAGACAGACCGACAGACCGACAGACAGACAGACCGACAGGCCGACAGACCGACAGACCGACAGACCGACAGACCGACAGACCGACAGACCGACAGACCGACAGACAGACAGACAGACAGACAGACAGACAGACAGACAGACAGACCGACAGACCGACAGACCGACAGACCGACAGACCGACAGACCGACAGACCGACAGACCGACAGACCGACAGACCGACAGACCCACAGACCCACAGACCGACAGACCGAACGACCGACAGGCCAATAGGGCATAAAGCATACAAAAAAACATAAACTCAAATTCGCTGTAACCGTTACGTGTAGAAAGAAATGCATTTTGATATATTATGAAACCTTGTGTTACTTTTAGAAAAATGAATCGGTTATCGATTATTGTTGAGATAAGATAAACTAAAATGTGAACAATTTCGAATAAATCAACTAAACGTCATCGAATTTTTTCACGCATGTAATCCAGTCAAGTTAAGCATGAGCGTAATTTTTTAACCAATGCTTCTAGTTGACGGTACATGTTGAAAACCTACCACCTTTTTCTCTCTCAAAGTCACATTTCATTATCATCAAAACGGTTTCTTACTTGAACAGCATATCAAATAAAAAATTTCACCACCCTACTTTTTGTAGAGCAGAATCAACTACTTACTGGATTAACACACATTAGATGATAGAACTTATTATCGAATGCACTCGAAGCATTGTATCGCCTATTGACTTTTGATTATCAGTCATATCTCTTACAAGCCTTACTATTTAAGATCCACCTGTTGTATTTCATGTGTTATGTGAGTATCCTGAGTGTAATCATGCAAAAGATTCTGTTCGTCTTTACCATACTGTCTGTCATATATCTCTCCCAGGTAAATATAATTTTTTCACCAATGAACATAGGTAGAATCACTGTTCTGTTTTCAATCAATCCTATAGTTGTAGCTCTTCGAAATTCAATCGGATTACTTAAAAAACATTCTTTCCAGTATCTTTTATCACCTGTAGTTATGGATACCGTAGATGTGAGCCAGGCCAGATATTGCTACATGCTGGGCGTAAAGATACTCCAGTACTTGACAGTAGTTTTTTTTGTGGACGGCCTTTATGCAACGTTGATATTATATCAGGCTTGTTCAGCACGACACATACTGACAGATTCCATTAGATTGCATTTCAGAATTGAACGTTTTTAGATGCTCTAATTATTTAGTGCCAATATTATAAATATTGGCTACTTAATTGAATGCTGTTTAATTATAAAGGAAGAAACGTCACGAAATTACACTTGAAAAGTTTTAGTATCTAAAATTATGAGCAAACAAACAACAAGAGAAGAGTGGGTACTCAAAATTAGCTCTCTTACTGATGCTATGGGGCCTCCTATTCGCCCCATTCACTCTGCCATATGGGAAAATGAATTAAAACCTACATTTTCTTTATCAGCTTTTAGTTGCAACTAAAAACCATCTGTGGAATCCAATTTTGTCAAAATTTACAGTGTTTCAGGTATTTCATTTAAGAATTAGACTCGGTATGCGTTCCCGATATAAACTGGAAATAATAAACCTTGTATATTTGGAATTGTATAGAAGTATCTAAATTTAATTATATATGTAAAAGATACAGCGAACACCGCAAAAAGAGGTAATGAGCAGTCATTATCTCACTCAGCTTCAAATAGTACTCACTACCTATGATACCTTTTGATATAATCTTGTAATTTTTCAATTACAGGCTACAGAAAAATTGAAAGTTACTGTATTCTTTGAATCGCTATGCCCAGGTTGTCGATATTTCATTACGAGCCATTTGCATTCAGTCTACCAAGAATTGGAAGATTACTTAGAGCTAGAAGTTGTGCCTTTCCAGTGGGTAAGTCCAAGGCTACGCTGCAAAAAAGCATTACTATCGCCCTATAACGTCAAACGTTAGTACTCGCGGTATCAATTCCTAACATCATTTCGCTTCTAGGCTGAGTCTAATTATAAAATGGATATTTTCTTTCCACGGTAATTTTTTCGGATCAGGATACCATTGACGTAACAGCTTGAAATTATGGTTGAACTTTAAAATATAGTGAGTGAAAAAATGATATAAATCATTACGGAATTAATTCCTGTACTGATATCTTAACAAAAGTCTTATTTCATTTTATTTTTGTGCTTTCTATACCTATCGAGCAACAACTTTACACTAATACTAAATTAATGTTAAACGTGTCTCTATTATAGAAAAAACAGTCCCACGCCTATACGAAACCTATTTCTCAAAGTATTATGCTATTAGTAATAAACACTATTAACATGAAATTCAAGCAAATAATAATTAGTCAATTGAAACTTGCAATGATTTTAAAAACTGATTTACATTCTTGGCTTTTTTACCTTATCTTCTGTTCGGTTCATGTGCTCAAACATCTTCATGTGCTCATCAACCCATACGACAAAATACTCAATCCCATTTTGACTCAGCACTTAACCGTGTGATTCAATGTCCATAATCATCGTAATCAATAAACCTCAATCATGATCAACCTGTCAAATGGCTACGTTTTTCAGTGCAGTGAATATGGAGGTAAATGGGAATGCACATGTCAACATGGTACAGCTGAATGTCTTGGAAATATGTACGACAGCTGTGCTCTCGCCAATAGCAGTACAAAGGTGGCTTTGGAATTCATATATTGCTTAGAAAATCAGAAAATTTCAGATGAATCATTCCAGTTGGTAAGTTTCTTTCACGCAAACTTTTTCTTACTGAGGCTTTTAATGCCGCACCTATAAACCTATTAGTTGTTTACAGCATAAAACGAGAATGTGAAATCGATCAAATCATCAGTTGTAATCTTCATTGCTCCATATTTGGCCAACTTATCAGTCAGTATATTGGGAACTAAAATAAGTTTTCAAGATCATCAGAGTTTTTTTTGCAAATGACAGAGATATATTGAGGATAATAGCAATCAATATATTATCAATCAATCAATAGCAAAAAATATATAATACTAGACGAAACTATCAGAACGAACATAAACAGTTTTATCACAAGCTCATGTTTTGTCGCATGACAATTATTCACATACACTTACGAGAAAAAAGATCCGCCTACCAAATTTATTTTAATTTCAATTTTTTTTATCTTTAAACGTGTTTCGATAATTATTGCAGACGCATTTTGCTATGTTTATTGAGTTTCACCTGAACGTACGGTATTTAGACAAGCTTTGCTTTTTGGCTGATTATATAGGGGTTTATTTTCTTTACATTCTGTTTTTTGATTCATGTCATTATTTGTGATAATTAATTTTTTTGGATAAAATGAATTTGGCTCCCATATTTTCCGTTTTACCAGCTTAAGGCAAGCCTTTGTTTGATTGATTGATTGTTATTCTCTGAAGGACGACAAGAAATTGTTGTTCGTTCAAGCCTAGTAAACTTAATAGAATGCTCATATTGACATTAACCCCAAAAAATAGCGTCCAGTAGGTGGACTCCGTACTGCATGTGCTGTTGATCATTTCAAAACTGTGTCCACATTGCAATCATTTCCGCCCACAGCCAGGTAGTAAAACAAGACAAAAACGTTTCAGCTTAAAAAATATTTGCCATGTTCATATTGATATAAACCATCCAAAGAAATGGCAACCAAAAGTTGTCACCGACAATGAAGTCCACGGCCCTTTTTGGGCTTTGCGACTACCTGCTGCAATTTGGTGGTGATTTATATCAATTCCATTTAGAACAGATGTTCATACATAGATTTCGTTCATTTCTTAATGGTTTGTTTTCTTACAATGTGACACGACTATACAATATGTGCCTATTTAATCAGTTTTTTACATATCTATCTATACCTTGTTAGTCAACAGTTGTACTGTCAACTGAATAATTTTTTCACATTTTTACTATCAAGGATTGCATGTTTTAAACTTTTGTGTTTTTTGCAGTGTGCGAAACAGGCAGGAATATCTTATGAGGACCTGAACAATTGTGTGGAAACTAAAGCTGTAGACCTTCTGGTAGCTTACTCTCAGAGAGCAAAAGAATTTAAGCTAAGCCACCTCCCAACCATCATTTTTAATGAAAAGTACGACTCATCCGTTGATGAAGAAGCGTATTTGAATTTCAAGAAGGTCGTGTGTGGTTTTTTCAAAAACAACCCTCCCAAGGCATGTTCTACTGAATAGCGTACTAGACTGTGGGAATTAATTCTCAATTATTGTTAATAAATGGTAAAAGTACAAGAATGTAAGTTTTATTGAAACCTCAAAACAAACTTCAACTTGCATGCTAAGAATAAAAAGAGCTCGACCGAAGAATGAGTCAAGGTGAAAATAATTTAGTAATCAGATACAAGCTTGGTGATCCTTACATACCTACAGTTAAACCAAAAGCAGCTTCAAAAAACGACTGAGTAATTTACGGTGCTATTTTCATAATGTAGGGGGCTTACGCACAAAAATACAGAATGTGTCTCAGGCTATAAATAACTGTGTATATGATGTTATCTTGATGGTAGAGTCATGGTTGAGAAAAGGATTTTATGACAGTGAATTTGCCGTGCATGAATTTGACATATTTCGTAGTGATTGTGACACAGTTGCTACTGGATTGGAGAGAGGGGGTGGCATATTAATTGCAGTTCGTAAATCACTTAAGGCTAAATTAGTTCGTATTGATAATTTTCGTGTTCGGGAACCAATCAGAACAGACCGCGCACAACGACACGTCACCGGACGGGGTATAAATAGGCATGAAAGGAACGTGTTCGCCAGCTCACCTGAAGACGATTGAAGATAGCACATCAATCGAAACGTCGTGATACTCAAAATTTTATAGACAATGGAAGTCCGAAATCAAACTTTTGACTAATTTTCCATCAAAACAGAAATATTACATCTACTAGATTAATATTTTAAGATATGGTGAATGTGCATGCAATATTCTATGGCAAAAGTTCAAGGAAATATTGAATGATCACTGCCTAATCTATGAGAGCCAACGGATAAACTAAGAATCAAACTCCTCCTAACAGAACTATAAACGATAAGTTAGATACGTGGAGTAGGAATAATAAAATATCTTATACATAGAGCGATAGTGAATGCTGACAAGAACTACACCTCTTGCCCTCTCTCGTCCATACTTCTCAGCAGACACACACAACCATGGACAATCACAAAAAGAAAAGTTGGACACCTGGATACAGAAAACGCTCCATGTAAAACATTGATATCAAGTGACACAAGGCGACATGAATGAAAAACAGTCATACACCTGGCTGCAGGATGGCCAACTTTTCCCAGAAACAGAGGGCGTCATGCTATCTAAGATCATGTAAATGCGAAACTACAAGAATTATTTAATAAGAGAGATAAAATGCCACCAAATAAAGGAAACAATAGAACATATTACCAGCACATGCAAAGCTCTAGTTGGAACTGAATATACCGCGAGGCACAACTCTGCAGCAAAAGTCATACACCAAGCACTAGCCACAACATAAAGACAAAACACAGATCCGTATTACAGATATACACCAACATCAGTACTTGAAAACAATCAATATAAACTATACTGGGACAATCAAATACATACCGACAAGACAATCTCAGGCAATAGGCCTGATGTTTCTCAATCGAAGGCAGAAAAAGTTTCCTATTTAATTGATGTTCCTATCCCCAATGATAACAACATTCAAAGTACCTATTCTAGGTAAATATCTAAATACACAGATCTCGCAGAAATTAAACGACTCTGGAAACAAGAAAAAATCATTATCAATCCCCTCATTATGCCAGTCTCGAGCCTCACACCAGCCACATTGAGACCACACATACATCGACTGAGGCTGGACAAAAAGTTACATAAAGCCTTCCTAAAGTCTGTGATCTTCAAGACCTGTAGTATTGTACGAGACTTCCTCAATACAGAGCAATAGGTCAGGTACTGTCTTGGTACAGGCCGTCAGTACCTGATTACACCGCAATCTTGCGAGAAGAGTGAAGATAGTAATAATAATAATAGTTTGAAGTTACTTGGAGATCCAGATTTTGTTTTATCCTTGTTTTAAAATAGTGCATGATGAAATCGGCCAAAAATATGTATTATTTATGAACATGTAGTTACTGAAGCGGAGCGCTAATAAAAAATACTTATTCATAGATTAAAAGTTAGGTTTATTTTCGAGATGCATCTTGTTCACTGCCTTTTAAAACAAAAGAAATAGTCATCTTCAAAAATCAAAACACATTTGAGCGTATGATTTTTTGATATACTGTAAGAACAACTGAATGAAGTTAGATTCCATTATGCAAATAAAATGCACACAACCATTTTATCCGCATGAATGATTCCATTAGCCTTATTTTGTTTAAATTTCAAATAAAAAGATAATTACAAAAAAAACTTGAGAGCCCCTCAACAAAAATTGTCTTTCCTGAAAAAATGCCACATAAGGACAAAATGCTTATTTAAATTCTGCTCCCTAGCTACTAAAAATCCAGAAGCCACATATTAAAACTCTTCAAAGCATTCACCTTCTATTTTCTGTGTATCGCGTGATACGTAGCGACTCTCTGGTATAGCAGATAACTCTGTAGATTCCGATATCTCATCATTTCATGGTAAACTTTATTTTCTACAAGGCTGATCACGTATAGGAGGGAACAGTTGTGTATGACACTATTGCGAGTTGTATATTTCTATACGTTGAGACGAAAAGCTGCTTTCCGACGGAGTATTGTCTCTCTGAGCACGGATATATTGAAAGATATGAGAAATGGGTACTGGCAGATATAATAACCTTTCGCTGGAAATAAAGAATGATATTTTTGATTTGTCGGTTGCAGATTGAAAATGTTTCCTTCTCACGATTTCAGCTATTTTCCAAACATTGTGTTTAGTCAAATCATTTTTCTGAATACAAACCGGTCAAAGTACTAAACACTTTGCTCATTGGAAATTATTAACATAAACTTCTAATAAGTGCGGCTATATTTCACCTCAAAAAAATTGACCCGTTTAGTAGTGACGTCACAAAGAACACGTGACAACACCGCGTACTGTCTTAAAATTTTTTATTGAGAATTTAATGTATTTCTCTATGGTTTGAGATAAAAAGACTTGTCAAAATATGCATAAAATAAGAGTTGATGGCAAAACATTTTCAAACAAACTGTAATTAAAAAGTACCTATTTGTAGTAGGACTTGTGAACTCTCAAATATTCAAAATAAAAATGGCTAATGGTTTTGTAGTTGGCATGAGTGCAATATTTATTCGGAGAAAGCAGACTCATACAGGGGGGTGAAAACTCATCTGGATTTGTCAACAAAATGCTTACGATAATGTCAGCTGACGAGAAGTATAGGCTAGATTGAAAACTCGAACATACAAGATTGAGTTGAGTTTAGCGTCCTTAGGTTGCATACCTATTTATACGATTTTTTACCGATTTTCCGAGATAAACTACATGCAACATTCATTCTACAGCTTTCGCGCGCTTCTTTACCTTTTCTTCGCTCCTTCTCTGTCGCACTATGACGGATCACGCGCGCTCTCTCTAGGGCCAATTCATACTGGGTTAGAATATCTATGGTTGCCTACACAAATTTGATGGTTACCTTATTCTGCGCATGCGTCATATAATTCAAATATATGCCCTGAATAATATCTCTTTTTTAATATAATACGTTTCCATTATTGTTTGTCCGTATGCATGAGTATTACTTAATAATTTAATTATACTGACCACTGTGTGGTCTTAAATATGCCTCTAAAGTCAAGGAGAAAATAAATTTGTGTGTATGTAGTTTAGGTCATTTTGTAGAACGTAATCACCTCATGCATAAGGTCGACAATCCAGTAGCTGTTCAATTGCTGGTTTTCTTATGACAGTGAGATTGTCAGCTCTTACGTGTGACGTCACACCAAACGGGTCCATTGACACTGCTTAACTCATCTACATATAACAAACTTTTCAGTTTCCTGCGGTTAGATTTATCTATTTTATTAACTAGTTCACTTGATTTAGATACGTATCGACTTGCGATAAAATTACTTTGAAGGCTTGCTTATAATAATTGGAACCTTGATTAGAGGTTGCTAATTAGATTTGGTTCGGTTCTACGCGGGTTTAATTACCAGCCGATGATAATTATAAGAAATGGATCCCGTGTGAGTTGTCAGGTCTCACAATTCCGTGAATACTTGTGTATCAGATATTGGTAAAATTGTAAAGGTTTTGACTCTAATTAAAACTCACACAATCATACTGTTAAACCTGAACGTTCTATCAAATGTCTAAATACATGCAAAATTACCCAACCACAAAAAAGTGTCTCAATTTCGCTCTCTAAGGAAGAAAACTGTAGCAGTTAACAGACAAATATGAATACTTATCAGTATAAAATCTTGGGATATAAATATGAATACAATTTTGTTCTCACAGCGTTGCATTTGTTATTCCAAAAATAATCTACTTTCTAACCAATCGATGACAAACGCTTACAGTGTTACCACTCGCCAAACCCAGACCTGCAAGTCTTATCAACTATCTTTGATTGATTTTGTCCGTAGCAAAGATCAAGTTTTAAATGCTAGCACCAATACCTAAAACAAACTGCATCACAATACAAAATTTGCATAGCATGATGCGCTGCAATAAGTATTCCCCTGATGTATTTTTAATTAAAAACCCCTTTATATAGAGAATACTTTCACAGAGAGCTACCGATGCAGAAAATTGTAAAAAGTATTTACATTCGCTTCCCCTTGTGTTCAGGCAAATTTACTTAGGTCTTTTCACTGAGCTCTAAACAACAGGGTATATATGCATGAAAATTTGAATTTTAAACTAGGAAAATAAAAATGAGAACTGGGAAGATATTAAGGTCGGTTATTTTATATGATACAGACCAGACTAGATGAAAGACAAGTCAGTAATTTATTGTATGTGTGAATAAAATAAAAAACAATGCTAATTTCTCATAAAAATAATTAAATATACACATTCGAAAAATGGACAGATAATCAGTTCAATTTTTCCAATTCATTTTATATTCCACTCATACTTAGCCATGTGAAATTGGATTTCAAAAATTATACCGGGTTATTCACGTTATTCGACACGGAGCATTATGGCTAAAGTATGTGATTTAAAGAAAAAATAAAAATATTGGATGGATAGGGACCCATTAAAGCTCCATTTTAAAAATATTTTCATGTTATACAGGGTGTCCCCAAAACCATATAATCGCAAAATTAACGATATTTCAAAAACCATAAGGCTTAGGTGCATTAAACCTTTGTTAAACTTGCCTTAATTTTGATCGTACAAATCAAAAATGAAATAATATACAGGGTGTTCTATTAAAAAAATACAACTTTGATACGTTTCGTGTTTTGGGGAAACCCTGTATAACATGAAAATATTTTTGAAATGTAGCTTCAATGGGTCCCTATCCATCCAACATTTTTTTTTTAAATCAGATACTTTAGCCATAATGCTCCGTGTCGAATAACGTGAATAACCCTGTATATGTTATCAGATCACTGGCTGGAGCGGTGCCATTAAATTCAGTCTTATTGTAGCTATGCTCTGATAGTCTGGGCACACCTTCACCATACAAGTTGCAAAGGAAGGTTCCAAAAATACTGCTTAAGAAAGGATGTATTATAATAAACTTCTTTTTCTCTGTATAATCAGTCGACACAAATAACGGAAAATATTTCTGAATATTCACCAACAAGTGAGAAGAATCAATATAATATTCGTAATCGTTATGACCTACAGCTGTTTCTGAACAGTCACCATTGTAACGGCATCAACAATTTTACTTCAGGATTTATTAAAATTCTTTATTTAAAATTTCTTCAAACTTCAACCAAAAAATCTATCTTCGACAACAGTTAAAAAACTTATAAGTACCAAAGCAGTTTGCAGTTTTACAGATTTTAGAGAGGTAAAATTTGAAAATTGTTGCTTATACAAAACTTTTATGAATTCATAATACATACACAATAATTATGGAAACAATTAAAAATACATGTCGATCTACCCCGTGCGTTCTCCAGAAAGGTAGGTAGTTCGATAAAATAGAACGTACCTTGTGACCCTGACTTGAATAATAATTGTGTAGCCTTCACTGAGGGAAAATTTTACGCATGACAACTTTTCAGACTCATAGGTTGAGTGGAAGATCAGTCTAGTCATTGCTATGGCCTTTACTGAAATCCGCCTTTTGATATGTACTATTTTACATGTCAATAAAGTTTATTATTATTATCATTATTATTATTATACTAGATCATATATATACTATCAGTTCATTGATTTTTTTGCCATAGATTGTATGTATTTAAATTTATGAAACCTTCTATAAAGCTAGTCAAGCACATCTACCTTCTTTTGCGTAAGTCAATGAACTAAAGAGTCTACCATAATCGCTTGTACTGCGACAAAAATCAAATCGTTCATACCAAATTGTGTAGGTTAAACAGAAGCTTTCACAAGTAAAACTTTGCGATGGTTTTCGATGTAACAATCAAATCTACATCAGACCATTCTGTCAATGGAAAACCTTCGACAATTAAGAATATTATCTACAAACTACAAAATGAAATCGTGTTGTTTTTTAAACAACCAAAATTTTATTTTCTATAACATATAACCTCTGAATTAAGCTTCTTCTATTTGTTCATACTCAGGGCTATCTAGAAGCAGATTTTCCTCAACATGCTTCAAATTTATTTTATATTGCAGATGCTCTGTTCTTGGTAAAACTCTTCAATAATACGAGTATACTTTAAATATTAAAGCGAAAAGATTCACAAGGAACGTTTTGTGAAACCTTGTTTGTGAATTGCACAACTTTATCACTTTGTACTCGTTAAGCTACATCTGATGGTTTATAAACAGTCTGTATGTGTAAGAGCCATTGAAACAAAGAACATAATCGTTCCGCCAACAATGGATGTCTGTTGAAGCCTAACCATAATATCTCATTCCCTACGTATCCCAATTAGATGAATGAAGCGATATATCCAACATCACAACGGTGTCGAACCGTTCAAACAAAAGCCCGGTCAAAGCAGTATTGTATCAATAGCCGTCCGCTAGCCCTTATTGTCTCTCCATCACCATGGACGTAGCTTGACTCAATCTTTCAGGGTAATCTGTTATAACAGATGTTATCATGGTTATGGGTATGTTCGGTATTGCCAGGTCTGCAGATTTTCCTGCAATATACAAGATTTTGACGCATTGTCTACTCATTCCCACATAACATACTCGGATAAGACTTGGTATCGTGATGTGAGTGAAATCGATAATTCACTAAAGGGAACTCGTTTCATTATGCTTTTTTCGAAGAGGTCGCAACAAAAAACATAAACCTCCTGATTTTTGTTCTGACAAAATGTGATCGCACTTGAAAGCGATCTTTTTTGCTTACCATATATGACAAAGAATCATTCCGTCCGCTGATGTGCTTTTAGAAAAAATGCTAATAATAAGACTGCTTTCATTATCTTAAAAATATCACAGGATACGAAGATTCCACATCAGTCGAAACATTTTCAACCGCAAAATTCTCAAGAGTTGTTCTTGGGAATCTTGGGTGAGAAGACACTAACGAATCTGAACGATTTCTCGATAATTTATTAGAACACTCTACGTACAGTGTAGATAGTTATGTGCTACATATGTGGCAAATAAGATGGCAAAGTGTGAACTGTGGAATTTTGCAAGTTTGAATAAACCATGCTATACTCACTGATTGCCAAAAACGTAAGCAAACATATGATTTTAACTTCATTTCACACTGTGTATTTGTATTGAAATGCTAACTCCCAGTGACAATCGACTGAAAGGGACTCGCTGTCAAGTTCAGGTTCAATTCAACTTCAAGGTTCACGTGGGATGATGATGATGACGGTGGTGGTCAAACTTCCCCGGAATTAAGATTTAGGGCAAGATTAAGCAACTTGCAAATGCATAGCTATCCTTGTTTGATTCAATCACAGTTTTGGGAGATTGAAAAAGAGTATCGGTGTAAATAGAGTTCAATTTCTCTGTATTCTCTGTAACTGTTCTGTTTTTTCTGGTCGTACTGTACTAATATTTGATTTTATGTTTCCTTCGGTATATTAGACATTTAATTGTTGAATAGGTAATTGTTCTATTATTTTTCCAGAAACTTGCTTCTCAGGTAATTTTGTCACGAGAATTTAATATCTATAACGACATTTCTTATGAGTTTGCTCAAATCTGAAACTGTCAATAACTAAAGGACGAACATGCTCGTGAACAAACACCAAACACCAAACCAAAGACACCATACGTATGAGGCGCAAAACCTAAAGGGGCTATTAAAGCCACGACTTTCCCAATCGAAGGTACAGGACTGAGTTATAAATCTCTCCGTCTCTCCCACCATTTAGGGATATTGTGTCTAAATATAACATTTTCCGTTTAATTCCTAGCCAATGTTGGAATTTTGATAGTCGTTCTCTTTCCACCTAGCCTCTCCAGTAGGTGGCAAGTTTACTTACTGATAGTTGTCGAATATACCTCAAATGTACTTATGTATCAAAATATACATAAGCTTAAAGTAATCATTCCTCAAATAAGTGATGAAAATGAACAATGGGCACTATCACGCTGAGGCTTCTAACATGGCTTAAGCCGTAAAGGCTGTTTTGAGTTTATGTTGATGCTCTTGAAAATGAAATAAACTCACTATGTGTAGAAGAATGGAGACATTATTTCCAATAATAGTTTTCGCGGTCATAGAAAAGGAATAATTGTGGAGAATGCTTCAAAGAATTGTAAATAAAATGTGGTTTACTTTACTGGCTTTAGCAGAAAGGTAAATCCCCGTATCTAAAAATGTTTACTACTTACCGTAGAGGGAAGCACAAACTAGATTACATTATATGGCCTTGTATATTGCGTAAGAATTGAGGACATTTTTCTAGAAACTGCCCTCTGAAAGTTCCTGATATTCCTAACGTGCAGAAAACTTCACCATCAGCCTTTTCTGTCTCATACATTTTTCAGATTCACTTAACCTACCCACGATAGAGCTTGCTGAATTTCGCCATGGTGGATAGCCTCGTGCGAATCTCAACCCATTTGGTTTTGCAAACATTTTCAAAACTATAACTTTGACCACGCGTCTATTTCAATTGTTTCTGGTAATCTACCGACTTACTACATTCAAGCAAGATGAATGGAATTAAAATCAGACAATTTTACATCTTACATTTTGATTTCCTCGAGTACGTCTATGACTCTCTTCATGTTTCTCCCTGATCACCCTATTGTTTGTTTTTTATCGGACACTCCCTTGCGTGTATGGATGTATCGAAGGGCTCATATTTTTTTATTATTTTGCGTTAGCTGTCGCGTATTCAGAGCAGCAATAAGGGCAGTATTGTATTCAGTTGTTGAAGCAGGATGAAGAGTGCATCGAATGAATGGTGCTTCCATTTGTCAACATTTAAATACTTTGCAATATTTAAGTATCTAAGCCGGGTAGAAATCATCCCTATAACATTAATGTAAGTAAAATTCAATCTTAACAATGGTTATTTGAAACCTCTCAAAAAGGAAATACAGCACAAATGTTCACCACAAAAAGTGTATCATGAAAACGATACTTCGCTGGTTCACAGCCTCACTGAGAATCTACGCTGATTTCTTTTCCATCTCGTAATCACGAGAATTTTATAATTCGATATCGGTCTTTCTTGCGTGTTTCAATTTTTTGGGTTTCTAAGATTTCCAAAACTTACTTTAACTGGAGTGGCAGTTACGAAATCCGATAAGAATATCTAATAAATTGATGTCAATATAGAGTCAACTTACTTTGCATTATTTATTTAAGGTTTATATATACAAATAACAAAACTCTAATAAGTGGGGTATGCAGTCAACTGGTCTGAGAAAATTTGACCACAAAAATATTTAAGTTTGCAATCTTGATGTTGATCTTGTCCAAATCCTCAAAAAGATGGCATTGTGGGAAGTACCAAGTCAGTCTATTCACTCAATTTTTGTTGTTTCACTCTACTTCCAAGCCGTAAGTAATAGTTTTTCAAATTCCACTCACGTACTACGGACGGTAAATATATTTAATTCACGTCTCAATGCGACGGAATGCCCCCAATCAGAAATTATTATCAATTCACGAGAGGTAATAAAACCTTCTAATGTCTCGGTTTTACGACTACCCAAGGAAATTGAATTCTCGTAAGTCCTCCGTCAACGACAAACGAAACTGCTAATATTTCTCCTACATAATTAAGTCGAGACGATTCAGTTACAGACTTGTAACCAATACGGTATCATTTCCATGGAATCCTTAGATACCATTACGTTCTTTATTATTGGCAGAATCTGAGATCAAATGGAATGGATGGCCGTTGTGAAGATAGGAAGGTATACGCGTTGCTATGGTGGCTGCACGAATTGAAAATAATCCATCAGATTGCAGTTTCAGTAGTGGAACGGCAATCTAACGTAGATTACTGCTATACCTTTTTTTTATTCTGAATCCCCAATTATAATGGTCGATGCAATTTTTTTATATTAGTTTTAAATTTGAGGTTTATATCTATTTTATGGCAATAGAATGAAGTGGGAGAAAATTTCGATATTAAGGAGAATCACTTCTTTATTAGATACCTTTTGTTATTCCTCTTGATTGGATAACACTGATTAATGATTATCAACAAAGGCGTGCAGATTGAAAAACCAGACCCCAAACACAATCTCCCACCATTTTTTGTTGTATTTCCCTGATAATGCTTTTTCTATAGTAGTAACCTAGTGTCAAACTTTTATTGAAATTTGAATGGTACCTCGAACTTATAGAAGGGTCAAGGATTACCGGGCATAGGACGACGACAAACAGAAGGACAGACAGACAAACATATGGACCTGCGAAAATGAGGAACCCGATTTTTCCGTGAAGAAGACATATTATCTCGAATTCAAAATTTACACGAATACAATACTTCCTCGCTTATTAGCGTAGGAAGCAAAAGTATTTCTACATGTATGTGTCAGCTTTTATACGTGGCAACATATAAAATGGAAACGTTCATTTGAATATTCCTGTAGCAGCTGCATAACACGATAACATATTCTAAAGGCGTAGTCTAAAAAGATTATACAAAATTTTAACTTTTCGTAACATACGTAAAGCGCTTCTAAGTCGGTAGACAGAGCGAAGAAACAGCAGACGAACATTCTCGCATATTTTCTAGTAATAGCTGTTTCCTGCACTGGTTGTCCGTATCGATTCCAACCTAACAACATAATGTTCTTGAAGCTCCTATGCTTAACAGAATTGTGTTTGGACTGTGATTTGGGAATGTCTGTTGATACACCGGGAAATAAAAGTCAGTTAAAGTGAATGTGAATGCAAATCCATTTCTCTTATCAAAGACAATTTTGTAGTGAAAAAATATAGAAATTTTTTTGATTGTCAGCCACTCCGCCTCCCCATTACAAAATTGCGTATACAATTAGGGATAACTCATTGAATGAGCATTTTTGGATATGTATCGAGTTAAGCCGAGATTTTACTTTTTCTGAAATTTCATGGATCACAAAAGCACATTCTTCCATACCCAGCAATCTGCATGTCTGTCCATTTCAATCTGCCGATTGAGTTCTTTATGCCAATGCTATCTTTCTTACTGTCACACCTATTGAAACATACCTGAAAGGTGAAATGTTGTGTGTTTGTAGTAGAATGACATTTTTGAAAATGTGTACAATGTACATTGTGGACGAAGTTATTATCAAAAAAGCAAAAAATCTCCATAAACTTGGTGCTTGTATCTCTTTCAAATGCTCGATACTTGTTAGCCAAGTAAAACATTTTAGAAAGTACAAACTGTTTTTCGTGCAGTCATAATATTTTTATGACTTGTTGAAAGTCATTTTAATAAAAAAACTTGTTTCTGCACACAAGGTAACTAAAAAGGATAGTTTTATTTGTGTTCAAGTACACAATCTTTATCTGGGGTCAGCATAGAACTTGTATGTGGGCCAAATTTGAATTTGTGGCATAATCTACTTGACACCATATTTTTTCTATATCTTGTGCCTTCTTGAAGACGGAAAAAGGTGAGTTGAGTTTTTTCGATATATGTGCGGTCAGATAAAGATCGATAGATCAGGCTAACAATCAGTGTACTGGTTGGCTCCTTTACTTTTTATATTGTACATAAACCATACAAATAAATATATCTGTTGATACTTCATAAATGAAATAATAAACTCTGAATTGAGCGTCTTAATGATTTGGTCAAGTTTTAAAATATCTGAATAAAACTTGGCTAAAAACAATTACATGGTGCTTAATAGTGTCAATATAACACTAGAAAACAAGCCAGAAATCATTGTTTGATGGAATAACGCTGTATAGAAATCTCCTGGTGATAGTCAAAGAATCTCAAAGTTTAAAAATGCTATAGATTATCCCAATTAGACCAATATCACCTGTTACTTATTCGTTTTGTCATTTTGTAAAGTATTGTTTTTATTTTATGTGGAATCTAATGAGCTGAATAAATAAATGAATAAAATTGGAACTTGAAAATATCACATAATTAAGTTCCAGTAGTTAGATAAAATTATTAAAACCCTCAACTTTTGTTTCTCTGAGAATCATATTGACTCCACTTACTATTATGAAATATCAGTTTGATGAGATCCGTATTCGATTCACAACAAAACAATACGTAGCATTGGAAGCCTACGTCGATATGCTTCAGAACTTTGATGTAGATACATTGCCACTCGTAGCATATTCTGCTCTATACACGAAATCGGTAATGCATATCGTATGACCTAGTTTTTATCACACGTCACAGGAAGCGTCAGCTAGAATAATATAAATAGTCAAGTGATAAACATGTGCAACAGTGGACAACGACTGTTGATTCAACAACTTGGAGCGAAATGTGATCACAAAATTTCATGGATAGGTTAAAAGATGATTCAAGTTCTGAGAACCACAAAATGAGTGAGGGGTTTTCGAAAGTAATTTTATGAAATTTCCATTATTGATGAAGGTGGCAAATCCATATGAATAGGATACACATTTATAAAAACTACAATTGCTTGAGATTGCGTTTTTTTTTCAAGTTCTTGACGTACGTGTTTTCTAATTCCAATAAAAACAATGAATATTCCAATACTTTGTCATCAATAGCAATTGCAATAGCTGCCAGCTCAAGTTGTGAAAATTGCATTCTCACACCTTTTTTCCATCGCTGGCAAAAATGGAGACTGTCAAATAAAAAACCTCATCATTGTGATGATTTAGACTTGGCAACACTTCGTATATACGCCGACCAAGCAGCCCTGTCCGGCCCCGGCACGGTGTAACTATAGTAGAAAAGTTATTTACTTATTTAGCCATCAGTATATCTTAATATTTATAAATCTCTTCAAAGGCCCTCAGTTTATTTGACATACAATTGCGCTCTGTAAATGGTAAAATTTGCAAAGCATTTTAAAATAGAGTCAACAGCGAAAACGAGTTACCATGTTGCTGTCGGTTTTCCAAAGCACATCAAAGGAATCAAATTGGCAAATACACAACTGCTCTAACTACATATAGACCATATTTTCAAAAGCGCATGGCCATCAAAGTCATGTTCCCCCTTAACTTTTTTAAAAACATTGTATTATTTCACTAATAAAACATATGAAAGTAATGAAATTTTCAATTTAAAAAAAATCCTGCGGCAACTAGACATTCATTATATGTGCGAAAATATTACATGTTCAGCGCCATGTTAGGTCAGTCATATTGTGTTGGAATATTGGTATATTCGTCAGATATTTTGCCACATAGAATGAATCCAAACACGGAAGCACAATAATCAAGTGATGTGACAACACGTAATTGATAGATTTCACTTCACTGCCTAATTGCACTAATATGACAAGGCTATCAAATAGCAGTCTCCGCAACCGTACCTCCGTAATTAGTTAACATCGTCGCTGATTTCGCTCAGCGTGTTCCCTATTTATCCGTCAAAATGTATGTATATCATGTTAGTTCGTATCCAATAATGTGGCTAATACCAGATTGCAACGTAAGCAGCAGATGCTCGTATTGCTGAGTCAAATGTTAGAAATGCAATCCGAAATTGTTATAGAGCAGACGTGTAATCGTGTCTCCTGTGACTTAGCAGTCAAAGAATCGATGACGGAAGCTGATCTACATAGAGGTTACTGTAAGATGAGATTATATCAAAGCAATTATATTCGATCACGGAATTATAGTAGCATTCAGCATTACGTCCCCCATCCCCTCTCATTCCGACGCTTTTAGTAATGACGATTTTGTTCTATTGAGACAAAGTTGCGCTATCAAATTTTGATGATCTTTGGTTCTCAGAACCGCCTCTCAGTTGTAAGATTCTTTATTGATCTGTGAAATATTTTCTCTTTCATTACACATGATTACAATCTAACTAAATAGCAGCAAGGCTTTTGGAAAACGTAATTATTTCAGGCATGCCACAATTTATCTTTTTTTTATTGTTCAATGAACATAGGATGTTATCAGGAGAATTCAGGTCTTTACTGTTGATACATCACCTTAGTAACACCTATGTCACCCTATGAACATAAAACTGGGAACAATCCAGTAGCCTAGGGATCTATAGAAAACTCGGAAATGTACTCAGAAGCAAAAAAATTGCCGAGAATACCTTTATGATCTTGAAAATTACAAATTAGAACCGCCATAATGTTCCTGTAGATCCATAGCTATAAAGAAATAAAGACAAGGTTTTCACAAGTACCTATCTGGAGTGATTGTAAAGACCGGAATCATTTTCAAGAAAATTAGAGCTGCATGGAATGAAACATGCATAAACTTAGCATACGGAGCCATACATCATTAATCAGATTATTATTTTGTCATAATTGGGATCCTTAGGAAGGGAGTTCTGCAGCAACTCCCGCTTCTCGCATTCATTCCATTTACGGCTGTCTTTAATTGTTTCATTCCGTAGATATACCAGGAAAATCCCTTTTCGACACTGATATTTATTTGTCTGAAAGATTGGTTGCCCTTAGGAAACAAGAAGAATCCTTATATCGTATGTAGAATCGAGAACTAACTTATTCGCCAAAATCGTACTGATTTTTTTATTCACTTCTGTTTTCATACTTACTAACTACAACTTTTCTGAGCTTCTGCGCCCTACAAATTAATATTCATTGCGTAATGCATGCCTATGCTGTGGGAATTGAAAAACCGCTACACGCTTTTCATTTAACCGATATTCTATGTTTGAAGTTCGCGATGTAATTAAAAAAGGTTCAGATATATTTGAAATATGAATTATACAACTCTTTATTAAAATGACTTTTTTAATGACATTTTTCTGTATTTTTGTTCCACAGATCAACTAATACTGAATGAATTGCTGATGAAATAAATCGATAGCGATTGATTCAAATTAATATAAAACGTATGGCATATGGACTCCAGGAAAATCAACTTAAAACTAAAGAATTCAATCGCACTAACTTATGTATCTGTTGTTATTCAGGTTAGGATCAAAAAGTACCAAGACTGATCCAATTTTTTTTTCTTGAACTTATCAGTAGTAGTCCTTTGAATAGCACCCTTGTGCTTCGACACAATGCGTATAACGCGATTCCTCCTACGCATACGCCTTCTGGAACTCACTCTCTGGTATCCCCTCCAAAGATGCCATCACGAACCCTTGTACGTCTTCTAAGGTGCTGTATTGGTCGGAACCGAGGAGAGAGGAAGAAGTCCAGCAAAGCAGGAAAATCAGGATCTGGACTATAGGGGGGTGGTGCAACGTGTCAACCTTGTGTTTGAACAGAAACTCGCTCACCAGCAGCGCGATGAGGGCGGAGCATTGTTGCGGCGAAGATACCAAAAATCAGCGATGTCTGGCCGCACCTGGAGGACGAGTTTGCGCAACCTGTCAAGCACGTCCACATAAAATCAGGCATTCACATTTTCTTCACGACTATTAAAAAAGCAGATGAGCAGGATTTTCACCTTTGACTTGCTAATTCTGGCTTTTTCCACTCGAAAACTGTTGAGCGATTCGTGTCAGCATCCCTGTAGGCATCCTTAATCATTCGGAGAATCTTCTTCGCGGTCTTGTTAAGTTTGAAGCAGAATTTAATGGCGTATCGTAACTCGAGATTTTTCTTTATGTTGGATCACGACTAAACACTTCTTGAAAGAGGTTCTTGGAAATCGACGTGTTCCAAGCAACTCCAGCAATTGTTTGATGCGCCTTGTTTAGACTTGCGTGTGAAAAATGGGCTCCTGTTTGCCAAAGCTACTTCTACTGCCTCCGTACAAGTTCCCTACTGTTGTAAAAAGATAACGAAGCGTTTTCCGAGTAAGATAAGGCAGTTTTTAGCTATCCAGCCCAAGTTTTTTATGCGAAGAGGATTTACATTACACCTAAAACTTTTTCTAAAGTAATTTTACCCTTCCATATCAACAACAAGTTACCGCTGTTGCGGGGCAAGTTTATCGCTGTAAAAAGTTACATTCTTTATTCTTAGTATGTTTATGTTACATTGAATGTGATAAATCTGGTGGTTATATATAATACCCGGTAATTACGCATAATCACCACTAAATTTGGTGAAACTGATAGTTTTTTTAAAATTTATCAAAACCGGTTTGTTTGCATAATTCCCAACTAATAATCGTGTGAATGTGATAGAAGTGCCTAACTGTAAGACGATTTGTTCAGTTTGCACAACTGCTTAGCTTCTATTAACACGTGACAACCACGTGATTTCAGTAGTATTCTTATTTCTTTGCATCTGTGTCAACCATATGATTTCAGTAGTAGTTCTCACTCCGTTGCATCTGTGTCACCCACGTGATGTCAGTAGTTGTTCTCATCTGGTAGATCTAGATTTTTTTGTACACCCAATATTGAATAGTGACAGGTATGCTTGAGCATTTTAATTCCAAATTAGTTAATATTATGGATACTAAGCAAGCAAGCTGTGGCTTTCTGACGAAAGGAAAATTGGATTTGTTAAAAAAGTGAATAATAGTAAAAACAAAAGAAGTGGAAAAAGCCAGAAGATTATCAAAGACTAATATGATACTATGTAATGAAAGTAGGCAATGTTGGAAAACTTTTCCGTAAGTAAAGACAGCTCCAATTTTAGGTTCTACATTGCTTTTTAAGGAATATTTACCATAATTCATGAGATACACTTATCAATAGGTCATGGTGGTAGAAACAGGATATCAAAAGGACTTTAAGAAAACTACAAAAACATTACTATCGAAGAAGTCATGATTTACATAAATTTTTGTGAAGTTTGTCAAAAAAAAAACAGGGTACCTAAGAAAGGACTTGTTGTTAGACCAACGGACTTTCAAGAGATGAGCTCAAGATGCCTGGTGGAACTACATGCATTCGCAGCCAGATAATGACTTCAAGTTATATTATATATATATATATATATATATATATATAGAGAGAGAGAGAGAGAGATATTCCACGAAAATATATATATATATATATATATATTTTCGTGGAATATCCCTATCGGCTTGGTCTCATTAGCCAAGTTTCTGGATCAATCATTAGGCACCTTTTCCACATCTGGGAGGTTTTTCCTGTACTTTAATAGTCCTCCTTTTTTGGTATTTGAACAAACATTGGTCTTCCACCATCCTTTTCTTAATTAACCAAACCACCCAAATCTTTTCATTTGGAATTATGTTCCTTATCCCCTTGTGCGGTCTATCCTTGCAACTTGGTCTCATTAGCTAAGTTTTCTTAGATCAACTGGGGTATCATTAGCCAGTAGTTGATCCAAACTGCATTAGGTCCTTCTCACAGGATAAGAACTCTTCATTAAACATTTTTTCACCTATTTTCGGTTTTACTCTATTTTCTCAACTTCCCCCTCAGCAATAATTTCATTAAAATATATCATCTTCGTTGTTCTCACTTTCAAAAGTCGTTGTTCTGACATGGCCTTTTATCCCTACTTGGCCACACATCAGTTGGTCTCATTAACTCATGTTAGATCTGGTTTCAGGACAAACACCTTTTGCCATTTCTTCTGTTTTTCTTCCATTTTTTCTTTTCATCATGGTTTCAACATTAACAAAACTTTTTGTATATTTCTTATCATTTTTTTTTGTTTTGTTCCTTTATTCATATGTTTGTTGACCGTTTGTACCTCAGCTTTTCAAATATCGCACGCCATTGAGTCTGAAGATGCACAGCACTGCCTCTTCCATGGCTGCTCCGATAAAGCCAGACATGAAAAAATTATTCTGCGCAGGTTTGTTAATTGGCCGTTCTCTTCACCATGCTGTTTTTACTAGTTTACGAAATAATTTTTATCATGTTCAAAATAGAATAATAGTGAAATTTTAACAAGTTTTTAAAGTTTTGGTGTTTCTCTGCCTACGTTGATCAATATTGTTACGATGTGTTACTGCAAGTATTGCAGTTAAAGTGAAGTTTTCTTCTCCTGTTTTTCATGTTTGCCTTGTCTCTCTTAAGATTTCAAACGTTGGAAGTAGCATTTTTCCATTTGTTTTTTGTTTTACAAAACCGATTGTTTTTTATTCTTGTAGTTTGACTTGAGAATGGAAATAAACTTGCCAGAAAACAAAATGATTCACTTCTAAGGGTCGACATTTAACCTGACTGCTACCTCAAGATCCTAACTGCTGTTATATATATATATATATATATATATATATATATATATATATATATATATATATGTTATGTAGATATTATGCATAAGGTTTTCAATATCACTCACTATGAATATGCTGTATATTCATTACTATTACAGGGTTAACTACAACAAAAGAACATCATGGTATTAAAGTTTCACAAATCATCATTCCCCAGCTGCTGATTGTTACAGTTCTGCCACAATGTGTTCTGTTAATTGAAAATTTTTGCATATTTCCAAGTGAACGACAAGAGTAAATGATTTGGATATGTGGTTGCCGCTCGGGGGAAAATGAATACAATTCACGCGAAATGACTTTTTACCCAAACTGCAATTGGAATTTTCCGATGCAATGTGCTATCAACAGGTTTTCAAAATTGTGGATAAATGATAATCGGAATCGCGTATAGGGTAGGTTCCATGATGTGCATATGAAATCTGATCATATGGGTTGTGGTATTTTCTGTCATCATCATATTGTATTTTTTTCAGCTTGTATTGATTGTTTACATCTTTTTAAAGAAAATTCACTTTATCCACCTTTTCAAGATCATATTCTTTAAAAATCCATTAAAAATTCCGATTTCTAAAGACTCTATTCATAAATTTGATCTTCCTGTATTTCCTAGTGGAAGGATCAGCCAATAGAAATGGATTTTAATTCCGAATGTGGACAAAGCACCCATTCTCGATATTTTTCTTAAATTTATGGAGGTTGTGACCTATCTTCAGATACAGAAATACTTGTTTTACCAATCAACAATTATTTCAACTGTCCATCTGATCGTGACTTTCATACTTCCTTTTTATATGCGTCTCATGTGTCTGATGGTTTAAGGGCGTACTGAACAAGCTACGAGGAATATTTCTATGATTATTTATAACCCACACACGGTATACAGAAAATATGAATCTCATTCCATATATCAATTGGAGAATGCACTATGGACATTAGAATATTATATAGTCAACATGTCCAACTTTTTACCCGTACTTCCAAGTACGACAAGAAATTGATGATACCAGGGAAAGCCATAGATTCCTTGCATACTACATCATAGCGAAAAATCAGATAATAGTCAAACAGAATACGATATCGCTACCCGATATTGAAGTACTTGACTACATTTTTTTAGGAACGTTCGATCAGCGTTTTTTTTTTAAATTTGCAGCTGCACAATATGATTTACAAAACGCAAGGGTATAAATATACAATATCAACACGCAGTGAACGGAAACAGCATGGAAATACATATTGCATCACAATTTGGGTACTCTGTCTATGTATATCCAAACGACGATAAGTTCGGCAACAGCTTTGCGGAATGAAATTAAACTGCTGTCATCGTATTGTAACGACCCTATAAAGTAATGCATACCTAATGGATCCGACTCCGGTCGACGTCATAAACACTAAACATATAAACATTTAAATCAGGTAAACGTGCCGCAAATCGACACATAATTTAATAACCTGGTCACTACAGCTAAAGTTCGCTATTAACTTGGTGTTTGGCTCCATCCAATCACAGCCAGTAATACAGTGTCATACCGAGAAATGTCCTTTCTTCAATACTATAAGTTAATAATAGTCGGCTGACAATACAGCACATAACAGGCCGATACCCTTAGGATTCGGTCCATAGTATCCTCTATCCAATTTTTATGAAGAACGTCCTTGCCCCGCAAGTGTTATATCAATTTCAACTCTAACGACACTGCACCTGTTGCTCAGTCATTGTAAGATGGTCTATTCCATACACAAATGAAAATAAATTATCAGACCAAGAATATGTGCTTTCATTCAAGTGTACCATATCTTCCAATATGCGCAAAGCTATAATAATCTGAAAGTAAAAATACTCTATTTTTGATCATATAGACTAAATTTGTGTAATTTAATATATTCAATTCAAACCTGGAAAAGTCTTGGAATTGAAAATACCAGAATCTCAAATTGAGCATATTATAATCTTGGCACAAAACAGAGAAAATCTAACCTAGAAGCATTACATGATCTTGGCGCAAATAGCTCAACATCATTATATAATTTATTATTGGTATAAACACTCTATAATTTTGATGAGCTGTTATTAAAGCTAGTGTAGTTTCCTCAACCTTAAAAAGAAAAACCAAAAAGTATCAAAACTGTAACAATGTGGCTTCTTTCTTGGTTGTGAAAAAATATATTTTTATTTATGAGTATTGAACTCGAAACTATACTTTTCTTGGTTCAAATTAATAATAATTTTCTTAACAAGGAAATTGTCTTCGAGTGAGAGCAGATGTTCTTGTCGTGAGTATATCTTTACACGAGTATCGAGATTCTTGAATTGAGAATTTCTTCTTTGCCGCCCACTTTGAAAGTATGTTTCCCCCATTTTTTTCACTTGCCATCAAGCTCTTTAAAATGCTACATCCCTCAGTGTATTTAGCTAGGGACTGTGGCATACAGAGAAGTTCCGGGATTTTGGCCCCGCTCCTAGACATAATAACCGCCCCCCTTAGAAGAATCTGAAGGGCAAATGAAGCTCTCGACTGAAAACATTTCCAACCAAATAATCTGGAAAACCAAATAAAACTCTACTTGCATTATTAGTATTTCTTCATTCATTCTGTTTGTAACATTCTATCTTTAGAATACTGCCGCCCAATTCCCGGGCTTCTTAGGCTTCTCCATCATTTACGAATATCTGCTAGATTCAATCCAATACTCTTCAGAGTGAAAATAATCCATCATCATCAGAAGTGGGGAGAGTACTTTACGTATTTTCACGGCTGGCGCCTCCACAACAGCTTCGCGTGTCGTAATGAGAGTAAAACTTCCATTTATAATGCGCGCCTGTCCAGAACATAAAACGTTCGTGAATATGACTCCTAATCGGTTGAAAATAACATTACGGTGTACTTGGTGAGCAGCCCTGTTAGTACAGTTATAATGGTATTTCGCCCCGCACGAACATTGTGACAGAGCATTCTAACTTAAAGTAAACTACGAAGAAAAAATATTGAGTAGGTTGATGCTATACTTCTTTCGGAATGGTGACAATTTAGAAATAATGATTTGGATAGGATTTTAGACCTGTTGATAGTTCGAATAGAATTTAAAAAATATTGTAAAACTAAGTATTTTATAATCTCATATCTCATATCATCATATTTTATGTAATTTCCATACTTTCAAAATTTTGTTCAAGAGGATCAGCAGATCTAAGATCCGATCCCAATATTGAATAAGCGCATACAACTCCACGTGAAAAACAAAGTTGACTTACTTGACACCATTTGTCAGTACATTATAGTAAAAGCCACTAAAAGATAAGCATAGTCAATTAACCCCTTTAAGGAGGGAGGTGTTAACTATGTTCCTTTAGCTTAGCGCACTACTATTGCTGCTGGAGCAAAATAAATAATACCGCATTATTTGTTTCACCATATTTATAATTCACGCAACATGATATTGTCAAAAAGTATGATATCTGGCATCATTGTATATCTCCGGGTCACCGCTATCGTTTGTCTGAAAGTCACCCAAAAAACAGTTCCTCTCGTCTCTCCGTTGGATCCACGACGTGTTCTTCATACGGAGAATCAACACAAATTCATCTGTTTAGAATGCAAATGTGTGAGAAATCATCTATATTTGAAAAAATATCCAAGAAAAACCTTTCCTCCAAAGAAAATTTAATTTGAAAATTGTATGAAATTCTTCAGCAGGTAACAATATTATTGCTTTATCGCGATACATGACAATCGATAAAATACTTCATACATACCAGATTGAATTTAAAATAACCGTGTCGCGTCTCATTTCTCTTTCCTGCCCCATCATGGGACCTGAAGTAACCATGTTTTCATAATTTCAAATAAGACATTGAAATAATACAATACCTGGAGTCGATTATCTGTAAGTTACTCAAATTTCTTCATGAACTTGACCAGACGTTATTGCAAGGCCTAGGGGGCCAGACAGTGTTAATGCGGACCAGGATACAATGTATTTATCTACGTCAAATAAATTGAGATACCCTCCTCCACTACTGTCACCCCCAATTTTGACTCAACCAAAATAAGCAATTTGAAATGACTACTCGGAAACATCCTGAGACGTGGTTTGAGCGTTTTTTTTCCTTTTTTTGATAACTCCGTTGTTACTAAACCGATTTTCAAAAACTACATACCATTTTCGTCCCTGTGGTATTAGTAACATAATGTCAAATTTTCATAAGAATACTAAGAGTACTCTCCGAGTTGTAAAAAGGTCAAGGATTAACGGAATTGCGTGGAAAGTAAACGATACCCCTTTGTGGTTTACCACTTCCACGCTTGATGAAAGTAGTAGTACTACATATCGAACAGCTTTTGGCATAGTATCTGGATTACAGACAGCACAATCTGTTTTTGTTCTAGCACTGAAATAGAACCTACTAAATGCCAAATAGAAATTAGTGAATAGATTCATGAAATATTCCTTCCTATTGTAAAAGTCAAGGTAGATAAAGTGCCCTGTTCTGTAACCTGGCAGTTCTTTTAATCACATTCGTTAAGCGATTAACTATAAATGCCTTATTAAAAATGAATCACCGTCAGCATTCGGCGCACTGAAAATTTAACAGGAAAGCTATTTTGCGATACCGGCTCCATTACCTCCTATATTTGGAGAGTAGTGCATTTTTCAATTGTGGACTGCCAGGAATAGATGAGTGGCACATGTCACTACCTTTTAGGAAGAGATGGTACTAATAAGGGTTGCGAGCCACACTATAATTTGCTGCCTTCTTATGAACAGGCTGCTGGACGCTGTGCTGCACCACAAATAATATCAGTAGTGGAGTTTCATTAGTTCAAAGGCTTGTACTAAACCTATGCTAATCGAAAGCGCTATATTATTGTATCCGCTATTGATTGCAAATTTCTTTGGTTGCTATAAAGAATATAAGCTGCAGCTGCAGTTGCCCGAAAGGGTCCTTCAACAGCCTGCAAAACATCAAATAAAGCTAAAACAATGGCGCTTTTATGATGTACGAACAGGAAATGTATCAAACTATTTAATAAAGAACGTACTATAATATATTTAAATGCTAACAGCTACCGGATTTAGTACGTAAAGCACTGCCTTGTTAACACCTAATCAGGACAAAGTGAAATATTTTAACTGAATAATTAACTAACTAAAACGGCCATGTAAATTCACATACATTCATATACTTTATAGTAGCTAAAGTGCCTCGTTTAAGAAAATGTGTATAACAGACGAAGAGTAGCATAATAATTTCTATCAACTTCGAAACGATTGCTTTTTGCAGCAAACTTATTAGCTGCATGGAACCAGGCAAACTACTACCATCAAGACTATATTTCGGCGAGAGCATGCTGTTCAGATCAATGAGGACCTTCAGAGTATAGTGGAATGGGGATGTACAAACGGAGTTGAGTTCAACGCACAGAAGACTCAGACAACAACCCTAACAAAGAAGTTTCATCCTGGTTTGCCAGCACTGGAGATGTCCAATACTCGGACTACCTTCCATCAATTAGCATCAACAATAACATGTCATGGCACGATCATGTTGCTGCCTTCGCTAGGTCGGCGTCCCAGAATCTGGGAGATCTCATCCGCTCCAGGAAATTATACCCTCCGGGACAACTACTGCTACTATACAAGGCGCAGATCAGCCCATCACTGGAGTACTGCTTGCATGTATGGGGATGCGTCCAAAAGCACTCTCTGAAGCTTCTGGACACAATCCATAAGGAAGCAATATGTCTTGTGGATGCGCCTGACCTCACAAACGATCTACATCGTGGAACATCGAAGAAGAGTGGTTGATCTAGACATTATCATGGCGGATGTTCGATCGATCTGTCTTGCATAATAATTCCAAAAGTCGCCAGTATAGCAAATACTAGAGGAGTTCATTAAGCGCATCCTAACCAAGTCGAGCTTACAACGCCTCGAACAAGCTTGTTCCAAATCATTTTTTTGGAGAACCTCGGCGTTCTGGAATGAGTTACCCCGATGGTTACAATCTACAGCGTTCTGAGGTCAATGTGAATAGGCATTTATACTCGCGCAGCTATTATGAAGGGCGATAGGCTATCTGCCTTTAAGTGAGGTTATCTGTGATAAAAAAAGATCACGCCTTGGTTTCATACAAAAACTGCAATTTCGTAAGAATTCATCAATTGATTTGAAAAATAAAAGGCGACAACAGACTATATCTTCACTATATATGAACTTTAGAAAACTAAGCTACCATATCCACAATCCTACTTATTTTATGCATAGCCTTTAGGTTCCAGAGAAATGCCTAATTTGCGATAACCAACATGTGGTGGATTCCTGGTGATTTATTAAAAATCCTGGCATCGATCTGGTGGGGACTGGTAGCAATCCTAAAAGGCCATTTAAAAAATGCATGACCGGCAATAATTCGTCGAACAAAGCCCAATAAACATCCAGCAGAATCCCAGATACACTTTCCGAATGATTTAAAATGTCATCCGACGAATGCTGACCACCAGCAGTTCGAGATTTAGCTTATGCTGACGATACGACTTCAATGAGTTATTGTTCTAAAAATTGCGTCCACTAGGTTGAGTTACCACTCGTGTTTGATACCTGGTATGACCTGTAATTTTATCATCTTTTTCTTTTAAGATAGATCCAGGATAGATTACAGTCCAGAAAAATTCATTTCTGGCATACAGGTACGTGTAAAGTTTACAGTTTCTGACATGGTAGCTTAGTGGAGAATTCAGCAAGGTTGAAAATATTTACTAGGGACTCTTTCCACATATTTTGAGGCGTATCTGTTTTCCACCTTTGAGAAAAGCTGAATTATGACAAATTGTGTGTCCATTTTAACTGAAAAATATATTTTCATATAATCAAACCGATGCCTTAGGCGAATGTTTATTTTTTCCCACTGTACTAATTTTATATCAAACAGTCCCACTTTCAAGGTAACAAATAACCATAAGCTCTAAATTGCTTGTTAAATTCGGGTACTCACTAGTCAATGTTATTGAATCTGCTATTGCCATTGAAATGAAATAGTCTAATGTGAACGTGTGTTCAACGACATTGATCAATCATTTTTCGTTTCACTAAAAAAACTCTAAAAGCCCATTCCACCAACAGATTTACTGAAGCCCTTCCTTTCCCTGTTTTGAATCCGTGATCTGACCCAGCAACGACAATGTTTTCTGTTTTTCCTATTTTTGATCGTGTTTTTTAATGTTCATAAATAATTCGAACGCCAGCATGCAAAATTGTCTGGTTTGCACTCATTTTTGAAACTGATACATTCTAGACTGAATATTCAATATTATTGAAACATGTGACCAAATTTTCTGTTCAATTGTATGTATGGATTCAACGTTATTGGTCAATAGAATTGACTAATGAGAACCGGCTTAAAATGGGCTTGACAAAAATAATTTGTAGGCCGTTCAAATATTACGTAAGCATTACATGAGGGTGTAATTGTTTTGCTTTTGGAGGATGAAGGTTTTACTAATTAAATTCCATTATACTTAATAAATTGTTTATTTTCTGTCATTTACTTAACAACCATGATATGTAGCTGCCCATGAATGATAATAAAAAATTGAATAGATTTTTTAAAAACCATACCAATGCATACGTAAACAGAGGAGGGATAGGGTGAGAGCTTTGCATACTTTCATTAACTGGGGGTAGGAGGGATTAAAAATTACTAAAATTCTTCCTACGTAATACTTGAACGGCTCCTAGATCTGGCGCTTCTAGGATCTGCCTCGAGAAGTCAAATTTCACACCATGGCCAATTAAAATTTCGGAAGAGTAATGCTGTATCTGTACAAACGTATTCCACCAGCAATATTTTATGCCGCATATTCCGATAGCGTAAAAGCTGCGAGGAGAATAAAAGGCGAGAATGCATACCGGGTAGTTTGAATTAGTTAATTATAAATGAGGATGCTCGCGGCAGTTTACTGCATCTACGCTTACCAGTTGCTATATTCAGCATGTATGAATGCACATATCCAATGGCAATGCAGTGGCATAATTTATCCACGAACCAAAGTTAAGTGAGAGGTGTTTCCAACAGTCAGTTTGTTATGCGGCTCTGGCGTAAGTATGATTGCGTTTTTATTTATTTCTTATAGATAAACTCGTAACGATAGAAAGTCTGTTGCACTTCAGAAGAGTTACTAAAAGATAAACATATAAAGGCAGTAACCTTAAACTGTAACTAACCGGGAACAAAATCCTAGGTAGCCCATTTCACAACTCCGAGACTTTTGAAGACCCTGGGTGTCTCTTGTTAAGTTAGGCGCATCCACTAGACGTAAGCCTTCCGGAACATCAGTATTTGTTCCGTTGAACACCTATCAAGTCTCTGGAATTCTAATGAGTGAAGTATAATTTTTGCTTGAAGTATCGCTCGGTACTCTCATGTTCTGAAAAATTATTTTTTGTGGATGAATTATTGTAGTCGCAAACATTTTCGAATCAGACCATGTTTTATGATGGTTATAATTTGAATGCCCATGTCACTATCACTATTCTGTCGATATGTCTGTGTCTGCGTGTCGGTCTGTTTGTCTATTGGCGTTTTTTTTAAACGCATAATCTCGGTAATCGCATCATCTATTTTGATAAAACTATGGGAGGGTATAGTGTGCAAAAGTGATTTGTTTTTATATAGAAGGTACTCCCTTTTCCTGTATTGCGAACTAGTATACCCAAATCAAAACGTAAATTATTTAGTCTTAGCGAATTCGCATAAAATATATAATGTACATTACATGATCTGACTGATATCCTAACCAGATTCATTATAATCAACAAAGATATCTTAGCCAGCAAAATTTCGCATCCCGCTACAAGAATTTGAAAGCCTGAGAAATATTGAGACAATCTACTTGTCTCATTTTTTTTTCAATTAGAATCTCTATATCTTTGGAATATTTGGATCTCCAGTTAACTTTTTTGTGATGAGGGGTCAATTTGTTCCGTTTCTGCATTTTAACTAAGTATGTCAGGATTATCAGTAATTAGGCAAGTTTTATCCTGTTTAGCCAAGAAAAACTGGCTTTAGGTAGGTTGGCTCTTTATTTCACGTGTAGTGTCATCGATAAGTTCAATATTTTAACCGGATCTAGAACTGTTCATTCACTTGTATTGAGAATCGTAAATACTGAGAATTATGGATATTTGAAAAAACTTATTTTAAGTTATCCATACGCAATACGCCATCTACATGACACCGTCAAAACTTCGATACAACATTGATATTCCTAACGTCAAACATGCATGTCTTTAAAAAACGTATAGTGGAGAGTATACACATAGTTAATTCAATAAGTGATATTATCGACATGTCTTAAGCATGATTCCAGGAAATTAACAGTCGCAAAATTCGATTCAAATCTTCATTTCCAAATCCATGGAAAGTGCGATAATCAAGCTGTATTTATATTATTGTTTGAGAAGTCTCAGTCAATATACGCGACATCGTTTATTGCATGTATTGTGGTGAATACATTCAAAGCAAGGATATTTCAAGCGGATGACTTGTGACGTCGGAATGTGCACATAGTTGTCAGCAACTGTAAAGTGCATACTCCAACACTAGTTAACATAAACGGACAACTAGAAATAATGTATGCGTATATGCATGTGTATGTTACTTTGAAATGCAGAAAGCTCTACATCTAATTCATCAAATTCGTATGTGAGATTCAAATTAAATTTGTAACGCGAATGTGGACTCGAGCATTTCTCGGAGCACAGCAACCAAAGTAACAGCTGTTGTTTAATAACGAATGGAAATGCAACAATGTGTACCTTCAGCGAGAAATTGAGTTTAAGGGATGACTACGTTGAATTTGCAGAATTGTTTTCAACGTAAGCTCGACAAACTGGATTGCAGTACAAAGCCTGACAAGGTCATTCAAAAACATCAAATATAAATTACAGGATTAAGTCGAATGACTGAGAGAATCTCTCAGGTTACCTCAAGGTACACAGTTTGACCAAATCAAAACGAAAAATGTAATTAGGGACATTGCCTCCCCCTCAATAAGAGACCATTGATATTGTTAGTGTCCTGCATATCATGAAGGTGGCGAGGCGAGAAGGAGGAATCGGCGACGCACATTTTATATCGCCATTGGGGCAGACTTTACTACGAGCTGGTATTCTGGAACCTGATGATGTAATATAAGTAGGACCTATACGGGTGGGAAAAAAGTAGCGGAAACTAGAGTGGATAGAAGCGCAAAGTGCCCATGAGGTGGTTTATGCGCTGCTAACTATCGGCATCGGCTTGCCTGATTTATTCATTCAGGAGGGACACCCGCGGTTCTTTCTATGTTGCAAGGATACCATTTTCTATTGAATATTTTCGGTCTTCTGAAATGAAACTACTTAAAATTCTATGCGATTATCTCATCAATACATTTGATTAAAGGTATGGAAACGTTCTCGACTTTGATAACTTTTATTCATATAAAAACGAGACACTTATGAATATTTGTAAGTAAACAGGAAGAGATATACGTTTAGTCAACATAATTTAAGGTAAAATATTGAATTAAACATGTCTGCATATTTTGCGATTTATAGGATCTCATCGAGGAATCGTCGGGAAAATAGAATCGCGGAATTCAGTGCATTTATTTATATAACACATTCAATTGTATTATGCCTTGCATTCCTCTTATTAACTGTTTTATACTCGTATATAAGTAAAATTGAATGACCCCGCAAAAAAGCAATACATTTTTTCGAGTTTCAGTAATACGCTTTTTAAATGTTTTCAAGTTCGTCATTTCCAGACATTGCATAAAAACGTTTTAAAGGCGAATAATGTCTAAAAAATGCTCCATCTACAATTGTTCACCCTATGTTTCGTAGAGTTATATATAATACGGCGTCATTTTTTGACTAAAACTTCTCCAAAATTTCCTCAAATTGTTTTTATTCATATTAACTTCCCACGGCAACTGGTGGGAAAGTATTATAATTCGAGATTTTGTGTTTTCTTGATGTTTTATCACATATACATCACGAAACACCATGTTACTCATTTCCGTTGGTCTGTTTGTCGGTCTATACTTTATTTGGTATTTTTAGGCATTTTAAATTATTTTTTGTTTCTTGTATTCTTGTCCATATTCCAAGCAAATAAAAACATTATATAAAGGTTTAGACCTGATAATTGACCATAAAAGATTGAACTCAAACAAAGTATCTGTCATAGAGGAATCCGCAGATCTGTTTACATAACATAAGTTCGATAATAAGCATTAAAATGTTTAACCAGCATCTGAGACAAGTGGCTCCCAACCGAATTACAGTGTCATCCTGGTATCTAGTACTGACTCAATCTACCTGACGTTTTCCTCATTGGTTTCATGCAGGATCTTCGGCTATCTTTTGTGCCGTGTCACTCTGAGCCTCCGCCAGGCTAGGAATAGCATCCATGAACTTTGGATATAAAGTTTGCAACTTAGTTTCTGTTTCAGCCATCAGATTTATATTATATAGATTCCTGGACGCTCTCGTTCTAGCAGTCATTTATTCCTATGGATTAGTCGGGTTAATGAATCTGGCTGATAAAGCTCAATGCGGTGGATCCAACTATTCGAATGACTTAATATTCGGCAGGGTATTAGACACCCAGCACCAGGTACGTTCGGATGGAGTTTATATTGATACCCGTGGAGTTTCAGCCGTGCTCGTGGATTTGGATATGAGCTAATAAGTGTCTATTAGAGCCCTGTTCATCAGCGATATGGTACAGGCGACACTGTCGTAGATATCGCATTTGCAGGTTTGCCAAAGCTACAAAGAGGGTAGCTCAATAGGTCCAGTTACAGTGCTGCAAGAGCTTCATTTGAGGCTGGAGTCGCTTCGGATTGGGTTCGTCAGGAAGGCAATAACAAACTACATTTTACTTTATATTAATTATGCTTCCAAAAATTTATGTACAGTACTATATATTATTAGTGTAAACGTCACCTATTTGATATCATTTTGATTGATTGATATTGGTAATAATACATCTTTAAAATACATTCTTACAAGTCAATGTGAAGCAGCACAAGCTATTTGAACCTCAAATTATAGGAGTGATTGTTTCAAGAGTGTATATGTACCGAAGGTGAAACATACTCATGTTACACGTAACAAAAATCATGTGGAATTACTAAAGCCAGAAAAATGTACTGCAAAGGTCTTATGGTTTTATTGAACCTAGGTGCTATGATATTCTCTCAAAGAATTAATGAATGTATAATATATGTGATACAATTGGAATTGCAAAGTATTCATCTCTCTCATATCACGTCGAAGCAAATCTACAAAACTTCCTAAGTGCGTATTAGACGTTTGTTTGTCTGTGTACTGCTCAGAAACTCCTATTAGGTCTGCAATATTGCTACACGCAGTCTGGGGATGATTTGAAGATTGTAACGAAATCAAATACCAAGTATTATTCATGAGACCTCACGCGTAAAGTCCACAATTCTATCTGAATTGTAGTATTTATCTTCCATTTGCTTCGGTATGTTTAAACTTAGAAAATAATACAATCAAAATGCGTTAAGTAGCTTATTACTGACATGCGTTATCAATCGTTACTGGATCAGTTCTAATCTGTGATGGATCGCGAATGGAAGTGGCGACACCGCGGCTAGAGGCTGATGATGCATCAAGCGTCGGAGTGACCTTCAGTCACGACTTGACTTTCGTTTGTATATCGTAAACGAAGGACCTGATTAGCGTAGTGAATTTTAAATGATCAACTGAGGATGAGAGATTTTTACTTATATTAAATTAAAAAAACTAAATTTATTAATGTATATTTAATACTCTTAAATGAACCAGAAAACTACACATTAAAACTCGATGCACCTCACATGCTTCACTTAACCTGGCAATTACTAACTACAGAATGTGTCACCGATAAAGTATCTTGGAATCATTGTAAAACAAGATGTTCAATAATTAATCAACATTGCTCGTCAATAAGCATTTTTGATACACTATCCATCTACTTTTAAGACCTAGAATAGCAGGCGTTTTGCATGGGTTTCCAATATTTTGTTTCCAGAACTCATTTTTCAAGATAATGGAAAGATTTTCCTGCAACTGATGGATAAAGGTTCGTTCTATACTAGTTCAAAGCCGTATTTAATTTTTGAAACAAAATTTCATATATTGTCACATGAATATTGACATTTTTTTACTCATCTCGGATGATTTTTAACCTTTTGGTAACCGAAGTAACCAAAATATCAATAAAGGAGCATCGCACGGGCATAGAGTCGTCCTTTCTCTATAATGAATATAAAAACATTTTCAATATGTTTAAAATAATGCGCTTCAAACGAAATATCGTGGCACCGTACATGAACATATTATTACCGCTAATAGGAGCGCTCTTGCGACAATACTTAAAATTTTGCATCAAAAATTGAAAAAAGGCTTCCCATGAGTATAGAACCAACTTTTTTCAAAATAATCATTCCATTCTTTTGAAAAATGAGCGCTTTAAACGCAATATTATAAACCCATGCAAAACGCCTTTTATTCAAGGTAGAGACCCCTCTTATGGATATTTTTGTAGTGACGGTTGGGGTTTCGTAGGGGTTTCCATCAACCGTAGTGCAAATATAATTGCCCAAAAATTAAAATTGCTGAATACATAGAAAATATGGAATAAAATAATATAGGATATCAGCTAGTCACGATAAAATCGATGCTTGGTTTAAAAATTTCAGTTAAACTAGTAGACTTGTTTACAACTAACACGTGACAAGTAACCTAGGAAGTCGTTGTAAGAAATTTGAATACACAACAATGCTTTAAAAATTAAAGTGGAACGTTCACATATCTAGTTTCATTCGTGATACCTACCAAACCAGTTACGCAATTTTATCTGAACTATGTACGTACTCAATATTTTGAATGATTTGAGTAACTTGTCATACTTTTGTGGCAGTTAACTCACCTTTTGCATTGCCTAGTGCCACCAAATACCACAGTAGGATGCCAGTCATCCATCTCGCATTTCGATAATTTCCGTACCCCATTCCGTATCCGGTAGTTACCGCAACCCCCTACGCGCGAGTCGCGACAATATCGAGGAGGCCGTGATTCCGGGTAACCGACCTGCAATCGCGCATCTCCCGGACTGATAGCCGACCGAGAGATACGCGACGGCGATCTCAGTTGGCGGGGGCATGCGCCTCGAGAAGGCGAATGGGGGTGAGTTTATGCACGGGTTGTTTCCTATAGAGATATTGTGTGGGGTGATGATGACGATAGTTGCAAGGGATGTTGCGAGAGCTTAGAAGTCATTGTTACTTAATAAAACTTATGAAAGCGATTCTGTGGTCTTTTCTTTGGTTCTATTTAGTACTAGTCGCCGATTAAACCACATACGACTAATTTAATGCATTTACTTAATGTTTCGGCTTGGGTAGTTGACACTTACTTTGCAGGACTTGCTGTACAGCTGGTAACTGATACTATCATACCTATAAATTTACTACCAAGGTGTTAAAGACACAACCCTAGCAAGCCATTATGAAGCCCTCAGTCTCTTACTCCGACCCGTCAGACCTTAAAAATGTTGAAATTGGGTGCAGCGGGATTTTTTGTTGTCCTTTAGCTCCCGCGGCTCATATAAGCTGTAGAATACCAGATTTATAATTTGGGCATACCCATTTACAATATCCTAGATAAGAGTATCTAAACATGTGATTGGTCCGTTGTTATTGGGACCAGACAAATCTCCAGTCTTCGGCAGAAGTAAAGTGAATCAATTGGCTATTCCTGATTTAGCCCTCGTTAGAAAATCTGGCTGAATGCCAGCAGCAAGTGGGAAAGCTCTTCAACCGTTAGGTCTAAATGTCATCCAAGACAGGATCTGCGAGATACTTAGCACCTTTTAAATCGCTACGAGTTTCTTCCGTGCCTATCGGGTGACCCAGTACCTGGAATGAGGAGTCCTTCTACAGGTACACTTGAATTGCTCTAAAGTTAGAGTGTCTGTACGGAGAGGTTTTAGCTGATCGTAAAGGTATTTCGAGAAGGACTACATGCGATTAACAGTTATCGGATGCTCTATTGTTGCTTAAGGTTTTTAAAAAGACGAAACGGGCTTTCAGAAAACAACCTGTTCTCCTTTAATCGTCTCGACCGCCCCACCAATGATCGTTTAGTAATAATCCGCATTCATTTTCTGACAAGCTGCTGCTTGACCACGAGAAGTATTATGTCATTGAGTTTGTAGTACTTGCATCTTGCTTCATAAGCTACTAATTATCATTAGTAGTAATATGATTGTTGCTGTTATTTCAACTCTTCTTGCAAAAGTGCGATATAATCGGGTACCGACAAGCTGTGCCCAGTCAATACCTAAACTATTGCTCTGCGTTGAGGAAGGAAATGCTAGAGATTTTGATGACCACCGGCTTGTGGAAGGTCTTGTGTAACTTTTCGTTTAGTTCTAATTTTTGTAAGTGTGGTGTGAATGTGGTTGGCGATTGGTATACTTAGATATCTTTCCAGAACAGGTACTTTGAACGTTTTTGGGACTAGGAATAGTGATATCCATGAAATAGGTAACTATTTCTGCCCTCGATTGAAAAACAATAACAGGACTATTCTATACATTTGGATGTCCAAGTACAATTTATATTGATTTTTTCCGACTACTGACGTTGGTATATATTTGTAATAAGGATTGATGTTTTCTATTAGTTTGTATGTTGTAGCTTGTGCTTGGTGTATGACTTTTGCTACAGAGTTATCTCCGCTGTGTACTCAGTTTCTGCTAACGTTTTGCATGTGCTTGTAATATTCTATTGTCTCCTTTTGTTGGTGGCACCTTCTGCAGCTCTCATCTGTTATAGACAGGTCTTTCATTTTATACTTTTTGTAGTTTCGAGCTGCAATCACTTACTCTTAAATAGTAAGCATGAAGCCCTCTGTTTTTAGGAAAAGTTGCTCATCCTCCAACCAGGTATATGACATTTTTATTAATGTTTTCATTTGTTACATGGTAGCGATGCTTGCCATGGACTGTTTTCTGTGAGCAGATGTCTAACTTTTCTTTTATTTTATTTATTTATTTATTGCTAATTTAGGGTAAAACAGAATACATTCCAAAACTTACCCACTACTTACAACAATGTAAAATGTAAAAGAAAAACAAAAACAGAAAATGAATGCATATAGCTACATTGGCCGACTGTTTGTAGATACAGCCGGGCAACCTAACTTAACCTAACTCAGCACTATACTTTACTCTATCATTAACAACAATTCTCTACGCAGAGTGATCTTAAATGTATTGAGGTTGACTACAAATATATCCGCAATAAGATTATAAAGGTCATTGTACGTTTTTTGTGCTCTCACTAAAGGGGAATTTACTCCCAAGTTTGTTCTCCGATACGGAATTTTAAAAAAAGTTACTTGTCTAAACCGTCTTTCTGGGACATTAAAGTTAATTTTAGATAAAAGGTATGGACTATCAAACACATTAATTACTTTATAGATAAGGCAAAGATCTGACAGTATTCTCCTTTGTTTTAAAGTGAGTATGTTGAATTCTTGTCTTAAATCGTCATAGTTACTGTTTTGCACAGGTTGGCCGATCTTGAAACCCAGAGTTCTCAAGAACTTATTCTGAATTCGTTCAATACGGTCTTCGTAGGTTTTATACAAAGGATTCCATATGACGGAGGCAAAACTCAACTTACTGTAGACGTAGGCATAATACAGCGAAAGCATGGCCCTTGCACTTTTGAAATCCTTGGACGATCTACAAATAAAACCAAGCGTTCTATTACATCCTGAGATTAAATTTTCTACATGTGGCTGGAATGACATTTTTTCATCCATAAGCACCCCTAGGTCCTTGACAACGTGAGATTGTACAAGTTTATCATTTTTTATTTTGTAACTATATTCAATCAACTTTTTGTTGCGTGTAAATCTGATATAACAGCATTTATCTATATTTATGTGCAAGTCATTTTCGTCGCAAAATATGGTAAATCTATTGATGTCGTTTTGAATTTTTTCGCATTCACTCAGGTTTTCAACTGTATGAAAGATTTTAAAGTCATCAGCATATAGTAAAAATTTGGTAAATTGGAATGATTCTTTGACTTTGTTAATGTAAATTATAAATAACAAGGGACCTAGGTGACTGCCTTGTGGGACACCAGATGTGATAGTAACGGGAAGTGACCTAAATCCATTAATAGTTACTATTTGCTCACGGTTAGTAATGTACGACCGAACCCATTGACACAGATCATCGCTAAGACCTATTTCAGTTAGTCTGTCAACAAGCAGTTCGTGATTAATTTTGTCAAAGGCCTTGCTGAAATCGGTATAAATACAGTCAACTTGAGTTTTGTTGTCAATGGCCTCGCATACATATTCAGTAAAGCCTAATAAATTGCTCTCTACCGATCTGTTTGGGAAGAAACCATGTTGTTCATCTATAATTAGGGTTTTTACTGAAGACAGGATCAGATCATATACAACTTTTTCTAGGAGCTTGGAAAAAATGCAGAGACTGCTGATCGGTCTGTAGTTAGTGACATGGCTTTTATCCCCACATTTGAATACTGGAAGTACATGCGCTACTTTCCATTTAGTTGGAAACCTTTTTTTGATAAAGCTCTCATTAAAAATCAGTTGTAATGGAATGGTTAAATTTGCAGAGCAGGATCGCACGAGTATAGGGGGAATATTGTCAGGTCTAGCGCTTTTACTAATATCCAAGCCACAAATTAATGATGCGACTGCCTCTGGAGATACAAAGGTAACAAAACTGTCGCCTGGGTTATCTAGACTTAACAATTTATTTTTCTTACGGTCTACAAAAACGCTGGAGAAGTAGTCTGAGAATAAGTTACATATTTCAACGCCGTCACTGGCGTGCATATTATTATGGTGTACAATGTTAGGGATGCCAATATGTCCCTTTCTTTTGTTGGCGATGAACTTCCAAAATTTTTTACTGTCTGAGACTATATCATTTTCAATACTTTCTACGTATTTTATATAATCCCTCTCAATCATTTGCTTAGAACATTTTCTCAATTTACAGAATTGATCATAATCATATTGATTGCCATAAGATTTGAATTTCCTATGATACTTATTCTTTTCTTCAATTAGCCTAATAGTATCGGATTTGAAATAAATAGGATAATTTCGACGTAGTCTATACTTAGGTACGTATGTATGGATAGCCGTATACAGCTTATCGTAGAGGACATCCACCATCTCATCTAAATGTATTCCTTTAAATAAGTTACACCAGTTAATCTCACCAAGGAAGGAGTTTATTGCAGCAAAATCTGCTTTTTTGAAGTTAAACACTATGCGGTCTTGCTGACACAGAGGATTAAAATGTTTTACTTTATATAAAAATTCAATTGCTGGATGATGGGCATCCTCACTGACCAGACTATCACTTACATGCGCTATGTTACTTATTACATTTCTGTTACAGAGTATCAGGTCTAACAATTTACTATTAGCGTTTTGTACAGTATTGAATTGTAAAAGTTCCAAATAATAAAAAGAATCAATAAGTGCGGAGTATCGATCATCGACACTTTGAGGTTCTAAACGAATACAGTTCTGTACTGGGGACCAAGTTATACTGGCTAAATTAAAGTCGCCCGTAATCAGGACAGAATGCTTGTGGAAAATACTTTCGTTATTTAGCAACTTACTCTGGTAACTCGAATATGCAAGAACGTCAGTTGGTGGTAAATAGACACAACAAATGAACACTTTTTCACCATTATCTGGACCAACCAACACCCACACATCCTCGCCGTCAGACTCGAGCGGCTGGCATCGTCTTGACTGCAACGTATTTCTGACTGCCACCAGGACACCACCACCATCTTTTTTATTGGATGCAGTTGTCTCTCGATCCCTTCTGTAAACGTTGTAGTTGTCACCAAAGATCTCATTGTCGAATACTCCGGCCCGCAACCAGGTTTCAGATAAGCAGATTATATCATAATTAGCAGCATGTAAATTATTAAGAAACACTGATGTTTTTGAGCGTAGACCCCTCACATTTTGGTAGTAAATACTTAACCTCGTAGACTTATCCATGAAAAAAGTGTGGGAATAGAGTCTTAGGCAAATAGATTACCGACGTTTATTTAATGTTTTTGATGGATTCTGCGTTTTTAATATGGATTATCCTTGAGGTGTCGTCTTTTCTGACAAATATTTGGCCATTTTTGGTCCACGTATATTTGTATCCTTTGCTTCTGGCAACGGATCTGACGTCTTTGAACAAGATTTTGTTTGCGAGTGTTAGATGCTCATTTATATAGATGGCATCAGATAGACCATCAATACTTATTTTGGACGTATGATTTTCACTCTGATTTCTTTTGCTCCTAGATGATGCTAAGAATTTATCCTTCTCATATCTAGAGGTGAATCGCACAATTATACTCCTTGTTTTGTTTCTATAATTTACGTTAGGCTGGACACGATGGACATAGTCGATTTTGCCTATGTTAACTTCAAGGTTCACGGATTTACCGATATCCTTCACAATTTCAATCAGGTTTTCATTGTTCTTCTCAGGAACTCCGTGAATTTCGATGTTGTTCATCCTAGATTGCTGGTCCATGTCGTTTAGCTTGTTCTGTAGATTCGCTACCTCTGTTTTTAACGCGATGTTTTCCTGCATGAGTTTTTCCGTTTTACGGACGTATTCATCAAATTTGAGCAGTTTTGCCTCAAAATCTGAAATTTTTTCACTACAGAATGCCACAGAGTCCAACAGAGATCCTTGCTGATCGCGTAGCTGTCTGAGGTCGGTTTGCATATCCTGCATTATAGACATCAACCGTTCACCCGAAACGGCTCCGAGCGCAAACCCACTGTTGCATTCAGAAACTAGAGGAGTCTGTAGCAACGCAGATCCTGTTGAGCGTCTGGTCGCTGTTCCGCCTCTGTCCACCCGGCAATTTTTGCATACCCAGGAAACTCCGTCTGCTCGTAGGCTGTCGAGCTGTTTGGTAGATAATTCAAGGCACCTGCCGTGATAAAAACTACTACAAAAACCGCTACACTGGAGACCCGGGTTTTTGCGATTAACTTGATCGTGACACAATTTGCACAATTTATCAGACATATTCATTGAAAAACTCGCGAACTAATAGAGTTAGCAGAATTATATTTCGGTACAACTCTTAAATAGCGGTTACTTATCTAGGCATTCAAATTTACCGTTTAACGCTCTTTTACATACACTAAAACGTGCACAAATTACAGACGAAAAGGAAACACGTCTACACCGTACTCGTACTCGCACATATTTCTTGTTGAGATTGTCCCTTATTGGGCTTGTGTATCATTAATATATAGATTTTGGGCCAAAGAGTATATTCATGTAAACGAAAATTATCATTTATTCAGCAGGAAGTAGCCGCGGCGCAAACCGTGAAAATATTAGTAGTAACAGTGCAGCAGCGGTATTCCTAAATAATAAATAATTCCATGTGTATCGTGTATGCGCTTAACGGCATAATCCTGCTAGGAGGCTTACTTCCGTCCTACACGGACTTTCGGAGGACATTTATCACGATAATTACCTAGATGTATGCTTCACCGTAGCCAGGGGATGGAGGAGATGTGTGTGTAATTATTTTCCATAGAACATTTTCAGTAATTGGGTCGTGCTGCCTCGAATGAAGGCTTAAGTGGGATATGAGTGATTGTGTAGATATAGAAAGTAGAAGGTAGATTTAATGCTGCACAGCCTCAGTACAAAAATCTCTCTAGTGGTCATGAAATCATGCAGCTTTATTCACTCGATTTGGTTACAGCCCAGATGCATTTTTCTAGCCAACCGAGTGTTTGATTTTCGAATAACATACAATATTTCTATGATCATACGCTAATTATTGTTTCCGCTTTCATGAGTAAACCCATTTAAGGCATTATTGTTGAATAAAAATAACTATTTGCAATTCAGGTCTACCGGACAGTCTACATTTTCTACTAAGGGATTTTAATACAATAATCATATTATGTTGGTCTGCTACTAATAAGTCATGGAATTTTTGATGTGATAGTCCTCAAGGTTTTCCGTGAATTATAACTGGAAAAAAGTTTCCTGTGTATTCTAAATTGTTCTATCAATTAAAAATATATATATATATATAATTCCTGAAACACAATCCGGCTTCAGGAAAAATTACAGCACAACCTCTGCGCTACTAAATTTGCAAGATAATATTTTAAAAGTATTAGGTAAGAAAATGGCATCAACAACGATTTCTATAGATTATTCGAAAGCGTTTGATAGCATAACCCACAAACTATTACTGATTAAATTGATTTATATAGGCCTTGATTGCTTAACGTTTTCATTCTTTATACACTATCTTAGTCACGGGACACAATGTGTATCTATTGAGCAGAAAATATCTCCAGTATCCTCAATACCCTCAGGTGTGCCTGAAGGCTCCATATTAAGACCCTTGTTATTTTTAATATATACTTTGGCTTGTTGTATTATGTTCATCCTGGAAGTGTTACGGATGCTATCGGAATTTTACAAAATGTGTTAATAAATTGATTTAGTACTCCTCAGACCATAACCTTCTTAATAATCCAGAAAAATCTGAAATCTTGTTGGTTTGTACTGGGAACAAGAAAGAAAATGTAAACCCAAATATGAAAATACCCAAATTTTATAGTTAACTGATTCAGCAAAAATTGTTGGTGTAATCTTTGATGCAAAGTTGAGATTCATTGAACATGTAATAAGTCTGTCACAAAAAAAACTTATTAGAGACTACGTGCTCTTATAGCGAACCGGTATTAACTAAATATCAGACTACGTGAAAACTATGTGATGCTCTAGTCATATATGTTGTAAGTCATTCGAGTATTATATATTATTCACTTTACCAAAAATATAATTCAAGTAAATCAAAACAATTGTTTTCGTTTTATCTGTAGGCTGCGCTAATTTGATGATGTATCAACAAATTACCCAATACTCAATTGGTGGAAAATAAATCATTTAGTTAATATCAGTGTTCAGTTTGCATACATAAATTATAGATCACCTGAAAACTAGTTTACTTAAGAACAAGAATTTCACTTAATCAGGATATTCATACAAGATCAATCTGAGAATTCATTAGAACACCGCATCATACTAGAAGCCTATTTAAACGTAGCTTCTCTTATAACGTTGCGGTCATATATAATAAAACACCCAAAATGTGTAAAATGAAATATTTTTTATTCAATTTATCAGCAACTTAATCACTTAATCAAAGATATTCCGACTTGGTTAATCATCTTTTTTTTCAATATTCTCCTCTTTATACGGTTAAGTGTAAGAGTAGCAAACGCTAAACTTTGCCGTATAGGCCTAACGTTAGCTTCATTACAATGTAGTATCATTATTATTAAGTTGATTATTACCCTTTCCAAATAATAGCCTTTTTGAGTTTGGAAATGTATAACTATCAAAATAACTCTCAATTAGCTTAATGAGGGAAATGCTCCTTAAATATCTTTTATCATGGAACACGATGACATAATTTTAGATGAATGCCGGGGATCAATACTAGCCAGGATCAGGTGGTGTCATGGAAATGCTCCTGAATATATCCATACACCTGACCTATCAATAACTTGTTGCTTTAGAGTAGGATGCATACTGGATGCACCGTTCACAAAGAACGCGCTAGGACGGCAATTTAAAAAGAGGTGGGAAGTACAAGTGGGAGCCAGAAGCGGTTTATCGTGAGGGTAATGTGTGGGTGAATTAACCCCTTTTGTAACGTTGTTATAGTACAGTCATTGGAGATTTTCATCTGGAATCTGGGTGGGCGCATCCGTTTTGGCAGCCAGAGAGGTAGTGTACGAATGGGAGATGTTCAATTCAGAAATTGGGATGGATTTCGTACTGCACGGTCATGTTACTGGTGCCGCTAGGCTGGAGTTTCAGAGTTCTCTTCTGCTCCGAATATTCTCCGGAGCAGCCACTGCTACTCCACAAGACCCAGATCAGATATCGCTATAGTACTGCTTGCACTCTTATACACTCCCTAAAGGTTCAAGATACGATGCATACATGATCAATACGTTTGGTGGATGCACCTAGCCTCACAAAAAACCTCCACAGTCTAGATAAGGGTGGCTGATCTGTCTCTATTCTATAAATGTGATCTTGGCAGATATTTGACAGATCTGTCTCGCATAATAAGACCAAGAGTCACCAGTACAGCAAACACAAAATGTGGAGACATTTATCCTCTCATAGAACTTATGAAGCGTCATATGCTTTCTGTCTTTGCGTGATGGTATCTGTAAAGGTTGTCAATTATACATATAATCGTTTTGAGCGGAACTTTCTCTGCACATGTTCCTCCTCTTTATCTTAGCTCCTTACACCTTTTTCAGTTCAACTTACTTTTTTATAGCCTAAGGGGTGTGTTTAACCTCTCTGTAATAACATTCTTGGAAACTTCCCCTTACACCAGGTTTCAGATATGTACATCAGCGCAGAATATCTATGCGCTCTGGGGGTTCATATCACCCCTTCTCACCCCCCGCCCCCCTACTAAATCTACTGCGAAGGTATTCAATATTTAATGATATATAACCTATCCTTACTTGCGACAATTTCCCATCATTATAATTTTCTCAGAATATGAGCTTTGTAATAAGAAACAAATCATATTTCAATTACAGTATTAAGTAATTCACGAGATAATGTATGTACAAATATTCATACATACGAAGGCCGCTAAACTATAGTGAGTGAAATATTAGAAACCATAAAGGAGCTGTTCAGAACTATAGTGGACAAGCGTCTGTCGATGTCGAGGATTTTTTTTTGTCGAACCATCGTTGATGAAAACCGGATACATTATTATATATATATATATATATATATATATATATATATATATATATATGCTAATACCCAAATATCAGTCAAGCAATAAATTTTACCGATAAATGTTCTCCGAAGAACTCAAACGCATTCTCAGCCACTTTTAAGTTCGTGGCCACGGTCTTTGGGATTCGAATGGAATAATTCAGATGGACACTTGCAAACACGATTACAGGCAGCACTACTACTATTACTATTAAACCGATGCGAATTAGAAATTAAAAGAGATAAGGCCCATTTAGCGAAGAAGAAATGTACATTTCACCATCATTACGTAAAAGCGCATACGCCCCAAATTAACGACGAATTGTAGTCGCACCCACCGTAATCACCCGAGCTGGCCCCCTGCGACTTGTTCCTGTTCCCTGAAAAATTACCTCAAACAATGACGTTATCAGAGAAAAGGAGCATAATATTTGCAATTTAAAATATAAGTACCGCGAAGATTTAAAAAACGATAAAAACGTTTACATTCTATGGGTACTTTTCGATCAGCAATCGTACTAAACGCTGGCCCTGTGTTTAAAGTTGCTTAGGACCAGTACAACGGAATAACTCTCTCATTTATTTCTACAATAAATCACTCTCACTGCAATGTCGTATCTCCGAAATATAACCGATCTCAATACCTTTTTTTTTGCCCCGGCGCCGATCCACTGCTGTCTTCTGTCCCCAATTAGTTCCCGGAGGGCACGTTTCTCTTCCCACCTGTCACTCGAGATGATGTACGAGGTCCACAGGGGCAGACCGAATTACTAATAAAAAATAAATAGTCGCTCTATACCGTCCTGAGCGACTATTGGTATAAATGGGAAAAGTTTTTTATTGTTCTTGCTGTCACTGATTTTTTGTAAACTTAGTTGATGGAACGTCTGAAGGATTAATTTCTTGGCGTAGATAAAGTTTGTGTTGTTCTCCTTTTCGATGCTTTTGGTTTCTGTATTGCTATATAGTATTATTGACAAACGTATATGATTCAGCTGCACCTATACCCTCAAATATTTTATAACGAATTGAAAATTACAGTGAATTTCTGGGCCATGAGTTATTTTTTTATTGCACAATTCGGCTTTCAATATTTTCATGAATATGCTGGTATTGCATACCATTGTGTATATGGATAATTTATTTGGACATGTCTTATGGTTCGCTTCGTTGTTCTTGGGTATAACAGAAAATATTTACAATCTCTCGAATACTGCTTGCTTCAAATACCTCTCAAGTCTCGTGAACTCAATCCAGAAAAGGGAAATATGTCCAGTGGACGCGCCTCTGTAGTCTCAAGCATATGTTCTCAACCTCATCTTACCCACCACCCACTTAGATTTTTTTCTAGACCTACCAATTTTTTTTACTCACTATTCGTCGCCAATCATAAATGAACATTGAAATAGGTAATCAGCGCAAAAAATACTAATATTCATTAGAATAACCATAGATGGTACAGCAAAATTAATTTGAAATTGTATTAATTAAGTAAATTGCTTATTGAAAATTATCATCACTCCACCTATGTAAATACCCCGTAGTAATACAACCACATGAATCTGCAGTTTCTGTAATGATTATTACTTAACGAAAATGATAATATTTTGCATTGTAACAATTTTTTTAAGCTCAACATAAGTGAAAGATTAACCAAATAGCATTAATACCTGGTGAAAGGTGCAAACAGATCTAAAGTCGATTGAAAATGCCACATCAATCAAAACATTGTGAAACGCAAAGATCTCAAGACAATGGAAGTCCGAAACTGCATTACAAAAACGTCCATATTGTCTGCAAATTTCAAACAACAACACCCTTAGAATCTATGCAACGCAACATAAGCAGGAAGGAAAATGATAATAAACATATTATTAGTGCACAGAACGCACAAGCCGTATGAAATTATTTAATCCTTTTCAAGATCAAATGTGTACACATATTAAGCACCGATGACATTACAGTACCTTGACAACTCCTAACATCCTGGCTAGGATCATCAGGGTGACGAAGTCTCTGATTTTAAAGGTTAAATATGTATCATCTATAGAACGAAATTGAAATATTGTGCAAATTTATCGAAATGGAAGAAAAATATATTACCCAGACGCTTGTTTCTAAAACCTTATTACATTATGATAAAAATCGGGATCAAAACAACAAAGAAAAATATTTAATTGTAGATTGATATTGTATTCAAGATTGTATTTAGTTGATAGCTAGCTAATTATAGTTGGAATAAAAAATATAATTCAAAGCACTGCAAAGTACTTTAAATGATTTTTCGTATATTAAACTTATTGAAAATAATTTTATTAGATTGGCTAAGTGGACTTGCTATCGCTGTGGCTACAATATGGTTATCAAGCATTATTTTTTCTTGCTAATTCAGTTTGCATTTTTATTCCATTTTTCATTGATTAATGAAAAATTACCCCAAATGAACTCGATAGCTTACCAACCAAGCTTTTTGACAAATTTTTATTTTTGCACATTGTGACACGTATAGAAGTTAATCATAACGATTTTAACGATGTACGTTTCCAGTCAATCTGCTGTTTATGAAGTATACTTTTGTCACCCATGAAATATGAGGTATTCCTTCCCTTTAGCCCTACTGGCAATTCCATAAAATCGTGACATGTGTAATGTCTTGTTTTATAATCATATACGAGTAGCTCATCTTACAGCTATTGTAGTTATAGTTAGATTCACTGCGGATATAAACTGGTCATTTTTAAAATAAACTTGCCAAGCCTAATCAATACACGCATACTAATTCATGTTCAGTATCTAGTATGAGTTGACCGTTTGACAAAGTTTCCGCTGCCTTATTACTCTTCTGCTTGCGAGTGTTCAACTTTCAGTTCTAGCTGTCAGTGACAGCAGGCACACACCGGCGACCAGCGACACTTCATAAAATTGAAGGGAGCGAGAAGGGGCGGAAGACAACCCTACTGTCTTCCTATGAGAAAGGGGTTATAATAGAAGGAGTACGTTTGTACGAAATTCTAAAATAATATCGTAACCTATTGGTTATTTTGATGTTTCGTCCATATCAGAGTGTAAAAATATTGTTACCTTGATATTCAGTAAATCGGAAATCATTAGGCATAAAATGTTTTAGGTGGAATATAAATTTGTTGTTGTTAATACATACAAGTTGAATCAAGCATAAGCAGCTTGTTGATTACTTGGGCTGACCGTTATCATTCTGACTGAAAATTGATACCAATGCAAAATGAGCAATATATACTTATTACTTAGGACTTATTCATCAGACTCTACCTTTTTTTGTAGATAACCTCACGCAAAGGTATATCCTATCGCGCTTCATAAGCACTGCGAGAGGATGAATGTCAATTCACATTGACCTTACAACGCTGTAGACTATAACCATCGGAAATTAAAGTCTCCGACAGCTCATTCCACAGCACAGAGCTTCTCCAAGTTCAAGGCGTTGGCGTTGTAAGCTTGACCTGGTGAGGATGCGGCCGATGAGCTCATTTAGTATTTGCTGTACTGGCAGCTCTTGGAATTATCATGCGAAACAGCTCGATCGAACATCTGGCATGATAATATCTGTAAAATATGGACAGACCATCCACCGTTCTTTGATGTTCCAGACTGTGGAGGTTGTTTGTAGGGTCAGACCTATCCACTAGACGTATTGCTTGCTACTGGATTAAGTCCAGAAGTTCCATGCGCTTTGGGGCGCATCACTATACATCCGCGCAGTACTCCAACGATGGTCTGATCTGTGCCTTGCATAGTAAGCAGTAGCTGTTCCTGAGATCATAATTTCCTGGAGCGAGAACAGCATCAGGATTGTGCATTGACATGTTATTGTTGTTGTTCCCAGAAGCTTTATGGAAGATGATTCAAGTATCAGGTGACCCTTCATCTCCACGGCTGGGAGACCAGTATGCGACTTCTTCGTAAGGATTGTTGTCTGAGTTTTCTGAGCATTAAACTGTACCTCATTTGTATATCTCCATTCAACAGTTCTCTCAATTTTCTCTTCGATCTGAGCAGCCTGCTGCCCTCGCGGAAAGCTTTTGCATATTCAATTACTATGCCAGTAAGTGAGTTTTAATTCGTTTTTCATTCGAAATTAATACAATATTTTATATGCGTAGCTATAGGAATTATACAGCATCACAGCACTTACCGAAATACATTGTTTTATTTGAGAAAATACAGTAGCACTGATCTTAGTGAGAAGAATTTCATGTAAATTTTTTCAATAACTATAATTTCATCAACATTATTCTTTGAAATATACACTAAGGTTGGACAGAACGAGCCTGAATACAAATATGAGGCGCAACAAACTCGTCAGCAGAGCGACCTGCCATCCAGAGACGTATAAACATCTATCCAAGTTCACCAGAAGCCAATTTAAGATAGTAATTTTCTTATTGATAACTTTCCGTAAAGGCTGAAAGCCTAATGCGCTCCAAAAGTGCTGTGTGAGAAATTTCGATTCACATTGACCTTAAAACACCTTAAATTTTAATTATAGAGAAACTTCCTAGCTGCTCATTCCACAACGTAGACATTCCCCAAAAAACAAGCTTCCAGCTTTTGCGGTAATGACGAGTCTTGGTGCTATTAAACGAGACAGCTCGGTCGATCATTCACCATGATAGTATTTCTTCCAAGTTCTAGACTGTTGAGTGCTTCGGAGTACATCCCACAAAATGCGAACAGTACTTCTCCATCTGAAGCTTATATGTAACATGTAGCAGTAACTATTCCGGTCAATAAAATTTTCTATGTATGCCCAAAAGCTGTAGATTCTCTTCCTGATCTTAACGGATTTTAACTCCCAGTAGCTCCTTGGAAGATGGCTCAAGCATAAGGCGTTCCCAATTCCACGGCTGTCATACCAGCATGTGACTTGCTTGTCAAAAAATCAATCAGAACGTTGTGAATCTCAAAAATTACATAAACAGTGAATGTTCGATACATTTGGAAAGAATTCAAACAACAGTTTATTAAAGTCTTTATAGTATAACCCCATTCACCTAGGACAAGAGCAACGGACGGTGTGTGATTCAAACTTGGACAGCTGCGCTTGATATTGGAAGGTGTATATCATCTAAAGGAATTCCAGGAAGCGGCTTCACATACATTCCCAAGTTACAGAAAATGTTGAAAATGTACGTAATAGGACACTTCCTCATCCAATACAAAGCTAATATGAAATGACGATAGCTGTATACTACTATAGAATGTCACAATATATTGAACATGTGCATGAGTCGAGACAGCCTATATTGTAAACTAGCTGATTGCCCGTCGCAGGTTCTCCCGCTATGTCTTTGTGATAGAAAGTATTAAAATGCTCGCATAAAGGGATCATAGAGGTATTCGATAATTTATATATATTCATGCAGATAAGCCGATTTTGTAAAATTTCCCAGTAATAACCATGAAAATGGGTGTTTAAGATTGTTTGTGCAATAAACAACAGCAGGTACTTTTTTACAAATAAGTCCAAACTCTGCAACCAAAATAACAAATTGGAATCGATTCATAAAATCATTGCTGAAACTGGAAGTTTTATCGTAAAGTTAATCCAGATGGTATCCAAATAATACCTGGGGCGTACGCAGGAAATTTTGAGTTATCATAAATCATTTTTATGTTCTGGCACCTTCCAGCCCAAAATCGTATTTCAGGATGATTCACTGATTCTACAAACGCGTCTATATGCGCCGATTTAACTTCCCACGCTAAGGACTGGAAAGAAAGTATTCGCCGATATTGTGTCTTCTCGACATTTCATGAGATATACATCATGAAAAAGATCACAAAAATTAAAAATAATAGTAAGGTTTTGCTGGAAGATGTGCTGTCATCTATAAAATTTAAGTCCTTGCAGTACATCGTGCTTTTTTAGATATCGATCTAGTGGCAGTGAAGAAGTACTAAAGCTTCGTATCCATATAACAACGCGGGATATACCCTGTGCAACAATCAAGCGTTACTGATCGACGAACGATCGGGGAAATGATAATATTGATAGCTGCTTCCAGGTTTTGCGATTTCCATGTTCACTCTAACACTCTAGCGCACTCTATCTGAATAAAGATTATTTGTAGTTACTACTATCAATCAAGTTCAGGTGAATTTAATATTTTTTTATTGAAATTCAACAGTCTTCATTTTAAAAGTGACACCATTGCGTAGGAAGTACGGCGTCACACTACTTGACGCCGTTTTTCGTACGACTTTAACACTGGTAGTGTCTTAAAAAAACCATTTATAGGTGGCAAGGGCGACGTGGGCCCCTATCGCCATCACTTGTTCTCTTTGCCAACTAGTTATTTGCTTGCTTTGCCTTCCTCCTGACCTCCTTGCCAACCATCGCTCGCTTGCCTCCTCTTTAACACGTCTGCCCCCTTACCACAACTCCTTTCCCCTCACCGCCTCCTATGATCTTCTAGGATGACTCGTATCGAATTTTTCTGATAGGTTGCTGCTCCACCCCTCTTATAATATATCTGGTAGCTTCCATACTAACTCCGTATGGTGCATCTTAACATTCAATTCAAGTTACGTCATCACCATTATGCAGATGTTTTCTAATACACAGCACTCAGTAATCCCTCCGTCTTACTATAATAGACCAATTTATATTCTTACGTCTTTCCCCGTCTTAATGCGCATTTACATTTTAACTTAATTATACAATAGTCAATCCTTCTGCGAGATGAGTTAATTGACTTGGAAGAAAACACTTGCAAAATTTCACTCTCAAGGCAAACAGACGGGGAAGCATTGTGACAATGGATTTCAGATTCGTAAGCTAAACAACGTTTTTCTGGATGCTTTACGTATCTAACAAGAAAAAGTAATTTAAACAATTTCAACAGGGGTTAAGCATCCGCAAAACAAGGCTAAAAACATTTTTTCATGTTGTTACGTTGAGAATAGCTGAGTGATTTGTACGTCGATTTAATTTTGATTGAATTGTCTATGTATTGTGAGCATTTTCAAATAACTCTCAGTCATTGTGATTGTTCGATTTTAAAATTGCTCTTTACTTTGGCCTTGTTTATGTGTTGCGTTGGGCCTTAGAATAACCTACTACTAGATTATTCTATGGTTGGACTTGTCATCTTTTTGTATAGATATTTTTACGTCGAGTTTTATTATTGGATAAATTTCTTATGGTGTACTGCCTGTGCACCCGAAAATTTTGACCTCATATCGACAAAAATATTTTCCATATACCAAGTGCGCGTACATTTCCGCTTGCAACGGAATCAGGTTTCCATTTGAGAATATATAATCAGAAGATCTTCCAAAATGTCCTCAAACTTGAGTTTTGAACTGCACACCCTGTATGTTGTTTATATATCGGGATTCAACATGTCAAAATTGGTACAGTTCAAATCTTTCTTTGCCTAATTCAGACATAATGTTTTCATTCGAAATACCACATGACTACATCTTTAAACAAATAATGAATATGAAAAACTGTTCAATTTCAATCAATTGTCTTACCAGTAACAAACTGGTACAAAAATATATTTGGTACAGTGAATTCCAAATTCATTTAAACCAACATTTGCCGATGTCGCTATAGAGAAACTAGCTGGGCTAGGATGGGCCACGCACTAAATATGGGCCCCATTTGTTTGCTCAAATTAGTGGCGCTGTGCATTAACTCATTATCGTCAATTTGCCTTGCAACATATTTTACAGGGCAGAATCAGTACGATAGCTGATAGGTGTTATGTAACATTAGATGTTTTGGATTTTGTAGATAATTGTTTTAATAAATACCCCAATGTCTTATGTTACTCAAAGATCTGAGAAAATCTACAGGGATAAAAGGTCTGAAATTAATTGGTAGTAGTGACTGAGAGGCGAACCAGACAAATTAGCCACTATTGGCCCTTCTTTCCGACTCCGAGAACCAACACTAAAACTAGAACGGTAAATCCTGGATGCCGAATCTACCAGTTCTCCTAATAAAGGTGATATCAGGCCATTCCACTGAGCCATTTCTGTCTGTCGGCTATAAGGTTACAATATACGGCATATCTGCCTAACAAGTGGACTGAGATTCCTTCCTCTTCTCAGGCCTGACGTTTTTCCACCAAAAGGTTAGATGACTCCCTACTTCTGCCCAACAGTCACAGCTCCCAAGGTCTTTCGGGGCCTGCAAGAAACTCCTTGGTCTACTTGCAGTCGTCTCTCATCGTCAAGGGTGGTATTGATCTAACGTCTGCTTCTATATCGTATATGGGTTTGAGGCCAACGTATGAGGCTGTAGTTCCTTGTCTAGTCAGGTAGTTTGCTTCTCATTTCCTGGTACACCGGTTGCTAGTTCTTGAGGTATGAGCCTTTATAGTGTTTGAAATATGGTGTGTGGCCCATATTGAGGCCTCTGTTTAGTAATGCATTTTTGTTCGTAAACTACGGATGATAGAATAGGGAAGCTGTATATAGAATGTTTGATTGCCAGCTGTGAGTTCATGACATATGTTCTAGTGCAGACAAAGGAAATTGTTTCTGCAAATAAATATCTTCCTTTTCTAGTCTGCTGATGTCAAGCTTATGTTCGTTTTATATTAATAAAATGAGTTTGCGGTGGTCCTAAACATTGTTTTTGGGATATATGAAAGATATAAATTATTAAAAAAAAAACAGTTTTAGACATTTAATCAATTGGCTGTTAGAGAGCTTATGTCCGACAAAGTTTTATTGGTATAGATAACAGTACATTTTTCATACATTCCATTGTTAATTCTACCTGAGGTATTTTTCTAATAGGTTCCAATTCAGTCTGTCATCTTGATTAAGTCAAAAATATAAATATAGATGTATTTAATACATTTATTCCAAAGTCACAGGTTGCTGACCTGCCGGTATCACCCTGTATAACAAAGGTTATACTTAATACACACAATAAATGGTGAGTGTGCTACGCATTCTAGATAATGAACGTCCATGGGATTTCGGAATGATATAGATTCTATTGGCTTCATGGTCACAGGAAGGAACAAAAAGTCACTGCCTAAGCCTTGAGAACCATCGATAAAACCAGGTTATTGCAGAAATACATATAGAAAAACAAGTGTATGCTCTCCACTATGCATCACACCTGCTACAGACATGCATGTTTCGAATTCCGTCTGAACTCTTACTAGAGTAGCATCAAATCTGTATCTCCGCTATATGTTGTCTCGTGGTTTTGCAACGCATAGCATGAAACTTCGTGAACATAGGGAAAAAAATTATTTTTTATATAATTTAAAGATATAAATTGCGTGAACAACAACGTACCTTACAAAATACCTTGTCTAGCAGCTACGGCATTATTAATGCGTTTAAGTCCTGTCCCCACAATCTCCACAAACATTTTTCTGAATTTTTCTCACCCCAATTTAAGTATTTAATACAAAATCAGAAATTTCAAATAGAAAGAGAAAACCTCTGACTAAAAAATGTTCAGTTACCCAAGATTTACAAACAAAGGTGTATGCAGTCAACCGCATGATCAGATAATTTACATGAAATAGATACAAATATGAACTCAAAATGGCATCCAGTGCATATTAGATGTTAATGTGCCATAAATAAGATCTTTATAGGCCCCCACCCAGTTCAGAGTATGCGTGTGCAGATAATAACTAGGAATTAGCAACTCAGGTAATTTGTAACTGGATAGGTTATTAAAAGTCCACCATCTGTTGTCGGCTTACAGAATTTGCTACAAAGTATCAGAGTGACTAGACTGCACTGATTGAAAAAGTTTCATAATATATTAAAATAGGGTAACGCTTTTTTGTTGTTAAATCTTACCTTTTTTACATGCAGGCAAGTATTTAGATTCATTATATCTTATTACTAATTAGTTGGAATAGTTTGTAAATTAAATAGCATGATATCCCCAATAGCTCAAATCTTTGGTTCAGGATATATCCGTAAGTTTGAGAAAATAATAAAAATACATCAATTAATCTTATATCATTTGTACTCTCCGCTGATAAAGCCAAAAATAATTCACGAAAAACCTTTATAAATAATGTTTCAGGTGCCGTTATTAAAGTACAAAAAAATATTACTCAATTATAACGACATTGACTTTTAGATAATTTCTAGGAAAACACTTAACGTTTTTAAAGAAAATTCCACGCCACATCATAACTACAAGTCTGCCCATCTTATGGAAGAAAATCAAACATGAAACTGTGTAAACCGAAGCCAACATTACAAAAGTTCCCCATTTGGGATCCATGAAATACAAACAAAGTGAAATGTATTTGATATATTCGATTGTTCTGAGAACGGCTCAAACCACTTACTTAGTTTCTTATCAGCAACAATGCTCATACAAGACCGGTCCGACGGTCTAGACAACTACAATACCGATGATGTAGGTAGGTGCCTGGTCTACTGTGGAAATCGAACCTCTAACCTTCTGATTGCTGGCCAGGCGCTCTAGCCAAATAAGCCAGGCAGGTTCACTCCATCTAGGACGCCGATGTTGTCAGGTGCACTCCTCCTGAAAATTATTTTTCTTAAACTGCGTGCTTCATTCTTTTTTCGAGGTACATCACCAATTTTCAACAATCGTTCAATTATTCGCCTTCCGAGTATCTAAACACGAATCTATATCGTCTTCCATCTCAAGTATAATTGTCACGATTTATTGTTTTCCTATGCATATTTGATTTCTTGGATGTTTTATCTTGCGGTTTAGCAACTAAATAACGTGCGTAGAGATATGTTCTTCCGTAAGATTATCATGAATCCTCCTAAGACTTCTTGCTCATGCCATTCGCAGATGCTATAAAGAAAAAAGGCAATTAGGCAAATGTGATCGTCAGCGCTCCTACAGGATTGCTACCGACCTGCAACAAAATGCTAATCGAAATGTATTCGCAGCTGCACAAATGTTTAAATAATTCGGGAAACTGCTGTGAGCGGCTGAGATAACAGCGATAAGTGACTGCCGATTACAGTTGCTTGGTAGCGAGTTGGAAAAACAGGATTTTCTCCACAGCATGTGATAGGTCTGTGGAAAACTGAGAGATACCTCTATAGTCATTATTTGAGGAAAAAGGCTGACTTATTCATCTAGAGACTCTTTAATTGCATTGCATAGTTGTTCTCTATTTCACAACTATGCTAAGGGAATGCGCGGATCTACCTTTATAAGCCTTGAATACTTATTATTGTTGTTCTGTTCTGTTCTGAATGTGTGAATATATAACAAAAATCCAATAAAGTTTATATCCTATTACCTATAATATCGATATTGCGTCCAACTATTTCTAAGTATAAGTCTGGTGTTAATGCTGACATAGTACGGAACTTGACGGAAGTTAATTATGCTGCTCTCGCTTTGAGATGCCCTTTGCCCCCCTCCCTTTGTACTCCATTACCTTCCTTCTTGCTTTCCTGTGTACATGTGCTTACAATAGTTTACGCGATAACGTGAAACTCCAAGAACTCCCACGATGTCAGGCGCAGTACCCCTCCAAGAAACTTGTGGGAATTTGAGGAAGGGGAAGGAAACTGAAGTTTTTATTGCGAACTCTGCTTATTCCTACAGTCTCGGATATTTCACTTCCTCTAATAAGCTCGTCATTTTCTCATAGACTAGAACTAATTACATAATGTAATTCATTCTCGAGGTTGTGAAATTCCCAATTAGTTGTTCAATTATTTGTTGAAAAAAGTGTCATTAAATTCTGCTCGACTTGTTTCAACATTTGCAGGTTATAAATCTGGTGCGGTTGACTTTTTTGAAGTAAAAGGAATTTGAACATATGGCTTTTGTTTCATATATGTCGTCCATTATATCAAGGCGAGTAGAGAGTATTTTTACATATTTTATAGCATCGTTAGAATCTCAAATTGATTGTCCGCAGTATATTTATCCCAGTTTCCTGTTGCTGCTCTAGCACGGTTATACAAAACTAAGTATTGCATTAGCGGTATACAATACGTGTATGGAATATTCATATTCATTAACTCAAAGCACTCACTAAAAAGAGCCTGAATGTTAGCAAAGCTTTTTGATCGATCACACGTGGCTTAAATCAGCAGCCAGTAAAAAAATTTGAGATGAAGTGCAATGTATTTGACTAATCTTACACTGTACATGTTATAAATGTATTCCATGAAGGTTTAGTTGACAAATAATAGCCTATCGATCAATTTGCTTGAATATTAAAAGTGATGGAATGAATATAATTGAATCTACAGTTGAGTATTCTAATGTGGTAAAAGACTCTATTTCATTTCTCATCATAGGAATATTTTAATGAGCCATTAGCGACTTCTGATAGAAAGGAAACTTGACATATTAAGATATCTTTTAACGTGTTTTTGTGTATCCATTTAAATCCGCAAGCCTTCGTATTAGAAACTTAGTTAATAGGAAATGGAAACTAACTTAATCTATGTATTTAGAAGTATTTTTTTATATTTTAAACAAGGTAAGAGAAATTCTGCAGGAAAAATATAAAATAAACCCGCCGCTGGTGGCTTTAGGGCTTGGTATTTGGGAGAAAGTAGCGCCTTGCATAACTAACCTCCACAGAGGGATCGGGAGGACTTTTTTGATCACTCGATATATAGTAAGAAACCTGTGAAAACTTGCATTGTGACATATTGCAAACAAATTATTCTTACGCTATGCAATTTGCAGTATTAGGATCGTGCTTCGAAACTATGATTTTATTACAGTTCACAACGCGCTTGGTACATGCAATACGTTTCCTTTCCAGCATATTTCAAATAGATAACCCATATAGGTGGATATAGAAATGACTAGTAGTAGTATTTATGTAGAAAAAATAATATTATCTTGCTTGATTTCTTCGTAGATATTTTGGTAAAGAATGTACAGGCGCGTATCTGAGCGGGGTAATGGGGGTAATTACCCCCCCCCCATGAACGAAAAAAAATACCAAAGAAACTGGTGGAATATAACAGTAACATTTGGTTGATTACAGTACTGTCAGAGCCATCAGTAAATGATTGTTTAAATGCGCACATAAACATGTTAATTGTTGCTCGATATAGAAAATGGCTTTATTTAGTTTCTCTTATGAAACATTATCTTTATCTTAACGAATGAGTTTGTGTTATGAATTTTTGCATAGGTACTTGCAACTCTCGCCGACTGCGACAGTAATCTTGATATTGATCTTGACATTTTACAAATTTTCAATTTTCACCCGCGGTGATCCTCTCCCCTCTCCCATTTCAAAGTGAGCATTACCCCTCCCATAGGTTGAACCTGAAAACGCGCCTGCGAATGCATCGGGCCTAAAATACGTTCTCTGTATAGTAACTTCATTTTAGGTTGTGATATTAGCTAAGTTGTATTAATTAGAAACCTAAGCGACCTTTTTGACATTTGAGACTGATTTTGCCTCCCTGAGAATAAAACAAAAAATTAACAGAATCAGAAATAATAATATTTGGCAATTTAGCCAAACTAATTTTGAGACAGAGTACCGCACTTAAACATACTCGTATAAATGAGCACACTTTTGATTAAAAAGTCAAAAATTGCATGTGAGATTAATAATTCCATAATTTACGCACAAATAAAAAGTTATAGGCGTGGCCCATCTTCCTACACCACCCAGAATATACGTGTCATTTTTTTCAACTGTCGTTTCCCAAAATGCAGAGATGAGGGTTGATGCTTAAACATGGCTGTCTGTAGGAAGCCACGTGTATGGTGGAGAGTACGTAACTCCTCTTACCGACAATCTGAAAATGCTTCGATAACTCTTGAATTCGATTCGTCACACGTAGGTGACAGATGCTCAAATCCTAAAGAGAAGAGGAACGTTATTACACACATTGTCATGAGGTAGCATATAAAATAAAGCGCGGTAGCTCTATTGCTTTGCTCGCTACCAGCTGACGCGTTGCCATTGTGAAGCGTATGAGTTATAGATGACACACGTCTTTCCCTGAATTTTAAGATATCTTGCTGAAGGGGAGCTTTTCGTCAAAACGAGACTGTTCATTTGAAAACTGGATTCGTCTCACTCGGATATTTGGGTATTTTAGAAACGCGCATAAGTAGTCTTTACCTCCAAAATAAAATTTACATCTAGTACAACACCGTAAATTATTGATCTTTTTTAGCCTGGCCATTGATTAATACCGCCTATGACAGCAAGATTATGAACTTTTTGACTGTTCTGAAGCCCTTATGTCAAAGTAGAAAGTGGAAAAAATAAATTTGTAAATTATGAATTTGATCTGTAAGTTAGTAAGAACTGTTTTGAGATACATGTATTTGCATTCTTGGTAAATCCAAAATGAAGGACACAATGTTGCATCAGCTCAGAAACACATTACTGTATGCTATATGGAAGAAAAACATACAGCACCGTGATTCTAAGGTCCTTCATTGGATATCAATATACGATCCATCAGAACTATGATAGAAACGCAATATCGATATAATGTATGTTCGAAGCTTTATGCTCCTCTAACGAACGAAAAGTCAGTTATCGAGAGTCAATAGATGCAACCCACTTCACGAGGGTACAGCAAAGTACTTTTTCTTATTTTGGACGTCATCAAATTTCAGTGCTGTAAAGAACCGTATGTATTCGTTACTGTAATTTGATTGTCTTGTACCTATTAATAGAATTAATAGAGTTTTAACGTTTTAGATGAGGTTTCGTTTTTTTTTTCGCTCTCCAAAGTTATGTATTGAAGTCAAGGTAGCGAAAGTAACTCGCAACGTATACCTATATAGTAACTAATACATACAGGTATTCGAAAAGTCGTTACATTTATAGCTCTATTAAATGTATGAGTCCCGATAACATGTCTTACAGCCCCAGTTCCATACGCACCATCGATGCTCGAAAACATGTCCATCTTTCGAACTAAAATCTATTAACCAGTTTCACAAGATGCAACTCATTTTACAGGTGGCCTTTATTGCGGACATCATTTACGTCTTATGATAGTTGAAGTTTAGGTAATTATTAGTGGCTTAGTTTCTTGAGCCTTACATATAATATTCAAACTATACAGTCATAATAATACTCGTAAACCCAATTATCTTTAACAGATAATGAAGAAAGATTTCATTTCTGACTGATATGGCAATAATTGTTCATTCTCTTAGCTTGTTCAATTATCTGTTAAAAATCGTATTATGTGGCAGACAATCCCGTCAGTTGAAATTAAAATCCCTGAATCACGTTCGGATGGTGCTATGCAGAAAGGAATGCCATTCTAGTGAATTTTGGTTATACATAGAGGAATTAAATCACGGCTTTCAGCTGTAATGATATTCGAAATTTATTATATCCGTTCCATCGTAATACTTTTCCAAAGTTTAGAAACATGATTCAGTAACTTTTTACTAGGATCTAAAAACAAAGCACGTATGTTCTGAAGAAAAACAGTGTAGTAGTTTTAAAATCATATATGCAATTTTATGACTAAAACTTAAAAACGTGTTTCGATCGATACTAGTGTAAGGTACAGTAAGATAGTCCATAATAATTATATAAGTAAAATAAATGTAGTACTATAAAATAGGAGTTCTGAGGACATTATTTTTATTATATGAAGCGTCCCTCATCTATAATTGAAAGTGCCTCGAATTATAAAATAGCACTCCTAGAACTAACTATGTTGTAACGATAAACATAAGCAGTTGTTCTATCGTATAGCTTCCACCCTGACAAACACATGACCTGTCTGATGTCTATCGGCATGCCCCACAGCTTATACTGCCTACTTCCATACTCATAACCCTACTACAATATACCAATATGTTAAAAATACCTGAAAATATAATTTTATCACTCCTCCTCCTCTTCCTGAAACAAACCACTGGACCTTATAAAATTGAAGATGCAATGCATAGACAAACCACGCTCTTCTAAATGCTGGTTTTTGTGGAACCTCAGATGCAAATTGATTTCAGGAGTCGTGATGTGCCTTTTTAGATGGGCTGAAGCGGCTTTATAATATGGACTGCTGATCCTTCCTCTTCCACTGGAAGGGATCGATGCTCTTCACCAGGTCGCAGGGTGTACCACCATGATTTACAGACACCTCACGCTCAACCATTCACGCGTTCCCTGGTATCTTGTTATTATTATTATATTATCATCATTATAAAATGTTTCTAGTGTAGTGTAGTGTACTGTCACATGGCAGAAAAAAATAACTGTCATTGCTAACAATGAACAGTTAATTTTAATTTTAAATTACTACAAACTCGTATCGGGATGCTCAGTTGTATAATAGCAGATTCCGCACTAAAAATGACTCCTTGATATGGTGTTTCCATCATAGATGAATCCATCCCCAGAGTGCCTGATCATTCGGAACGTCGTGAATAAGTTCTGGCCTAGTAAGCAGTTTGCGGAATGAAGCAAGCAAAGCACAAATTAAGTAAGAATTCAAATTTGGACGACCGGAAGTATCTTCTTACAAAGTAGGAGAACGACCATCTTTCACCTAATTATGCATCCTGAAACGGATATGTTCCTAGTAGTACAAAAAAGTATAAATCACGGAAATCGAAGGTTGGTGACCATCATGGCTATTTTTACTTTAAAAGCGAACGCATTCAAAAGTTGGTTAAATGTACATGCGAAGCATGAGATTTTTCTTATACCTATACTGCGCTTTCCCTGGATTTTTCTTTGGTCAATCAACCGTAGAAGTTAATATTTTTTTCTTCTCATGGCATGATACAGGTATCCCGATTTATGTCTCTCAAATGAATTGACAACCTCTCTTCCGCTGCCCCAGTATTTCTGCATTTGATACTCGATCTATCCACGGTATTCTGAGAATCATTCTAGCATTTATTTGACTATGAATGGATGGATGCTTCCGTTTCATAAAGTAGAGTTGAGAAACCATTTAGCAGAGCAATATTTTAATGCGTGGTTTTTTATAACCTTATTTTGTCGTCGCGGTTCTTATAGTTAGTCATATATTCAAATTTAATCAAACCAAAACCTAACTCATGTTCGCCTTATTGGTATGTCTTATAATATATACATTTTTTTCATACTGGCCTATTACCAGGCCCATCGAGTGAGCGACTAGATTTTACATGATGCCATGTGCACAAACCCTCCAAGATAAAATCCCTATTCAAATATCCCACGATCATATATAACATATCCTATTTGTAGTGGTGAATTTGACGATAGCTTGGTGGTTTGATAGTCGACATAATTTCGAGTAGGCTAATTATAGATAGTGAATTTTTCTGAACGTTTTTTTGAGACCGCTCAGTTTTTTACATAGGTATATTTATACTTTTATTCTTGTTCATTTTCCTCAATCTCGAAAAATATATTTAATAGTTTTTTTGAATTTTCTGTAGACTTTATATTTTCTTCTATTACTTTTATACTACATGATTCTTCTGTACCAGAAAAAATATTTTTGATTTTACATATAACATTATTATGCCACATCTCAATATAACAACGGTACATCTGCTATGTTTCAGTAGAAATTACACATAAACAGTGCCAGAACTTCAAGAAGCAAAGTTGAAACCAAACTTTTCTCTTCCCCAGAATATCAACAGATTAATTAAGGAATATAATTCTAATAAATGCAGTAAAACTGAGATAATTGGGACATACAGACATACACATAGGCTCACCGGTGGAAAACAAAACTCATTGGTTTTGGGTCGCTTAGATATAGGAAACTGTTATAAACCAGCGTTTGTCAATGTTTCCTAAATCAAGCATAGCTCAGTCATTTCTCTTTATCAGAATATTTCCGTAAAAGCGATAAATCTATGGCACAATCTGCTAAACTCACCCGTCCTCAATCGGGAAAATTAAAGCACGTAAAAAACGGCGTCGTTCTTGCGACGAAATAAATGTTTCCTCCCTGCGTCAGAGAGAAAAAGCTTGGCTAGCGAGTAGCTGCGGGAAAGACAAAAACCTGTAATTTAAATTGAAGGTACAGCTGATCGAACTGAGTCTACCCGTAGGTCGGAAGGAATTGGGGTAACAGAAGACAAATTGTTGTGAAAATAAAAGCATTAGAAGGAATGTGGGTGATTTGATTCCAAATCGCCTGATTATTCCACGTGAATCACATCACGCAACACTCAACAACACTGTCTAATGGCTGGTCAGTCATTCTATCTGTCAGCCAGACTGGTTACTTCTTAGAAACCGCCTTGCAAATCTTGTATTTCCAACGGTTCATTTGATGTGTATTCTTCAACTGACAATCCTCAAAGGCAAATTCAATGATCTTCCCCTCAAAAAATCAGCGTTTATAAGATTAACTGATGATTGGTTCCTGAATCCCAATATTGTAGTTTTCTTTTAGTCAAATTTGGACTAGATGTTATTAGGGGGATAAATGTAGGAGTGGTCGTTTCCTAGAAATTTTTATTTTTAATCACTTATTATTATTTACTTATTTCATGGGAGATATCATTGAGCTTCCACCCATCCAATTTGTCGACCCCACAAACACTAGCTTCTACACCTTTAGGGCAGTGAATGGTTAGTGATAGGAAACTTTGGAGACGCCTCTGTCGTTTATATGAATTTCCAAGGAACTGTACAAACGAACGACGGGTAATCCCTTAGCATAACGATACGATGGGCTGCTTCAGCACAAAGGAGATAATTGTTTCATAAGATTGAAAATTTAATCGACTTCAAATCCCGGTGCTGAATGTAATTAAAAGGATTGCCTAGAGAAATTAGTTGAAAATTCTCGCTTGTTATTTGCTGTACGTAGTTCAAGGGGGTTGTTTGAGGAGCAGTTTGGCTTTATACCTGTCAAAAAAGTATGCTAATTTATTGTCATTTGTAATATTTATATGAAAATAAAATATTGTTTAAGTAAACAGGTATTAATGCAGATGAACACAGGTAGCCTGATTTTCAGATATTTATGACCGTTACATTCCATAACAGTGAATATACATGAAATCAAGTAGATCGACTAAGTAGTTCCCACACCTCGATGTTTCTTTATAGCTGTATCGTATTCTGATGATTAAAATTCTATATCAGTTTCATGCAAAAAGAAAGAACTCACCCTTACTGTTCAAAACTGTTTATTCTTGTGTTCTTTAGAGACTAGATATTAGAAGAGTTAACTAACGTTTTATTCATCATGCAGAATCAATGTAAAAGAAAAAGACAAGATGAAACAGAAATGTTAAAATGAGTGTGCGATTCACCCTGCGCGTAGCAAAGCTGCCATTTTGTAGGCTAGGTTTATAGTCTAGTAAAAGTAGCATTTCAAATGATCAATATTTGTACGCAAGATGTACCTATCGAATTCTGTAAAGTATTATGATAGTTCACCATACAGTTGTTCATCATAAGGTGGATCGTTATGCTATAGTAGTTTTGCGGAGACTCCATACATAAAATAGTAATAATGTGGAAGATGATACCGTTGGAATATCTGTGTCTTCAACATGACTACATGTTCAGCATTACTCTATCTTCGGCATGATTCCATAACAAAAATAACTCTTATTTCTCTTATTCCAGTTGTTTTTGTACCATTTCAACTTTTGCTCTTCGTTTTCAACATTACTACATTAATTGGAATAAAGTCTTTGCGATATGCGTACTTTATTCTACATTCATGTCGAACAACTTACTCCCTTTTCCTCATGCGAAGCTTATTGACTCCTAGTATATCAATCTCCGAGAAATGTAAGAAGGGTTATACCTCACTATAACACATTCATCAACAAATCCAAGTTAATAGGAAATGATAGCATTGAATTATTCAAATCCCATCATTTAGATTGTAGATGCTCTTATTTGGAGAAGCTCTAGCATCATTCAATTAAAAATTTGTGTATTTATTTATGATGCTTCTGTGTTAATTACACATTTTTTTCTGAAAAGACATCGTTAGACTGCTGTTTGTTAGAATCCGTTTTATTTCACGTCGCATTTAAGACATTCGAAAGGGTTGAATGTGGCGGAGGCTTTGGTAGGATCGTGACCAGAACTTTTCCGGACGTAATGTGCCCATATAAAATTTAGCATTTCCGCCGTGGGAAGATGGGAAAAGTTGCCTCGCGGGAGGGATCAGCGGCGAGAAAAGTTTCCCGGCCGCTCTGTCCCTACGGTGGGAATTTCATTCGGATTGATTTGATGTATGTATGGGAACGTGGGTCTGTGGGGGGCTAACCGAATGAAAACACATATATCCATGCGGAAAAATATCATATTGCGTTAGAAGTACGAGATATCCTTCGCGGGATAAAATTATTTTTTCCTCTATGTGGAACATCTGTGGATAGGTGTTCTAGGCGACTTTGTTCATTTTTCTCCCTTGGTGTAAATAACAAATTTCAGAATAAGGAAAACAGTACTTCGTCGATCGTTCCCAATAAATAGTGACTATTACACCACTGGTTGGTGCTGAATATAAAATCTCTCCGAGCGCATCTGACGTTAAGAATCCCAGTCGTTATTACTTATCAGCTGGGTGTAAATAACTGAGGCTGCTCTGGAACGCAAACATACCGTGGCTTCTTCAAAAAGTTCTCCATCATGGCAGGCGAGTTCCGGTAATAGCGCAAAAAGCCATATTACGCTTCAAGACGAACGTTCCGTCCCCGATAAGACTTTTATTTATAGAGCTTATGAGGCGTCACATCTTGCAGAGCGATCGACCATTTTTCTGAGCTTTATCGGAGAGCTTGGAGTGGGAGGCACACATAATTAAGTATTACTCAGCATCCGAAGGTGAGAAATCATTACGATATACAAAACGTTTACACAAATCTAGTATTAATTCCATTCATGGATCACGAACGACTTACTTCTCACGCCAATAGGCTATTTTGATTGGAAAAAAATGCAGATTTAAGATGTGTGTTCATGACATAATACCAGAAAACATCTATGTTACTCATTTCCGTAGATATGTCGATCTGTCCTCTGTGTGTCGAACGTCGTCTCTCCGGTTACACTTGAACTCGGAAAGTACTATTCGGAGCGGTCAACTGAAGTATTCTGGAAAACAGTCCGACAGACCGACTGACCGACTGACCGTCTGACCGACTGACCGACTGACCGACTGACCGACTGACCGATTGACCGACAGACCGTCAGACCGACAGACCGATAGACCGACAGACAGGCAAACTGACAACCCGACAGACCGACAAACAAATCCACGGAAATAACACACTTATATATAACATCGAACATCAGAATGATGTCGAATTCGAAGATGTTGGGAAGTGAAACAACGATTTCGAGTAATGGAAACTAATTAGCAAGTTCAGCATTTCAGCCTAGCTGTTTGCTGCCGAGTGCATTCCTCAGTTCATTAAGCCAAGGAAATCTCGTCGTTAATATCGTGTACTAATGTTTGCTTCTCTCGAGTTATTAAATTTCACTTAGAAGCTAAAGTCTTTGTTAACTCTCGCTCTTTTCCATCTCTGAAATTTAATTAGCTCGAGGCGATTGTCCCTAAAGAAAGCCGAACGATGGAATGAGTATTAAAAGAGATAATCGTTAGTTTCGCTGTATCATTTAATTATCTTTGTAGGGTTATCCACAATAAATATTGTAATAAGTAAATAATATATCTAAAAAAAAAGATTTAATGCGAAATCTTCATTTTTAACCTTCCCCTAGCTGTCCTGAAGAAGGAAGTACTTGATTGATAAGAGTTAAGGTTTTGATATACCGGGTGGTCCTTTTAAGCTGAGACAGCCGTGTAGCGCGAAAACGGTTTGTTTTTAGATAAAAACGTTCGGATAAAAGTTCTTGGGTGCAATGGGAAAGAGTTGATGCTGATTTTCATTTTCAATATTAACTGCGTTTTCAAGGTTTGTTCAAGGTTGTAACAAGACCTTCGTCCGAACTCCCGGACCTGACTCCTTCTCTCAACTAGACGCGGAAGCATCTGGACTATAGTACTTATCACAATTATTTTACTTAATGCTGAATATTTACTTAGAAGGGAGATAGACTCGCATAGAACCTGACTTAAAAATATATAATGTGTACCAAACTCACTTGCGCAGATAGTTGGCGGGCAGCTCCTTTCCGTTGCTTTAGATAAACCCAAACGGGAAGATGACATCACTGAGGCGTCATCTCAGTCAGTTCAGCGTTAGTGAAGATTAAAGAAAACAATAACTGAGGAGACTATTAGGATTCAATGAATTAATTGTTGACAACTCGAATAGTGGAAATAAATCATGACACTAACAAAGAAAATTAATAGAACTTAGCAATGGGGAAAAGATCACTGGAGGAGTGTCTTATGCGAATTCAATTTATATTATAACTAAAGGGAACTATTGTCCTAGACTGTTAGAAAATACCTCAGCTCAAAGAGAAGAATTTACCTAAAATACATTAATTATCGTATCAAGCTTTAAATCAATTTTGACAACAGCCGGAAGGGCTGCGCCATATTCAAAGGTTATCTAAACTGACGGAATCTAAAATAACAAAATTTTTACTTAATGCAACAAATATCAAATTACAAACGCACTTTCACTAACTGAGGGAGAATACGAGCAACTAAACCAACCGATCAAATGAAAGAATAGAGAAGAACTAAATTTAAAGTTGTGAAATTTCTGTTGCCAGTTGCGGATATCCCTTCCCTCGGTCGGTGTCATCTTGCCGTTGACCAATAGTTATTGGGGGGTGTTTCACCCCGCCAAAATAGTGATTGTTCTAATAGTTCCCTTGACCCCCTCCAAGGCGTGCCCCAATGTACACTTCTACCAAAATACCATGCAACGTGCCTTCGCCCCATGGGCGTCTCATGAATAACTCAGCTACATTGATAATTTTACCGTAACATTTTTGGCACCCCTTGTCGTGTCCTCTTAAATATTTACAAATAAAAATACTACATTGAAGTATTACATAGTCCTCCTAATGATAGTTTCACATCTGCACCGGGCAGTGCAAGGGCTGAACGGTGGTAGAATCAGTTCCACTGCCGTTAACTACACTAGGAAAATTCTACTAAAAACCTAGTTGATGAGTCTCCTCTCATTTTCATAATTTTCTCTCAAAACAAGGTATACAAAATATTTCGCACTGTCGTCCGAATCCTTTATACCTTCCATGACACGCCACTGGTTTACTGAACTGACCGATATTTCATTTACTATTCTTGAATGGCCTTTCGAAAAGATGTTTATGATTTTGTAACGGTTCAACCGTTTACAAATTTCATTTTATATAGAATCCTGAATTTATACGCAAATCTCCTGTATCTATTATTGGTGATGATTTTCTAATCATTCATATTTCCCCTATTTTAATCTGGTTCAATCATAGCTATATTCAATATCCCATCTCTATTACTCTTATTAACAGGAAGTTAATCAATCTGTTATTTTGCTCTCCTTCCCTAACCTGTTTGTGATTCCGATTTTTAATCCCATGTGTGGCTTTGCGCTTGCGCTCTTATTTCGTGCATTGTGTGATTTGGGCTTTGTTCTGGTTCCGCCGCGAACCGTCCTAGAACTGTACTGAGGATGCGTATTAAGAATCGGGTGTTCTGGTTCTGTTCGAACTGTTTGCGAACTGTGAATCCTGCGTTCTGGTTTTTCTCGGACGGTTCTAGGATTGTCCGAGAACCGTCCGAAATCAGTACCTGCTCGGGAGCAAGAACCAGTTTTAGACCGTTTTAGGACTATAATACGCCTGCGCACTTTGTGTATTTTTTCTGTCTAATTGTTTTGCTAACCCTAGTAATAGGCCTGTAATGTATTTATAATATATATATATATAATGGATCGTATTTGAATCGACAAAATTTGTTTTGTGATGGTGAGATGTGTTATTTGTCACTAACTTGGCTGTTTCATATATATTCTGTGTGTTTTATTTGATTTCTTTTGCTTATTGTGTAGTGAATATAGTTTACATATTATATTGATATGGATCTTTTAGTATCAAGTTCAATCAAAAGTCGATTCTCTGGTTCTAACGGCTTCAACTAAAAAAAAGCTGTTCTGGTTCATTCTTACATCGAACCGTTCTAGGACGGTAATTGAACCATTTTTGAACTGAGTTATTGCGCATCTAGTTCTGCGCAGTACGCGAACTGTCCTAGAATTGTTCTGCCACTGAGAACCAGAACAAAGCTCGAGATACGCAGCACCTGAGAATCATCCCACTCGAACTCAGACCGCCGAGACGTTCACCTGTTAATTAATCAGTGACGCCATGTCGTCTCTTTTCTTGATTGTAATAACTTTATGCAAAATGCAAATCTAAATCATTTTTTATTAATTTATTTATTTACGGTAAAACTACATTTTTACAATAATTGGAAAAAAAATACACTAACAGTATAGTGACAATAGCATAACAAAACAAAACAATAGTTATATTAAACCAACTCCGAGACTTCTATGAGAACTTAAGTTAGGTATATAATTATTTGATTATTATAATTATGAATTAAATTTATCTAGATTCCTTCAGATTTAACTTGAAAACTTGAATCCTGAACATGTCGAATGATGAACTGAAAGGGTCCAGATTAATAACATTCATAATACGGCACATACGTGTAAGAGGGTTGTGAAAAGTTTAGTCCGTTGGGTGCAACGGTATAAAGAACAGCATATTATTACGTGTTTTGCGAGAGGCAACAAAATATATAGACCTCAAAAGTTCCTCACAATCAATACTACTTCTAATTAATTCAAACAAAAAATACGAAAACGACTGTGCTCTCCTGGATTCTAATGTTTGAATCTGAAAGTGACACAACACTGGTTTTTAGTCTATATAATAAGGATTCTGTGTATTATTGTGAATATTTATATTTGAGCGCCAAGCAACTATACGTAAGAATCTTTTCTGTACACTTTCTATCTTGTCAATATGCACCTGTTGATAAGGGACCATATCACCGATGCATATTCAATTGTAGATTTAACATATGCACCATAGAGAATTTTAAAAGTATTATTAGCCAAATGTGTACTATTTCTTGTTATAGAACCAAGTCTCTGCAATGCATTGTTAATAATCTTACTATAGTGCTCTGTAAAACAAAGCTTTGAATACAGGAGGACACCTAGGTCCTTAACAGAATTAACATTAGCTAAAATGATATTATTAAGTTTATAGTCATAACTAAATCATTTTTTCTAGTGTGCGGAATATGCTTTGTGAGTATTAGATAATTAATTAGGTTTACTGGACATTTAATTGTACTATTAATTTGCATTTTACACTGTCGTAATCAAAGATGTCCATTCTCGATATCACTTTTATCTCGATGATCCTCGTGTCTTATTTCCATCTTATGTTATGAAAATCATACGAAGGATTTCAGGAATCATATATTATATGTATTTCCACCAATGGTGTACAAAATCATTATTTTTCTTGACTTTACACCATGTATCCTTACTGCACACATTACATTGCCACGTGCTGCAAAATTCCATAAATGAGCTGTACCCAGCCCACAATTTTTATTTCTATTATTTGAAAATTTATGCTTTAGAGGGATATTGTGAGTGAGGGATTACATTATCAATTTGAAACATAGCGCCCACATATTATTTTCCTGTAAGATCTTAACCTTATTTTTTTATGTCTGAATTCATTGCATCTTTGGCCATATATATTTTATTTCATTTAATGATTGTTGTACAAACAAAATGTTTCTGATGCCATAAGTGAGCAATAAGCTATTCTTTGTAATCGCCACAAGACATCAGAAGCATTTTGGACAGAACACATAATAACGATGGTCTTCCTTCTCTCCAGATAGAACACCCCTTCTTTTTTCCGGGAGGACCTTTTTTTCCGGAAGGACTATTTTTCGGGAGGACCTCTTCTTCTTTTTGGGAGGACCCTTTCCTTTTGGGATGACCCCTTTTTCTTCTGGAGGATCCTTAGAGGATCCCTGCTCATTCAACTTTTAACCGGAGCTTAATGCAAATTTCATCGGCGCTAACTTGCTTTGCACCTGCAGGGGAAGACCATTGACGCCATGGGAACCTGGGGAACTCAACATGTCCCCAACCTCAAGATAAGTTTCATTTTGTGATGCCATTATGTGGTCAGAGACATCTTGTTTTATTTTTAATAAATTCTTTACATTTAATGTTCTGTATATTTTCTTCCCAGTCATTCCACCTCATCATGCCTAGGTACTCACACCCCTGAGAGTCTCATTTCTCCACCGAGCTGCTGGTAGCTAGTTAACACTCTTCACCCAGTTTTCTCAGGAAAATTGTGGGAAGTAGGGTTATAATTTGAATCTAGTGTAACCTTCTTAGAACTATTTGCAGTTTTTTCGTCCTTCGTTACTTATGACCTATGGTAAACGGATAAATGAGCAAAGCTATGAGATAATCTGGTTGCCAAATGTTTTGCCTACTATTATCATTTCTAAAAAGATTCCCTCGAACCCTTGGATGCGTTGACAGGGGTGGACTAAGAACAAATTGGTAATCAAATTCGGAACAAGATTAAGAACTGGTTACTCGTTTTGTTACAAGGTCAACTATGTTTTTTGATGGGAACCTACTTTTTTATTGCTCTAAGAGAAAAATAAATACCTTTTCTTCTCGAAATTTTATAATGTGATTGCAACTTAAGTAGATAAAAAATAAAACCGTTGTTCTTTTACGAAATGTTCCAATACCTCAACGGTAGGCAACGCTATTATCGTACCTTTTGAACATTATTGACTGAGTCGCATTTTCTGAATGGGCAAGAGATTGAATAGAGTTTTTTTATTTTGTTATCAGTTGAATCTGGTTGTACAAACCATGATGAACTTAATAGGCGCTACGGGGGTATGGAAAATCCGCGGTGATTGGGAGAAGTGGAATATCAGCGCCCTTGTCGTTGAATTAATGGTGCAGAATTGTTGATTACAGATTGATTGGTCTATATCCTGTTGAAGAAACATTGGATGGGCAAAGGTATCGAGACTTTCTACACCACCATTTACCAGATCTGATAGACGATATGCCACTTCAAGGAAGGGCAAGTATGTGGTTTCAATATGATGGTTGTCTTGCTCATTATGCCAGAATTTTCCGGGTAGTGTTTAACCTCTCTCGATGTCTTTTCATGAGGCCAGGCCATCTAAAAGAAGTTGTTTATTCAAGAAGCTCCCACTACACTGAAAAATATGATGTAACGCATAAGAAATGCTTGTAGAACAATCAATAGAGATACTCTCCTAGGGTGCCATCAATTTGAACATTTGGTATAAAAATTTTAAAGGTTTTCCATTATATAATTACGTTATTTATGCTTTCATGAGAGGAAAAGCATTTCTGATAAATTATGTTATTATTAGTAAATTTATAAAAAAGGATAACTATTGTATTTTTATCTACTCAATCGGATTTCAAAATTTTGTGAACAAAAGGTATTTGTTTTTTTCTTGTAGAGTAAGATACTGCAATAAAAAAAATATGTTCCCATTAAAAAAACATGATTTACCTTGAGAGAAATCTTGAAAATGCTGTCAATGTCTAAAATAGTAGTCATCATTAACTCTCCTACATCGCACCCAAGAACCTCCATCCGAACGTTTCCATCTATAGTTTCACCGTTTTCGCGCTATACGGATCTCAAGTAAAATGGAGCACCATAGTTGACACGTGTTAATTGCTGATAATAACCATATATTAGGTTATAAGCACATTACAATGGGGGATGCGGAAGTGAGTTCTGATGTACGCTCCTAACACTTTATTATTTTCTTGCTTTCGCATGCTATGCAAAAAGATGCATGCGCACAAACAATGCATGCGGAATTTACAACAGATGGTAATATGAAGTAATAGTCGAAACACAAACATATGTCAAGAAATAGTTACGTTGAGAGGAGCTTACAATATAGCAAAATTTAAAATGTATTGTTTATAGTATGTTTTCAAAATTTATTAATATTATTTTCGTCTAAACTTGCATAACGGCATTTTTTTCAATTCGCCATCGTTTCATACGTGAGAGACTGCAAGTTCGCAGATGTTAAATATGAAATGTCAACCAGAGAGATGAAAGATGTGAAATCAGAAAGGTCACGATGTTATAGTAACGGAAAGATCGACATGAAGCCATCGTATTAATCTGAGAAGCCGCGGAGGTATGTATATCGCAATTACGCGAGAAATTTAAATTAGAGAAAATGGGATGCTGGAAATATGTTCAACGTTGATTTATTATAATATATAATTGAATAACAATGTAAGTTGTAATGGTTTATTGTTGTTTTAAGAGGAAAATATAAAATTAGGTTACTACTCACGTAATCATAATTTTTTTCATCTAAAAATCCGCCCTCTATGGGGACGCCCATTCACAACTTACAAAGCCAAAGGTCCTAACATCTGGACTGGCTTAAGGCCCATAGAGATGAGCTGATGTTGTTATTATACCCTTGACTGGGTTACGTATATACCACCCAAATGCTCTCTACAGTTAGACCGCCAGGCTATACTGACGACATGCATTTCTATAGCAGGTCTGATGCATAGTCGAGAGCATATACTGGTACTTGGTAAGAGGTGTGGGTTTTGATGAAAAAAATCAATGAAGAGCGATATTAAGTAGTAGGTGAAAAAGGAGAATGTTTCAAGAGAAACTGAGAGTTGAAAATGTATAGATTGTTATTGTTATTAATGTTGATTATTTTTTCTCCACCTAATAGGTATAAACAATATCCTTTTTTCGTTCCTTCAGTTACCTTAGATATTTATGTGTGCCGTTTCTGAAAATGTGCATTCGTAAAAATAAGTCTATTTTCCAAGAATTCTGACCAATGTACTCCAAATTATAATTATTACAAGCAGTACTATGAATATCATTGGCTGAACTAACCAGTGGAATTTTATCCTTCATTTCATACAAAACATTGTTGATTGTATAAACTGATTTACAAGCAGATAAAAGTATTGTGTACTTAACCCCTAATTTCACAAATAAAACTCTTTTACTTTCATTGACGCGTGTCGATTTATATTTGAATAATCGTCGGATGTAAATATAAATCGAAACATGTCACTGAAAAAAGAATCCATTTGTGAAACTGTGTGTTAGTACACAATTATATCATCTGTATGTTGGGACAGTTTCACCAAGTAAAAGCATTTACAAAATACATGATTTATAAGCAATTTTAAAGTTCAGCTACCTTAACAATCTGATTAATTTATGAGTTTGGTCTTAAATATATGGCACTTACATAATAGAGAGAATAGAATACAAGTGGAAGATTGCTAGAGTATGTCCGATCCTAAAAAGCGGTGATCCATCAAATGTTGAAAATCATTCAATCGCGATATTAAATAATTTTGCTAAGGTTTTCGAAACTTCGATATACACTCTCGTAAATCCTCAGACTAACCAGTTAATATCCAGTGCGCAGCATGGATTCATGCAACATCAGTCTACTACCTCAAATTTGATAGATATTACTCAGTATATGTCTGAATCACTGGATGACAGGGGACAGGTCGATGTAGTGTATACCGATTTCTCGAAGGCTTTCGACAAAATTAGCCATTCAAAAGTCATCCTCAAACTCCATCAGTTTGGATTTAGTAGTCAGTTGATAAAGTTACTTACTTCCTATCTAAATAACAGAATGCTATATATAATGGTTTCAATTCAATGTCATATTACGCAACCTCCGGAGTGCCGCAGGGTGCCAATCTTGGCCCACTTTTATTTTTGTACTTCATAAATGATTTAACACAGTCTTTGGAATGTTGTAAATTGATGTTTGCGGATGACTTAAAAATCTACTTACGGATAAATAATATCAATGACTGCTTATTACTTCACAACGATCTGAATATAATTAAAAGTTGGTGTGAGAACAACAGACTTCATTTAAACATAAGCAAATGTAAAGTTTCTTCTTTCACCAAATACAAACTTAACAAGGTGCCTTGAAGTAAAAGATCTTGGCATACTCTTTGATTCCAAGTTGACCTTCGTCAGACACATCGAGCATATTGCATCATCTTCTCTTAAAAATCTAGGTTTCATTATTAGAAACTGTAAATCTTTTGTAAATGATGTTGCACTAAAAACTCTTTTCTACACAATGGTTCGTTCAAAACTGGAATATGCATCTGTTGTGTGGAACCCTCTTTATCAAAACCATATATGGGCAATCGAGAAGGTGCAACGACGCTTTCTAAAATATTGAAATTAGATGGATATTATCCACCACGAGGAAGTGATCATACAGTACTACTTATGATGTTTGATGCTCAGCCATTGTAACTTAGAAAAAGGAATCACGCACTGCGATTCCTTTACAAACTATTGCATAATCAAGTAGACGCTCCTCTCTTATTGACCAAGCTTAATTTTTATGTGCCTAAACCAAACTCACGAAGATGCCCTACATTTTATCAGAGTATGCCAAGAACTAATGTTTTAACGAGGTCCCCTATACATTTTATGTGTTCATGTTTTAATTTGATCTCAGATTCCTGTGATATACATCTCAGTGCAATTAGAAATATAATAATTAAGTCCAGTGAGCACTTCTATCTAACTCATAGTTTCTATTCAGAACTATAGGCAATTAATCTATTCATCGCAAATAATATATGCTATTTTTATATCAATTCAGTACGGCATGGTTATGCGTGAATGCTACACTTTTTCTCTCTAGTACTAAGATTATGTTTGTTTATTGCTTGTGTATTGCTTTGTCCCATAATTGGATTTTTCTGTTGGACAATAAAGTATTATTATTATTATTATTATTATTATTATTATTATTATTATTATTATTATTACTATTATTATTATATTTATTATTATTATTATTATTATTATTATACATAACCCTGGTATTGGGACTAGGAATAATATGTTCCGATTGACTTCCGATTTTGCCGCTAATTTATTTTATTTACATATTAATCATTGTTGTTTTTGTATTTGTACATTTGTACGTACATGTATAAAGACCTTTAGTATAAGTTCTTGTTGAGGGTTACTGGAAATGTGAGTAGTTTCTACTATTTCTGTTCGGAAGAGAAAACCATTTAGAAAAGTAGAAACATTTCCAATATACGATATATACATCATATCTTAGGAAATTCAGTTAAATGGGCTATTTTGCGTCATTTGGAACCGCTCAATGCGCCTATCGTACCCTTTATGGAATAGTAAAATATAGACATCTTGCTGTAGTGTCTCCCTGTGCTCGTTTCTGCAATAATATGAATGGGCACTGAAGCAGATGACTTCGAAACGATGAAGTACATATGTTTGGTGAAATTTTATTTCATTGCCTTGTTGTTAAACAGGAGAGAGGAGAGAGAGAGAGCCTTCCTGAGTCGGAGGAAGAGATGTGCAAAGTTTCAAGTCCGTCAAAGTACTCATAATTGAGTCATTTATTCGTATACACTTTTATCAATAACATCTTGGGTCCAGAAAACTGATAATTACGTTCTGAAAAAGTCGATAACCTATAAAAGATGTTAAGTGGATGAACATTTTTCAAATACTACCGAAAACAATCAGTAACTCCTAAAATATAATAAATATGCAACATCCCATACTGTTTATAACAGCAGAAAGCTAAGTATTTCTTAGATGATCCTCCATAGAGTGATCCTAACAATATTTCATTTTCTTAATCAAGCTTACACCTTAAACAGAAACATTCCTCATGTAAATTCCAGCGGGACAAAAATAAAAAAGTTTGATTTACGGCTTTCATTCCGCTTCTCACATTCCTCTACAATTTTTCAAACAATATTAGCCCTCCACCTACTTCTATTTTTGTTGGGCGTTAAATATTCAGTCAAACGGGTCTTATTAAATTTTAAGAATAATAAATGTCCTTAATTGCGCCAAGTAGATCAACTCTGTGCCTACTGCGTAGTGGCAGGAGCTGAAAAAAGTCTTTTATTAATAACTTGATCGTTCAAAGGTGGGTTTGTGAGTAATTGATTAAATCTTGTTCTTATATCTAAGACAAAAAATATGTGCTTATCATGACACCAATTATTCTTATTAATAATTCGAGTGAGTCAATTGTACTCGAGCAATCCAGAAGTTTTTATATTAAAGCATAGAACTGCTATTTTTGAAGAAATTATTAGGCAATGGTAGGATCAGCGTACTTTCCATAATGTTGTGTTTGTAGTTAATCGATCCAAGTTCTTTTAATAGCCATATATTGTTATAATTAACGGCCAGAACAAGTAAATTAGAGAAATAGTCATGTCAGAAAATACATTATTCAACGATCGGCTTTTGTATTTGATCTTATCAGACTAACCGTCAGACAAACGCTATTTTCCCTCATTGAATGACGTAGAAGTCTTCGCCTCCCTGAATAAAAGAATCACATAAGACGTCAAAGTGAATATAAAAACCTGTGAGAAACGAAAAAATCCCTCATGAGGTTGTTGACAGACATACAACTATAAGTATACATTGAATTCCGAGACCAAACGTATGAAATGGAATGAGATTGTATTTGTTTTTTTTTTTGAAATACAGAAACTGGATGGTGTATCTGGAGACGTGTATAGTCGAATAACTGGGCTGATAAAGACGAACGATTTCAGGCGCTGGCTCAGTTCTCATGCCAAGGCAATTTATTCCTTGTGCAGGTTGGAACTTCAAACACAAATACACACAGAAATACTGGGGCATTTACTCTGCGTACCTCTCATGTGGCATCATGTTTAAATGTATAATCGCTACGAGATCAATTGCTCCTACTGATTTTAGATGGACTTTCACCTGGATAGCTACATATTTTTTTTTATAATTATTATAGGTCTATTCTAACTCGTTTTATTATCTGTATATTCCGTGCCGATTTTGCAATTGAAATGGATATTATAATGACTTCCAAAAGTTAAACTTTTGGTTTTTTGTACTATAATAAGGACTGTTCGGGTAGCCGGAATCTTGTTAAAGTTTCAAATTATTCATATGTGGTTTTAACTACCTGTCACTACAAGTAAGGTGAACCAAATAAGTAGCCACATGATATGTTTCAGAGATTCAAATAACTATTTAATATTCTTTTTTAACATAACGCTCTCAAGACAGATAACAAAATATGAAATATCAATACTCCTCCTCAAGCGCCGCGCACGGTGGGGTTACACATTGACAAAGTCAAGATCCTGATATTGGACTGCCTTGAAGCGGCGACAGACTAGATGTCCCTTACGACATTCGACAACATAGGTCAATAAATTCACAGCGACATCCCTTGATCTCCGTAAGCACTATTTACGATGTACCGTTATCTCAGCTCATTCTCGTCGAGGCAGTTGTCACCTTCTGTCATTCTATTTTACAAGCTTTTACTCAACTTGCAATGTATGTACGTAACTAATTATGTTTGTTCGGTGGCATCTTGAAACTCAATTTTGAAGCATATATTTTCAACCGATTGAGCTGAAATTTTGTATACTACATCCAGTTTGAATAACAATGCATCGATAGCTATGTGACGTCATTCAAAATCCAACATGACGGAACACCCAAGATGGCGGACTAGTTATTTTTAATGCACTCCTACAATATGGCTATCAAATGAAAGGGCTTGCTGGGAATAACTCGAAAAATGAAATGACATCAAACTGAATCCAATATGGTGGATTCTTAAGGCTGGCGGAATAAGTTTTCTATGCTTTCCTACATAATGTGTATCAAATGAAAGGACTTGCTGATCAAAAACTCCGTAGCCCCGATCCGTCTGAAGTTTTGGTGTACTGGGGTTTTTGTAGATCAGTCCAGCGACAACTAAAAAGTGAAAAATAAATTGAAATTTTAAAAAACTTTCCTTAAATCAAGCTTTTATTTAAACGCGTAAAAATAATAAAATAAATTCTTTCTTCAAAACTTTTACTATCAACTTATAACGTCATAACACAATTCATATGACATAAAAGATTGTCGTGAGATTTACCTGTGTAGATGAACAAGTAGATTAAATAACTTAATCTAATTGATTTTTGTATTTAAAATGTTCAAATTAAGCAAACACGAGTACTTCATCTCGCGACAAGCTTTTATATCATATATATTGTGGAATGACATTATCGGTTGATAGTAAAGGTTTTGAAGGAGAAGTTTATTTTATTCTTTTTAGCGCATTTTATACTTTGACTTAAAAAAGGTATTTTTAGCTAATTTTAGGATTTCTGGGAAACAACCATTTTCAATTGATCTATTGAATAAAGTGGCTAGCTGATCTGTTATTTTGTCTTGGATTATTCCAAGTATTTCCAATGACAAACCATCGAATCCAGATGAGTGTTTATTTTTGCAGGCTTTTATTAATTCCTTAATTTCTTCTGTTGTTACCGGGGCAATTAATAAAGACTTAATATGGGATGGGGAATATGTACAAGGCAATGACAAGTTTTTCCCAAAAACCTGTTTGACACTCTCTGGTGCCGACGTTGAAAAGAAGTCTGCAAATGTGTTGGCTATTTGTATATTGTTCAGCTCTTTTTTGTCGATCAGCTCTACGTTACTTGGGGGTTTCCGCTTTGTTTTGCCTAATCTGTCAATAACAGTTGACCATATTTGTTTTGATCTATTACTGGATTCACAAATTTTTTTGGTAAAGTACGATTTCTTTATACTACTTAGGTTGTTTCTATATCGCTGTTTCTCCTCTAGATAGGCATTTCTTGTTTCATCAGATAGACAGTTTGTCATTAGCCAGAAAAGATCTTTCACATATCTACTTTGATCCAAGACATCTTGAGTTATCCATCCATTGCGTAGTTTTATTATCCTATCTCGTTTTGATATTCTCCTTGTTATTGTTTTTATTGGACAGCTGACATTATGTGACCACATGAGTGTATCAATGAAAAATTTGAAGCTATCGTTCACATTCATATTGTCCATTTCATGCCAATGTGTTTTAGTTAATAAATGCTTGAAATAATTTATGCTATTTTCAGTTACAAGTCTTGTAGAATAGGTAACTATTTTGTCTTCTTTATTAGGTTCATTTGCTTCATATGTTAACTGTAATAGGTGTCCATAGTGATCTGCAAGAGTAGGATCAAATACTAGACAATGTCTCTGTTCACTTGGATAATTGGTTATCATATAGTCAATAGCAGAAGAGCTGGTATATGCATTTCTGTTAACAAATACACGTGTTGGCTCCCTAGTTGTAGTACATAAATCAAAAGAATCTAAAATATCTGTTAAAAGCTTTGTATCTTGTTCATCTTTTAGCAAGTCAATGTTAAAATCTCCGCAGAGAACTACATAGTCTGCAATACTATTGGTAGTAACTAGAAGTTCTGTTATATTATTTAGAAACACATAGTTAAATTTCCACTAGGAGGGCGATAAATTGATAACACTGCTAATTTCACCCTAGGCAGACTTATCAAAATGCCTGATATTTCAACCTCACCTTCTACAGATAAGCTTGGTGTTTTTCTAATAGGTGTTCAGGTTAAATTGGACTTAGTGATGATGACAGATCCACCATTCTTGTGGTGCTGCCTGGAAAAATTTGATATTATTTTATAACCAAGAAAATTAATATTTTCTAAACCGTTATTAGTGATGTGATGTTCTGTCAGTGCTAGCACATCTATATTTCTGCTGTTCAACAATATTTCTATTTGATTAAGCTTATTGCTCATTCCTTGTGTATTGACATGACATATTTTGAGAATATTAGATGGTTGATTGGCTGGCGTTGAGTCTGTATTTATTTGATCGAAAAAACCTATATTTTTTTACTAAGATGCCGTTGGGCCAATTAGCAGTATTAAACAATTTATCTCCGATATCATAATCAGCACCTACTTTGAAGGACTCAGTGATACCTTTCTTCCACCTGGGGAGTTTAGTGACTTCAAAATCTCTGTTGTGGCAAATCCGTCCAAGTTGGGCTGTGATGTCTTGTTCAGTAGTACCTGGAGCTGCTCGGCCCACATATAACCATATTCTTCTGGGTACTGCCCTTAGCACAGTACCATCAGCGGGTGGTGCAGTTCCGTAGATAACCCTGGGCTGTGTTCTACTTATTGCTCTATTTGGCTTATTCTGGTCCAAGTTCATAGGTCGCTGTTCGGACTCACTAATTTTCTTTGATCTTGAAGGCAATGTAGGTTCTGGTAGTTTGTTGCGACTTTGATTTTGTGGGGTGCCACTGCTGTTAGCTCGTACGCTCCTAAAACTGCTTCCAGTATTAGCTGAGCCACCATTCTCGATTATTATGGTTTGTTTATTTGTTTTCTGGCGCTGGATTTTTGTTTGTCCTTTTACCGCACTGGAGTATCTTAAATCAAGTTTTGGAGATGAGGTAGTTCTTCGTGTGTTTTGCTCCATGTGAATAAACATTTTCTCTTCAAATTTTTCGAACATTGATGCGAGATCGCTTTTTAGTTTTTCATATAATTTATTGTAAAGTGAATAAGCTTGGGACTCCTCATTGGCTTGAATGGATTTTGCCGTAAAAGTGTTATCGGCTTTATATTGGTCTAGTTCATTACTGAGCACCTTCAGATCCTTGCTGTACATATCATTTTCTGCCGTTAGGGTTTCTATGGTTACAATCATATTCCTTCTAATCTTATCTTCCTCGTTCAATTTATCACTCATTTGAGATAATTTTTCTTCGTAGTCATTTATTTTTAATTCAGATGCCTTGTACTTCTGCCTCATTTCGGTTATTTCCTTATTTAACTCTTCTATGAGGTTACATTGCTCATTAATTTTGCTTACAAAGTCCTTTTCATCATCTGTGACCTCGTCCTGCATATCAATCGTTCTTCTTTGCAATCTTTTTATGTACTCATCCTTCTCTTGTCCCGTTTTCCTCAACATTTCAATTTCGGTTTCATAGGTTTTTAGTCTTTCCTCAGTATCTGACTTGAAGTTTTCCATAAGGGCATAGTTTTGTTTATTCTCACGATAAATTCTCTCTATTTTTTCTTCCTCGGTAATTTTGTTTTTTTCACATTTTTCGGTGCAATAAATGATATTTTTGCTTACTTCAATATAGTTTTTTTTCCGCTCCAGACAACTTCTGTGGTAAACAGAAAAGCATTCAGCACATACTAGTGATGTTAGGTCTTTCTTACAACACTTATATTGATTTTCCGTGGCATCAACTTGTTGTTTTTTAAATTTGGGCCTCCCTGTATTTGTGGATATTTATCAGCCGGTTGGTATAACAAAACATTTGAGCCACAAAAAAGGAAACACGTTCTTTTTCCAAGGTTGTATGAAATTCTTCTGCTGATGCTGCAGTTGTATTTATTATTATATAATATCGCTTGTTTGTTGCATGTGATGCTTCTTTTTAGTTTTGATTACATGATGACACAGTTTTTCACCAACATAAATTTCACAATTTTCACTATAGTTCTCACCATTAAAAAACGCGGTGGGATATAACACGATATAACACGATGTGCTCTTGCTATTGTGGTTACTGAGAAAATAAATGAGAGAAATAAAATAAAATGAAGATATTTTCCTATATGAAATGCTTTTCTATATATCCTTCCTCGTTTGGTAATTTCGTCGATATAAGAAGTTCTCCAATACGATGTAATAGTACCCACCCCTCTCTCCTTCTGCTCCTGAATACGCAACTGCCAAAGAAACAGAAACCCTGGCTGGTTGCGGTCAGCGCGTGGTGCGGTGTGGCCTAACGTGTAGTTTATTGTAATTGCATTTTGGCCGCTGTAACTCTCGGGTTGGCTTTCAGTCCTGCCCTTTCTAGCCCTTAATGCACCTACTGTAAGAACACTATTAAAAGCCACATCTTGTTCCTTATTTATTATCTAGATGAGAATTTACTTCTCACTCGAATTAACCATATCAGCACAACATTAGAATTGATGCAGTAACTAATAATCCTTGGAATTTTGAATACCATAAAGTAATTGAGTCACAAATCTCAGAAACGAGTTATTAGAACAAATACATACCTTAAATGGAGATTTTTTTATGATTTTCAACCATTCTCTATAACTTTCACTACTAGAAATAATCTAAAGCAAGAAACTAGAGTTAAGGGACATCCATTTCTTTGCTGCTGGAAAAAATCTAGCATAGCTGTGTAGAACAAGAATATAGTTCTCACAACCCAACATCAGCATATCGTATAAAATCCAGGATAAGACCTAGTTATGAGAGTTATATGTACTGTTTACTTTTTACATACATGTCGCTCACAGGAAAGTGAAAAACCGAGATTGCACGTGTACCTTAAATTACATCATTATACGAGAATGAATCAAGCTTACTGCCTCTACGCTGCAACTGGGTTTGGATAGTCTTCTCAGGGATCGCTCCATATTTGTGGTGGTGCCACATAGTGCCACATATGCTTTCAATATGTTTACTATCAGTTGGTTGTTCCTCAGTGATATGTCCTTACTCCAACGCTCTTCTTGCTGTACATCAACGAACTGCTGGAAATATGAGATAATCCAATCTACACCTACGCAGATAACAGCGCCCTTATTTCCTGCATGGAACCGAGCAAACGACTACCATCCCGAGAGACGTTACTCCGGCGAAGGCGTCAAGCTGTTGGGATTAATAAGGACATGGAGAGAATTATTCAATCAAGATCGTTAAATACACAGAATACTTAAACGACAACCCAGACAAAAAAGTCGCGTCTTCCAACCTTGGAGATGTTGATTGGAACATCTTCCATCAAGCTATTGGGAATTCACATCGATAATAACAAGTCACGGCCCCACTAGATCAGCATCCCAGAAGCTAGGAGTTATCTTCCGCTCCAGGAAAACGTATTTTCCTTCAAGCGCTACTGCTACTCTACAAGGCCCAGCTCTGACCATCGCAAGAGTACTGCTCGCATGAGTGATGATATGCTCCGAAGCATTCTCTAAGACTTTTTAGCACAATCCAAAAATCTAGTGGATGCACCTGACCACACAAAGGACCACCACATTCTAGAACATCTAAAGAGGGTTACTGACAAGATTACAGCGCATCCAACGAGCCTCTTCCAGAGGTCATTCTTGTGGAAAACCTGGGTGTTATAGAATGAGCTACCGGCGACTTTGTTCCCCGATGGATACAATCCACAGTGTTGTAAAGTCAATGTAAATAGACATTTATCTTATTCCACCTCTTCTGGATCGCGATAAACTACTCGCCTTTGCGTGAGGTTATCAAAAAAAATCACAGAATTCTTCATTGACTCAGTGGATGACATTTTCCGAAATCGGTTTCCTCACATCATAGGAAGTACTGAGTTAATTCACTTGCCTCTATTTTATCTTATGAGACTGTAAAGGGATACAGTAATTGCATTGTAGATAAATGACTGTGTCATTCACCGGTTACGCAGTAGTTTTTTTTACAAGAGCTCTTGTGCATCTGTTTCGCCTAAGTTTCAACCATTATCTGAGTAGCTAAGTATGTAGTAGTTTTATGAACTAATTTGAACATCTATTCAGCCGTTTAGTAATATTTTCATAAAAAAGTGGAATACTTAATGCCAGTCAGGTTCAGTACGTCTACATGTTAAATATAGTCACCCTACATTATAATTAACTGATCTGGAATTTGGTCCAAACTAGTCATAAACATCATCAATAACATACAATGTGGATTTATTAGATGAAATTGGTCGAGTTCGAGCTATCGTAAAAATTTTAACGAGTTCTTGAAGATTTAATACTGCTAATGAGGATGGCGCCATGGTTAATTCAGGCGACAGCACTATTTGTCGAAGTGTTGCCAAATGGATAATAAATAATTTTGGTAAATCGCCTCATTAAACTGTTAGAGTATTCAAGCTAAAACAAGCAATTACGGTGAGAGGAAAATGGTGTATTCATATGATATAGTCAGTGATCTACTGGTAGCTTGAATCAATAATGGTATCAATAACACTGATGCTCATCGGAATTTCATCGTCTTGAGAGTTGCGTTTCGCAACGTTTCGTTTATACTACAACAATCGAAACGTTGTGAAACGACAAGTTGTCATGATAATGAAAATTTGAAGCAGAGTTATTGGAACATCTACAATGACTAGAAATTCCGAACAACAGTTCGACAGTGGGGAAGGTTTTTGGTTAGTTGAAGTCTGAAGTTAATACTTTACGATTACATTTCAGTTAAATTTTTGAAACATTCGCCACAGTCGACAAAGAACAATAAGTTTGTGAAGACAGATTGTTCGACCTTCCCCTTGAAAGTGTTTCATTCCATTTTAGTCTATCTGAGCTAATTAAGTGAGCCTCTCAGTATGAAAGGTATAATAAGACGTACTATGAGAAATGAGGCTAAGCGGTGTATCTATCTGTAAGCAAACTTCTCATATGCTGCAAACTTTGCTACAAAATGCATCGCCGTTACGAAACGGGCCTGAAACTACTTGCATGTATATGCTTCTTAATCAGCCACTTATATGTGAATCCTTGTTACACAATGTGGCAAAGTGTTGAGCTTCTTATTTCATATAACCACACTGTCAATTTTGTTCTTTGTAGTTGGGAATTTTTGAGATTTAGCAGTAAGGAGGTTTCCATGGTCGTTATTCCCTTCACTTCTTCTTGTTGGTCGTTTCCTGGTTCCACTCCTCTATTCCTATTGTCTTCAGATCTTCTTCTACTTGCTGTTTCCATCTGCGTTTTGGTCTCCTTTTCTTCGTACCTATCGCATATGTCTGTATCTTTTCTGGAATTCGCGTATACGACATCCTTGTTATGTGTCCTAACCACCTTAGTCTTTGAGCTTTCACTACTTCCGTTATACTTGGATGTTCTTATAGATATTTCAATTCACTGTTTGATCTCCTTGTCCAGATATTATGCAGTAACTTGCAACCAAATATTTTCCTTAATATCATTCTTTCCCAGATTTCAAGCATGTTTTGCTCCTTTTTGTTCAGCGCCCATACTTCACTCGCATATGTTACTACTGGAAATATAACTGCTCTATAGATCGATATTTTTGCACGTCTAGAAATTTCCTTACTTTTTAAAAAACTGGTCAGAGCATAAGCACAGCGGTTCTGTGCCTTTAGTTTTGATAGGGTCTCTTCTGTGGTATTTGGTTTGTTAGTGATCATAGTGCCCAGGTATACAAATCTTTCTACTTTTTCAAAAGTAACTGTGCTTCCTCCTTCTAATTCTATTTTTATCTTTTCCCCTACATCCATTATCTGACCGTTCCATGAATTTTGTTTGACTTTCGTTTATGTATATTCCTAGCTTCTTTGCCTCTCTATCTAGCCTTTTTACTACTTCTTGTAGCTCCTTCTTGCCACATCATCTGCAAAAGCCAAACACTGGTGCTTCCTGTGATATAGCAGCCCTTCCCTGATAATAATCGCTCCAAGTATCACTTTCTCAATAGGCCCCCTTGCCAAACTCCTTCACTGACTTCAAATTTTTCAGATATTTCGTTATTCATTCTAACCATGTGTTCGGTTTCAAGCAGCGTCAGTTGTTCTAAGTTTAGCATTGATTTTGAAATCTTCAAGTACTTTTTTTTTTTTTTTTTTTTTATTAAATTTAACCGCTTCGACCTTGTGGCCATTAGCGGTGATGGCTAAGATTTCACTTTTACAGTTTATAAAATACATTGGTTAGATGTAGGAACCTTACTAAGTTATGTACATGGCAATGTGGTCCTATAATGTCATTCAAAGTCTGTGAATTAAGGTTACATTCAAGTCTATAATACTCTAATAGGGGACATTCCACTAGTATATGTTTAACACTCAGCATCACTTCACAAACTTCGCACAGGGGTTCTGGTTCCTGGGTGATAAGATATTCATGTGTGGCCCTGGTGTGTCCTAATCGGAGACGGGTTATAGATGTTTGAAGTCTTCTGTTTGTTCTAGTAGTATTCCATGGTCCAAATTTGGGTTTTAATTCAAGAAGCTTCGATGGATTGTTCTGCCAGTTGTTGTTCCAAATGTGGATGAATGTGTTTCTCAGATATGTTTTAATGTCTGAAGCTGGGATGCTAACGGATGACGTAGTACTCAGGTTGGCTGCGATTTTTGCATGTTTATCGGCCTTTTCATTGCCTTTGATGCCGACATGAGAAGGCGCCCATATCAGAGTTACATCGTGAGTTTCCAAATGCAACGTGTGTAGGAGTTGTTTGATTTCACGTGCCAGATGATTGCTTGTATACATCTTTTCGATAAGTAGGAGAGAGCTAAGTGAGTCAGTTATTATCAAGGATTGGTGGATGTTCTGGTCCTTTATTAGTCTCACTGCTTCTAGTATTCCATATAACTCTCCAGTCAGAATAGTAGCTGCATCTGGTAATTTAATTTTTAGTGTCGTGGTAGATGTCACAACAGCTGTACCTACTTTATTGTCTATCTTTGATGCGTCTGTATATATTTCTTTATAGTTTGTGTATTTGTTGACTAGTTCCTGGAAGTTTTGCATTATCACTGGTGATGGAGTATCTGCTTTATTTAATTTTGTGAGCTCCTTGTTGATATTTGTCCTGTGTAAAGTCCAAGGTGGGATATTCGTACTACTCTCAAGGGTCACGGTGGGCAGGTGAGGAACTTCAAGTTTTTTTAAGTAGTACGAAATTCTCTGTTGAAATGGCTTTCCGTGGATTATATTGGAGTGGTTCATCCTAATGCCTGCATTGATTTGAGTGATGTTTGCGTGAGCCGGTATATTCTTGTTTGAAGCAATTTTGGTGGCGTATCCAAGACTTAGCATTGTTCTTCTGTCGTTCAGGGATAGTTCTCCGGATTCGCAATATAAGCTTTGAATGGGTGTTGTTATATATGCTCCCAGTATCAATCGGAGTGCTCTGTGATGTATGCTGTCTAATGGCTTAAGAGTGGAGTGCCTAGAAGAAGCATAAATGATACTGCCATAGTCAATTTTTGATCTTATCAGTGATCGGTATAAAATCAGTAGAGATCCTCCCTCGGCTCCCCAGTGCCTGTTAGCTAGGTATTTCAATACTATCATCCTCTTCTCGCATGCTTTGATTAAATATGCAATGTGCTTCTTCCATGTGAGTTGACTGTCAAATATGAGACCTAGGAATTTTATGTCCGATGTTTGTTCAAGGTTTGTGTTATTCAGTTTTAATAGTACTCTATCATCTGTCGTTCTCTTTGAAAAAATGATGCATTTAGTCTTTTCTGCTGAGAATGCTAATCCAGAACGTTCTGTCCAGTGCTCTAGCTTATTTATTGTGTTTTGTATTAAGCGTGTATTAGTTGTTAGGTTTCTACCTCTTACAAACACTATCATATCATCCGCGTATAGTCGTACCTGTACTGGTTTTTCTATTTCATGTATGATATCATTGACAGCAATCAAATACAGTGTTGGACTAATAACAGATCCTTGAGGAATGCCATTTTCTTGTATTCTGGATTTGGATAAGACTCCATTTGAGCGAACTTGATAACTTCTACTTTTCATAAAATTGGAAATAAAAGCGATTATGTTTCCATCATAACCCCATGATTGTAATTTTGAGACAATATCATACCTCCATGTAGTATCAAATGCTTTCTTCATGTCAAAATACACTGCAAGGCAGTGCAGCTTGTTATTAAAAGCTTCATGTATATGTGTTTCAAGATCAATGATGTTATCTATGGTGGATCTGTTTTGTCTAAATCCTGATTGTTCGTTTATTAAGTGATTTTTATTTTCTAAGCTCCATAGAAGTCTTTTGTTTATTATCTTCTCTAATAATTTGCACATAGCACATGTCAGGGATATTGGTCTGTACGATTCGGGTGCGAGTGGTGATTTGTTTTGTTTAAATATAGGTATGACGAATGCTTGACGCCATATATCTGGAAATACGTGCTTCGTCCAAATTTTGTTGTAAATGCCTAATAAGTGTAGTTTTGCTGTTGATGGAAGTTTTTTCAGGAAAATAGTGGGGATATCGTCTGGTCCTGCTGAGGTTTCTTTCAGATCATTGAGTGCTTCTTGCATTTCATGTTCGGAAATTGCTGTATTAATAGGTTCTTGATTATTCTGCAGTAGTAGTGGTGCTGCTTCGATATCTGTTTTATATTTGAGGAATTCTTGACTGTAGTTTTCATTGCTGGAATTTGCATGGTATGTTTTGCTGAGTGTTTCCACTATTGCTTCATTGGTTGTATGTGTTATGTTTCCTTCTTTCAGACATTTGATTGATGTGACCGACTTAGCTCCAGCGATACTTTTGATTTTCTTCCAGACTTTAGTCAATGGCGTCGAGCTAGTTATGCTGCTCACAAACTGCCTCCAAGAATCTCTTTGATTCTTTTTTGTTGTTAGTTTTGCACGTGCTTTTTTATGTTTAAGGTCTATTAGGTTTTCAGCGGTTTTGTGCCTTTTGAATTTGTTCAATGCTTTCTTAGATGCTCTGATTGCTGCATCACACTCTTCGTTCCACCATGGAACAGGATTTTTGTTAATGACTGGTTTGGTCTTGCCAATACATTTCTGTGCTGCGTCTAAAATGATATTGATGAAATCGTTTATTGTTTGATTAATGTTGCTATCTGTTTGAGATATATGTAGGTGATGCTCTATATATTCCGAGAACTGGATCCAGTCTGCTTTGTTTAGATTCCACTTAGCGAAAGGCACGACGGTATTTGTTTTGTCTGGGTTCTGTATTACTATGGGAAAGTGATCGCTTCCATAAAGGTCATCTACTACACTCCAGTTCAGATGCGTTACCAGGTTTGTTGAACACAAACTCAGATCTATTGACGATGATGTTCCGGTTCCTAGATCAAGTCTTGTTTCTGTGCCGTCGTTCAAAAGAACAAGATCAGTTGTGTCCAATATATCCTTTATGAGTCTCCCTCGAGCGTCGTTTCGTTTTGATCCCCAAGCATTGTGATGAGCGTTGAAGTCTCCCAGAATAATACGAGGGGATGGTATCTGAAGAAGTAGAGTTTCAAGTTCATTTTCATCTATATGACGGTTGGGAGGTATGTATATGTTACAAATGTTTATAGTTTGGGCTCCTTCTATTGAAATTGCAAGTGCTTCAAGCTGTGTGTTCAGATTTATTGGTTTGGCTACTATGTTACTTTTGACGTATGTAGCAACACCTCCACTGGCTATATAATTAGTGGTGCTATCGCGATTCTTGAAAAATCCAGTATAGTATTTCGGAGTGTGCGTTTTGGATTCACGGAAGCGAGTTTCTTGTAAACAAATTATGTCTGGATTGTTATCTGATATGAGCTTGTGTAGCATGTTCATATGACTGAAATATCCATTCAGGTTCCATTGCAATAAAGACGTAAGACCAATGTGCATTGTATATACTTTATTAGGTTGTGGAATCCATGGAGGAACTATCACTAAGACATTCGTTGGTGTTGTTCTCTATGTGACGTTCTAGCTTTTTACGAAGTCTGGTGCATCTGTTTTTCAGTGTCTTATCTGTTATGTGGGGATATACCAGTAGAATCATTTCAATGAGTCCTTTGATGTCGTCCGTATAGTCTTTGATTGTATTAACTATATCTTTTGTTCCGTGGGTATTTTCTAGGAGGCTTTTAAACTGGTCGCTATTCAACACAAGAGTATGTTTCTGGGTGTCTATGTACAGTTTGGCGCCTCGTAAAGCTTCTGCGGAGATGTATGAGGGTTGCGAATCTAGTTTATGTTTCTTTGTTGTTCCTGAGGTTCTGGGGATTACAAATGTGGGAGGGTTTGTGACGTCTGATGTTAGGTCATGTGTTGGAGTGGTTGGCGAAATTGCTTCTGAAAAGTTTCGTTTAGATGTGTTTATTCGTATATTTACATCTGTGTTGCACGCTAAGATCTGTGGTGTAGACGTTGGTTGGTGTTCAGTGTGTCTTTGTTCAATGTGGCTTCGACCTTTAGATACCGGTTCATGAGTTTGATGTTCTGGTCCTGAAGATTCATTTGTAGCACTTGTTGTTTGGATTGGAGAGGATGATTGCATCGCTGGCTCTGATGGATTTGTCATAATTAGAGGTGGTACTATTGTATGGTTTTTTATATGACTTGCTTGCTGTTTGTTTGTCTGTTGTGTGATGACTGTTTCTTGTTCGCTGTTAGGCTGGGTTGTAGTTTCAAGTATGTTTGATTGCATTTGGGAAAGCGTGGGGCACTGGGAAGCTATATGTCCTTGTCTGTTACACTTAAAGCATTTCTGGCTATCAAGTGATAAAAAAATTCGATAAGTCAGGTTTTCATGTATTATTTCTAGTGATTCTGGAAGATTTGTGGATGATTGGTTGGGTTCGATATATACCTGCCTTCTGAAACTCAATATATGGCTATACTCTGGAAGTGGAGCTCCGATTCTAAGGAACGTAATTGGTGAGACTAGTTTCAAACCTAGTTGTAATAGTTTTTCGCTTAGAACTCTATGTGGAACTGTCGGGCTCACGTTTGAAATCACAAGCCGGTCTGATGGTGTAATTAGTCTACGTGCTTTTATGATTTCACCATTAACTACTATTTGTCCAGGATCTTCTAAAAATGTATCAACTAGACTTTTGCTTGATAGGTATATGCATATTCTATTATTTGAAATTCTTGAACAGAATAATATATTTTTGGGATTGACTAATGGGCCTAGTTCAAGTAGATAGTCTTGCAATCTGGTTCCATCATTGGAATTGAAAATAATAGCTTGATCCTTGTTTGGATATTTGAATGTATTTTGCGTTAGTATTTTTGAGTAGGATTGAGCTGATGTGAGACCTTCGGGTGCATTTGGATGTTGAGCAGATTCCATTATGGTATTTTAATCTTCGCTGTAGGTGATTGTCGTATCATTTCCAGATACGGACCTGTCTGTGGGAATGTATTTGTTTGGACGAGTTTTTCGTATGCCGGCGCACCGTAACACTCGTGCGAACTATTATTTATTCCCAATTCCGTATTAATTTAGCAAGTAAATGTGGTGTTTGTACTCACGATTTGTCTATATAGGCTAAACTTGTTGTACTGTCGTTGTTGCAGGAAAATTTGGTTCAATGTTCACTGGTAATTGAGTGAAAATTGCAGAGCTACGTTCGATAGCACCAAAACGGTCTTGGTCAGGACCGAACTCCGCTTCAAGTACTTTGTACATTTGGTGTCATTTTATTATCATATGCTTGCTTGAAATCAACAAAAAGTACCAATTATATTATACATCTTACCTCTAGAGCCTGTCCCCCATATTCAAACATCTCAGTGGTTATATTTTTTCATCTATTTGGTTGGCTTCATATTCCTCTGTCTCCAACTCAGTTTGATATGTCTGCTCGATAGTGTTTGGGCTATTTAATAATTCCTCGAAGTACTCTTGCCATCTTGCTTTAATTTCGCTTTCCCCACGTATAATGTGACGTTCTTTATCTTTGTAAAATATTGGTTTCTTTTGATATCCTCTTTTCTCTGTCTTACTCCATCACAAAAGTTTCTAATTTCTCGATTCTTATAATTCTCTTCTATATCTGTCAGCCTATCTGCCATATACTTCCATTTTTTATCCTCATGATTTTTTTAACTTGTTTTCTTCGTTTTTCATATTTATTTTTTGCGTCTACCATTCGTTTTGTAATCATTCCCATCCTTTGCATTTCTTGTTAATTTCTTGTTGGCAGTCGCCATCAAACCAATCTTTTTTTCTTCTGTTCACATGTCTATTACAATGACTTGCACATGATTCATTATTTGTTTTATTTTCACCCAATAATTATTTACATTTTCTTGCAAACTTCCGTATCGATATTATTATTCTCATAAATAGTGTCAGCATTCACTATAATTTTGCTGAACGATGTCCTCGGTAGCCTGTCGGGCCTCCACACGTCCGGCGCATGAAAGAAGTCCAGATTAGTCATAAGCGACCCAGAATTTTAGTCTTTTTGAAAAAATTCTATTTTGGAAAGGCTACCAAGGCAGCCGAAACAGTTTCAATCAGCGGCCAGTATGAAATATAATGAATCAACTTTACAAAGTAATTGGCAGCATCCAATGGGTTGTTTTAACTACCATTTAACACCATTTCACTTTGATCGATGTGTAATGTCACATATTGTCGAATTTTCATTCCACGATATAATGTAGGGATGTAATTATAAATTTTTAAGTTTCCACGATACCGTCGTAGTGAAAACGTAATGAAAATGTGTTATACATAAAAGCGGTTTGGAATGAACTATTCATGCATCCATTCCACGCGCTCACGGTTTTTCATTACTTTAATGATATTTTATACTTTTTTGTTTATGTGTATGTCTATGTCTAAAGTCTGTTATATGAAAAAAATTAAATAGATATCATTTCTTCTTCTAAAAAAAGAGATTTGCGTTGCTCCTCATTTCAGCGCTACCGCTGTAAAAAAATATTGTTCACACACATCCACTTGGAAAACCACCCTCACGCTCCCGTTGTCTTACCCAGATTCTTCCCCGAGTTAAACAAGTTATATATCCAGTGAGAGATAAGATCCTCGCGAATTACTTCTTAACTCGAGTTTAAACTCTGAAACGGTCTGTCGGAATTGTCATCCCAACACCATTGCTCTAACGACTCTAATCTGGCTCTCGTTAGAAACCCGGCTCTAGTGCATTTGACAAATTTACAAATTAATTAGCACAGACCCTTCGCTTTGATTGTGTAGTTTGTTTGAATTGCATACCTGCGGATTTAGAGCGTGAGGATAGAGGCTATTCAGTTTTTGCATTCTATCGCAGAGAAGATACCCTCATACGCAGTATTTTATTGTATATGATATAACTAAGCGGGGCACAGTGAGGAATAGTCCAAAGAAACTTAACGCCGAAAAATGAAGTTTCCATTTGAATTTTCAACTACCCACGGCAATAGGCGTAGAAAGTACTGTAGTCGCAAAAAATTTCTAAATCAAGTTATTATGTTTTCATGATGTTTTATGACATATAGGTCACAAAATACCATGTGAATAATTTGCGTTGGTTTGTCTGTCTGTCTGTCTGTCTGTACTCTGTCTAGTAAAATTCTTCGCCTCTCCATAAACCGGAAAGTATAATATACATATATTTTGATGAAATTTTTACACGAGGTTACTATTGTGGGCTGTGTGACTGCATTTCAACGGAATGTGGATCATGCATAATGACGTGATGTAAGTGCTGTTGAGCTCTTGAAAATATCGTCAAGTATACTGCTTCTGTATCTCACGCCCTGTTGTTGTACGTTATTATAGATTTTGATCATATTTAGAGCTACTGACCCACCTGAAGTACGTTTAGAAGTGACAGAATTTATAGAAACTTTTGAAAACTTGGAGCTATCGGGAATATTCAAAATTATAAATGATTTATTTTTTCGTTATTTTTTCCAATTGAAATATCAATAACTCCAAAATCTGATCCATATACTCATTTATAAGCTGATGTCATTGCGTAGGAAATATAATAAAAACCTACAACTACAAAATCTGGTAAATGAGGGCACTGTATCTATGTAATCGGAAAAACAGGCAGAGATGATCTCAATTAAGGACCTTTATGATATACCTAGATACTACATTCAAGAGGTGATAAGGAATATCTGTAGCAAATCAATATCTGAACAGCTTTTAAAACAATGCATACAATAAAATCCCCCCTTTACTACACAGAGCAGGCAAATGAGTTGATATAAAAAATTCAATACAAAAAGACAGAAAACAGATTAAAAAACTTAAACACAACTGGGGAAGCAGGACACTAGGAAATGAGAGCAGTTTTTCATACCAAAAGAAGACGAACAACTTCAAATACAATGTCAAAGAATCAAATTTTATGAATCAGTCAATCTCTTCATATGTGATTTTAATCAATAACCAGGACAAGGGAATCTTCATATACGTTGTATAATTTTTATATTAAAAAATAATATTGAAAAATATATCATCATGATTCTGAAGAGGGGCTACTGTATTACATATACTGCGACAGAGGATCTAGTACACAGTGCGCATAAAATCCATTAAATCCTGCAGAGATCGCAGTTTTGGCAGTGGTTCTGGGGCGACAAAGCATTAACCCTCTTTTTTCATAAATTTGTCAGCCGGCCAACAGACTCGGTTGTAAACTGTAACAGCTTCAATGTCGTCGACCGCCGTTGCGTCTCACTATAAAAAGCTTGTCTGGCTTCCTCTACTATTGGGGGCGATTTCCCTCATTTCTCCTTTTAAATTATGGATCATTGCTCTGTTGTGAAAGACATCGAGGTGTACGATGGGCGATCAAAAAGTTTCCGTGTTTTCCAACTGGTGGAATTGCTGGGGGAATATGGCATGACTATTGACTGTCATATATCAAATGGCGCCATATTAATTCATTATATCTTCTACTGACCGCTAATTGACACTAAACACGATTGACTGCAATATATTCGCTTTTTTAGTATATCAATAAGTAAGTAATATGAGTTCAAGTTCCTATAATAGTTGGGCTGTTCTTCCTTTTAGACTTCGGTGCTAATCCATTTCACCATTACATTTTTCCTTCATGTACTGCTAAACTAATCCTAACTATGGGTCTAGGTGTCATTGTTGTGTCTAAAATTTTAGTATTTTTTTAGGACAATCGTACATCCAGTAGAAAAATTATGAATCAGAAAGAGATACGATTCAGAAATTAAATGCACCATGATAGATTTCGGTCTAACTAATAGATTAGTTTTTCTTTGGAATCTATGATTGTTTTGTATTCCTCCACAGAATGGAATAAAAGTAATATCGATCCGCAAATTGCATTTAATTTTTGGATGGAAAATCATGCGAAGAATTGAAAGCGAAGTTAGAAGCGGTCTATGGTGACCTTTCATCATCTTTAACATTTGTCAGGTATTATTGTTTCAACAAATATAATTGTGGTCTCATATACGTTTTGGATGACAAGCAGCCAATCAACACGGTAGACGTGACTACCAAAGAAATTGTTGAACTCGTCCAGGACATGATTCTCGCGAATCACTATGCTGAAGTGCGAGTAGTGGCAGAGGCCATAGGGGTGTCGTATGAAATTGGAAAATTAAACCAATAAAGGTATGTTTTCGATTTTAACACGTTTTATTAGTATTCCATATTTTTTTAGTAAGGTTATCATATCTTCCAACGGAGCCTCGTTCAATTTGATCAAATAAAAACATCTAGAAAATTTCAGAACGTCCACTAGCAATATGATGTCTTGGTTCGATAATAAACGCTGCTTTCTGAGTAGACCTCTGATCGCTCCAAGTAATTCATTCATTTCACACCACTATTATCGTCAACGTCTTTCAGCGTGGTGCGGTGCACCTCTTATTTTATGTCTGCCTCCGCGCCTATTATTTTACGTAGTTTTCTATATTTAACCCTCCCCTTAGGATAAATGAGCTGTTGAGAAGTTGAAATCGTAACGCAGAGAAAGATAAGAAATTGGCCGCATTTTTTGAGGTCGGACACCTTTTTTAGTCTTTTTTTACTCCAAGAAGAACAAAATTACCTATATAATGAAAAACTATTTGCGCCAAGATTATGAAATGCTTCAGTCAACATTATAGTATCATCATAGGTGGTATACATTCTTTACCTCATACCAAGATTTATATCTGTTCGATTCAAGATTCTGGTAATCTTACATCCAAGACTCACCAAAAATATAGTATCTCTACTTTAAGATCTTTATAGCTTTACGTATATTGGAAGATATACGGTAAACTAGAATGAAATCACATATTTTTTGTATAGGTTGTAGATGATCTTACTTGGTGAAACTATTCCGTGTATCAGACAAAATGCTGTGTATTTAACACAGAAGTTTCACAAATAAATCTCGGACGAACAATCCGACGATGATATATCTGACAATGTATTTTTATATATGTATCCGTTACTAAACTGAACATTCATAGCTACTATCAGATACCACGTTTGAAGTAACTAAAATACTAACTCTGGAATCTCCTAAAATAAAAAAATCATTCGGTAATTTGCTTCATAAGTTCTACCGGAAAATATAATTTCCGGAAAAAAGACTATAAGATCGCAAAAGCTGCTTATGGATGGCAATTGAATGCTCATACCTCTTAGAATTGTGTAGGACATTCAGATGCTATCATGAAATTATTGTAACCAGAAAACCGGTTCTATTTACAAAGCATCGCCTCAATACTATACGCCTGTTAATTGAATATGCAGGCACACAAAGTTAGTACTCAAATAATCTGTTGCAGCGTTTCACTAGCTTGTTTTCTACTCCATAATTAACCACAACTACCTCCTCTTGTTTTGAATGCGTACTCTGCATAGCCTCTATTGAAACGCAAAGTGTAGCCCTCAGCAGCGACTCGCAAGAAATACTAATTAGATTTCTTTTAACTTTAAAACTAGCGTTTCAGAGAATTGTGCCTCCAAGCGTGTTAAGTAGGAGTGCTGTTGCAGGGTATAAGAACATCTCATACCTATACACATACGCGTATAGTAGGAATTAGTTTATCATTATTAATAATATTAGTTCTCAGGCCATAGGCAACAAACGTATTTTGGCTACAAGCTTTTTATGCAATACGTTTTATGGATAATACCGCCCATTTTTGTCGCTAGGTCTCTATAAACTCAATACCCATTATACTGATCCTGATTGCATTTGGAGAAGGATCTAATGGGGGTACGTAGTAGGTTTTTTTTCCTGAGAGCCTCCCATGTTATCTGGAGTTAAGGTTCCTTGTTCGCACAGATATTTTTTTAGCCATCCAGATATGTCCTGTCAGGTTTGCAGGTACTATGCAAAGCTGTAATGATTGTGGTTTTAACACACAGTTTCACAGATGAAAATAATGGTGAAAAGCATTCACCAATGCTGTGAGGCACGTTACGCAAGGCCTAATCACGCTCTAAAAGATAAGTCTATTCACATTGACTTTAAAATGGTAGAAATTGTAACCGTCGGGGAACAAAATCCTCGGAAGCTCATTCCATTAGGCTGAGGTTCTCTAAAATAAAGAATCTTGGAAGAGGCTTATTCTGGGTGCTGGAAGTTTGGCCTGGTGAGGACATTGGTTGAATTATGCAATGGGGATCCCCAAATGGAGTTCAGTTTAACGCGCTAAAGATTCAGGCAACAATCCTGACAAAGAAATCGCATACTGGTTTGCCGGTTGTGGAGATTGAGGGAAGCCCACTATGCCGGCATCGCTAGATCGTCTGAGGGACCTCTTCCACTCCAGGAAATTGTATTCTCCGGAATAAGTGCTGCTGCTCTACAAGGTCCTAAACATTGAGCTGCCACTAGACGTAGATATATATCAGGGACGGTGGTGAATAAAGGACAGGACCCTGAGTAACGACTGCACCTATGCTGCATATATCGGAAGCATATCCATCCAAGATCACAAAAAAGAGCGGTCCCTGAGAAAACTATCCAACCATTGGATTGATAAAAATGTTTACAAAAAACTGGGTCTAAGCTCTGCGGAGCAACGTTTCAAGATGATGGCTGATATTTGGTTAGATCCTATTGTGGAGTGAAACAATGCTTGTGTCATAGAGTTGACATGAGACAAGCAACAGAAATGCGTATAGTTAAATTTCAACATGATGATAAAATAGGGAACAGGATACTGAATAACGAATAATCAACATTTATTTGAGTAACCTGAATCCATTTATATATAACGAGGTACACACATGAGAGTATGTCTCAAAATGGATACATACCCATTTACAAATTAGTACTAGTTGGTGGAATAGAATTAATTGCCAATTTGGATGCGGCCCGTTAAATTAACTAAACGAGCTGGACTAGCAACATCAGTACACGCTTGCTGCAGGACATGCTCAAAGTTTTACATTAACCGCAGGTTTTTCCAAGCGCAGACTGAAAATTTGCTTTATAAATCTCTCAAACAGATTTCTTGATATTGAGAAATTGTTGTAAAATCAGAGATCTTTAAGTAAATTTTATTGGTTGGTGAAAAAGTCGGACAAGTCTAAACGTAAGCAATTGAAAAAATATACTACAGCAAATGCTTAAATATGTTGTAACTTTATCAGTTATTCGTGTAGATCTACCATTTGTGTACAAGTTGAATTTTTTTGCAAGGCAAATATCGACATGCGTTAAGAACTGAAGAAAATCTTCTATTGTTGTAAGAAGTTTCGTATAAACGGTTCTAGTTGTAGTAGGATAGGAAATTTCTTCCAAAGTCATCTACTGATAATCTCGAATCCTGAAGATTCATTTGTTTGGCTAGCTTGTATTTCAAAATATAAAATTTTATGTTGCGGGCATCATAACCAGATTTTTTTTAAATTAAGTGTCAAAAATGACACACATCATAAGGCCTACATTTGATACAAATCATCAAATTTTATCATGAATATTGACGATGACGTATTTTATTTGAAATAGCAAAGTTGATGTCAATAAATTGGAACTTGCAGAAAAACTAAAAATACTGTATTCACGATTTATATGACTACTCGTTGAGGGGGGGGGGTCGTAGAGATGCGTCATCACAAGAAGGACATCAAAGTATATGATATTCGATGCGAGGAATATCATGATTGTAATTTGTGATAATTATTTTCGGATATTGTATGATGATTAAAATCCGTTTCTGCGGTCTATCAGTTGGTTGATCGGTTTGCAAGAAGATATTGCATCCTATATCAATTTAGGAAATTGCATCAATCGAATCGCGAGACTGCGGGCTCAAATCCCGATTACTACTCTTTGGATTCTCAGACTATTCAAATTTAAATTAATTTGCTTCTTTCGCCATGACCTACGTATATCATGTGGAAGGAGACATCATTGCCAGAAATCAGATAACTTAGAATAGAGAGCGCATATTTGGGGGAGTTTATTTTACGCGCCGCCCGCCCAGTTGCAGCAGACGCGGCCGCAGCGTTGAAGTCTCGAGAATATAAAGTTGCTAAATACTAGGATATATATCTGAAGGAGGCAGGGAGTTTACAACGTTTATCGTCGAGAAATTAAGTTTTATGTTTGCTAAGGAAAGAGGAGGATCAGAGGAAGGCTGGATGTATCAAATATCATTTGCCTTTTCTCCAGATAATGCTTCTCACACTCTATGCCGTCAAGTCCAAATAAGTTGCATGAGGCCATTCAGACAAGACGAACTCTCCTAAGTAGTTTGCCATGCATATTAGCAGCAACGTATACCTAGTACCAGTCCAATCCTCATTAAGATGGCTTATCCTTATGATTAATAACATTTATTCATATTTGAGTTTAATGCTCAAAGTCAGTAGTGTTAATTTCACATATAGAATAGCTGCAAATTTATGACTGGTTGTTGTACTCAAAAGCATCGTCAGACTCTCAATATGACTTCGGTAAAGTTGTACGTATCGGATGTATTTTCATATAACGTGAACGAGCAAGGTCACGATAAGATTCAAATGCTACATACTTCTTTTTGTGCCGGTTTCTTCTACGATCTGAGGGTATGAATTTTCATACTACATTTCATTGATACATATTATGTGGTTTGCTATTTGATTCATCTTACATGTGGTGGCCGCTAATTGATACCACTCATGACCACTGAATAATATCTTTTAATTTAATTGAAAAACGGTGAAAATAGTATAAAATTACTAAAAAATACTAAATCAAAAGTATTTTACCTCGAAACTTCATCGGTACTGGTACTTCGTATTCGTTTGTTGCAATCAAAGTAAACAATAACAATATCAACTGTTGTAGCTATTTAAACCCTAAAATAAGATATACTGTGAAAATAGAATTAAGTATATATAACAAAAAACATAGTAGCTCCATTCAAATAATGGCGCCTGAGCTAAGTATTATATGGTACGCACATTCACCTTATTTTTGAAATTACATTTTATTCTTATTTTTCCCTCTTAGGGCGGACTGTGTGTAATAAAGCTTTTGATTTAACTGGATTGTTTGACTGAATTATTAAACCAACCAACATATTATACACATATGTACATTCTTACGCATAGAAACAAAAGCTCCGCGTTTGAAATAGCTTTAGCTCCATGCTGAAGCGTGCATCTGATTGCCAGTTATTTCCGAACTTTAAATATAGCAGGAAGGAAATATCACATGTTATTTATTATATGTAAATTTGCCTCAAAAATTAGTTTATCAATATGAGTATTATTCATATATGGTTCTTAAATATATGCGGCAACTGAGTTCTGAAGTGTATTCTTATCACTTTATCCTTTCCTTTTCGGATGTTAAGCAGTCATCTTCAGTGCTGCAATATCGATATTCAACGAAGAAGTGGTTAGATTTGCTATAATAGGGGTTGATAATATAAACAGGTATTCTAGGCACAAAATTAAAATGTGATGTTAAAGTTGATGATAAAAATAATATTAAAATTATTTTTGTCGAAACACAACTGAACAAACTTTACTAATGTCTCGGTTGATTATAACAGCATTATTTTAATTCTGCAAATTTAGTATTCATCAATTTGTATTGCAATTTACTGAGGTAGCTGGAATTTTATCACAATTTTTCCAATAGCGATACGTGGCGTTGACTAAAAGTAACTAGAAATAATACGGATCAAACAAATCCTTATGTACTATTAATAATTAGAAAGGTTCATTTTGTGCAACGTAGTATGCTATTCCATCAAGCCGCCATACATGTTACGCTTGCAGGGCGATATCTGTTGGTTTTTTAGTGGCAACTGGAGGGTCAACAATATAATTCATTTATCAGGAGCGGCTGGGTTGGACGCGATATGCAGCAACTTCCGGTGCGGTCACCGCAACATTTACTATCGGCATATCTGTATGCCTTTTTAAACGAATGGTGAATGCACAGATATATTACAGAAATAGTGGATGCACACCTTTTGTGCCCTGAAATTGGTACGCATGGGCCGAACGCATATTATTAGTAAACATAGGATCAATTTTACCAATTTTAAATCTGTTCGTAGTGTAGAAAACTCTAAGCAGACGAACCCACGTGTATCGAGGATATGATAAAATAAGGTATCCAATGTTCATCATCCTACGAACGATAAGTTGCTGCTTTCAAATATTTACAATGATATATGAATTATAGGCAATTCGATAGATGTATGAGAGAAGGATTTTTTTGTTCTCAAACCGAATAAAAGCTCCAATACTGTAAACTCTACAGACCCATCTCACTTTTATCGTGCATAGTCAAAGCATTAGGACGATTGATTAAATTTATACTATTGTGGTGGCTTAAGTTCCATCCCCTCCATACAAACCAGTTTGCGTTTATACCATTTACAGGCAACTACATGCAATTGCAAATACTGTTATCGATATCTATCATTACTGTTCTAACAACTATTTGGTTGCAATCGTTTTGCATATTTCTGGAGCCTATGATCTGACACTTCTACAACATAAAGTTGAAAAATATAGCATTTTTTCTCTCATGTCAGTTACATTCTATCTCATTTGTATTGCATCAGCGTTCGAGATTTTTGGACCTAATATTAGCAACTCGTCAAGGGATCTATGGCTTACCCCAAGATTCGGTCTTGAGACCATTAATATTCCATTTATACACGCATGGCCTACACCGTATGCAGCTTCCGAATAAATTCATCTAATATGGCGATAACGTATGCATCCATACAGAAAATGCAAACCTTAGACAATGCCTAAATAGTCATGATTAATCTATGTACGGGTAAAACCTATGGTTAACATATAATGGCTTAACAGTACAGTTAGCAATATATCACCCGACACAATGTCCAACCTCTTTACAATATTGAACTAGATGGTTCTACTTCCAAACTGGACAACGAAGTCAAGTACTATGGAATAATTCTGGACCGAGAACTGGAAACCATTCATCAACTATAGCGCACCAAGCATAGTAAGAGTCTTAGGTTTTTTCAAATGATCTCCAAGGTTTCTATGTAAGGTCTATTTTGGATTATGGCAGGATCTTTTGTCGATCAACTATAGATTAAATACTCCGGAAGCTTGGCATAGTCCGGAACAAATTTCATAAATACTTTTTAGGTGTGATGAGGTCCTTTCCTATAGAACCAATAAACATTGAAGCCATAGAACCCCCTGTCCATCTACGCAGATGAATGCTAGTTTACAAATTCCTCATTGAACTGACTTTAAAAAGTTCAAATTTTTAGAAAGACATATAAACTGAATACTGAGGACCTCAGAAATAAATATTGGTCTAAACTGAACCTTGCAAAGTAACCAAAAAATTCACTATGGAGGCGCCCCAAGTCTCCGTGGGAGATAAACCTCATCTTGATGTTTCCCGACCCATGTCCTGCAAGAACTTTACAATTCCATTACACAGTGACGTACAATCTATAAACAATAGTATTTATGCACATGTCTGCTACAAACACCAAACAGCACGCATGTATATACTCAAGCTATCAAACAGTTTTTGGGAACTAGATGTGTTTTTTATATCCCTACCAAGGGTACGAGTACTCTATCATCAGTTGCGAATTTTCAAGCTCTTAAATCTTCTATTTGCCACATGAAGCTGAAGGATGTCACTACTTTCTCTGATTATTTATCAATTATTACGGCTCTCCTGTGGCATTGATTATATTATTGAATCTCGTACTTCATAAGCAACATTAAGAGTAAATAAGGGTTAAAGTAAAATGTAGATTTCTACTGAATAGAATAGTGGATAACCTAACCTAACGTTAGATACTGAATCTACCGCTTCATCATCAAAGCCAGAATAGCTTTAGGCAGCTATTATACAAGCAGACCAGGGAGCTTAACCTTCATACATCACGATTAAGTCGTTCATAATTTAGTATTCCGATAAAGTATAGTTAGCATTATAATACTGAAAATTGAACATGACTCAATACCATTCCAGTTAGCAAGGTTAAATATCATTTCATCTGATCTTTGTTGCCACTGTGAATGCGAAGGATGTTTAAGAACTTTTACACTCTACAAACGCTTTTATTCTAGACTTGTGAAATGCGGTGTCAGCGCTCCCAGGAATACCTTACATGGTCTGGCTATGAAGATGTTATCTAAAAATTCATTGAATTGTGATCAATATTAACATTATGATTAGTTGGGTTGCAACTTAAAAGATCCAATCAAACTTTTACACAAATCAAATGTTGTTTATCGTATCAACTGTTCAGTTTGTAGTAGAACATATGTTGGCCAAACTTCCCAAACCTTGAATAGTAGAATCTCCAAACATAAAAGTGACTATAGACTTTCTCTTACCACAAGTAGCCTATCTCAGCACTCTTTTGAAGAAAATCATGCAATTAACTGGAATTCAGCCAGAGTCTTAGAAATCGAACGCAGTTATGGGAAAAGATTATTTCTAGAAATGGTACACATTAACTCTACTGCCAACAATTTCATTATTAAAACAGACACTCAAAATTTAAGTAACATCTATACATATATTTTACAAGTTTCAAGTTCCTCATCAAGGGTTTAATAAAATACTGTTTTTCTCTGAAAACAGAATCTATAGTTCCTATCACACATTGCCAATTGAATTTACATAATTGCCTTTTCCTTATCACAGTAAGTTATGGAGTTCTTTCCTGCCACAATTCAACATTTCCATTTTAGGATGTTACCCAGATCTCCCCCCCCCCTACGTGATCCGTCTATGACTTGACACTTGCTCCCACCTGTTGACAATTAATAACATTCTATTATGGAAATGATCTCTTTGTTTTTTGAAAAATCACGAAACTACTCTGTTCTATGTCGTAAAACAGTGAACATTCGCAGATCATTGTTTGTCAATGTTGTCAGTCTTTCGATAAATATTTTTTGAACTTTTTTAATATGCTTGTGACTACTATTGGAGTGCTAATCTCCTTTTAACAATTAATTAGTAAGATATCACCAATACCTATGGTTTCTACCCAGCGTCTTCTGATCGATAACCTCATGTTCAGTAAGTTTACTTAAATCTAATGTCTATTTGAATGTTTTTCTATAGCATTGATTACTTTTTGTAGTGTTCCTGATGAAGCTAATAAATATTGGCGAAAGCTTGAATTTTGAAAAAAGAGACTTTGATATGTTGGCCTGAACAATCTCGTCTAGCTTTGTGGCAGCATCCCCAATATTCCCAGAAGCTTCTGTTTCAACTAGTCTGCCGAAATTACCTACCCTCTTCAAAAAAGTTAAGCCTATAGTATTTTTCTACATTAGATAATAGCTTTCGGCCAATCGGACGACCCCGTAGTGCCATTGGAATAACTGCTGTAGGTAAAATATTTATTGGAACATCTTGACTGCTCGATAGTAATTTGTTGGGCAAATGGTGAATTGTGTGATTTTAGTGATACTTACTACTCCTTTGATTATAAATAGAAGTGCTTGCTATAACCTGTGAAGCTGCACCATCCGCAAAACGAGTTGAGACAGTCGTGCTAACGGTTCATTCACAGCAGCATTTGCTTCACGCTAGCTATGCGATACCTATGGGTTTTTACACCAGCCATGAGTAATGGCAGCCACCATCATTCATTATCAAGGGTAGCCGCGTTGCGCTAGCTGCAATATGCTACAACGCCTCAACGCTATCGGCATCGACCTAACATGCCCACCGCAGCTCTGCTCTAAATATTAAAATTGATGATAAGGTTAACGGCGGACCATCATGCGGGGATGTCACGTTTCGGTTACGACCACGGCCGGTGTGGTTACACCTACCAAAGAATCATACAAAATTTGGAGAAGACCTCGGTCGTAACGAGGTTATCTTCCAGGGGATGGGGAGAGAACAATTGGGATTTTGCCAAATATATCCCAAATTTTGCCGACTATTTTATATATATAGTCTGATCGAGATAAAATCCTGGTCCGGGCCCACTTCCAAAGACTAATACACATGAAAATATAGTCTCAATTCAAGAATTTCGGTATTTTGGTATAAATATACCCAAGACACGAACATCTGATCCTACTCCAAGAAAATTTACTTGATAAGAAGATTATTTTTGATTTGAACCAAGAAAACTTTATTTTCGAATACAATACTTATTCTGAAGAAATATACACGAAAGAAAAATATAATCCTCTTCACAACTAATACTTCAAATCTCCTCTAATAAGTATTCCATTATTTTATAAGGATATCATATTTTCCAACGAAGCTCCATTTACTTGAATCAAGAATACGAACATTTTGGGATTCCCCCCAAGTAATTCATTTACTTGTCTGGGATCATCACGAAAATTCAGCGGTACGCGTGTGCCTGTTTTTGCCCCGTTAGTTTCTATTGGATTCCATATTAACCACCTACCTGTCAGGATGAATGTGCTGTTAAAAAGTTAGAGTTGTGACTGTTTTGAGTAACTCATACAGGTGTACAGATGTTGATGTGATATGAATTATATGTGAGTGGTGAATAAGTTCTATCACAAATAGTGAACATATATTATCTTTTAGATTAATTACAGATACATATTTTTTATATTTTGTTTATCTGAAACTTGAATTATGAGGTTTTGGTGTTCTCACTTCCAGGTGTGAATTGAATATATTTATTTTTATTTATTCTATATGCTCGAAAATACAGTATCTTCACTTTAAGACTGTTATAGCTTAGCGCATATAGGAAGATATGATATACTTGAATGAGAGCGTATATTCTTGGTGAATTTACTTTTAATGTGTAAGCAAAAAAAATACTAAAGATTACGAATATGCTACTCGATATCACTTCGAACTTATCCATATGGCCTCCTTAGAGAAACCTGACATGCAAAAAAGAATAAACGCCATGGATCAGTTGTAAACAATAATTATCTTTAATAACATTCAGCAATACAATAGAAGGTTGCTATATGAGGAAAATTACTGAATTTCATTTATATATTTAGCATATCGCTGGATTCAATCAAACTGGAGCAGCACTGACAAGGTGATAAAAACAACAACGGACACACCAACACAGTGACAGAGCGACGAACCAACAGCAAGGCCAATAGGTATAAGTGGCAACATATTATCCATAACCAAAAAAATTGCTTGATCAAAATACCTCACTGGCTTATGTGTGGATAGTAATAAACTTGTTTATTTCATGATATCTGATACGCCCTATTCAAAAATAAAATCTCGCAATGTGTTATTGAGTTGTCTTTTAATTGAAGACTGTAACATATCTAGAGCGTTTCAAAAGTAAAACAACAAAATAAACAATACTCGTAACATAGACACATCCATAAAAAATGGAACAAAGCTACAACTAAAAAAGGTTTCGTTTGAATTTGTTGAATGACGGCATAGTTTTATTCATTTTTGGAGACGCAGTTTCATTGAAGTTTTATGAGAGTATTTTCAACCATGTAGATTGTAGATGCTATTACTTCTTCATCATTTAGATATCAAATAGTGAATTTGAACACAAAGTTTCACAAATAAAACTTACTTTCAAAAATCGAAACCGGTCACGGAAAGACAGTTTTATTTGAGTTTTTATAAAAAATATTTTATCTGATCATTTCCAATATTTGTTAATTATTCTAAATTTAAATTACTGTGATTTTGTAGCATTATAAAATAACCTGAATCTAGTTTAAATTTAAAAGCTAAAACGTCGTGTTGAAACAATTTTTGATTCATAATAATTCAAATGACGTCCATACGTCCATTGAAAACGTATATCTTACCGATTACTAAATGACGGACAGCGGTCCGAGTGCAGATCGCCGACCGATTTTGATTGGACCTTAACAATAAAATAATATTTCGCTTTTTTCGTTTAGTTCCTTCATTGATATTTCTAAATATTATAAATGAGATTATAAATATACAAATTTAGATAAGTACCCGTTCGAGTGTTAACAGAGAGAACACACATGACTGATGTAAACGACAAGGGGGCGGGTGGTGTACATAATAAAAACAGCCTGCGGCAGTCATATTATGTTAAACACGAACCACGAATGACACTAGAATGGTGGACCATGAAATATCCTGTTAGAATACGAACAAAACCCAAATTTTCGTGTACAAATAGTGTTATTGGGGTAAATAGGATCAAGGACATCAGCTTTTCAGAACAACATTTACCCCGTTCCAACTATAGAAATTATTATTCACTTGTCCACATATCAGTCAAACGCTGTATAAACAATCTCCGGCAAACACGATGCTGCATACGTAGCGAAACTCCGCTGTATAAAAATCGGCCACGATAACAGACAGGATGGAGAGTGTTTCACTCCCTGCAGCAACGAGCGGGCAGCTATACAGGATATGAGCCATGAAACTACGTCTTCCGTCGGGTATGCGTCAGTGGCGCCGCTACGGTGAGTGTAGAAAAAAGATAGAGTTCTTATGTACACCTAAAATACCTAACTAATATTTCCTCAAAGCTTTCTAAATGACAGCTTTAATATTTCTTTATTCTTACATCCATAATGACTGTAAAATAGTCAGTATCTACTAAATCTAAGCAATTACCATCGGGAACGAAGAAAACGCTGTTTGCCGCTCCTATCAAGTAACTACGATACCGAAGTAAAGAGCAAAACAATAAAATGCTTTAGGGAATAATCTTGAGTGATCACACGCGGTGCATAGGTCTTTAGATAGGAAAGATGTTATCAATGTTCTCCAAACCTACAAATGGGCCATAAATTTGGCTCAATGTTTCGTTATGATTTGTTCTTGCATCCCAAATCTGAGGATATTTTATTGTTGCCTTGGGGTGCTCTTCTGCATGTTTTGTTTCATTCGACAGACAACTTTGCATTTTTTGTATTTCAATGCATTAGGTCACTTATTTTACATTTATCAACAACATAAACACCTCATCTATATTGTATCCTTCCACAACAGTCCATTCTATGATACTAAGGTCTTTTATGAAAACAAAAACACTCTCTTGGAAGCAGTCGAAGATGTGATTATAATTCATTTCAAAGTTTATATTTCATTAAGTGTATACTCTCGACAATGCATCAGACCTGCTATAGACATGCATGTTTCGTCTTTAGCCTAAACTCGTCAGTATAGCCTGGCGGTCTGAGTGTAGAGAGCAATCGGGTGTTATATACGTGACCCAGTCAAGGGTATGATAGCAACATGAACTCACCTAAGTGTCGCCCTCTATGAGGACGCTCATTGACATCTTACAAAACCAAAGGTCCTAACACCTGGACTGCCTTGAAGCGGCAACCGATGTCCCTTACGACATCTGTCAATAAGAGTGAACTGATTTTCAGCGACATCTCTTGTTTTTCGTAAACACTTTTACAATGTACCGTTATCTCGGCTCATTCATATCAGAAGCTGACAACTGATATTAAGTGTATGCTCTCCGCAATGCATCAGGCCTGCTATAGACATGCATGTTTCGTCTTTAGCCTAGACTCATCAGTATAGCCTGGCGGTCTAAGTGTAGAGAGCAATCGGGTGTTATATACGTAACCCAGTCAAGGGTATGATATCAACATGAACTCACCTAAAGGTACCTGTATATTAAAAGTGAATTTCAAATGAGATTGGCTAGACATTCAATTTGAAGGAATAAAACTACCTCGACAGTCCAGAATATCGAGGAAGTGTGACTGATTTGCCTCCGCTCTATAGGTATTATCATGTCAGATATTCGACCGAGCATGATTCGCCAGTACAGCAAAAACTAAAGGAGCTCAACAGGCGCATTCCCACCAGATCCGGCTTACAATACATCGAACAAGCCTCTTCCCAAAATAATTGTAGAATGACCTACCAGGGACTTTATTCCTCAGTGGTTACAATCTACCGCATTTTAGGTCAATGTAAATAGACATTTATCCTCTCGTGGCAGTGCGATAGGCTATATGCCTTTGTTTGAGGTTATCTATAAAAAAAATGAAGAGATCCACAGTCGAATTTCAAGCGGCATAGAAGTGAAAATAAAGTAGCCCTCTGCCTTCCTGCTACCGCCGCCGACCCTGTTACAATCTGTTCCTCATGGATCTAATTTTAGGGCTGCCGGCAGTCGCAACGTCCCCTCGGGGGATCGCTGCTCCTCTACCACGTAACTTTTAATGCGTTCGTTAGCGTCTTTTATTTTTGCATTTAAATACTTTGAATATATTGCAGTTGGCTCGGCGAGAGTGGCAGAGGCAGCATGGCCTGGAAACTTCCTCAAGAAAACCTTCCTTTTTTTCCCATTCGAGGGCGTAAAGTACCGAGTCGCGCCGAAATGAACTTTTCCGAGATACACAAGGCACGAAACGGGAAAATGCCCATAAAGGGTACAAAGAACCTGTTCACACGTTACAGGAATATTGTATAATGGTGACACAATGTACAACGCATGTTGAACTTAAGACGCACAAGCCAAGGCTATTTTATGATATCTTTATGACGTGAATTCATGTCACTCATTATTCAGGCTGCCAGCCGGATTGTTGGTCTATCTGTCGGTGTGTAGGGCCATATTCCATATTTTTAAATGCAGTGCCTTATGTAATCAGCTGGGAATAAAGCAGATGCGAACCCCGACATCCATTTTATTCTAAGACTGGATCGTTTACAAGCATGGAAAAAAATCCTTAATACTAATACTTTAGAAAGGTTCAAGGTTCTAAAAAAACCCATTTCACTTTCAACTCCAATAGGCGGTGGGTGTATTGTAATCACTAATAATTTGAAATTTGAGATATTATGTTCTAGATGTTTCGTGACAGATGCATCACGATACGTCACTCATGTTGTTGTTTGGCCTGTGACTATCTGTCATCCATCTGAGCTTGCCAGTAGCGCCAGCTCACGTGCATGAAAGTAATAGAGATGAGCTAAGGAGTTGACCTTTTGACTTTTGCTTCCCACGCACAAGCTATTTTTTCAAAAGGAAGTTACATATTTCCTTCAAATTGTGTTTTACCAACTGCTATTACAGATTACTGGATTTTTACTGAGATAGCTAGGAGAGTATCATAAGCTTCTCCAAAATGGCATTATGTTGGTCGACCCTGTGTTTCACATACCTTCAGTTTGTCTCACATCACGAACCAAATTATCAGATAGCACAGACCCAAAAACTAAGCTTAGGGCAACTTAAAGAATTCCCGTTCCAGCCGTCGTTCGTAGGAATGGAGAGCTTCAGCAGTAGTTCTAGAAGGTACAGACAGAATTGTATGGTCGATCAGAATTTGGTACATGTCGCACCAACATACTGATAATTGAAGAAGTATCTAAAGACAAAGATGCTTCTCGTTGATCCGTGACAACATCGCAATCTACTGGACATGAGCAATGCTTTAAACATTTTCAATATAGAACTAAATGTCAATACGACAAATGTGATTGTCAATAAGGTAATGCATTATTTAACTCCGATTTTCATAATACCTTAATTCGTGTAAATAAATGTAAATTATAAATTCCATCTCGTCCTGGACCTTACCAGTAGGATCAAACAGCCTAGTCGAAAATAGTCATTATTGAAACGGAATAGTTTGTTCATTAATGGCATGCTTTCTAGCCATAATAAACCAGCACGTCAGTCATTCTTTGTACATGGACTGTTTCACATATATTATCTATAACATTCTCTTATATATGTATATATATATATATATATATATATATATATATATATATATATTTATATATATATATATTTATGACTAAGGGATACTTCCAAGACATTAGTTTATTCGCTATACATTTGCTATTGCCGAGTACATAGAGTGTACATAGTGTTCAATTTATCATACATATGTTCAATCACCTATGAGAACTATATACGCTCAAATGTACATTACATTTGGGTTTTTATTCAGTAGCAAGTAATTCCAGGACTCAGCGGTGCGATTTTTTTAATTCTTTTATTAAGGATAACTTTAAAGCGTCAGCTTTCATAGTAGATGTTATTCTGAGGATGATGTATAACGTAAAAATGAGCTACAATACAAATTCCCAAGTTTGTGGTTCATATATCAGGAATGAGCAATGAGTGATATTAAGAGGCACAGTGTGAAGTAAGAGCTCCAAAACTACAGTCGAAATCAGAAACTTTAAATACGCCGAAGCGTTATACAAATGTCCACCAGGTTATTACGCTAGTAGGCAGAGTAGCCATAACTTCTAGAGAAGGTGTTACTATCTTTAATGCTGTAGGATCATACCAAGCCTCTATTATTCCATGTTCACATTATCCCGGTAAAAATGTTTGATAACCTATTTGGCTGCGACAAACAGTCTCGCGTTATAAGAATAAGAAGGATCATTCAGCTGTCAGTGATAGACACATATTTTTATAATAAATTTGTTTCTTTATAATGATAATAAATATATTGTTGTTGTATCATTGTTCAAACTTATCAATACAAGCACACTTTGAAAGACAGATCATTTCAATAGGTATGTAGCCGTATATCAAATACTGCTATTATCAACAGTAAACCACAGGATTGAGCATCGAAGTATATCCAACAAGCGATATAAAATACAATTAAAAATCCGAGAAAAATTCATCCTCACTGGGATTCGAGCCAGAGACCTTCTTCGTGTGTGGAAACTGCTCTACCAACTTGAGCTCTATAGGCCTGAATACCCTTTTCTCGAGAGTCGCATAACAGTTTTAATCACTAAGTGCAATAAATAACAGATGAGACTTTAAAAATCCTGCAATATCTAGTAATTAATTGTAAACCCTTACTATGACCAAATTCAAGCAATTAAAATTATAATTGAAAAAACTAAAAATACATGTTTTAATAGCAGACTGAAAAGTATAAAATCTTAATTTAAAAAATGCGTGCTTGACATCGAATATTACAAATATTTCATTACAGTTATTTATGACAGCAAAGATTTTATAAACATCTATAAAAGTGTACCTAGTCCTGGCCTTTTTCACAATTGAATTACTGCTATTAAATCCTTTTTTAATTTTTTTGAAAACTATTATTTATTTATCTTCTTATACTCTCTATATGGATTATAATTATTATATGATGCATCAAAAAATTTTTAAGATTATAATATAAAGATATTATAGTTCGCTATATTCGCTATACATTTGCTATTGCCGAGTACATAGAGTGTACATAGTGTTCAATTTATCATACATATGTTCAATCACCTATGAGAACTATATACGCTCAAATGTACATTACATTTGGGTTTTTATTCAGTAGCAAGTAATTCCAGGACTCAGCGGTGCGATTTTCTTAATTCTTTTATTAAGGATAACTTTAAAGCGTCAGCTTTCATAGTAGATGTTATTCTGAGGATGATGTATAACGTAAAAATGAGCTACACTACAAATTCCCAAGTTTGTGGTTCATATATCAGGAATGAGCAATGAGTGATATTAAGAGGCACAGTGTGAAGTAAGAGCTCCAAAACTACAGTCGAAATCAGAAACTTTAAATACGCCGAAGCGTTATACAAATGTCCACCAGGTTATTACGCTAGTAGGCAGAGTAGCCATAACTTCTAGAGAAGGTGTTACTATCTTTAATGCTGTAGGATCATACCAAGCCTCTATTATTCCATGTTCACATTATCCCGGTAAAAATGTTTGATAACCTATTTGGCTGCGACAAACAGTCTCGCGTTATAAGGATAAGAAGGATCATTCAGCTGTCAGTGATAGACACATATTTTTATAATAAATTTGTTTCTTTATAATGATAATAAATATATTGTTGTTGTATCATTGTTCAAACTTATCAATACAAGCACACTTTGAAAGACAGATCATTTCAATAGGTATGTAGCCGTATATCAAATACTGCTATTATCAACAGTAAACCACAGGATTGAGCATCGAAGTATATCCAACAAGCGATATAAAATACAATTAAAAAAATCCGAGAAAAATTCATCCTCACTGGGATTCGAGCCAGAGACCTTCTTCGTGTGTGGAAACTGCTCTACCAACTTGAGCTCTATAGGCCTGAATACCCTTTTCTCGAGAGTCGCATATCAGTTTTAATCACTAAGTGCAATAAATAACAGATGAGGCTTTAAAAATCCTGCAATATCTAGTAATTAATTGTAAACCCTTACTATGACCAAATTCAAGCAATTAAAATTATAATTGAAAAAACTAAAAATACATGTTTTAATAGCAGACTGAAAAGTATAAAATCTTAATTTAAAAAATGCGTGCTTGACATCGAATATTACAAATATTTCATTACAGTTATTTATGACAGCAAAGATTTTATAAACATCTATAAAAGTGTACCTAGTCCTGGCCTTTTTCACAATTGAATTACTGCTATTAAATCCTTTTTTAATTTTTTTGAAAACTATTATTTATTTATCTTCTTATACTCTCAATATGGATTATAATTATTATATGATGCATCAAAAAATTTTTAAGATTATAATATAAAGATATTTTTTGTTAATTTACCAATTCCTAATTTATAGATTTGAATTTTTGTCCAAATTTATTGCTTGAGAAGTTTCTCGACATGAAGAAGCTCTTGCGTTCGAATTCCAGTTCTGGTTGAATTCAATGTATTCCCCCCCTCTTTTTGCGCTGCTGTTGCCAGGTAATTTTTGAGCAACCGCATATAGATCTACAGTTACTCCTAGTTATATATAACGCATTGTCACATTTTCGTGATAGTTTTTTTTTGGGGGTGAGAAGAGAAATGCTTTTACGAACGAAGGCGGGACACCAACAGTGCAAGGACTCGCAGCAGAAGGCTGTAATACCTGCTAAAGCTCTCCTCGTAGCTCTTGGTTTATATAACCCATCCTAGAACTGCGTTGGCATTGCTTCAGGATGAACCCCAGTTTTAGGTACCACACCCCAGTTACCTACGCCTAGAGCGAGCCTGGGCTCGCAGCTATTGGCCGGTATCGCACGACGGCAGGGGAGACGTCTCCCCTGTCCTGTACCTGTCGTGGTCAAGCGCCAGCACTCCCCTTGTGGTCTAGATTTTCCTCTAGTCCGCCTCTCACGATTACTCCAGCGCCGAACGCTAGAAATAAACAATCACCACCCAGTGATCCCGACTCTGAAGCATAGTCACGTTGTCGGGTGTGATTGTCTCTCCCACTGTGCTCTCCATGTTAGTTTTCTGCGCGACCCAGCGGCCGCAAACAAGGAACGTATGTTACGCGGAGTCCACCAGAAGTGGGCAGCATTGGCACACCGGCGATGCCTTCTTGCCCATCCGGTGGAGGTACTCCGCGAACGCTCCGTGACCCGACAGAAACTGTGTCAGGTAATATGACTTGGATCCGTGAGACCGGTCCAGCCAGGGTTGGATTTGGGGGATCAGTCGATGTGTCCATCGACCGTTCTCCCCGTGGTCCCACTCCTCGTGCCACCCGAGCACAGTCTATGCCCGGCGGTGCCTGCCGTTCCGGAAACCCCTCAGACGTTCGAGGTACTTCAATCCTCTGTCCTTGGCGAGCCCCATAATGGGGATAACTCCGGCGATGACCATCACTGCTTCAGCCGAGACTGTTCTGTAGGTCGGGAGACTCTCAGGGTACCTCTGCGCTGCACTGAGGTGAGGCGTTTTCAGTTGCCCTTGAGCTCCAAGGCCCCAGCCCATATTTGGGCCCCGTATAGTAGTATGGAATTGGCCACACCTCTCTCGGCCTAGCGATGTTGGCTGAGTCCAGCCAGTAGCTTGGATGCCTTCTCCTGAACCCTGCGGAGATGCTAATTGAATCTGAGCCGAGAATCAATTCAGATACCGAGGTATTTGGCGCTCGGACTGCTACCGTACGTAGGATGTTGACGTGAAAGTCATCATCGAAGCCTCTCCTTTTGGTGAGAACCACCAATTCCGTTTTTTGAGCAGCCAGCAGCCGGTGTTGGATGAGCCACCGTGCTATCCTTCTGACTGCCCACTCGATCCTGCGCTAAAGTGCTGCCTCCCCGTGCCCACACGACCAAGGCCACATCGTCGGCAAAACCGACAAGTCGGCAACCGGGCAGCATCGCCAAACAGAACAGGCCATCGTACAGGAGATTCCACAAGTCGACCATTGTGCAACACTTGACGTAATGCGCTTTGTACGCCTTCCTTCCGTTATCTCGAACCGGAGCACACGGTCCTTGAGATAGTCCTCTAGGACGTTGTAAATGTGCTCCGGCACCTGATATCTGCGGAGGGCGACAAGGATGTCCTCCCACCTTGCCGAGTTGAATGCGTTCTTCACGTCCAGTGTCAGCAGTACACACACATCTCGACTTTTGTGTGGTTTTCTCCAAGCTTCTTTTACCCATTGCATAACCTCTTCTGCTGCCATTGTTGTGGATTTGCCGTCACGGAAACCGTATTGGTTGTCCTCAAGGTCTGGACCCGTCGCCACGGCGCTCCTGAGCCTGCTCCGAATGAGCCTCTCGAAAATCTTTCCTGCGTAGTCAAGCATACACAGTAGCCGAAACGACGACGGCGCTACGGGATATCCTTTGCCTTTGTCTAGAAGGACGAGGCGCTGGATCTTCCATGGGCCGCCGAACACATGCTCTGTACATGTCCAGCAGCGCACCAGGCTTCTCCTTTGACACGACCATCAGGACCTCGTTGGGAATCCTGTCTGGTCCAGGAGCCTTTCGATCTGCCAGGTCTGCTGTCCCTTGGTTCAGATCCTCCTCAGCGAAAAGGGGAGCATCTTCATCCACAGTGAGCTGTCGGCTCTCTCTCACTGGGTGGTCGAGAAAGAGGGTATCCACGACTGAGTTGGTCGTGGCCGGATCCATGGGTGCGACCGGGACAGTTTTTCCAAACCTCTTGATAGCGAATTGGTTTCCGAGTTACCAGGGATCCCTATTAATTTCATCCCTCAACTCTGACTTACACCTGCCTTAGCTCTCCTTGATGGCTCTCACCAGTTTGTTCCTGGCGATCTTGTAGAGCGCCTCCACCTCGACGTCTTGCTGTCGTGACCTGGTCACTAGACGCAGAAGGCGTAGGCACTCCGCGCTTAACACGCCAATCTCGGGCGTCCACCAGTACGTGGGTCTCGAAATGGGCCTCCCGGCCCTCAGTGGCATGCTGCTATCGCAGCACTCCGATATATGGCTCATATTCTCCTCGATCAACGCCTCCACTGACTCTCTGCTATTGATAAGCGTCAAGTCGGCAGGAGGTGGTGCGTCCTTCAGCGCTTCAATCAACGCACCCTTTGATTTCGCACCGATCCGAGACTGGGTGTCGTATGCGCCCTCCACTGATGGTGAACGTCACGTACTGGTGATCACTCGTCGTGTAGTCCTCCAGGACCCTCCAATCCAGGAATCCGCGGGCGAGTGACAGTGACGCCAGTGACGTCGACGATTGACCCCCGCGTACCCGCTCGCCAGAACGTGGTTACACCACTAGTATCGAGGACAGTGAGGTCAAGCCTTGCAGCCATTTCCAACACTTCCGTACCTCTGGTGTCCATCTAGTTGGAGTCCTAGTTGATCGCTTTGGAGTTAATATCTCCCGCCACGACTAGCTCTCCTCCGAACCCCGTGATGGTGTCCTCGAGCGAAGCGAGTCTCGCTTTGAAGACATCCATCGAGATGTTCGAACAGCTGACCCAACACCTATAGCCACACTTGATCCAGACGAAATCGACCCAGGTTTCCGAATCCAAGACCGGGAACCGCTTCTTGTTTCGGATCTTGATGGCCGCCGTACCAGTCCAATCACGAAACCACCGACCGTGATCTTCATTTCTGTGTTGTTCGCCGAGAATGAGTAGGTCAGCCTTCCGGTCGCTAGCCAGCTGGTCCTACAGGTCCTGGGCCAGCCTGCTTCTCCCCAAGTTTGCTTGGAGTATGACCGCCATTTTTAGGTTTTGTCTCGCCTCACTACGGCCATCTAGGTCGCGCATCTTGTAGTTCCTGGAAGATGATCTGCCTTCAGCGATGTTCTGCTGCAGCACAGAGGCTGCAGCAAGGATCATTTTCGCATTCCTTTGCTTTATGTCACTCCTGCCCGCACCTCCAGCAGAGCTTCGTCCTATTGGGCTCTTTGCAGTTACCCGCATTGTGCCCGTAGCCGGAGAAAGCGAAGCATCTCATTGGTGCCTCTTGGATTCGCACCGGGCAAGAGGTCCATCCAATGCTAAGGCGCCATTTTTTCACAAGGGAGAGCGCCTGGTTGGCGTCCAGCCTTATCCTTGCAAGACTTGTACCTCCAGTAAAGAGAAGAAAACTGGAGTATGTAAATGCAATCATCACGACGTTTGTGGAAAATTCGAAATATTGGTCATGAATGCATTGGAATTGGAGATGCTTTCTCCAGGTACTTCACTATAATCAATTTTTTCCGCACTTTTTTCAGTTCCATGCATACATACACAAATTTTATCTGGAAAAAACTTCCATGGAAATAAGTTTTCGGAAAGTACCTTCACTGGGTCATAATAACAATTACGTTTCTGACATCGAAAACTGTTTAATAAAACTGTGGTAGGTAAATAAAGGTTTATTGATTAAATGACAGTCTTTTCTTTGTTTTATATTTATTACATAGCCAGCTTTTAATTTGAGGCGGGGTCCTATTCTGGAGAGGGGGGTGCTTCTTTATTACTGCCTGTATTTCATGCAAGGAAGGATATGTCCTTTTTGATATGTGTTCCTTGAAAGCTGCTAGTACTGTTTCCTTTTCCTCAGCTGTCCACCTTGTCCTGCGAACGCTTCCATATGATTGGGCTAAATAATACAGATTCATTTTAGTAAAAAAGGGGCAGTCATGCAGAGTCGTGATTGAACAGTAAAAATTAAATAATTATTCGATGTATAGATAGAGGAACATAAAACTAAAAGTTTGGAGTAACATGTGAAACTGAAACTTATCTTGTGCTTGTCTGCCTCATTCAGTGCGCTTTTCTGACCAATAAATAAAATCGCATTTGTTGAAATCAAGAAATGTATTGACGTTTCGGATACCTCTGCAGCCTCTTTAAAAGAACAAAATATCCATAGAAAGGATAAAAAGGTGGCCGAAACCTCAGTAAATTTATTTGGTTCCAACCAATGTAGTTCATTTATTGGCTAGAGCGAAGGATGGAAAGTTCAGTAACCCCTAACCAAATGTCTGCTAATTGGCTCCATCAGGTATAAATGAATGGGCATTTGCGCTCACGGGCTTCTATCATAAACATGCGGTACCTGACTAAGCCTGAATTGTCCTGGTTGGCTTCTGATTTTGGTTTTTCTCCCATACTTGTTTATTTAGAATTTATCAGTATCCACATGTTATGAGTACCCTTGTTCACTTTGGTGAGTGCAGAGGCACATTCATTTCGGCATAATGAAGCCAAATACTGTATCCCCTCGGGTCACTTATCCTTATATTTTTCTGATCTACTACAAGCTCTATATGGTATCACCCGCCAAATCGATTTTTCTCGCACAGCACGTATTCAGCCAACTATGTTAGGGTCTTCAAGACAAGTTTTGGAAATTTAGTTGAAGTCAAGATTCATTCTGAAGGTGCTAAATAGTTGGTCAAAAACGTGTCGGACATCAAAAATTGATTTGACGAGTGAATAGACTGTTTGGAACTTATAGCATAAAATGAAAATCATTCAATATTATGTCATAGAAAGTAAAACTTTTAGGATGACACATAATATCATAACTATGTTTATATAACAACATTGATTACAACGAAGTGTATCAGTATATCTTTCCGGTAAGTAACAAAACTATATTATATACTGACACATTTTTTTTAAGTCACCGTAGTTCATTCTAGTAGGTGAGTAAATAGCACAATAGATAGGGTTAAAGCACATTTTAGTTGCTATTTTTTTATCAAGTTTTCTTAGCTGCAGCAAAATAGGAACAAATGGAGCTCTACATGAGAGCAACGCATTTTGCATATAAACTTACTTCTTCTCCTAATGACTGGTGTGACAGATGATAGTATTGATTCGGGTGCTACGGTTACCGTTCGGGTCTCTTTCTTATTATGTATCATCTGCTGCACCTTACTAGCCGATAGCTTCATATTTTCTTCAGTTTCACCTTCAAGATCGTCTTCAAATTCTTCATCGTCACTTTCTTTCTCATCACCCCCTTGAACAATCTCCAAAAGTTTTGACATTTGTATGATCTCTCTAGTAAGGATGGGCTGCCTATACACATCTTTATGAATTTTTTCTTGATGGCCCAAGAAGTTTGCCAGATCTGTTACCTCATGTTCTTGTAGGTTGAGCGTAATGCAAGTTGTTGCAATATGTTTCCTAAGTTGTGTACCACGGAGTCTCTCGGGGTGATCTGCGCCACATTCTTCTGAATATCTTCGCATCAGACCGCACGCTTTCAAGTAAGGTTTCTTATTCAAGTCGCCTGGTATTCCAAAAACGTATGGGTTGTCATTTCGTACCCCAGATGCAGATCTTTTTTTTATAATAATTTGAACACATTCAATAGTCTCTGAATCCATTAACACAGGGACCGTTCTATTCAGTTTTCCTCTAATTTCAATCCTTGAATATTTTTTCGCTATTTCTTTATTTTGTTTGGACAATGACATATAGAGATCCTTATTTGTATTCTCGTCTATAGCATGTGCGTTTTTGAAATCTTCTATCAACATTCTCTCCAATTCACCTGCTCTTCGCCGATTGAATAGTTGGACAGAAACGAGAGTTAATTCTGCTAGTTGTATCCATGTTTCAAATGAAAACCTTTGTTTAATTTCTAACAACACTTTTTTTCTTTGACCTAATAAGTAGTCCCGGAGCTTTTTTATATCTTCCATGGACGGTAGTTCTATCTTTTTTTGTCTTTTCATTCTATTCTGTGATTCTGCTACTGTTCTATTTATATTTATATTCACTTCCTGTGTGAATATTTTCAAAAAGTCTTTCACATGCTTTTTCTTTTCATCATTATGCCTTTTTATGCACTCTGTGATCAGAATACTTCCTGACTGTTTAATCAATGTACTGAGGCTAAATGCCACAGATGGTGTAGCATAACTGCTTGTAAATTCATTAAATTTTGCGGCCGAATTGATTGCTTTCAACACATCATCCAGAAATTTTGCGTCATATATAGAAGCCAAATCAAATATTTCACCATTGATATCCTTGATTAAAACCAAGAAGCGCCCTAATAACCTCATTCGTTGGCGTATCATCTCATAATAACGTGGTTCTCTGTACTTTTCACACATTTTGTTTGCGTAAATGATTATCAATTCATCATAGCGAATAGCTGCAGCTACTAGATCATCGCGCAATGGGGGAAACAAATAATTTCTGACAATATCTGAGGCAACTGGGTGGATCTTTCCCACTAGTCTTTTGCTTAGGAGCATAACAGATCTAGTAGTTGTATTACTTTGCCCGCTACAAGTCCTGAAATGTATCTTTAATGTTGATTTAGAGAAAAATGCCTTACACTTTGCACAAGGCATGTAATCACTTGCTGTTTTAGAAGCCATTTTATTTGGACGTCTTGAAACAATTAGAGTGCCGTCATTAAAGTCTGTATCCGTATTGTAAATGAAATTTCCTTTCTTTCGTATATCTCCTATAATCTCTCTCCTCAATGGGTTTCCTTTCGGTAAGTTTATAAAACTATTGACTTCTTTTTCTTTATCATGTCTAGTTTCTAGATGACGTGCAATTTTTTGTTGTTTTGTATGGCAATACATGCAAAAATTGAACTTTTTGTCACCTTTTCTACCCCTAGATTCCTGAATAGTTAAGTCCTCATCATTGACGGGCCTCTCAATCAACTTTGGAAGTGTGAACGTAAAGTTTTCCTCATTTTTATCTGATGAGTCAATCGAATCTCTAAGACAATAGCTCCTACCATTGATCCCAGCAGATTCAGACATATCATCGTTATCTGGAAAATTGGATGGAGAATTTCCTTTGTTGACTTCATCTTCATCTGGCACGTAATCTGGATCGCTCAAAGAATCATCTTGAAATTCTGTAATGTTTGAAAGTAAATTAATTAGCGTTCGCCCTATCACTAACCAGTGAGACATACTTTCAAAGCATGCTTTTCAGAAAGAGGGGAGAGAGAGAAAGATGGAGAGACACAGAGAGAGAGAAAGGTGAAGAGGGAGAGTAAAAATGAGGGAAAGACAGATATACACATAGACTGGAAATAGTAGAATGAGACAGACAGATAAAGAGACGGGGGTCGAGATAGACAGGCAAAGTAAGAGAAAAAGATGCAGAAACAAAGACAAATACAGACAAAAATGCAGCGATAGAAAGACTGAACAGCCACTAATCAAGATCGATGGACAAAGACAGAATCATGTAATATTATAAATATACAATATCAATATTTATGTAAGTCATGATTTTTCGTTTTTTTTATGCATTGTATCTCGACGTTAGAGGATTCCATCTCTTGAATGTTTTTCACATAGGTAAGAATATGACAAAACTACGTATTTTGTAAATATTTTGAGCAGATATCTATAGAGCTAACAGAAGACAAAATAAAGAAGATATTACTCCACTACATATACTAGTCTGAAGATTTATGAAATTGAAGTAGCTAAATAAGCACGCTCTAGGTTAATTACCATGTCACTATGAACATGTTCTGTAGATAATGAAATTTGTATAAAACTATATTTTCATTGACGGATCCAGATCACTCTCCGCTTGTTCAGATCTGGAGCAGCCATGTATAGTGCTAGCGGCAACATTTACTTGTTAATCTTATTTATCAATTCTTGTCTGTCGCACAAGAGTTGATAAATGCTTGAAAAAAAATGTTGGCTATGCCTTAATAATAAAAATATGGTTAATTATGTCATATTCATGAGCGTCACTAGGAGGGCAAGGGTAGGATAGTTGATTCTTGGCTGGATAATCTAATACATGTATTCAGTTTTTATAACGTGCTGATGCAAATTTTTATTCGAAAAATGCCTTAAGTGAATGAAAAGACTAATTTGAAACTAGCTTACATTATAAAAATAGACTCATTTTAATCACAATTGTTTGTTTTCTATCAAAATTTGTACCCGCCTTGAAAATTGTTTGCTCCTCACACAATTTTTTTTTATAGGACTCCCCGTCTGTACTTTTCACACATTTTGTTTGCGTAAACAATTAATTCATCATAGCGGATAGCTGCAGCTACTAGATCATCGCGCAATGGAGGAAACAAATAATTTCTCACAATATGTGAGGCAACTGGGTGGATCTTTCCCACTAGTCTTTTGCTTAGGAGCATAACAGATCTAGTAGTTGTATTACTTTGCCCGCTACAAGTCCTGAAATGTATCTTTAATGTTGATTAAGAGAAAAAGGCCTTACAGTTTGCACAAGGCATGTAATCACTCGCTGTTTTAGAAGCATCTTTATTTGGACGTCTTGAAACGATTAGAGTACCGTCTTTATTTGTATTGTTATGAAAATTTCATTTCTTTCGTATGTCCCCTATAATCTCTCTCCTCAATGGGTTTCCTTTAGGTAAGTTTATAAAACTATTGACTTCTTTTTTTTATTATGTCGAGTTTCTAAATGACGTGCAATTTTTTGTTGTTTTGTATGGCAATACATGCAAAAATTGAACTTTTTGTCACTTTTTCTACCCCTAGATCCCTGAATAGTTAAGTCATTATCATTGACGGGCCTCTCAACCAACTTTGGAAGTGTGAACGTAAAGTTTTCCTCATTTTTATCTGATGAGTCAATCGAATCTCTAAGACAATAGCTCCTACCATTGATTCCAGCAGATTCAGACATATCATCGTTATCTGGAAAATTGGATGGAAAATTTTCTTTGTTGACTTCATCTTCATCTGGCACGTAATCTGGGTCGCTCAAAGAATCATCTTGAAATTCTGTAATGTTTGAAAGTAAATTAATGAGCGTTCGCCCTATCACTAACCGGTGTGAGATAGTGAGACAAAGACAGAATCATGTAATATTATAAATATACAATATAAATATTTATGTAAGTCATGATTTTTCTTGTTTTTTTTATGCATTTTATCTCGACGTTAGAGGATTCAATCTCTTGAATGTTTTTCACATAGGTAAGATCCTATATAACAAAACTACGTATTTTGTAAATATTTAGAGTAGATAACTATAGAGCTGACAGAAGACAAAATAAAAAAGATATTACTCCACTACATATACTAGTCTGAAGATTTATGGAATTCAAGTAGCTAAATAAGCACGCTCTAGGTTAATTACCATGTCACTATGAACATGTTCTGTAGATAATGAAATTTGTATAGAACTATATTTACATTGACGGATACCGATCACTTTCCGCTTGTTCAGATCTGGAGCAGCAATGTATAGTGCTAGCGGCAACATTTACTTGTTAATATTATTTATCAACTCTTGTCTGTCGCACAAGAGTTGATAAATGCATGGGAAAAAAATATTGGTTATGCCTTAATAATAAAAATATGGTTAATTATATCATATTCATGAGCGTCACTAGAAGGGCAAGGGTAGGATAGTTGATTCTTGGCTGGATAATCTAATATATATATTTAGTTTTCATAACGTGCTGATGCAAATTATTATTCGAAAAATGCCTCAAGTGAATGAAAAGACTAATTTGAAACTAGCTTACATTATAAAAATAGACTCATTTTAATTGAAATTGTTGGTTTTATATCAAAATTTGTTCCCCGCCTTGAAAATTGTTTGCTCCTCACACAATTTTTTTCTGATAGTACTCCCCATTATATGCTTTAATAAAGATTTACCTGTTGATTCCAGCATACTGACGTCGGAGGTTCCATTAGTGGAACAATTAGACAGGCTATTATCTATTCTGTCTACCGTAATCTCTTCTACCTCGCTGGCAATTGTTGCAGCATCGATAGAATTGTGGTTTGCAGTTTCTGAAAGCAAGTAGTTATAATCAAAAGCTATTTCCATCGTCCCTTATTATAAAAACTTGAAAACAATGAATAATCAATGTATCCTTAGCCAACTACTTAAACTTGATCGTACTCACCTATAGACCTTTGATTGTATTCAATTTCATGTTCTTCTAATGACCTATACATTTCATTCTCATTGAAGGAGCTTTGAAAAGAGTTAGACGTCCTTTTAATATCGACATAGTCTATTCCAAATGTTACATCTTCTAAACTGCAGCTAGATAAATCTGCAGTTGTGTTTGGCGTGGGCGAATTTATTTGGCTCTTTGCCTCAATGATATCTTCCAAATCATGTTTTGTTTCTGAAAAATACAATTTATACCAAGTTACAGAACTTTTACATATAACAGGTGACATCTATTCTGATTAAAAAACAAATTGAACCTAGATGTAAACATTCTACAAGAGCTGGCTGCTTCTTCACCTCACGCGCCAATAGGTGAGCGAAAAATTATTACTTTAACCTAATTTCGAAGTTGAAATTCCAACAGGAACCGCAAAGGCAGAAAGGCCGGTCGGGTTTCGCCTACCAGCTGAAGCGCAGTCCTCATCCTCACCCGCTGACCCATGACCCAACGAACTGGCCAGTCCGTCACTGATCAGACTCCATAAAAATCTAGCACACCAAACGCGACGCCCACGCATCATTTTAATATAGCCAATAACGAACGAAATATAATTCATATTTACCGTGCATGGTTACTAACGTAGCCTCATATGTGGCACCTCTATGTTTAACTAAACATGTTTTTCCTGAGAGCATCCTTATATGTTTGACGGGATATATCCCGTAGGATCCATCCGAAAATGAAACCAAACAAAACATTGTCAAACGTTTCCTAAAAAGTTTAGCATAATGTAATGCTTATAATGTTAAAGCATATAATTTTGTAATTTAGATGTTTAGAGTGTACTTACCTAATTATATTCAACGTTTCTTCTCCTCAACTATTGCACAACCTGAATCAATGTCCGTTCAATAATACCGAGTTATACTAAAAACATACTAAATGCGGAAAAAGATAAAATCTTGCTCGCCCTTACGTTTTGCTATGAATACCATGAAGACGGTACACTGAAAGTCTTGGAAATATGCGTATCCCCAATGTACAAATCACAGAACTATAACCAGTTCTCACCTCTGTGATACTAGATCAAACTGCTTTCACGACTTCACGCAGATTTCGTATGTTTCCTCTTGTTGTCTGGCTGGCTTCTTGAGAATACAGGGTCGGCTTAAACCATATTTTGGAACAGATAGTGGAACCAAGAATAAAAAAATCTAATAAGATATGAGCAACACTTCTTTCGTTTGTTCACCAGGCTGCATAAGTGTCGGCTCATCTATTATCATCTCATCTCAAGATTTTCTGCCTTGGTGGAGGCAGAAGTGCTTGTAAACTTGCAGAAGCACTATTGATGAGCAACAAATTTTATTTTAAAACATTCATATATTACTTTAGAACTCCAAGACAAGTGTTCCGCAAATATGTATTACGAATATATATTTATAGGTATAATAGGTCTTGGAAGTATACCCTAGACATATAAGGCATAAGCATTACTCACCTTTGGTCTGATCGCCTTATATGGTTGGATTGTTATAATTTTGATATTTTCTTTTCAACTATGAAACAAATACGTAAAACAAGATTGACTGGTTAGATCATCTAAAAAGGATATACTTTGAACAACTGTTTTTTTTGCGAAATCAAGATCGCGGTATCATGGGTGAAAAAAGAAAAAGTATAAATAATGAGTCCTGGAAAGGTTTTAGTTGAAAAAATATCATATATTTTGTGTTTCTCGGCAAGGTAAATGCTGCCGACCTGCTGTGTTTACCTTTATTGAATAATATATCGATGCATATCGCTGCTAAGATGCTTTTTGTTACTTTTTTAAATAGCAGAGGACTTGGGTCCAAGGATAGCGGGATATATCGGATGCATGGAAAGAAACAAAAAGTATTTTAATGGTGACGTCATCAATCATGGAGCACAAAACAGATATATAGTTATATAATAGCGCATTGTATATTTACGGTGCTATTACAAATTATTCTGTAATATTTTTTACTTCTCACGGCAATAGGCGAGCAAAGTATTGTTAATCTCGAAAAAAAAATCTTATTTGAGATAATACATTTTTTGAATGTTTCATGACATTTACATCACGAAAAAAATCACAACTCATTTCTGTCGGTCCGTTTGTCTATCTGTCCAGTAATCGTTAGACGCTCTGTAACTTGATAAGTACTCGTCTGATCCTGATGGCATTTCGATAGTATATTTCTAGTAGACCAAGGACGACAAAGCTTTCTAGTTTTTGAAAATCCATTCAGTGGCGGAAGGAGTAGTAATCGACAAACAATAAAATATAAAAAATGCTCAAACCTTGCCTCGTTTTTAACCGTTTCATAGATCCCTAGTTATATTTCAATTTGGGAAGGGGGGGGGGAGAATATTATGTGGGGGAAGTTATAGTCGGGGACTTCTGGGAGTTGGAGTAGCTCCAATTTTTTTTGGATGGACTATTCATTACCCTATCGAAAATTGTATCCTGGTAATATCTTCCGTCATAGAATATTGTCATATCTGAAATAGTTTCACACTAGACTGCTTGACACACAAAATAAAAAGAAAATATGGAGCAAACAAAAGAAAAAATAAATAAACAAGTACTACTTGAAATATATTCATATCCTCTGCAATATCGAACTTTGAATCTATTTCCGCGGGGCCGTGGCTAGAAGAAAGTCTGTATAATCACCTGGATGTGTTTTGTAGCTGCAATTAGTTATTTATAGCTTCAGGCATACTTACTAACTTTGATGCAGTATTTCGGAAAAACATATCTCCATAAATATCAACTTGAAATTCCAAGTCGAAAAAAGTAATCAAAATTGGAGACAAACCAAATTCTAAATATTGACAATGAGTCCATGCCTTTTTTTATTTGAATTTCTGAAGACATTTGTGCATTTAAAATTGTCAGAGTAGCAACTTAAAAATAACGGTCTTGGAACAATCACTTCTACATACTACAGTACAGAATTTTTCCAAGACACAGATGTCCCGAAACTATCCCTTACGTATAAGGAATGGGTCCTGGAAATATCCCTTAGTCATAAAAAACATCCAAGACATTTTGGGTAGTCCTGGAAGTATACCTTATACCTAAAGTTTTTCCAAGACTGTCTTGGAACTAACTAAAAGTCTCGGAACTGTCCAGGAAATCGCAGAAAAGGTACTGGAAGTATCCCTTAGTCATACATATAGATATATATATATATATATATATATATATATATATATATATATATATATATATATATATATATATATATATATATATTATTACATGGAAAATATCGAGTTGATAAAAGACCTTATTGAATGTATATTGTTCGATTTTAACTGAATTTTGACAGTATTGATATTTCATACATTTTTCCAATATCCGCCTAATTTCAGTATGATGTTACAATGTACGAATCCCTTATTCATACAAACCCTACATGGTACTCAGCCAGACGTAAATCTGCGATCTGTGATTGGGTTTGGATGGGTGATTAAATAAAATTGCTCTTGCTCTATGCTCATTCATTGTTCACCTTTATATCATGCCAGGCGTCGGGTTTCGTAAATTGTGTTTCCAAAAAGGATTGACTCATTGCGACGCCCTAATAAAGTGAAAGTTTGTATAAGGGTCATTGGTAATAGTTATTATAAATGTCTACTATATCAAGGAGTATATATTTCGAATTTGTAGGATAGATACGAGTTAATCATGCGACTCCATTTCGTCATTCCGATACTGACAAGTCTCAACACGACGGGATTTCACCGTGTGTGATTATATTTTAATGAATTAATGTAATTGCAAGTCTTTAGTTACACGCTTTTTTTGCTTTTCAACATCATAACTGTTGGGAAGCATACCTAAGGTACATAATATACACTAATTTTTAACAGTAACCTTATAAACTGACAACAAATCTCATGATAAACATCCTAAACATAAACGGTCCACAAGAGGATAGACATTGTGAAAATCATAAATGACCTTGGTCATATATCGCCGTATTATTGATAGAATTATGAAAAAAGCTTCAAAAAAATGAAATACGTTTCAACTTTGCATCACTACAGTGCGTATCTTATTGCCTCTCGTACTCAACAACCATGGAATGTATCCACTGGTAAAAAAACACAAATTATATTACTCTTTGTATATATATATATATATATATATATATATATATAATAAAAAATAACTACGCCTTCATTTTGATAATAATTATAATAAAGTATTTCATTAACAACAGAGTAATTTACAGAGTTATTCGTTATTTATATGCTAAGATAGATTGCCCCTATCAACGTAATTCTTAAGTTATATCGAAGTAGACTTAATATTATATGAAGCAATACCTATATAATTACAAACAATGGTTGCTAGTACTTTTATAGCTACACCCTTGAATTATATTTAATTTCTCTCATACTACTTGGGAAAAAGTCATATACCAGGTGGTCCATACAACTTGATACAGCCGTACAGCGCGAAAACGGTGAATTTTTTGATGAAAACGTTCAGATTGAAGTTCTTGGGTGCAATGAGACAGAGTTAATAATGACTTTCCAACAATAACAAAGTTTTCAAGGTTTCGTCAAGGTCAACGATATCTTTTTCTGGGTCATATATTTTTTATTGCAGAATATTGATCTACGAGAAAAGACAAATAACTTTTGTTCACATTTTTTTTTTAATCCAATTGCAACTTAAGTAGATACAAAATAAAACATTTGTTCTTTTTCGATACGTTTTCATACTGTAACGGTAGACAACGCCTTTATCATTTCTTTGGAACATTATTGACTGAGTGGTATTTTCGCAGTGGGTAAGAAATTGAATAGAATTAAATAGACTTTTTTCCTTTTGTTTGTTGTTCCTCAGATGAATCTTACTTTGCAAACCATGGTGAAGTGGTTGGTGATTGTATGGTATGGAATTATTGAAGACAGGTTGATCGGTCCATATTCTATTGAGGAAACACTGGACAGGCAAAAATATCGAGACTTCCTACAACACCATTTACAAGAGCTAATAGACAATATACCCCTTGAACAAAGGGCTTGTATGCGATTTCAACATGATGGCTCCCCTGCTCATTATGCCAGAGTTTCTGGGAAGTGCTGGATCGGATTACCCTAATCGATGGATCGGATGAGGAGGTCCTGTTATGTGGCCTGCTAGGTTTCCAGATTTAACCCCCTTCCTTCTATTTGGTCATCTAAATAAAGTGGTTTATTCGCGAAGCTCCCACTACATTGGAAAATATGATGTACCGCATAAGATATACTTGTAGAGCAATCAAGAAAGAAACACTTCTTAGGTATCATGAAAGCTTTATATAATGGATTGATAAGTGTATTGAAGTTGTCCGGCATTATTTTCAACATTTTTTATAATAAATTTAAAGGTTTCCTATGTTATAATTACGTTATTTATGGTTTCGTGAAAAGAAAAGCATTTCTAACAAACCATGTATTTATTGGAAAATTTATAAAAAGAATCAATATTGTATTTTACTTAAGTTGCAAACAGATTTCACAATTTTGTGAACATAATATATTTGTTTTTTCTCGTAAGTAAGATTCTGCATTAAAGAATATATGTTCCCATTAAAAAACATGGTTGACCTTAAAAATCACTTGAAAATGCTGTCGATGTGTTTGGAGATCTGTTTTGTCTTTCTACACATAAAATCAATTGATGTTTCATATAATATATTAGTCTGAACTATCTTGCAACTAAAGGAGATAGTTTGCATGTATCTGATTCCTGGAACTGGAAAATCGGTCTATAGTTTAGAGTTCTCCAAGCTAGGCAGGATTCTTGCATTCGTTGGACATGATATTTGATATTTAGCGAATTTGTAACAGAATTTCTAAAAACACCATTTTTTCGATTCATCTAACATATTCTGTGCTAAGTTTACTGAACCTTCCTAATCGGAATCTCTCGTTCCTTTGTGTGACACTTTCAAGAAATGCACAGAAATAAGGACGTAAGCCAAACAATCCGTTTTATATAAATCCGGTATCGGTGGTGAATAAGGTGTTAACCGGTCCCCCGCTTTGCATGCAATCCTTTGTAAATCCCGCTACCCCAACCACCTTGGAACGTTCAACTGTTTCCGATATCTCAGTCTGGCTGTAACGTACGCGACAGATGCCGGGAAGCCGGGATTGGCTTTCACCGGTTCGCCACCGCCACCGCCGATAACGGGATACAAATGATTCCACATTAGCATCCTACGTCGCGTCTGTATTGCCTCTACACAAGCTCGCTCCAGAACGGTTGAAATATCCCGAATATTACCTGTTTTAGCTCCTGTTCCAATGCCGCGTATGACAAGTTGGTTGCCACAATAGTATCAGATTAGAAATAAATATTTAAAAGGGAGCTCTACTAGATGGAAATCAATTTACATGGGTTTCCAATCATCTATTTGCCGCGCTCATTTTTCAAGATAATGGAACCATTTTTTTTCAAATGATATGGAAAGGTTAGTTCTATGCTTGTGCGCTTATACCCTTTCTTCAATTTCCATATACAAAGTTTTAGATATTCCCACATGAATATTGTCACTTTTTAGCTGGTTTTGGAAGTCTTGTTGACCTTCTGGTGACCGAAATATCAAGAAAAGGCCTTCGCACAGGTATAGAACCAACTTTTTGCTACCATTTGGAAAGAAATATGTACATTGTCTTGAAAAATGAGCGCTGGAAACGAAATAGTGGAAACCAATGCCCCCGCATTTCTCCCCGGATAGTTAACGACCTTTTTTTAGATATAGTCCCTTCCCAAATTTGCAATAAACCGATATTTTATAAATAGCCTCATTTTGTCTAAAGTTGTAGGTGCTTACACGCCAAGGCAGCGTTTGAATCGTTCAGTAGTTGCCTTGCCACGGTCTCGAAAGCAGCTAAGTGTTGGCCGAATTTTAACGTGAAAATGGAACCGGGTAGTCGCGATTTTCGAGCCATGATTTTTAATGACTATGAAAAGGGACTAAGACAAGCGGAATATCATGGAAGTTTCGTGAGTTGCTTTGGGGACTCTGCCTCTTTGAGGACTAAAGTTTTTAATTGGTTTAAAAGGGGTCAAGTCTCACTCGATGATGAACCTCGCACAGGTCGACCGCCTACTGCTGTTACTCCGGAAAATCTAGGAGCTGTGCAAAATATGGTAAGAAAAGATCGACATATAACCTACACCGAGATTGAGGCTTCTCTGGGGACAATCGTTCATGATCACCTTCGCCTAAGGAAGCGGTATTCCAGATGGGTGCTACATTTGTTGACCAGTGAGCAAAAAGCAACAAGACTTGATTGAGAAGTTTATGCTTGAAAAGTTTGATAATGGGCACAGGAAAAACACTTTTGATATCGTAACCGAAGACGAAACATGATTATGCTATTATGATCCCGAAACTATACAGCAGTCATTAGTTTGGCGCTTTGTAAGTTAGCAGCCTCCAACGAAAGTTCGTCATTCCAAGAGTGTTGGAAAGAAAATGGTCGCATCTTTTTTTTCTAAAACTGGATACATCACAACGGTAGCCCTGGAAAATCAAAAGACAGTTAGTTTTGAATGTTATATAACCAAATGTGTTCCTGTAGTCATCTAAGAACTATGCAAGGGCCGCCCAAATACTGGCTGCGGGGTATTCAATGGCACCGTGACAAGGAACCCGCCCACAGCGCCGCTAGAACACTCGATTTTTTTGCTGGACAGGGTGTCAAACTGTTACCTCACCCACCTTATTTTCCGGACACTTCACGTCACCGTGTGACTTCTTCTTATTCCCTAAGATCAAAGAAAAGTTACGAGGTCGCCATTTTTCAACGGATGAAGAGGCAAGCGCTACATTTGGGGAGGAAATTAGCAACCTTTCAAAAGAACGTTTTGGTCACAAGAATATGACAAGTGGTTTTACCGAATGCGTAAATGTATTGAGGTATGGGGAGAATATGTTGAAAAAACAGAATAAAGTTTTTTAAAAAAACCTTGTAGTTTTTCTGTAGCTAACTTCTAACTTCTAACTTTCAGCGTGACCTACGTATGTGTGTACATGAAGATTCGATTTCGAAATATTTGTTTTGCCGATACGACTATCCTAGTCTGGCTGTAATGTGGGAGACGTCGACAGCTGTCGGGATTGGCCCTAACCGATTCGCCGTCTATAGCGGAAACAAATGATTCCGCATTAGCATCCAACGTCGATATTGTCTCTACCCGCACTCTGAAACAGTTGAAATATTCCGAAGATAAACTCCCAGCTTTTCAGTACTACGCGCCGATATATTATGCGGAAGTTGCCTTTTTAGCGGATGATGTTGCCGTTATCGAGAAGATTCGAAGCGATTTATGTTGATGGTCGGATTTTTGAATACGATATCTGAATATATATGTACTGTTTCAGTAATTATCTTATCCTTAATACTGCTATATTTCTGGTCCTCATCAGATACTAATGAGGAGAGAGGCCTTAAAACGCAATAAATTGTAATTATCGGAGAATAAGCTCTCCAGCATGTTTACGATCTTTGGAATAGAGACATCCTCTGAATTTACTCATAGGGAAGTAGCCTAATAGTGAGAATTCCGTTGAATACAACAAATCTGCAGAGAAAGACAACTCTCAACTTCTCGTCTCGTCAATAGCTAGCTAGAAAGAACTAGGGTATCTGTTGAGAGCAAGGAAATAATGTTTATTATCTGGACTCCTACAACACTGTATAAAGTCCAAATGAAATCAGGCCTAGTACTGTAATCTCACATCTTGGAAGCTGGTGCGTAACTACGCTAGAACCAGTTCAAAGGAGAGTGGTTTGGCTTAGCACTGACTCTTCTCTAACGTACGAAATCTGCTCACCTGTATTTTCCTCCACGATTCCACCGCTTCTTGCAATTTCTAAGTGGAGCCGTCATTCTGCTCTTCATTTTAATTCATTCTCAATACCTCAAGAACTAGCCAGTATGAGTGCTGTTTTATTACAAAGGGATTAAAAATTTGGAACAATCTATAAATCTATTAAACACATTTCCTAAATTTGTGAACATTTAGCAGTTCAAAACTCATATTGAGAAATGCTGTCTGAACTTCGTCATAGTAAACTACTATTTAGGCTTCGCCCTCGCTGATGCTATTTTTCATTACTCCTCCCCTTCCTCCTGTATAAACATCAACTTTATAGAAGACTGGAAAGAAAAGTTGCCGAGATTACTCGATCTAAAAGTTGCTCTGAAAAGAAGACGAAGATATAAGCCTTGCGATATTATAAGTTGTCTGAGCTTTCATACATACATTCACAACGGACTTATAATTTTATCGCCTACCTGCTTAGATTTATAAAATCTTCTGCAAGCCGTTTTTGCGGAGTAGTTGTATGGAGTTTATGCTGGATCAAGAAAGTTAGCTCGCCTGGATTTACAATTCTGTACTGGAGCTAGAAACACTTGGCATAAAGTAAATACACTGGTTGTTTGAAGGGCAACTAGCACCAGCAGTATTAAACTTCTTTCTTAGTAAAATCAAATTTTACTGAATAAATACAAGTTAGTGAACTGGTCGATCAAACAGGTTTTTACCTTCGTCCTTCACTACTACCACATGAGGCAGATAAACAAAGCTTTCGACAGCTGACTGACTTTGTGTTGACAGGCACGAATGTCGTAAAACATCTGGTCTAAAGTAGTTTGCATTAGAAATTTCGACATCAATTCAAAAAAGCAATTCATAATCATAATGGGCCTTCGGATGCAAAGCAGGGTATTAACTTTTAGGTTACATATTGGTGTATGGTGATCTACCTTATCTGTTTCAATTGCAAAACTTTCAAAATTACATGGGTTTACAACGTTGTGTGCACCGCTGCATTCCATCCAATCCAATTTACAGCATTTTCGTTTTACTCTGTTGTATTGATACATTGAGGATTAAAAACAAGATAAATGGATTCTTCTTGTTACTACTACATTACCGACACGAGTATCAGAATTTTGAAAACGCATAAAGTACTATAAGCCAACGGAACCGACTACGTTGTTGCTCCAGGGCACAAGCACCCATAAGGAAACTTCTGTGGTTGCGACACAGCCAGTAATTTTTCGATTGACTTTTATTTTTCTAGCAAAGTTTGAGCCTCACGACTCGCGAGTATCTGAATCCATGCGTAATGCATACATTCTATCAAGATGTAGGTAACTACAACTTGTAAAAGATTGAACCCCACTTTCGCCAGCAGGAGTTTCGTTCAGTTCAGTTCTATCATAATAATGTGTACAAAATAGCCTAGTCGATTGAAAAATCGATCTATCTGTGAAAATTCATATATTACCTGCTTCTATTCGGTAGCGGTTGTGTCACACATGTTGCGTAAATTTGGCTTTCCATTTTGTCTGGATGCAAATGAACAGCTTTCTATGCAAAAAAGTACCGTAGTATAGTTTTTCGTGGCGTGCGAAATGTGGCACAGCATTTAATATCAGCGATATTCTCAGCACGAAAAATGTTAATATACGGTATATAGCATTCCAAATATACCTTTCATAAAATATCGCATTTTGATATTGAATGTTAACAGCAATGATTTGGTGGCCTTGTTTCGAGAAGTTAACTGTTTTCTAGTTATCAACATATTTAGAAAAATTGAAAATTAACACGTTTACCACTAAAAAGTTTGTGATGTTACTTTTTGCGAATGGAAAGTTCCAATTCTATAGCTAATTCATAAAGTCTAGCGTTCACCAGATATTGGCAAATATGTAATTTTCGTAGACAGTGACTTCGAATTAGAATGTTATCATATTGCTACATACTGATTACTATAGTTTATACTTTTCATGGGAGTCCACCTAACATCACCAATAGGAGATTGACATGCCCGCGTAGTTCAATTGGTATAGATCACCAACTATTAACTAAACTGTTAGCAATTACACTGGTTATCTAATCAGCGCTCCCTTAACAAGCTGCATAATGATAGCAATAGGGCAGACTGGTTAAAAAGGTTTGATACTGATTTTACTGCTGGGAATCTCAAAACAGTGCGACTACCCTTTTCGTCCAAACCACATATCATAGTAACTGGCCGTAAAAATTCAGAGAATTCAATTTAATGTGTTGGTGATGCTGAAGCAATGCAGCTCCGAATTTTCGTGATGACAACGCCCATTTTGGTGCAATTCCGAAATCCCATAGCGTGACTGGAACTAAAAGTCGGATTTATGTTAGCGCCATTTGTACTTATTGGAGAGATGAAATGAATGAAAATGGTTGTTTGCACTCTTTCAAATGAGATGAAATTATATCGTATCTCATTTGAGGTGCTTTTATTGTGGCAGCTCAGTATAAATGCAAACTTACCTTTAGCCGGTTGTTTTTGATAAAATTGATTCGTGCATCAATCGATATCATCCTCCTATAATGACAAAAACTCCACTGTTTCACTTTATGTTGATCCTCTCCTTCTTAATTGTAAAACTATTAACATACCTCTTTCTGTTGCCTCAATTATCTAGACCAAGGTATTACAAAGAATGGTGAAAGCATACACAAATTTCATGCCCTGTTAACCGCCCCGCCCTCCCCTCTAGAACCAACGTTGTAAACCAGTCGAGGAATAATAGAATGATTGATTCATTTTCTGTCCAAGACTCAGAATGTGAGTTTAGATATCTTATATTGGATATCTTGAAATAGTCACTCTTTTGTAACTGATTGTTAGAATAAAAAACGAAACGAGGACGTCAACAGATCCCAACAAAAACATCAAATCTGGTGGAGTCGGCGACTTCATTTGCTCATTACCAAAAAAAAACGTTTCGTTTCAGACGACTTCGGCTAATTAAAGTTCTTTTAGCGGCTGCAAAGCGAAAAACTCAGTCCGTTTTGGAAATAAAGGCAGAATCGGACCCGGTGGATCTTTTGTTTCATTGTGATTGGCCAACAAAAGCGCTTTTGTCTCCTCTCGGTAGAGGAAGGATGTATCTTCATCTCTCTGATATCGCAATGTGAAAGATTTAGTTGCACAAAGTATCGAAAATGCCGTTTATATGTGGAATGAATTTGGAGTAATATAACTTTCGGTGTATTATCTAAGCGGTAAGCCTACTTAATCGTGAAGATAATGATTTTTTTACAGATTAAAGTCTGCAGGACTTTTAATGTCAGAACTTATTTGTACCGACGACATTGAGGAAGGTCCACTTCAGTGGTAAAAATTTGATGATTTTGAGGGAAAAGTTGAAAATTGTTACATAAACTGATAATCAACTTTCACAGGTGTTGGCCTTGGTATGTCGGCGTCCTAGAAGCTGGATGCACTGTTTAGCTCCAGAAAAGTGTTCAGCATAACTACTATTTTACAAGCCCCATGTGTGGGTATGCGCTACGTCTAGTAAAAAATGTTCAGTTGAGCTATCTCGCACAGTACGACCAAGAGGTATCAGTACGACGAAAATCAAAACGATTCAACGGGCTCATAACCGAGTCGAACTTTCAGCACATTGGATTAAAGTCCTTCTTCTGGAATATCTTAGCATTGTGGAGTGAGGTTTCAAGGTCAATGTGATATTTATACACTCACAGAGCTTCTGGAGTACGAGAGGTTTTCTACCTTTCTGGAAGGAAGTAAGTATATAACTACAGCTAATTAATCCACTTCACAAACCATATGTTCCATAATTATATAGTGGCTACAGAGTATATAAGCAAAATTAGTTTTATACGTTTCACATGTTTCTAAGCATATAAAAGAAACCCAAACATGTTAGTGCGCTCAGGGTTTATTCCGCGCTTGTTTTTGTTTTAAGTTATAGATCAACTTAGTAACTAGTGCAAACATTCCTCCAGGATAAATATTTTTGTATGTTTTATGAAACTCAGGTTTCTTTTCAAAATAGTCGAGCATCTGTTTAGCCTCCCATAAGTAATGGTATGAATGTATCTGCAGAAACAGTTGAAACAACCACAAGACAGTCTACTAGACAACATTCATTTAAATAAGCTATAAACCTTTCTATAGCATCTAGTGGTATTCATTGAGGTAAAGTATGCCTTCAGTCATCAAACCAACAATATGAACCCTATATGAGCAACTAGGTTGTCTTCTATTAAGTAATACGTCTGAAACTCCAGTGCGTCGACTATGATGTAATTTAGAAATTATAGACTGTGATTCAAAATATTTATTTCACCTTATTCTCAAAAACCTCCACACAAATAAAGGATAGAACAATTGAATATGTAAAAACACTCCAACCCTTGCTTTTGTAGTTTTCTAAAGTTTTCTTCACTTTTGTACACCATTATAAAAAATATTTTTGGAGGTCCAGCAATTCAGAACTACACAGTTGTGCGATCTATCGCAGACAGGCTTAAGCTTAGTCATCACCCTTACGCCAAATAACTGGATCAATACAACCTGTATTTCAGTCTCACCATTGTTACTCTATACACAGTAGTTTCTAACAGATGGCGCCTCTATCAGAAATGCGTCTGCTATATGGCAATGTATGAATTCAAATCGTAAAATCATCTGGATCACAAAGAATGATTCTGAAAACAAAGGGAATCTCATTATCATAAACGAAAAATGTATTGCCGGTGATAATCGAACCTACATCTCAGGCATTCTAGGCAGACACTTTAACGATTTGCCATGGTAATTCAATCTCACCCTCTTACCGACGATAGTCTAATCAGAAAGATTCTTCATTATGGGAAAGTAGTTATATCTAGAGTCCAATAGATGACACTTGACTTTCAGGATATTATACAGAATGTCTTTATGAAAAGGCTCATGGAAACGGATGATGGAAATTACTGCAATGCAAAATCTTGAAATGCAATCAATTCATAGTATTAAAAAAAATTAATTTTCTGTAAAGGTCCCTATCCGCCTTATTGCACTGGATATTTTCATGAATTATTAAGCATGAGACTTCAACGTGGTGTAAGTAATGTAGGTTTCCAGGAGTTAAATAATACCCCAGTAACTTCCACAAAAATATATTTGAATTAGCTGATTTACTTAGCTATGAATGTTTTCTAATATAATCCCGTATAGCTCAATGCTCTTATTTTCATTCTAATTCCGCGGCTAAGCTTAAAGCTGGTGATTTAGGGAAACTGATTCCCTTGTGAATCTGTCCTCGCAATAGCATCTGCCCGTAATGACTAATGACATTCCTAGCGTGTCCAGGCAAACCCAATAACGACAGCTGTTTCGCTAAGCTTTCGTACACTTCAGGACCTGAAGTTCGGGTGATTCTCGACGAACAATACCTCACAAGCATTCCTCCTCCTCCTGAAAATCATCCTGTATCTCCTAAGTTGACTGATAGTCTCATTCTTGCTGTCTGCATATCCGATTTGTCCTCGGTTCTCAAGAGATGTGATGATCACTTGACTCTAACTTATCGATTGTTGAATCGAGTGTTGAATCCTCCTCCATTTTTTAAAAAAAATATTAAGTTTCTCCTCATAAATACGATAAAATCTTTCTTTTGCATTTCTGATAGGATGACCATGTACCCATTACGTTTACAAATTATTGAAAATATTTGATCTGATTACCTTACTTCACGAGATCTGCATGTAATTGAAGACAGAACGTTTGCCTAGTTCAGCTCGTATAATCTAATCAAAATGCAATACATCTATGCAATTTGAACGTTGGAATCAATATAGTTGTGGAATCTTTATGATCAGGATAAATTAACATAAGTGATTTAATTTATCATCAAAATTCTGAAAGCCAAAAACGTATAACTTTTGGTGGTAGCGTTACTTATTCACGCGAACACTGGATGAAATAAATTTTATTTTACTAGGTTTTCCAGGGAGGAACAAGATTGAGTATTTCAAATCATGAAACAGTGTATAAAAGTGGGCATTCAATTATATATTAATTAGAGATGATATTCAAAAGAACTTCTAGCTGGAAAATTATTTCTTTTAAACATTATTCTGAAAGCGACATTTGAAGCTAAATGAACTATTCAAAAACCTTGAAGAATACCGCATTATACAGAATTTTGGAATCTCTCAGTTTTGCAAATATTCTATACATCACAGTTGTATGCCCCACAGTATGGTATGGTATAATAGAAATCTCGTTGAAAAGAGACGAGATCCAATGGTACGGGAATGTGCCTGGAAGGTAAAAGCGTGGAGGTAACCATATAGCTGAGAAATTCCCATCTTAATGGTGGCATATTCAGCAGAGGTACAACAGTGCACGGAGCATGACAAATACATATCACCCCCGGTTCAGACGTGCAATGCCGCCCTTCAAAGCTTAGGCCAATCCGAAAACGTGACCCTTATGTGGGTCCCTGGTCACAGGAGAGTACCAGGTAATTAAATCAGATGACTGCTTGGTGAGAATGGGTACAAGAGTCACAAGCATTGTCTGTGTAGTACCAGCGGTCAGGTTATTAATATCCTAGATGATTGGGCATACAACGAACTGGTGAAGGTCTGACTGTCAGACGTCATTTGGTACAACGAAATGTGACAGGAAAGAAATATACACAGTGGAATGGTCCGATATCATGACCTTTTTCAAAAAATCTGGTAGGTTCGACATTAAGAAATCACCATGTTAGTGTTGGTCCTCAGGGTCGGCAAAAACGGCCAAATGTAGCCTAATTACCAGTCTTCAACGTCCCACTACTACTACTCCTGGTAAAATGACCTTTGATATCGTTCCATTATTATAATAGATTTATCTGATACACTGAAAAAATATCACAAATTAACTTGGTCATAGTTAAATAATTTGAATCGACACAACATATGCCACCAGAACAGTCTTCAATCGATATCGTATCCATGGAAAATAAAATAAATACAAACAGACCGTCCAGACTGAGCTTGGGCGACACATTAGCATTCGAGTGTCATGTTAATAGTATTCTCATCGCATGGAGAAATGGTTGAGCGGTAATAAACTGTGGTTGTTCGGAAGTCAAGTGCAATTGCTTCCGAAAAGGTGAGTCGTCTAGATCATCATCTACCACCTGTTAGTGCATGTCTTGCTCAGTGCAAATATATGCAGTTTTTTTGTTGTTTGAACCCACCCCTTGAGTGGTGAATATATTATGAATTATTAATTTTTTAAAACTCTCATAGATTGGCAACGTATAACGTTATAGTTTGATGTATAGAAAATGATATTTCTATATAGTATTGCATGTTGTCGAAGATATGACCTTATTACGACGTAATGGGTAATAAATATATATTGGAGTGAATCGCTATTGTATTGATCTCATGAAAGGTATCGTGATTTTCAGACAAATCAACTATAGACTGTTGAAAGAAGATATTCAGTCGATTTGAGCTGCAAGATATCTATCATAATCTCTTACGAACTAGGCATGTGTTTGAAAGTTAGTTAAAAAGTCAGTACACTATGTATGATCAATTTATTATTGTTGCTTATATTATCATCTTCCTATTCTACACCTCCAGTTCTATAAGTTAACACGCTTTGTTATCGCCTATGCTGCCAAAATGTTCTTGTGGTTAGTAGCTTTTTTCTCCCTTGTAGTCATATGGTAGCTGGTCTTCTTTTCCTATGGCCTTGTTCAAGACGATTTCTTCCTTTGTTATGCCTCATTTGTTCAACATCAACAACCTCATGCTTTATGGTGGAGCATGCATTTTACTTGCACCGCAATGGGCGGGAAAGTATTGTAATCCTTATCGGTATTATTCAAATTCGAGATATTATCTTCTGGATGTTTCGTGACACATACGAAAAGCCATGCTTATTTCCGTCGGTCCATCTGTCTGTACCAACGTCAATACTTTGTCCGGTAGTCATTGCCCTTCTGTAACTAAGGAAGCACTCTTCGTATGAAACTTGGAAACTAGAATACTACTGCGAAAAGGACGAAGAGGCTTTAAAAAATATATTCATTGGTAACGGAGATGATTTAAAAAACAAAATAAATAACAAACTCTCAAGCTTCATTTTTTGACGACTCCGAGGATCCTAATCAATCTCTAGATTTCTTTGGGGATGCTCAAAATTTCACGTGACGCCATTTTATTCAATGCTTCACTAGTTCCAATCAATCTTTACATGATTTTTCTTCACTATCCAGCTTCATTGAATTGATCATTAACCAAACCGTGGAAGACAATGATGTGATAGTGCCAATGAATATCGACAGACTGTAAGATAATTAGGTAATATCACACTATAACTTCACACAATTGTTTTTGTACTTGTAAGGTGTTATGTTATAGCACTTATTATACACTCCCAAGCCACCTATCTCTCCGTGTAATAAAATTCCATACAGTGAGTATATTTTGACTGGTCTAGGAGTCGGACGACTTCAAAGACGATGGAGAAATACGAGAAAATCTGCAAACTAGGTGAAGGAAGCTATGGTGTGGTGTACAAGTGCCGAAACAGAGAAACAGGAGAAATAGTTGCTATAAAGAAGTTTTCCGAGAGTGAAGAGGATCCTCTTATCAGGAAGATAGCACTTAGAGAAATTAGATTACTGAAGGTAACTCGAGTACTCGTAATTTCGAGATGCAAAACTTTTTAGTGCTACGATTGACTTAAAAATGCCGCTCAACCTATCAATTTAGTATGATAAATAAAAGTTTTAGTCCAAGCTGGTAAATCTTTTTGTACACATTTGTTTTATAGATCTGGCGGAAATTTACTAAAATTTAGACACTGAATGAGTAACCAACGGTTGCAATTCTTAAAATGACTGTGACACAGAAAGTAAAAATCAACAAGATAGCTAGTAAGACGTGAGGATATTCCTTTTCAAATTTTCTAATACTAAGCGCTCTTGTAATCCAGAAAAAAATAAAAAAACACAAAAACAGTCGAAAACTTGAGTGACGTTTAATTCTTCAAAACTGTTTATAACTCAATTCTAATGTGATCAGAAACTTGTCATACATGCTGAAATAAAATTGCTTGAGTCACACATTGAAAGTGAATCAAGTTGATCGGCATTGGCGCCCATATAGCAGAACACTTGAGGGGGTAGGTTATAAGCCTAGAGGGGATTTATCTGCAAGGGGGATATATTTTGCTAGAAAATATTATTGAATACAAAAAATACTTTCAAACCTAACAGAGCCGTGGTTTTATGCAACATTTGGACGGCTATAAGTAAAACCATTGAATAAAAAACATATTAGGGTGAGTCATTACAATGATAAAACGCATCTGCTCCATTTTGGAAAATTTTGCTATGTAGATTTTAGATGCTCTCACTTGACAAATCATCATAAATATTTGATATTCTAGAAATTAATATGAAAATTGGATTTCAGAATTTGAAGCATCCCCACTTAGTGAACCTCCTAGAAGTATTTCGTCGCAAACGACGTCTCCATTTGGTATTCGAATTCTGTGAACGAACCGTCCTGGACGAATTGGAAAAGCGCATCGCGATAGGAGGTGGGGGGTGCTCGCCTTCATTCTGCTGTTCCGTGACTCAACAATTGACGGCCGCCACGGCCTACTGTCATCGAAGGGGGTGCGTGCATAGAGACATCAAGCCTGAAAACATACTTCTAACAGCAGATGGGAGAGTGAAGTTGTGCGATTTTGGCTTCGCTAGGATGCTAAGTAAGTATTCGGTACCTGAAAGCTTTATCGGAATTTACATCTCTAAAAATCACTCGGAAAAGAAGCTTGTGACGGCGCGGAGCGGAGCGTATTTATACTTGCGATTTCGTTTATTTATTTCCCTCTTGCAAATACACTATAACTGTTCGATACAGGGATCTGTAGATAAAGACGGTCAGAGATTTTTCTGATCCAAAAACTGACGCTGTGTATCTAGATACGGACAGCATGCACCATTTCAAAGGCGAACGAAAAAATTGCGTTAGTGTCGAGCAGATGAACACTGGCATTCCCACGCAAGATATCAAAAGAGAAATTAATATTTGAATCGAATTTTACAATTTTTGTCGTTTAAAATTGAATTTTAAAAATATTTTACAGAGATCTTTTATGAAACCTTGCTTAAAGGTTTTTATACTTTCATAATAAGATTTTCCAGTGTTGTCACTTTTTACGCAAGGGTGCTATATCTATTTTTCAGATCCTGGTGAGAACTATACAGACTACGTAGCAACACGATGGTATAGAGCACCAGAACTGTTAGTAGGTGATACTCAATATGGTACTCCAGTTGATGTATGGGCTATTGGTATGTACCAAACAATATTTCTCTCTATCTCTAACGGTGTAATAAAAATACATAATGTGTTTGCGAGTTTGTCTTCTTCTTTTGAGGACTGAAAGATAAGAAAATGTAAATAAAGATACAAGAGATAAAGTACAATCTTGGGTATCTTCATATATCATATATACATATTTACTCAATTAAAAAAATATTGTTTTAATTTTTTAGGATACCTCATGTTCATTTACTATGATTCTTTTTTGTCAATGTATTTAATTGTTGCGGATATATATATGTATATAAGCTCATGAAACCGTACCATATTTGTGCGTACTGTGTTGAACAAATTGAGAGCGATCAAAAGTTTCGAAAAATCTGCTTTTGTTTCTATAGTTCCGTATCACCTTAGGGAGTGAACAAAATAGAAATGTTGAAAATCAAATGTTTATAAACTTCAGTTTTGAACAAGTAGGTATTACTTTTTTTCTAACATAGGAAACTAGTAGGTATACACAAATCATTCCCCATTCTTTAGAAACCACATATTTCTCAGGAAAATTGCAGTAACTGACTGGTCTCTGAAGAATCTTATATTGAAGTATTTTAGTCATCAGAAAATGTTATCGTTACTCGTTATAAAAATAGCAAAAAGTATTTACTAAATCAAGATACTTGATACAACTAATGTCGACCAGCTCTAAACCATGTATAGTTTACATCCAAATATATAATATGTGGCTGAAAAGGCGTATCAACAGATTTATAAAAAACAAAATTATTTTGAAAATAATCAAAGTAGAAAACAAAAATTTCGGATCGATAGTACTTTATATTTTGCATTTGTAGGTTGCGTTCTTGCTGAACTCCTCCGAGGTGATGCTCTGTGGCCTGGTAAATCTGACGTAGACCAACTTTTCCTCATTTGCAGCACGTTGGGAGAATTATTACCAAGGCATGTACAAGCCTTCAGAGATAACAGTTTCTTTAGGGGCATAGCTCTGCCGAAACCCGCACGTGTTACGCCACTGGAGCAGAGGCTTCCGGTAGATTGTCCGCCTGCCGCTGTGGATTTTTTGAAGGTGAGTACTGTTAATAGTAAGAAAGTTTGCGATATAAATATGAATTGGCTCACTTCCTTTAAATATAGGGTTTCCATCTGCCCGGATTTTCCCGGGCATGTTTGGGATTTGAGCCGAAGATCAAAAATACAATAAGCCGTATATGCGTTTTGGCCAAAGATGTGTGTTTTGATACCATTTACCTTTATATCTCTATTTTAAAGTTTGGATGTATTTGTTTCACAATGAATTATAATAAACCCTACTCAAATACTTTCATGCCAACACATCTCAAACCATGCAATGCCATCGAGTCGCTCCAAACTGCCTATTTTACAGGCATCGGACAGGATTGTTAAAGGCGGCCGCCAGTCCAATAATGCCCCGTATCCTACGAGTGCTCCAACTTGTATTTGTTATTAAATACAAGTCAGAAAACTGTAAGAGTAGGGTAAAGACACTCAAGAGTACGCACTTAACTTTTGACAGGCGACAGAAAAGTGAAATATAATCATATTATTTTATTCAACATAAATATCAGTCCTTTGGTCTATTAAGCACCAGAAAATAACATAACACATTTCTCTTGGTACCAACATAAAAAAAATACTGCTATTTTAAGAAAAAATGCACATGTGTACTCTTGCGAACTCTTGGATTTAAAGAGTACACCGTGTTGGCCTTAAGAGTACGTAGTTATTATCAACAAAAATCGCATAGAAATTCACCCAACGCAGAATATTGGGTACACTCTTCGTGCCACCAAGAAGCACAATAGTCACATATAATCCATTCCGAAGTGCTGTACATGTGTACTCTTGCGAACTCTTGGATTTAAAGAGTACACAGTGTTGGCCATAAGAGTACGCAGTTATTCTCAACAAAAATCGCATAGAAATTCACCAAACGCAGAATATTGGGTACACTCTTCATGCCACCAAGTAGCACAATAGTCACCTATAATCCATTCCGAAGTGCTGTAATGTTCTCTGCACAAGAGACAGGCAAGATTATTTACAGAGTTGGTAAGTCCTTCAGAAGCTGATAATTTCTGCTTTAATTTTTTTCTTGGGCGGTCCTCTGAAGCCTTGTGTTTTCCATTGAAGACATTTTTTTCACAATATTTCCTTTTGACTCTAGTTTTTCTATTAACATATCTTTGTATGATGTAGAGGTTAATTTTTTTGATTTTTTCCTAACCTGTGCGTGTTTGGCCTCAGGGAATGAATTAATCTGGGATGGTCTTAAACCTGTCGAACTAATATCCAATGTACCGAAAACAAATATCTTATTTAAGTTCGATATAGAAGGAGTGTTCTCTTTTTGATCTGTGCTATTATGTGGTATTTCTTCTTTTTCGTCATCGTTATGTTTGGTAATTGCATTTTCTTCCAGGGTTCTGTGGTTCATTTCGTCAATATTTTGTGTTTTCTTACTACTTGCACAATCTGGCTAAAGGAATATTTTCTTGTTCGTCAAAAATGATTGACGCTTGTTTGTTGCTTGGGCTGCTAACTCGCTGGAGCGAAATCGTCTTCAGTGAAAACATCTGGAATTATAAGGGTATAAAGCAGTGGCTTCAAAGGACTCCTGGCATATAGATGCAGTTGCGACCCTTGAATATGCTTGTCCGAATAGCATATCCATTTGCTTTTGGGTAATTGCCTTGCCAGAATTTGAGGTCATATATTTGTCGCATTCCGATGAGAAAGCAGTTTTCAACGCTGCAAAAAACCTTTACAAGAGGCTGTATTTTATGGCTACCATGCGGAGGTAATGTGAGCAAGATTATAAAAGGTTCTCTAGAATATGAGATTAATGGAAGTGAACAATGAGACACATGGTTGTCCACAGTAAGTAATACTGAGTCACCTTTGGTGGGTTTCACAAACTTACAAAAATGTTTTACCCAATCCAAGAACAAATCTGTGTTCATGTTACCGGATTCTGAAATAACATTCAATGTTTCCAGTGGCACCCCAAAGAACATTTCTTCCTTCATCCGTTTTCTTGGAAAAATTACATTACTTGTTTCTCCTTTTGCTTTTTTTAAATTATATCTTCGATTTTCAGTTAAAACATATCTGCTTTGACTTCATCATTTTCATTCCTGCTGCAAATGTTCGATTAAAGTACATAGATTCCTTTGGTTTGCAGTAAAACAAAAAGGACTTATTCTCTGTATGGACTTTCTACATTTGATTTTCAAAATTTGATGGATATGCTGAATAAAAAACATCGTAGAAATTCTAGCATCAAGAATATTACTCTAATCATTGTATTTTACTATTCTACGGATAAATTTATTAAGTGTAACTACCTGTACCTAAACCAATCAGATGAAAATTCATAAACAGCTTGAATTATCTTTTCCAGTAGTATTTTCAAGTTGTCCTGAAAGTCAGGACAACATGCGAAACGAATCATGCTGGTTGTTTTAATACTATTAGATACAACTTTAATATTAATGAAGATCCTCCCAATAATCAGTGTTTCCCTATTTAAATTGTTGGCATTGCAAGCTTATCAAGCACTTTGTTGATAACTTATATATTGGTTGTCTCCGATTCAGTGGAATTTGCAATTTTGACCTTAAAACAATCTTGAATCTAAACTTATGGAGTTAATTGAACTCTGAAGTCATATTTAGTGACCCCCCCCAAAAAATATTGATTTTGTAATCTAGTCCGATGTACAGACATTTTTTGTAGAGTTGTACAATTTAACATTTTTTTTCATACTCCAGAAATGTTTAGACAAAGATCCTTCCAAACGCTGGACATGTGAAGAGCTGCTTTCGCATAAGTACTTCGATGCATTGGAGAAGGATTCCGAAAACGAATCAGGCCGAATCACAGAAAAAGGAATCAAGATAAAGCCAAAGGTATTATCAGACATTGTGGTTGACACAATAATAGAAGTATTTTCTAAATATTTGTATTTAGCTCTAGAAATGGAAAAAATATAGTTTCCCTCCACCAGAGGGCATCTAGCTGCACAAAATTCACAGGAACGTTTAAGCACGAAATAATTCCCAAAAATTATCAATTCTTGTATATTTACAAATATTAAGAAGCGATTTTCAAACTCGTTCATGCAATCCCATACTTTTTAAATTTTCGCCATTTTCGTGAAATACAGAATGTTGTACATAACTTACATACATATTATGAACAAGTAATAATGGCTTATTCATGGAATAAATATACCTACTTAAGAGGCACTGAAGTACTTGCAATCTAATAAAAAAAAGTCAAGTAGATTGACTCAGTACTTCTCCCGCTGTATAGATACGGTTGTTAATTCGGAAATATTGTCCTTTATGAAACGACATTAGACGTTCGGAAAGTCAACCTCGTAAAATGATATAAATAAAAGTACAGTCATATTTTCGTTGTTTTACTATTTTTAAGATGCCTTTTTAGGTGGTATACATTAAACTATTCAACTGGAATACTGGATGTGTAACTTTTGCAACATGCGTTTTCGTGATTTAGAGCTTTGTTGTTTAATAGGATCCACATTTTGTGGCAAGCTCTTGTAATCTTGATCAGTAAAGCGCAATCAAGATCAGATAGTATAGTTGAAATGCAATATTTCACAAATAAAACTCGATTTTTATGAAGCGATTCGAAAGTAGAAGTCCTTGGATAAGTACAAATATTTCAGTGATACTGTTTCCGACTTCCATTATCTTGAAATTTTTGCATTACACAACGTGTCGATTGATGCGGTATCCTCAATCGGCCTCAGGTGGAATATCCACCTTGCTTACGAATTTGAAACAAAAGTATGTATATGTAACAGCATAAACATAGGAAAGAGTGATTATGTATTTAATCACTCCTTCCAATATAGTTTTCTCGCGTAGGTATGCGTGAAAAAGTTTGAAGGTGCTGATATTTTATTTGTTTTTTGCTGATTATACTCCGCCTCAAATGCAGACTTTTTAAAGTTTGAGACAGCGCTTACTGACAGACTGGCAAATCGACCTAAAGGACTTTTCTTTTGAGGTCGTATAAAGTCAACAACTAAAATGAGGGAGGTTTAACAATGTTTCGATATTTCTTTATTTTATCCCACAATATTCTCGTACCCTAATTTCATCAAAACGGATGCAGCAGTTAACGTCATTACGTGATGACAAAACCGGTAACAGATAGACCGAAGGAAGGGCCATATATTTTTATGACACGGACATCAAAAGACCTACTATTTCAAGTTCGAAAATGTAAACACGATCACAAGACATCCCTCGCTTATATCTGGAAATTAAAAGGTTGGTGTAGCCTTAGTCAAGTTAGATCAGTAATCAAATGCGTTTTAAGGAAAAGTAAGATTGATTTACCACATAATATTCATGCTAGAATAGAATAAATAGAATGGCTTATTAATGTCGTTAAATGATACGCAGCAACATTGGTAACCGATTCTTGACTGGTTCCATCTACATTTGCTAGAATATTATAATCTGGAGCTGAATGCAGGAATACCTTGGGTAATAACATAAACGTTAGCCAACTGCATTTTTAGCTAGATTCCAATTAGTCGATATATGTCTGAATTATAGTAATTATTTTACAGGAGGCAAACACCGGGAGCACCAACGCAGCAACATCACTTCCGCAACTATCCCTAACCTCTCTAGGGGGGACAGGATCGAAACCAACTAGTCCTCCAAATGCTAATGGACACCAGAAGACAACGGTTAACCATCTGCCTACTATTTGACAGCGGTTTTCATTTTTTAAATGATTTTTCCTTACGAATAATATATTATGTCGAATTCGGTACATAGTTATAATTTGATCAGATGGGCATTGATGTTAGATATATGTTGAGTTATTCTAATAAAGTTTTTTCAAAGTTGAATTATTTTTCATTCCTAGGAACGGCACATGAAAGATCTTCATAACATTATATAACTGTGTATTCTATAAAATTGCTTTTCAAATTTAGTCATATCTCTTTTCAGACACAAAAAGTAACCAATTATTGAAAACCGAAAATACACGTTTAATACAGAGTGGTGAGTTGAATTAATCTGAATAAAAGCTTTTTTATTATTTAAAACATGGATGCTATTGTAAAGCGATGCAGTAAAACAGGTAATTGACAAATCTGATATTTTATTCACTTTGTAAAAGAATACAAATCAAAATACTCAATAATAAAATATGTTTTAGTCTGTTATAACACTATAAAGAAACCGATTCCAAAATAATACTGAACTGATAAAGATCAGATTGTTTTTGATTAATGTTTATTTTGATCACAATAGATAATTCAGTTATTAAACAATGCAATATATAGCTGGATAGATTATTTACAGTTTTAATACAGATTCAGTTTTACACTATTCTTCCAATATAATCCATCAAAATATAATTATAAAAAATTGATACTTAGATATCTACAAATAGAAGATTACACAGAATAATTATATAAAAAATAAATAATTTAAAATAAAATTTGTTCCATTTTAGAGAGACTTTTTAGCTTAATATTACAGGAGTGATTGCTCTAGCATGATCTTCTCAAAGCCAGATGGAGGTGAAAAATCAAAGTTGTCCAAAACAATGTCCAAGATAGCACCATCATCAACTGAAAAGAACAAATGGATGTGAAATAATGATAAATATGGAAGCAAACTGTCATATATAAGAACATGCATGTCAATGTTGCATTACCTGACAGCACCATGGGCAACTTCTGCCTCATGCTTTACCAAAAATCTATATATTTAAAACAAAATTAACTACATGTGTGAGATTTTCTCAATAAAATTTCTAAATACACATTAATTTTTGTTGATACATTCATGTTTTTAATAACCACTTAGCATTACATATGTATTATGAAATAATATATACAAAAATCACTTTTTTCAAACAGTCATTTATCTGGACTTTCAATTATCCAGATGCCTAAACAAAACAGATTAATTGAGTTTCCACTGTATGGACAAATAACCATCAAATATCCAAAACACAATTTTTCACCCATAATATTAGAAATATAAAACATTAAGATACAATCCTTACCATATAATGCAGGATACACAGTTCCCTTTACACTTGTAACAGCATAATCAACTTCTTTGCCATTTACAAAAAATTTAAGCTGGATATGGTCATATGCTACCCCTATGATATCACCTTCTTGCAATTTTTGTATACCTTCAGTATCATCATCATCTTTAATCACTTTTATTTTGTAGAGATCCTCTTTATTATGCCTTATCGTATGGTCATCACAGAGAGCCCAAGAATATTCATCCATCCCACCTGAGAAGGGTACATAATGAAAAATCATCTCACAATCAACATACTAAAAAAAGTTAATTGAATATAGTTACAAAATAAAAAATGATAAACTTGTACAATCTCACGTTGTCAAGGACCTGGGAGTGCTTATGGATGAAAAAATTTCATTCCAGCCACATGTAGAAAATTTAATCTCAGGATGCAATAGAACGCTTGGTTTTATTTGTAGATCGTCCAAGGATTTCAAAAGTGCAAGGGCCATGCTTTCGCTGTACTATGCCTACGTCTACAGTAAGTTGAGTTTTGCCTCCGTCATATGGAATCCTTTGTATAAAACCTACGAAGACCGTATTGAACGAATTCAGAATAAGTTCTTGAGAACTCTGGGTTTCAAGACCGGCCAACCTGTGCAAAACAGTAACTATGACGATTTAAGACAAGAATTCAACATACTCACTTTAAAACAAAGGAGAATACTGTCAGATCTTTGCCTTATCTATAAAGTAATTAATGTGTTTGATAGTCCATACCTTTTATCTAAAATTAACTTTAATGTCCCAGAAAGACGGTTTAGACAAGTAACTTTTTTTAAAATTCCGTATCGGAGAACAAACTTGGGAGTAAATTCCCCTTTAGTGAGAGCACAAAAAACGTACAATGACCTTTATAATCTTATTGCGGATATATTTGTAGTCAACCTCAATACATTTAAGAACACTCTGCGTAGAGAATTGTTGTTAATGATAGAGTAAAGTATAGTGCTGAATTAGGTTAAGTTAGGTTGCCCGGCTGTATCTACAAACAGTTGGCCAATGTAGCTATATGCATTCATTTTCTGTTTTTGTTTTTCTTTTACATTTTACATTGTTGTAAGTAGTGGGTAAGTTTTGGAATGTATTCTGTTTTACCCTAAATTAGCAATGAATAAATAAATAAATAAAATAAATACTCTATATCTCAATATTTGAAATATTTACATGACTGTTTCATAATCACAAAATTCCCATAAAAGCAACCTACTGCAGAAATTACTACTAAATATTTTACTGTTAAAGTTCTATTACTTCATCTTATCCTTTTGTGAGCATTCAGTAAATCCAAATAACAATGAAAAACCTCAGTAACATTGTGGCTACCTAGGCAAGGAAAGTACATAATTATAAAATAATGAAATTTTTAGTGTTTTGTTTAGCATAAAATAGGTGGCATTTTATTTTTGACATTATTATATTAAAATACTATTGTTCTGAAAAAGTAAATCCATGAATGAAAGTGCTATAATACATACGATTTGTTTTTGTTTACCTTTGAAATGATCTACTAAGGCAACTAAAACTTAGTAAAGTGCATTCACTTTCAGTAATTTTAAATAATGATTTGTTGCCCTTATCAGTTCAATGCTTGAAACCTCATACCTATGTTGGATGCACTTGACTGGATTTGCCAAAGTCAAAAAAATATAGAGCAAGTTAACATTGTTATGCTGTTGTTGATGCTGATATTAATAAATAACAAGACACAGAAATCAATTGTTCATTTTTCTGTGATATTCAGTTTGAGGAAAGCTGCAGAGGCAGCCAAAACGTCAATGAAGTTTATCTACATGCATATGTGGTCTGGATCATCAGCCACATCAAGTGTGATGAATCAGAAAAACGACCATAGGATATAAGTTTCGGAAGATCTGCTAATTGTCTAGATATTCTCATACCTTGTGTTAAACTTAAATCAGTCTGTCTTGTAGCTAGTCCCACTGACCAAGATCCACCCTGTTGCACCTTGACTTCAAAATAGGATTTTGATTGAACTAGTGGTGCATTACCTAGAACAGCACCTGCTCCACACGTTCTCAGTCCAGCTTTCACAATGACTACTTCATATCCTACAAAAATTGAATATGTTCAGTCACTTTTTCAAGGCATCCATTGGTCATAATTAATTGGTCAATCCAATTATGTTCAGAGTTTAACCATAAACTATGATCAGCATTTTATTTTCCGTTCGTTTATGAACATACTTTCCATATATTAAAGAGTTAGACACCCGTTTTTGGAAGAATTTCAGTAAATATATTACGGAATTCTCTTTTGACAGAATCATACCCATAAAAGCCGTATCTAGATGTATAAGGTTTTCTCTAGGTCCGCTTGGTATGGTGCTCTGATATTTAATTCCATCTAAACAACGTCTTAAACAACAAAATACTGAAGGTGTTGACATTTTTATAAAATCCCTACATAACCACAATCACAATATTTGAGTAGGTTGTCAGCACAGAATATGTTGATATGTTTTATGTTGTCAGCCTAACACTTCTGACTTTTGACATTATGATTTGAGTATGAACAATAAAACGAACAAACCTTGGCTTAATAGAAGAATAATAGTACTACTAAATAAGTGAATAATGCAGACAAATCGAATGATATCATTATATAGCATCCCGTTTTTATGTAAAAGCGAATTTATGTTGTTTCTGGAGAATTAAAAAATATGAATTGCTATACTTTTTTTCAATTTATACCCACTAACCACAAGTGATTATATTACAAAAAATATTTTCATTTAAATCTGCCATTTCTCCAGTCAGATCTAATTAATACATTAATTTTAATCATCCGATAAGGATATACAATTCAAGAATTAGTAATTCAAACATTGATAGACACAATGGAACATACTTTTCAGGGCGACATCTCAAGGGCTGCATTAAATCTTAACAATTGACAACCATGGCGCCGATGTCCAGAAGAATGTTTCTTTATCCAGAGGAGACACAGAAACCGTCTTTAACCTTTTGCCTACTAGATGTCAGGACAATGAGCGAATACTAATATTACTAATTAGGATATACTTTTATCGCCACCGACTTATTCAGTTCCTATTCTGTAGTAATTAGTAACTGTTTTAGTATTTTCTTGTACTTACTTATCTCATAGAACTTCGCTGCTACGGACATTTCTATATGCCAAACTCAAAAACTTTCCAATACCTAAAGGTAAATTTTGATTTTTGCGCGCGATTTGGTAAGACGATTAACATTACCTGGATCAGTATTGTCAATGTTAGCATATTCTCTTTTATCTATGGTCAATGTTCAGAATAATTCTCTTTTTCGCCCCGCCTCTTGCACCGCTCCTATCGGCCGTTTGGAGCAATCTGCTACTGGTCGAGTGGTCGATCTCCATTGAAACTGGGATCCAGAGATCGGCATCGTTTGTTTAATCCCTAATAGGTAATAAACCATTTTATTGTCATTCTTAGAAGCCCATTTCTTTCTGTTCTTATATCATTGATTGTTTCAGGTTTCAGGCTCATACTATTTTTAGAGCTAATGGAAATTCAATACCAAACACTAATCACTTATACCGGTAATCTCTATATAGCGATATAAAGAACAAACAGAACGATATAGAGTCGTTCAATCAAGCTTGCTGCGCGTATATAGGTGTACCAGTTTTATTGGGTTAGTCAGTGTTTACACTAGGTATAACTTTACCGCTAATGAAATGAGCGGTTTATCAACGTAATGGGTTTGCCTACAACCGGCCTTTTATCACACTACTTCAATTATTACTAAATATCCATTGGATAGAGGATAGAAGCTCAGTTAATACTATTTTGTTAAGGAATAATATTAGAAAAGTATGAGCATGTTATATTAATAAATGTGTTGGTTAGTCAAAAAAACTTGATATCTGCAACGTTTTACTAGCTTATACACCGAATAAATTCTGATACATGGGAAATTGGATTTTAAATCTACTCAGTTTATTATAATATATATTTCGAGGCAACATCATATGAGGAGCAACTGACCAAAACGCATTAAATCCATTTTTTATGATTTTTTAGGTAAATTAAAAAATGTAGTGCTTTTTAGTCAATCTATCATTAGAACAAACCAGTTCGATCAAAGTGCTTTAAATCCATCAGAAATTGCCATAGCGAATGAATCCACATCAATTAAGCAAAATGACATAAATCCTCATTCTGGTTGAGCAAAATGCAGTAAATCCACTAAAAAAAAATTACATATTGTTGTGAAAATCGTAAATTTAGATTAAAACTGGAAATATTCCTTTTTAAAACTATTGCGTAAATCATTCTGCGCTAAATAAACGTCTTAGTTTTGCTTCTAACCCATTTTGCTGTTTTTTTTGAGCTTTACTCAAAACAACATATTACGGATTTAATGCGTTTTGGTCAGTCGCTCCTCATATATAAACACTAAGTAAAGATGTTTACTAAATATTTTCTATCATACGGTCGTCGGTCACAAAATTTCATAGTCTAATGGACCGCATTAGCTGAAAAGTCATAGACTTGAATTTCCATGATTGATAACTTATTTTTATAGACACTAAAGCAAAAAATATCTCGGCAGCCTACTGTACTTTGCAGCTGTTTTATAGATCTGATTTTGAAGAGAACAGAGATGAAATCAGTGAAACACATCGAAGCCTTGCTGCCAAGAGTTTATTTTGCTGCATCTAGACCTCATATTTTCCTTGCTTTTTTTCAAAGTCTAAAAGTGAAATCTACGAAACAGTTCAAACTCAATTATTAGCATTTCTATATTTTAAAAACGTAGGATTTTTTGATGGATTAAAACGAACTTTTTCACGATCTGGGAAACTTTTTACTCAGGCATACATAAGTAGCCGACAGCCTTCTGGAGAACCTTTATGAACAACTAAAACCTCTATATAAGCCTTTGTATAACCAACTTTCAGATGTACTATGTCAAGCATTTCCTATTACCAAGTATTTAACTCCTAGCTAAGTCAGGATCAGCCATTTCTATCTTGGGGATGTCTCAAACCAAGTGCCACAAGCCAGTAACATGCGTTGATAGGCCTAAAATAGGTGGAGTGGGGTGTTTCTCCCAGGTCCGGGGCTTAGGAGGAGTATATGACCTCAAATGGGGCCCGGAAATGATAGTTCACACTGTTACTCACTACTTTTTTGCTAAGCCAGGTCTTCAGTGAAGATTTTTGCAATACAGGTGTTCAGGGTATCATGGATTCCTGGTTTCGCCCTAGGCCTGCATTTTATACGATTCAGTAGTGTTTCTGTTCATATTTTCTATATGTTCTTTGTTTAAGGTAAGCTGACTTCTATTGCCATAATTTCAAGATTCCTCGTTCTTAAAATAATTCTAATACCTACTATGTTGATGTAAATCGAAATATCATAAACCGTATTTCATAGTTAATCTGTTTCAGAGCATTTCATTAATGAGAGACTCCCTCTAGTTCGATATTACTACTAGTTCATTATGCACCCTTATTCAAACCTAAGGAAGGGTCAATTTTATCATTTGTTTGGAATCCACTAATGGTCTCACCACTTGATTCCTCGTTTTCACCCGTCCAGTCTGGTAGACGTAACATCAGATTGGTATTCAAGATAAGGCAGACCCAAGCAATTCTGTTAATGGTTTATTTAAATCCAGAAAAACACACCCATTCTTTATTTGATTAGTACACTATGCATGACTGATTATTAAGCAACTAACATTTAACACAATGCTCCAAAAATTATTTCAAATAAGAAACTCTGGTTCAGGGTTCAGTTGAAACAAGAATATATATTAAATATATTAATAGCTTTTGACGTATTTCAGTACCATCTTCAGATATTAGTTTCTCTAAAAATAATTATAAAGCCGTCACATTATCTTTGATTATTCCTCTTCGTCGTAGCGTGCGAGATGGTTTTATGGCCGGACAACAATTCCAGAGATAATATTCTCAAGAGAGAAACTGAATCATTTTTCTCGAACCAGAGGTCGCAAAATAAGTTACCGCACCTGACGAAGATATCTAGAGATATTACTAGACATTGAAGAGTATTGTTTTTGAATCCACTGCTGCTCTTCTGATTTGGTTTGCGGTCTGAGGTCTCTAGAGTTAGCTTAGGGCTCAAAAATAGCATCAGCACACAGCAACGACATCGTGCTTAACAGAGCTATCGTGGAAATCAAACCAATATGGCGGCTAATAATAAACAAAATGGACAGACTGCATTTGAACAGAGATTATTTAGCAGCGCATACAAATGTCAAATAACTTGAGTTATCGGCTGCTATGTAGTTCTACCAGTAAGTTGACTGGACGTAGTGGAGTGGACGATCACCGCTCGTCGCGCACCACTTCACTCGGTCCATTCACCCCCCCCCCCTGGAAAGCATAAAAACCGAATCTGATCTACCGAAGACGAACAGACAACGATCGGAATGTTGTGCAACTCAAATAGAATGGAATGGAGAATGGAATGGAATATAATGGAATTCTGAAGCACTGATGTTGAAACTTTTTATGTATTTGAGGATTTCTTTGTTTCCCGCTGCCTGTTGCCCCGTCAGCTCCACATGTTTCTATTTTTCTATAAAAACTCCTGTAATATACAATTTTGCATCATAACGCAAACCTCCCCTTTCAGTTTTTGCGATCATTCTAGTGTGCTTTTAGCATATTATATGCAAATTTTATCACTCATTTGAAGCGTTACATGGCCTGCAACGTAGGGGTTCGCAAAATTTTATACCAAGTATAGCAGCAGTACAGTAAAGAGTTAATCAGGCTGGGTATTTCTGCTCTGCAACGTAGGTACTTTGGAGAATGGTCGAAATCATACACGCGTTACTAGCGCTAAAAGGTTAAATGTCCGGTTGGGGATGAGACAGGGTTGCCAAATGTCGCGAAAAACAAATCTGTTTTGTTCCATAGTGGCCAGGACAGGTACTCAGACAAATATTCAATATGATATGAATAATTGGTCTTAGAAAATACTAGCGCCATTTATTAACCAAGTATCATGTCTTACAAGATTCTTCCGACTGTACGGGGGTATACACTGTTTCGCTTTTTCCATTTTAACTCTAAGGAGTCATAAAGAGTGGCCTGAATGAGTAGACTCAAAAACTGCCTTTCGGTTGACAGAAGTAATTTTGAATACTGGTCCTCTATTGAAGTATGAAATTGAGGTTGCTGGATAGGTATCATTATGTTTCATTTGTTCATATAAAGCCAACACCGTAACCAAGAGTATCAAGAAGAATAAATGGCACCATCAATTATTTGTTTTGAAAAAATCAATTTTCGAAACTTTGTTCAAATAAATTGATATAACCACATCATATCATATATTCAATCAAACAAACAAACTATAACCTCACATTCAACAACCATCCAAAATAACTTTCATAGATCTCTTGACCTCAGGTGGGCAACCGTATCTATTTTTATAAGAGTACGATGTTATCCAAATATGTCTCTTTAATAATAATAATAATAATAATAATAATAATAATAATAATAATAATAATAATAATAATAATAATAATAATAATAATAATAATAATAATAATAATAATAATAATAATAATAATAATAATAATAATAATAATAATAATAATAATAATAATAATAATAATAATAATAATAATAATAATAACACGTGCTTCTAGCATTAGGGCCACTCTACTCGACCAATAGATATTATAAATAAACCTAAACTATATAATTATAAAACTGAGTGTAAATATAACATGATCTTAAAATGTTTATAATTTATTGCTAAATTGTTAAAATTAATTATGAACTATCTAACAAATCTTGTTATAAAACTGACTTAAATTTTAGATGGTTTTTGATATCCCTAATGACATTTTCTAACTATTCATAATATTCAACTGCCTTATGTGAATAAGAGCGCTGAAACGTAGGTGTGTGATGTTTTGGTATATATAATAATAATAATAATAGCATTTATTGTCCAACAGTACATCAACCATTTACAGGACAATCTAATTAAAAGAAAGATAAAGTATATTATTATGAACAAGAAAAATTTTGCTATATAATTAAAAAAAAAGAAGTTGTAAAGAAGTATAGTTGCTGACGTAATATATAACTAGGAACTACATACTACCTAAATATTGATTTGCCACATCCAACATTTCGCTCAAATTATCCCTATATATATCGCAATGATTACATATTTCATTGAAATTGCTAGATATAAAAAATATCGGAGACTTAGTAAATAAATTGATACGAGCTCTATCACAATAAAATGTCTTCACATTCCCAGTTCTCGCAGGAGGAACGTAGAAATTCAATTGAGCCAAGATATCGTTAGCATCTATCTTATTATGGAGTAATTTATACAAAAGTGCAACTTCTTCTTGTATCTAGAGACTGCATATGGAATTTAGATAACAAGTGAGCATATGGAATTCCCTGCGCAGGATAGAAGCCGTCAACTTTGAATGATAGGAATTTGAGAAACTTTCTTTGAACGAGTTTAATCGAATCTTTGTAGCATCTATAAATTGGGTACCATATTATACAGGCGTATTATAATTTAGATCTGATATATAATGAGTACAAGGTTTAGAGGGTATCAGTTCGCTTGATACTCCTACAGTTCCTTATGATATATCCATAAGCTCGAGATGTTTCATTAATCTTCTGGGTGATATGATGAGAAAAAGTGAGCTTAGTATCATGAACAACTCCCAAATCTTTGATGGACTCACATCGAGCTAAGACGGTGTCACCAATTTGATAGTCATGCAACAAGACTGTCTTTTTTCTAATGAAACTAAGAATTTTGCACTTATAGGGGTTTAAAAATAGTTTTTTACTCTGCATCAGTTTTTGATTGAATTGATATCTTGCTGAAGTACCATACAGTCCTCACCAGAACACACATTAGCGAAAACTTTTAAATCATCAGCAAAAAGAAGACTGTCACCAGTTATCGACTCTGTAATATCATCTATAAACAAAATAAAAAGTAACGGCCCAAGATTCGAGCCTTGCGGCACTCCTGATCTAGCCATATACTCAAAAGACTTATATCCATTAAATGTAACGTACTGCTACCTTTGAGATAGGTAACTCTCAATAAAATCTAAGGCTGATGAGTGAAAACCAGAAAGAGATAATTTCTTCAATAATATATGGTGATCTATTTTATCAAAAGCTTTGGCAAAATCCGTGTATATCACATCAATTTGGCCCTACCGGTCAATAGCTTTCTGCGTAAATGTCATTAAATTCGTTACTGTAGAGCGCTGCGCAAGAAATCCATGTTGGAAGGGCGACAGGGATCTATGAACAGCAGAGTAAATTCTGTTATACAGGACTATCTCAAGAAGCTTGGAAAAATTGGATGAAATGGATACAGGTCGATAATTCTTTATATCAGATGGGTCCCCTGATTTGAGAATGGGACTGACTTTAGAGTATTTCCAGATATCAGGGAAGGTATTAGTGCTTACTGAAAGATTAAATAATTTTACCAAAGGCTTAACTAACACATGAATACAGTCTTTGACAAAAAATGATGGTATTTTGTCAGGCCCAGATGTAAACTTGTCTTTCAACCGAAATGAGGCAACCAGAACCTCATTTTCAGTTATATTATTGAAATGAATATTGAATTGATTATTATGCGGTTTTTGTGTAGCATTATCTTGATTAAAATTATCACTGCCAGGAGAAGCAAGGAAGACACTTTCGAAAAATTCAGCAAATCCGTTTACAACACTGGAGGGTTTGTCGAATATCATATCATCCAGCTTCCAGGTATTCTTGTACTTTTATTTTTAGAATGCATATAAGACCAAAAACACCGAGGATCGTTAGAAATAGATGCCTGAACTCGAGACAAATAATTACTGTATGCACTCAATAATTGCATTTTAATAACCGATCTAAGCCACCTGAATTCATCCAAAAGTGAAGTATTACCACAGTGTTTTGATTTCCTATACAGTTTTGCTATACGATTAATATTCCTGATTATATCAGCAGTGAACCAGGGAGGATACTTACGACTATGAGATAAATATTTGGGTACATGGGTATAAATAAATCAAGAATATTATAGATGAAGGTGTAAAATTTTTCAATTGCCAAATTTAAGTCAGTAATATTATCTAAAAAGGACCAATCAGCAAGAAAAAGCGTTTCGTATAACAGAGGGAAATCAGCTTTACGAAAGTTATACATTTTTAAGTCATTAAGTAGCGGAAAAGTAGTCACTCTGACAGAGATGCTTTCAAAGGTTATGTCAAGAGCTGGATGATATGGAATATCTTCAGGTACCAATGGTAAATTGTCTTTGATCACAATACAGCTCATATTTGAGAAAATTAAATCTAACATCTTCCCAGTGTCATTCAAAACATTGTTCCATTGCTGGATGTTCAGTATATTGAGCAAACTGTGGATTGCAGTTTTCTTCACATCATAAATATTTTCAAAAATTAAGTTGGGAGAATTGAAGTCCCCCAACAAAATCACACGTTTAGCTTGCAGATAAACAGTTTGCTCAAGTTCTTCAAAAAATTGCTCAAATTTTTGAGATGATATAGATGGAGGTATATAGATAACACCAACATAGAAATATATATGGCCCATCCAGCATTTGCAAATTAAGGTGTCAATTTGAGGAAAATCTGCATCTAAAGGTGATACATCCATAATTTCACTTCACCATCTTTTAGCGCTAAAAGCACTCCACCACCACATTTATCACCAGTTACACCACATTTCCTGTCTTTTCGATGAACAGTATAAGACCCATATGGAAACAGCTCACTGCTCAGTATATCAAGTTGCAAATTTGTTTCCGTTAAAGCAATGGCGTCATACTCACACTCAGTAACTGATGGCACAAAAACATCAAGCTTGCTGCGAAGACCACGAACATTTTGATAATAACAGTGCAAGCAGTTCTCAGTACTGTTGAACGTTGGTGGTTTTCCAAAATGATCCTCGGAATACCATTAAAGTGTCTGATCTTCAAACCGGATTCGCCTGCATCCAGCCTATCCTTCAGTTGGTCGTTTATCCTTTTGAAGTATGCAAGTTGTCTAGGGGTACGGTCATATCATACAAAGACTTTGTTCTTATAACACGAGTTCTTAAGTTTATTGGCGTTTCTTTTGATGTCAGAAATTTGCTGTTCCGTATTGCAAGATACTCTGATAGGACGAATATTCCCTCCAATTTGCTTACCAAGACGAACTAGTTTAACATCCTGGAGACTTAAATCACGATCAATGGTATGCAGAATATCTGCAACCTTATCTTTGTCTACAGTAGCTCCATCATCGTTGGTATTTTGCTCAGGTACTCCAAAAATTATAACGTTCTTGCGACGCTTATTACGTTCACCAAATTCAGAGATGACCTCCTCAAGAAGGTCATCAGGACTTGAAGCAGTGTCATCACTTTTAGTAGCCTTTAAGGTCTGAATATCATCCTGAAGTTTCAGAATAAGAGCCTTAAGATCTTTAAGATCATTTCCGATGGACCTACATATCTTGCATCTTGATATACATAACATATTTGTTAATTTTAAGTTCCTTTTGTATATATTTTTCCAGAAATTTTGTTTAATATAAAGATGAAGTGGTGAACACCTTGTTATGATCATCTTCATAAAATTCAGAAAAAAGTTAATAAATAGATCATTGATTTCCAGCCAGCCCAAATTATAAATAGATTTTGTTATATTGTAACGTTCTTTAACACTAATTTATTTCCACTGCGACACTGTCCACTTAAGCGACAACATGAATTTTCAATTTTTTGTAGTCTGTTGGCTGAAATTTGTTCTAGGCAAGGGTAATATGTGATCCCGCTATATGAAATTTTACAAAACAACGAGAGACTCACATACTATTATTTGTTTTCAAATTGAGAATTTCTCTGTCGGCACACAATAATTTGAGCCTGAAATAGCATTTTTGCTGATATTTGCAACGTGGGTGCGGTAGCGTAGGTTTTCGTGTATGAACAAGACTAAACTTTTGCATACATCACAAAATTTCAAACTTAATTTGCCTACTTTGAGTTTTAGATTTGATTTTAGAGCTTTCGGTTTTCGTTTGCTGGAAAAGAGGTCAGCTTGTGATCCATCCGGATTGAGATTTATATTGCTACTAGCTGCATAATCAATAATATTGTTGAGATCAATATTTATTTTGGGTGCCGCTATTTTCAGATCTTCGGGGAGAAATTCTAAGAAAAGCTAGGTGTCATTATTATAACAGGTAGCACTACAGTGATTAATTTTGAAAACCAAATCAAATGTATATATTAAAAATAGAAACGGTCCAAAAACCGAGCCATGAGGTACCTCTGAAGGAACATTTGTGAAGAAGATAATTCACTGCCTAAAAATACTTATCGCTGCCTATCTTTAAAGTACGACTCTAGAAGTCGCAATGCTAGTTTGCCAAATGTTACAGATGGAGGATAGCGTTGCCAAATTATATAACGCGAAAAGTTTACCCGCACGTATATGAAAATAGATTTCAGTATATTGGATATCATGTAAAATGCACCACTGAAATCGTTTTCCGTAGTCAGCAGTTCGACTTGGACTAAACTTTTCCACAAATTTATGCTATCAGTCGATTCAAATTTCATCAATAATAATAACAAAATTTATGCAAACCTACGGAAACCGGGTTTCATGAAAGAACCATATTAAATTGAAATTCATAATGGGACATACCACAGATAATTCAACATGAAGACAACCAGTTCACATAAGTAGAGGGATGGTACACCCAACACAGATAGATCTAGGTATAACACGACAACGTCGCAAGCGATTGTGCAAATTTGTATGCGCTCGAATTAGGAGAGAAGGAAGCAATTGCCTCGTTAAAGAAATCCACTCGTTTGTTCCTGTTAATCGGGCTTTATTTTACTGCACGGGATTTTCGCCTTTTCTTCCTCCCCTTGTCTTTATTTGCTGCGGCCTGGAATTCAGCAGGATATGGCGGTATTCGGGAAGACCATGAAAGTTAACCGGCGTAATAAGCATCATAGCCAGGAAATATCCTTTTTACTCATATATTCAGCAGATCTACTACGAGTAGAATACTTATCGAGTATGCTAGAATCACCTGGTATAGAATGTTTTGCTTAAATTAAATTTAATGAATATTTTAGCCTCCCTAACAAATGAATATAATCCAATGGATCAAATTCTGTTCATGTAGTATATATTACATCCTTGACACTTCTGTTAGTACAGGTAAAAGAAGTGATCTAGAAAATACAAGAGTGGCACTCTGATGAGAAGCTAAAAGCATACTAGCGATACAATTAACTAGAAAAGAGTACCAGCACAACTATTTTTATTTATGTGTTAATGTATGTACTCAAGTTGTTTTTATTTTCCACTCCATAGGCGATGGTGGCATTGTGATCACGGAATTGTTTTTCGGAAAGTTTACAGTGTCATACATCACAAAATTACATGCCACTACAGCATATTCATTTCCAAGATAGACTAAATGTAAACAGTTTCACGCGTTGATTGTAAATGATAGATCTTAACATGTCTAGATTTATCAGCAATAGATTATTTAGGCCACTATATATTATAATTTTATCTGCAATATGACAAATGATACTTTGCACGCACTATGAAAAGCCTCTAAATGTTGGGCCTCGGAATTCCAATGTCTATATAATTTTTTAATTTCGTTTTGATTGATTTACTATCTTCAATCATCTTCAGGTGAACTGAAGGTGAGTTGAGGATAGCAAATCAATAGAAAAGTCGTGACACTTCACAACAGCTGTCATAATATCACTAAACTAGATGAAGAACGTGGAGTCGAATTCAGTTTAGAACACAGGAGACTCAGACAACAACCCTGACAAAGAAGTTGCATGCTGGTCTGCCAGCCGTGGAGATTGAGCGAGACCCAATACTTGAATCATCTTCTATAAAGCATCTAAGAGTTAACATAAACAATAACATGGCATGGCATGATCTTCAGCCCCCCAGAAAGTAAGGGTTCTCTTCCGCTCCCGAAAATTATCTTATCCATAACAGCTACTGCTACTAGACGAAACCCAGATCATCGCTTGAGTACTGCTCGCATATGTGGGTATGCGCCCCAGAGCATTTATAGACATAATCCAGAGACGCACAATACGTCTAGTGAATGCTCCTGCCCTCACAAACGACCTCCGCAGTTTAGAACATCCAAAAAGGGTGAGTGATCTGTCCCTATTCTAAAGATATTGTCATAGAGTCACCAGTACAACAAATACTAGCTCAACGAGGGCACCCTGGCCGGGTCGAGCTTGCAACGCCTCGAACAAGCCTTTTCCAAAAGTCATTCTGTTGGGGAACCTATGTGTTGTAAAATGAGCTACCGGGGACTTTGTTCCCCAATGGTTACAATCCACAGCGTTTTATAGTCAATGTGAATATACAATCAGTGTTTATGAAGCGTGATAGACTCTCTGCCTTTGCGTGAGGTTATGTATGCGAAAACGTATACAATGCAACTCCATTTGCCAGATGTAGCTCAGATAGTTTGTAAGGTATACAAATATTTTCTTGGGTTCAAAGCTGTTCAAACCTTCACGTACATTTTTTCTATACAGATTTCATAAACTTTACATCTAAATGATGAAAATTAGGGATTACTACAGTCAAAACTTTCCGAAGTTTGAGTACCGCTCAAATCCTACGAGTTGTACTAGTCTGTCAAGCAGCTGAAAAAATGGATGTAATTTGGAGGTTGCAATTATGAAAAGCTAAACTTGATCCAACTATTCATCAATAAGCAAACTTCGCAATTTAGAGCTGCAATCTTGGAGGTCCCATTTAAAAGTCGTCAGCATGATGTAGGCTTCCATCAACATCTAACCAAAAGTTACTTTGCCATAAAAGTATTACCATGTGATTTCGTTTATTCATTCGAAGCCTACATCGTACTGATGAGTTAGTTTTGGATTAACAAGTGAAATCGCAACTCTTTGTTCATACACTGTGTTGCTTTTGAGCATATAAGTCTTAAATGATTTTCGCAATAAGGACAGGCATTTTGCTGTACCCTCGTAAAGTGCATTACGTCTTTTGAGACTCTGTTATTGATATTTGGTTTGATAGATGCTGTTGGATTATTAGAAATAGTTACCACTCGTCCACGGAACGACAAAAGAAAAGTGCAGAGAAGCTGGCGACCTGAATGTCAATATCAATAAAGTAAAATTGTAATCCTTAACGTACTTTGATTAGCCGCTTTACATAAATGGTCCCCATGACCAAAAAACACCTCTAAATTACATTCGTCTCTTCACGACGGCAAGATGAAGCCATAAAGGAACGGCTGGCTAATTTTCACAGTAATCACACAGTGGGACAAAAACGCAATAAGGGGAGGGTAGCCAACCGTGCAGTGGGATGGGAACAGCTACATATGGATTAAGGATAAATGAGTACACATGCAGGATACAGTGGCACAAGTGGAATGTAACTTTACGGGACATTAACCTGTTGTTAGAAGACAGTCCCACTCAGACCCGATTAATTCTTTGTCCTCTGCCTCGCTTTTGTTTATGTTCTGCTTGTCTCTGTCTAATGAGATTTGACGCAGTTTTTGGCGCTTCGGTAGATGAGATCATAAATCAGGTGTTAAGATACAACTCAATGACATATACATATATTTCGAAAAATCATTTCTGTCGGTATACCTGTCGGTCAAGTGTGGATCTGTCTGTCGGCCCGTCTGTCGATCGGCCTAGCTGTCTTTCTGTCGGTAAAAAAAATCTGAAACATCATCTTTGGGAATTTTGGGTAGGCAAAAATATTTAGGATTTCTATAAAATTTTCACCGCAGTAGTATCCCGTACTTGTTTAAGATTAATATTGCTGCCTTTGCATTCAAATCACAAAAATATAGTATTTCCAATAGCGGTGGTTCTTCAAAAATTTTACGACGCTACACCCGACTTAAGAACATACCAGATTTTCGATGCAGCTTGAATGTTTGTAACAAAAATTGAACCATTGGAATTCTTGTCATTTTGTACGGTATTTCAGGGCATCGTTTTTTTCTAAAGGGGACTAATTTGTACTGTTTCTGAAAATTTTTGGATTTTTTATATTGAATAGAATTTTTGATATCAACAGTTCTTAAATTCAGTTCAAATATTTGTTTATAAACCGATACCATTGCCTGATAAATGCAGGATCCAACCTACTAGATGTTATTTTTCACATAGCGGCATACAGTCGATAATGAATAAAAAATTGTCTTACTAGCTCTTTCATTTTCTCAACCCCTATAATCTATCAATTTGTGACTCGTAAAGCCCGTTTTTACTATTCGTTTGAATCGATTAAGTCATCATGTTCTTTGAAGCTTGTTAGTGAAGTAGCATTACCATAACAAGATCAAGTTTGTTGACTGTACCGGGTCAATTACCAATTTGTTACAGATTTATTCCATTGAGCTAAAATAAGAATGAGTCATTCGTCTACTTAATATTTATCCGAACACAGGACACAAATTGGTTGAATGAATATATCAGTCAATACAGCTTATGTATTAGCTTTGAAAGCTTACAGACGTAGATAGATACTTGTATGTTTCCTCTATGACGAAATATACAGGATGTTTCATAATTGAATGCTAACTATGAAGGGTGTGAATCCTTGGGCGATTTTGAGAAGAAATATTCATATCAACATATGCCCTACAGCTCTTAACTTTTCAGCTACAGTGTATCATTATAAAGAAATAATCGTGTTTATGTTGAAACTTCAACAAGATTCAAGATATTTATTTGAAATTTGACACGCGCTCTTTAATCATCAACAGCAGTAGGTATAGTAGTGTAGCTTTTTTCAAATATTTGACCAGTGGTGCCCATGGGGTATATGGAGTAAGTATTCTTAAGAACATATATTTGGTACGCTTGCCACGTTTTCTCTTGAAATAAAAATCATTCCTAAGATCATCATTAATTTTGGGGAACATTTATTGTCTAGGCTTTTTTGTCCGGCTCACGCTTTTCGCGTAGAAAACAAAAACCGTCTTTATGTATTATTATTATTATTATTATCAGTACGTGCTAATGATTTTTGTCGAGTAAACAATAACATGATTAAATAATAAGCATTAAAAATAACTAAAAACTGTAGTCAATATACAATTTTATGGCTAAGAACTGACATTAAATTTCATGAACAATAATACAAAAGACATTAGTTTAGCATTTAAAAGTGGCAATTCTGGATGATTCAACTCTTTTCAATGAGTCTCGTACAATTTGAAAAATTCCTGGAGTATTTATGACTGTTTCACAATAAACAATTATGCAATTTCTGAACCTATTTTCAGTATACTCGTATATTAGTGTGTTATAAACCAACGTTTTAGTATGCTCTTACACGAAAAAATCTAGCCTGTGCAGATCTGGCGTTGAAAATTGGTCGAATACGTGTCGTTATTTCCATTAAATATATTATTATTGATATAGGTATCATAAACGGACTGATTGCGGAACAAAATTGTAGGTTAAGCGTATTTTGAATGTTTTATAGTGCTTACGTCACGAAAGTCCATGCTGCTTATTTCCATCAGTCTCTCTGTCTTCGCTTTACATATCATGTAATATCAGTAACCGCGACATCGATTTTTATGAAAACATTTTGTTTTGTGTCATGACTTCCTAATGGAGATCGGTACATTGTCTGAGAAAAAAGGGAAAAATTAACCGACCGTTTAAATAAAACTTAGATTTCTTATTTTACTCATATTTCTTATCTGTCTGAAAAAGTGTTTTTTCATTCATTAAATAATATGCTATAGTTAAGCTAATAATAATAGTTGAGGCTTGTTATGACTAAATTACTTCGTACTATTCTAAGCATACTAGTGAACTTGAACTACATTGTTTATGTGTATTGGGTTCTTGTTAATCTGTCGTACGAATAAAAACATTTTGAGGGATTTGAACCGCCTGCAATTATAATTCACTATGTTAACTAATGCATCAATACAAAATACAGCCTTGAGAATGTATACCAGCGTCCGAAAAAATACTAGTACATACTACCAAAAATTAATCAAAAGGTATTCGTTTGACCACAGAGTTAGGTGGAGTGACTCCATATTTTCCATGCCATAACCTATTTGGAAAGAACATTTCCCGATATAATGAAATCATAATTTTAAGATATCCTCTCTAAGATCCTCAAACTGAACCTGCTTGTTCCTTGCCTTTATTTTGCTAGTATGTGGTCGACAAAATCCCTTTCTAATAATATTTGGTAGTACTTACTGCCTTAGTCACTGGTCACCCTTTATAACGTTTATCATGGCATGATGGATACTATTATAGTTCGATTCATAAATTTATCAATGGAACATGTTCAGAGATCCTTACTGATTCATGAACGCTGATTGATTCTGTTTCTGTAGGTGAGATGGAAGCGCCCTATTTGAAATTCGAAGGAAATAGTTTCTTCGGCGGAGTCTATCTAACATTCATTCTGGCTGATTAGGAGACGTGCCTACGTAGCTTAATTGGAAGAGTGTCTGTCTGGAAGGCGAAAGATATGTGGTTCGAATCCTACCATAAGCTAAATTTTCCTTTCAGTACGAGTCTTAGTGCTATAGACAGCATAAAATATCTAAAAACGTATTATCTGGAATTCAAAAAAGTTTGTGAGCACAATACTTCCTACGCTCATACGTATATCTCTATGAATGAGTCATGTATTAATATCATGACCATAGTCCAGACATTTGCTGGCATGATGTCTGTAACATCCAACAGGATAGCGCGAGCAGTAAAGATAAACTAAATAAATGTGACCTGAGTGTGTGAAATCTATTAGGGCAATTAGCGTCGGAGCTCATAGTGCTGGTTTTAATTATTAATTGAGCGACCCAACACGTCCCAGCGTGGGAAGCGTGTGAAACAGGCCCCGCGGATAGCGTTGCTTTCCTTTTTTGAAAATTTTTCGCAAGATTTTTTGCAGCGAAACAATATTTAAATCATAATTGCCGCTTCCGGTGCGAGTGCGCATTCTGACATACCTAATTAAAACGGATGGATTTATCCCAGGCAGTGGCGTTCCTGCGGATATGGCATTCACCGACCACTAAACTACTCATTCATAAACTATTTCCTGCCTGTGTGACAAATTTGCTTCTCGACAAATGGACAAATGGACGAGCGGGGAAGCTAACCTAAAACCTTACAATGTAGGTTTGAACTATACAAGTGCCAGATTTTTTCTGATATTCAAATGCATATTTGATCTAAATGGTTTTCTTGTGAACTTGTAGGTGTCGAACGGTCTTCTAATGAAATTCATGATATCCGCTCTATTTTTCACTTTTTCACTACACCCGAAACACGGCATGTTTGCCTAAAGACTGGGAGGATTTTTTGATGATTTAATCTGCAGTGACCTGACATTGCAAAGGATTTCCACATTGAGGAAATTTGGGTCATCTGCCTTATTCTGTACCATCGCTACAACAGAGATTAGTTAATCTCAACGGGTTCTTACACACTAGGTTGAACATTTTTCACAAGCCTCTTCCAAAACTCATACTTTTTAGATCCCAGAAGCTTGGGATTGTCTTCTGATCCAGATAATTGTAATCACCAGATTAGCTACTACTACTCCACAAGGCTCAGATCATTGGAATACTGCTCGAATGTTAGGGGATGCGCTTAGAAGGACTCCGTGACATTTTTGCCTCCAATCCCAAAAAGAGCAGTATGTCCAGTAGATTGACTCAAGTCCATAAACGATTGCCATATCAAAAGAACCTTCTTTTCAACTTCTTCTATAGATTCTTCCATGAAAAATATTCGACCGAGATAACACCGAGTGCCATTAGTAATAATAAATTGTAGACTGTTGGAACATGAAGTCACAGATGACATAAGAAGGTTGTGACGCCTGTAATATAAAATGGTGTTTAGTACTGATAGAATATCAATAGATGAAATGTTAATATAGTGAAGGATTTTGCAACATTTGAAGCTTATTAGAGAGTTCCTTCGGAATCATCTACAATTTGTAAGAGGCATTGGACCCACAACATCCTGAATTCTAGGCAGATGCTATAACCATTAAGTCAAGACGAACTACTGTCACAAAACAGAAAATATGGAAGGTGGAAGGAAATTCGTCCTTCAAATTTCATAACCTGTACAGCTGGATCTAGTGCCAGTGATTGATACTATCTTCAATCAGTTGTATTTATATCTGCGCCAGAGGATATCCAAATCTAAATATTATCTACGCCTCTGGCACTGAGTACTTTTTTTAGCACTTACTGCACGCAAATAGGCAGATGTTAATGCGACGCTAGCTAGATGATCCTAATAAAACTGTAATTTTTTGACCTGGCTGAACTGGATGTAAGAGGATTTTTTTAGTGATCCCTTGAATAAATTAAGATCGTTTGTTTCAAGATTTTAATTGATGCCAGTAATTCACGTCAAAATCAATTCATACTCGAAAGTGCTCTTTTTATTTCTTGCAGATGTTGGGAGAATGTGTCACTTCACGTATTTACCGACCAGTCAAAAAATTCTGTGCTGTGTTTCAAGATCGTGTATCGAGCAACCGTTTTGTTAATTTGTCCTCCAGGACCTCCTAATTGGAGGCAGGATGATGGCTGTGGAATCATTCAAAATATATATATTTCTACAGCACGACCAATGAAACAAAAATAAAAGATAAATGGTTTAACTTATACACAGGTTTTCACAAATCAGTCTTTTATTTGACGCGTTTCACTTCAATGTTTAAACGCGTCTACAATCAACATGACGCTAGAAAAATTCAATCAAAAAACTGTTAGGCAGCAAATAGCTGCAGTTCAACAAAAAATGCGGAATAACTCTGTATACAATTATAAGAAATAGTTGGTGATTATATAGAAGCAACGTGGATGACATATCGAACATATGGGTAAATCACTGTTGGACCTAAGAAATTCGATTATAATTAACCAAAAAAAATTATTTCACATCCTGTTGTTTCATCACATGATTATTAACAGACCAATATGATATGATTATCAATAAGGTTAATTACTAGGATGTAAAGTTCTTCGTAATCCCAATTTGTACTGTAAAGTCATGATAAGATAGAGGATATGAGTGAAACTAAATGTAGGCCAGCTTCCTATCCTAATTAAAAGCTTCAGTCCATGCATCATTCAGACCCAGTGAACACACAAGCAATACGCTTCTTTCGGTCGAAGAGAACATTTTCAAATTAACAGCTACCCAAAGAAAATGAGATACTGCTTCCCGTTGTCCTTCAGAGAGATTTAGGAAGAGAATAATGAAAAAAAATTTAGCAATTAGCAATTTCTGAGGTATTCAGTAATTCAGCACTGTGTTAGCAGAACATTTGATTAAAAACGGTACTATAATGTTTTTAAAACACTAATTCATTTCAATAGATAACACAATAACTTATACGCTGATTTATATCCACGACTCCTGGTTTTTGACTGTTTGACGTCTGAAGAGCTCCTGACTGCTGTCACAGCTCGACGTTCCAATATATACAAAAATGCTCATCTCGAATCTTCCATAGCCAATTTCAGAAGATATGAACATTCGAGATGTGTCTGTTTTGAAAACTAATGCTCACATGTCCTGGATGATTCACATACATTCACATACAGGATTATCTTTTCCAAGTTGCTACGTCTGATCTTGTTGGAGCACTTTACTTTTATGATAGTTGTTGGTCTGTTGAATATATTGATGGTTGAATGCAAATATGCATTATTGTCAGAAAAAATAGAATACTAGTGGGGTGATCACACAACTCCAGGTTTCTGTCCTGATATCTCAATCATTCGGTCAAATTGTTCTGAGAGTAACTACATCGAAAAGACAATATAAGGTAACGAAACCAGCGAAACTGCACATCTCAGAGACATCTAGTGTTAGTTTCAATCAGTCCTAATTTTCGATCGCGCATTTAGCACAAGTCTGTGTAAAATCGAAAACCTGTAGAAGTATTATTACAAAACCCGCAACGGTTTTTTTTGCTAATCAAATACGTGAAAAATCGATTTATTGACATGTTAGCATCGGTAATATTGTAAGACATAACCTGGCTAGCTTGATTTGATACTTTATGTCAATGTTGACTTCCACAATCGTGAATCCATGAATTTTTTTAGATCGTGAGAATTAATCCACACTGAATGCACACTTGGGTGCTTTTTATTTGACAAAATACAGTATTGATTTTGGGAAGCATTAACTCGCACAATTCTTATGTCCCCAAGACTATTATTATTATCAGTTGAATACAATGAACAGACACGGGAAAGGAAACTAGGATCAGTCACTAGCTGAATTAGTTAATATAGCAAACGGCTTGACAGTTTGTCCTGGTATATGGTACATATTTTTAGGAATCCAACCAAATCTTGTTTTGGATTTTGAGGCATCCAAAGAGGGTTACTCCTGAAAAAAAAAGTAATGTTCAAAAAGCCGATCTTACATCGGCGACAGTGACATGCTATCCAAATCGAAGGATGCATATTATTTGAGTCATCTTCCATCAAACTTCTGAATGCTAAGATCAGTAATAACATACCCTGAGCATATTGCTTTGCTAGGTCGGCATACCAAAAGGTTTGATTCCCCTTCTCTCCAGAAAATTATATTCACTGGAACAGCTACTACTACTACACAAGGCTCATCTCAGGAGATCAGAGGAATGGGACTGATCTGTCCTTATTCTATAATATTCTACGATCGTAAATGTTCGTCCGAGTTGTGTCAGGTAATAACACCAAGCGCCATCAGGATGAAGTACACTAAAACTGAGACCAACGAGAGTAAATTTGAAATGGACATAGACGTATCCATACAACTCCTCCTGCTGCAAGCATTCCGAAGTAAACAACCGATTTTTAAGGCCAATTTTAGAATTATTCGGCAGTAATCGCAGCACCACGTTTGGTAGGCACGATATCACCATCGTAGCCAGAATATTTTGGCAGCGATCATTCCGGTCTTCATTTGCATTGCAAAGCTACCGCAATTCGTCCCCGGTATGTATATATAAAAGTGCTTCTGCACCCGCCGTCGCCGAGGGAACTGCGCCCCAGGGAACCTCGCGGAATCGGTTTCCCGGTTTGGATTGAGTGAATTTCCTCATGTCCCTCCTTTCCTCTGTCTTCGTCCTCTTAGTCCAGTGGTAGCTCAGATCAGATCGGAATACCGATTGATTTAAATTTTTACCAATAAAGCAATATGGACCTGTATTATTATTTTTTATCATTACTAGGTTTTTGTAAGCCCGATATTTCCAAAATTCGGTATGCCAAATCCCAGAATGGAAGCTCTCCGCTATATACGTGACCCAATATAGGAATACGTGTTTGGTGTTAGACTAAACGACTGAAACTTCTGCCTTGAGTCGCTGATAACAGTGTGATCATAATGCTTACCAAAAACAAAACATATTTCGCTGCTCTTATTTCGATAGGTGACGTATGGACCTTCTATCGTCGCTATTGTCATTCTAAGATGTCAGCATTATCTGGTTGTATGCTACTATCTGACCTTAATAGAGATTAGTATACATATTGATATTATTAATAGATTATAATACAGCTTATTGCATCCTACTGGCGATAGAAAAGCTGCACTGATGCACTTCTACCTATAGGTGACAGTTTAATTTTTAACGTGTTATCCACCAAACAGCGAGAATAGTCACTGTTACCAATATCACCGGATCGGAAGCCTCAAATGAGTGTTACAATTACGGATATGCCGCTAAATATAAAAACTATGGAGTAAGCTTCACATCATACTTTATCACATTAGTGGCTTTCACATATATCAGCCACTATAAGGTTGGCAACTGTGTGTTCGAGTTCAATGTTCGTTGATGTTGAGAGAATCTGAAGACTATGCTACCACTAAGATAAACTGTAATGGTACTAGTAAGTTATTGTTACTACAGAGTAGCATTTGGGCCTTTATGGTAGAAATTACTATAAGGTCATCTATTGTTGTAACCTTTTCTACGCCTTCACTAGCAATATTCACCGCATAGTTGGGTTAACATTTCTTTATAGAGCCAAACGGTCCTATAAGCTGACAAAGTTGTTGAAGCTATATTTTTTAAAAAAAATAGTAGGCCATAAAAATGCCAAGCATTTTTTATTGTGATCTACGCTAAATTATGTTTCTAAAATATTGATAATAAATTGTTCTCTAAATGAAATTTACGAAAAACAAGGGATGTTACTGTAAATTGGTTCACCCTTCGTGACAAATGTCGTGAGGACAGCTGTTGCCGCTCTAAGGTAGTCAAGGTGTCTTCGTGAGTTAGCATTGGATGTCCCCATAGAGGGCGACACATGGAGATCAGTTGATATTGCTATAAAACCCTTGCCTAGGTTAAGTATATACCACCCGATTGCTCTCTACAGTTAAACCGCTAAGCTATACTGACGAATCTAGTCTAAAGACGGAACATGCATGTCTATAGTAGGTCTGATGCATAGTGGAGTGCATACACATTATTGGGGCATCTTTTTTCTAACCTTAACGCATGATTAAGCAAATTTCACACGTATCAAACCATTTTCAGAAAGAATGGTTGAATACACTTTTATACACACTAAATTGGAATAGAAACCAGAAATAATTTCAATGTATTGAAGAAATGTTTGCCGCAGTTGATTTTCTTAATTTTTATAATTATTAATTAATTTGCTAGATTTTGTGAATGAAGAAGTATGATTTAACCTTTTTTTTCAAGAATACACATACTTAAATGAGTCAAGACTTTCTGATTGTCCTCTACAAGGAAATGTTTTGGCTACATCCCTGCTTCGGCCGATGAAAGTGTAATTTATTAACGTAAACCCATCAGAGCCTTGTAAGAAACGCCACTGCCGTGGCTGCCAGAAAACCGATGCGATGTGATGATGGCATTACACCTATGTCGGTCTTAATTCCATTCCATTCCATTGAAATCCACGATAGTAGGTAACGGCAAAAGTGGCACAACGCGCGACTCTAGAAGATTGGATTTTCAACCGAGATACGGTTTGTGGCACACCTGCATCGATATTGGAGGGTGATGAGGAACGAGTTTTATCGATATACGAGTATATCGAAACGTATAAAATATGAACTAATTTCATATAAGACAGCTCAATGCAAAATACATCTCATTTATTCATCATAACCTAAGTTCGTATACTCGTACATATTGTAACGTTCTTAAACACTAATTTATTTCCACTGGTAACAACAACAACTTATACACTGATTTATATCAACGATTTCAAGTTCTTCACTATTTGACGTCTGATCACTGACTGACTGACCACTGTCACTGCTCGATGCTTGTATATATACAGAAAACACCCATCTCGAATGTTCCATAGCTAAATCTAGAACAATCTGACACATTCGAGATGTCTGTTGACAGCTGCACATATGTACTGGATGATTTGCATACCGAGTGAACTTTTCTTGGCTGCTGGCCGTTCCTAAACTAACAGTTTCGTGATTGATTAAGGAGTCTATCAAATAAATTCCTGAATGGTTTTGTACAATATACCCATCCCACTTACAAGCTTTTATTTAAATTGCAATGTATGTCTGTATGAAATTAACTATGTTTGTTCGGTTTAATCTTGCAACTCAATTTTGAACTAGATATCTTCAACCGATTGAGCTGTAATTTTGTATACACGTTGAGTTTGTGACGTGTGATGTCATTCTAAATCCAACATGGCGGAACAACCCAACGAACTAGTTACTTTCAATGCAGTCCTACAATATGGGTATCAAATAAAAGGGCTTGCTGAGAATAACTTAAAAATAAAATGACGTCACTCTAAATCCAATATAGCAGACTTCTAAAGATGGCGGACTAAGTTTTTATGCTTTCCTACAATATGGGTGTCAAATAAGACGACTTGCTGAGAATACGAATTAGAGTTAAAAAAATATGATCTTAAGCTCCGTTGCTCCCATCCGTCTGAAATATTGGTGACTGGGGTTTTTGCAGACCTTTTCGGCGATAACTAAAAATTATAAAAATAGATTACAAGTGAAAAAACTTTTTAATTACAAGCTTTTATTTAAATGTGCTAAAAAGAATAGAATAAACTTTTCCTTTAAAACTTTAAATATCAAATTATAGCGTGATATTACACAATTTATATAATATAAAAGCATGGTGCGAGATTCACCTGTGTAGATGAACAATTAATGACGTATAAGTTGGTAGTAAAAGATTATAGGAAACGTTTATTTTATTCTTTTTGGCGCAGTTAAATAAAAGCTTGTTTTTAAAAACGTTTTCTTAATTTTTAATTTATGAACCAATTGATCTGTCCTTATGAAATTATGGATTCTCATATAATAAGGAGGTATAAATAAATTTTTGACGTAAATGTACAATAGCAGCTGTCAATGTCAAAAGGACAGCCAGGATTTAATTTGACAAATCTTTCCTTATAAAAGTGGGAGTCACGTTGCATGTGATTGGAAAGGTCTACTCATTTTTATTATCTTACCTAAGCAAAGCTGTATCTAGACTTTAGTCTTTAAGGCGAGGGCAGCAGGGCATGAAGTTTGTGTATGCTTTCACCATTTTTTATAATCCGTTCGTCGAGGTAGTTGAGGCAACAGAAACGGGTATGTTAATCGTATTATAATTAAGAAAAAAAAAGATAAGAATCAAGTGAAGCAGTTGAGTTTTTGTCATTTTAGGTGGATTGAAACATCGATTGATGCACTAATCATAAAGGTAAGCAAAAAATCATTTTCGTTCTGTCTCTCCGATTCGTACAAACGCGCTTTTGTCCCAAGCCGACTCTTAGGTCGTCACCCTATGGGATTTCTGAAATGGAACAAGAATTATGTAATTGATTTTGAGTCATCGCAAGGTTTGCAAAATTTTATTTTGATTTCAATGTTACCATACTCATATTATTTATTTCGAAAATCAGATATGTTAAATAATACGAAGAAAATGGCAATCAGTGCTTAAAATGTGTTAGAACAGAAATACATCATGTATTGATCAACTATTTTTATTTGAAACGCAATGTATATAAATAGATACCGAATCAACAATATACCTTTTTATAAAGATTACGTAACCCAAATTTACAAACGAACCATTCATTCCTTGGGAGAAACAATTGTAATGAATGTTTGATCAAAACTGAACCTATTCCACACAATAAGTTAGATAACATTACAAATGCCCAAGTGCTTCTTACACTCTCTCTCAAACTTCATCAGAATTGCGACATTGGTTCCAGATACCACGAACACGTTGAAAAAAGCCTGTAGCAATGAAACTTTTCCTAACTCGATAGATAATTGCTAAATTAATCCATCAAAATCAAGAAACTGTACCACAAGCATTATCCGCGTGCCAGGAGAAGCAGGTCCGCCATTCCCCAAAACAGATAATCCTGTTGACAGTGAGCAGCCGTGAATCAGCATCATAGCTAATCCCATGGGAATGATCCCAGGCAGCGGTGGTTAGCGCCAGCTTTTGTTTCTCCGCCATGATCTCCTCATGCGACACCGACGTCTAATTGTCTCACTTAATCCCGGCGTATTGTCTTCAGGACGTCGAAAATAACGCCATTGTCGCTATTTCGCTCGGCACAATGCGTGCTAATGTATTCCTTCCAGTCATAAACTGTCATAACTGTCACCGGCAGTGCTTCCCTAATACACAAGGCTCGCGAAACCGCGAGCGCTACCCACTACCCGGTTATTTTATACGCGGTCGAATTAGATTCGGATGGGAAATGCCACAGAGCTCCAAATGGTCTGGAGTGCTATTATGATCGTTCTCATTAGAAGATTGAAGATTATAAAAATGGATTGAAGGCACACCAGTATGGGATTTCCTAAAAATCGGAGAACAGCTAGGTATTCGAATGTATGCTCTCCACTATGCTATAGACATGCATATTTCGTCTTTAGCCTAGACTCGTCAGTATAACCTGACTGTCTAACTTTAATGATCTAATCAAAGATTTTGGGGGCTATATACTTAACCCAGTCGAGGGTGTGACAGCAAGGTCACTACTCATCTCCAAACGTCGCGTCGGGCACTTAATATCAGTTGTCAGCTTCTTATGTGAATGATACCGAGATAACGGTACATCGTAATTAGCGTTTACGAAGAACAAGGGATGTCGCTGTAAGTCAGTTCACTCTTGTTGACAGATATCGTAAGAGACATCTGTCGCCTATTCAAGGCAGTCCAAGTGTGAGGACCTTGCCTCCGTAAGTGGACTGTAATTATTAAAGTGACTACCTCTGATCCATGATCCAGGTAAGTTTACTTGTTTCTATATACATTGCCGGGTAGGTATACTTCTATGTGATCATAATTCACTGAAATTACTATAGATAGTTTGTTAATGACTGTATGAGCTTACTTCAATAGTAGTATTGTGTGAACTAGGACATTAGCAGTCGATTTGTAGTATCGGAATCCTGTGCTGACTTATGTTTCCAAGGCAAGTAGATTGCTATCAGAAGTAAAATACTTTCTAGCTTCTTGTAGGTCTGTGTCTGTAAAGTACAGCTCATATCATGCATAGGAACCTTACATTCGTTTGGCAATACGTATGTTTGTTTTACGATATTACCCAGAATTTGTTTTCATTATTTCCATAGCACTACTTCAAAAGAAATGAATACGATGAGGCGCCTAAGTTCTATAATAAATATATCGGTAAGCGTATATTCCTGCCAAAACTTCATGCATGTTCAGATTAGATATGTTATAATAATGGAAATGTTGCACCTAATAGACAGAGAGATGTTACTGTTGCAAAAACTAATAAGCAATTGCACATGTAAACGATGTATAAAGTCTACAAAGCCGTCATTCTACATATGTACTCAAAAATGGCATAAAACATAGCCATTTGAAGCCTTGTCATGATAGGTCTTTCATCACTATCATTCCTGTCAATCTGAATTTCAAACCTATCAACTATTATTGTTATTATTCCAGCACCAGTCTATGAACTAACCATCCAGAAACAACCGCAAAACAAAGACAGCCTAAGTATTGAAAAAGATTCTTGTATAATAGTGGAAAGAAGTTTGTTTGTATGACTGCGCACAGCGTAAACGGACTGTTGTAGTAGAAAAAAATAAGTCAAAAACACTACTAGCATCTATACTAGCCTAAGAATTCGGGAACCTGAATTTTCAATTACGCAATCCTAACGTTCAGTAAATTACTCCTTAGTACTCGTAATAGAATCGTTGAATGGAGATACACAAACGGAGTTCAGTTTAATGCGCAGAAGACAACAACCCTGACAAAGAAGTCGCATAATGGTCTGCCAGCAGTAGAGATGAAGGGAAATCCAATACTTGAATCATCTTCCGTCAAGCTTCAGGGAGAATATTAAAGAAGCTCATCGGGCGCATCCTTACCAGGTCGAACGCGAAAAAAATCTGTGACTTCCTCTGCCTATACAGTTTTCCAGTATATATATCAACATTTCTATTGATATGTGATATTCATTTGTTATCAATCCACCTGTTTGACATAAAAAATCATAAGAATACATACACGCCGAATCCCTCTCCGAAGGTTCTAGACTCAATTCCGAAAATAGCAATACATCTAGACGATGCACCTAAGAAATGACCTTCACAGCCTGGGAGATCGAGGATGCGTGGATGATGTAACCTTATCCTATAGATTCTATCATAGTAAATGTTTGACCGAGCTGTCTCAGAAAATAATACTGAAAAACCATTGGAAAATCTCAATGGGCTCATCTACTCCAGCTCGATCTTTCGACACCTCAAAGAAGCTTCTTTCAAAACAATTAGTCTCCGATGTTCACAATATATAAGGCTTTGAGGTGAATTTGAATGCAAACCTTTTCTTTCATGGCACTTCTGGTATTTTATTTTTGAATAAATTTCATCCCGTTTTTTAATCAATATGGCTTATTAGGAATACGTAGTCTATTTTAGAACACACGTGGGAGAATTACTGCTTTGATGACTGCATTATGACTATATCTGTCTTTATTCGTCCTGATGCCGAAGAAACCAATAGCATTCATAAAATCATACGTAAATTGCAGCTTCTCATTCGATGGTAATAAGGCCGCTTTGAACTACCCTAATGACATTACAAAGTTGCAAATGTTCCCCTACAGCGATTTTGAACGAGGAAATAAAAAGGTGTTAAACGTTCTTTGGGCGCCAAAGGATTTGCCGGAAAGAGCAGCTCCATGTAATTTTGAACTTCGCCTCAAACTTTTGCACCTCTAGTTACGCGAAACTCATTTTTAATTTGCTGTTACGATTTAACCTGTTAAATTATTCTCCTTGGCGTATGTTATACGGAGATGTAAATACCAGTTTATCTTTGGAACATTATTTCGTCTAAAATACGATTTAAATGTCTTTGGCCTTTGACTGCACACAGCTGACCAGTGATTAAAAACACACATATTTTCATAAAAGAAACTTTACTATCCTTTCCGGTGTCTAACCAGCTTTTTCAAAGTATAAAATAGAAAATAGCGACAATAAGTTAACGTTGTACTTCCCACGCAATGGTATCAGTTTAGAAATCATTAATCATTTGCATCGGACCTTAGAACTAACTGTTGATAGTTAAAATAAATTTAAAAAATAATAAAAGGCTGAATATTACAGTATCAATAATTCTACAAAAATAGCCTGTTCAAAATTTCCGTAATTTCCAATGCTTCAACAGAGTTAACTTACCTAACGCCATTATTTAACAGACTAGATTTCTAAATATTCTAGGTTCCTACCCAGTTCAAATGCAATAATCTGTAGTAAATGATGCAAATGAACATAATGTATTCCCTATATAGAATTGTTGCATATTTAACTATTATCCGGAACGTCTGCCAACACTAATAAAACCCTAGAATACGTATATTATATTTATGTAAGCGATGTGACCATCTCAGACCTCAGTGGACAGTCAGTGCTTAGGCGGTGGTGGATGGAGACCAAGACATAACCCGTTTTAATATGTATGTATTTTAATGTATGTATCATTAATATTACTCTGCTGCCACTAGATCGATATCTAAATTATGTGTCTAACAATAGTAGGATTATCACTGTGGTTGAGATTTTACAAACAATAGAACGTATTATACGAACACTTAATATGTTTTGAGATATCCCCCTACTTCTATACGGCCAAAAGGCCTCGGAAATGCCCAAAAACGAAATTATAGCGTGTTTAATTTTTATGCATTTAAGACTGCAATGGACTCCGCGTCCATTGAACCGATTTTCGGAGAGCTTATCACATTAGTAACCTACTGTCAAAGTTTCATGTATACCCAAAAACTACTTTCCGAATTATACGGAGGTCATGGATTACCGGACAGTGTACACGCATACAGACAGACGGAAATGCGTGTCATGGTTTTTCGTGATGTCATAAAAACATCCAGAAAACAATACTTTCATACCAATTGGCCCGAGAAGTGAAGTCTTAAAGGCTATACTGACACTAACATTCATTGACTATATCCAGGATAATAGTATTTTGTTTTGCATTTAACCGGATTCCGTCTCTGTAATCTGTAGAACCTAGATTTTATTTACGATTCCTCGACTGACCATTCCACCCTCCATATTGCATAAATAAATTTTGATTGCTTTCATGTTCGCAGTTCTGAATGTCTACGATTAACGTTTGATGTGGGTATATTTCCTTACCCTTTGTAAATTGAAGCATGTAGGGTGCGGAATTGTATTGAAATATCAAGCTTGAATTGATATATATTTCGAAATTCATTCATAAGTTCAGATATTGAACCAATAAATATGGGAGAAACAGCTCGGTTTCTCATTCTCTCTCTCTCTAACATCTAGGGAGGTAATCTGACCTAAGATTGGGTGATGTCATGCAATTTAAAATGTCTATATCTAAAAGTCCTCACAGCCGCAAACATCTACGTGATAAGTATTTACGTTTTTATTATGTGACTTCATCTTAATTCAGGTTAGGTATTTTTAGTATATATTGATACGACAATCGGGGTGAAAAGTAAAATGAGAGGTTGATGTTATACGAGTACTTGTACCGGCCGCTAATTGAAACTTTACTAACATTTCGGTTGTCTCTACAGTCTTTATCAAAGCACATAATCTGTAGAATGACCTTTTCATTGACTGTTATTAAAGGTCATATGACAAGCAACAACATATATTCCTATTTGAGATCAAAGAACACATCATTAGGAGAAAGCCATGTAGTCCATCTGTGAATCTGGAGAATATTATGTCCTGGCTCGTCGAGAGCAAAAAAAACTAGTACCCTTAAAACCTAAAAAAGGAAATTCCACTTAAAAGTGCGATAAGCGGGAAATGTTTAAGAAGGCTTTCATTTTCAGGCCCCAGTTGAACGCACGGGCCCCCATCTAAGGCCCAAGCCCGTGTAGAATATCCTGCCCCACTCTCGATGAGCCTAACTAGATATTTCTCTCAAGCAAACTGAGTAATTGGTAAAGGAATTATAGTTTACCTTTATAAAGGCACAATTTTTCACCTTCATCTTGAAATTGGTATCTTCTTTGTGCAGTATAGAAACTTGCTCTTGGTTAAATACTTTTTGTATACCTTGATTCGACTTTTGAGATCCAGAGGACTCACCAGTATAACATTGGCCACCAGTTAATTTTATGACTTGGGTTTTTTGTATAACTATTTTGGTTTTTGACTGTGTGGCAATGATGGGATCTTAGTAAAGTGAAGCTAATGCACTTTCAAACGTGGACTGGTGAATTGGATACCAGAAGCCAGTGGAAAAGCGTTATCAAGGCGTGGTAAAGTAAAGACAGGTAAATACCTAAATGCAGAGTTAGACGAGTTCAACGCTTTACAGGTCACAAAGATTCTAGCAGGCTCATCCAAAGCATGTGGCCTGGATATTAGAACAGGGTCTCGTGTGCAGGCCTATTCAGAGAAAATCCAGGCTCAAAGGCAAAAGTTAAAACAGGGCCACCCTGAAAACGTTAAGAGTAAAGGAAGCAAAAGACCGTTGACGACCCAAAATTAAAAGAAAATATGATGTAACAGTGTAAAAGGTTGACGAAGCTTTCCACTCCCAGGCTCCCTTCAAACGTAATGATCCCCTTCTGAAGCCCTAGATCCTCCTCACTATTGCCCAGACAAAAAGGTAGTTTAAAGCATGATCAATCAGTCATCTTCGTCGATCCCAGAGAAAAAGCTGGAAACCTCGACTCACTATGAATGGTATATACTGTAGTGGTAGGGTGTTGTATCTCTTTTTTGCGATACTTATCCAGTTCGGATGTTGCCGATCAGGTTCCTCAGCCAAGATAAACTTCTTCAACCGGTTCGACGCTTTCCATCGACCTTTCCCTCCGAAATCAACTGCAGCACCTCATATCTTTGGGAGTTCGTCGTGATATATCCCAAATACTTTAGCTTCAGTAATATTATCGTTAACATTCTCTGTTTCACTATATGTTCGAGAACTGTCTGATTGGTGACATAAGCAATCCAAGGGATTTTAAATTTTCTACAACTCCAAAAACTAGTCTGATTTTAATTTTCATTGACAGTGATATTAAACACATGGCCATTTTCAGATATGCAATCCTAGACTTTTCCATATGACACTTTATTTCTACTGAATGATTCCAGCTGTCCACATTTGTTGTTCCTAAAGATGTGTACTCCCAACTCTACTCTTTCTATCTACTGGTTGTTAACGAAGAGTGATCAATTTTGATAGTATTATTTTCATTTTATTTTTTAGAGACTCAAACTTAACACGTTTTTTTATTTTGTACACGAACAAGTAGATTTACACATAATTTAGACTATAAAATCAGTCTCCTAGCTTAGGAATTGCATTATTTTCTATTATTCACCGTATTTGCAACTTTAGCTATTGATGCACTAAAATAGTTTACAAAATTAGACATTAAATTATAACAAATTGCACTTTTCCCTTCAAAATATGCCGTAAAACCAATCAAAACGGTTACCTTCATCAAACAAAAGCCATTAATGATGTTTTCCGTATCAAAATAATCCACTTCAGAGTATCTCTGAAGTGAAACACTTTAACCCAAAAAAATTATTATTACGACGAAGTTTTTGTTGGAGCCGTGCAACGTAAGTCCACCAAAATGTCTTACTATAATTTCTTTCGATTTCTGCTAGATTCCATCAAAATCTATCCATTCTGTCAACTTCTTTTATATTATTTGCACACAAAAATTAACGTTTTTGAGTTGAACCCTGTTGATTTCACTTAAAAATCATCAAAATCCATCCATTTTGTCATTTTTTTAATTGACCGTGCTCAACAGACAAACTGACACCTCTTTAGATATTATTATAGATATACTTCATTTTTTTAGTATGTTATATAGTAAGATAAACTAGATTCATAGCTCTGCAGTGCTTGATTGGATTTAAATCTGAAATATTCTATTCTATAAAAATTCTGAAAGATCCATTTGGCTTAGCCCCGTCGCAGTTGATCCTTGGGTAAGCAATTACCTTCCCATTAACCCTGTCGACACTGCTGATGTCGTCGGGCTTCGACTCGACATCCACCGGCCGATTATGGAACGCGAGTTGTGGGGGAGAACGAGTTCCCATTGGTCCGAAACCCAGACCACGCCCATCGATAGGCACAGGAAGCACGCCGCGATCGCAGTGGACTTGACTCTCAACTGAGGTGCTGAAGATCACTGCGATTTGCATTCCACACTTTTACAACGCAACTGACGGTTATGGTGGGTTGACATTGTAGTCAATAGAGTTGTGGAATCTTTTTTATCGACTCGAGGAAATCTGACATTCCAAACCCTCTTGAAGACCTGACAACATACAAATACGCAAACTTTACAGAAGATCATTCAACAGTGTGAAAACTCAAAAAATTTTATCGAGTCCATCATTTTCAAGAAAATTAATTATATGGAACGCTATTTTCGCAGATGAGTAATTTTTTAAATTACAATATCTACTTACATACATGACTTAGGCGTTTTAAGTGCAATCTTTCCGAACACATAAGATTTAAATTACTGATCAAATCGTTTCCGAAAAAAACTCAAAGATACTTTTTAAATAATTATTCATACAAATAATGATGTTTTGTTTGAAATATTATATCATAACTCTAATCCATTCGCAACATTCAAAATGTTCCATACTTTTTGGGTAGATATAAAAATATTTCCAATTTCAATATTTTTTTATACTTCAATCTTGTTTCCCAGCTCAAGCAATATTTGTCTATTATGTCAATTAGTTAGTTACACCAGTGGTTGGGTAGCTTAGTTGCCTATAAAAATATTTTTTTACTGCTATACAAAATGCACACTACCCCATATTCTTCATACGATATTAACCATCTAAAATATTAAGTTTAATAATAAAATATGAAATTGTATCTGACAAAACCTGTTCTGGAATATATTCTATACCACAATAGGCAATTTCCTCGAAAATTTCTGAACGATAAACAAATACTAAACAGATTAGCTTAATCCTATTAGTTAGGTATTGGAACGCAGTATGGCTTCTCGACCAAAATTAGTTCATTTTAAACTGTTTTTAAATCCCAAATGAAATATCTATAAGAGGTATACACAATGAATGTCAGCTCAATTGTCAGCAGTTTATTTTTAGGTGAAACTGATGAAAAAACAAAAAATATTAAATTAATCCTATACCACATTCAAATAATCTAAAATTACTGAGAAAGAAGCTTTGTAATGTCATAATAATTCTATTTGTAAAGGTAAATTAAACATTGCACGTGTTCATGTAAAAACAATGAATATTCAAGATACAAGCTGACCTATAACATAAAATAACAAAATAATTGATATAAGTATTTCTCCAATATCTACAGATAACCAATTAAAGTATTTTAAAATCCGAAACCAAATATTGTCTTTTTTAATAATACCAAATACGAAATGAACAGCCTCCGTAAGTTGGAAATCTACCAAGAGTGTAAAAAAACTTCATAGCAAAAGTTGCTTTCAATGATGAGTTTGCCTAAATGAGTTTATCCATACATATGAAAACCTCATTACGACCCCAAATCAACCACTTCCTCTGGAACTCCAACAAACAAAAAAATCTGAAAATCCAGCTACCAGGCAGAGCAGAGATCCGCTTAATCAAAACCCCAACCGGCTGATATTAAAATCTCGTTCGGCGTCCCATTCATTAATTTGATCATCAATAGTAGGCGGGGCGTGCCACCTAAACCCCTCCCTAACCCGTAAGTATTCGGCTCGAAGGACCAAACTCGCGAGAAACAGGTCCGGAGTGGCACACTCCAGCTAGACTCCGCTGGATCGCTTATCAGTCAGTCGGATAGTGCACGCTTCATCGTCGGTCGTCTTTTCGGGTAGATTTGAACTGTTTACCGTCAATGCTCTTATTTTTCTAACAATCAAACGTCGATATGTCTTTTGTTCGTTGACATTGATTGTGGTTTTGAAGATGGCGTTAGAATTGGGTGCTCCGATGCCGCTTGACTACAGTAATGGGACTAGAGACAATGCTGGTAGTCCGGAAGTGAATGTGTCTGACGCTAGTCCGCCTAGTAGCAGTGCATTTACCGTCGTCACACCGAAAGGCAGAGAGGGTAGGAAATATTTCAATCAGCTTTATTGAATTGCTCCACTTAGCTTAAGGATCTTCGAAAAGTTATCCTGTTGTTATATCTCTGGTTCATCTCATTCAAACAGGCAACAGGCATTATATTGCTCATGTTTGATCTAACAATAACATAATTGCACCAGTCTACACCTCAACATCTCATAATGATCTGTAAGTGCTATGCTGGAGACAATGTCATTGTAATTTCAAAATTCAATTTGTACTTTGGTAAATACTGCCGAGCCAGTCGCTCTCTCACCGGTTATGTGTAGTTCTAATCACCTGCTAGTTTCTATATTTAAGATCTATATTTAAGATCAACTAGAATTTGTATATCAAGAACACATATCCATGACTAAAAAACACGTTGAAGAAAGAGGTTAGCCAAATATTTTTGTCTGCTCATAAAGCTTTGAAAACAATCGGTATTCAGATAATCATCTATCACATGTATTTTTGAAGTGCAAATGTAAAAAATGATTTTGGATTACTAAACTGACAATGACATCATCTTCATAATCTTGGATTGACTAACGTGTCCAAGATAACATGTTTTGTTTCAAAATTGATACTTACCGAGACTATTTATTAGAAGATGCCTTAATACAGAGAAACTCACTTGCATGGCCAATAAATAGTGATACACTATACACCATTATCATCCCAATGTTCCGACATAATAGACTCCTCATTTGGGATTCGAAAACAAACCAGTAGGAAACCTTGAAAAAAATTACGGTTTCACGTGTAGGTTTTTAGTACAAGACTTTTCATAAAACATACTTGACCAGATCTGGAACTGAGAAATTGTAAGCGTTGTAAGCGTTTGAAGATGCTCAATAGTCAAGCTTTATTACATTTGGATGTCGCTACTGACATAGTTTTTGAAAATTTTAAAGCATATTCAGCATAGTGATAACTACTTTCCGAAATGCATTATCATCGTGACTTCCGGGGTCACAGACTATCTAAAGTTTTTGCTATATAATGCCCCCTCATCTGTTAAGAGATATAAAAATTCTTAGGTATTACATTTCACAACATAGGAGTATATTTTGAGATTGGCTAAACAAGTGACATTCTAGTCATGTTTTTTATATACATTTTTTAATTCAGATGAAATCCCATCTAACGAGCAGTTTGTACAGTTTAAATTTATTTGAAAAACCGATATTATGGGTTTCATCCCCACTGGCGACAAAAAAAATTTATATCTGATTTTTATAATCATTATTAGTTCAGTCCCTCTTACACATTGCAGTGTAATCCAATAAAACTGAATCGATATCTCAGAAAGTACCAAGTACTTCCAGAGTCAAAGTTGTTTAGTGGATAGAACAACAGTCTTGCTACAATACATAATTTTGAGACATTCCTGTCACTAATTGAAGTGGGAACTAAAATGATGACACTAGTAACCAATTTGAACTGTTCCAGGCTCGGTTCCAGGTATGTTTACAGCAAACTCAAAAATTAAATAGGACAATAGATATTGATTTTCGAAAAATAACGTTTTTACGCAGATATAAACGACTGTTTCGGTTATTTTGAAATTTCAGGATATCACTGAGGATGCTTTATGTATACACTTCCCCATCGCATATTACGAAGATCCAAGACATTAACAGAATCAGTCCAAATTAACCATTATCAGTGTAAATAGAGTATAAATGGATTTATTAAACCGAATATACTGTTGTCGTGGTATAATACGCCGGAAAGGAAAAAACAAAAGATCACTTTAAGCGGTTCGGTTCTATCAAAGGATTTATTTCAGCAATTTGGGCAATTAGAGCGGGCCGAATTACTCAGAATGATGGCTCTTAATTGCCGCTCAGTCAAGTCATTGTATTTTTTGAGTATACATGCTGTATGGAGGACTAAAAGTATGGAACAGTTCAACATCACGCATCACCAGTTTGCTCGATCCAATGGCGGAGCAATAAATTGTTACAAACAAATAAATTCATCTATACCTTTATGTGATTTATATGTCAAAGACATCATTAACACAAGTATTATCCTGATATAAAAATTATTTGCGATAACAGAACTTCCTCCGCCTATTTCATGATCACAATGCTTTCCTCACATGTTGTGTGAATGGTATCACTTTGTAAATAAAGATTTGATTCGGATTTTGAAGATAAGAATTTTGTTATTATCTAATATTTTTATTCAGGTAGACTACAGTAATGTGTAATAAGTATTAGCAGTTGTTGAAACAGCGCAGGAGTTGTTGGAGTAAACGTGGCAACTTGACGAAAGCCAGGAGTGTCTATCAACAACTAATCTGACCGTTAGTTAGTATCGCTTGAACGGTAGATCGGATTTAATGCGCTTTGTTATATGGATAAGAAGTACCACTGGGGTCTAAGTTGTACAGATGATGAAACGTCTTCTAAAACTACCAATTTTTTTCCAGAATGCTCCCTCCCCGCCCCCCTATACTGAATGATCAGGGACCTCTGAAACGTTCCAAAACGTAGTTTTTCTCCTTTTTTGGTGGCAAATCAAGCGATTTTCAGAAATTGCGAAGCTTCCTTATCCTTGTATACACTAGTAACTTTGTATCAAGGTTTCATCAAAACCCAGAAGGTGCGTTCCAAAATATAGCGGGTGCACGGAAACTAGTGACCTAGAATTTGATTATGTATTTGTGATAAAATAACAATAAATACATTGAATTAGAAATGTTTTCATTTGGGCATGAGAAGTGAAGTGAAGGATTGCTGAAATCTTTCTAACGTGCAAGGGCAGTGAAATGTTTCCGATACGACATAGTAGCATTATTTAATGTCGAGAGTAAAATCCTTAAAAGATTTAAGTTATCTCTCTGGCTTTATTGGAATCAATTGGTAAATTAAGGGTTGCTCATTTAATGCCAGGTTTAAATTATACTTAATAACCCGGCGATCTAAAACGATTTAAAGGTCTTAATCGACAACAGACTCACTTAATAATTTTCATTAACGTTTATTTATTAGCGCATGGGAACGTACAACGCAGTAGCAAGATAATGATTAGTGAAGTGTTTTGTGGAATATGAGTAGTTCTGCTGAAAAGCTAATTCACTTTTAAGTAATCACGAAAAATATCAGATGGAAAATAGCACAAGTCAGTGCCGGCTCACGCTAGTTCACATAGGGAAAAGATTATTCTAACATTGATCGATGAAATAAAGGAAAGCTTCCCCAATATATTTTTAAAATTTCACCGACAGACTTAACCACCCTACAGTCTGTCTCGCGGAAATTGCACTTTACTTTTTATTTAGCACTTACCAGCCAGTTCTATCACTTTTTCATTAAATTTTGGATGTTATTCATAAATCCTTCATCACACAATAACATGGTAAGGATTAGTGGTGCACATCATATCCGAACACAAGTACTTCCTACAAAAGTTCTTTGGTGGTATGACTTTTTTTCTCTATTTGTTCTCTTGTTCATTTAGTTTCCATGTTTCATGAGCTAGACTTCTAAGGTGGAAAGTTGTTACGTGCCGATCGGAGAGGTACTAAGTGTGCTTCTGGCTGTCATTGTGAAGTTATGATCAATATGAATCGTAAATTCATATATTACTCATGCAAAGAAAACTTGCCTTCCTTTGGAAAAGAGATATTTCGTGTTGTAAATTATACTGCTTCTGTTGTATGTCCATACATTACATGATAATTCATGATGCGATTATTGGATCCAAATTTTGGATCTAGATCAGAGATTCGGGATCCAAATTTTAGATGAGGATCTCTAATCCGATCTTGGAACGAGATCTGAACTCGGTTCCTGGATTTTTGCTCTGAGGATCCCCAATCTGCCAAAAATTGGGATCCGTGCTAGTAAAGACACGTAATTTGTCTACTTTCATTGTATTTCTCGGATGTTGTCAACGGTATTTTAATGCTCATTTTAAAAGCTGCATGACTTTATCAGCATATAGCACTGGTTCCTCACTGCACGCCACTGTCACCGTTGCAATTCGTCCTTGTTTTGAGTAAACCAAACAGTTCTCCGTGTTATTATGTGGCATTAAAGATGCTCGAAATATAACTATCCTCACCTCCAATGTGATATTAACGGCTGAAGGAATAAACGATCTCCTTCTGCTCACCCGAGCCGCGACAATCGGTGAATACGTATCGGACGACGCGCAATCTATGGAGATATACGTTATACGTGATACTATCACTTAATTTTTAACTTATTCAACTTATTTTTATACAAAAAGGGGGTGCAAATACTCAATTGCTCTGATTATAGAGCCGCTACTGAAAAAGATACTGGTACGCATGCGGTCACACCAATTCAATTTTCTGAGTGAACTGTACTTGCGAATAATACCTATCTACAAAATATTCAAATGTTACCATTTTGTACTTATAACCTGTTGTATTAATTCGTAAATGTCAGCGCATCATAAAAGTTTCCTCTTATCTAGTATTTGTATTGTATATACAGTGTGGACATTAAGTTGGAAATTACTCGAAAAGGAAAAATATTATTAATATAATTGTGTAGCTTAAACCATTTAAACACACGATTTCTCGATTAAAATATTTAATTTGAAGCCTTGTGTTTAATTACATAATTTTACATTGATGATGGAATGGTTTAAAAAATTGAGAGCACCAGGCTCAACAGGAGGGGGAGCGTGGTGATACCCCACGGATCCAGTTTCTAGGGGTGTCCTTAACTTCTGAATGAGGCCTGTAAATGATAGATGGTATAAAAATTCTCAAGGTATCACAGGTTTTTTCAGGCCTTAGTATGTATACTTTAAAGATGGCCCCCAATTTCCCCCCGGACCCGCATTTTCTCTTGACGTCCCTGATGAATACCTGCAGTGGACATGCAAACGTTATGACAGAGAACGCGCAAAAAATAATATGTATCTATATGCTGCTATTGTGTTATTAATACTATTGGTCAATATATTAATTGATAAGAAACTTATTAATTAATAGGAAATTTCACCGTTGTGTATGTCGAAAATGACGTTGTTTCATGTAGTGTAAAAAAAGCGTATAAAAAAGTCATGTAAAAAATGTTATTAATTTTTTTACCTTTACTATTATCTTCTTAGGGAATTATTCGAGATATGTCTTAGATAGATTTGAACCCAACGTATTTGTTAAAAGGCCTGTAAATCAAATAGGAGTCTGAAATGATGAAAAAAAACTCATTGATAATTATTTTTTATCGAATCTATTCGTTATAAGTGGTTTAACATACACTCCCTACATCAAAGCGAGTCTGATGTAGAAATTAAATTATTTTAATACCCCGCCTGTGTAGGCCTATACTTTTATGCTCTATACTCATTTATCATATTCCTGTATAACCTGCATGCTGTTTTGATTAAATTCCACCAACCAATCAGGGGTACTAATCCTTTTATCATTTTAGATTAAAGAAATCTGATGGTGGAATTCATCGATTTTAGTATTTGTTGACATAAAACACAGTCCACATCTGTACTTACTCATCGAGTTGCTTACATAGCATATTGGTTGTACATATCGCCATTTTACATGTGTGCTACGTAACCGAATATCGCCTTCAAAGTTCCTAATGTACTTTCATTTCTATTAGTAACGGACCCCTATCGGTTAACCATGAAATTCATGATATATATAAACATAAATATATTTCGAGTACACTGTTCCTGGAAAACAAATTAAATTCACATGACCCTTTGGAAATTCGCATGAAGAAACTTGACTAATGCAGTATTCGAGCCTCACTTCTAATTGCCGCCGATCCGAAGATCTATCTAACTGAGCTAAGCAGGGGTACAGAACGTAATATACGCGATGAGTCCGGTTCTATTCCGAGTTTCTAAATTCTAAATAGGAATTTGTAAATAGGCATTAGTTTATTAAATCTTTCATTAGCGAGCATATTCCATCATTAAAATGGACGGATGATAAAGAGTTTTTTACCTAGACACTCAGCTGTCACTTGGTTTGTTTTGTATAAAATCTCAAGATGGTGCAATTGCTCAATTGCTCTGATTAGAAAATATGTTTTCAATAGTATTTCGCTCAGATGATGAAACAAACAATAAAATGATATATCACGACGTTTCGGTTTGTTTCAATTTAAACTATCTTCAGATTCTTTTTGAAATACGTGTAGATAAAAAGTTGTGTAATTTACACACAGTTTCAGAAATAAAACTCTTTTCTTTCGGAGATGGTAGAGTTTCACCAAGTAAGAGCATCTACCGGGGCATCTACAATCTACATGAACATTTCAAATTGCTTCCACAGCAGCTGCTCAGCTGTTCACTGCAGATTATAAAACAGAAAGATGGTTTAAAGTGAAATAAACCGAAACGCCGTTCGAAATACCATGAAAAATATATTTCCTTTTGGAATGCGGTAATAAATCAGATATTCTGATTAGAGAGCCGCCACTGGCCGCCAAGGTACTGGTACTGGTAAGCAATTTGTCAGACCAACTCGACTTTAGTTAAGCAAGGAAAATCTGTACCACAGATGGTGATCATTTTTGCATTACGAAATCTTTAATCGATAACCACCACATCTCATCAACAAAAATTGGTAAATGTAAAACAAATCAATTTTAATCCAGAAACAATTGAAATATGCTGATGTGACACCCTTCCAGTTTAGGTCTCACTCAAAACCACTGAGCGCATTTAATTTTATAGAATATAATTTGCGTGTCAGCAGAAGAGACGAAGAACAGTATGTCAGCTGTACTATAAGTTTTGGTAGTAGAAATATAAATTTTGAAGGAGGCACTGGACTTGTGGAGTGATTGAAAGAATAACGTATTATATAAACATTGAACATCTTGTCAATGTTTGATAATGTAGAGTCCATATACTGCAAGGGTAGTCAATTATTATACAATGAAAGCCAATTCGGATGACTGGATTGGCCACGATATAGCCAGGTTCTGAATACTGTCTTACAGTTTTGTTACAAACGTCGCATTCGGACAAAAAACCTCTTTGAGGAGAGCTGATTGATCGCAGCATAAAAGTAATGGAATGCAATTCTTTAGATAACTTTAATTCACAGCACATCTGATTCGGGTTTGGTGCTCGAGAGGAAAATTTGTATTGCTAGTTGTATAGCTAATAAACTGAATATTTAGAAGGTTGAATTTTATGCAGCATCGTGTAACTTGTAAAAAATGTATTTCGCCAATATGGTTTCGGCAAGCATAAATACACGGGAGATCTTCTGACCTACGACACAGGATGGAGCAAAGCAATAGAGCTTCATGGAAGGTCTCGACTCATGGCGCTCGATATATCGAAGGCTTTCGATAGGGTGAGGCATGAGAGACTTTTGGTTAAACTTGCTGCCTATGGGCTGCCACCGAGTCTGTTCCGCTGATCAGGTAGTTTTCTCAGGGATCGCTCCTTATTTCTGGTGGTGGACGAATATGCTTCCGATGAACCTACCACCAATGCAGGTGTTCCTCATGCATCTGTCCTCCAATGCTCTTCTTGCTATACATCAAGAACATCTAATCCAATCCACATCTTCGCTGATAACACCACCCTTGTTTCCTGCATGGAACCGGGCAAACCACTAACATCCTGAGATGTCGTATTTCGGCGAGAGCAGCATGCTGCTCAATTCAATAAGGACACTAAGAGAATTATAAAATGGAGATATACAAACGGAGCTCAGCTCAATGAACAGAAAACTCAGACAACTACTCTGACGAAGAAGCCGCATGCTAGTCTATCAGTCGTGGATCTGGAGGGACACCCAATACTTCCATCTTCCATAAAGCTTCTGGTAATTAATATCAACAATAACATGTGATGGCATGATCATGTTGCTGGCGTCGCCCAGGAACTGGAGGTTCTCATCCGCTCCGGTAAATTATATTCTCCGGAACAGCTTCTGCTACCATACAAATATAGATATCGGATCATCCGTTGAATTCTGTGTGAACCGTCGCATGTGTGGGAATGCGCCCCCAAGCACTCTATCAGGCTCCTAGATACAAACCAGAAATGAGCGGACTAGCGGATGCACCTGACCTCACAAACCACCTCCACAGTCTGTAACATCGACGAAGGGTGGCTGATCTGTCCCTATTCTATAGATATTATCATGGCAAATGTTCGATCGAGCTGTCTCGTATAATAACACCGAGAGTCGCCGGTACAGCAAAATCTGGAGGAGCTCATCGGACGCATCCTTGCCAGGTTCTCTTGGAAAACCTCAGCGTTGTGTAGTGAGCTACCGGGGACTTTGTTCCCCGATTGTTACAATAATTTACAGCGTACAATGTGAATAGGCATCCTTCCTCGCGCAATGCTTATGAAGCGCAATAGCATCTCTGCTTTTGCCTAAACTTATCTATTAAAAAAACTAATTCAGCTCAACATTATGCATTGTAGCATACTTTCCCACTTATGTTCCAGGAATGAAATCCATTCATCCATCTACTTCGCTCGATATCGTGCTCAAATATTAATCCGATCAGAAACTTTTCTAAGACGTCTGAAATCTTGAGGATATATAAATTTTTCTCGAGATTCCCGGCTAGCACGCTTGATCGTAATTATGATTTGGTGTCAGGTAATTCGAGTCGTCTCTAGAGGGAGCAATTGCTAAAGCTCCGCTCCAGATATTGGATTTATTATTGGGGATTGCCTGGGATTGCCAGACACAGGCAGCTTGGAAATCGTGAGGAATAGATGGTTACCGGGAGAAGAAGGAAAGAGAGAGACGGGCGGAAGTTCTTAATGCGTTCCTGAGGGAATATCTACGTGAAGAGAAGATCCGCTGGAAGCTTATGTACGAGGAGTATCATATAAATAATCGCTTCCTATCGAAGCAACCTTTCATATACCGGGTCTTGGTATAACAGAACAGTAACATATGTATGCGGAAAAGGTCACAAGGCCGACTGCAAGTATCTGCCTCTCTACGAGTAGAAATTTTCTTGTTTTCGTGTATAAGTTACACAGAAAAAGCAAAACAGGTTTAATCTAAACATTTGTTCCATTCAGACACGGAACCAAAACATTTTCGTTTTTAATTTTGTAGTACAGCTTACGGGCCTATGCCTATTGGTTCGATCTATAGTCGTTGTTGCTATGTTGCTGATCTGGTTAAAAAAACAGCATCTAAAGATAAGTTAATAAAACGTGTTATATACTTATAAATTCATATTTGGAGAACACAAACTCACTTTTTAAGTTACTTAGAATAGAACTTTTTAAAACTAATTGTGAAAATTTTATATTATATTTCCAATCTGTCATAGTTTTATATTGTGTTGATTTATATGTCAACGTCAACAACAAAAATATGCGCATGTAACAAGAACGCATTGGACTTGAGTTATTTTAATGTGCTGGTCCTTGCAGGCGAAAAACAACTGCAATACATATTTTTTTTTATGCCATAAAAGCAGGTCTTCGAACTTCATCAACTTCAATTGCATACGTTGCGTTTCACATACCATTAAGATTTTATTAAAAATAAATCTGAATGGGAACCACATGTCAACGCATGTCCACGGCTGGAACACAACGATGGATTCGTATACGCATTTTAGCGCAGTAATTTTAAGAAAATCAGCGTTTACTCTTAGCGACGTTCTTCAGTGCAGGTTCACTTGAATTTTGCTTCCCATGCCAGTAGAAGGTGGAAATATTGTAATCGCGAAACATTTCCGAACCGAAATATTGCTGTCATGGTATTTCATGATTAGCAAAAAACAATACACTTCCTACCGTCGGCGTGAGTTTGCTCCTCCAGTAGTTGCTATAACTCAATCTGACTGAATTCAGAGATTAGGCTACCATTATGGCAAAGAGAGGGCGTTGTATTTTTTGAAAAACGCTAAATAATTCGTTTCCATTACGAATGAGATTACAATTCAAAAAGTACTTGTTTCAATCCTTTTGCATCTATAGCTGCAAATTGTTTAACCCTTGCCTTGTCCGATACCGCAGCTCCCATGCATTTTCTTGGCGCACATTGAAAATTTGCTAACACATACGCTAAGAAAGAGAAAATAATCACTTTGTACCATAAATTTCTTCATGTACTAACATTTTTTTTGTAATGCTGGTAACCTGAGACGAAAACTAATTGTATCCATTTTACTCACAACGCGATACGCGTGGACGATGAGCTACGAGCTTACATCATAGTGCGTGAAGACTAGAGTCACGAGACTGTACGCGTCAAAATTATGGATTTTGTAGAATCAATCAATTTCTTATTATTTTGAGTTGAATTTTCATTGAAATATATTTTTAAAAAAAATATTTTAAGAGAAAGTCGCCTGGAACGAAAAAATTATAAAAATAGATCGTTACTCAAACCAAAAGTATTTTTATTTTTGGCTTTAGATTATACCTAGGGCATATATAAACCATGTCTCTGGTAGGGGGGGGGGGGGGGGTGCAGAGCACACAGTCTATGGAGAGGAAGCAGAGCATCAAGTTTGTGTATGCTTTCACCCTGTTCTGTAATACCTTCGTCGAGGTAGTTGAGGCTACAGAAAGTGGTATATTAGTATTATAATTGAGAAGGATAAGATAGACAGCAAATGAAAGGGTGGAGTCTTTGGCCTTTTAGGAAGTTGAAATGAAACATCGGTTGATGTTCTGATCAATTTTCTTTAAAACAACCAGCTAATGGTAAGGTTGCAGTTGTACCGAGCCGCCACAATGGAAGCAACGTGATGTTTTCTCAAATGAGATAAAGCAGATAAATACCATGTGTTTTAGCTCATTTGAAAGAGAGCAAAGAATCATTTTAGTTCATCCCGTCTCTCCGATATGAAAAAATGCGCGCTTGGCTTGAGCTCCAGTCGCGCTATGGGATTTCGGGAATCGCACAATAAATGTGCAATTGAGTTTGAGTTATCGCAACGTTTGCAAAAATTTATTTTGATTTCAATGACACGCGAATCATTTTATTTATTTCGAGAATCATAGTTGTTCATAAATATGGAGATACCGTGAATCAGTGCACAAAATATGCTGAAATAGAAATATATTTTTATTTGAAACGCAATGTATCAATAGCTACCGAATTAACAATACGTAACTCAAATTTAGATATGTCCCTTTCATTCGATGAGAAAACACAATTGAATTAAATTTCTTATAAAAAAAATATCTCTAATCTAAATTCTGTCGATTTCTGTGATTAATTTCATAATTTTCTTAAATGTAACTCATACGATTGTTGGAAGCCCCTAAAGCTTCTCTTTGTCGCTTTTTTCCTGCAAAGATATTACACCCCAGGACTGTTAATTCTACGACCAATGATGACCCGCCTATAACTGTAGATGAGAACATGTGTGTACGCTGTGTGAGTTACAATAGAAGAAATAAAAAATTAACAGAGGATTATCTTGAGATACATCATGTACACTTTCACATGTTGCGCATAAGTCATTGTGCTAGATATACGAACACTTGCAAGTGCTGGACGAGTAACATAATACTTATTAGTCGAGGGAAAAAAATTATATCCGACATGGAACAACAGAGGATATGATTTTTGTTTTTTTGGTTCAGTGTAGATATTTTAAACGCCCAAATGGGGAAGTCGACAAAAAATGTCATTAATATGCTTTATCTTAGACAGATTTGCGCTCAGTTACAACAGCCACGAAAAGCTATGTCAGTTAAAACTTCGTGAATTACCTACGCAGGTGTTTACTGAACTTTTTCGTTAAGTATCATCAGTCTTCTGTCCCTTAAATGCGCGTATTGAGTGTTTTTACTATTTTATCAATCATAATTTGCAAAAAGTACCACTTATACGTAGCAAAATAATTTTTAAATTTTGTACTTCATCAATTGACTGAATTTTAATCGTTTGAGGTATGAAAGTCATCTTTTCCATTGTTAAGCGCTGTAAGGTAGACTATTTTAGATGGTATTAATATATAATTTTATTTACTATTAGCATCAGTTCATCATTTGTACATATGATTTAAGCAAGGGTATCGTATTTTAAGATATAAGACTCCCGCCTTTTTGACAGATTTCAGTGTTTTGCGCTATAAATTGAGGGCTGTTTTCTAAGCTGATATGCATTTGATGATAAAATTCACATACTTAATAAATTTTGTACGATTTTTTAGAAGCCCTAACAGATGTAAATATCTAAAAGCTTAGCAACTGCAGTGACATACATGCTCTTAAGGAATGCAGTCAACTATATCATAACTCATATTTCTTTATAGCAGGTAGCCTGCTGTCTGGTTGAAATATAATTATTGTCCGCTATATTGAAGTACATTGACATTCTATGACTTCTCGTAGCCTCCATTTCCTTTCTTTACATTGGAGTGCTGGTAAAATATGTGTTTGTCGTCTATCATTGATATAGGGGTATAATTTGGTGTGGTAGGGTTTGGATATTTAATATAAGATTACTTGTAGATTGGTATAGAAAGTTCTAAATTAGCAAAAATGAGGTTATGTAGTGAGTAATATATACCATAAAACATCCAAGAGCTATAAATAATTCAAATATGTAAACGCTATCAAATAAGTTCTTGACTGTTTCTGGACGCCTCGTCAGGTCAAACAGTAGTTTAGGAGGTCAAGCAAATACATCCAATTTTCAAAGTACGAATATCGGAAATAACAAATTACCCGCTGTAATTGACTTCGCTTGCACGATTTGTTATTACGATTACAATTAGGATGACGCATCTGCAGGCGCCACCGTAATAGCTTTGATTTATATGCCGTTTCCTTTTTATTGTTAAATTGACGAAGTCTAAATGGTCTCAATAAGACAGAGTATAACCTTATTATAAACATATGGTAACAATTTTGAGAATTTTTGTGGAAGTACAGTATGCATATATTTACTTCTAGAGCTCTGCATTTTAGACAATCTGAATTCTATCAACTACTACTCTCAGAAAGGCAGAAAGGCTATAACGCTGCAAAGGGTTATAGAAGGATAATGTCTTCTCACACTGTCCTTAAAATGCCATAAATCGTAACTGTCGTAACACAAACTCCCCGGCAGTTCATTCTACAACGCTGGTTCGTCAAATGAATCACCTTTAATTGAAATAATTAGTGTCCTGATTAATCTTCTGAGCATTAAACAATTATTTATCAAATCACAAGTGCCTCTTGTAAAATGTTTGGCTTGAGAACATTATCATCTTTCTAAATCAGTAGTTTTTCTGGGAAAGGATCCTCAACCGTAGATCCTATAAGAACGATATCGTATTATTTTTAATAAATAATGATCACATCAGAGACCGAAAGATAAATCGTTTGAAATAGATTTCGATTGGGGAACTAAGAGGATTTATTTGGTTGCTTCCTATAAATATGACATACGCTGTGTTAATATTTAATTTTTGCTGGATCGTCCAGTATGTTCCTCAATAGAACTTCAAAGTTGTATTGCAGTAGTCAGATTTATTTCAATGAGTTTTTCTTGCTGATAAGCATATAAATTCTCACGTTACTGATTTCCCGTCTTATTTTGACGGACTTAGTTTTTATCACATTTAATCTGTATGAGTTTTTAGTCAAAACGTCATATTTTGATCGTTAATGTCACATAATTACTTTAAAATGTTTGTGTCTGATTCGAAACAACTCGATTCCTGACATATATTTTATGAGGTAACACCTATTAATACTTCCCAAAATAATAAATAAGTACTAATTTTCATAATACAGAGCATCATACACCAGAACTCGTTATTTGTCATTCTGGTATATTCATAAGTTGACAGCAACAATTCAAGCTCTATAAAAAGTATTATGCATAGTGCGAATCATTTTTTGAATCTTTTACACTAAGAAAACAGCCAATTTTACGGTGAACTACATACCATTGGAAAGAGTAAATAGATTTTGCTGTTTGGGATGCAACATAGATTATACATAAAAAATAGAAACTCGTATCGAAAAAGCAAGCAAAAAGTGCCTTTAACCGCCTATGAAAAGTTCTCTGTAATCTCTCGTTAAACATAGATGAGCAAATCAAAGTTCGTCGATGTAATGTGATTTCTGTGCTTTCACATAGTGCAGAAAGTTGGAAACTTAATAAAAATGCCTGTAATCGTTTGAAAACATTCGAAATGTGGTGCCACCGGCGAATGCTGCGACTATAATACGTGCATCACATCATCTATGATGCTATACCAGAAAGACTGAGGAAAGACAGGGAAATCTCCAATACGATTAAATGCAGAGAAGAGACATACTTCGGACATATCCTGCGCAGCACGAAGTACCGATTGCTGCAGTTGATCTTACCAATCAAATCAACTGCAAGTAATGACCCGGACGCATAGGCAAATCCTAGAAAATGGACAGGCTCAACATAATCAGAACTATTCAGAACGATAGTGAACAAAATATTTATAGACTTACGTGATCGTCAACATCAATAGAGATAGGCTTTGAAAGAAGAAGTATTGGTTAATCTATCAAAGTTATGTAGGGAATTTACCAAATGAATATTATTATTTCGTGATTTACGTTCTTCAAATGAATCCTACAACGCAATGATGAGACACGACCAAACGCCTCTGTTTGTGAATAATTTTGGATGATGAAATGAAATTCCAACTACCCATTTATTCCAAGTTTGGCTTACTAGCATACCATATTTCGACGGTGATAAAAAGTATCCGCTATAAGAAAAGGTATTTTTCTATACCTCAAGTATGATTCAGGGAGTAATATAACCATGTTTCTCAAACATGTTCTGCAAACCTGGAGATGGACCTTAATTTTTCCTCCAAATTCTCAGTCTGTTCTTGGATCCCAGATGCAAAATATTTTATGTACCTATATAAAATATAATGCCATATTTTAATTGTATACTTTGATAAAGGCTGCTCTAGGAGCTGAAACGTTTAGTAAAGCTATTTAGTCAATCGCATATGTTTTGATTACCGGATAGTAAAAAATTCAAGATGAAACAGAGGGACAACCACAGGATAAAATTCAGAACTTACATACCTTCTAAAGAGGGAGCATTTCAGTATAGACGTTTTGTGATATGTCGCGATTCATTATTGATATCTATTATATTTTTCTATCAAAGTTTCGAATGAAGTTGAAATTCTTCTTTCTAACTTGTTCTAGCAGGTGAAAGGATCAACTCTCCACTTCATCAATTTCTATCACCAACTGGCTTCTCAAACTACTGCAGAAACCTTTGGGGCTCACCTATCACACCTAGTGGCCCGAGGTATATGGTGCCGATATCTGAATATAACGGAAAGGACAAATCTAATGGTACGTTCATTATGATGGATATTTATTTAGATACCTCTTTTGCTTAGTTTGTGGCATGAATTCTATGGTTTCAAAAAAGTGGTATGGAATGGAATCTATGAGTTAACATACTGTTGAACACCGTCCCTTACATCTCGAGAACGAAATTACTCAAAAATGTCTGAGTCAACGGATTGCCTCAAAGTTTAAGAAGTGTACGTATTTAAGAGATTGAATATCAATGTTTGATCAGACAAACCACTTCTATCAAAATTCATGTCATGTCAACATTTCTTGATCGTTTTTTGATATTGCAAGCAGTAGCGTACTTTGTAGTTATTCATAGTGACAATATTCTAGTGATTATCAATATTAGGCTTAAAGTACGTAGTAGCCTCTTCGCAAAGATAAGCAGCCTCCAAAATGGTTGGTCTCTTAGCAATATTATGAAGACCACTCTTTTTCTGATTTTGTGCTTTGGCCAATTGTTGCCCGGATTTTGAATCTTTGAAGAGTAACACAAAGGACATTATTAATTAATTTCTTTCAAATATGACCAATTGACTACATTTCTTTAAATAACCCTAGCAACGTATTGCTGGTTGTGTTCCTTTCGATGACCTTTTCCAATTGGAGTTTACATGAAAGGCATTCCAAAGATTGTAAATAGCAGTACATTGTGATTTCATAATAAAACACATTCTATATATCTTTTATTGATGCAATTATGGCAGATAGGATTACTGGATTCGGTGAAAAATAAAATTCCACCTGATAATATATCTTTATATCGGTGGTAATCTGGTTATTAACTTTTTATTGATAAAGTTTGATTTACGAGTAACGATTGTGTTAGGATTTATATTTTTTTACCTGGTTTAGATAAAGTTGGTGTTCTGGTGTGTGTTTCTAGTAATCCACTGATTACCATGTTTACTACTTACAGGAATAGGAGAGATAATCGGATTTGAGAGAAAATATAATAATGTGTTTTCTAAAGCGAATGATATTCTCATAAACGGAAGTTTTTCCAATAAATGCGACAAAATTTTAGTCTAAATTATATCATCCTTCATCATACACATGATATTTCAAACAAGTTATCTTGTTAAACTAATTTGATTCACGCAATTTTTACTAATAATTTCATCAAAATTAGTTTTATCGTTTTGGCGCAAAAATTTTGTCGAATCTATATAAAAATTGCTAATATTGCAATAGAGCATAAGCTAAAGCTTCTGGACAGTTGAAAATTTGATCACACAAAATAAACTGTAAAAATTTTGAAATGTATTATAAAAAAGTTAAATCGATTAGGAGAGACATGATAACTTCTTAAATATTTCTTTATTGAATATTTTTTTACAATATCGAAAATGTACTTCCATTTTAAATACAGCAAAATCTTATGTGAAATTAAATTACAGAAGCTTGTTAATTTGTATTTTTTCTCTGGAATCATTTTCTTTAGATATGTTGGCCAAAAGGAAAAAATAATACTATGGGTATTTTCAAATAATTTGTTTAATAAAAATTTGAGCATTGGTTTTGAAACCCGCGCATAACTAAATTATGACTTTTGATAATATTTCAGACCCTTTAAAGTAAAAACTTTCTTTCAAATGCAAATAGATCTACCGCCTGCCCAACTAAAAAAATTTAATAAATTACCAGGGCTTCCCTAATGAATCTATGTCAATTTTTCAAAATCCACTTTTAAGTTTCAGCGTTCATTATGTATTTGAATGAATTTTCGATAGTCTGAGAGCTTTGCTTCAGACTTTGTTTAATTTGAAATATTTTTTTTGAACTTATTTTTATAGATATGGACTGAAAAATTAATGCGCAAAAACTATTAAACCTTTTTTGATGGAATTTGACGTGATGATTTTTCATACCAAAAAGGTTTTTTAACAATGTAAGATATCGACAAACAATTACAAAGAAACTCGATTTTTTCACATAGTTTATATACATTTTACTATTTTTGCATAAATGGAGATTTTTTTCGATTTCAATCCAACTACATACTAGTTACATTGCTTTGTGGAACTTTTTTCCTTATCAGTGTTTGTCTGCACTGAAGAGTGTCTTAAATATATAAGCTGAAATAGCAAAAATACTAGAATTTTAAATAATTTGTTTAATAGAAGTATTGCAAACACTTTTGAAATTAGGATATTTTGGACAAATATTTCAGATCATATGGAAAATATGCTACTGCATGCTCCTTAAAACAGATACCGCCTGTCAATAGAGGGAATGGGAAGGTCGAAACCGTTCAGATCCCTCATCACATAATTCCTTGAACCAGGACATCTATTTCCTATGACCGTTTAGCATAATAGGTGGTCATAGCGCCAACGCGCCTTCAAAGCACCAGAACCGCTCATCCGGGCAGTTTGTCAACAGCAGACCAGCCGTGGATCGACGGCCCCCCGTAAGCTAGGTCACTGGTCAAACAATTAATTAAATTGGGGGCTAATAGAGGGGTCGCCGACTGTATGACTACCGGTTCGGAAATGACGTCATCATTGCAGCGTTCGCGGCCACTTGTGGGGTCCCTGTTATTATCATGGCACGCGATACCGTGAGACGAGATTTGAATCTCTTGGATGCAATTTGCGGATAGCGCAAAATTATTTAAGGAGGAGAAACGGAAGGAATTCAGGAAAACAATAAAATTAATGAAAAATCCTTGAGAAATGTTTTATTATACTTTGGGCGGTATGTAGTAACCGTGTGATACTCAATAGATTTATATTTTAATTTAATCATTTCGATATGAAATTGTGTGACTCAAATGGTGAGTTACTCTTTCAAATATAAACACAACGGCAGAGAGGCTATCGTCCTCCAGAAGCACTGCGAATCTTGGTATTATTATGCAAGACCGCTCGGTCGAACATTAACCATGACAGTATCTGTAGAATAGAGACAGATATAGCATATTTCTCCATTGTTCCAGACTGTGGAGATCCCTTTTAAAGGTCCGGTACATCCACTAGACTCATTTTTTGATTCTATCCAGAAGCTTTATCGAGTGCTTTGGGGTGCATCCCCACACATGCAGGCAGTACTCCAGCGATGATCTGATCTTAACCTTGTAAGGTAGCAGTAGCTGTTCTGGTGAATACAAGCTTCTTGGACGCCGACTTAGTAAAACTGGCAACATGCTCGTGCCCTAACATGCTATTGTTGATATTAATTTTCAGAGTCTTGATGGAAGATGACTCAAGTATTGGTGTTGTTGTCTAAAGTTTAGTATGCGTTAAGTTTGACTCCATTTGGCGATCCCCATTCCCTATTCGGATATCCTTTCGATGTCCTCATTATTCTGGGAAACATGTTGTTCTCCCCGACGTGAGGTCTCTCTGGATGACAGTGGTTTGCATTATTAAGTTGAAAATTGGTTATGAAAGGCGACATTTATCAGAAATGCATATGTATCATACTCTATCAAAGAATCCCATAGTAGCACATCTTGGGTTCTAGTGTGCTAACAATACATTGCTATCATGGAGACAGCGAATCAACTAATTGCAATGCCATTGTGAACATCAAAAATTAATGTTTGTTACCTGACCCACACAGATCGACAGACCCACAGAGCTACAAACTGACAGACCGACTAGTAGAGAGAAAAACGGATAATAGAATTTTTTTGTATAAACATGAGTTTTCGTTTTCAGCTATAATTATTGGTATTGAAACAACTTTCTAGGGCATGTCATCGACATATAACTTTATTATCAGTAGATCTGCACAATCTAGTGCAGCAATATCAGAAATGACTAAAAAATGAAACCAGTTCGAATTGAAAAATGGCGTTATCTTTGTGGAGCCGGTCCCATAGATATCATAGCCAGCTGCTCCGCTTCCACTCGGAGCCACACCGTTGTATGTTGAGGGATTATCGTCGCAGACGTGTGTAGAAGCAAAGCGCAGATAGCGGCGCGATGAAAGCTCCCCGATAAAGCAGGGATTTCTGATATCGATGGCAGCCGATGATGAATCGACCACACTCTCGATTGTAAATCACATTTAATCTAACATAAATTATTGTTTGATTGGCGGTTTTGCGTTGGATCAAACGTGTTTTTGTCACAGTTGTTTTGGTTTTACTTGAAAATTAATCAGTGAAGAAGACAGAGCCGATTTCATTAGGAGTGAATACTGAAAATATATTCCTTCACTCACCTCTATTTCCAAAATAATACTCGTGAACGGCAGACAGTAAAAAACCATGTACCACATACCCCCTTCGAAAATCTTAATTCAATTACATTTGAACCAAATATGCTGGAAAAACTTTTTAATGCCTCGGTAACTTTTGACATATCAAAAAATAAAGAAATTAAACCAATTATTAACATTGAATGCACTCTCTCATTAACACAATTCACTGTCTCTTTGTCTACCCCCATCTCTCCACCCCTCCAATTTAAATCTAATTCATGCTTTTTATCAGGCGGTTGAGAAATATCTAGGTGATCTGACAAGTGGCACTACCTTAACAATTAACAGATCAATAAACTGTAAGATCCACTCGAGTCAAATCTGTAGCATCTTCACCACGTTACCGATATAACTTCAGCAAGCTGTGCCCTGTAAATTGCCTCGAACGTGAGACAAGCTTGCAGTGATCTGCAGCATGTCGTGTAAATTATACTGGAGGCACCTCTTGGGGCCCATTCCAATCCAGTCCCGACAATTAATGCTCGCGATTCACCATCCCTTTTCATCTCTTCATGATCTTCTACCCCCGCGGGTATTGCCTATTAGTCATTGTCACCACGACAGTGTACAGTCGGATGAATAGTATGTGTTCTATCCGACGTTTTGGAAAAATGAAGCAGATCCAGTTCTTTTCGTTATGTAGGAATATCTACTTGTTCCTTACACTCGATAAGTAGGGAAAGTATTGACATGTTAATAATATTCCCGGAAAACCGTTTGTTCTATGTTGTTTGTGTCTGTGTGTTGATCTGTCCTCTATTGATATTCCTCTTATCGCGTGATTCCAGTAAGCACTACTCGTATACCAATTCACTGGAACGCAGTAAAGGGCATTGTGGGGACACGTAGTAGTTAATGCGTACTGTCAGTTTGTCGGTCTGTTGGCCCTTCGGTCTGCTGGTTAGCATTTGGGAAACACATTTTTTTAAATTCACGCACATAATCTTTAAATATATCGGCCTGGGCATTATTGACGTGATTAAAAAACATTTTGGATTCTATTATGTTCTAAAAGTTGGTCAGCCTGTTTAACTGTCTGTTCATTCTTGCATTCTTATTAGAGCCCAAACTTCGTTTTCAAATTTTTCAATCGATTGGGGCATAGTGTTAAAACTTGGAAAGCTCTGAGCAGTAAAAAAATACTATTCTTTTGCTGCAATCCTAGATCGGTTAAGTAATTATTATAAATATTATATTATGATCCAGACATGTATGACTACATTTTTGAATAGTTCTAGAGTTTTAGAGCACTTCAAATGTTCTCAATCTACTTTTTGGCTTATATAAAAGAATGCCAAGAAGTATGCGTCATGATTTGTAGTTGTTCTAATAAATAATATTCTGTTGACATCTTAAGGCTAAATCAATGAAGAACCAATATATTTCCTTGCGTGAGTGCATGCCTTGCATGTTTATATTTCCAATGTCTACAACATTATATAGCCGCCAATATTTGCTTGGTGTGACAGTGGGAATTTTTGATTACCATGAACTATATGGTTCGTTATCTGTATATCACGAAAAGGAACTACAGCAAACAAAACATATTTGGTGTCGTTTGGAAACATTGTCGTATGATGTCACTGCAACTTGTTTACTTTGGAAAATTGTATTAATATTGAATAAGAGTTGCGATGACCACGAATGGCGCATAATATTTCACACTTGTGAGTAGTGTACACACTTGTACAGTATGGAAACTTTTGAAAAAAGTATGCATAAGTTATTTTACTAGAAGAATCTCTTATTGTTATTCATGTTAAACGCCGAGCTTTCTACCAACATTGCACAAGACACTAAGACGACTGAGACTGTCAGTTGACTCATACTTATATTGACGTCTAGTCATTCTAGTTTGCCTGAAGATGACAGACTGTCCGTGTCGTGGAAATGAATGGAATTGCTGGTCGTCTTAGTACTCAAAAACAATTGAGAGAGTCAGCCGTTGTAGTGCCCTAAAGATGACTGGTACTGTTGAACTTCTTAATGCCCTGAAAACCAATATCGTCAGTCATCTTAGTGACCTGAAGAAGACTGACACTATTAGTCGACATAGTGCCTTAGAAATGAGTGATGCTGTTAATCTACTTCTTAGTACTTCGAAACAACTGAGATTTTCAGTTGATTTCGTACCTTGAGTACGACCGACACTGTTGGTTGGCTGAGTGCTTTGAAAATGACTGGTACTGTGGTCTAGTCATTATAGTTCCCTGAAGACGACAGATTGTCAGTCGTTTCAGTGATTCAAAAATGCCTAAGAGTGTCAGTCACTTGAGTGTCCTGGAGATATCTAAGACTGTTAGTCGTTCTAGTTACCAAAAGGAATAAAACTGTCAGTCTTAGTTTCATGAAAATGACTGAAACTGTTGGTCGGTCGTTTTAATTATGGAAATTAACTGAGAGTGCCAACCATCTTAGTTTTTTTTTGAGGGGGAAAGCTTTTATAGCCGAAGTGTGGGAGTCTCCACCGGCTACCCACTACCGTCATGATTACACAATAGTAGTTAGTACACCCGATGGCATACCCACTAAAAGCCAAACCACCGAACGCCAACCGCCACCGCGGAACTGTTTAACACATTACTTCACGGTGGCAGCCCTGTAGGTAGCGCCTACAATCAGGTTTGCCCAACCCATAAGAAACAGACTGCTGTAGGCGGGCACTATTGCCAGCGCCTACAATCTCGCATGTTTTGGGCCACCTGCTGTAGGGCCCTTTTATCTGATTTTTTCTTCCGTAGAACCATCTCTACAAATTCCGCCACAGCATTTCAATTCTGAGGGGATCGAACCATGCAGTTCGCTATAGTATCTGGCGTAACAACTTCGCCCAGGGTCATCATCATTGATGCTCTCTACACGTTCCACCTTTCGCATATAAAGAACGTGTGTTCTGGTCCATCCACTGCACCTGGACAATAAGTGCAGTTAGGCGAGTCGAGTAGAGTCCTTTTGTGCAGGTGGGTGTTGGAGTGACCGTGTCAACTGGGTGAGATATGAGTTGATCTCATCCCACTTCCTGTCATGCCACGGTGCCACTTGTCAAATTAGGGTGTGAGTCCATTTGGCTACCTGTGTATCTTGCTCCCACCGTTGTCGCCAACTGTTCATCGTCTTTGATGTTCTTCACTTCGCACTGCAGCGGCTGGTGTTGTCTCCTCTTCTTAGTGCCCTGAAGTCAACTGGTACTGGTGAACCTCTTAGTACCCTGAATACAACCGATATTGTTAGTCGTCTTAGTGCACCGAAAACGACTGTAACTACAACTGAAGCTGTGAATAAAACGGAGAATATCACTCGCCTTAATGGCTTGAATAAGATGAGACTGTCAATCAACTTGGAAATGACTAATACTGTTAATCGTGTTAGTGAGCTGAAAACTGATACTATTAATTGTCTCAGTGTCTTGTAGACAGATAATGCTGTTAGTATCATATTGGACCGAAAACGACTGAGAACGTCAGTCGTCTCAGTGCCGTTAAGACAACTGATAAACTTCTTAGTGCTCTGTAAACGACCAATATTGTTAATTATATTAGTGGCCTGAAAAAGACTGAGACTGTCAGTCGGCCTAGTGCCTTGGGAGTGGCTGCTACTGTAAATCGACTTAGTGCCCCGAAGACAACTGAAACTATCAGTTGGCTTAGTGCCCTGAAGATGAATGATACGGTTAGTCGTGTTGATGGTCTGCAAACGACTAATACTGGTAGTGGTAAGTACGTCGCCGTCGTTCGTAGCCCTCCCTAAGTTTAATTAATGTAAATGCACTGCAGTGTCGATGAAAGAAGGCAACCGAAAAAATGATTGACATGGGAGTGGATGTTGCAGATATCACTGCGCACTTCAGTAGTAATCCAGATTTCACTATTTCTGATTCGTTATGCCTCAGTAACTCCTTCACTGAGTGTACCCATAGTAGCAACGCTTGACCTCAATATTTTTCATGTGGCGTAGACGGTCTGACTAGTTAAAACGCTTCCTTGACTACATCTGAATGGTTCCAATCTGCCAAAAAAGGTTCCCGAAATAAAATTGTTCTATGTGATAAGCTTGAGATGATTTTAATTAACCACGTATGAGAAGATATTTCATTCTGTAGAATTCGATTATATTTTTTTTCTACTCTTATACCACAAAAAAAACTTATACCTTATCATGACGGTAAGCCGCCTGCTTTGTGTTCGTGACATAAACCACCCTTGATTTCCGCCAAACCCTTGTTTCGCCCCGGGAAGCATAGAGCAAACATTGAAATATTATGTAAACACTTGACGCGTCCCCAGCCGGAAGTTCCTAATAGTTTCCTTCCCGGAGTTTTCCCTTCCTTCCCGCATTTACCGGAGACAATATCCTCTGCTCACAGGTGACAGGTCAATGTATATGCAAAGCGGATCCTTTCAGGATAACAAATGACAGTCGGCGATACATGGGCGTCTCGGACATGAAAACAAATCGGTTGGATTTCCCTTGAATCTACAATGAGGTAAAGAGACAGAGGAAAATGGTGTCAAGTAGAATCATTCCTTACGCGGTACGGTGACTATTATGCATTAAACTGGTTGACATCACAAGATCCTTAATACTCAAGTATAATTATACAAACTATTTTATAAGACTCTATATTTTTATATCGTATTTGTCAATGCACTATGGTTTGAAAGACATGCGAGAAATAAGGAACCTTTTTAATTTTTGTTCTCTTAAATGGTGTTATTTTTATCACAAATTGGATAGCCTATTTTCTAAATACATTTTATCCTATGCTTCAGATACATTTGATAATTTCCTAAACAGAAGACTAATTAGATCTTCTTTCCTTCATTAATTTCAAAATTGGTATTTATCTATTCGCTGATCTACCCTTTACAATTTTCGGTAGACATCTGGATTGAAAAAGTAAGCAATCTACATTAGCATGAAATTAAAGGGCAAGGAAGATTAAGTTCTATTCAGCCACCACACGGCGATGTCAAGTACTGTAATTTAAGGATTAAGCGACAGCATGAGGAAGGGATTAAAAAGGGTTGTTGGGAAACATTACTTTAATCCTTTTATAATGGATCACTACTTGAGGCTACTACAATGCAAATGTGCTAAGCCTTACAGTGGCAAGAGCTTTCAAGGAGCATCTTGGATGTTTAGATGTGATGTTGTGACTAGCAGATGATTTTTAGTCATACTTATTATTAAATTAGTGGAAATTGTCAAATTAACTTCTAAATTCTCCAGGTCTATCGGTCAGTCACTTCCTAACTCAAAGCTGAAGCTGGTAAGGATAATGTTCGTTTTACTGATGGCTGTCATATTCCAGACAGTTTGCTCCACCATTGTCCATGATAAAATCTACAGAACAGGTACAGGTCATCCACTAACCTTTAATGTTCCAGACTGTGGAGGTACTTGAAAACGTTAGGAACGTCCACTAGATATGATTCTCTTTTTCAGTTTCAGTCCATTAGCTTCAAGAAGTACTTTAGAGTGCATCCTCACACATGCAAGTAAAATTCCAAATATGGTCTGCTCTGACCCTTGGGAATACAGAGCGGAAATAATCGCCCAGCTAACATTGCAATGATCAACTTAGAAATGATGATATATGAATATGTGACCCAGGTCGAACATTTTCCAGGTGTACAAACAGAAAATCGAGCAAAAAGGATTTATTTTCATTACATCTCCATTCAGTGAACATTTAAATACAAATTGATCCGGGCATCGAAACGGAATGGAGTATAATTTGAAGGATTTTCCAATGTGCCTACGATTTGTAATGATTGTTTTGTTTTGTTGACGCTCCTGGTTATTTATCCGAATTGGACGTAATTGCGCGATTCCGCATCGCTTCGTCACCCGGATGAGTTGTGATGCAGTTTTAATCACACGTTTCAAAAGATAAATAAATTGAATGTGCTGCTCGTGGAAGCCTTCCTATGATGTCCGTGTCAATAAATAGTGGAAGGAGTTCCAAATAAGTTAGGTATATAATTTTTATTTGCATTTAGCTTATACGCTAAAGCCAGCCAGTCTTAGTCTTGGTTTATGACGACCGCAGAGTAATAAGTAGAAAAATTGATTCAATTGATATCAGATAAATCTGTGTTCAAATTACACAGAACTAAAACTTGAATATGGTTTTTCATTGCACTAATATGCCCTGTATTGATATGGCTTCGAGAAGTTTCTAAAATTTATGATCCTCAATAATTACTAAAACTACTACTACACTAAAGCTGTCCATAGCTTTCATATTCGAAAATAAGGTTTGACAAACCTAAAAATATTCGACCATTCAAAAAATTCTTAATTGTTGAAAATGTTCTATCCAACTGGGAATATTTGAATGGTGTTAAAGAATAAACGAAGCTTTGGGTTGTTTCGAATTTTTTTTTGAAACAATTTGCCAATCAACGGAATAATGAGCAACTTTGTTCAATTCAAATTGCAGTAAAATTAGATCACCGATTCTTCAGAGTACGGAATGACAAAACCATTACCAATTCTCAAAAAATAACAATTTAAATACATCCAATGCCATGTTTCATGAATGACATTATTAAGATGCACTTGTTCGCGAGTATAAAGAACGACCTGCAGTGCGTGGCAAAAAAGGCAAATTGCCATTCGTTATACAACATTAAGTGTTAAAGTTGTGCCAATATAGCGAAGCTGAGCAAAACAGCTGTCACTGTACAGCCCATGAAATATTCAATAGCTACCCTATGTACATATTACACCCTCGATCTTTATGTTAGTCGTTTATCACCGACAGGGATGGACTTGTTTTTAACACACTTTTATTAGCATCACTTTGATGCAGCTAAGTATAAAAAAATCGAAAGGAGCCTTTTTCAATCTTTTTTTTATTTATTACTAAAACTAATTTGAAAACAAGACTATTAATCAGGTATTGGAATTTCAGTATAGTTTTCTAAATTAAACTACATTTTGTACTTTTGTACTACTGAATGAAGCTGCCGAGGTAGTCAAAACGTAAGTTAAATTCTTCTCGTAGTGATATGTGGTTACCTGAGAGAAGATAAATCAAAAGGTATCTCTGTACTAGGCCATAGAATTTACATTAATATTTTATATTTATATTATTTTTTTACTACAATAATATACAGTCTGAATGCAAATAGTCTGTATGCTAACGATCTGTCTGGTCGGTGTATGCCTGTTTATAGTTTAGTGAGTTTTTTGGAGAAAACGTTGTTGGGTGCAATGGAATGATGACATTTATTGTCAACATCGACAGTATTTTCAAGTTTGTTTTTAAGGTCAACCATGTTTTTTGAATAAGCATTCTAATCTACGAGAAAAACCGAAAAACTTTTATTCACATAATATTTTAATCCGATTGCAAATTAGGTAGATAAAAAATTAAACATTTGTTTTTTTTCGAAATGTTTCCATACCGCCACGTAGACGACGTTATCATTTCTTTGAAACATTATTGACTGAGTCGTATTTTCTCAGTGGGCAAGAAATTGAATAGAATTAAATCGACTTTTTTCCTTTTGGTTGTTGTTCTTAGATGAATCTGGGTTTACAAACCATGGTGGAGTAAATCGACATAATATGCACTACTTGAGTGTGAAAAATTCGTGAATGTTGACAGAAATGGTGCACCAGCGCTTCCCGTTGGTGAATGTATGGTGCGGAATTATTGATGACAGGTTGATCGGTCCATATTTTATTGGAAGAACATTGGATGGGTAAAAATATCGAGACTTTCTACAGCACCCTTTACTCGAGCTAATAGACGATATGCCACTTCAGTAAACGGCAAATATGTGGTTCTAACATGATGGCTGCCCTCCTTATTATGCCAGAATTTTCCAAGAAGTGCTGGATCGGGAACACCCTAATCTATTAATCGGATAAGGTGGTTCCGTTATGTGGTTTGCAGCTTCACCAGATTTTACCCCTCTCTATTTCCTTTTATTGGGCGATATAAAAGAAGTTGTTTATTCGATTAGCTCCTACTACATTTATAAAAAGAATAAATATCGTATGTTTCATCTAACTTACAATCGGATCTCGAAATTTTGTGGACAAAAGTTTTTTCACATAGAGTAATATATTGCAATGAAAAATATATCTTCTCATCGAATAAAAACGTGGTTCACTTTAAAACAAGCCTTCAAATTGCTTTCAATGGCGAAAATAAAAGTCCCCATTAACTCTCCCCGATTGCACTCAAAAACATTCATCTGAACGTTCTCATCTGAAAACTCACCGCTATACGGCTGTCTCAAGTTATATAGGGTCTGATTTCACATATGATCCATAACATACACAATGAGATATTTGATGAAAATATTCCAAATACAGCTCTGTATGGGACAAAATAAATGGAACAGTATTCAATCGAGCCTTCGAGGGGTTGCGCACCCTTTCAAAAGACTCACCCCCTGTAAAACTATTTGGTCACAACCTAATGATTCGTAAAACTATCAAAGGAATATATTATGAGCCATGGAAGAGCAATGTACAATAGCCGGAAGACTAATAAAGGTGTAAATGGCTATATTTTCTAATCGACTCTAATTAAGCAAATATAATCAATCAATTGATACGATTGCTGTTCAAATAAAGGTGCAATGCAGCGACAACTAGCATTAATCACTTTTAGGCGCTACTTGCTTGTTACGTAATATCCGTAGGACTCTAGAATTTTTTTGCTGCTATAAAATACCACTAAAAGACTAAAAAAATAGAAAATGCCCAAGCTTCATTTTTAGGTACTTTCGAGCCCGGTGATGTTCAGAGGAACAGTGAATGTTGAGGGGATTTGAAATATATATATATATATATATATATATATATAACTAAAAATTGAAAAATTAGTAGCCTGCCGAAACGTTATAAATAATAATGAAAAAATAATTATAAAGTAGCAGATAAAATACGAGCTCATTTTTTAAAATATATAACAATTCATATATTAACGTTGAATGCAAATTAAAATTTTAAGGAAATATGACTTTAAAAGAATATATGTACATACTCACGATATGTACAATCTTTCTTCATTTTTTTGCGATATGGTATGTCACTTTGGGAAATCTCTTGTAAAATTGATCTTCCTTATGTTCTAGGAGCCATCAAATTTGGCATCAGCCGGTTGGTGTCAAAGTCTGACGATGAAGAAGAAAATAGCAATAACAATTTGGTGAGGTGTCCAAAAGAAGAGGCAACATGTTACAGTGGAGACGAAAGAATGTCGCCTCAAAGATATTCTAGTGAACACAGGTAAGTTTATACGCACAAGCACTCGTATACGTTGAGTGAGTTTTTGACGAAAAGAAGTGACGTCAAGTAGGCTGACGCTAGTATTGGTTTAGAAATGAAGATTCGGATCGAATTTTGGGCGAATTTAAGAAACTCTAAATCTTCCAGCCCATTGTCGTGGAGAGTAATGATTGATCTATCAAATTTACTGCACTAGATTTCCTTTTTGATATATCAGCAAATTTTTCTTGACTTCAAAATAGCATTTGATCCTTTCATGGACATTTTTTATGCCCCACATAATAATACTCAAGCTCAAAAAAGTACAGCTTGACCAAGCACGAAACCACTTTAATTGAGTATGAGAAGACTGAAAAGCTACTTTTCAGCATTTTAATTTCCACGTTATACTCTACATACACTCAGTCTGTCAACTAAATGAGCAATTTCATTAATTCATTCAAAACCAGTGGCAGACGGCGTCGTTGCGTCTTGTTGAAACTCATCAGTGCGATGCAGGTTTCAGATGAATGAATGAAGTCGAATAAATAATGTATATATGTATTCATTTGTAATGTAACTACCAATGTTAAGTGCATTATTTCAAGGTGGGGAGGAAAGGAATCACCACGACCATCTACCAGCACCTCACCTGAACTTGAAGTCGACTCGCCTCCGCATTCAAGAACCAACAGTCCATCACCAGTAACAGAAATCCCAAAAATAGAGTCACCTAGCAAAAAGTCAGAAGCCTTCTCAGTTAGTGCGCTTTTGAGGCCAGATAATCCCAAGAAACCGGAAAACCCTTGTTATCAAGAAACGATATCAGGTTTGTCTTGCATACAACTGATTATTATTTTTTAGGCTTGAGTATCATATATGGAACTGCTAAGTTCCCAACCATATGGTATAACCACTCATACGCACTATCCACTTTTTTCAATTGATTCAAAGTGGTTGATTAAGTGTTCATCTAAAGAAAATAAAGCGAGATCCTTCAACCAGCTTAGAGTGTTGTAAGACCTTCTCCAATATCTCTCTTTGTTCCAGTAACGAGGTCCTACCTATATCCACCGTTCATCGACCTAATGAAGGATGCTCACTTGAAGTCAGCTCAAGAATACACTTCCCAGCTCATTCCCAGGTTACATCCAGGTTTCTTCCCTTCTGGTTTCTACCCTTCACATAAGGAGGGTGAAGAAAGGGGGTTTTTACCAACTCCGTCGCTTTATTTCAGTGCCATGGCTGCCGCAATGGCAGGAGGACAGACGCAACCCACTCAGTATCCAGGCCATCCTTCACCAGAAGAGTTATACAGGTCAGATCACCATTCCTTATTATTATATTGTGCTGGACTTAGATGGCATTGTACAAGATGTATACATGAAATAACTGTTTATTTTTTCGACCACCCTAAAGCCGCACCTGTATCTTATCTTGTGAAGTTGTGCATTCTAACATTGTATAACCACTTTACGAAGACTTGAGTCTCCACGTATGATTCAAACACAACCAGAAAACTTCACCTGCAATCTCTGTATACCATGTCTAGAATGCAAATAAATATATCGATGTTTTAGAGCCCAATCACGTGTATAATCAAACAACACAAAAGTTATATAAAAGGAAACATATAAATAATCACTAAGTGATACATAAATTAAAATAGGAGCTAGTATTTTACTACATAAGTGGATCACAACTTTAAGAGCATGATCATATAATATGTCTTTATAAAACTGAACCATTGTTGTATTTCTAATTTCTCAGCGTTGTACTTCTGTCGAGCCATTTATAATAGTTTTTATTAATGTATTGTTTAAAGACAAAAATGATCCCCTGAAGGTAAAAAAACATGGCAATATCATTGTAATTTTGAAATTCAATTTTATAATATTTTGCATTCTTATAAAGGCTTTTTCATAATCATCCTGTATAGTGAATATTATGGACCCAATAAGTTTACATTCAATATCAGAAATAATTATTATTACAACGCAGAAAAAAGTAAGTAAGTGGTTTGCCCATGTAGTTTGTAGATGCTCTTTCTTGGAGAAACTCTTCCACCATGTAGATGGAAAGTTGTGCAATTTTCACACAGTTTCACAAATAAAACTCTTTTTCTTTCAGTGACGTGTTTCGATTTATATTAACACAACTTTTTATAAGGTTCGGATCATAGACTATAACAATTCCGCGTAACATTTTTTGAGGTGTGGAACCGTGGAACATGTTATTATAAAACTGGTCTTGCTTGTTTTAGGTTACGACACCAACTGATCACCAACCCATCCAGCCTTCATTCACACCACCATCATTTGCTCATGCGTCCCGGCATGGTACCACTTGGTGACGTCTATTCCTGCATCAAATGCGAAAAGATGTTCTCTACACCTCACGGCCTCGAGGTGCATGCCCGACGATCGCACAACGGAAAAAGGCCCTTCGCATGTGAACTGTGCAATAAGACTTTCGGTCATGAAATCAGCTTGAGTCAACATAGGTGGGTAACGCTTAAAATTTCTAAAAAAACATGTTTATATGTATCTCAAATGGACATTTACAATAACATAATTACAATTTCATAATGAAAAAAGCGTTCTTCTTTTTACAGAGCTGTACATAATGTAGAAAAAGTCTTCGAATGCAAGCAATGTGGCAAGTCTTTCAAGAGATCTTCAACGTTGTCAACGCATCTTCTAATACATTCCGACACTAGGCCATATCCTTGCCAGTATTGTGGCAAGCGGTTCCACCAGAAATCTGACATGAAGAAGCACACCTATATACACACTGGTGAGCTTATAAGCATGTTAATTATACATTTATATATATATATATATATATATATATATATATATGTCATGTATGCAAATACCAATTTTAATATAAAAAACCAAATTAAGTTTGATGAGCAAGATTCTGCTTCGTGAAAGGTGAATAATGGTAACAGTTATTTACGCATGCGCGACTTGTCTTTCCCCGTCAAGAAGCAAGTACGGCGGTCGCGAATCCTTAGATCAGGACATGCTTCAACTGTAGATAACACTTCCTCAAAATCCATATACCACATCAATCGATACGTTGTCAAATACAATATTCTCAAAAAAATTGATGTTCTAAGCAATTCCAGAGCCATCAATTTGGTTTGAACCATGAATTTGATCAATAATTTGAGAACTCAGAAGAAATTAGACATTACGTCAGCAAGATTTTAACGCGTATCTTCTTGATTCCGTCTACATGTTTCTAGTTACAAATACAATGCCCTGTAATAGTTCCTCGCAAACACTCCATCTAGCGATAACTAGTGATAGTATAATCAGTTAAGTAGGTATAGAAGAACTGAAAATAATTTATTATTGTTTCTTTTCTTCTAAATCCTTCTACACAGGTTAAAATTATCAGGCGTACCTTTAAGCGACAAGCCAGAAGGGAGTTTATTCGAAAAAACTATTTTGGTATCGTAACTATGTTAAAAGACTTATGAACCGACAATATAAGCATTGAGTAATATATTACATAACAAGAGTTCTAACCCAAAAATAGCCTCATGAACTCCACCGATAGCTGTGAGGCCATCTGTGGAGGGTGTTTGTAATGTGTTCTTGGCTATGACCTATCATAATTAAATAAGCTAGATCTGATATTAGCTCAAGATATCTTCACTTTATACACTATTAGGTGCGCCATCTCATATATGTTAGTTCTATTATATTCAAATGACAAGCTATCATTTTGAAACTGTCACACTTCATCTCAATTATGTGACCATGACCATTGCATGGGACGCATCTACCTTTTTTGTTTTTCAATCCCATTCAAGTGTGGTTTCATTATTAAAAAAGTTCTAGTAACAGAGTTCTTAATCAATAATATAAGTAAGAGCGTCTCACGGACTAATTTAAGAGTCAAAGGTAATTTGGCTTTTCAAATTCATTTAAGTTGAAAAATTCCCAGCAGGACAGTTGCTTGGAATCGAACTTAGCAGCTCCTCTGCCCCAGACAAGGCGTTGTCTGCCGTTCATTAAACGAATCTTAATATAATCGGAATTGTAAGTAATTCACTGCCGCCTGGCCGAATCAATAGCTGTTGCTACCCCTTCTAGACCGAGCATCTGAACGTTTGATTTACGCTTTACTCCTTATAGCGCAAGTAAAGTATAACTTTTACAATAGTAAGTATCGCTGCAGAAACAATGTATGTCAGAGAAATCGTAATGCTTATCCGTACTTTAAGGTTAGCATTTTTGTGTTTTATATAGAATACCAAGTTTCAGTGTAGTAGATATTCTGATGAATATAATGGCGAATTATACCTGTCAGATCTGCATTAAACGCTGAGCTTTTATCCAAGATTGAACAAGAAATATTTCTGGAGGTAAAGTGATCGCAGTATTATAAACCTCGGAAAGTACAAAAAACGTATTGAAACCTCGACATTCCTATTCCAAAGCTATGTTTCCCTTGGAAAGCAAGATCGTCACATTCAGACGTAATACGTTTCATGTATAAATCCTGTTTATCTGTAAAATAAGTTTCACAGATCGAAGCTTCAGAACACTCATTAGTATCATTTTGTTTTATTGAGCTGTATTTGCCGTTTTCCATGCAAGATTTCCAAAGAAAACCAGAAATTGCATTTCTACGATACCTGAACTATTGTTCCCGAAGATCTGACTGTCTCGTCCGCGGAAAGCCATTATTAATTGCTTTCATGCCTCTCGCTAGTGAATTATTTACTAATTAGACAAGGCGGATGGCTATAACTTTGCCTGCCTTGTTAACAGGGATCTGCGGCTTAGATGTTACCCCTTTCAACACCTCGCATACGACTCCCAACTTTCTTGGATTCTCACAGGATTTTGTTCATACTTTATAATGGAATATGTATCGAAAACATTATTCTGAGACTTTAAGGATAAAGAATGTATTAGTAGTAGAACTGGTTATGTGTATGTGTGACTTCAAACGAGAATCAAGATAGAATCACCATTCAACGGAAGTATATAACGTAGAGGCTATCGTGTTGCACCAAAACTAACAAAAGTCTACTTTGTGATCATGTATTGTCTTCTACCCATACAATTTCTTATCACTATTCTATGAACACCTGAAAGATCGGGTTCTCCGCCGCTCTAGAAAGACTCAGATCGAATGCTCGCATTGAACTCCAGAGCACTCTTTGAAGCTTCTGCAAACAATCGAAACAGAACCCACAAAGCATCTCGACAGTACGAAACATCAACGAAAAGTAGTTGATCTATCTCTATTCTATAGATTGTATCATGGTACATATAGCAAGCATAGTAACACCTAGCGTAGTTAGTACAACAAGCATTTCAGCGGACCAGTGACCATCCTCACCAAGTCGAAATTCCAACATCCTGAACGGGCCTCTTTCAAATGTCATTATTTTGTAACATCATAACGCTGTACGAGTAGAGTGGGTGGCTGGAGAGTTTTTCCCCGATGTTTACTATTTACAGTGTAAGCTCTCCGATATGCATCAGACCTGCTATAGACATGCATGTTTCGTCTTTAGCCTAAACTCGTCAGTATGGCCTGGCGTTCTAACTGTAGGGAGCAATTGGGTCGTATATGCGTATTCCAGTTAAGGGTGTGATAGTAACATCAACTCATTTCCATGTGTCGCCCTCTATGGGGATGTCCATTGGCAACTTACGAAGTTAGAGGTCCTAATACCTGGACTGCTTTCAAGCGGCAACAGATGTCCCTCACAACATCTGTCAACAAGGGTGAACTTTCTTACAGCGACATCCCTTGTTCGTGAACACTATTTACGATGTACCGTTATCTCGGCTCATTCACATCAGAAGCTGATAATTTATATTCAGTATATGCCTCTCCACTATACATCAGACCTGCTATAGACAGGCATGTTTCGTCTTTAGCCTAGACTCGTTAGCATATACCACCCGATTGCTCTCGATAGCTAGACCGCCAGGCTATACTGACAAGTCCAGCAAAGACCAGCATGGAAGCGGTCGCTTTAAAAAGTTCGTTAGAAGTACATCGGAACCACTCTCTCAGGTTTCGCAATCATGAGATTCTTCTTCTGCCTATGATCCGTTTTCCGTAGATTTTGCCTTGGACAATCAACCGTTCATATTTTTTTGTCTCATTATATGACCCAGATATGCCAATATACGTCTCTCGAATGTATCTTCATATGGCTAGAAATAACCATCGTAAATATTCTTCCGTACTTGTAGCGAGAACCATATTTTTAGCTTTTTGCGCCAAGTAATCATAAATTGCTAAAGTCACTGGAAGCATCGCTTACTTGATATTTTCTCTGTATCATTTCACCATTATTATGTGCTGGTTTTGTTATGAAAGATTTTGGAAAAAATAGAAACTGTTATGGAGATACAGTCCAAAATTATAATTTACTTGAAAAATACGTATACCTAAGTTAATATTGTCTACATACGAGAAATAAATGTATCTAAGAATAGGCCAGATCTCTTCTTTTATTGACAGAATTAATGCAACCGACATTTGTAGCCTACTAGCTCAACAGTAATAATGTTTCCTAAATAAACAACAAAAGGTTACTTCATCTGTTCTGCCATACACACCCAAAAAGGCGTATCTCATTATGGTCAGTATTTCCATAACCGAGATACAGTTCTGCACCACATATACCACCAGCACTGAAGCTTAATGCATTATAAAGAAAGTTGGACTAATCCCACGCTCAAAGTATTGACAATATTTTTGTTTTTAAATCATAAAATATGTGAGGTCGTTCCTACAGATGAAAAGTGTGTAATTAACACACAGTTTCACAAATAAAGCTCTTTTTCTTTCAGTGACGCGTTTAGATTTATATTTGAAAAAATCTGACTATCCGACGAAGATTTGAATCTAAATCGAAACGCGTCACTGGAAGAAAAAGAGTTTTATTTGTGAAACTGTGTGCTAATTACACAATATTTTTATCTGCATGATCGAAGAGCATCACCAAGTAAGAACATCTACAATCTACGAGTGAGGTCTTTCATTGTTTCAATATTTTTGTACTTCAATTAAAAAATCAACAGCTCCAAATCCATTTCAAATATTCTAGTCTAAAGTGATGCGATCACGTAGGAAGAGCAGCGTCAACGACACACACCTTCAAGCATCGCACACAGATATTAACCATAAGCATCTTACGACTTGCGAAGTCAAGGTGGGATACATATTGCCACCCAATTTCCCTCTACCAGATAGTCCGCGAAGCTATATGGACGAGCCTATCCTAAAGGCATAACATGCAATCTATAGCTGGCCTTATGTTTAGTGCTTAAGTACAGAGTCAACCTACTTGACGCCAATTTTGTGTGCTGAATAACCTGGTCTAGACTGAGTGTACCTATAACCTATGTTTTCAACCTTACTTGTGATTCAAACGGAGTGTAAATCAACTCGGCAACATTTTCGCCAGGCAATCCATCTGTCTCCCATTTTAAACTGTTGAACATTTAAATGAAGCATTCTAAATTGTGTCTCCGCTGCGTTCAATTATATCCTCTGGTCTTTTCAATTTTTTACGCTCTTTGGCTGTGGCACGTAATCCTCATCAAAATAATAAATAAGCCTTGAGCCCCGCTTCAAATAATAATTATCCCTAAGCCGGGCGTTCTTTTCTTGTTACCTAATCAATTTGCGTCTCCTTGTTTCTTATAATTACTTTTTTCGTCTTTGCTATTAAGAAAAAGTCCATTTTTAAAATTGCCAAGGAGCTGGGATCATGCTCTCGAGAAGGGGAGTTTTGATTCTTACTGTGCGGAAGTTGAGCGCAGGGAGGTGCACTATATTAAAGTTGAGAGAGAGATTTGGAGATAACCAAACTGGAAATGAGCTAGCCAGACCTATTGGTGACAAAAATGTAGATTGAACGAACTGCGATTAATGAAATATCGAAAACACAAAGTAAAATTTAGACTAGGGAATTTAAAATCAATATCATGCTTTGATGAAGTGGAATTTAATAGTTTCAGATCAGAAAATTTCACGAGATACATATGCACACATACACTTGTTTTGTTTATTGCTGTTACTGACTAAAAAATAGCCTCAAGTAGGCAGACGCTGGATTGGATTTTGGAACTGTTGATCTTATGTAATTAAATTCATAGAGTTTTTTACAGGGTTACTATGATTTTTAGCATATCCAATAGTCACTTGTAAATCAACAGTTTTAATATTTGGTCTAAATTTCCAAAAAACCGGGTTAACCTACTTGGTAAAATTTTTCAGAGGACAAATGGTATTTCCATAATTAATTAACTTTATTCATCTAAATTGCAGTAATCTGTAATGGTAGCTGCTAAATCGGAATCGCAACGATTGTACCTACCTAGAAAAGACAAACAACTTGAAAAAATTGAATTATATAAATTTGTTTGAAGTATTCAACGTGCATCAAAAATTTACTGTTTATATGATGGATATATACTAAAAGTCCACAGCTACTGAAAATACATGTACCATTTCTGTACTTTCAGGCTAAATGTATGAACATTCGTCATATCTAAAAGGTATGGAGGACTACCAAGGTCCAAAGATTTTAAGTGTCTTCTACAAATGCCAAAATGTTTGATACTCAGTTGATTCCTCTTACTCGCCAATGTTTGACGCCCAAAAGTGTATTCACCGGACTGGCTTCGGAAACGGAATATGATTTTTTTTATACTTTTTCGTTTTGAGACATAATTCCGCCGCCACTTCACTGATTTTCAAAAAGCTACAAAGCTTTTTCGTCAAAATTTGAGCGGTACTTTCCGAGACAAACTCGAACAGAAATGCTGACGAAAATGAGTGAGATGGTTGTTTTCCATCTTCATGACGTGAAGCATCAACAAAGCATCATATCTCGATTTAGAATATTTTCGTGATTACAATACCTTCCCTGCTTATTAACCAGGAAAGGTTTAATTAAAAATATAGAAATGAATGATGAGATATCTGAAATTAACAGGTATCGCTTAGTTACTTCAAAATAATCAGCAAATCCTGAATATAAACAGGTTCCGCTCCTACTGTTTCTTTTAAACTGGCACCACATACAGATTCATAACTTAGGTATGATTTTTGAGAAATTTGAGAATATTCAGTTGAAAAAGTCGCTGGTTTACCTTTTCTTACATCCAGGCCTGTACTCATGATTTCCTCCAGAAAGGAGGGCAGTTTCAAAAGGGATAATAATGGAAATTGTTAAAACGTATAGTACCAATCCTACTAGGGCTCAGAACTAGGATTTCGTTTCGGGGCAGGTGGCTACATTATTGATGATCATTTCAATAGTACTGTTTTACCTACCTGCTGTCCTAAGTTTATTAATCTAGGAAAGCCCGCCCTTTGTCAAATTTCTCTTTATATATTCTCAAATCAAGGGTTAGTCCTTACTAATAGTAATAGTAAGAAATAGTAAAATGCTATATAGAATCTGGAAGACATTTTACAGTATTGATTCATTTATTGAAGACGGCGCTATAAGGTAGGCATTATCATATGAATGGGATTGCAAGTATTTTTGATTGTATTTTTTTTAACATAAGAAGTTCGTAAAGTTTTATAGGAATGGTTCTTGCAAACATTTTGATAGAAGAATTAATTTTCAACGATGGCAACTACACTAATAGATATTTGTTCCGAGCAAAATTCCTGAGAATGCATAGCGTCTTTCGAGAAAAAATTCCTTAATCTAATCTCCCAAAGAAGTCAACTTTCTTACTCCCTTCCAAATTGCGCCTGAGACGTGCCCTTCGCCTAATTGGCGATATAAAAATCCTGAGAAACAAATTAAAGCGTGCAGCCCCGCCCTTGTTAATTGCTTTTAAGCACTGACATCCCGCATAGCACGTCTTTCACAATTAAAAACTCAGACATCAGCGTATAATACGACCTTTTTTTTGTTAATTTGATGAATCATTATTTACTCCATTTCTCTAATGAATAGTAACATTTTTCTCCCTAGGTGAATCATGGAAAAATTTTCTAAACCTCAGGCGGGCTCACGTCCGTCTCTAAATCACTGTCATTCAAAATATTCATCAATTTTCCAATTTTATTGATATGTTTTACCTGGACCATTCAGATAGAGTATATTTTCTGGAAATGAGATTGAAAACAGTTACAGATAAAATTATGGAGTTTGCGCTTTGCTTTAATTCTAAAAAGCAGACACTGGACGATGCTATTAGAATGAAAACCATTCCGTTCCATCTTATAGGTTTGACAAATGAACTCCCAGGCTACTGAGTATTCCGGAATATTTGAAAAATCAAAATCTGATCTAATAAAATATGTCATAGTGCTCGCCTCCTAACTCAAATATTACAAAAATACATATACAGGAATAGTTTCTACCTAAAACGGTAACTGAGGCTTCTTTTCTGCGTTTTTCTAATTAGTTTTGGCTTCTTTATTGCTATTTATTTATGAAAATATAAATACGTCAAAACTCTAGAGGACTTTCGACAAGATACTGTGAACATCAGTGCTTTCAAAAGTAAACATAAAGAAAGAAAGATGCTTTCTAAACCCGTTATAGCTATGAAGAAGGCGATAACGATAAAATAAGTTGACTATAATGAAATATCCAAAAATATCTGTATTGTACAAAAGCAGACAGATCTTGTTAAATCTATGTTTGTTACAGGCTTTTATTTAACTTGCATTATATGTATGTATGTAACTATGTTTGTTCGGTGGAATCTTGTAACTCAATTTTGAAGCAGATATCTTCAACTGATTGAGCTGAACTTTTGTATACACATTTAGTTTGGATAACAATGCATGGTTTGCTATGTGACGTCATTCTGAATCCAATATGCCGGAACACCCGAAATGGAGGACTAGTTATTTTTAATGCACTGCTACAAAATGGATATCAAGGCTTGCTAAGAATAACTCTAAAAACAAAGTGACGTCACTCTGAATCCAATATGGCGGACTTCTAAAGATGGCGGTTTCTTATGTTTTCCTACAATATGCTTATCAAACGAAAGGACTTGCTGCGAATACGAATGAGAATAAAAAAAAGATGGTGATCATATACTCCGTTGCTACAATCCGTCTGAAATTCAGGTGCACTGGAGTTTTTGCAGACCTGTCCAGCGATAACTAAAAGGTATAAAATAAATTAAAAGTAAAACCACTTTTTTTTAAGGCAAGCTCTTATTTAAATGCCCTAAGAAGAATAAAATAAACTTTTCCTTTAAAACTTGCACTATCAACTTATAGCGTCATTACACAATTTACCTGTGTAGATAAACAAGTAAATTAAATAACTTCATCTGATTGATTATAATTTACAAAATTTTCAAACTAGGTAAATACGAGTACTTAGATCTCGCGACAAGCTTTTATATCATATAAATTGTGTAATGACGTCATGAGTAGATAGTAAAAGTCGTAAAGGAAAAGCTTATTACATTCTTTTCAACGATTTTGAATAGAAGCTTGTTTTTATAATAGGTTTTTTACTATTAATTTATATGTTTATGCCTGCTCCACTATGATAACGTCCAATATAATAGTGAATATACAGAGAATCTTGAGAGATTAAATGTCTTGAGCAATATTAGGTCAAAAGTCGTGAAATCCCTTAGGGACATTTTAACCTCTCACAAAGAACCTAACGCGTCCCTAAATGATAAATGTCAATTCACATTCACACAAACAAACTCCCATACAGACCATTCCGCAACGCTATTATTGAATAGAATGACTGTCGGAATAGGTTCGTTGGAGGGGTTGGATCTTTGACCGGGTGAGCATGCCGAAGGCCCCTTTGGTGTTGTTGTACTGATGGCTCTTAGTATTCCTTCAAACTTTATTTTGCTAGCACATGAAAAAGGACCAAATCAAAGAATATCAAACGCTATAATTAGGACTTTCTGGTTTTCCATTCATCCCAGTCACTTTAGTAGTCTGGATAAAGTAAAACTTGTTAAATCTGGGCACCTTTGTGTTTCATTTATACAACTCAGTCGTAATGACGACCAAAATTCCACCCAGCAAGAGCATCTACTATCTACATGCGCCATTGTCTTGCCGAAATATCCTGTTGGATATTTTTCTAATCATATTACCTATATATACTTTACCATTTATTTTAAAGATATATTTGAACCGTAGCATCCTCGTATTCCTCGTTGTAACAAGCATACTACTCTAAAAAACACAAAATTCTCTAAATAAGATACATCCTACTAAATAAATACATTTTGATAACTTTGCGATACGAAGCAAGTCTCATAATTGTCAAACTAATCATAAGGTCCTCGTCGCCACTATACGTATTAGATACATAGATAACGTCAGAAATCGCATATAGATCTCATATTAGTTTCTACTATAGAAAAATTTACTACGCTTTTACCAACCATATATTAGATTAAATTAAATTCCCCGTGGCGGTTGCCGTTCCGATTGACATCCGAGAACCAATAAGAATAATTGGAAGCGTGAGAATCAGCTGCGGCCTTCCTCTCCTCCTCAGCAGAAGATTACAATTCAATACTAATGTGATTAGCGTTTATTGGCTTTCCTAACCCAAACAGTAATAGCGGCGAGCCTCTGCCTCCGCTTTCCTTTTGCACTTTCGCAGTCAAACTCCCTATAGCGCACAAGGGCGGCGCATTCATGTGTTCCTGCTAAACGACCCACTCCTTACTGAAGTAAATAAAGATCGAAGATTTGGTGTTATTATATAGACTATATAGTTTTCATATATAAGCCACAGTTAACATCAAAAACTTAGCATCATAGAGAATTAATTTCATTTAATAAGTATAGACAACAAACCTTCGTCCTACGGCCTCCCAAATAAAAGAATACTTGATCCCGTTATAGTTAGCCCATCAGTGGAGTGGAAACCGTAATAAAAAAGCAATCGCACAAGGCTTTCGCAAGTTCGTTGTATGCCCAGGCGTCCAGAGCATTACTAACCTGGCCTCTGCTAATGCCCAGCAAGGGTTCGGGGCCAATGCATGCGCCCCTTGCTCTTATTCTCGCCAGGCAGTCTGCTTTCTCGTTGCCTGGCACCCCACTGTGACCAGGGACCCATCGAACTCTACTAAGAAATCACTCACGCAGGTTTGTAAAAGTCAAATTTACTAAAGACATAAATTGTGACGAGCATATATCATCAATTGCAAGTTTCTAGGGAAGACCTTAGATACCTAATCAACCTAACTAAAGCTCTTTAGACTGGATAAAGCCCACATGAGATCTTAACTGATTTTGGATACATCTATCAGCTCCAAACTCTCCTTTACTTCTTTGTAGCAATGATGAAACTCCGGTATTATGGATTCGTCGGTGGTTAAGTGTAACAGAGCCCGTTTCGTATTCTGGTTCTAGTTGACACCCTGTAATCCGTACGCCACTGTATCGCTTACGAGGGGTGCGAAGCCGGTGCAACATGACACCGTGGGGCGCGAGCCGCACCACGCGATGCTCTTTTGTTCGGAGCGTGCCCTTAATGGGATCGAGGGCCCTCGATGCCCATCGTAAGACCATACCGTTAAATGATGGGGTCTGGTCTCGTGCTTCTTGTTACGATGACGCTCTGATTATTTTTATCTATGATTGAAAAATTTACTTACATGGAATATGTCTATGATTATTATTTGCCATTTATATATTATATTATATCATATTATATTATATTATATTATATTATATTATATTATATTATATTATATTATATTATATTATATTATATTATATTATATTATATTATATTATATTATATTATATTATATTATATTATATTATATTATATTATATTATATTATATTATATTATATTATATTATATTATATTATATTATATTATATTATATTATATTATATTATATTATATTATATTATATTATATTATATTATATTTATAATTATATTTGGATGGATTTTTATACCAGCGTAATTCAATTGATGAGAACAAGTATGTCACACACCTATGGAGTAAACTCATCATCAGTCTTTTTGGAGAAGTTCACGTCATTGTTTATGTTTTTGATCGATTGTTATATATGACTTTGATAAATACGCGTATATCCATCCTACGATCTTACTTGAATAAGCTTTGGGAATGGTTAACAAATTTGCTTTTCGATCGCAAAACATCCGTTATGGTCCCAGTATGTTTCTCTCCATCCCAAAATCTCTACGAAGGTGTCTGATAGAGATCGACGTTGACCACAACCTCGTTCCTGCTCCTCAACAATGCTATTCAGCAAAGTAAATCTGATCCACAGCTTTGTAGGTGACAATACATTGCAAGCTGGTGCTGAAGAATACCTGTCAAATGTGTGGCATTCAAGTATCCGTTTCTTATATGTGTGTTTGGAAGATTTCTTTTATAGTTTTTTTTTCATAATTGAAGCAAACTCTAACATGCAAACAGAATTTATCTTCACCCTCAGTAATTGATTGAAGTCAAGATGAAATTGCGAAAATGTTGCAAGAATGAATATGCATCATCTGACTTTCAACCGTAGGATATTGTGAATGTCTCCCAAGCTCTAGATGTTCAAAAGGCATTTTTATGAGAAACTTCTGGTAAACCTTGCTGCATATAGGCTACATGGAGTCTATACCAATGGTTGGATAAGTTTCTCAATGACCGATCCGATGTAACGGACTTTACCATCACCGACCGGCGTAGCCCATGGATATACTCTTTCAAGAACGCTTATCTTGCTGTACATAAACGAACTTTTGAATATATAGTAGTTGAATAACATATAATTCAATCTACAGATTCGCTGATAACAGCGGTAGTATATCCTGCATCGGAAACAATTTTCAATGGAGACTCACAAGTACAACTCACATCAACGCGCAAAAGACTCAGATAACTACCCTGACTCCCAACACTTGAGTCATCGTCCAACAAGTTTCTTGAACTTAATCTCAACAGTAACATGTCCCGTAACGACCAGATTACCGATTTCAGAACACTGCATTCGCCAGAGCAATTGCCACTGCTATTCTACAAGGTCCAAATCAGACCGATCGAATACTGCTTGCCTTTCCGAGTATGTACTCGGAAGTACTCCCCGAAAGACCTGGATTCAATTCAGAATCGAGCAATACATCTAGTGAATGCGCCTAAGTTTAGAAAGGACCTCCAGTCTGGAACATCGGGGAAAAGTGGCTTTACCTGGTTCTATTTATTTTGCCATGGTTAGTGTTTGAGCGAGCTATGTTCCATGAGTTAAACGAATCAAGTAACCGACACAATGACACTATAAACCACCACCACCACTATAGACCACAGGTCGAACTGTCAGTACCTCTTCCAAGAGCAATTCTTCTGGATCACCTCGGCGTTGTGGAACGAGCTGCTTGGGAATTTATTTTTCGATAGTTACAGTTTCCAGCATTTTAAGGTCAATTTGAATAGATATCTATCCTTTGACAGCACTCCTAAAAAGCGATATGCTCTCTGCATTTGTAAGAGTTTATCTCTAACAAACGTTATTTTGTACTTTCTTGTATAACCGCCAGATTGTTCTCTCGTACCGTAATTCTGCGAAGGCTAACAAAATATGCATGTAAATAATAGTATTTCCTGTTCCCTTTAACGAATGTATCAGGGATCTACTCTCTGGAGTCTCCCACACACCTTAACCGAATGTCGTATCTCTTCACTTGTACTTGCCGAAAGGAGACCTGTAGTATTCCAGCGCCATGTCCTTGGGGCTCATAAACACGGTCTACTCGACCTTTTTCGTTCCTATTCCACTTTATTTTAGCGCCAGCTTTGCTTTCCGGGATAGAGTTACGGCCCGCCGGACTCGGATAGTTAACAGTGCCGATGCATTATTCAAGGCAGCGTGTTGCCCTCGAAGCGATTCACTACTGTCGGGACAGTTTAGGGCATCACGAGGTGATGAGGTCATCGTATCATGTTGAATCGTTGCCTCCTAAAGCTACCAATCTCAGGAAGGTTCCTCATTTGTCAGGATATCATTAGGTATTTCATGTTTACATGGACTTAGTTGGTATAGCTTTATGTTACTATCCACCCCAAGTGGCGGAATACTCTAGTCGCAAGCAATTTTTCTAATTCCAAACAGCCTTTACACCTTCTAGTAAACCTTGAACCCTCCATAACTTGGATAGTACTTTTTGGATTTTGATGGATGGATTTTTGACGAAAATGCTTTATGATTTTTGAAAACCGGTTCAGTTGCCACGTAGTTAACGTCAAAAAATCAAAAAAATACAAAAAGCACCCAAAATTTTTGGACGGCTATATTCAAAAAAATTCTTGGGGGACAAAAATGAAGGTTTACTGATGGGTGAGTAGTAGGGGGGGGGGAGACCATCGCGTCGAGTAGGTTAGCTCTGCTACTATATATAATTATTAACTTTTTGAATCATAAATGATTTAAGTTATTTCTATTTCAGTTGTTCCAAATTTTTTCAAAAGATCAACAGCACCAAATCCGATTCAAACATCCGTTTCCAAAGTGATGCAACTTATTATTAAAAAATGATCTTTTTTAGACCTTTTTCTAAATCAGACACCTTCAGAAAATAATCGCACCAGAGAGCATTTGTTTGTCGAATTCAAAAGTTTTGAACTCAACCGATTCATTATTGAATTCACATAAAAATGGTCAAATGGAAATGAAATTGGATAAACTTTGTTGCTCGTGTAAAAAACGATTAGTCTTGAAACGACGTTTAACTTCTATAAATTAGATGATTAATCATATTTGATACCCAATTCACAGAAGCTCCTTTTAGTACCACCATCAAGTAAGCCATATGACAAGTCAAAAGTTGAGTTTGATAAGTGATTTCAGGATGTGTCTAGATCAACAGCTCCAAATCCGATTCAAACATCCGTTTCCCATGTGATGCAACGAATTATTAAAAAATGAGTTTGACACTTAACAATAATCTGCAAATTATTGATAGTTTTTAAGGATGCTTCAGAGCTTTTTTAAATCAGTCACCTTCAGAAAATAATCGCACAAGAGAGCATTTGTTTGTCGAATTAAAAAGTTTTGAATTGAATTCACATAAAAATAGTTAAATGGAAATGAAATTGGATAAACTTTGTTGCTCATGTAAAAAACAATTAGTCTTGAAACGACATTTAACTTCTATAAATTAGACGATTAATCATATTTGATAGCCAATTTACAGAAGGTCCTTTTAGTACTACCATCAAGTAAACCCTATGACAAATCAAAAGTTGAGTTTGATAAGTGACATCAGGATGTGTCGAACAGTCACATTGTCAGACTGAATTTCCTTAGAATAAGTCTCACTTACACAGCACATTTCAGTACCTATACATATATCTAACTTTACAAATCAATCCTTAAGCTTCATTTACATTAATTTTATTCCTTTAATAATATTCGAAAAGGCTTTTTCTTTAGCATCAGGTATTTTAAAAATGCCGAAGCAATGCCTATAAAGGGTTTAAAAAATCTCTCAATAGTTGAAAAATGCATTTAACTACTTTTCTCCACTACATTATTGTCTTCATTTTCGCATAACTATTATATCAACTTCAATGAGATAATTTACATTATACTGAACTCCTTCGTATACAAAATTAGCTTATAGCATAAAATATATGATTGACAATGCCACTATCTGAAAAAATCGCGTTGGATTTTTTTGCAACCAAACCAGACGTCATATACTCCAAGGGATATTCGTTATCTTAATTGAATTAGCACCCTCCCGGTTTGGTGGGTGACGGTGATGTGCTTCCAGAAAATGTACACCCTGCTAACGCTCTGTCGTGCCAGTATCAAATCGCAATCGTGTAACAGGATATTACAATGGGATTTAGAGGGTTTTTTCATTAGCCATATTAGCCTTCCTGCACTTGGGCAGGAGGCTGGATCGACGATAATAAAAGTATTATTTTTTTATTTCGTTGGTACGCTTTTCCCAGATAGTATGATGTCAGAGAACATTGACAGAAAAAAAACATAAGCTAAGAAAGGATAAATTAAACGAGAAATGGAATCAGAAGCTCTTGTATCCACTTTGCATCTGTGGACCGGAGTCATAGCACATTAATTATGTATGTATAATAGCTACCTCTATAGTGCTTCGTTAAAAGTTCTCTAACGACTACACAGATACATAAACGTATTCAATTGATATTGCAATAAAAGATAAATCACTATAATTCCGTTTTATAGTTTTCATTTAAATACGGTTAGTGGGTTATCGACTGTCAAAAATGGCCAGCGGCTGCAGATCGCAAGGTACATGTACAATTCCATTTAGCAGTTGCAAGATAAGTCCTCTCCATCTTCAAAGAGATCAAAACCGCAAAACATTCATGTCAACAGGGGAGAATTTATGTCCGAAGCCGCTTAGAGGAAGCTCTTAAGGGTAACCAGGACAAGAAAATCATCACAGAGAGTGCAACTCGCAGTATTAACTTTACGCTTGTGCGGCGTTGCCTTATCTCGAATGTATAGTGAACGTTCCATGAATACTATTGATGCGTAGCGGCAAGCATAAACGTATTTTTAGCCCCAGGAGATATTGTGATTATAAAAAATTTCGAATTTGAAATAAGATATTTTTACGGCTTCATCGTTCACTGAATCCCATACAAAAGTTTACATTGATTATTTACGTTTTGTTACATCACTGGCATTGACGCCTTAGACAGCCATCAGCAGCCATGGATGAGCCTTAGGATATCTATTAAAAGAAAAGTTATCCATTTTTTAGAATCACTTAGAATTTTACTGTTATTATGGTCTCAAAAATTGACATCTCCTTACTCTTTACTTAGTAGCATCATTTGATTCATTTAGGTCCGCCTAAAGTTACTATACTTTCATAATTTTGACCGAATGTTGGTAAAGAAATAAGTAAAATAACAAAAAATATAACTGATACATATTACCAGATAAGCTATTTTCAAGGTTTCGGAGCTGTTGCCGAATTGAGCTAAGCGTAGCGACTTTCAACCCCTTGTGGGGCAAAGCCAAATATTTTTCAAATATTCCACAACATTCCCCATGTTCTACAAAAACAATGATTAAAATTGAAATGATTCCTAATTAATATAATATATTGATTACATATTATGTAATTTTATATCCGACTACATAATAAGATTCCATCCAGCCGTTTCAATTGAAAATTGGACTTGCCAGTCACAAAACAATGAACGAGACACAGGTTCTTCTATGCGATAATTTTCGTCGATTCGATCCAATGCTGGTATAATATATTAGCAGATACTTCAGCCCGATTTGACGTAGAAGCACTATAGATTTGTAGGCTTCCAAATTTGTCACTGGCTAGTCAGCTGATCAACATCAAATCGTGCTTAAGTATCCGATAAAATATTTTAAAACTTTTTTATTACTTTTAAGCTTACCTAAATGTTCTGCCATTCATGACTTATCAACGGTCCTAACATGTGTGCTGTGTCTACAATAGCATTCACAGACATTGTGATTTGAAATTTGGAGAAAAAGTAGATGTTTTAAATCTACATTTACACTTATAACTTACAATGTCGATACAATGTATGAGTTCACAACGTTTTTATTGAAGTGGTATCTTCAACGGTCTCCAGGTGAGCAAGAAAACATGTTTCTCTCGTGGTTGCTTATGCACTATTGTTCAACCAGGAAATGGCGAATAAACTCCAGGTTATTTCATACAAAAGTGACTTTTGGAAAAGGCTCGTTCGAGATGTTGGTGGCACGACCTCATGTTGATGCTCCCGTTAGAGCGCTCTAATGTTGTACTCTTGACGTTATTAGGCGAAACATCTCGATTGAAGTATTGACAATTCGATTTGACCTCATATCACCGAGTGATCTCAAATTTCGGAAGCGTTTAACTTTTTTACTCTATAATAAATGACAATTCATCAAATTCATTAAATGTTGACCTCTGATTCCTAGTTTTAGCTCCACGATTTATGATTCAATAATTTCCTAACACACGCGTTCATTTGGCATCGTTGCACATCAAAAATCTTGTTTCGCCCCGTCTCGCTCCTTTGCTTTCCCACCGCTTTCCATTCTGGCTGCTGGTAATAACCGTAAATTCTATTAAAACATAACCACGGCGCGAAATCTGCCGCCATTACTGCGATCCTTCCGCAGTCATCTGTTTTATATCCTTCTGCTCCTTACCCTGAATGCCTCTGGATGCCTTGGTCATGCCATGCATGAGGATATGGATATTGCAAGGGCGTACAGAGGGCTAAACGCATGAAAATAAATAGGATTTTTTTAAATATGGATGTGATTCATGCCTTGTGGCATTTGTGCACTAAAATTCAATTGTACTGCTTCGAACTTCCATCGTCATGAGAACATGCATTTCAGAACGTTTTCATTGATATGGTATCTTTAGCTGAAATGTAAATTTCCAAGACAATTGAGCACCAAAGTAGTGATATTGAAATATCTTGTCGACATTGTCGACTTTGACATAATAAATGAGGTTTTACGTAGCTAATATCGAGAACTGATTTAGTACATAAAGTACTTCAAGATGTAACATTTTTTGCACTCAAGTTCCTTTTAAAAATTTGTAAACTTAATAAAGTCGGTTTTACTAGACCGAACATTAACTTTTTGAAAGTTCTAGTTACACATTCTGACAATTATTTTTCATGTGTTTTGCAATTAATTACCGCACCAATATAATAGTGATTAGAAAAATAACCACCGCTGTGACGTCCACATGATGTCTAAAACAAACTAAAAATGTTCGTAAATATCACAAACCTAACCAAACTGCGAAATTGTTAGGAAATAGTTCCATTAATAACTTTGTAGTATTTTGTCACTACATTAAAGTGCCTATATTACTTTGTTAGCCGAAATCTACCATCGTCTTAAACCATTTGTTACAGAATTTTCATGTCATAAAATCGTTTTTCGAGATTTTATTCTATTTACCGTTCATCCTTCATGCTTAAAGACATCAAATGCTTACTGTAAAGCTTGAAGTGCCATCATAATGATATAATATGCTACTGCCATACTGTCTATATTCCTGTAAGTGTACTCGAACATTCACTATTTCTCATAATTTTCAGTTTAGCGGGAAGCAACACTGCACGTAATGCTGGAATGCTTTCAGAAACTTTCTGTTAGAGGCTGACTCCCACCAATATGCTAGTATAAGAGGAAAGTTAACACCAAATTTGGAGCAGAAATATTAGGGTTCGTGTATACTTGCAAGTATAGTTGGTGGAGCTACTCTCGAATGTCTCTTGCAATAACGTTCCCTACAGATAGGTAGTAAAAATGCAGGGATATGTTGCCAGTAACCGTGGCTGGAGATCTTTATCGACCCAAAAACTGGCGCTGCGAACCTCGAAACACAAAGTACGCGCGCAGTTTGAAATGGAAGAAGGATGACTTTCAGGGGAATGCAGCTATATCATCATCTATGTTCTAAATCAATTGGAGACCTACTTGTATGAAATCAGATTGGAGGTTAGGTGTAAGAGTAGATTAATCTAAATCTCGCCTCCTGTAGAACTCAATAAAGACGTTTATTATTATCAGAGGCAGAGCGCTTCGTCGGCAACCAGAGGATGTCTCCCCGAATCTCGCAATAGGCCAAGCTTCACTAGATGCGCATTAATATAGACACACAATGAAAATCATGTAATTGAAAACCTGCCTAAATAAACATCTAAATATTCAGGACGATGGTACTCCGCCGCTGGCTGTGCAAAGCACTCCGGGAAGAGTTAATGGCGTCCATTACAGCTAGCTAGAAGCGAGCGCGCTCAATCTTTCTGAGAGCCTCAAAACCCATCACGTTCAATTATTAAATTCTATTGCTCATATAAGTCGCGCTTAAAGGGCGATTGCTCGACTATTATCTCCGACCCTGCTGCCTGCCTGAAATGTATTTTTGATTTTAGGTTTTTTATGTTCCCCTCTAAGCCTTGTTCCACAGATTTATGAGACTCTGAGTCTGCTCGGTAATAAAGGGAATTGCAGCAGAACGCGTAATAAAGAGATTAGTTGATATATGACTAGATTGAGTCAAATAGATTGACTCGGTAATTGTACATCTATAATATATTAAAATATATAGGCAAAAGAAAAGATTAACAAAAATGAGTGACATATTTTTCGTAATGTAACACGGAAAAACACGACACTTCGATTTCGGAATTTTTCGTGATTACAATACTTACCCGCCCACTGGCATAGTTGAATATAAATTTCAAAACTTTATTAGTTCACCCTAAACTCATCAAAAATTGTTGAACAATGACATTTGGGCTGTTTAACTTTTATAAATCAAAAAATTAAGGAGCACTGCCAAATCGAAACGGCGGTTCTTGAGAAAAGGTAGCACAAAGGCGAACGGAACACACTGTGATAGAAAGGACGACAGAGGCTGGCCATGTATCTTTATTAATACAAAAAATATATCATAATAATTTATTCATCCATCAGATCCTATTACAGATATTGGACATGTCATTACACAAAGTTACACACAAACAACTTTGGGATACAGATCTCAAATGTAAAAAATTCCTGGATATAACAAAAACAATTGTCCTGCCTTGATGATAGGTCCTTAAAAATCTTTGTATTTTTAATATTTTTTATGGATGGATAATTGAAAAGCTTGTCGCCTATATGAAACGGACTGTTTTCGTATAATGTTCCTCCGTGTTTGATTGACTTTTAATGACTACTGCTCCTAGTAGCATAGTTATGCAACTAAATGTATATTGATGGCAAATAGATATTTTGCATGTTTTCAAATAATGTCGACATGGTTCTGCTGATTTCAGACTGAATGAATGATTCAATTTTGCGCACTAAAACTCCATGTGACCAGAGATAAGTGACTACACAGTATCACACTCTTCAAGTGAATAATAGCATTATAGTTTTTAGTCAGTTTCTTAGAGATATTGCTCATATTGCTGTCAAGATGTAGTCCAAGGAATTTGAATTGTTACACATACTCGTATATAGGTTTTGGATCCTACGACGTGATCAAAGCTTGGCATGAATACAGTTTTGCTGGTTTAATCTATGAGATCATTTCTCTTGCACCATATTGTAAATTCAGCTACTACTGTATGCGTATGAAACCCATCCCTAGTATCAGCTTCAACAGCTATTATGGTACCATCAGCATAGAGGATCATACTGTTAAGCTGTTATGTATGAGGGCTAATCGTAGATAAAAGGTCTAAATACGTAAGGGCCTAGAATTGACCCTCAGTTCAGAAGCAGCTTCGAAATTTGATTCTACTTGATCGCTGTCTCTCTCGCAGATAATGATACAAGCATATCAAATTCTAACATTTTATGATCTTAAGAAGGAAGTAAACATATTACAAATATCATGCGACGCCGACACCTTATTTCCTTATCGCGTCCGACTTCCAGACATATTTCTGACTGGTGAGAAAGCGGGAAATCTTCCTTACGGATTGTGGTACAAGAATATCTGGACTTCATATAGAGTTAGTTGGCGTAGGGATACTTATAATACTGATGATGTATGAGCGGAACGAATGAGCCATAGCCTTCCATTTGCAAAATAGAATAATATCAGAATAGTTTTTATAGATGTAGCACGTATCCAGCATTGACTGAATATAGAATGGAATTTCAAACAAGAAAACGTTGTGCATGGGCAACAGATATCTGATGAATAAATAGATCAAACGTTTCAAACATACATACATACATACATACACTTGAAGCTAATAAAAGCGTGTTTGGCACCCCCAGTTACTTCTTAACTAGCTAACTCAATCCCATCATGAATATAAAACTAAAATTCTCAAATCAATTATGTTGTTATCCTGTCTATTGATCTATTGTATTATTTCATGGTCATCTCTGTATTTTAGGGAAATATAGTTTTAGTCCTACAGTCGCTACGATCATAATTTCATCCGAATCCCGAATAAGTCATTTACGTTTACAAAACCGTCCCCTATTATTGTATTCTGCCCATGTCCCTAAGGGAGCTTCATGACGAATATGAAAGCAACAGTAAAGTCTCTGAAGAACCCTTAAAAATCTCCATCGTGTGAACCGAGAAAAATCATCGTACTGTATTTCGTTTGAATTAATTTATGGCTGGTATTATTGTTTGGAGAGGGGTGGCGTTAGGATAACACTCAGACAACCTGTGTCGAATAAACATTGCAAGTGAAGATAGAAGTGGTACGCTCGGCAAGTGCACAGCTGTGAAAGAGGCAATATCCTGAAAATGTTATTTTGTTCGGCAGCAACAAGCAAGGATATTCTTTTCTTTCCTATTTTTAGTGTTTTCGGTGGAGTTCTGTATTCAAGTCAAATGTGCTTGGTTGTTACCGTTGTTTAGTTGATGATCTGTTATTTGCATAAATAGAGCTCAATAAAAACTCTACCATCCAGGTTTTCATCTATTATTTCTCTCAATGTAAGTCTATAAATACATCACTACTATCTAGATCCACGATTGCTAGCAAATCTGTTGTATCTAAAAATAATACTTATGACCTACAGAATATATAAATATTTTTAAAATTGTTATATTACGGCGTATGAAGCTCAAATTATTTCAAAAAACATAAACTATGTGAGAACTAACCGCCTCCTGAAAATATCTGTTTCCTCAGAGATTCCTCTAATCAATCTTCGTTATAAACGTGCATAAAATATAATGACAACAATCCACAGAATCGCCACTTATCAATAATTTTTTTTTTTAGTTTTTGATATTTGTGATGTTTTGACGATCCGGGTGAGATACTGCACTAGTACGCAGTATATAGGATGCCTCCTTTAGATATTATAGGTACACTCAAAGTCCAGCATATCAAGTTGTCTGAGAATATTATACTGAAATCCATTCAATAAATATATATTTTTATCCCATGAAAAACAGCTTGCGGTAATGTTGTACTTTTTTACGCATTATTTGGTTGTTCTATAAAAGGATCAAATGCGATGCACTATGATGATGACGGAATTTCCAATATTTATCATAAAAATTTCGTCTGCAGGAAAATCAAATTCCTCTCCGGCTATACATATATTTATCTTCGATCCATCAGAGTGAGTGCAAAATTCCACCCTGGAAAAATAACAAATCCAACATCCGAAGGTTGAATGTGGTTGCTGCCGTTGAACGTTACACAAACTTTAATCGCGCCCTGTTAGCTGAGAAAATATTTAGCCAGGGGCCAATCTAAATTTACCGCTGTTCAAGTGTTCGACCTGATTGGCTGTATCGAAAGCACCGAGCAGTCATGAAAACAGAGGCGTAACGATATAGAAGACTGAACTGAACTTACTTCCAATTCCAATTAGCAAGAAAATACTGATAAATTTTGAATTCGAGATACTGACATTCATCTTCACGTTTCATGACAGATTAATCAAAAATCGAAATAAATAAAAAATCTTCATTCTTGGACGGCGGCGCCTGAGGATTTTCGAATTTGAGAGGTCAAAGATCAGGATATATCTGCTGAACATTCCCAGCCTACCATTCAAGCGATACTACCCAACGGTTCATTAATAATTATAATATAAATAGACGCTCCCAGCTTGTCAGTTTGCCACATTTAGTCTAGCACTCTAGTTTGTTATTTTTTTTTTAACGAAAAACTGCTAATATATAGATGACAGCATTATAACTGAATAAGATTAAAAAAGTGATATTTAGACGTTGAAAAATAACGTCAAGTAGGTTGATTCTGGATCACGTGCAGAGATATCAGTTTACTAAATATACTTGTCAGATTTCAGGACTGCTACTCCAGTTGGAGTAAGTTTTATAAATGTTAAAAAATAAATAAAATATGGAGATTTTTCAAATCATAAAAGATATAAGGTCGTTCATTAACAGCAATGCTTTTGATGGAATTCAACCTGGAACTGAGATGCTTGTGTGGTATAAAGTTGCCGACGCCAATGGTTAAATGGTAACCGGAGTGTTTCTTTTTCTGGATTGCTTTCCTCACGGGAAAAGTGGATTTTTCATTAAATTCTTCTGAACGAGAATGAGGGAATTAGAGAACACAGTCTGTGTTCAGAATTACACGCCCTTCGTAGGGATTCCAATTGGTATGTTTACGAAATTTTTGACGGAAAGTTTACTTCTGACACGCTTGCAAGGTTAGTATTGTGATGCCAGTCACTTTTTGAATTAGAGATAATACATTTCTCCAAAGTTTCGTTCATTTATGTTTCACGAGCTCTCAATGATTTCCAGGCATACACAAAAAAAATGTTTTTTGGACTTAAGGCTATTGAACCATTTTTATGCTCTATTTTTCACAAGTTTCTGACAATTTAGGACATAGTGAATACAAAATTTTGGAGGGGACATTTTTCATATCCCTAATTCCACTTTGAGATGTATTATCATCCTACTGCATTCCATCCTTTATATACTTTGAGTCATTGTCTCAAAATCGCCATGATGAAATTTCTTAAAGTTAACCTCCGAAAAATGTATCTAACTCCCACACAGACTCACAAAAATAGGTGCAGAAAGGCAAGCACATTTAATCTGAGAATTGCTGTGCTGGGGGAGCTCCAAAAATTCTGATTACATTATACCGAACGTTCGTTTGAAGTAAAAATCTATATCAAGTAGAAAGTGTGATTCGAATCCCACAGTAGGCCAGGTTCTTATTTTCCACACCAACTGGCACGAAAAACCATGTCACACATTTTCGTCGATCTGTTTGTACCTCATCCGATAATCCTTGAATGCTAAGGAAGCACTTTTCGAATTCTGCTGAAACGAAGAAACTGGATGTCTTCCTTTATTGTATATTGTGATAGAATTTTGAAGCCGCTTATCCACCTGAACAAAATTTTGGGAATATGGTAATTTTTTTTTTGGAGATGTGGGTGATCATAGAAGAGTTATTTTTTGAATATACCTTAAATTCAATTCCAACTCTCAATAGTTCTAAATTCCCAACCAAAACTGATACCATTCTGTGAAAAGCACGTCGTCGATCTACTTCATGCCTTTTTCTTCAAATCCTAAATTCGATTTTATATAGTTATTAAAAAATGTTTGTAAATAATACCAAGTAAACCATTTGAAGCTGCATACTCCCCGTATTTTTTATTATAGTGCACAAATCCACCCCGATAAACACCTCACATATCCGTTCACCCCACTATCTGCTCTCCCCTTTTCTCCGCTATTCGCGGGTAGTAATTAAAGCCGTGTAGCCCGTTTAATAAAGAACGGCGAATAGTGGAAGACGATAAATCAAACCATGGTCATTAAGTGCTGAAGCTGGTGCCGGTTCCCGTGCCGGATTTCGGAGGCAAATTGGAATTCCGGACCAGCTCTATGACATCCCCTGTACTCCCCACCTTTTACTACTGCTGAATATCCCTGCTAATAGTGCCGGGGCACGGGCATGCCGCCTACCGTGTGGTTCAGTATTAAGATATTGACTCTCGTTGAATAAATTTTATTCCAGCTGAAAACGACAACACTAAAAGCAAAGGTCATCAATGTCATCGCAGAAATATATCTGATAGATCTTCATTATACACTTCCTATCTGGATGTCAGTGATAACAATTTCTTCTATTCTTGTTATTATTATCATTATCATCATCATTATTATCATTATTGTTGATATGGAAAACTCCGGTACACTGGGCCGCTGTTTTGTTTCCCAGCGACTGCTCCTAATACCGTAAGGCACGTAATTCCGTGAATCATACACCCCAAGTAGATGAAGTAAACTGAGGGTGACCGCTGTTTACATCCTTCTGGCCAAGATGTATGTCTATGCATGGCATGCTGGTATAGATCTTAGAGCAACAGCGTATTTCTTATCCCACCTAAAAATCCAATGATCAAACCAGCTGACTAACTGTGTGGTCAGGCCAAAGCATACGAAACTAGCTGAGGAACTCCTGATAATTTTTCTGTTACTCCTCCTCTAAGAAGACGATGTTCATCTGGGCTGGACCCAAGTATTCATTGTTGCTAGTCGAGAGTGACTTATTCGAGCTTATGAGCTTGTACAGGCTCGAGCATGGGAAACCATGTACTCGATAGTCCCTGGAGCGCGGAATATCATAGGTGTCTCATCCATACCGTTCGACTGACTCAAATGATAATATAGCATTCGTACAACCGCATGGGCCGATACACGAAAACCGTGACATCGTACACCATATACGGTTACAGGAGATGCATAAGCATCTTTAGCACTTGTTGGCATGCTATACAGTCGCTATCAGGTACTTCCATACCCATAACCCTACTAGAATATACAGAGGTCTTGAAGACGCCATCTTGGCAAGCCATAATGAAGCCCTCATGCTCTGACCACCCTGACAAGTTATTGATGGAAAATACATCCCGCAGTCGATATAACAGCAAATCACGTGAAAGCTGGAGCATCTGTATTACAACTTTTGATGTCAAAATCTCTAAAGCAAGCCGCTTCCAACCACACATGCGCCGCAAGAACAGGACAGGAATCTTTGCTCATTGACCGGCCAGTGCAACAACTTAAATCCATTCTACGAACTTTTGAGATACTACCTACCTACCGACACAAATAAGCTTTCCAACTGGAATCGATACCCGGATCGCTTTCATAAATCTCTCTTCGTCGAAGATTCTTTCGGCTCGATTAAATAACAAAGTTGGCGGCAAGATCACCGCCCGCTAGATTATCTTCAAATGTACATCGAGTTGGCGGCTGCCGCCGCCGCGCCGCGCCGTTATCGATTGCTATCAGTTTGCGGCGAACCGTGATTCGCGCTTCGCAGGCTCCGCCCTCCGCTGCACGCGGTTGCCATGGTGACGCGTCGCCGTCGCGCTATCGCCGCAGGAGCGACAAGAACGGACATAATCGAAGCGAGGCGCTGTACCACTGGAAAATGGAAAAGGGGCCATTTCCACTTTTCCCGAACAGCGAGGCAAGCACAGAGAGCTTCGCACAGTTTAGTAGGCGAAAATACCAGTTTAGATGGACAAATGTGAAAAAATGTAACATGAAAAGTACTCTAATAAAGTGAAAATGCTTATATACTAAAATACTGATGTGTTATTTAGATTTAGTATGGGTCAGGTCTCAGATTTTCATATAAAGAAAATGACTTAAGCCGACTTTTCAATCAAAAATGCCATGGATATCCTTTGATGACCCCAAAATAATTAAAATTCATCTACGTCTCATGCTTTCAACGTCTTTCTGTTATTTCTAGGTGAAAAGCCCCACAAATGTACCGTCTGTGGTAAAGCGTTCAGCCAATCGTCAAACCTGATCACGCATTCCAGGAAGCACACTGGCTTCAAACCATTCGCCTGCGACCTCTGCGGCCGAGCTTTCCAAAGAAAGGTGGACCTCAGGAGACACAAAGAGACGCAACACACCGAACTAAGACCCATAGTTACCTAGTGCCAAACAACCGGAAGTGGTTCGGCACTTCCGGTGGACAATACCAAAGTGATCTACGGAGCAGATCCGGTCCTGAGGAGCACCACACAGGTATTTAATGGTATCTGTTGGACGACAAACTAGATGAATTTGAGCCAATCAAATTGTTGCGATAAAAGTATCAAGAGAAAACCGCTTGTGATATACTATGAGGGTTACGTTTATAGCTCTCAACTATGATTACTTTTCAGCGACTTCAAAAAAATATGTTATCCACAGTTTTATTTGTATGTATGTACACATTGCAAAAAAGTGATGTTCGATTCCAGAACAATCAAAATGTCATCATTTCAGGGATTCTGGAGCCATACATTGTTTTTTCGTAATTATCTTTCGAACTGCCGCATATATTGGAACGAGTTTTCAAGGAGAACTTATTCTGCTTAATCTGCTTTTATACATGGTTCGTGAAACTTATATAGTGTTTTTTCAACTTATTGCGCTGTGGGTACGTATGTTCTATTTTTTTAAATGTAGTCGAATAAATCTCCTATTTTGAAACAAAATGAATGTATATAATCTGTCCAAAACTTTAAAATCATCAATTCCTAGACGAAGATTGTGAGAAACTTGATCTGCGGCTAAGAAGGTTCAACATCAACACTCATTTCAAAGTGTCGCGCACTATGGTGCTGCCAGTGGTAACTTCCGAAGTCAAAGGTCTTAACACCTGTATTACCTTGGAGCAGCGACAGATGTCCTTTACCACATATGTCAACAAGGTTGAACTGATTTACAGCGACATCCGTTGTTCTTCGTAAACACTTTTACGATGTACCGTTATCTGGGCTCTTTCACGTCAGAAGCTGACAAATGATATTAAGTGTATGCTCTCCACTATGCATTAGACTTGCTATAGACATGCATGTTTAGTCTTTAGCCTAGACCAAGGGTGTGATAGCAACATCAACATATCTCCAAGCGTCCCGCACTATGGCGTTGCCCATTGGCGACTTACGAAGTCCAAGGTCCCAACACCTGGACTGCCTTGTCGCTTATGTAATTCGGTTTACCCTTGTTGACAGATGTTGTGAGGGACATAATTAATTCTTTCACTTTCTCTTATAAAAGATGATGATGTAGAGCAGCAGTTTGAATGTTTTGAACAGATAATATATATCTAATTGAGATACAAAAAAGTGAGACCTCCGACGGCCAAATAAGATCATTAGAAACGGAGGAAGAAGTAAGAGTTCATAGTTGCAATAAAATTGCTTATAATCTTATTTTGTTGGTATTTTGATCTTCTACAGTCTTATGTTTTTTTGGATATAAGAGTAAGAACACAATAGAAATAAATTTTTTGCAGTTGTTAATATTAGAAAATTATCATAGTTGCGATTGGAAAACATTCCATTACCAATCTATCCACTGCGTTTCTCATAATTGCACAAGCGGTATTTCTAAGTATTTTTTTTACATAATTGCTTCTTTCATTCTATATGGATTGGCATATGAGTGTCGGACATTTGTGGAAAGCTTTACCAAACATATTGTATTGTAAATAGAACGTAGGCAGAAAGTTGCTAATGTCATAAAATGAACAGGACAGTCTGGGAAACGGTTATCTCTTTATACGAGGTCCCTCCACAAAAGTATCAAGCTAGAGTCATAACAGCGCGCTAACAATTCCGAGCGACCCCAGACAAGCACGAGTATATTACCATTGATTCCTCAGTTACCTTTCCTGTAATATGAACGGTAACCTAGTCCATTGTTGCAGAACGTTGAACGAAATATAGATTCACTCGATGGGTGAGCAAATGCCTATAGCGCGTCAAATGTTTAGCAATGGGTATGTCGTGCCACATGTTGCGATAAATTTAATATTGCGCTTCACGCCGCAAAACATGTTTTAGATACTTTTGTCCCGTCTTTGTATCGCAAAAGTTGGCAGCTTCCTTTCTACAACTCAGTAAAGCTAGTTCTATGTAAAATATTGTAAATACGGTTTATCTGTGATTTTTAGACACCATATTCAATATGGTGCTAAATAGATTAGTCTAATTCAAGCTATATTGTATTGTATTGGATGTACTATTTGTCTAAGTGTAAACAACGCCTAACGGTATTTTATGGATGTGCAATCTTTTATGTGTAAGTCTATTCGTGCAATTATAGATGATATTTCCAATAAAATCGCTGATGGATGTAACATATATACATATCACGATGTTAAGGTTGGTGACAATATTTTGAGGCTTACTTGATCTGGTCAAACAAGTCAGTCATCGCCTGAAAAATACATTCTGTGGGATTTCTATGTTGTAAAGTTCATACTTATAATGTACGCTAAAAGTTTTTATTTGTCCTGTACAGTTAAACCAGATTTATGAACTTATCGCACGCAGTTTGCAATTTGTCTTAGGACAATCAGGATCACGAACCACTTTACGTCATAAGGAAGTCATAAATAATGTTTGTTTTTGCATCATTTCTTTTCGAATTGTTGGACCAGAACAACAAGATACACTAGGCATGTATGTTCACAGTGAAAAACACTTAGAAAGTTGTGGGAGTTTCCGAAAAATTTAAATAAACATGTACATAAACACGTAAAAATACAAAAGCAAATTGAAACGAATATCTGAGCAATCATGTTTTCTGGGTAGGTTAAAACAGCTCCGTAGACCTCAAAATTGAAGTTTATAAATACTATGTTGAACTATATGAATTGACAACATTAGGAAGTATATAAACCGAAGAGGAGACTCTATCTAGCATGAAAGGCGTTTTGCATGTGTTTCCGATATTTCGTTTACAGCGCTCGTTTTTCATGATAATTGAACGATTTTTTTAAACAATAAAAGGCTGGTTCTTCACTCGTGCGAAGCCGAATTTTCAATTTTTGATACAAAATTTCAGATATTGTCGCAAGGGCGTTCGTATTAGCGGTGAGAATATGTTCATGTACGGTGCCAAAATATTTCGTTTGATGCGCCCGATTTTGAACATATTGCAATATCTGAATATTTCAAAAATTGCAAAAGCATAGATCCAATCTTTTTCTCTGATTTGCAAAAAAAATCGTTTCACTATCTTGAAAAATGAGCGCTTGAGAGGAAATATTGGGAACACATGCGAAACGCCTTGTATTCTAGATAGGGTCCCCTCTCAATTCACAAAATGCAATCGCTAGTCTTAATACACTTTCAACTGCAAATCAAACCTCAAAGTCGCAAGTGCAAGAAAAAAGCACATCAGCTTTAAGCTCGGAGCATGAGTTATTCCAAACGGAAGCACAAGACGAACCCTGAATATCTAAATCTTCAGGAACCGCCGCGGTCGAAGAAATCTCGCAATCTCCCGGAACACAGACTACGGCGATTTCAATCCGCAGTTCCACGGAGAAGTCTGGTTAAAAATCAAGTCGCTCAATCAACGGAGGCTGTTTTATATTCCGGAAACGTGGCCGCTTCCTTGTAAATAAAGATATGGCGAGCGAAAAGCGCCTTCAGGCGAGATACCGGTTACCAGGCAAGCTTCGGATTGCTGAAAGGATTTTGCTTCCGGGTATATAAGAAGGCAACTATGTTTCCATTTTTATGTATCGCAATTTTCAGCTGCGAATTGTATGAAATTGAGATACATTTCATAAATAAAATTGATTCTGACGATGTTGGAAATGTGTAGATGTTTCAGAAACTTTGCTTTGATAGTGAGCCATGTATCGAACCATGCTACTACAAAACTTTTTTGTCCTTGCTATAGTAGTAATTTAGTGTGAAAATTTCTTCGGTGAAAATGGTACTTTCCGAATTAAAGAAAAGTCAACGATAACCGGAGAGTCAAACAGACGGACAAACAGACCGACGAAAATGAGTGACATGCTTTTTCTAGATGTATATTTCATGGAACACGAATTTCGCGATTACAAAACTTGGTGTGGGATGAAAAACGTAACATTTACCAACTGATCCGGAATCCTTGGCATGCCTAAAGTCCTGGAGTGAATAAAAACTTATATCACATCATGAAGCAGGGATAGTTATCAAATCGTTGAGAAATCCAAGTTTTCAGTTATTCCTGTAAAGTTTCTATTTACATGCCTCAGAGGTACGGTTTACGTGATAAAATGTTTGCTGTCATCTTAACAGGAGTCGACAGTCGCTGCTTCGTTGTTAGTTGGAACGGAAATCTAAAACCGCAAATTGCGATGAGCTGCGAACCAGTATGATGTTACTTGGATGCCTGGTGTTGAAGACAGGGCTGGAACTAGGAGCATAATTAATTTTCTATGTAAGCTGTGTAAGCTTAACACAGCTACACATATAGAAGTTGGATTAATCGTTTTAAAGATACGAGTATAATAGGTAAGTCGTTTTCAATCATTGTCAACAATCACACAAGGCCGCGACTCGTACTGTTAACAAAACTAGATCGCGGATTTAGTACCAAAATTCGAATATTAGTATGAACTATGAACCAAAATTAAATCCTTCGGACCACTACAAAATTGTTCTGATTACTTCGATAATTCCTATCTCCTGCCCTAAAAGGACCTCCTCTCCTCTGCTATTTCCTTTTTCTTCCTTGCAAAATCGCTGTACCGTTTCCTAAGATTACGTGGTTACAAAAAAGATACAGACAGACATACTATCAAACAAAAAGTATGTGGAAAAGTTTAAAGAAGAATTTTGTCGCCATTGGGGATCGAACTCACAACCTTCTGCATTCTAGGCAGACACTTTTGACCATCCAACATGGCAACGTGGTGGCAATGCGAGGTTGCCGGTTTTCGTACTTTAGGCGAACTAATTTCCTAACCTATACAGCTCGATCCTGCCAATGAAATTTTTTCTTTCTAAATTTTTCTAATTATTATTCCGCCCTTCTTACGAAATGCAGCGGATTCCAATTAAACTGTCCGAAAAACATAACACAAATTCAAAATTTCGTTCATGCCTGAGAGGTAGAATCACATCATCTTAGTTTCTAACATGATCGATATCAAAATGCGACCCTCCAATACAACTTGAGAAATAATCATTCTTAATTTCGCCCCTACTCACCTTCTCTGTAACATCACACTACATCTGAATTTTAAATAATTAAATAGACCTGATATAACCTCAAGCCCAGGCACTACGCTGTGCTTCTCTCTCCGCTTTCCGTTTCTGCTCAGCAGCCGGTTATAATCGCCACCCATTCCAGATTAAATTGGTCAGGTTAACGGGACACCGTTCACCTCCTTTCTGGATTAGATTCTCCTCTTTCCGCGCTAAACCAAAAAAACTGATGATGGCTTTTAAGGAAATTGGAAGGATAATACGGCAAGTTAGAAAAGCTTTTTCACTGTGAATAGAGATCAGAGAAGGATCTTTGTAAGTGGATGTTGCCGAGAGTCCTGTACAAGCAAGGCTAATGACTTTTTCGTGACTAAAAAGTTGTTTTTGTTTTCTTGATAATTTGTTGGCTTTACGAGAAACAATATCAAAATAAATCGAAACTTCAACGTACTGCCACCAACTATAATAGTCAAATACTATACTCTTGCTTACTTGAGCTGTATAGATACCATTCCGTAAGCTGTTCCAGTCCCCGAAATAAGTCTATGCTCTCCACTATGCATCAGACCTGTTATAGACATGCATGTTTCGTCTTTAGCCTAGACTGGTCAGTAAAAACTGGCGGTCTAACTATAGAGAGAAATTAGGTGGTTTATCGGTAACTGAGTCAAGTCTCCAAGCGTCTCGCACTAAGGCGTTGCCCATTGGTGTTAGGTCCTTTAACTTAAGTGCCAATGGGCAGTGCCATAGTGCGCGACACTTAGAGATGAGTGTTGAGCCAGGACTATCTCAAGAAGGTAGATTTCAGTGCTATAAAAATCGAGCCTCAACTCATCTGGAAGACAGAGGTCTTCAAAATATTTGTTGAAAGAATCCGTAATTTATGTGTTGAATTATAACGAATTTAAAACTTCTTCAGGTTCATAAAATACACCACCGTTTAAAAAACAGGCTCTATAGCAACACCAATACTTAAAAGTAAAATTGATAAAATTTTAATGACGCATTTCGCTTCAATTTATAACGCATGGCACTGTCAACATTGTTATCAATGACCACCTAGGTTACTTTTTATTTGTCTAGTCATGTATATGAACCTAAATTTTTAAAATCTAGCTTCTATTTATTATGTCTATCTATTTTTCTCTCCCATTTTTGTCGTTTCTGCGTTTATAGGCGGCTACATTATGGTACAAGGGCTTTGAAACTATATTTCCCTCAGAAGCAGAAAAGATAAATAATATCATAGAATAACAGCTAGAAAGAATAGATAAATTGATATATTTAAGAAGGTTATTTATGTATTACCGATACATAAATACAAGTAACCTTGTTAACATTGTAACATTCAAATTTGACAGTATCAGGATGCTTTGAAAATGGAAAGTAAATGCGTCACTAAAAAAAAGTTCTTATTTATAAAACCTTGTGTATACCTAACCATTCCTGGAAAATCTGGGAATGCAAAAAAACTGGCAAATTTTTTTCTGGTTGCCTCCTGTGAAAACCGTATTGAAAAATATCTGATGATTATTTTTCAAATCCACTCGTATTTATTTCTAATTAGGCCCAGACCAAGTGTGAAACTGTTTTAAATTTTTTGGGCTTTTTATACAAATTAGCCTCTGCCCTAGGGACTGGACTAAGCGCGTATTACCATGGTTTTCAGGGTATGATTCCAACATGATGGGTTAGCTGATGGATCAGTTTTTTTGTTGTTTTCTTAAAGCTAACAATCTGTATATACTTAATATAATTATTGATACTGTTATTTTTCCATGTACCTTATAGTCTGCTGATTGTTAAATGTACGAAAACATCTAAATTATTGACCATACAATATTTGTATAGCACTTTTTATGTAAATTTAGTTGTAACAAAGCTTGTGAATGTTTCAACACACAGAATCTACTCAAACACCAAAGAATTAATAGACTTATCCTCTATGTCTGCGTTTCTTATTTCATGCCTACATACCATTGTTCAAGAAAAGTAAAATGTCAGCTACTTTACAGCCGTAAATAGAATGGCAGGTATTAACTTGCTAATCAACAACAGACTTTACACAAAAGAATGATTAGAAATTGGAGAAAACAGCTTACGACCGCTTCACAGAAAGTTACTCTACCAATTGAGCTACGTAGGTAACTCTTCTTGTAAGTCCGAGTGAAGGTGCTAGCTAGAATTCCTTCCAGAGGCGCGTTTGGAGATCTTTATTGTTCCAAGACACTGACACGGTGTCTCAATATACGAACAACGCGCGCAATCTAAAAGAAAGTTTGGATGACATAAAACAACGTTGCATTTTAGGTACCTGGAGCTATTATGCAGCTTTACAGTAAGAAAGTATAGCATATGGTCCAGTATATTTTCGCAAGTAGCTTCCAAGGTCGTACAGATAATTCGTTTCACTTCCTAATGTAACACGCAATTGTTGGATAATCAACTGAATGACTGCGTCAACATCGCACCGATATTCAAGCATGGAACCACTTAGTTGTATGAGCTGTGACGTAACCGTTCCACCGATTGCCGTCACCAGAATTGATTACGGTGTGAAAATGTACGAGATTCAATGATAGTCAACTACATATCAACTTCATAATCATAAACTATACGAAGAAATATGTGTCCTTTCTTCCGGATAGAGGTTTTTAACCTTTTCGCTACGAGGACCTATGACGAATATTTCACATTCCGCAATTCCTCATTCTACCATTCTCACCGATCAATAGCTCGAATCTTGGTAAGAAATCCTATCGGAGTAGCTAATCAATTGAATTTACCGAGAAGTCATCATTATTGAGCCAAATATTGAAATTGACGCCGTCAAAAAGGACTATGCGATATTTTAAGCCGTGTTCTACTACCATCTGCGTAACGGCAGACCTATCGTGCTCCAGAAGCGCTGCGAGACGACAACTGTCTATTCACATTACTCTTAATAGACTGTACATTGTAGCTATCGGAAAATGAAGCTTCCATTCCAAAACGCCAACGAACAAATTTTGGAAGAGGCTCATTCCAGGAGTTGGAAGCTCGATCTCGTAAGGATACGCCCGTTGGGCACTTTTATTATTTGCTTTACTGTGATATCTTGGTTTTATTAGGCAATATAGCTCGAAGAATCAATTTCCATGATAGTATCTTTAGAACAAGACAGATCAGTCACTATCAGATCAAATCATTATTCGATGTTCCAAACTGTACAGGTCCTATGTATGATCAGACGCATACAGTATATGCATTGTTCTTTTCTGAACAGTGATTTCAGTCAATGCTTCGAAGCGCATGCCCACGCATACTAATAGTGCTCCAGAGATGATATTATCTGAGCTAGGAGCAAGAAATAATTTTATTTTTTTATACACACCTCACGCACCTCATCAGCGCGGCAAGAGGCTACATTTCTATTCACATGGACCTTAGCCAGTAAGATCATTCCACAACGCTTAGGTTTTCCAAAAGGAAGATTTTAAGAATAGGCGTTGTGAGCTCGACCTGGTCAGAATGAGTCCGTTGAGCTGCTTTAGTCCTTGCTTACAAGCGACTTTTGGTGTACTATTTCAAAGCTCAAATGGTTTGGCCAGATCTGCCAGCAAGCGAATGCTGACCCGCTGGTGCTTTATACTGATTCGCACACTGTCGGTACATCACAGTAAATTCCCTTTGTAGTTCTAAAAATACTCACAGGTCTGGACGGAAGCTGATCCTGCGTGCTGGAGAGCAGCAGAGATCACGGGCACACCTGGTGTGGACGCCGCTTTATAGCGTATTTACAAACTGGCAATTATCTGGAATATCTAATCCGGAGTAATAGTCTTGGCTGATAATAACGAAACTATTTTTATTATATCCACCAATAACAAAACATTTTTCAAAACAGTTTATTAGGTATAAACTTTTTTAATAATTTATTCAAAGACCAGTAATAATGCGGCCGTTTTGCATCCCACATAGAATACAGTTCCATACCCAAACTCAAAATAACTATACACATAGCGAGATGCCAGACGTTGGGATTGTAGAACCACCAATCGCTTTTTGCTATCTCAGACTTATTATCGTACTCCGTCCCAGACTCACTCTCATACAAGTAGCAATCCTCCTCCGTAGCGAAAGCGGTGTCGTTCATCATCGATCTGATTTCGTCGTACATGTCTTCAGCGCTTTCACTTCCATTCAACCCTATCGTTGATCTCGTACTGGTACTGGTGAAGATCACCAGATGCTGGACTGCACCAAAGAATATGTAGTCACATTCGGCGGTAGTCAAGCAGGACAGGACCACGAAGTCACCTGGAACAGAATGCTTCATGAGTTATTCTGAGAGTGTTTATGGTATTTTAGTAGAATTAGCTAAAATTCGGACAGAAACAACTGTTTGCTTATAACTAATAGAAAGTGCAGAAAGTGAAGGACCCCACACATGCAAATTATTTTATCACAAATCCCAAAAAGATTAAGAGAACTTGAGCTATAAAATTTTTATAAAATTCAAATTACACACTGAAAAAATTATGGTGTTATGAAAGTATTATTATTTATGGAGGCGGTGCATACCAGCAGTAACAAATGCATCCACTAGACATATTGCTTGTTTCTGGATTGTGTCCAGAGACTCCAGGGAGTGCTTTGGAGCACATCGCCACTCTTGAGAGCAGTACTACAGCGATGGTCTGATCTGGGCTTTACATAGTAGCAGTAGCTGTTCCAGAGAATATAATTTCCTGGAGCAGAAGAGAATCCCCAGTTTCTGGGACGTCGATCTAGCGAGGCAAGCAGTTTGCTGACTATGACGAGTTTCTCATTTTGGGATAATGTTTATTTGTAAAATGCTATAATCGTCAATAATATCAAATAATATCTATCTATCTATCTATAAAGCCGAAAGGAAAGCACTTTGTTGGAACCATTCTTATCAGAAGCTTTTATTTGAATTTACTTCATCGTAGTCACTAGGCTCTCTTATATAGTATATATAGTATATATTATACAATTTGCATTTTTCTAATTATATTCATTATCCTTATTCAAGTATGCAGTAATCTTCAGTAGTACTATACTACTATAGTTATAGTGATAGTAGTAGTAGCAGTAATAATGGAAGGGGGTCACGCTGAAGTACTAGAGGAAACGAGCCGATTATAATCAATAATCCGACTGTTCGTGAATATCTCTTGAAAGGCAAATTGGGAAAGTACTGGAATTTATATGGCGCACTGTTATATCGATACCTAGCTTCTGTATTACTCTGCTGTCATTGGATATATTCCTAAGCACACTAAATCGTTTACGTCCTAGTCCGTGTATTATCCTACCACGAAAATGTCAATGACATATCAGTGCTTTCCGAATTTCAAAGAAGTCAAGCATTAGCAGTTTTTTGTAGTTCATTGGCCGCGATTGTATCAATTTCCAAACACTATATAGCTTTTGGTCCTTGCCATGGTGGTAACCTTACCTATATTTTTTCAAAATCAAGAACCATGTATTATCGGTCAAACGACCGACCAACAGAAACAGCTTTTTCGTGATGCGTATGTCATGAAATGTCAAAAATCGTCATACATAACACGAATTCCCTATAGGCCTGGGAAGTGAAATGGCTTTTGATAAGGTAGCATTCTAAAATCCCTGTATTAATTGTTTATAATTTTTCAACTGATTCAATATTGAATCTCAAATAGAAATTTTGCGAGCCACAAAATTATATGTTTTATTTGTTCGTATAGAATGTCCAACCAAACTTCTCGCCAGCAGGCCAGTATAAACTCAGAAAAAATTTACAACATATTAGTACGTATTAATTGGAGATATAAGAGTTTTCTCTTTTTTCCCTTACCAGTTTTTTTCAACTTAACGGAATTCATTATCATTTTCGTTGGACCACCTTGTAGAGTCACCCAAAATCAAATTTTATACAATATGTGAAACAATGAAGGAAATGTTGCTATACTTCCCATTCAACAGTATCAGTTCATAAATAAGGATTTGTATCAGATTTTGGAGATATTGATTTTATGGAATCAAATGTAAACAAAACAGTGAAAGGAGTTAGGGAATATAAGTCACATAGATACGTACCTGACATCAAATATACAAAAAGCTTGTTTTGATCCCGTAAAATTTTACATATGTTCATCCACTCCAGATGGTGAATTTTCTTGGCCTCATGATAAGTCATCAGGCCCTTGTGATTGATCCAAAGGGTAAGTTTAACACCATGCTCGTCTTCAACTAAGTATGGTTCAACGCCGTATGTTTCCAACTGACAGGCCATCCTCAGGAATAGGTCTTCTGTTTGTTCTGGTGTCAGGCCGACTAGGTGAAGTTTGTGTATTTCAATTGCTTTGGCTTCTACTGCGAATGTTTGGTTCATCAAATACTTCTCTTTTACATAATGATCTGAAAGTAACGGAAAAAAATACCAATAGCTTCAAAGTGTAGGCAAATGATTTTAAAAAATTCACCGATATGAAATTTCAATAGTTGATATCATAAGTAGTATGGTGGCTATATATGGAAAGTGATTCTAGGAGATTGTAATTTTATTTGAAGGATTATGGAGCATAATACACTTTGCTTAACAGGGTTGTAATCGGATGAGATCGTTTTAGGGAGAGAGTGGCGAAATTTTTAGAAACCGGTTTTATTTGATCTACGATCTAGGACAAATTTCAAAACATTCGTTCAAATAGTTAAATTTTTCTACACCACTCACGGATGAAACAGTGGCTCTTCACTGCTGCTATTACTGTTCAGTACATAATAGTAAAATGTCATAGTGTATGTGGAACGTTTGTTGTATATTTAAGATAAATAATGTTACCTAAAAAAATATTTAGAGCTACCGTCATCTACCTTTGTGATCCTATATAAATTTACCTGTATGGATGTTAGGATCATAATCCCCATGGTTGCGCTGAAGAAAGAGTGCAACGAGGAGAGATGCATCACTACTAGCTCCACAACTTAAAGTACCATTCAATAGATCTGATCTCAACTGGTAGAATATCTGAGTCCTGGCTACCGGATCCGCCAGTTTGTATGGTTCTGGTGGATATACCTTTACTCTAGAATCAAATTACTCATATTGATCGAAAATTTATAAGTGCGCTTTGATCTATAGTCGGATAAATTGACACAAATGACTACTACTATACATCATGCCTTCAAACAAGATATGGAACCTTTGCCCTTGAGTAAATCTTCCAGTATATAGAAAGAAGGTAAGAATGCGCATGACTATAATATTATGCTGTTGCGCTGTTTGCTTGATGCAGTCCCTTAGATAAGAAAGTCTCTGTGGAGAATTTTATTTAAAATATATCTTGAAATGCTTAGTCCTCATCTGCAAGGCCTTTTATAATATTATGTACGATCCTTATTCATTTGAATGACGTAACATTTTTTAGTTGCCTAGAACTGATGTGGAATAAACTAGCCCCCCTTTAGAAAAAATAATCAGTGTGCCCTACAATGCTGTACAAGCAAGAATGAAATGGCTTAATTGTATATTATCTCAAATACGATTAACTTGATGATCTCAATAATTAGCTCCCCCATTGGCGTGGGGAGTAAAAATATACTCTAAAATCATTAACAAGATACATCATCATGGTACTGCTAAATATTGAATATGTTACAACATCCAAATGAGTTTTTGCTTCTCGAAGTTCAACATATTCCAAAACCATTTTTATAACTAAATACTATTTTCCCTACAAAAATAACCTGTTACGGAGTATCGAACATAATTTAAAAATGTACAGCGAGTTATCAAATCTATTGAGATAAAGATACGATTTTTGTATGTTATGTGAAGCGCTAGACTCGCATGGCAAGGAAAATCTGTCTCCTATGTAATTTGACTAGCCATTTACTGAGCGCAGTCCCTAGTATCAATTGATATCATATATATTATATTACCAAAATTGCATTTACTTGAAATAGAACTCTAATGGACAACTGATGTTCTTCACCTGCGCCCTGATCAAAATATTCATATCTAGCCAATGCCTCTGATCAAACTGATCCATATACTTCAACCCCCAGTAATCTCTTTCCTGTAAGTTGAGCTTCTCACAAACAAAATCCAGCAGCTCCTTGCCATTGTGGTCTGATTTGTATTCGCACTCCCATAGTTCATCGTTCAGCAAATGAACAGTGCAAGGATACAGCACTTCCACTCCAGTTTTCGAAACTACAGTTTTCATCGTAACTTTACATTTAGATTTTTCGACAATTTTGTTATTCTAATTCTTTTGACAAGTAATGTCAATTATTCTCAACCTACGGGTAATGTCAGGATGACACAAAGAGACGGATGTATTTCAAGCAAATAATACACTGATTATCGTAACATTATGTACTGATAATAGTGAAGGTGAAGGAAGTATGAAGTGAAGTGAAGTATCTATAAACTTGAATCATAACCATGTAAATTGTACATATGCTTAATTGGTGCAATTATTTCATTGGTAAGATAAAATAGTGCGACTTCGGCACTACGATTCACAATCAAAAGTTTTTTCAGTCACACGTTTCGCTTTAATATTAAGATTGCTTAAATGACTATTTATAGTGAGTAGAAATTGTAATTCCACAATGAAACATTATTTAATCCAATTAGTGAACATATTGTTTTTTCTGAAAAGATGATATTCAGGTATTTAGTACTAAAATTGATTCAAAACATGCCTATTACCTGCACAATATTTTTTTATTTCACGCTATTTAAACAACCTATAGTACTTGAACTTCAGATTCCTCGATTGTTTTGTTGATAAGTGTATTATTATTTTTATCAAGACAAATGTACAAATATTTTAAATTCCTCTTTTGCTAAATTGAATTTATTAATATTATTTTTCAGCAAATCACATAGGCTGGGCAGTGATTCAATAGCATTCCAAGATTTTATGTAAATATTGTTATCTAGCATATCTGCAAAATGTGAATCTTGCAAGCAATAATAAACACCAACTTGAAAGTCGTAGTATAGAAAGTATTTGATGTTAGCTTCCACAAACCGATAGTAATGGAATATTTATATGTATATCTAAAATAACCAAGTGAGTCATCTGGTCGGTATGATGTATAAATATTACTGTTTCAGGTAGAAGACGATTGAAGATACTACATAATAAAGCTATATATGTATTAAAGTTGTAGCTTGATTTTCACCGCACTGAATTTTAAAATCACGTATAAATATCCCAGAAGTTGTCATGCTTCTCTGGATTCCAAGACTTATTCGAGGCAAGTAACTTTCTTAGATCGGGAAAGAATCAATCTCAATCTATAATCTACTATAATTTTTATAGGTAACATCTCACAGAGGTAGAAAGCCTATCGGGCTCCAGAAGCGCTGTGAGATGATAAATGTCTATTCACGTTCACCTTGAAACCCTATAAACCGGAGTTGAGGAACAATCCACAACGCTGAGGTTACCAAAAAATACTTGTAAGAGGCTCATTATAGCTGTTACAACCACGATTTGGTGAAGATGAGCATGTTGTGCTTGTTTAGTATTCGTTATACTGAGGATACTGGGTATCAGTCAAACATCACCATGGTAGAATTCATATATTGGTATCCATATCAACTACTTTTCTTTCCTTTATGTTATCAATCACATCCATTAGATTTATTGCTTTTTGCTGGACTGTATCCAAATAATTCAGGGAGTGATTCGAGGCGCAGGCCAAGATATGCGACCAGTATTACAATGATAACATGCTCTAAGCCTTGTTGATCAAAATTATTTGTTATTGAATACTTTTTCTGCAACGAAGGAAGTAATCTCCCAGCCTCTCCTATTGTTATTAACTTTATTCTGATATGCGTACCTAATGTAATGATTGCCTATTGAAACAATTTATCCCACTTCTGAAAAGCCAAAAGATTAATAGCTTCCAGGGAACAAGGCAACAGCCAATAATCATCAACAATACAGATACCTGTAGGTATACAGTCTGAAGGCACGCCAATTTGCGTGCGTGTTGCGCTTCGCTCTGTCACTCTAGCGTTCGGGGATTCCCCCAGGGCGTCGTAACAGCTTCGTCCGCCATTGAGTGATAATTACCGGTCACGTGATGCACGGTAATCGCTCCCATTACTTTGCCGACAAGGATGTCTTAACTGCCTTAGGTGTACCATCGGTGGAGTCACACACAAAGTTTACTAAAGGGTGTTTCACAGCTCAGAATCGTCTGATGTAACTTCCGGAACGGACGACAACCAGATAAGTTTATAGAGCAAACTTCACTGATGTTTCGGCTGTCCTAGCCTTTTTTAAAGTACATATAGTAGTTAAATTCTGAAGACCAAAGTAACACAAATAGAATTTTTTTTAAATGGAGATTTAATTGAATGATATTATGAAATCTTACCGAGTGGTGCGTCAACATGGTTGATACATTCAAAATGAGAGAGATGTCTCATTTATCGCCTTCAGAGACGTTGCCTATATTATAAGATAAAAATGCCAAATGCTTCTATTTTTAATTTCAGTTACTAATATGAAAATTGAATTATTCTTAATACTAATTTTCGTTAATAAAAATTTTAATAATGACTTTATCATTGTTTTAATTCTTCAATTATAATATATACTATATTTATATAAGATCTTCGACATCCGCATTCATATCCACGGATGTGAAAAAATCGACATCCGCAACATCCCTGGTAAGAACACACCTACATCTACATACAAATAGTTAATTCATTTTTTGAATTATTTCACTGGTAATTATTCGAGTTGGCAAACTTCATTTTCAACAACATAAAAGAGGAAATTATTCGCAAGGAAATAAAAGGAGTCCACCATATTTCTTTTTTAGCTTTGAGCCGCTTATAATTTTTTTCGATCACTTCCTAAAGTTTCTAGCCACAATCCAAAAACAGGCAATACGTCTAGTGGATGCACCGGACCTTACACAGGACCTCCATAGTCTGGAAGATCGAAGAAGGGTGGCTCATCTGTCTCTATTCTATAGATATTATCATGGCAGATGTTCGATCTACTTATCTCACATAATAACACCAAAAGTGGCCAGCACAGCAAACACTAGAGGAGTCCAAGTCGAACTTAAACGGCTCTAGTGAGCCTCTTCCAAAAGTGGTTCTTTTGAAGAACCTCGGCGTTGTGGAATTGACTACCGGATATTTTATTTCCCGGTGATTGCACATACGTACACATTTATCCTCTAGCAGCACTTATAATGATGGGCTCACTGTCTTTTCGTGAGGCTATCTACAAAAAGTACCAAAAATGACTCAATCTTTCAGCATTGTTATCGATTATAAAAAGGTTTTGCTCGGGTTAAGCACATTTGAATGAATCAGCAGTATATTTGCTGTACCGAAAGAAACTAAGACTAGAAATTACATTAATGCAAGGACATCAGTTGATAAATCCTAGGTACATTAGTAATTTAAATTTAAATATCTCTGAATCTTGATCTCGCAAATGTTATTCAATTTGTTATCCACCTCCTTGCCTATGAAACGCTGAAAGATATAGTGATCAAAAGGTCTCAAAGCCTCACTCCGATGAGTTCGATGTAGCAGTTCGAAAAATAGAAGCACAGCTGTTATGTCTAATTTAGGAAACGGGTCATACGGCATAGCATGTAACAATATCAAAATTGGAAAAACGTTAATCAATAAACAGGGCAGAGATCATTGAAGAAGCGTATAGATGAAAAAATTGTTTTGATTTGTTATTAAGTATGAGAGCCATTTCTATTGAACTTGCATGTTCTCCCTTGTATTTGTTTCCTGTCGCACAATTTTAGATCAGCCTGCTGGTGTGCCCCCAAAATAGAGGAATACTGATCGACGAAATAAAGTTTATTTCAATTCCTGTGATAGTCCTAATTCATTAGTGCATGCCTACATGCCTTACCGCACAAGTAAAACCGGCAACAGTTTTAAGGTTGATCCCCATTGTCAATTCAATCAACGCTTTCCAGCCTGATAAAAATTAATTTCGCCAAACTAAATAATGCACGGTCAACATCAAAGCGTTCTCCATTCGCTGTACACGTAAAACAAATGAAAATGAACGAATTTCAGCGATTCAACGACAGTGGCGTAGCCAAAAATAATCTTTGAAACAGTTTGAGAAAAAATTGACTCGATATTTCATTACAGAATGAGGTTTGTAGTATGTTTTTCAATTAAAGAAGTCCATCAAATGTTCCCAGTATATCTGGCCTAACCTAACGGTAGCCAATATATCCGTTTATAATATAAGTTATAACATCGCCAGATTTATTCAAATTCAAAATGTTCTCCGGTTCTAAATATTATTAAATGACATCCAGATATTTCTATATGACTCAGATTAGACCATCATGAGAATACTGCTTGCATGTGTATGGATGCACTTTCCGAAGCTTTTTCTGAAGCATCTCGGCTCTGTCCAGAGAAAAGCAATATGTTAATTCGACAATCCTGCCATTGCAAATGAGTTCCACAGTCTGGAATATCTGAAAAAGATGCTGAACTTTTCCTATTCTATAACCAAACAGTCTCGGATACTGAAATGACACAGATAGAGCTTCAGCGTTGTGGAATGAGCCATTAAAGAGTTTTTTTCTGATTTTCCTGCGACAGTTCACAGCGTTTTATGGTCAGTGTAATAAGCCATCAAATGTATCTTCTCACAGCGCTTCTGGAAAAAAATTGGTAGTTCATAAACATCAAGAAAGATATGTTTCTACAACAATTATATTACTTAGTCCGGGTATTATAGTGGAAATTTGCAAAAAATTGTAAAATATGGAGGAATTAACAACTTTTTGGTAAGTGTTTTCATAAGTTAACATTTAATATCACGTTTTGGTGTGGCCTTAAGAAATGGGCTTTTCACCTCTATTAATAATGTTATAAAGGATTTACATTGACAAAGCACCCCAGGGAATAAGTTATAAATATGCAAGAGGTTCTAGCAAGACTGTATTTTGTATTCAGGCATTAGGAACTGCAGACTGACCTCAGAGGATAGACTGTAGTAGCCTTTCTACCTTCATGAAAGTTTACTTATAAAAAATCTGGTAATTGCTCATCAAGAAGAAAATCGCGGATCGTACCTGTTGCCTGAAAATGGTACAGCTCTATTAAAAGTGATTCACAGCACAGCACTCTGATATATATATATATATATATATATATATATATATATATATATATATATATATTCATCCCTAACTGCAGAGCTTCTGCTACTATCGGCTGCTGTATATCTGCACAGAACAGAATGAAAATAACAGAAATCGACTTCAACGTCAGCAACACCAATGACTGAGTGAGAGGGCCACTCTAATTCGTCAGGATTTTCCAAATCATATCATCGAAGGTTCGCTTTGTGTGTCTGGTACAGTGGCCGGTTCTGGTGTTGGAAGCGGAAAACGGGAAGCGGCTGCCGGGACTCTCTCCTGGGAAATTCAATCAGCGACTCGACAAACGGTCAATCTGCGACTCAGGGACGGACTGATACGCCGAAATGGCCTATGTCTTACGCATTTGGTTTCATAAGGTTCAATAGCGGCTAGCATTCTGAAAGTGAGACTAGCACTAACAATTTTAACAAGTCTACTAACAGCAGAGGTTTTCCAAATAAAATGATTGTATAATAATCTACTACACTAGTCCACAAGAAGTGTATAAATGCAAAACCAGACATTTGACATTTGAAAAATATTTATTACATCGGGATCCAGAGCTGTATAACTGGTTCAAAACTTGAAGATTCATTAGAGAACCCCAAACACAAAGTTGAGAAACTTGATTGTATGACTGTAACAAATGTTACATAGGATAAACTAGCATATCTATTACGACTAGATTTAAGGAACACCTGTCACATTTAAGATACGGCAGAATAGAGAAGTCTAGTGTGGCAGAACACATCTTCAGTTGTGAACATAAGATATATTTAAGCAATTTGAAATTAGTTCGTAGTGTTGTTAACTTTAAGAAACTGGATGCTTAAGAAAGTCTAGAGACGGCAAAGGAAATCAACAAACTAATGAAAAAATTTAAAGGTCCTACTCTGATAGCCTGCCGTTTGCGTTAGACTCTTAAAGGTAACGTGTCTACCTGATGTCTGTCTGACAAGAATACAGTTTCAAAAATAAAACTTTCTTTTAGTGACGCGTTTCGACTTTTATTAAAATCATCGTTGATGATTTTATACTAACATATATATATATATATATATATATATATATATATATATATATATATATATATATATATATATATACATAAATAGACGTAGCTTGCACGGTTGCCACGTTTACCTAAATTAAGCTAATAAATAATAAAAAGAGTGATATTTAGCCTTGGATAACATGCGTCAAATAGGTTAACTCTGTATCCTATGTATATTAGTATCAAACATTTTGGGATTTTTTTTATATCATGATGTAATTAAGGTCCTACAATTTTGTCAATATTTTTTACATGTAATTCGAAAGATCAACAGCTCCACAATATAGTTGAAATTTCCTATGTGATACTGGTTCCTCTGGCACAGCAAGCATAAATAACACACAGTTTTACCAATCGCCAAAAACAAAACTGTTTTTATCTTCCCCTGAAGATGCTAACATGGTCAGCGAAACACGTGTCGGGCTTGAAAAAGATATTTTGAACAGTGGTAAAACCATTTTTTGATTGATTCCCTAGGTGATGCGATTATGTGGAAAGTTCAGCATCAACCTACTTGACACCACTTTTATGTATAGTATAATAGGTTATTCCTATTTTACTTTACATATTGTGTCGCAAAGGTGTTCATTGAGTCCTGATTTTCAGGTTATATAACTTTTGTGTTCATAGATTCGACACTTGATGAGCTTAGAAGACTCACCAACATAACATTTGCCATAAAAGCCAGTTTGAAAACGAATTTATTTAGCCAATGTAAGTCAGAAGGGATACTTTGTAAACCGTAAGCGAATTTATGGGAATACTACTCTCAAATCATTTCACAAGCTGTATGCATATCTGTGTTTGATGACCTTTAATTCATCGTTTTCTAGTGAGAACCAGGTCCTTCGAACCCGTCCCTGTGATCGATGGCTCCTGCTAACAACAGTCAATCTGCCGGCCGTTGCCCGTCAGAATCGACCAATGGCGGCCGTCCATCCACGTCAGTTAGATGTTAGCCGGACATCAGCAGTCCACCATCCCCAACGCAAATTGCGCTACCCTTAAACGTTTCCTAACAAAACTCGCACTAAATTGGATTTGTTAACGTACACACTGGAAATGGGAGAGGGCATTTGTGTTGAAATTACTGTTGCCCGGGAAAGGCATGAAGGGTATGTTAAACTTGAATGATTCAATCCTAACATCGCAAGTACCTGTAGAACAAACCTAAACAGCAATAAAAAAGGAAGAATTATCTGAAAGACTGAGAAACATTTGCATTAAACTTAGTATGAACAATAACATCAAATTTACTACCGAAAAAATTGTCGAATGGGTATTTACAAGTTAAGTTCAGTTTAACCAACAAAACACTCACATGACTACTTTGACAAAAACATCACAAGCTGGTCTGCCACTCGTGAAGATAGAAGGGCGCTCAATAATCGAGCCATTTTCCATCGATCTTTTGAACATTACCATCAACAGTAGCATGTGCTGGCACCACCATGTTGCCGGTCTTGCTTAGTCGTCGTCCTGAAAGCTGGAAGTTCTCCTCCACTCCCGGAAAAAATGTATTCACCGGAGCATCTGTTACTACTACTCAGGCTCAGTGAGACCATTTCTTGAATACTGCTCGCATTTGTAGCAACACGCTTCGAATCACTCCCTAAAGCTACTGGCACAACCTTATATAAAGAACCTCTACAGTCCACAACCTCGAAGGAAGGTAGCTGATCTGTCCCTCTTTTATAGATATTATCATCGCAGATGTTCCACCGAGCTGTCTTGTATAATAACTCCAAGAGTCATTAGTACAAAAAACACTATAGGGCTCAACTTGCTCATGTTCACTTGGTCAAACTTCCAATACCTCGAACGACCCTTTTCCAAAACATTTCTTTTGGTGGACCTCAATATTGTGAAACGGGCTTTCGGGAAGTTTGCTACCCGATACGAGATGAACAGACTTTTAGTCTTCCTCTCTTTGCGAGAGATTGTATATGAATGAAATGATGATACAAAAATTCAATACAAAAATTGAATGTGTGTTTTGTAGATATATATATATATATATATATATATATGTATATATATATATATATATGTATATATATATATATATATATATTGCGTGGTTCAGGCCTATCAAATGTCGAGCAGAATAACGTGTATCTTATATAACTAAGGAAGGCACAACAAAATCAGCCTAAAGCAGGTATGGGAGCTACGTTAGTGGTAGGAAGCCACTCTCCTCCGTATGGTCTCTAGGTAACATTAGTAGTACCTTCAATGTCAAAGCATACGCGATCTGGCAAGGACTTCCACTTTATTCCTTTTCACACAACACAAGATGAGATATAGCTACAGATTCACTGAGTTACATAGTTACACTACTGGATAATGACACAGCTGCCAAATATTATGTTAATAACATAAAAACGATCACCCACCAGACTTGGAAAAATTGATAAATGAGGACAATATAACGGTCAAATGCAATGTATAAAAAAGTATTCAAATTGAACTAAACTCCAGACAAGTATCTTATTTCATGCCTAAACTATATTAAATCGTACTTGCTTTCCAGTTGTTCAGGATACAAAGAAGTCTTATTTATTTGTCATGAATAGAAAATTATAATAACATTTGAACTTTGTGTCAGGTTAAGATAACTTACATCGGATTAAGCTATTATGGGCTGATGTAATAAAATTGAATTGAATGGTCATTAGAAACTTTAAAAGGTTAGATGATCACCTTCATTGAAGTGCCTCAGTAGACCTAGACTGATTAGGAAAACGCCAAGAAAAAATCTAATAACTGTTTTCCAAACTTTAAGATAGACCATGACTGTTTCTTATGGGTATACAATATTGTTAATTTTTTCTCATAGGACTTAGTATTGTTCCTGGAGTGAGGCCATCGTCTTAAATTATTCAACAATGTAAATGTATCAGTCTGTATTCCAGCATCCTACAATATTTCATAAGTTCTAACTTCAAAATCAAACACTGGAAACAGTTGACAGTTACAAAATGACTGCTGGGGTAGCTGAAACGTTGCGTTCAGTAGGCATATGTGATATACAGAGCCATTTCTTGCCTATTAGCCTCTGCACGTTATCCTCTATTAGAATATACACCAACTGACATGAACGCAGAAGTGTAGGTGACAGCACATACTGGCTTATTCGCTTTTAGAAAAAAGTTTGGCATACTATGGGATTCGAATCACACACCTAAGCCAGTAACACGCTCTAGCCAGTTGAGCTGAATCTCGATCACTTAATTCAGAGCGCCAATGATGTTAAATGCTCTTTCCTGAAAGCTATTTCTCTTCCTTATTTCAAACAGCGCGTGCCATTCCTATCTTGGGTTTCAGCGTCAGTCCGACTGATCTCAGATTTTTCATTACGAATATGTACATCTAGTTGCATCTTGGAGATTAGCGAGTAAACAATCGTTACGTTTGTTTCTTATATAGAGATAATATCATTATTGTGTCGGTACCCATAGTTGGAGATCTTTACCGACCAAACACTGGTGCTAGTGCTCGAAATACAAACGACGCGCGCAGTTTGAAATAATGAAGGAAAATAGCTTCCAGGGAAGTGCACATCACATAATTGGTGTTCTAGATCGAGAGAACGAGGTGACTGCATAGTTCAGTTTGCTAGAGTATTCGACCGATAATCAGAAGGTAAGTAGTTGGAATCCTGCGGCAAGCCAGGTTCCTTTATATACATTCGAATTTATATACTGGCCTTTATCTCGCAGTATCATTATCCATTTGTTCATACTTTTTGAAATATAATTCAGTTTGAAATCGCTGGGACAAATACCCTTAAAAGAAAATCCATTCTCCAAGATAGAGGGAAACTCAATCCCAAACTGCGGAAATGTACTTAAAAGCTGCTTCTAAGTTCAGTACAGAAAATAGTAATATGTCTAACTGCCGTCCCTAACATTACAAAAGAATCTCCACGGTCTAATGTGTTTAGAATTGATTAATTACTTCAGCTCCATTCTATAGATTCACCATGGTAGTTATTTGAACAAGCTGTCTCATATAATAACACTCCGATCCATCGGTACAACCAACACTAGAAAAGGTTCATTGTCCCCAGGTGGAACAGCTCGGACAACCTCTTTCTAAAATTATACTTTTGGAGAACTTCAGCATTGAGGAATACGTAGCCAGATGTTAAATATCACAGCGTTTTATGATCAATATGCATATTTATTCAACTCGCAGCGTTCATGGCATGCGGCAGACATTCTTTTGTTCTTAGTGAGAGGTTACGTATAACATTATGAGAAAAGTTCTTCCTATGTAGATGGCGCGCAAGTTCCCAGTCATAAAGTTGATGACCCCTGTAGTATCGGTAACAGGCGCGTATCTGCTATTGGGCTTTGGGGGTGATATCTCCCCTCCGCCTCCAACCCCCCGTCCTCTTTCGGAGACAGATCGACGATCGCCCTTCCGCCTCCAAATCGCATTACGTCAACCGGGACGTGAGCCTATTCTTAAATAAATAAATAAGATACTGTTACCGAGTTTTGCATAAACTGAGATGCACACTGTCTTCGCTGAACCTTTCCATCTATTTTGGCGACGGGATGTGATCCGGTTGACAATGGGATTGTTTCATGAAAAACGTTTTCATGTTGAAACCGTAAATACGTACCATTTGTGACAATTATTCACCAATCAGCAAGATCGTAACTATTGCATATATTCATACATTGATATAAAAAACCTGGACTACTTTATCCGGTCAATTTACACATGCAAGGTTACAAAAATTCCCACCCAGCTGAAAATAAATGAAATCGAAAAAGTCCCCATCGATCCGATACCTGGAAAAAAATTTACACGGGATCAAAGGTCACAGCAACGGGTTTCTCGCGATTTTCAGAAAAACGGTATTCTATCATAAAATTAGTTCAGACAAAAATTCTAGGTCAGATAATTATCTATAAAAAATATCCAAATACTTTTTTCCTAAGAGCCACCGTTTCTGAGATATAACGATTCAAAAAGTTGGAAGAGTTGTAATCGTCATAATATGAACACGTTTCCACGCCACCTTTGATATAGTGTACTTTATTCGTTTGATTCATAATTCTCCAATACTTCTGCTTCCTCTTCTTCTTGTCCGTGTTCATCTTCTTCATCCTGGGTGCAAGTAAATTGCCTCAATAGTGATACATCGCTTGTCTCCTCGTTGGTTTCAAACGAATCCTCAACTGTTGGTGATTCACATTGGAGTACGACCGGCCTTGAAAATATGTACAAGCTAGAGAACAAAACATGCCAACTTTTTTGTAACCACATTTAGCAGTACATCCCTTTTTACAGTTGCAAAAAATTGTGTTCAGCAGTTTTTCCGGCGCAGGTGGGTGTAAAGTCCGAACTGGCTCTAACGTATTGTCGACCAACTTGAAACCCCAATCTTTTGGATCTAGCTGATTACCAAGCCACATTTGAACTTTGTAATATACCCGTAAAAGATGTTGATGAGCAGTCGCTGAGGTTGGAGGAAGACAAGCTAATTGCACTTGCTTTTTATTTCGAGTATTTTTAATGAAACATGCATATCGGAGCTTACCTAAGCACGTAGTCTTTTAGGAGCTCCATACATAGAAGAAAACGAATTCCATTGGTGATAACTTCTTGTGGAGTTGAATTACTAGTTTTAAAAACTTCAGCACATTGAACAGAATCTTGTTTTTAAAACATTTTAAAAACTGTTATTTTACCCCTCCTGAAAAATGCAAATGTATCACAGTTAGGGGGCAGTTGATGAAGGCAGAGAGGGCGAGACGCTGGTCTCCTTCCTCATCAGCCGGGGGGAGGCCACGCTGCTGGAGTGGGCGGGCTGGCCCCTCTTCTATGAGCTATACACTGTGGTTGTCCACAGAGTGGTAGTTCACGGAAGGGCGACCAGATCCGGACCGTCCAGCAACGGGGAGTCCTCGGTGGCGGGGAAGAAGACCAAGTAGCTAGCAAGTTCAGCTCGCCGCAGAGTATCTAACCACCACCAATGAATCTGCGGGTGAGTCAAATAAGTCTTCAGCACAACAAAGGTACTACCGCTAAACTGGTTGCCACAGTTGCTAGAAGATTAAGTAGCACAGTCCTAATACAAAAACCATATTGTTTTAGAAAGAGCATTCAGGAGTTGAAGGCAAGCGCCTTCAACCTGCTGTCAAGTGGAGCTGACACCCCAAGAGCAGCCATCTCCGCGTCCAAGAACTTACTTCCACAGCTGGGGACAAGGGACGCAGCAGCCGCTGTACTGGAGCTACAGGTCAGTAACGCTGGACTTAAGATAGTAGTAGGCAGTGTATACTTACCGTATGACTCCGCGAGCCCACCCCAAACTATAGTCTTATCAAATATAATAGAATACGCTCAAAGCAACAGATTGCCAATCCTACTCGAATTAGACGCTAATGCGCACAACACAGTATGGGACAGCTCCGACTTTAACGCCCGGGGGAAGCCCTACTGGAGTACTTAGCGTCCCGCAATCTGGATATCCTCAACAGAAGCCTGCGAGGCCACCTTCTTCAATCGCATCCGTAAGGAAGTGATTGACATTACGGTGATCAGCCCCAAATTAGAGAATATTGTGAAGAACTGGAGAGTGATCAACGACATAACCTTGTCTGATCACAAGCTGATCAGACTTGAGATCGATACAGACCACCCCGCGGATGTTTATGGCCGGAACCCACGCGCCACAGACTGGGCGGTGTACACCGCCGCAGTGGCAGCTTGAGGGAGTCAGCGCAAGGAAATGTCCTCTGGTGGTCAACTGCGCTCTCGAAACTGCGAAGAGTCTCCAAGCAGGCCCTTAATAAAGCGCTGAAGAAAGGAGATGAACGCTCCTGGGAGAAGCTCAAAGAAGCAAGAAAGCAATTTAATACAAAGTTACGCAGCTGTAAGAGAGCTAGCTGGCGGAGCTACTGCCAAGAGATGGAGTCCCTCTCTGACTCCGCCCGATTAATGAAAATGCTCAGCTGCGAGAAGAGACATCCAATTAGCTCTTTCAAGAAATAAGATGGTACTTAGACTACTTCAATGGAAGAGTCTCTCCAGCACCTCCTCGACTCTTCCCGGGAGAGTCCATCCATCCGACTCGGAGACCAAGCTGGAGCCTTGCGCAAAGGCCGCCGGCTTGGCCGAAGAGCTGGTCACGGGAGGGGCAGTCTCCTGGGCCATACACGAGTTCAGTCCTTCGAAGTTAGCGGGACCTGATAGCATCTTCCCTGCGCTATTACAAAAGAGCCTGAACGTGCTGCTACCGCACATCGTAGCAGTGCTCAGGGGCTTAGTCACGCTGGGATACGTACCTATGTCCTGGAGAGCAGCGAGGATTGTGTTTATTCCCAAACCAGGGAAAACTGACTACTCGCTAGCAAAATTGTATAGACCTATTAGTCTTACTTCCTTTCTTATGAAGGCTCTGGAGAAGATCATCGACAGGTATCTGGTGGAAGGTGGCCCTTGTGGGACATCCTATTCACCATAGTCAGCGTGCTTACAGACAAGGCCGCTCCACTGAGTCTGCCTTACACGCTCGAGTGGAGAAGGTCGAGAGAATCCAAGCAGCCGGTAATATAGTAGGTCAATGGTGTGCGGAAACCGGACTCTCAGTCAACCCAGCCAAGACAGAGTTGGTCCTTTTCACACACAGGAAGAACATAGACTTTAAGCCGCCCACCCTACAGGGTTCACAACTGACATCAGCCAGCGAAGTGAAGTACCTGGGGGTATTATTGGACAGCAGAATGTCATGGAATATGCACATCCACCTTCTGTACAAAAAGGCGATTGCTACCATGTGGCAGTTACGCCGGGTTGTAGGCAGAACCTGGGGGCTCAAACCTCAGGTGCTGAAATGGCACTACAGGTCGGTGATCAGGGCCAGGATTCTGTATGGGTACTTGGTTTGATGGACCTGCACCCATAGAGCCACGGTAGTCAACAGGCTGGCCAAAATCCTAGCATCTCCTACGATTAGATCACCAGGAATGGGTCCAGGAATGCAGTGCCGCCCTCCAATGCTTAGCCCAATCCAAGAACGTGACCGTCATGTGGGTCCCTGGTCACACCGGGGTGCCAGGTAACGAGTAAGCAGACTGCCCGGCAAGGATAGGAGCAAGAGGCGCATGCATTCGACTTGAACCCTTGCTGGGCATTAACAGATGACAGGTTAGTATTTCCACAGATGCCTTGGCATATAACGAACTTGCGAAAGCATGGTTGGAGAGAGACGACTGCAGGCAGTCCAAGAGGTTCATAGCTGGCCCCAACAAACATAGGGAGCTATGGCTACTTGCAATTGATCTTACATATACGCCGCTACCGCAGATCATAGAAAAATCGGCACTATTATTTATGGTGTCCAAAAATATCATCGCCAGAAGAGGGATTCACTCCACTTGTTGGTGAGGATCCTCTCAGGTCACTGCAGATTGAACAGCCACATGACACTCATAGGAGTGGTCAAAGACCCAATCTGTCAGAAGTGCTGGGAGGAGGACGAGACCTCGTTCCACTTCCTGGGCAAATGTGCCGTATACAACGGCCTCGGGGCTGAGGTGTTCGGCACAGCAGTTTGGCAGGGAAGAGTACTACTTAGCGGATGGTCGTACATCATGACCTTTATCAAAAGGTCTGGAAGGTTCGACACTAGGGAGTTACCAGGTCTGCCATAGTTTTACTGATGATCTTCGAGGTCGGCAAAATGGGCCAAAGGAGGCCTACTTGCCAGGTTTTGCCTCCCCATTATTACTACAACTGCTGACAGATTCAGGTTTTTAATAAGTATAAAACTTTTTTTTAATCATTTTTCACACATTTCCAATAATGTAACTGGAATTCTATTTCTGTGCATGTTAAGCACTTCTAAATTTCGTGAGCGTATATCGTGACCGTCGCAAACATCACTCAAATATCTATATAGGCGGATAAAGTATTGCCCTCAAAGTGGCGTATTCCAATTCAAAATTGAAGGTCATATCTACCAAAGTTTCATTACTGCTAAAAGTGTAAAAATTGCAAAATTTCAATTTTGACCTAACCAACGTAAAGCTTTAATGCACGTATTATAAACGCAGTCACCAAGTCATGTTTTGACCTGGAGGGGTGATGGGATCAAGGAAACCAATCCTCACATGGGTCTATGAAAAATCCTGAAGGATTGTTTTTTATTTTTGATTTTCCATTTTCATTTTTCCAATAATGTATAGATACATCTTAAGAATATGACCAATTTTGATACATAACTTAATACTTCATAGAAAGTTGCTGTTGTACTGTAAATTACAACCTCATAAGAAACATTCATTCTGAGTAACATCCCCCCTCATCGGAAAAGGCTGAAGAGTTTCGACAAAAAATATAGAGTTATTACCAATTTTTTTTAAAAGTAGGTACTCAGTTAGTTCCTTACCATTGGCAAAAGACGTTTAATCTTGTATTATTTTAAAGAACATTCTCAGGGCAGTATCATATTTCACTCTTGTTTAGATAGAATTCAAGACAACTTCAGAAACTAAGAAATCCATGATTTTGGAGACAATATTTCCAAAACTTACTTCAAGTTGATTAACCGTTTTGAGGTCAGATCAAAACATTCAATAAACTAATACCCGTGACTGCTAAGGTCTTTTGTAATGTGAGGCATATCGACTAGACGTATGGTTTTTCTTGATTGAACTCAAAAGCTTGAGGGAGTGTTTCGGAGCGTATTCCCACACAAGCGAGCAATTATTATGGTCTGATCTGAGCTCCATGTTATACCAGTAGCTGCTTGGGTGAATACACCTTTCTAGACCCAAAGGACCCTCCAGCTCCTGGGACATTTCCAAAGCAAAGCCGGCAACGATATCGTACCAGGACATGTTATTGTTCATGTTAGAGCCTTAATAGAGGATTACTTGAGTATTGGACATCCCTCTATCTCCATGGCGGACAAGCCAGCGTATGGTTTCATTCTGTAGGTTGGATACAACGGTGCTGCCATGAGCGAACCTGTAGATTGCATTATATGGTATTACTAACAGTTCGATGAGGTGCAACAAAGTGAGAGTTTGCGTTGACCTGTCGCCTTTAAATAATCCTATCAATAATGTTGTCGGTACAAAATCCACAACTGCTCTACCTACTTATTTTTTCGGCATTCGTAAATCTGGAAATGAATATCCAACCAGCTTGAGATTTACGAACATTTGATATATATATATATATATATATATATATATATATATATATATATATATATATATATATATAATATTATTAGAAAAATCATACATAAAAATTTTTCGCTAGTGGAAATCGAACCAGCATTCTAGGCAGGCGCCTCACCGATCGGCCTTGACGAACTCAGACAGAATGGTAAATACGCTATGGAAGGTACAACCTGCTGCGCAACTATTCCGATTTTCTAACCTGTACACATCAGAGACATCTAGTGCCAGTGACCGATACTTCCATCACTTGCAACCAGAAGGGTTGTGGGTTAGATCCCCAGTGGCGACAAATTTTGTAACAATTCTAATTTTCCTAACAATTATTAGTCGTCTCTCTTAAGCATTGCAGTGTAATCCGATAAAACTCTGTAACCAAGTTTTTTATCAATCATTCATCATCTAAATTTCCTTAATAAGGGGAAAGGGCGCACATACCTCCTTCACTTCTTCCCGCCCCCGAAAATCGCTCTGTCAGACTTGTATGGATGGCAAATTGCCAGGAAAGACGACACATGCGACGCAAGTGGGCTGATATATGTGTGTGTGCCTCATGAAATATGTAAAGGCAAATTCAAAAAATGATGAATCTCAAAGCACGTCTCCTTAGACCACAGCGTTCGGGGTTCAGTTCAGCTCTGTGGTTATGCCTCTCAATCATCGGGATTATTTCTCGATTACATCTCTGGCATATCGAGGATGACATGAGGAGTCACTGGCGTCGACCAAACGATTTCTTATTTTGCCATTGTCTATAATGCGATGATACAAATAATTTTGAAGATTGTCGATGCTCTCACTTGGGAGAACTCTGGGTTGGATAATTGATATAAAATTGTGTATGCAGACACCCAAGTTTTTACAAACCAATGTCGATTGTCATTACAAGCTTCGCTTTGTTTTTTAAGCGGCATCGGACTGTCAACATTGACTTTTCACAAAGGATACCCAAGCTACGCGGCAACTAGCTGACTAAGCCGTATCGTGAACCTAAAATTAGAGAATAATCGGTACCTTGGGGAAAATATTTCTTAGCTTATTCATTTGCTTCAGGGCTAAGAGAAATTTCTAGAAAGCAACAAGTCGAGATCTTCTCAAGATCATTTATGTTGATAGAATATTCAACTTCTTAAGTTACTTTATTGCTTAAGATATTTTATTCCTCAAAGTTCTTCGTTCTTTCAATATATTTTGTGACAAATTATTTCAATAATAAGTTAACATATAGTAAGGATATATAAGGATATAGAAACTTATGGTAGTTATCAATAGAATTGAGTTCAATGTGACTAAAACCTTGTATTCAAACTGCACAATCTTATCTTTACCAGTTTTATTGTACTTAGAATATTCCAACCGTCAATGTAAGACAATGTCTTTGATCATGAGTTTTCGGCTGCTGTCCAGGTGAACATTTATTGAAGAAGGAATACAAATGGATCCAGCTTCATAAGCTCATTAATCAGCTCCGCAAGGTTTGTCCCCACTAGAATTTTTATCTCTCCTTGATATGTATTTTTGGAGACGAATAGCAGAGGCTACCTGTTCTAAAATCTATACATGAATGCCGATCATCATCATAGTTGGAAAAATTCATAAGCCAGTCCTCTGCTATCTTCGTCCACTAGATCACAGGATTTTCGAACCCCGTAATTGCTTGCCTCATGGTATGGAAAGCAATCACTATGAAACGGAACCAGGTTAAAGAAAAAGATTCAGTTTTCCTCCCTTAAATGTGTATTTATGTATGTATATCTCTGTACTCGAAATTATATCGAAGAATACTATACATAGAATCTATTTGCGAATGTATATACGCATTCACCATTTGTTTAAATCATATTGTACTTGCATACCAACAATTTAATATATTGTCATAAGTAGAACGCTGTGCTTCTCACGCAATGATATCAGAATACAAATTAATATGTAAATCGAATCTTAAAAGTTTTAAACTTATCACAAATATTAGAAAACATATTTCTCTTTCAATTTGAAAAATGTTCACATTTCCGAAAATTGACATAAATTCTCATACTTAAACAGTTCAAATGGATCAATAGTTCTAAGATCCTAATAAAATATTAAAAATTAGCTGGGTTAACTGGCATGAATCAGGTATTTTAGGAGGTTAAAACACAATTTCAAATTCAGATAAAGAAATATGTTCTTAACACAGACTTTTCACAAATATATAATAGCGTCTAAGTATTAGGTCAAAGCAACAAATAAGCATAACCTAAATAAATGTACTCGGAAGTACACGGTCATGAGTGCGAACGAGACTCGAATCCGTATCTCCATACTAAACCCTTTTTGAGGTTTTCTTACTGCGATGTATTCTGTGTTTACAGTTACGGATACGACTAGTCCGTACTATTTTCCACGTGATGAAACCAAACAACGCACAGTGGAGTTACATATGCTCGCGTCAATAACTAGGGGATTACCGTAGAAGATAAGTCAAATAAGTAGGTTTCCATAACTATCTAAATGCAGATTAAATACCCACTTTTTTGTACTGATGAAACTCAAACCCGCCTCTCCAGCATTTCAATATGTTGTTGTAGCCCTCCGAACACCACACTATAGTGACTAGTCGATCTAAGGCGTCTTGGACGGTACGTTCTCGCCCAGCGGTTACGGGAGCATGGAATTCTGTTGACACAGGTTCGAGTCCCATCTGCATTAAACATTTTTCTGACTTTTTCTTACTTTAAAATTGTGTTTTTATCGTTTTTTATGCAGTTACGGATGCTGCCTAATTGGACTTATCTACCATATCGTTTCCCATGTGATGGAACTTCGTAACATCGCACAACGGAATCACCAGTACTGACTTCAATGGCCAGACAATTGCTGGCTTGGTAACAACACGAAGTGCTGGAAGCACAGCTTTGAGGCTCGTCGGCAAAAAAAAACAATCTACATTTTTCTCGCTCCCAAGTTGATGCTTTAATTAGAGGATTACTATATTATTAGAGTAACATTATTATTTTCATGTTAATTCCTTTGTGTTCATCAGACTTAAGAATAAATCCTCTTCAATGAACTGTCCTCTACGCCTCTGGACAAGCTACGTTTCAACATTCCAGCCAAGACGCACCACAACCGTAGCTTTTAGAGTTATTGAAACGTCGTAATGCATATGGGTGGTCGTTTTCCAGCGCGACATGTGTCTTTTCCATAAGTTGCGTCCCCAGAGGGTTTGAATATACCTTAAGTAGCTCCCTTTTTCATATTGATAAAGAGTTGATCGCGTTAAGGGGGATGTGATAGCCACGTATCGGTTACATAGGGACATGAAGTGGACGTGATATGAAACTACAACAATATTTTCAGACATACTACGAATTTTCTAGAATATGTGTATAACACTCAAAGCTGATATGATGATAACGATTATAATGAATATAACACTAACTTAGATGCTCCAGAGCTACTTACAAATCACTGTGTTACGAAAAATATGAGTCATGGAAACAATAATTTTATTATTTCATCAAATCATAGGACATGCCGCTTAGTTTTGTTAGGATTCGTCGGTAAGATAAACACTTGGGATGAAAATGATAAAATCAAAGGCTCAAAGGTTTTTCATGAATTGAGCCGCATGATGAATAATTACTGAGTTCAAATTTCCTTAAAAAAGTCAGAAAACATTCCTGTTCCATCAGTACCGGTCGAATCCACATCAGATTTGCGTCCTGACACGACTCCTCATTTTTTAACATAATAGCTACCAAACTTTTATGTACATCACATCGGCGATCTGTCTGTAGCTTTTTTCCATTGCGTAATATGGGTCAGTATAACCAGAATGATATGATGTGAGGCCAAAGTCGGTAAAGATGCTATATTTTTTTAAATCAATGTACTGGCAACCAAATGAATCAATCCATTATTAACTTTTGGGCACAGTCGAAAACTTCAATTGTACGGAGAAACTAGAAAACCGAAAAACAAAGGCCACGACAGCAATGATTACATCTAACAGGCCTAGTGTGTGTCACAGCATATACGTCGCAAGTCGGTCAAATTAACATGCAGAGGGCTGAAACTGAGAAATCTGGGATATCGGAACATGCATGGAGTGATCACTACAGAATTATTTGTGACGATGCCAAGGTCATACACAGAGAGTCACATTGGTATTGCCAAAACTTCCAGAAGGCTGCTGGCAACGAGAACTCAATAGACTGCACTTAGACCGAGATTGTTGGGGGTAGGCCAGTATGGAACGACTGGGAGGAAAATATAAAAAAGCAGCATCGGAAGGAATAGTCACTTATTTAAAATGATGACGATTAAAAATATACGATTTATCTCAATGTTATTAAGCGCAAAAATTCTTGATACAATGAAGGTCCGAAGGAGTGTTATGCGATTGTTTTAGCTCCTTAATTCCTTAAATAGCTACTATTGAGGCGTTTGCATTTGGTATTGATTTTTTTTGAGCGAAACCCAGTTCTGAAGTGCACGCCTTCCATTTTTTCGGATATTTCCTCCTGATTTGACGTGGAATCTCTGCATATCCAGTGATACTCATTTCTGAATTAACTATTGAACAAAATTAGCTAGTCAGCTGTACCATGTCAAAAGGAGCAAAAGTATTCAAGATAGAGGTTTAGGACTACAAACACCAGTTCTGTACGGTTCTGAAAGATTACTAGTCAAATCCCCAGGAATTCTGATAGTTATGGGAGAGAGGTTTGATACCACGATGCAAGCACGCCTATGAAATACATCACACACACCTCACGTGCATCAAAAGTATCAAATATCGTCATGACTATGTATTAAAGAGTTGTCTCTCTAATACTTTCTACAGATTAGGCATGCAAAGGATCAAAATTGTTGCAGTACTACATGCAAAATGCGAACGAAACTTAATGGAGGAGTTAAGACATTCAGATCGAGTCACGAAAACACGTAGGGATGGAAGTTCTTCGGAATTCGATTTCAAAGAATTTGATTTGCATGATGCCTAGGTTCGTGCTGAGTTGGGATAAAATGCAAAATGACGAGACATCTTCGCACAAAGTTAGTGTGGTAGTTTCACTTGGAAATCATAATAAGGTTTGTAATTCGAGTTTTGACACACACTCAAACACATTCCAGCTAAGAGTTCATATTACTTATTCAGGTAAACAATTGGATTATGCTTATTTAGATATTCGGTGAATATCACAAAAAACATGTTCGGAATAACTGGATGACAAATCAATTCTTAAGAGAAACAATTTAGTTTATTTCTCCACATTTCACATATTATATAGATCACATGAGAAAATGGTTCGTCTCTTTGGAACTGATCTTATAGTTATCTTTCTGGTACATATTATATTTTCTACTGGTCACAAGTTGAAAACAAATACGATTAGTGTAATTTAATTGCTAACGTTTCGGCTGCCCAAGCATTTATCAAAGTACAAAGTACGAAAAATTAAATATTTAAATTATAATAACATTGATAATTATTGTCACACGTGACACAGTTTCAGTCATTCCGAATGTAACAATAAGACATTGCTGATAGTGTGATTGAATGTATGTTTACTGTCTCAACCCTGCCACAGTGGACCATATGTACATAGGCTACTCTTCAAAATATTTTCATCTAAAATATCAGAAAAATGAAATAAACACAGCAAAAATAAAGGTAATATCCTTCTATTTTCCTCTGGTTCTTTAATTATTATACTATAATAAATTTTGTAATTTTTGACTATCCTAGTAATTTTAAAGTGATGATCGCAACATGCTGAAAACTTTAATATTTTACATATTTGTGGTGATATCCGATGACTTGTGTAGAAGCAGCAGGCACAAACTCATGAGGTCCACGGTCGTCCTTCATTAATTAACACCTAACTAACCTTATGAAGATGAAGGATTAGGTCTTAGGTCTTAGACTCTCGGCCTAAATCCAAAACAATTATATCAGCAATAAATGTTCTATGTAATTGTAGATCTCTTGGAATTATTTAATTTGACACTGATATAATCCGATGACTGCACCTCCTCGATAATACCCGAAGAGACTAAAGAGTAACAGATAAGGGTTCATGCATACAATATCCATAAATAAAAGTGGGCGTCTATCTTCCAGGCGTAAAACCTTCTAAATCGTCAGCCACACGGAACCGGAAAAGGGTCTGCGGATATGCCAAAACGACCAGGGCGGATCCGCAGCTGGCGGTTTCAACTCCCCATGGAGATTTTGTCACGTTCAACGGGAGGACGAGTAGAATCAACCCCTGGGTCAATTTGACGCCAAAAGAATATCATTTCTCATGTACAGGGTGAACGCATAATCGAGTGTATATAGCAGAAATAGAGTTAAATTGACTCAGTACTACATACACATGAATAAATATGTATCGCTTCTTTTCATATGCACTCATATACTTATCCTATTATCACCGGTTATTTCATATTTCATCTAAAATATAGTGATATATATTTTCTCTATATTCACTTTTCTGTAAGGTATTTAGCTAATAAATCTGTAGTTTGTTCCAACATTGCTGAAATCAGATCGGGATTAGTTCGCAATATGGGATAATCGATCCGTCGTTACAAGAAAATTAGAATTATTTCCAAACCAATTCTACGACCGTTCCTACAGAACCAAGATTAGTTCAGGACCGATTCTAGGAGAGTGAAATCGGTTCCTGGTCGGGAGTATGAAGTAAATGCGACGATCTCTCGCACGTGGGAAGACACACAACGTGATATAAACACAAAGGTGATTTAGCTTCGGTAGTGATATGAATTATGGCTTCCAGATGCTTATTTACCTGATGTTTATGACTTGAGATTACATCATCATGTTTCCCTTAATTACATAAGGTGTTGAGGAGGGGGGTCGAGATGAATCCCAATCTCATGAGGGGTGCACCTCATCAGGGGGGCAGAATGGGTCTGAAAGTTGACCAAAACGCCTCACGTAATTAATGGATTCCTCCTTGTATATCCTTGTATGATATCGCATACTTGATTGGGGTTCATGAATGTTGCGAGGGTCCAGGTGCAACTTTCCTCCATTGAATTAATTTTATACCAGGTTCCTCAATATTGAGTTTCAAAAATAATTAGAATATTTATTGCAAATTTAAACTCGACAGAGGGAATTAATAACGAACTTACATGCTTCCCCGGAACCAGCTCTTCCACTATATGCTTTAAACAGCGTGGGTACTTTACAGAGGAACTACCATGGTAAAAGTTCGACTGCTGTTAACGAAAATAAGAGCAAGAACCATGCGTGCAAAGAGCAATAGAAGTACCTAAAGGGGTCATCCTCACTAGGTTGAACCTCCAACACTTTGATGGAGGCTTTTTCGGAAGTTATTATTTTACAGAATTTCAGTGTTTTCAATTTGAATGAACATTGTAGAAAAGATTGAATCGATATTAATATAATAGCGAATCTCCCTGTAAGTATAGACATAATACTACTTGGCATACATACAGGCTGACTGGCCAGCCTTAAATATATGATGCAAGCCATTTCCTAAATGAAAGTTTTATATATTTATATGGGAATATCACAAATCGAAAGGCTGATATCTGAACAGTAGATTATAATAGATGCGGTTAGAAAATATTGATTCACCTATGTGATGATATATCAAGAACACTTAGCCGAAGAAAATTTCATTTGTTATTTTATTTTTCTGTTCTTCTCACACAGGAGACATTTTTATAGCGTCACAACAGACATGCTTGTTCTGTCGACTCATAAACCTGCTAAGTGACATTTTGAAATCGAATTTCAACATTTCCAGTCGCAACTGTCAGTGACAGCAGTGACTTCTGTATAGCCAGCATAGATCGGATATATCGCACGTTGTTATATGGATACGTATTACTCTGCTGCCTCTGTATCAGTATCTCAAAGCCGGAACTAAGTTTTAAGAATGAAAGACATCTACTACCCATACTTTATTTTCTTAGAACTGCTTAGAACGTTTTTTAGAAAATGGTCAGGGGCCAACAACAGGTTTTTAATTTGCTTTTGTTTTTTGACGATAGCTCCCCTGCCACTAAAAAGATTTTGGAATGTAATTCATCTCCCTCTATGGGGGCGCCAATTGGCAACTTGAGAAGTCAAAGGTCCTAACCCTTGACTGGGTTACGTATATTTACCACCCGATTGCTCTCTACAGTTAGACCGCCAGGCTATACTGGCGAGTCTAGGCTAAAGACGAAACATGCATGTCTATAGCAGGTCTGATGCATATTGGAGAGCATACAATTGATTTGTTAAGCTTTTTCGTCCTTGTCACACTAGCAACCTATTGTCATCCAAAAACAAAAAGTACTTTCTGATACAAACAAGCAGACAGATAAACTGACCGAATTAATGATATGGTTTTTTGAGATGTATATGTCATGAAATATCAAAAAACCACAATATTTCGAATTCCAAATGTATCACGATTACAATACTTTCCTGCCAGTTTTCGTGGGAAGCAAAAGAATTTAGCGGAATAGGCAGTAAATAACTGCCACGGATATTCTCAAATTTTTGTAACGTATACTATCAGCTAAATGTGTATCTTGTGGAGTATACGAATAGGTCGATAAATGTAGCGCAATTCAATGAAGGCGAGCTGTGGATACTAACTCATATTCTGGATAAAGAGACAAAATAAGAATGAATCCGCCCATCCTGAGAAAATAGAAAAGCAGAAGGTGAATCTGCAACTCCTTATATAAATTTGAAAGACGCTAGAACAAAAATTGGACTTGAAACAGAAATAAGAAATTTTTATTTCTATAACTGCAGTGTAAATATGTGAATGCCTCCATCATAACTACCATTTTTCTTTTTTCTCAATATCATCTAGGTAGCTTCATAAGTTCGAGCCAGCTGTCATATAACTTATGATTATCTAAAAATAAAACTCGTGTAACTAAGCACGCCGAACGTGCATTAAGGGTCGGATCCGTGACGATCAAATAAAAATGTTTAAAGCTAAAGTTGATCGGTCGTATATGTCATATGTGACGATAAATTGGAATAAACTGCTCAGCATCTTCGTGTACACAGCGCATGAATGTTTCATAATATTAGATTTTTCCTACCCCTCGAAGTACAGATACGTGAATACCCTTTGAGGTATTTGTATATGAATGAGACGGCAGGCACGTGCAGGGACATTTTGTAAAGTTGTTGGATAATGTAAGGCGTTTACGAATATAAACTCTGTATTTGCTAATAGAGAATGACTGTTTGTTGGGTGGAAATGGTTCTATCTCTAAGTTCATGTTTTGTTGAGCCTCTGACAAACGCCCTCCAGAAGCGGTGTGATGTCTATTTCACATTAACCTGTAACCATCGGCCGATCACTGCAAAATTATGAGGTTCTACCAAAATAATTATTTTTGTAAGAGACTCGTTTTAGGTGTGGTAATTCAAACTAGTAAAATGGTTGGACTGTTCTGCTAATTTCATCAAACGTTACACTAGGTTACTACTGTGATAATGGCGAAAAATCTTGGTGGCTTCTGAAAATCGTTCCAGTAGTGGCAGGGCCATTGTAAAAAAGACGAAGAACGCTCAAGTTTTTGGACGTTTCCAAGGCCAGTGATCATTAAAGGGTAGGGTGGTGAGAGGAAGGGATCTTAAAAAAAATATGTGTTGGTAGAAGATCTTGTATCATCTATAAAAGTTCAATCACGGTACTTCTTCGTACTTTTTGAAATATACTTCCAGTGGCAGCAAAGTAACACTAAAGTAAAAGTAAAGGTTCGTTTCCATATAACAACTCGCCCTATAAACATACCTACTCCAGCATTTAAGTAATACTGACGAACACCGACCGGTGAAACGGTCGCATTTGCATTAGTGCAGAATATAATATAGATAGAGATAGAGATGTTTCTGGGTTATGCCAGATTTCAAGTTTAATCTAACACTATCCTACTCCTGTTTGAAAAACTGCTAATACTGTAGTATTACATGTATCGCATCTGAATAAGGAAGTACTAGCAATTATGAAATGCTTTGACATTTTACGAATTTCTTGAATCATAAAATAATGAGTCTTCCAGTAGTTCCAATACTTGTTTAGAACTGGAGGGCATGCCGCCACCGAGGTAAGGTTACTCCCTACAATTCGTTTATATACATCATGAAAAGCGCTGTTAGAGAAAGAACAAAATCCCGGTCTTGATGGCGAATATATCGAAGGCACATCGATCTACTACCACGAGGAAACTATACAACCAACAGCATAGACCTGGTGACAGCGCATAGACAGCTATCCTGACAGGAAGCTACTCTTGCCACACTCTATCGAAATTTTTGGATATATTGAGTTTAACGATTCGGAATCTACATAAAGTTTTGCGAGTGACATAGGAAGAAGATCTCTAGTGAATACATATTTGCGCTATTGTTTTAGTTTGAGTGTTTTTAGAAATTTGTAGACAACGTAGATTTTTCAATAACACTGCTCCAAACTTTCATTGTCTTGATGTGGTATTTTCAATTGAAACGTTGCTATAAGAGAATATCCTGAGAACACCCTGTATGTGTCTTTTTTTGCTTTCAAAATCATATATTCGAATGAAAAATAAGTTCTTCCAGCATGCAGCTTTATCATACAGTAGACCATAGTTCATATCTCAATCATATGAAAATATGATAGTCAAATACAAATAGGAAAATAAAATATGATGGTATGCTTCTGTAAATGATGATATGAATTAATAATACCTTGTGGAAAAGGTTGCATCTCATGACATTGAAACTTTTATGTTTGCTTCTGGAGTTACATTGGTATCGCTGTCTGAAATTATACGTGAATCGAAAATACTGTGGTGTACACTCCTGTGCTGAACAAAACGATGAACAGAAAGATTTCAGGATTTGATATCTCTTGCTATATAATATCCATTATTGAAGCTGACCACGTTTGTAATGAGTATAGTATAGTGTCATAATCAAGAAATATAACATCGAGTGTATTTTCCATATTAGGATTTCATATAACTCAACAGTATGTGGTAAAGCTCTGTTACGTTCAAATGCTATTAGGTTGTTTAGGATATGTTATGAATTCGTGGCTCTTAAAAACAAAAAACCTACTGGAGGCTTAAGACAACTGGTATGTAGCCATCTGAATACTCAAAAGTTTTGATAAAATCTATCATTCTAGTCCCATGCCCTCTTTTTAAGCCTATATCATAGCAACACATTCGGTACTACCCTTTAGTTCTAACTGTATTATCACTAGTAGCATATATATATATATATATATATATATATATATATATATATATATATATATATATATATATATTATGAAGTATAATGTAATACATTCTTAGGTTCCCAAAACTAAAAGTAGAAGCATCAATTTATATTGAATTAAAACACATCGTATTCCGCGTAACAACCAGTAGAACTCTATTATGTGCAGATCAGATGATTGCTATAAGGGACTTGATCGAATTAATTCGGACCTTGCTGTGAAAATCTGCTTGCCGTCCATATTCACGAACTTACAACACACCCCAAAGGATCTAAATCTGAAAATTCCATAAGAAATAAGCCTTTAAACTGTACTTATGTAACTTGTTTAAATTATACCATTTTAGAGTAATCACAATACTCCGATTTGGAAGCCTCGTGTACATAGTGATAGCATAATTTCCTCCATATCCAGATTTGCATCCAGGGAGGCGATGAAATATTAAAACAATTTAGAGTGGCACAGCCACCTTCATTGTCTGGTGTTCGGTCTCCTAAAGAGGCCTACTAAGTAATGCATAGAACACACATGACATAAAATATGTGTCTCCTCTGCTACAATGCATAAAAGTGGAGCTTATGCCAGCAAGGGGTTTTCCCTTAGGAATCCAGACGGATTTGTTTCCAGAATCGTGCACGTACTGGATGTTTCAATTAGATATGAAACATGCAAAGGCGGTTGACTTTCTTCATAATTATATGCTGTATAATTAATCATGATTTATATCGAGTTTTGATATTGTTTGATAACCTGAGGGCATTGGCGTAGCAAGTGCTACATTTTTTCATTTTTTTGAGATACATTAACAGCCTGCTAGCGGGAAAGCTAATAATACAGTTACAAAGAATGATAACATAATAAGTAACATAAGTTTATATTTGAACTAGTACTATTTCCAAGTATAATTGAAATTATTTGTGAAAATTCTTAATGGATTTGAAGTATTATACATTGTTAGATTGGTAATTTAATATACTAATATTAATAGAATGACCCACAATGTTTTGGTTTTTCAATAAATTCCCGATGTTAAAAACTTGCACATGAATCTTTCCGGTTTAATCACATAGTTTGAAATGAACAAGTATATGCTTAGCAAAAATTCTTACAGATTAAACATTCTTTCCTTCAGTGACGCATTTAGATTTATATTGAAATCATCATCGGAGAGACAAACCTAACACATCTTTAGATAAATGTCATGATGTCAGACCATGCCACTTTGTATATCTCTTCCCTGTCAAATTCCGTTATGTCGAACACCTCAACTCCAAGGCCGCGGTATACGGTATGTTAGGAACTGGAACAATGTCTCATTCTCCGCTTAGCACTTCTAACGGACAGGGTCTTTTTCCACTCCAATGAATGACAAGTATCTGTTCAACCTGCAGTGGCCTGTGAGGATCCCAACCAACGGTGGAGTGATTACCTTTTTTGGTTCGGCAGTCACAGCTCCCGACGTTTGTCAGGGTCTGCTTCCAACCTCTCAGCCCTTTTGCAGTCATCTCTATCCAACCATGCTTTGACCAATCGTTGTATGCCAAATCATTTAGGAAATTACTAACCTGGCCTCTGCTAATACCTAGTATGGGTTTGGGGTCAATACATGTGCCCTTTGTTCCCTGTCTCCCCAAGAAATCTGATTTTTCGGAAGGCGGTAATGCATTACTGAACCAGGGGTGATCTGATCCTCAGAGATGTTACCGCTCATTATACTATGTTAATAATATAAGTGTTTATACCAACATTTTTGAAGCAGATTGTTGATTTTTATTCAAATCGGTTTCATCAGCAAATGAGTATTTAAAAACATGTTTTTTTATACTACTTAATTCGATGTCAACCCTCCTTCTCGATGATAGATAATTCACAAGTACATCGTAACGATCTGTAAATGTTACTTCCAATTTCGAAATAACGATCTTTTTAACGATGCTTCTGCCTGCCAGAGACCTTTTAATAAATTATTTTTATGCGGTTCCGTCCTCTTAACTGTGTTTCGATACGAATTGAACTTTCCGTCTGAAAAATTCATCGACCAAGTTAGAGTTTCGGTTAGGTTTTATTGGCGCATGGGAACTGTTCTGAATAGGATCGGCAGGAAAAGAGAAAATAACAATCACATTTAAGATAGCCCGAGCATCTCATGACGGTTGACTGAAATCATCAGTGTAAGCTGATGTTGAACGAATTTTTAGGAATAATATTTATTTATATCCGTAATACGTTAAGAGATCTGATATCAGATTTAATCCCGTTATCGGTTTTAGTACAGCTCAAGGCAAGAGACCTTGACTAGCCAACCTAGTAGCAAATATCTAATACGAACGAGTTTTCCAAAATATTCAAAATCCCTAAATTAAAAAATTATACCCAGAATCGAATGAGTGGTACGTCAAGCAGATACAGTTTCTGCAGGATATGACCAATAAAATTCATACTAGTTTTCCTACTAGCGGAATCATTCGATGTAATTTTCAGCGACTTCAAGACGTCTGATGAATTTGAAAATTTGCACACATATTAGGGACCGCTGACAGTAAAATAATATGAAAAATAATAAATGATGATTATTTGAATTTTGAAGAAACAATTTAAAAAAATGAAATGGCCGAAAAGAAGTGGATTCTTTGCTATTTGCTAATCAAAAGAACAAATGATCTAGTTACTATATTATTACTACATTTAAGTTCACTTTGAGACTGAAAAAATAAAAATAGATTATAGTTCCAAAAATTTAAAAAACACTCTTCAAGACAACCACAGAACTGAAAAGTGAAAATCAAGTTTGATTATGAAGACTCTTTGTTCATTTTATTGCCAAAGGCAAAGGCGTGGAGTGCTTTTTATTATATTTTCATATCAATTCTACCCTTACGAATAAAATATTTATGCCAGATGATTTCAAGTATCCCACGCTTTTTTACAATAATGTCTACAACAAACTCTCAATGATTGAACATTATTTTTATTTTTCAGTTCGGTTTGCGCTTAAAGCGTGTAATTTGCTTAACTATAATTTATTCAGCTGACATGCGAATCTGTGCTATATTTGGGAAGTTATGTCACGGAGCTGATGGACCCTGATAAAGGGATAAGATATAGAATTGAGCTGGCTCGTTCAACCTCGATCAAAATGAAATCTCTCTTTTGCAATGATAATGTCAATCTAGAGCTACGACAGAGGATGGTAAAATGCTACATATGGTCAATGTTCTTGTATGGTACTAAAATCTGGGCTCTGAAAACAGCCACTATAAGTCAGCTCGAAGCCCTGGATGTGTGGTAATGGAGATACGAAGGGTTGCAAAACGATCTAATGAAGATGTCCTACAAAGGGCTAACACCAATCGAGAGCTCATAACGACCATAAAGGGCCGAAAAGTCTCATATCTAGGTCACATTCTTCGACAAAACCAATACCATATCTTGCAATTAATAATAAAAGGCAAGATAGTCGAAGAGAGGTTCGTATAAAACAAGCATCCTGACTGAAAAACATTCGCAACTGGACAGGTATAGGCCCTGTCGACCAATTCTTTAAACTTGCACTGGATCGAGAAAAAACCACCAGAACGATCGCCAACGTCAGAGAGACCAGACTAGCAGATAAAGCAGAAGCGAAACTATCTTCAAAATCAAAAAGCTGCCGCAAAATCAACCTTGGTCCATTTTGTTCTCACCTCCAGGGTGTTTGCTGAATACCACCGCCTACTAACAAGCTTCATGAACAATGCCTGATGAATGGACATTCTAGCTCGGGATGTACATTCTCCGCCACTAAATTGCATCCAGTTGAGCTGCACTGCATAAATTCCAGTCGATAAACGTCGGGCAGTCTCAACTAGATCACCTCTAAACATTCATAATGGTCGCCTTTATGGCTATACTCAATTAAGGAGCACTTTACAGAGATAATGAATAGTCAGCTATAGCATACACTGTAATGATAAGCTCTGACCAATGACTATGAGCTGATTAGAATGATGAGGTCCTTCTACGTAGCTAATAACTTTCTCTAATATCTGAGCTCCAGAAACTCTTCGCGGGCAGTGCCGTTATGATGTTTTATACGAATCAGTATGGAAAAATATATTAATACGAATTATCAAATTAATAGCTATATACCTTTTCATTTTTTACCGAATTTTAAAAAATGTTCTGGGGGTTACCTTGACCTTGACCTTGCAATGTGTATTTATGTTCTGGGGTGACCTTGGCCTTGCAATGTGTATGTATGTTCTGGGGGTGACCTTGAAATGTGAACGACCGTGAAAAGACGATGGCAATGGGTGAGCTTGACCATGAGGATCACTCAAGCAGTTTGTAATATACCGTTATTATTTAAGGAGGTATAAAGTGACGAGCAGTGAAACGTTCGGGATCGCAGTTGTATACCGAATAGTACACAATGTCACTAACGGACTAGCTAGACAACTAGCGAGTGAACATGCCGACTGGTGCTTGAAGATTGATATACCCGAAAGGTACGCGATGGCTGAGAAACTTCGACGGCTCTACATAGCGACAACGGACTTTGCAGAGGGAAAGTTATGTGCACGAGGCTTATTCAACCACCTGGAATATACCCAAAGATGTGAACTCTTCTATCCCATAATGGACACATTACCACCAGCACTAGGCAGACGTGTGAAAGAGCATCACAAGAATGCTAAACAACAGCCAACGCAAAATGTACGAGTACATCGAGTGAAATCCATACGAATCGTAAAAACAGATGGGAAGCGATTAGTGTTCTTCTGCGACGTTTAGATAATGGGTGACAGCGATGTACCCCGGTTCCAGTCCTTTATGAATTGGAAATAATGTTCAATTTATAAGTTTTAATTTTATATTTATGATAGAATCAATAGTTAATTAGTTGTGTGTTTGTGCTCGTGAAAAATTGCTTTCTCTACTGCTGATACTATATTAAATATCGATACGTCTGCGTAATTCGCAACAGTATTAGTTGGTGAATCAGAATTAAAGCAAATCATCTCCCTTTTAAAAAAGGTTCACTTGGCCCTAAAATGTCATACAACTGCAAAAAATACATCTGAAATGTACTATGTGTTATATTTCTTATTCGTATGTATCGTAAGATTGGTGGTGTCTCAAGAAAAAAGCTTGGCCTACCACTCTTGCTTGCTGTCAAATCAAAGATTCAAAAAAATAGCTCTATCTGTTTCTTCATCTTCTATGCAAATATTGAAGCCTAGGATTTTTTTCATGAACATGGTCTCATCCATAACTGTACGTGACCCGAACCACTGACAAAACAGACAACGCTCTCGAAGTTGCGAAGCGAATACATCGACGCGGATAGGGCATCTCGTATATAGGCTCCTTTGATTTGAAGGTTAATGTATGGACAATTATATACGTTTACCAAGTATATCTTTGATCTTCACCCAGTTTTACAATTGTTGAGACCTCTGAAAGAAATTCAGCAAAAGATCAAGCGGCTCAGTAACGTCCTAAAACCAAATTTGTGTTATTTGTCCTCTAACGATAAATCCGACTCGTTCTTGCCATAATATTATCATTTTCTTTAAATCCAAACAGTACTTTTCAAGTGATAGGTCACGTCTTACCGGACAGACAGTCAAGTAGCCAAACGGACAGATCGACGAAAATAAGTGACATGTTTTTTCCAGATTTACATAATCATCAAACTTCAAGAAAATGATATATCTCGAATTTTATACTTTTCGCGATTAGAATACACAAGCCTTATATAATTCATGAAACTCCATTGATATCTCAAGTACTTGAAGATTAAAATTGTAGTACCACTGGTGTCACAAGAATGCAACCTTTGTTCTTGATTTGCTCCAAAAACATATGAATAAAGATTGAAATAGTCATTGGGATATGACACTTTGACATATGTCGCTAAATAATATTTTTTATATGTTTTAGATCATACTTGATTCTTTAGTTATTATAATCACGAGAGTTATGATACACGCTGTGCTTTAGTCTGGGCAGAATCGCTACATTCACCAAACTACAATTGCAAACCCTGAAGGTGTGTACTTTGTAGTAGCAAAACATCGGTATTCACTCAGGCTAATAGAATATAAGGAAATCCCTAGTTAGCGACATACCCTAATTAATAAATCGTAAAGAGAGACAAATTATCACGGGTCGCTGGCAGTGTATATTACGTCGTCGGGTATGACGCCTCTGGGAGATCGGTGAAGGGTTAGGCACCCTAGTGATTCCGATTCCTAGATGGGTGGAGTTAATTGAACGTAAGTAAATAGGTCAGCTGAACATTGTTACATTCCACATCGAATTTTAAAAAAGAGTCACAAATTATAATACTTAATTGTAGTAAATTTAGTTTTAGGTTAAGGCTTCTTGCAAGCTTTTATTTAACTTGAAATTTTGTATACACGTTTAGTTTTGGATAACAAAGAAAGGAATTACTGAGAATACAAATAAGACAAAAGACGATGGTGATCCTAAACTGTGTTGCTCCATTCCGTCTGAAATTTTGGTAAACTGGAGTTTTTGCAGACCTGTCCAGCGATAACTGAAAAGTAAAAAATAAAAACACTTTTTTAAGAACAGTCACAAAATCTTTAGAGTAAAAGTTTATTTTATCTTTCTTTAGCGCATTTCACTTAAAGCTTGTTTTTAAAAAAAATTACTGTTAATTTTTTATAATGTTACAGTACTCAATCTTAAGTGTAGTCTTATATCTGACTATTTTACAGCATAGTAATGCTATATTATATTGTAAGGATAATATGCTGATGTTTTTGTGTCTGGACAGGTTAAGATGTGACAATTATTTACTCGCTAATCGAAGATGGAAGCCGATGTATAGGATACACGATTCGAACTGCACCCTATCTGCCATTCAGACGCTCTGCCAGCTGAGCCGATAATGTTATGTGCACTCCCAAAAGTCCTTCTTCCGAATTCCAAACTTCGTGCGGCATTCGTATCTGGAGAAGTAGCAGCATGACAGTTTTTGTTCCTGGTTTTGAGCGGTTAATATTTCCGACCACGGTGACTGACAAAAGGACCCTGCATCGCACAATTATAGTACCATCATGCAGGGTTCAACCGAGACAATTAAATTAATTACTTGATAGAAGCCGCTATAAAAATGCACATTTAAAAATTCTAAAAACAAACTTATGTAGGATTCATACCATACACTTTCTGATTGTCGGTGAAATGCTCTGCTAACTGATCCAACTGAGCTAAGTAGGCACTCTGCTCACTAGATCTTGCATGCCGATATTGTTAGGTGGACTCCTCGGGTTTTTAAATACGAATTTTTATATTATGCTTAGGTGCTTAGCTGATTTTTTCATTCTATGATCAATGATTGACTCTTTTTAATATACTGCTGGCATAAAGAAAGTATCAAGAATTAATAATCGTTGAAAATCAAGTGAAATAGCTACTACATGAACAGCAGGTATTAGTAGTTTTTGTTCTTCCAGATCATCATCCTATAAATTTCTGAAACGTATGTATTCATTTCATCGATATTAGCATGAGATCTGCAAATTGAAAGCTCATCAGAATAGTTTAGGGCTTAGCTGGCTTTTCAATGGTTGACGTATCTCGTAAATTGAACCTATTGCTACTAAATCAACAATAGAGTAATTTTTCTCGGAACAGGAGACGTCAAACCTGGTTTTCACAAAACTTCGCACAGGTTAATACGATTGAAATCGTTAAATAGAGAAATGAAAAAATGTATGGTTGAATAAAATTGAAATCAAGCTTCCTCTTGTACCATTGACTATTTCTCTGCATAGAAATTAAAGATGAGAGCAAATGGTATATTGAATCTAATCTAGCGGTCTAATCTAAAAATGTCTTCCTAAAATTTCTCTATCATCTCTGTGGGAAGATCTAGTTCATCTTATATTTTTTATTGTCCGTTGATTAAAACCACATGGGATTAACTAAATAGACTTGTTAAGATTTTGACTGCCTCAGCAGCCTTTATAAAGGCAAGAATATATAAAGCTAAATTTTTAAATTATAATGACATTGACATTTTTTTACAACAGAACATCATTTCAATCTATGGAATACACAGAGATTAAAAAGAGGAACGCAGTATAACATTCTATGCGTCTACTTGTTACAAATGCAGATTTTTGTTATTGCTTATATGAAAAAATCAATACTTTTTCAAACCCTTGTATGAATGTATATAAACAAGGAGGCAACATGGACGTGGATCTAGCGCTTTGATATTAATCTTGAATTTAATCAGCGTACGCTCGTATATGTGTGATAATGTGCTGTCAGTTCAAAAGAAGGATCGCACCTACGGGATCCACGCGTGTTCCCTATAGAAATATAGTTTTATTCGCATATTTGTATTATAATGTTATTTTCAGTTTTATATTATATATGACAGCGTCAGTTCGAAAACGTTTGAAGCCATTAGTAAATTGAATTATTTTTGCGTATAGCAGATGCGACACGTGGAATTTGTATCAATGAATTTTATCCGGAGATTCTCCAAATTCATACAAGCAATCGTTTTTATTATTTGTCAGTATATTGGAAATCGGGGTCACGCCAAATAAAAACCAACCGATTATCAGAAATAATTGAACTAAGGCATTGTGCTAATGAAGAGGATCCTCCTCATCCTAACGATCCCCTCGAATCTAGCAATCGGGTAGCCTACCAGAGTGAACTGTAATTTTGCTAAGCATATGAAAGAAGGTATAAGATATAATTATAAGATTTCGAAACGTTTTTTCTTAACGAAGGCTTTCAAAAGAGGCAGGGAGAAGAGAATGAAAGATTATAAAAATCATAACAGTAGCTTTACATCAATTCCGTTGCACCTTACTGAAATTGCATGAAAACGTAGGTATGTATTTCAAACAATATTTTTTTGCATTCCTGTCCTGAATTGACAAGAACGTATGGAAATACCATTATTATAAGATGTCATGCTAAGAACGATATATGATATGTAATTTATTCCAAATATAAATGAATTTTGACTATCGTTTTACAAAGTAATCAAATATCTATTGACGATAGTGTTTTGTCAACACATCTGCAAGCATCGCACACTATGGCGCTGCCTATTGGCGGCTTACGAAGTCAAAGGTCCTAACACTGAATATAGCGTTTTAAATATTTACCAAGCAATAATAGATTCTAATTCAGCAAAATGGTATTCGTCTAATACATATATATATATATATATATATATATATATATATATATATATATATATATATATATATATATATATATATATATATATATTTTAACGCCCTATTTTACAAGAGTATATATACCCTTTATATCCCAAAAGTTCACGGAAAGAAGCAAAAGTAATGTTTCCAGAAAGATATGAACATCGTTTCGAACTTCGTTCCAGTAATGTAAAAAAAAACATTCACTGTACTTATATGCACTGATTGCATTTTAATATTTCGGCATTTCTGTTCCCGAATAGTAGATTTTTACCCTTCGTTCACCTCTCTCATATATCTCCGCTTCTTTTCTTCTTCGACATTTTATTTTATGGTGGAAAACAAAACAAAGTCAACCCATGGATTACCAATTTGCTTATCGAACGACAATTTGGTCCCCAACCACGCAACATTTGTTCAAACTAAAGGAGAAATAATTGTTTCGTTTGGTATAGTATGAAGATCTAGAACCGTTTTATATTTCGTCATGCCATAAGTCAGATTTTTATTCTCACCGAACAACGAACTGTATTGTTCCAGTGCAAAACTTGTCAAAGCCATGTCATTTTCTAGGTCATGCGCTTCATTCGTATTTTTTGTCGCACTGGCGATCACTGTAAACAGTACCTTTTTTGAAGTGAGTCTGAAACATCCTCAAAAGCCTGCCAAACAATTGTCTAGTTTACCAGAAGCCTCCAGATCTTCATACGAACCAACACCTCTATCTACATTAAATACCGAGGAAGATCCCTTGGACAGTGTGCTCTACTTTGATGATTTTAGCGAAAATAAAAGAGGCAAAAAAGACTCAAAGGTATATATTTGTATTCAAATTCCAGGGTGGTCATCATCGAGACTCTAGTTTTGGGTGTATATTATAGAAATATTTAAAAATATAGCCGCGGAGATTCACCTGCATGACATGCTGCAAATACATCAGTATCAAGCGCCCTCCACCCAAACTCATCACTTATTTAAACAAACAAATCAACCGCATCTTAAGATACATGAATTAAATATATATTTTCTGGATCAGCATTGATGTGCGTACATATATAAACTCTGAAATTAATGTTTATTTGGAAGTTTAGAATTTATTATATTTATTATTTATGCAAATTAATAACCGAAATGTCACCAAAATCCTATAATTTACGCCAAATATAAACTTCGGCACCATAAAAAATACAAAAATTGATTTTATACCAATATAATATACGTGGTAGCCTACATTACCCTATATCTCAATATATTTTTGTATAAATTAATGATGAGTCAGTGTATGCTCTTCACTATGCATATGATCTGCTATAGATATGCATGTAGAGAGCATACACTTAATATCAGTTGTCAACTTCTGACGTGAATGATGACAAGACAACGGTACATCATAAATAGTGCTTACGAAGAACAAGGGATGTCGTTGCAAATCACTTCACCCTTGTCGACAGATGTCGTAAGAGACATATCTTTTCGCTTCAAAGTAGTTCGAGTGCTAGGACTTTGACTTCGTCTGTTGTCAATGGGCAGTGCCATCGTGCCTGATGCTTGGAGATAAGAGTTGATAGTGGATATTTGTCATTGTTTTCGATGTTATTTTTGTAATTCACGTCCCAGAAATAAGGTCTAGCAACTTTTCTTTAAATACAGCTGATGTATTGAATATAGAATTTCAGCAAACATTTTTTCTCTGAATGTCAAAGATCGGAAAAGTATCCTGTCTCCTCTTGTGGTATCATTATTGACGAAGATACCAGCATGGATTATAGAAGACGTGTGTTCGAATCTTAAGAACGCCAGATTTTTTCTTATTTTCTAATTGCATCTTTGATCCGAAAGTGAAGAAGAATATGTTTTGATTTGTTACACGCTATAGGTTTGGGACCATTGGGGCAAATGGTCGGCATGCAGCGTAAGTTGTGGTGTAGGAAAGATGACAAGATGGCGGCATTGCCTTTCGCAGAGCTGTGAACCCGGAGAGAAAGAAGCACAAATCAAGACGTGCAATCAGAATCCTTGTTCATAGTTATTAAGTACATACCTGTGATTCTAATGCTGATTGAATAAATTCCATTGAATATAATCAAGCCTTTCTGTCTTTAATAATATTACTATCTCCTACATAAAAAATTCCTTATCTAAATTAAATTCAGTACTAATAAATATATAAATCGGAAAGTGGGGATCGAAACCGCAAGCAACCTGCTGCATTCTGGAGAGATGATTCCAGACGGCTATGAGAAGCCAGCCAAACAGGCTGGCAAAGATGCTATAGAAGGTATAACATTTTCTATAATGTTTTTAATTATTAGTTCCCGCTCACCAATTTTAGTGGAATCCGATAAGAATTGTATATTATAATTTTCACAAGTAGACCTCCTCTCATCATCTATAGTCTCTAGGAAGGGAACAAATGAATTTATTTTTAGTAAATGTTCTGCTTGCGCAACAAGTACATCAATCACGCTAAAAGTGCTGTATTTTCATTTGTGGAATTCTGTGTGACATTTTCAGATTTCACATGATTCCACATGAGTGAAAAAACGATGTGTTCTAATTCACATGCATACTTTCATAATTCGTACATCTTGTACGTCTATATTTTTAAAGGAATATAATTAAATATATTTTTATCATTGCAGATTAAGCATCATAATTTCAAAGCCTGAACGATGTATAGTTAAAAATAAAACTTGGAAAGTATCAAACCTTCCCTTATAGAATTTAAGTAACTTCATTATAAGGTAAAATATTGTAGCCACCATAATTAATACGATATCGCTATCCGCGATCTCCCTTTTATAAATTGAAATATCTTCCGATAAAGTTATTTTAGCCCTACGTCTTTTTCTCCCCCCCCCCCTCCCATTCAGACGAATAGTTTAGCAGCATTCAATTCCGTCTACACAGATGACAGAAACTAAAGGCCCTCTCAAGATATGGAATTCATAAGTGTGCATAGGAGCACGTAAAACCTATATTCCCTATCCGTCATACCGTCTCATGATAAATTCAGTAAAAGCAACTTGCCTTGCTACATAAAGTTACCTTTTGGGACACAGTGTACCGTTCTGTACACTAATATTCCTTAGGATACGATCTTATTTAATTATTTCGTGCAATAGCTTGAGATAAGTACTTCAAATTGTAAGGGATTTATTTTGCAAAGGATACAATCTCCATTAGATTTTGCAATGAATAGAGGCTGGATTTGCACCGCTTTTTTTCTGTCTTGTAAATAATGAGCAACTACATTTTAGGATTTGACCATTTCTGTTTGAAAATTCATGATAAAGTAGGTATGCAAATGAAAATATCAAATTGGTAAACACATACTAAGATGAGATGTCAGTTATGCCACCCCACCAAATTGACTGCCGATAATTGGAAGCGAAAGTACACAGCAACATAACAAAAGTATCTGTAAATAATCTAAATAAAAACTGGATCTAGTATCTTAAAACCATCTTCAAAAGGTAATAATTCTGATGATGATCTGCCAACGAATATGCGGAAATAAATATAGTTTGAAGCGAAAACTTCTAAACTTTGGCCTGTAGACATTGGCCATAAGACCTATGGATCCATAGCATGCTTGGATAAATTAATTCAACGTAGTGTCCAAATTGAACTGAGTGCATTACATCACTTGTACTTCACCTTCTTTAAGCACATACCTTGAAAGTGCATATATCTATTCACCACTTGAAATGAAGATTCATCCCTAACAGATTTATCCAACCTTTATCATAGACCTGGTGGGAGCCCACAGACAGCAAAGCTGGATTGCAAGTCGCTAAACACATCCTATCGGAAGCCACTTGTTGATGATGTAGCCTAGAAGAGCTCCCGTGAATCTATATTTACGAAAATCGTACTGTGCGATCATAACCTTGAACATGACACAGAGTTATAGTTGCTGGGCAGGTGTTTCCTACCATTCTTAAGGATATGTCCTTGCTAGTACGAGGTTTTGAGAGTTTGAATGATGTAAGCTCTGCGGCGCAACATTTCAGGAAGGCTGCTTGTTTTTGGTCTGAACGAATAAATTTGCATCAATTTTCCAAGGGTAAATTCACTTACGATAATTGTATGATGTATTGGCAATTTTGATGTGAGATATGGCTTCAACAAACTAGAAAACTATTTATGGTGATGAGGGATTCTTCTTGGTTAATTGACTGTCTGCTCTAAGACACAGCTTATTCCGTTCTTATCTTGAATCCAGGACACAATTAGTTTGCCTGTAAAACGACAGCTCAGACATGGAGTTAGTGAAGAGTGGAGTGCCACAGGGTTCAGTTTTGGATCCTCTGCGCTTTATACTATATACTAACGATTTATTCAATCATCTACTACCGGTAAAAGCCGTATGTTATACCACATTGATTGAATCTTAATAGGATTTGAAAATAAAAAAAGCGCAGGGTATATCCAAGGCCAAGCTATTCAAAATAATTCAAAAGAAAATGTTAAGATACTATCAATAACCTTAGATAAGGTATTGAATTGGCATGCTCATATGATGTCATTAAAACTAAATTGGCTTCGTCAGTATACGTCATGCGTAAACTTAAGAAGTTAGTTAGTTCAACGGCCATTTTAGCACTCTACTAATCTCTTTTCTGTAGTCATATGAACAAAATATGTAATTAGTTTTTGCGGAAACTCGCCATATGCAGCTGATATTTTTAAACTGCAGAAGAAGGTTGTCGTGTTATTGCGAATGCAGAATTCAAGGACCATTGTAAGCCTCACTTTGTTAACCTAACTATAATTACACTACCATCATGTACATTTAATCGCAACTTTTTGAGATCCATAAAATTAAAAACAATTTCAGCCGAAATTCGAATTATCATTCTTACAATACCCGATAAGCAGAATTGATAAGAGCTCCTAGATATCGGCTGGAGAAGCCTTCTAAGAACTCACCACAATTAAACCTCTATAATATGTTACCAGCTCCTCTCAAAGATTTAAATACTATGAAATTCAAGCCTTGCATCAGAGCTTTTGTACAGAAAAATGCATTTTATACGATCCGTGAGTACATGGACACCTTCAGAGAGACAAATATATTAAGATGACTGTTTGTACTCCAAAATGTTTATATCGTTGTGGTCTACTTTTATGTGTATATGTTTTAATGTTGAATTTCCCTTTATTGACTTGCTACCGGGCTTGCTACAAATTTACCTTTTTACATATAGTAATGAAATTATATTCTATTCTATTCTAAAGTATAGACTACAAAACGGACCCCAAATAAAACTAATTGGTGACTCCTGCTCTAGAAAAAGTCGAAATCCAGTATGGATAACAGGTTCGTCGGTATTTGCTGACATTTGAAAACATTGGTGAATGTTTGCGAACATCGCCTACAAATTTGGTGAGTACATCGCTGCTTAATATGTCGCCCAGCAGTGGTATTCGGAAGGATCGACCAATCCATTTTAATGGGGCGGCTCTGGGTGATTAACTACCATGCCAGCCATCGTGGCAGCATGCCTCTCTTCGGCGGCAGTGTGAAATCAGTCCGACAAATTAAATCCCGCCTCAGATTATTACATACTTCAGTGACTGCTCATAAATAATCTGCTTGCCTAACCTAGTAAACTGGAGCTGCTAGGTTTAATGACGCTCATATAATCCTAGATGATTTTCTCTTGTTAGACGATATGTCATATGTCATATTTTTACCTCGATTTTTAAGATTTTCACTACTTCAACATTTTACATTTTGATTAATGAATTGTAGGGGGCCATATATACCACGAATAAGTATTTGTTCATGCAATTTTTCCATTTTGGTCGATATCATTTTTTTATGATTCGAACTTTGGCTACAATTCTAGCCATTTACCTTTGAAGAAAAACTAAAATCAAGATAAAATTGTTTGATTTACACATAAGCTTTCATAAATAAGATTTTTTTTAACACGTCTAGAGTCAAAATTAACTGTTTTTTGCTGTACCTTACAAAATGAGTTCTTTTCAATATTAACCACAATAAACAAAAATACCCACTCGTGTTTAAGTTCAACATATTAAAGTAAAGCAATATAAATATATGTATCGATTTCAATGAAAACAAGAGATCTGAAAAATTGTTCAGGCAAGTATATGTAAAATGAATGTTTATTTACTCCATACTTACATAAACATATATAAGCCTAAGTTAGTTCAAGGTCAAGTTAACATATAGAAGTCAATAGAATATCTTAGACAGGATAAATAGAATGTTAGATTTAATAAATCTAGATTCATATTTATGATATGATAGCTGACAGGTGACCCGAGTAGCGGTTACACCAAGAACATCAACAATCTACATTACTGACAATATCTCAAATGTGATAAGATTATTAGTGAAACCTAGCCACAACATCACGTAAATAAACAGCCTCCATATATTATTATCATTTAAAAGGTCTACCGCTTAAAACACTGACTATAAAAATAAAACAAATTTAATTCCTTCTCAATTTATATTCAAAAATTTTCTTATTGCACGAATATGAAACTTCCTCGCTTGTATTACAAAGTTATCGTCAGCCAAGTCACTTTCCCTAAGATCCATATGATGGGCTGCCCTCGGAATGGTCACAGCTAGGATGCTTGATGTGACGTTAGCCATTACACCTCCCACTGACCATGGGTCCATCAGACCATTGCTGAAGACTATATTGGAGAAATACCTTGGAAGGAGGAAGTTTTATTGTCCGAGACTATTTTATTGCAGGGTCAATAAGGTTTTTAGGGCTCGAATTTCAGAGACAACCGTAACTGTATTTTGTGGTTCAATAAATTGAAATTGTAAACAAAAAATAAAATCGATGAATAAGTGATTGAGATCTGGAGGTGATATAATTTGCCCCAATTCAACTCCAGGTTCAACTGACGGCTGTCTGAGAAATGAAGAATATTAATGCAATGAGGTGAAAGTGTATTATTGCATGTGTAACAGTTATCCACATAAATCTGATATAAATATAGAAATCTGTATCTATAAACCTTGCCTACGGTGGAAGCCGATCCAAATACATTTGGTTTAACGGACAAACATTTTACCAAATGAGCTACGCAAGCACGTCTCTCAATCGATTCACATTGCATTGTTCATATCTAGAGACAGCTCCAGTGTTTTATGGACAGTAAAGATCGCTGACCTTGTTTTACTATTATTGGATCAGTTCCCTTAAATTATTTAATGCTAAAAGTTCTGAAGCACGCCGCTCTGAACAGTCATCTTAGGACCGGCGGAAAGTAGCCAGGCAGTTTGGCCTCGCTAGGACGAAGGAAAGACAAGGTTGTAGTAGAATGATTCGACTAGCCACTAACCAAACTTTATTTGTTTTTAAGACTTTGATTTCACTGACAGTCACCTGTCTGTAACATTGATGACAAACATACCTTTCATAATCTCTTAAGATAGAAACTCGAAAAAAACCTGGCCTACAGTGTGGTCTTAACTTTGAACCTTCTGTTTGCCGGGCGGGCTCTCTATCAACTCACTAATCCTAGTTACATTTCCTTCCACTACTCTAGGACACTAGCGCTGCCTCTCTGGAGACGAACGATACCCATAGAAATCGAATGAAAAATTATTTTCAAAGGAGTGTACTTAACATGAAGGATCTGATCGATTGAGATACGTACCTGCGTAGCTCAGTTGGTAGAGCGTATGTCCCTCAAAATAAGGATTCGAACATATTATGTCGCTCAAAATAAGACAATGGGTTTTAATCCTGTTGTAGGACTAGTTTCTAGATGTGAATTTGTATGGACTTTTTAATATTCAGTATACTGTAATTTATGCGTAGTAACATATGAAGTGTCTATTTGAAAACTTGCTACCCTTAATATCTCCCTGAAACTCATTTGAAAATAAATCATGACGTCGATTTTATTTTCAGTAGGGGCAGTTATAAACAATATTTGCTCCATTCGTGGTTCAACCCCATGACAGTAGTAGATGTTGCCATTTAACTCGAATAGGAAATAGATTCAAGTGGCAACCCATTTATTTCCAAATTCATTCTTTTTTGAATCAAGTGACAACCTATTTATTCCTAAATTTATTCTTTTTTGAATAGTAGATTCGAAGAAGTCACTTTCTGGGAATAAAAGTGATTAAAACTCAATTGTTTGCAGCATTACTCTTTCGAATATACTTTTTAAGTTAATTTTCTTTGTGGTAGAAAATTTAGTTATGTTTAAATAGAAGTAAAGTCTACTGTAGATGTTTGTGTTCACTTGGTGTTTATGTCAATTATACAATATGTTTTAATCTGCAAGATTTTTCAAATAAAGGGATACATAACGTAATTTCTCAATATTATTATTAATTATATTATTATATGTTAGATTAATTTTTCAGGTTGCCCCTGGCAGAGATTTAGAAAGGGTTTTACTTCATATATAAATGTGTCTTACTGAAATGTTTATCAACACGGTATACATTTTTATATAATTACCTAAAATCCATAAATCTCAGTGCATCAAAGTTTAAATTCCATATAATATTTGGAACTTGATATCTTGGAGAGCACTACATAAAAAAATATTTTGAACAGAGAATTAGACGAGCTGGAAAATGATATTGCACCTCCCACCTTATTACCATTTAAAATTTATATCTAACCTTTCCATGAGATAAAACGATAAAGACTTCAAATGTTGCATGAAAATAGAATTAACGCGTCTTTTTCAATTTTTATTATTATTTACGGAAAGAAAAATGTTGGAATTGGAAAGTTTTGAAATTGAAACCTTGTATATTTTTTATTTTATATAGATTATTTCAAGGAAATACCTCAGCAATGTCATTACATTGTTATATCAAGAACGCAATGTTGATCGGACAATCTTAATTAATAAGTAACAATCTACAATTTGTACTGTGTTCTTGTTTACCGTAAATTTTTGCCACCATATTCCATCACAATCCAATCCGGTCTCCATGGCCTCACACCTACTTCTTTATAACACTCCTCCGAGTACTTCTTCAGATCCCATTCTTTGTTTTCAAACATGTCTGTATCCGTAGAGCAGATTGGCATGACCAGTTCAGAGCACACTTGATACCTCCAAGCCCTCTCAGACCAATCGTCTGCAGATGAATTCACATTGTGGCATTTTATTTGCCCTGTATAGTTCGTATAAATTTGGAAGGCCTGGTTCAACACTTCCAACAGTGTCTTGCTATCATTGGTGTTGGTTCCGTAAAGTTTGTTGCAGAACACTCTGACAGGAAAAGCAGGTAGCGGCTGTAAAAACTTTGAGGGGTAAGGATAGTTTGTCATGGCCAAGTTGACGTAGATGTCAGTCAGCCAATCGACGAGCTTGTCCACTTCTGAGGAGTTTATATTGTGACACAGGCTCCAGGTTTTTGTGACAGTTAGTCTACCTTGAAGAGAAATGGTTATTCGATAATTTTTTCTAATTTTGACTTAACTAGACCATTTCCCTTTAATCTTATTTCTCATAGCAATTTTTGAATAAATTATTCACTGAAATACGAAACGGTTTGATTATGATATCAACGTGTTTAGTACATTTCTTAAGTTGGTCCTATTTTCTTTTATTTATTTTATCCAAACATTAATATATGATATATATAATGTAATCTAATCTCTAAAATAAATAACTTTTCGAGCACCTTTTTCCTCTCTGGTAAGATTTCTGATGACTTTCCAGGACATCTTGATAACATCTACACATTCGTCACCTCCATATGTTTCAAAAACGTCAGTAACCTTTTGGTAAAACTTTTCACATGACACCTGATTGAAGAAATACCATATGGGAGCTGAAGAAGCTATAGCTCCGACAACTGATGTTGGGTACTTCATTCTCAGCCATGCTGCCAACATTCCACCATACGAACCTGTAATATTACTCAAAACAATTAACTGTCAATAGTATGGTGACACATTTTAATAGTTTCCATTGTCAAATATAAGAGTTGGGCGGTATGAAAGTTATTATCAAACACGTATAGATTTGTTCAATCGGCATATCGTAAAACCCACGAAGCCAGTTGGAAGCTCTACCGAGTTCTATGAGGCAATTTAAGTATTTGATTATTTTCATTTGGTTTTTCTTGAGACACCACTCAGACTGGCTCGCGCACTATCTGTAATAGAAACCCGAACACGTCCAAAAATGTAAAAATTTACAAAGAAGTCAAGAAATTCCAACGAAACGTTGATTCCTACAGATTTTTATTCTGGATGCAAAATAATATCTTAATGATTGATTTTCAACGTAGCCTCAAAAAACTATTTTTTGTTTTGATTTTAGGCAAGATTTGTCCTCAATCATGATGATTTAAAAATGGAGATAAACTTGTTCAACGGATTCTATAAATAGACTGTCCACTAAAATTAATATAATATTTTGACTGATTTCAGTAGTACAGATGAGAAAATTAGTTAATTTTGGGAAAAACTTCGCCCTCCAACGGTTTGACGTACTTCATTCCGAATCAATATTTTTATTTGAATTTTGACTAAAGTACATGCCGATATGCATTTTTAAATGCGCCATTTTGAAGAAGATTTATTCTTTGGAACATGGATTTATTTAAAATTGAGATAATTTTTAATTTTGACATTTTTTTTTTATTTTTCTTAGGAAAGCGTGTGCGAGTTACTGAATTTTGACTTAGTTTTCCTTCATTATATTTTCAAATGCCTTTTTGAGCTATTCAATTTTCAACCCCTTTAAGGCTTGGAAATCGAAGTACAAAAGACATACCGCCTAGGGCAATGAAAGGATATGTATCATTGCTTATCATAGTCTTCAGATATTCTTTCTTCAGCTCCTCAATAACATAAGCGAAATCACCTAATGCCTGGCTAGTCGAGAGATACTTCATATTTTCAGGCGTTTTCAGAGACTGGTTTCCAAAAGGCATCGATTGTCCATAGTACCTGGGAACCGCGCAATGTACACGTTTTTGATGAAATGCTAGGATCCAATTTTACAATCATGAGCTTCTAAGGAGCCTTTAAATCTTATGTTAATAGAAACTCATAGTTTGATTAACATACAAAAGAAGTTAGACTCTTAAAAACTTCCTAGTTTGATTTGTATAAGATACCCAACTACATTTAATCTAATCTGTCATACCTGTGTTCCACAAAAACCACCAGAGCATTCAATACCGATGCAATATCGTATACAAACCCAGTATTCTTTGCAAAAAGTTCAATGTCTGCTTCATTGCCAGTATAAACTAATACAGGACCTCCTTTTATGTGGTGCTTCGAAGTGACCAAGTACCTTAGCCTGAATGTTTTGTTGTTGGAAAATGTGAAATGGTCCAATGGTACATCTAACTTCTTGATTTCGTAAGAGTGCTCTGCTAGCGCAATATACGAGACCGACTGGAGTACAATCAATGAATAAATTATTCCACGTAGTGGATGTAAGATGTCAGTCATTGCAAAAAGCTGTCATTGTCATTTCAACAGATGTTTGTTCTTTTACTATTTTCCTTTTTGAACTCTGTGTCTTGCACAGTGCAATCTTGGATCAAGCTAAGGCACTAAATCAAACAGATAATTTGATCACTGCTCCTAAATATCACTGCAAATAATTTGGAGTATAATGTCTAAAGTCAAAGGCTCTATTGTACTCGTATTATAATTTTCATTAAGGTAGAAAAAACTCCAGGATTTCAGATAATGTGAAACTGTCAAAATTCTAACCTATCCAAAATAGTGAGCATTTCAAGCTTTTTTATTCGCAGAAAATTTGCGAAACTGGTGTCACAAAAAAACCCTAACAAAACCGAAGCAGCTGGTGAAAAATTTGTTGATCTGTTTAATACTTGTCGATGGGCGGCTATAATTATTCATTTGATAATTTCAGACAAGTTAAAGGTTGAACATGTTTCACGTTAGGAGACTATATCAACCACTTCTATATACTCATTAAATAATTAAATAACTATTGAGAAATATTTCAACAACATTTCACTCACTCTTTTCACATTTTTCACTCCTTTTTTTGCAAATTAGTTAAATCACTTTAATCATGTAGATTGTAGATGCTCTTACTTGGTGCAACTCTTCCAACATGCAGATAATATAGTTGTGTAGTTAACACACAGTTTCACAAATAAAACTCTTTTTCTTACAGTGACGCGTTTCGATTTATATTTAAATCATCATCTAACAGTCTGATGCTGATTTCATTATAACTCGAAACGCGTTAAAAGAGTTTTATTTGTGAAACTATGTGTTAAGTATACAACTATTTTATCAGCAAAATGACTTTAAATTAACTCTTGCAGGTCATCATCATTTTGACAATAGTCGTGATTCTAGAGTATTTCCTTCATGAATTGTACCCTGCTATAGACGCTTGCCAAAGTAATTTCATTACAATATTTGTAAAAGAAATGTACAAACGGCGGTCTGGTCTCTGCCTTACCAAGTCAAAAAGAAAAGAACACTCAAACTTTTCTCAAGGGTTAAGAAAGACTCCACACTTGTGGTCTCTTACAGAACCATGTTCAAAAAGAAAATGAGGAAAAACTCGTCGCGCTATACGCTGTATACTGCGCCAAAAGCGGGAAGTTATGGTTTTTAATACACACCCAGGAGGTGATAAAGCTCGACTTATATCTGCAACTGGATGCTTTTTTCATACATTTTCCCCTTGTTCCCATTCTGAGTGCTTTGGTATATCATATCTGTATAGCTGAGAGTGTATTTGAGTGTATCACTACATTCAACATAAAAAATCTACTGATATTAACTTTACATTATTATTTTAATTTGAATAAACAAGATTATTGTTCATGTAGATTTGTCTTACTTGGTGAAACACTTTCCCCAATCCAATAAAAAAATGTTTAATTTGAATACAAATTTTCAGAGCTGAAATTCTTTTTTGTGATTGTTTACATTGTGAAGCTCAGCTTTCAACTCACAAAATTTTAATTATTAGTCTAGAGACGCTGTACCGAATCAAGTGCGCATTATTGCATTAATAACATAATTTTTATCATAGATTCAATTTCGGTTTGAACAGTAGGGATAGCATTTTTTCTGGTAACAAAAAACGACGGAATATCCCGATTCCGAAAATCAAAATTTAAAAAATATTACATAAATGGATCACACTTTATTTTCATCATAAGCACTGCACATATTTTGCTACGCGAAAAGGTTATATAATATTGAACTACAGATTAAATTAACCCAATTATTACGGTATTTTACATTTTGACAAATGGACCGTATACTTTTATTTCCGTACATAAAAATAACCAACAAATATAGAATAAATGTTTTTATTTTTTTTCCTATAGTTTGTGCACTCGTATACATCAAGAGATAAGATTTAGTGCTTAAAAATTTCTCAGTGAACTTTGTTCGATTCAAAAGTTCTTTTATTTGTGGCAAATGGTTTTTTGATTGTATTTTCCGCTGGTCTCTAATATATCTACTGATGTTTCGGCTGCCTCGGCAGCCTTTGTCAAAACACAAAACAAAATAGTGACGACTTACGATTTTTTTAGGTTAAGTTTGCCATATTTCTTTGATATATTTTTAAACAAGATCATATACCTATAGCTCCGTTAACAATTTAATTATTGCAGATTAATTTGACTTTTACTTCGTTTCTACTTTCTATATACCTCCCTACACATACACGTCAGTGTTCCAGGCAGATATGCCATACTATTGGTGATTCATTTGGCTAGAACTACGGCAGTGCATGGATCAACCTTGGTCCAGAGTTCAATGTCTCCAAACAGAGCTTATCTCAATCCAAGATCGTAACGTCTATGGAGCACTGGGCGCACTGGTATATACCAATAGATGAGAAAGCAAATCACCTGGGAGGACTGGGGACCAAAGTCTCTTGCATCTACCCCAAACCGATGCTGGATATTAGCAGACGTCAATTCAATACTGCCCTGGATGAATGGGCAGACAGCGAACTTGTGAAAGCATGGCTAGATGTAGGTGACTAAAGATAAGACAAAGAAGTTCGTAGCAGGCCTTGACGGCTGTTGAATAGTACAGAATCACTTAAGCTTCTGGCAAGTATTGTACCTTATGAGAATCGAAAATGAAGGTGTTCGCCCGGAAGATCCTAAAGAGGACAAAACCTAGTTCCACTTTCCAAGCAAGTAGGATATTCGGATACCATAATTTTTATTAGAAGGTTTAGTAGGTTCGGCATTGAGATTCTCCCATTTTAGTTTAAATGTTAGCCTCCAGGATCAGCAAGTAGGTCCAAAATCAACCTACTTGCCAGGATTAACCTCCATATCACTACTACCATTGCTACTACTATCCAAATTCAAATTGAAAAAAACTGCCCGTAACAAAATTCAGTCCCGTGAGAGAACCTCACTTCCAAATAAATACACGTCCACAACCTCCGAGTTTGAAATTGAAATAGTAACGTAATGAACCCCCAAGGTCCTATACTTCGCCGGTGATCAATTAGAGGGGTTGAAAAGAGTGTACGGTGAGTTAAGACGCTATACATATTGATAGATCAATTGGATTCCCGACGATTACGAGATAAAGAGAGACGCCCGCCTCTAGCGAGCGCCCTATCAGCGCCCTCCGTCCCGTAGTCATCATTAGTATTCCCCTTTCCCGCCCCCTGGAAAATCTATTACGACGATAGGGGTGTCAGGGGACGACAGACTGGAATTTGCCTCTCAATGCGACGATATGAGTGTTCACCGTAAAACGTTGAGTGTAGTTTCACATCGCTATCACCACGTCAATAGAAGGAAGTATTGTGATCTCGAAAAATTCGAAATTGGGATCTTATGTTCTCCTGACGTTTCATGACATATACATCATCTATAAATAAGTGATCAAAGATCGAAATTGGTTAGGGAAAAGCTTATATAGTTAGTTTAGTATAATAGTTACCGGTTATCCAACTTACTCTGTATATGATAAAGATACATATGTGTGCTAAGGAAGGCTTCTGTTATCCAAATATACGAATATTATGCACAAAAACCATGCAATAATAAGATCTTAGTATTCAGCTATAACAATTATCTCACAGTTGCCTTTCATATGTTTTTTATCTTTCTGCAACAGTAACATGGTGACAAAGTTTGTAAGTCGACCTGAGTACCTTTTGTATTAAATAAATAATAAATATAAGCTCCTTTTACGTTGTGCTACTGGTAAGTCAACCAGTCTGAACGTATCACTCAATTTACCCATGCAACGCATTTGCCTTTACCACACGCGTTAAGGCAAAAAAACTGAAATTGAGTGAACTATAATGCTACATAATATGTAAAACAGTTATCAATCTAATGACAAAAGCAACGGTAGAGTAACATAAGCAAAAATATACAATACTAAAAATCGCACTTCCATGAGTTGGTGAGAGTTGGTCTACGTACCCGGTCTCCCCTGCTTGAACCTTTGACACTAGACACTAAACTCCTACTGTTAAAAAAAGTGTTTTTCCTCACAGCGCTTCTGGGGCGCAATAGGCTTCCTGCCTTTTTGAGAGCTATCTATACAGAGAACCGACTCATCTTAAACAGACAGATAAGGACAAACATTCTTATAAGTCTTACATCTAGCCTCCAAAATACACTGAATACCTCCCTCTCTCTAGTCCTCAACTGCTTATTCCTGAGACGCAATATTTGTAACATTTCAGTCACAAGCATCATGTCACGTAATTTATATGGAATAATGTTTTCAAATAATATTTTTAGCTCTAGAATACTTCAATCAAATCCAACCAACAGAAATTGATCCCATTCCATCGAAATGAAACAAATATAATAAAGCTTTAAAGACACTAAAAAAATTGAATAAATATAAATTTGCAACCATGTATCTCTTGAAGGAAGGTACCTAGACTTATATAGACTTTTTTCTTTTGCTTTTTTCATCCGTTTTACTTTCCATGCATAAATATACCCAACAATTTACTTATTTTCATCGGTCTGTCTGTCGGTCTGTTGCCGTTTTTTTAACAGCGTGATCTCAAGGACTGCTGCATCGACATTGATGAATTTTATGAGACGTGATGTGGACAGGTTACATGAACTGCTGCTTTTTTTTAAATCGGTTCATTGGCCGGGAAAAATAGAGAGAGAACTTCGCGAAGCATCCTCTATTTTACGAATTTTTTATCTTTTTCGATCGTCGTCAATTAATTTTTGGAATGTTCAAAGATTTTTATAACTACCCAGGAATTCATTTTCCATGTTACACAAATTTTTGGTCAATTCATAGCGTAGTCAAAGAAATTCTTTGGGGACTCAGAAGCAATTTTTTCATGTAGTGGGTCATTTTATTTCATGCTGCGAGTGATTATACGTCCTCAAAAACATTTTGAGTGTTATACATAATTCACTATCATTAGCTTTCATGTAGGTTGAGACAAAATGTCAGGAAAGCCATAATGTAGGATAAAAACATTTCTTAACTTTGGCATCGAATCCCAATGAACTAAATACACTCCAAACAATTTTATGTCGAATACTAACAGGTATCTGCTGATCACAGACTAACACCAAGCACATATGGAATCTTTTACTCGCTCTTTCATATGAAGAGATAAAATGATATACAAGGAACCTCATCAATTTCAAATTAACTGCTTTATGATAGATACTGGCCATTGCTACGGGCTATAAAAAACATGCCTCAATACACCGAGCCGAGCCATTCGACTCAATGTTTTTCTTTTATTCATAATAACAAGGTGCTGATAAATTAACCTTACGACACTCCACTAAAGAAACAAACACAACTTATTCAACATTATTGAATATTTATATAAAACTTTCAAGCCCAGCACACACTGGTTTCGTTCCTTTTAGTAGGACATCCCTTGGGTGGGTCACTTGCAAAGTGTTCGCAGACAAGTGCCTTGAGGTTTTCCACAGCTCTTTTACTCACATTCTCATCATTTTTGTCATTTAATGTGATAAATGGAACCCAGACAAAGCCGACGTTCTTCGATCTCTCACCATACGCTGCCAAAAGATCATCTCCTTTCGTTTCTTGGCAATGCTTGAGGTCTTCAAATTTTATTCCTGTTTTCGTAGCACACTGGAACGTGGATATTAGTGTTTATACTCTATTTTTGTTATTAATAATATTAAATATCTGAAGAGGATTTACTGTATCTACAACTTGTTAGTCTAAAGCCAACGATATTCAAGAAAAATATAATTCTATGGTAGACCAAAATGGGTAGAATAGCATTTTATGTATTCTATGTTCAATTCTAGAAATGAGTCTAGATTGGTTAAACCGAATATTAGCATTTATGGCAAATTTGAAATCAGGATAACAGCTCCATTGATCCAACTAAACTGTATTGCAACGAGATCAGCGGTAGCAGCTAAGAAACGATCACCCTATATACAACTCATCCAGAACATGTGTGCAGATGTCAACAGACATTTTGAATGTATCAGTTTGCTCGAGATTGGTTATGGAGCATTCGAGATGGGCATTTTTTTGTACATATTCGAGCATCGAGCAGTGATAGCAGTCAGTCAGTGGTCAAACGTCAAATAGTTAAAAACTAGAAATCGTGGATATAAATTATTGTCTAAGTCGTTGTGTTACCAGTGGAAATAAATTAGTGTTTTTAAGAATGTTACAACACAATGAGATAAATCAAAATATATTGATGCATGACATAAGATATCATAGAAATTAAATTTGCTACATGATGTTTAAGACGATATCTCTCACTCAAAAAACAAAAAAAAAGTTGTCGGCCCTTGAAAGTGGGATAAACTGAAATGCCCCTTTCTTCAATTCCTTTGTAACCAAACGCATAAATTATATAACATGCCAGTATTTTTAAGATATTGTCAATATGCTCAACGGTATAATAATACAGAAACACATCAGTGGCGGCTCAGGAATTTGAAGTGAAAGGTCGCATTGAGCGAATTGATCAAGCAAACATAAAGAAAAACTTAGGTGCTCCCTTGCCATTGTCACAGCAACCGTATATTATTTCGCATTATAATTGATCGTTAAACTTCCGGCGATATTGATATTCAACTGTTTTTGGACCATGAAAATGAAGCCACCAACCAACAATTCGGAAGTTAAAAAACAATCATTAAGATTTAAATGCTATTTATATCATTCGTTTGGAACGTTTTAAGACATTGAAATATTTCGAGATCTCAAATCTTGTGTCATGTTGCCTTATTTCGAAAGATTATATATTGTCTGATCTTGATATTCTAGACAAAAGATCCTCTAGGGACAAAATAACTTCAAATGGAGACGAGATGAGACCAGACGTATCTTGTTCTGCATCATCTCTCGTTGACTCCATTCCTCTTTTATATCCTCGTTTGTTTCACTCAAAAATATAAATATTGTATAGATTGTAGATTCTCTTAATTAGTAAAACTTTGGTAATTGCTATTAAAATTTGTTCATCTCAAAGCTTCGCAAATAAAGTTCCTCCTGGAGCAACTTTATTTGTGAAAAATAAACGTTGAATTTACCCATTGAAAAGATCTATCTGTGGGAGCTGGTTTTCTTTCGCAGCAGTTTATGAAATCCAGAGCCGTTTTTGGAGTACTTAAGGCTAAAGCACAGGCGTGGATCACGTTTCCATGGCATTCTTCCGGACCGTGCTGACATTGGAATTTCCATTTATTCCCAACCTTGCTGAACTACAAGTGTAAATGCATAGTGTGAATATTAGGAAAATATTGTAAACAACTAGCTTATAGTGTCTTTTAAAATTAATTAAATGTTTCCAATGATACATATAAAATATATTCAAAATCAGGCAACTTACATAAGCATTACCGAATGGCACCAAGTCTAACTCCAAATAATCCTCGAATTGTTTGTAGACTGAATGCAATTGATTTTGAATGAAGAAGCTACACCCTGGGCATAGTGATTCATAGTATAAAGATACCTTCAGTTTATCTGCTGCCTAAAACATGATTAAATAAAGTATTAATCTATTAGAAAATAATCTACTTTTACTCGGCCATTGTTAAACCATTTATTGTACTTCAAGTAATTTGACATCTTCGGGACTTCGGAGCTCAGAATCAGAAATATAATTTTGGGGGGGAGGGGCAAAAATGCTTAAGCTCTTTGTCATTGGCATATCAGTAACCAAAAGTGCTTAATGGAGCATTTTGACTATGTCACTTGCCCTCAATTTTTAATAATACCAAATACAACAAAGATTCTTGGCAAATGTTTGGATATCTTAAAGTTATCACAATATTGCTTGGTTTGCAAAGTGGATTTACAAACTACTGTTATTTTTGTGTATCTGGGCCCCTAAAGTTACAAAGAAACATTTCCTATTTAAAGAGTGGCGCCATAGAGCGTAATTTTAAGCCGGTACTGAAAATCTTCATATCAAATTGAAAGTTCTTTAAAAAAATAAGTAGTAATTAATTAAAAGTATTCATTTCTATAGGATATGATATTCGCGCCTTTTCCTTTACCTTTTTCTCAAAATATTATGAATCTCTTGGTACAACAGTCCAAAGTATTGGTAAAAGTTTGTATTAGCGCAAGTGTTATTGAAATGGAGTTGGTGAGTTAAAGGGTGGGGGAGAGGAGGTTAGAGGTCTTTGAACTAGTGTAAAGTGGCGAAAGAGTTCCAGTTTTCAGGTAACTAAAGTTGAACGCCTCGCTTTTTTGCATTCTCCACAGTTTTAATCAGGTTCGTTGTGACTATGGCTGTGATGTAGTTACCCATGTGACTGAAATGAATTCCTCTTTCGCACTAAACATTGTTGGTCTGGTACCCTTGATAATAGAATATTATGTCCGGTTAAATTTATGGTAAGATGAAGGAAAACCGCTTTTATATTCTCATTCAGCAACACAAAATCAGTCACACAGAGCAAGTTTTCTTTTCTGTAACTTTTCGAAGGTTTCGATACGTTAGCTATATATCTCTCCCTGCCTCTGTAGGTATCTATTTTGCAATCAACTTTAAACCAACTTCCAGACGATTTAGAAAAATTCCTCATATATCAGTACCAGATTAGCATATGTTTTCCAAGGCTTTTGAGCCTTACAATATTTTGGGATATATGTGTCCTAGAAGAAGTTTTCTTGAAAGAAGTTTCATATTTCATCTATCATCAGTAGCAATTAACTAAAAGTAAAATAACTATTTAAAAACAAGGTTTTATTTAAATGCGCTAAAAAAATAGAATAAATTTTTCCTTTAACACTTTTACTATCAACTTAAAAGGTTATTACACAATTTATATGATATAAAGGCTTTTTGCGAGATTTAAGTACCTCCTCGTATTTACATAGTTTGAAAATTTTGAAAATAAAAAGCAATCAGATCAATTTATATAATTTACTTGTTTATCTACACAGGTAAATCTGGCGACAAGCTTTTGTATCACATAAATTGTGTAATCACGTTGATAGTAAAAGTTTTAAAGGAAAAGTTTATATTACCTATCCTTTTGACCACATTTAAATAAAAGCTTGTTTTAAAAAAGCTTTTTTCTTTTTAGTTGTCGCTGGACAGGTCTGCAAAATTGAGTTGCAAGATTCCACCGAACAAACATTGCCAGTTAAATATTTTTTTTTAAAAAGATCACTTTTTCGTAACAATACTCTAGTATGAACAGAATAATTATACACTAATTGCGAAAAACAGAAGACGAACAAGAAATGTAGTACGATTTTGCATTACTGATAGATCTGTGATGAGAAAAGATTACATCTATCAGATCCAAGACGATGGTACAAAACATTTTTCACATAAATCTAAGAAAACTCGGGAGGAACTGTAGATAAAAAATACGGTTCTACCTACTGAATATTTTTTATTCATTTTTCTAATCTTGTTTTAAGTTTCTCATATAACTTACCTCTGAAAGACATGAAATATGTGACTGCTAAAATATCTGATTTGATGGTGGAGAAATATCCGTTTTCAATTCAAAGTGAATGACGTTACATATCTAAAACACTCACCTGACTTAAACTCAAAACAGATAAGAGAACAATAGTGCAGACTAAATTTGTCATGATACCAGTACTATCACATACACTAATGGATAACTACAGAAGAATGAGTGACATGTTATAATCTCTCAACGTATAAATGCTAGATTTCTGGAGATCACTTGATGATTGACATGTTCGTAAGATTAAAATGTGTCAGTAGTCAAGTGGAATTGAATATTAAAATTCAAACCAAATATGTACACGTTATCTCACATCTAAACCGCAGTTTGGAGGACTCGACGATACATGAATTGCATGAATTTTGAGTTCAAACAGAAGACTGGAAAAATCTTGATGAATCGACATTGTCACGTGCGTCTTCTATACTTTCTACTGTTAGATTGGGAGGTTTACCTCAACCACTTTATAACTTTAATAGATCAAACTAGTAGCAAAAATAAAGTGTAATCGGTTCAATAATTTGATCTTATGCAAGATAGAGCACTGCCGCACACTTACCGATAACTTCCAAAATCGTGCTATGAATAGAGTTCGGTAAACTCATTACCCCTAGAATTGCTTGATCTCAACCCAAAGGATGACTAGCTATGGCGTTATTCAAGAAATATGGCGCTTACAACACGATCAACACGGCTGAAAAAAATTGAACGACTCTATTAAGGAACAAGTCGCTGCAATATTGAACCACAACATTAGCGTTCATCACTGTTGCACTCGTATTATTTAAGCGATCGAATATATCTTATATCATTTTGTTAATTTAGTTAGTTAAAAACATAATAAACTGAAATATATCCATTAATTATATAAACATAACCTTGTATATAAAACAAGCCTAAAACAAGTACTTAGATAACTTGTATAGAGTCTTCCTAGATATAAAAGTCTTTTCTGCATTCTCTCCAGCACAGGTTTGTTATTCATCACCATCACATCACCAGATGATACTGATATTCTCAAACTCAAAAGGCGAATCGCAGCTGCATGTGGTCAGTAAACTATATTTGAAAAAATAATGGTATTAAGCAATTTAATATCTGAGCATTAATCATTATTATTTTTGTGACCCATTTGTTTATAAATTGATGAAGAAAAATTAATTGGGATATTTTTCAAAATATAATCAAACCTACTTTAAAATCGTGTGCCACTTCTCTCTGCTTCCTGCTTAAGATTCAAGGGGTAAGGTCGATGAAGCACTAAGGCTGCAAATATTGTTTCAATGTGTACCCCCCCCCCCCCCCAACGAAACTTAAACTGATGTGATTTTTCGATTTTTATAATTATTTACAGAAACATAGATTTAATGGTGTGAAGTTTTGAAATTGACACCTTGTATATTTATAAATGGCAACCTTTGCTTTTTTTTATGATTATTTTTAATGTGTTTCATTGGTGAGATTTCGTTTTAGGATCAGAGTACGCAACCGTATGTAATTGCCGTGAAATTAACGAAATATCCCTCGTCGTCATTTATGTAAACGGGTATCAGTTTGAAAAGTTTGATTTCGGACTTCCATTGTCTATAAAATTTTGAGTATCACGACGTTTCGATTGATGTGCTATCTTCAATCGTCTTCAGGTGAACAGTTCAGGTGAACAGTTCACCTGAAGACTATTGAAGATAGCACATCAATCGAAACGTCGTGATACTCAAAATTTTATAGACAATGGAAGTCCGAAATCAAACTTTTCATAAATCCACCTTGTCTACAAGTTTCAAACAACGGGTATCAGTTTATTTAAGTGTTCTCTTCTGATGAACTTCTCAAAATGTATTCTAAAGGATGTGATTCAACCTTTGTAGCTTTTGTAAGCAATCCATTTTGTCAGTCTGATCATGGTTTACAGACTAAAGCGAACCACGTCACAATAAATTTACATAATAATATTTTATATTAAGGATTGTGATAAAACTGTCGAAAAAAAAATTGTCCAGTATAATTTTCACCTGTTTCACAAATTTTTTGTCAATTTGTGGCATAATGAAAGAAAATCATTAAGGAATCAAAAAAAATTAAACTAACAAATGACATAAGAAATATCCCAAATAGGAAGAAATTTAACTTTTTACTTAAAGCCTATCTATCTATTAACAAAACTGTGTTTTTGGAGGTTTTTTAAGTTTTTTTTGTTTTTTAGATGCGTGATACTTGTGTATGTATATAAAAAAAAGAGAAAAAATAAATTATTTTATTTTATATTATCTAGTATATGTGTAGCAAAAATAATTTTTGTGTGTAATGTATGGGAAAGCATGATGTTTTTGTTATTTTCATTATTATTATTATTATTAATATTATTACTATTTATTCTTTTTTTTTGTTTTTTTTGTGTGGCTCGATTGTTTTTATTTATTTATTTATTTAGGTACTTTTAAGATATATTTGCACAAACATGCACATTACAGGTACATTGGTACCTAGGGGCATGTATAACAAATGCAGAGATGCTTAAATATATTTTTGTTATTATATATGTATGTATATTTATATATTATGTTGAATAAATTGAATTGAATTGAATTGAATATTTTTCAAACACTATACGTGCTCAAACACGTTTTTTGTGTTGTTTTTTTTTTGAGTTCCCTGACAAATGATAACACGTCAAATATTCTACTCGCTTTTCCACGTGAAGAAATGGAATGATATGCAAGGGATCTTATAAATTTAAAATTCACCGCATTATGATGCATTAGCCAACAGAATACCGTATCGCAGCGAGCCATTTGACTTAATTTTTTTATTCTATTCATAATAACTAGATTCTGAGATACTTCAACAAGGAAACAAACACAGATTATATTACATATTTTATTATAAAATCTTTAGATAAAACCATCAAGCCCAGCACACACTGATATTATTCTTCCTAGTAGGGCATCCCTTAGGTGGGTTATTTCTATTTGCAAAGTATTCGCAGACAGTTGCCTTGAGGTCATTCAAAGCTCTTTCACACACATTTACATCATATTTATCATTGAAGGTGACGAATGGAACCCAGGTAAAGCCGACCTTTTTCGATCTCTCACCATACGCTGCCAGAAGATCATCTCCCTTTGTTTCTTGGCAATGCTTGAGGTCTTCAAATTTTAGTCCTGACTCCGTAGCACACTGGAAGGTGCAGATTAGCATTTATAATTTACTTTTATTATTAATCACGTTAAATATCTAAGAATACTTTATCTAGTCGTTAATGCAGTGTCGATGATATTCAAGGACCATATCGAATGAAAGTGGGTGGAATATTGTGAAAACATCTTGAAGCCGAACCAATTGGTGAAGTAGACGTATCGAATATCTTTATAGAAGCTCTACATATAAAAAAGTAGACCTGTAACTTCGATTTTCATAAAATTTTATTCTAAGAAAAGAAGTTTTTGTATCTTTTCACTCTCCCATAATAATATATTTCAATGAAATTATTTAAGACCCGTATAATTCCACAAATTTCAAAAAATTATGGTTGCGGACCGCAATGTAATTGTGCATTTCAATCCATTTTATATCAGTTTTGTGTGACGCACAATGTGTTGTATAGCAATTTGTCTGGATCAACGTATTTTTGACTAAACATCGTGATGGCAGAATCTCGATTTACCTTTCCTTGAGAATAAATGCAATGTTGTCCAAAAGCTTCTAATAAAAGTTACAAGACTGCACTTTCGATCTTTGTTGTCAATTTCCCAGTTGTTTTGCTACCTAACTAGTTGTTGCACGACAATTAGTACCTTCAACTTATGTATTGTATATATAAACATTTATATAATTACGATTCAAATTCTCTTATCTGTCACAAAGCGTTACAAATAAAATACCTCCTGAAGCAATTTTATTCGTGAAAATGAAACTTTAAATGTGGAATTCAAAATTTGGTATAATTTAACCTGGCCCACTTACCGCCTGAAAAGTTGTATCTGAAGTGCGCTCCCTTTTTCCTTCGCAGCAAGCTATGAAATCCAGAGCCGTTTTTTGAGTACTTGAGGCTAGAGCGCAGGCGTGGATCACATTCCCATAGCATTCATTGGGACCATGCTGACATTGGAATTCCCATTTGTTTCCAACTTTACTAAACTATATATGTAAAATATTGAATAAATATGTTGTGAGTTCCTAGCTTGTACTGTATTTTTAAGTTGATGACAGGTTTCCATCCATACATTTGAAAATATATTCATGAGGAAAAACAAAAATCTTACCTGAGCATTTCCGAATGGTACCAAATCTAACTCTATGTAATCCTCGAACTGTTTGTAAACTGGATGCAATTGCTCTTTGATAAAGTAGCTACATCCTGGGCATAGCGCCTCATAATATAAAGATAATTTCAGTTTATCTGCCCCCTAAAACATAATTGGATGAGGTACTAATTATAAAGTAGTATGTATCAGTTGTTTGAAACTTGTAGACAAGGTGGATTTATCAAAAGTTTGATTTCGGACTTCCATTGTCTATAAAATTTTTAGTATCACGACGTTTCGATTAATATGCTATCTTCAATCGTCAGTTCACCTAAAGAAGTCCAAAATCAAACTTTTGATAGTATGTATCATTTCCTTTACTGAACCACTCATTGGACATCAAATACTTTGACATCTTAAGGTCCTCTGGACTCAATAGGAAAGCAAGTAATTACCAATATTCATAACAATTTTAGGTATTACTATGTTTTCAGAGGTATATCCAAAAAGCAACTATATCAAGTAATTATTATCAATGCAAAAACGACTGGATTGCGTGATTAATTATTTAATTAAGTCATTTTTATTGAATTATTAACTAGCTTTCCTGCGGTTCGGTCATTTAGGTGATTTTACAATTGACTTTAAAAACCTACCTTCCAATAATTTGGATTTTTTGTTCTTTCATGACAATATATATCATTGACATAATATGTTTTTTGATCCGACATTCTTTGTCTGTCTGTTGGCGTTTTCTGTGACTGTAAACGCTCAATAACTACTACATCGAGTTTGATGAAACTTGAATAGTCAAAAACAAGTTTGGGTGTCTCTGTTTCAATTTGTGAAAATTGTATATCCAAACTACTAAAATAAATTAGGACTTGCTGAGGCCAAACCAGTGAGAAGTTTCACTACTACTGTAAGACTAGTCTTATTCTAAAAAAAGCATTTTGGGGAACATAGTCAGATTTACCCATATTTTTTACGAAAAGCTGTGATAACTATTAAAAGGGGTAACTAGCATCTGGAACATCGATCAATCAATATCAATACTACCAAATATTAATGAACAGGAGATCCAAAACAGGTGTTAGAAAATCGCTACTTCCATTTCAGTGTCTATTTTTTACAGCAACTTGTAGTGTGCGAAGTATTGAGTCGATCTACTTGACTTTTGAAAGCTGGAGCACAATGACAGCTCATATCAGAAATTTCACAAGCCATTATTTGTGAATGATTTTAATGAGCTTCTTGAAGCTTTTTTAACTGTAGCCCCTGTTCCACACATGGTGCTAACAAAGCTTAGCTGCAATAACCTCGAGTAAATGTCAATTCAATAATGAGCTATATTTGCTGTGATATATCAGTTTTGACATTAGTTTCATATTTCATTTACAATTGTAGCAAAAGGATCCTCTTTTACGTAATAAAGCCCTCATATGAACATATTAATGATGCACTGATAGTAAAATTTCACAAAAAGAAGTCTTAAACAAAATACAGTGTGATTTTGCATTGCGGAATAATTTCATATATATACAATTTCATGCATTTGCAGATCCAAGATGATAACAAACGATTTTTCACTTAAAATCCAAAAACAAGTCATAAGGGAAGAGTAGATGTTGACTTCGACAGCATAAACTATGATAGATTTATTTTCAATATCAATGTGAGGTGAAACCCTTGTATTTTACACAAATTAACCTGAAGATCATGAGGGGCTGATATTATATCTAATTAGATAGAGTGGAAATATCCGATTTTAATTAAAGGTGAATTTTATTAAATATCTTAAACACTCACCTGACTTAAACTCATTAAAGATAAGAGAACAATGGTGCAAACTAGATTTGTCATGATGTCGATACTATCACAACCCTAATGAATAACTACAGAAGAATGACTAATGTTTTAAACTCTTAACGTATAAATACTAGATTTCTGGACAACTCATGGAGATTAAAATTCTCGTAAGATTTGAGTCTATCAATAGTCAAGTGGAATTAAATATACATACAAGATGATTCACAAGTCGTGACAAAAAATGAAATATCATACACAGGGACGGATTTTAAGGAGGGTCTTTGATGTAATATTTTTCCCTCGAGGGCTTCATTAAAACGATACGGGGTGTTGAATTTCAAAAATAATCTTCAAAAGCGTCAACGGGAATCAACTAAAATTTGGTATGTGGATTTACCTAAGTATTGTCCACATTCAAAAGTCTTCATTTATACTCCCGAGAAGCCGCTGAAGCATTTCCGTAACAGAACCCGTACACAAAAATAATATCGGCGTACTCATCATAGCTAAATTCTATTTCACAACAATAAAAATGGAAAAAATAAACTTTTGTTAGTAGTAAGTAGTAACGATAACAACAGTATAACAAATAACTTTGATAAACTATCTCCCAAGAAACGTCAAGTTGGTATCAAGGCCTCCTATTTTATTTTGAAACTATTGTATCTCGGCTCTTCATGAATGATCTAATTTGTTTTACTTTTATTAACACAAAGGAAAAAACACTAGAGTAGTTATTTCATTAGATCAGATTAAAGGTAGAATTCAAAAAAATGTGCGTTTCATAAAAAAACATTGGCGTACTAAATTTATTTGGAAAACAAATGCCACTAAAACCCTGTATCTCCGCCACTGGAGCACTTTAATTTTAAGTGAGGACTTTTGAATGCGGACAATACTCAGGTCAATCCACATATCAAATTTTATTTGGACCAGTTGACAGTTGAATAAAAAATTGTTTTTTATTTCTGAATTTCAACACCCCGTATTTTCTTAATGAAGCCCTCGAGGAAAAAATTTTACATGGAAGACCCCCCTCAAAATACGTCCCTGTGTATGATGTTTCATTTTTTGTCACGATTTGTGAATCATCCTGTATATTTCAATCCAGACCAAGTATCTCCACGTTATCTCACATGTAAATTGCAATTTGGAGGACTCTGACTAGACGGTATACGCAATAGTTGAATTGTATGCCCGAATAGATTATCTGAATCCTAATGAATCAATATGTGAACATAAGATATAATGTGTGTTATTTCTAATGTGACCTTATCTAACCAAGTGGCATGATTTAAAAAATATATGATAATGTCAGCCGCACAAGGACTTACAGACGTGATCACGTTTTTCTTATATTTTGTACTACCGAAGCTGCTGAAACGTCAGTTAATACATAAAATCAATAACATGTGGTTTAAATTAGCGGCTAGTGGAAAATATAACATTATAGTTGTAGAAGCTTCCTCAAAAATACACTGAATCTGTAACGTGTCTCACAATGAGGGGTAAACTTGCTGAGCGCTTTCATGAATATAATATTGAAGTTCTTGAATATTGTTCTATTCAGCCTTTCCAGTGGACCTTCAATTTATTAGTTGTGTATACACACATTAAATAAAATTCTCAATTCAAGAAAATCGATATTCTTGTATAGATATACTCACGACAAGAACATGTGATCTTACTCTAAGACAATCTACTTGATAAGGAAAACTAATAATTTGAACCAAGAAAAGTATATTTTCGAATTCAATACTCATTCTAAAGAAATATACTCTAAAGAAAAATATAATTTTCTTCACAACTAAGAGATCAATACTTTTCTAATAAGTATCCATATTTTTGCAAGGTTATCTTATTTTCCAACGGAGCTCCGTTTGCTTTATTCAAGAATACGAACATCTGCGATTCCCTCCAAATAATTCATTTACTTGTTTGGCATCGCCATATTCGTCAACGGTACGCGTGTGTCTATTTCCGCGCCCGTTAGTTTCTATTGGATTTAATTTTTACCAACCACCTCTTAGGATGAATGTGCTGTTAAAAAATTGGGGTTGTGACTGTGGCGATTATCATACAAGTGTATAGGTGTTGTCATTATGTGAGTTGTGAATAAGTTCTATTACAAATGGTAGACGTATATCTTTTGGCTTAATTACAGGTGCATATTTTTTATATTCTGTTCATCGGTACAACACTTTTCAAACTTGAATTAGCAAAAATACTATATGACGCATATAAATGTAACAAAGAAGTCACATTGGTACAGTTTGAATCCTTTTTTAGTTCTTTTTAAGGTTAAGAAACCAACAGTATCTTTGATAATAACTCATCAAAATTACAGAATGTTTATACCAATAATAAATTGAACCTTTGACACTAGACACTAAACTCCTACTGTTAAAACTCTGTTCAGGTGAACAGTTCACCTGAAGACTATTGAAGATAGCACATCAATCGAAACGTCGTGATACTCAAAATTTTATAGACAATGGAAGTCCGAAATCAAACTTTTCATAAATCCACCTTGTCTACAAGTTTCAAACAACGGGTATCAGTTTATTTAAGTGTTCTCTTCTGATGAACTTCTCAAAATGTATTCTAAAGGATGTGATTCAACCTTTGTAGCTTTTGTAAGCAATCCATTTTGTCAGTCTGATCATGGTTTACAGACTAAAGCGAACCACGTCACAATAAATTTACATAATAATATTTTATATTAAGGATTGTGATAAAACTGTCGAAAAAAAAATTGTCCAGTATAATTTTCACCTGTTTCACAAATTTTTTGTCAATTTGTGGTATAATGAAAGAAAATCATTAAGGAATCAAAAAAAATTAAACTAACAAATGACATAAGAAATATCCCAAATAGGAAGAAATTTAACTTTTTACTTAAAGCCTATCTATCTATTAACAAAACTGTGTTTTTGGCGGTTTTTTAAGTTTTTTTTGTTTTTTAGATGCGTGATACTTGTGTATGTATATAAAAAAAGAGAAAAAAGAAATTATTTTATTTTATATTATCTAGTATATGTGTAGCAAAAATAATTTTTGTGTGTAATGTATGGGGAAGCATGATGTTTTTGTTATTTTCATTATTATTATTATTATTATTATTAATATTATTACTATTTATTCTTTTTTTTTCTTTTTTTTTGTGTGGCTCGATTGTTCATATTTATTTATTTATTTAGGTACTTTTAGGATTTATTTGCACAAACATGCACATTACAGGTACATTGGTACCTAGGGGCATGTATAACAAATGCAGAGATGCTTAAATATATTTTTGTTATTATATATGTATGTATATTTATATATTATGTTGAATAAATTGAATTGAATTGAATTGAATTGAATATTTTTCAAACACTATACGTGCTCAAACACGTTTTTTGTGTTATTTTTTTTTGAGTTCCCTGACAAATGATAACACGTCAAATATTCTACTCGCTTTTCCACGTGAAGAAATGGAATGATATGCAAGGGATCTTATAAATTTAAAATTCACCGCATTATGATGCATTAGCCAACAGAATACCGTATCGCAGCGAGCCATTTAACTTAATTTTTTTATTCTATTCATAATAACTAGATTCTGACATACTTCAACAAGGAAACAAACACAGATTATATTACATATTTTATTATAAAATCTTTAGATAAAACTATCAAGCCCAGCACACACTGATTTTATTCTTCCTAGTAGGGCATCCCTTAGGTGGGTTATTTCTATTTGCAAAGTATTCGCAGACAGTTGCCTTGAGGTCATTCAAAGCTCTTTGACACACATTTACATCATATTTATCATTGAAGGTGACGAATGGAACCCAGGGAAAGCCGACCTTTTTCGATCTCTCACCATACGCTGCCAGAAGATCATCTCCCTTTGTTTCTTGGCAATGCTTGAGGTCTTCAAATTTTAGTCCTGACTCCGTGGCACACTGGAAGGTGCAGATTAGCATTTATAATTTACTTTTATTATTAATCACGTTAAATATCTAAGAATATTTTATCTAGTCGTTAATGCAGTGTGGATGATATTCAAGGACCATATCGAATGAAAGTGGGTGGAATATTGTGAAAACATCTTGAAGCCGAACCAATTGGTGAAGTAGACGTATCGAATATCTTTATAGAAGCTCTACATATAAAAAAGTAGACCTGTAACTTCGATTTTCATAAAATTTTATTCTAGGAAAAGAAGTTTTTGTATCTTTTCACTCTCCCATAATAATATATTTCAATGAAATTATTTAAGACCCGTATAATTGCACAAATTTCAAAAAATTATGGTTGCGGACCGCAATGTAATTGTGCATTTCAATCCATTTTATATCAGTTTTGTGTGACGCACAATGTGTTGTATAGCAATTTGTCTGGATCAACGTATTTTTGATTAAACATCGTGATGGCAGAATCTCGATTTTTCTTTCCTTGATAATAAATGCAATGTTGTCCAAAAGCTTCTAATAAAAGTTACAAGACTGCACTTTCGATCTTGGTTGCCAATTTCCCAGTTGTTTTGCTACCTAACTAGTTGTTGCACGACAATTAGTACCTTCAACTTATGTATTGTATATATAAACATTTATATAATTACGATTCAAATTCTCTTATCTGTCACAAAGCGTTACAAATAAAATACCTCCTGAAGCAATTTTATTCGTAAAAATGAAACTTTAAATGTGGAATTCAAAATTTGGTATAATTTAACCTGGCCCACTTACCGCCTGAAAAGTTGTATCTGAAGTGCGCTCCCTTTTTCCTTCGCAGCAAGCTATGAAATCCAGAGCCGTTTTTTGATTACTTGAGGCTAGAGCGCAGGCGTGGATCACATTCCCATAGCATTCATTGGGACCATGCTGACATTGGAATTCCCATTTGTTTCCAACTTTACTAAACTATATATGGAAAATATTGAATAAATATGTTGTGAGTTCCTAGCTTGTACTGTATTTTTAAGTTGATGACGGGTTTCCATCCATACATTTGAAAATATATTCATGAGGAAAAACAAAAATCTTACCTGAGCATTTCCGAATGGTACCAAATCTAACTCTATGTAATCCTCGAACTGTTTGTAAACTGGATGCAATTGCTGTTTGATAAAGTAGCTACATCCTGGGCATAGCGCCTCATAATATAAAGATAATTTCAGTTTATCTGCCCCCTAAAACATAATTGGATGAGGTACTAATTATAAAGTAGTATGTATCAGTTGTTTGAAACTTGTAGACAAGGTGGATTTATCAAAAGTTTGATTTCGGACTTCCATTGTCTATAAAATTTTTAGTATCACGACGTTTCGATTGATATGCTATCTTCAATCGTCAGTTCACCTAAAGAAGTCCGAAATCAAACTTTTTATAGTATGTATCATTTCCTTTACTGAACCACTCATTGGACATCAAATACTTTGACATCTTAAGGTCCTCTGGACTCAATAGGAAAGCAAGTAATTACCAATATTCATAACAATTTTAGGTATTACTATGTTTTCAGAGGTATATCCAAAAAGCAACTATATCAAGTAATTATTATCAATGCAAAAACGACTGGATTGCGTGATTAATTATTTAATTAAGTCATTTTTATTGACTTATTAACTAGCTTTCCTGCGGTTCGGTCATTTAGGTGATTTTACAATTGACTTTAAAAACCTACCTTCCAACAATTTGGATTTTTTGTTCTTTCATGACAATATATATCATTGAGATAATATGTTTTTTGATCCGACATTCTTTGTCTGTCTGTTGGCGTTTTCTGTGACTGTAAACGCTCAATAACTACTACATCGAGTTTGATGAAACTTGAATAGTCAAAAACAAGTTTTGGTGTCTCTGTTTCAATTTGTGAAAATTGTATATCCAAACTACTAAAATAAATTAGGACTTGCTGAGGTCAAACCAGTGACAAGTTTCACTACTACTGTAAGACTAGTCTTTTTCTAAAAAAAGCATTTTGCGGAACATAGTCAGATTTACCCATCTTTTTTACGAAAAGCTGTGGTAACTATTAAAAGGGGTAACTAGCATCTGGAACATCGATCAATCAATATCAATACTACCAAATATTAATGAACAGGAGATCCAAAACAGGTGTTAGAAAATCGCTACTTCCATTTCAGTGTCTATTTTTTACAGCAACTTGTAGTGTGCGAAGTATTGAGTCGATCTACTTGACTTTTGAAAGCTGGAGCACAATGACAGCTCATATCAGAAATTTCACAAGCCATTATTTGTGAATGATTTTAATGAGCTTCTTGAAGCTTTTTTAACTGTAGCCCCTGTTCCACACATGGTGCTAACAAAGCTTAGCTGCAATAACCTCGAGTAAATGTCAATTCAATAATGAGCTATATTTGCTGTGATATATCAGTTTTGACATTAGTTTCAAATTTCATTCACAATTGTAGCAAAAGGATCCTCTTTTACGTAATAAAGCCCTCATATGAACATATTAATGATGCACTGATAGTAAAATTTCACAAAAAGAAGTCTTAAACAAAATACAGTGTGATTTTGCATTGCGGAATAATTTCATATATATACAATTTCATGCATTTGCAGATCCAAGATGATAACAAACGATTTTTCACTTAAAATCCAAAAACAAGCCATAAGGGAAAAGTAGATGTTGACTTCGATAGCATAAACTATGATTTATTTTCAATATCAATGTGAGGTGAAACCCTTGTATTTTACACAAATTAACCTGAAGATCATGAGGGGCTGATATTATATCTAATTAGATAGAGTGGAAATATCCGATTTTAATTAAAGGTGAATTTTATTAAATATCTTAAACACTCACCTGACTTAAACTCATTAAAGATAAGAGAACAATGGTGCAAACTAGATTTGTCATGATGTCGATACTATCACAACCCTAATGAATAACTACAGAAGAATGACTAATGTTTTGAACTCTTAACGTATAAATACTAGATTTCTGGACAACTCATGGAGATTAAAATTCCGTAAGATTTGAGTCTATCAATAGTCAAGTGGAATTAAATATACATACAAGATGATTCACAAGTCGTGACCAAAAATGAAACATCATACACAGGGACGTATTTTAAGGAGGGTCTTTGATGTAATATTTTTCCCTCGAGGGCTTCATTAAAACGATACGGGGTATTGAAATTCAAAAATAATCTTCAAAAGCGTCAACGGGAATGAACTAATATTTGGTATGTGGATTTACCTAAGTATTGTCCACATTCAAAAGTCTTCATTTATACTCCCGAGAAGCCGCTGAAGCATTTCCGTAACAGAACCCGTACACAAAAATAATATCGGCGTACTCATCATAGCTAAATTCTATTTCACAACAATGAAAATGGAAAAAATAAACTTTTGTTAGTAGTAAGTAGTAACGATAACAACAGTATAACAAATAACTTTGATAAACTATCTCCCAAGAAACGTCAAGTTGGTATCAAGACCTCCTATTTTATTTTGAAACTATTGTATCTCGGCTCTTCATGAATGATCTAATTTGTTTTACTTTTATTAACACAATGCACTCTAGGAAAAAACACTAGAGTAGTTATTTCATTAGATCAGATTAAAGGTAGAATTCAAAAAAATGTGCGTTTCATAAAAAAACATTGGCGTACTAAATTTATTTAGAAAACAAATGCCACTAAAACCCTGTATCTCCGCCACTGGAGCACTTTAATTTTAAGTGAGGACTTTTGAATACGGACAATACTCAGGTCAATCCACATATCAAATTTTATTTCGACCAGTTGACAGTTGAATAAAAAATTGTTTTTTATTTCTGAATTTCAACACCCCGTATTTTCTTAATGAAGCCCTCGAGGAAAACATTTTACATGAAAGACCCCCCTCAAAATACGTCCCTGTGTATGATGTTTCATTTTTTGTCACGATTTGTGAATCATCCTGTATATTTCAATCCAGACCAAGTATCTCCACGTTATCTCACATGTAAATTGCAATTTGGAGGACTCTGACTAGACGGTATACGCATTAGTTGAATTGTATACCCGAATAGATTATCTGAATCCTAATGAATCAATATGTGAACATAATATATAATGTGTGTAATTTCTAATGTGACCTTATCTAACCAAGTGGCATGATTTAAAAAATATATGATAATGTCAGCCGCACATGGACTTACAGACGTGATCACGTTTTTCTTATATTTTGTACTGCCGAAGCAGCCGAAACGTCAGTTGATACATAAAATCAATAACATGTGGTTTAAATTAGCGGCCAGTGGAAAATATAACATTATAGTTGTAGAAACTTCCTCAAAAATACACTGAATCTGTAACGTGTCTCACAATGAGGGGTAAACTTGCTGAGCGCTTTCATGAATATAATATTGAAGTTCTTGAATATTGTTCTATTCAGCCTTTCCAGTGGACCTTCAATTTATCAGTTGTGTATACACACATTAAATGAAATTCTCAATTCAAGAAATCGATATTCTTGTATAGATATACTCACGACAAGAACATGTGATCTTACTCTAAGACAATTTACTTGATAAGGAAAACTAATAATTTGAACCAAGAAAAGTATATTTTCGAATTCAATACTCATTCTAAAGAAATATACCCTAAAGAAAAATATGATTTTCTTCACAACTAAGAGATCAATACTTTTCTAATAAGTATCCATATTTTTGCAAGGTTATCTTATTTTCCAACGGAGCTCCGTTTGCTTTATTCAAGAATACGAACATCTGCGATTCCCTCCAAATAATTCATTTACTTGTTTGGCATCGCCATATTCGTCAACGGTACGCGTGTGTCTGTTTCCACGCCCGTTTGTTTCTATTGGATTTAATTTTTACCAACCACCTCTCAGGATGAATGTGCTGTTAAAAAATTGGGGTTGTGACTGTGGCGATTATCATACAAGTGTATAGGTGTTGTCATTATGTGAGTTGTGAATAAGTTCTATTACAAATGGTGGACGTATATCTTTTGGCTTAATTACAGGTGCATATTTTTTATATTCTGTTCATCTGTACAACACTTTTCAAACTTGAATTAGCAAAAACACTATATGACGCATATAAATGTAACAAAGAAGTCACATTGGTACAGTTTGAATCCTTTTTTAGTTCCACTTTTTAAGGTTAAGAAACCAACAGTATCCTTGATAACAACTCATCAAAATTACAGAATGTTTATACCAATAATTAATTGAGTTGAACTATTTGCGCCAAGATCACGATATGCGCATTAAGAGATTTTGGTATTCTTACTTCCAAGATTTTCCCAGGTTTGAATAGATTTACTTAAATTTACTCTATTTGCTCAAAAATACAGTATTGTTACTTCAAGATTATTATACCTTTGCGCATCTAGGAAGATATGGTATACTTGAATTTTATGTGTGTGGTATGTGTTAATTGGTATTTTTCGATTTTATTCTTCAGTGAAATATAAGGACATCTCAAAGTCATACTTTGAAGATAATGAGTCCAATAAACCAAGCTTGCAGCCAAAAGTAAATTATTCACTTCAATTATTGGATCTCACGATATTTATGGTTCGAGGTTGTTAATTCTAACACTGGTCCATACCTTTTTAACATGACGTATTTGTAAATGTTGCTGCTGAACCGAAAAGCATCGATGTTACGAGATGAGGCCAATCCACGGGTACAAAACGACTACTAGGTGATTGAAAACATAATTTTTATGCAGGAGGTGTCGCATATTTACCGACAAAATCTCAGTAGAAGTAGGCTTTGGTAAATTAATTACCTCCAGGATAACCTCATCTTAACCCAAAGAATTACTCACTGTGGGTTTATTTAAACAAATATGGTGTTTGGAACGACGATCACAGAATTCAAATACACTGCTACTACTATTCGTCATGTTTTGTCAGGGGGCCTTTGCACTTGAGTCGATGGGTCAGTTTATGTAATCTGTCAGGTCTGAAAAACCAGGCATTGTCAGTGGAGAAAAGGAATGGAAGAAAGGAAGGAATAAGGAAAATTGGAAAGATAAAGAAGAATATCAGGTGGAAATAGAAATGCCCTGGCATTTTAATTTGATGTTTCAAATAATTTTGTTGTTCCGACGATAATTTTGATGCTAGTGGAGTGAAAATGTGATTTTGGGTGATTTAAACTCGCAATTCGGTTTTTAATCACAGTGCGAACCACGACTGGAATGTTTGCGTATTTGCTCAACCGTTATTGCGCCAGTTGTTCCACGTACTCCCCAGGTAAGGGGAATCTGTCTCTGTTATAGGGCATATAGTTGCTATTTGAGCAGACCATTCCCGTTAACCACCCTTAGACATAACTTGAGCAATTGAATATCCTTCGCATACTCTTCATAAATTAATTTGGATAAAATATACAATAAACTGAACTATATCCATTGATTTATGATAACCTTGTAATAAAAAGAATAAGAGTGTATCTATCAAGTGTCAAACCAATACTTGGATAATTTATAATCAGTTTTCCGAAACATTACAAATATTTTAAGCATTGTTTTCAATTTTTTTATTGTTATTGGTTATCTGTTCACAAGTGTTGACCTTTGTTTATTTATGATTGTCTTTAATAAATTGTTGTTCTGATTTCGTTTCAACATCAGAGTACACAATCGTATGTGAGTGCCTGAAAAATAACGTAATATAACGTCTAAACGTCGTCACTTTTGTAGCTTTTATTTAAGAGGCTTCTTCCTGCGCATTTTTCCAAAAAGCATTCAAAAGGATGTGATGCTACTTACAAGTAACGATCAAAGTTTCATTCACAAAAACATCATGTAGATTGTAGATGGTCTTACTTGGTGAAACTCGTTTATCGTTCAGATAAAAAATTGTGTGTTTAAAATAGTAGTTTCACAAATAATTACTTGTTGGTAATTTTTTATCTGGATTAAATCTTCTTCCAAAAGTCATTCTGGCTTCCAAAGTGATAACGAGGTACTCTGGTTGCAAACGTTCACTAGATTTTATATCACTTTATGCTCGTTTTGAGTCTATAGAAAATCCATGTCATCCATTCCTGTCAGTCTATCCGTTGAATAGAATATTTGGACAGTTAGGAGTTCTTAAACACTTTAGAGTGCAGTCAAAATCAATATTAAGCGAGCTGAAGCAGTTTTAAATTTGTCAAATGACATTTTTGAATTATTTTGCAATTGTGTATCGCTATAGTCATGTTGTTTGAAACTTGTAGACAAGGTGGATTTATCAAAAGTTTGATTTCGTACTTCCATGGTCTATAAAATTTTGAGTATCACGACGTTTCGATTGATGTGCTATCTTCAATCGTCTTCAGGTGAACAGTTCAGGTGAACAGATCACGACGTTTCGATTGATGTGCTATCTTCAATCGTCTTCAGGTGAACACTTCAGGTGAACAGTTCAGGTGAACAGTTCACCTGAAGACTATTGAAGATAGCACATCAATCGAAACGTCGTGATACTCAAAATTTTATAGACAATAGAAGTCTGAAATCAAACTTTCGCTATAGTCATATTTATGCAATTTTCAGAGGGCTACGATTACCAAACACTCACACTCTAGAGTAGTTGTAAAACTGTTCCACCATTCAGATAAAATCGTATAATTTATACAAAACGTTTCACGGAAGTTGTCTATCTGGCGCCTTTCACATTAATATTTAAATCTTCTTCAGACTCTTATATGGACTGTTGACAACGGCTACCCAGGTTGCTTGTCAACGATCTAACTTGAGTCCTATTATAAATATAAACTTCTTTCTTAACTAGCTATGAATATTAGACTAGAACTTAGTTAGATTATTCACAAGTGACCTGGGTAACCTTTGTAAATGGTCAATTTTGACAGTCTAAGGATAGTTAAGCTGACTAAAACGGAATGCGTCACAAAAAAAGGAGTTTCGTTTTTAAAACATTGGAAATAAAAAAAAAAGGTGTTAAGAACGTATTTTATGTGTGAGCATTTTTATGAATTCCGTTTTTGATGCTCCCCACTACAGGAAGGTTCAACAAAGTGTTGCTCCTTATTACTGGATTGTACCACCCGGAGCCAACATTTTCTTTTTCTCAGATGTCTCGGTCTAATCCAGTTATATATTTTCTTGTTTAATTATTTCTTATGCATGTAATAAAGGAACATTCAGCTGAGTTATTTTGATGTTATGTTCCATTTTTGGAAAGAATAAGGCCCACCTATTTGTAAGCCATTTGTAAGCGTCACTCAATCCGACAACATCAAATTCATTCAATCGTGATTCTATCAACTGTTGGTACTGAAATGCAAAAAACTACTCCGTCTACGATTGATTCTAGATGAAATAATTAAATCACAACTCTTTATCTATACATTGTTTTGACTCGATATTTATCACTTTTTGCTACCGGTCTGTTCCTTTGTAATACAATGGACGTTAAACCAACACCAACACGATCCACAGCTCTTAATCAATAAGCATGTTGCGTGAGTGTCAACCGTTCGAAAATTAATATGTTTAGATTGCATTGTGCAAACAGTATTATGATGCACGGAGTTTCTGCCTTTACTTCACCACTATACTGCCACTAGCTAGATATTTTTTAATTTACTCGCAGGTAGATAACCGTTTTATCGGACATTTTATTTACATTACAAAAAAATATGCAGTATATGCTACAGTGTTGCTAGATCCTTTACCTACGATTACTTTCCTATACCGAGTATGTATTAAACAACCATAAAGAATGCGAGGTGTGCCACAAGGTTCCATGCTTCTCCCCCTGTTTTTCAATGTATTTGCTAACGACTCGATAGTTTATTCCGAAAATAATATAAATATACACATTACGTGTTATGCTGATATCACCATACTAATTACAAAAAAAGCTTACCAGATCTGAAACTATTAGAAGACAAAACGTACAAGAAAATAGTCATGTGGTCTGAAAAAATACTTAATAATGATAAAACAGATATTATACTTTTCAAGCAAGAGGAGGACATACCTATTGGTTTATCTTATAATGACAGCAAAATAATGGACTCAAATTTGTGTCAAGTCAATGCAGTCAACATGTGCTACTTAATTTGTATTATGATAAATTTCACTCACTTTTAAAATATGGCATTTTGAATTGGCGAACTTCATCTGCTGTACAAAGGTTGCTTATTCTACAAAAATATGCATTCCGGATTATATATAGCTAGGACTCATTGTAAGGCAAGCTGCAGAAAGAACTTCAAGAAATTCATAATTTTAACGGTTCCCTCCCTATATCCCAATCTTTATATAAACTCGAGTATTTTATGTTATATGCTTATAAAAATATGAAAAATATATTAAAAAATGTGAAAATCATTAATATCATACTCGTCATTGCGATAGCCTCAATTATCAACAGTTGTATATTTTCTAACAGCTTAAGTTGAGATATAAAAACTTCACAAAGTTTGTGTGTTAAGTAAACTAAGAATTATCTCAAACGAAAAGGTGTATTATAGCGTAGATGAGTATTTTTTATAACACACACATGTTATGTATCTTTTTTGCTTTGAATGGTGTATGCTATAATTTGCTATTTTCGTTGCTGGGAATCATTAATTGGTGGTCTTGTATGTTTTGCAACTTTATAATAAAGTAGTCTCAAAGTTAATTCCTAATAAATTATCATTTATAAAACTAAGAAAAAAAACGCTTTAATAGCGAACCAATCTAAAAAGTAAAAAATAATTCTAAATTATCAAGATTTTGTTCAACAGCTGTAAGAAGTCTAATAATATAATTACATGATTTATAATAAGCTTAAAATGAAAATAAATTGACTTGAAATAAAGATTTTATTGCAAAAGGAGCGAAAGATCCTCTCTACTATATCTCTAAGCTAACTTTAGTTTTAGAAATTGCTAATACTGAAATATTTATACCAGTTGATAGCTGATTCTCCTCGCTTTCTCGCAGTGAAAGGAAGAATGTCTGAATAGTTAATCTTATTTCAAATTTATCAAAAATCATTCAATTATATTGAGTTAGTAGACTTTCTATAGGTGTTGAATAAAATCTAACATATTTTGAATTAAAAACGAACCTAAACATAACAGTACAGAAGACTCGATTTACATATTTTTCAAGATATAAACGTTAGATGTGTTAGCTTTTACTTAATTAAACCAAATTTCAGTCAGGCATGTAAAAAAGCAATAAATAATGACAATATTTTACTAGTCACTTTAATCTCTTAAATTAGTCATTGAAGTGATTATTCATCAGGAGATTACGAATACAGGTCACCTACTTTTTTAATTCTATATTTCCAAGGTTACATTGATATTTATTTTACTGGTTTTCAGAGTAACACGATACTCAGTGAATTGTAAGATTGTCCAATATAAATAAGATTGTATCACTACTTGTCCGTTTCTTGTTATGACTTGATGTTCATCAATTATATTCTCAAAAACTGGTAGATATGACAATTCAGTCACACTACAAAGTTTCTATTTATTTATAGAGATAATATCTTGCACATAACAGATACTCGTACTCGAAAACGTCCTCTTCATGACGGGTCACTAATACATTTAACATTTTTGAGTTTACAAAATTAAAGGAAATTAAATTATGAAATCTAGAATAACAGATTGATTTACAGTATCCAGGATAGGAGTTTTTTTTTGAAATTAGGCCTTATATGAATGAGATGATCGAATACATACAATTGCATATCCCATACAAGGACGAAATAAAAAAATTGAATTGGTAAAACTTTTGACTCCTGAAATCCTCCGCACTTGATAGACATATATGATTTCTGGCACAATAACCCCTTAGTAATATTTCACGACTGATGCGATTTATCAACATAGCAAATTTACCTCCTTAAATTAAGACTGCTTCAAGTTTAAACCACATAACTTGTTTTTCAACAGACAAGCTTGATCACTCACTCATCACTCATCATGTAGATTGAGATGCTTTTACTTGGTGAAACCCTTATCTGAATGATGAAAAATTTTCACTTAGTAAGAGTATGTACAATTTACATGGAATTGTTTACAAGTTGTACGATACCTTAGGCCGTAAGATTTTTCCTAAAGGAACCTAACTAGTTTAATTTCTATTGATGAGTGACGGGAGTTCGTGGACTATGTCAGCCCCATTGGTGGACCACGCCAAGATTGAGGACGTGGCGGAAAGCAATCTCCCAATATCCTCACTTAGGGTGGCAAGGGCAAAATAAGATTCGATATAAGATTCTCACACGTCAGGCAGCTTTGAGAGCAGTAGCATCTGCAGGGCCAGATCATCAGTGGTCCAGGAATGCAGCGCCACCCTCCAACGCTTAGCCCAATCCAAGAACGTGACCCTCATGTGGGTCCCTGGACCAGTGGTGTGGCAGGTATCGAGAGAGTGTGGTTGCAGAGAGATAACTGCAGACAGACCAAGAGGTTCATAGTAGGCCCCAACAAACGTAGGGAGCTACGGCTACAGGATGAAGGACTCATAGAAGTCGTCAAAGACTCAAGCTGTTAGAAGTACTGGGAGCAGAGTTTGACAGGGAAGATCGCTACTCAGCGGAATGGTCGGAAATTATGATCTTTATTAAAAGGTCTGGAAGGTTTGACACTAAGGAACTAACTACCATGTTTGCCCTAGTTTGAGTGATGGTCCGCGGGGTCGGCAAAAAGGGCCAAAAGTGGCCTACTTTCCAGGCTTTGCCTCCCCATTACCATCCCTACTTCATTTCTGTTGTAACGACCACTGTAATTAACTGCTTTTTTGTAAATAAACATGATTACGTGTAGACAATTGAGAGCTTAGAAAAATAATAGACAAGAGACGTCTAAGCTAAGTACATACAGATATACGGATTCATGAGTTATACCTACTGCATAATAACTTTAAGCTGAATTACTTTTCCGCTAACATCCTCTCATCAGGCAAAATATTTGTCTTGCAAAATTAAGAACGAATTAAGAACGGTCATATGCAGCAAAATGAGGACATAACAGTTAACACATTAGGGATAAAACAAACATAATTAGTGAAAACGGGCTAATATGCCAAAAGCTAATAGGTAGAATAACCATAATTGTCCAGCGAGTGGAAATTTCACTCTAACGCTAGAATTTTGAGACGACTGACTGTTCTCTGCTCTGAATAAGGCTATATGCAATTAGTTGAGTGAGGAATATGGTTTTTTGCATTGTAGTACAATGTTGAAAGGTTGATCGAGGTTATCGAAAATATAATGAATTTAGATTAATTTTCGTGTTCCAGTGAAGTTTCCAACTCTTGTAAAAAATATATAGTATTCCTCCAAAAAATGTAGTAAAATAGATTGTACCTCTGACGCTGTATGCAGAACGTTTTCCGTTTGAAAATACCATCAGATGGTATACTAATAGTGGTTAGGATTTTATGGAGCCTACTGGTAAATTGATGTAAACAAAATTATAGATACGTTGTTGTTTATTTTTACCACATATAACAGATGAAAGGGGATTATTTACGTTTCGACATAATAAGAAGTACAAAATGGAGTTATAATAAATTTTGAAATCATATACTTGAACTGTATTCCTAAAATAAATACCGGGACACATCACGGGAACACGAAAAGTGTTGAACAGGGCACACAGACAGCCGTTGAGTAAACACTGCTAAGTTGGAATAAGGGACGAATGAGGCTCGCGCCCTTACCTAATTATTAACCGCTTTTATTACTCAACCCTTACCCGGGAAAATATGCGCTAGCCATTCGTATAATTGCCCGGCTTTTATAAATACGGTCGAGGACGAGCGACACGAATAAAATTAATTTATATTTATATAGTGCGCCTCATCACATACATCGTACTGCGAGACTGGAACCCTTTTGTAACAATCCTGACGATTTATGGTGTTTTCCGAATCAACGAGGACTGTTGAAACCACAACAGACATCGTATGTAACAAGAATATCTATATGTACAAACTTAACAAAAATCAAAATTAAGTAGAATTTGTGGAACGAAAATACATACAACTTTTTTAATTATTTGGAAAAGCTGCATACAGTACTGGCAAAATTTCCTTTAGCATGTAGAATCAGTGGGTAATAAAAATACAGAAGTGAAACACTAGTGTTAGTATGTCCTTTTGCAGAATCCCGTTATAGTTTGGTAAAATAAGCGTTTCGAATTATCAACAGATTCAAGCAACCTCATAGTTCCATACCCATCTTTCATGGCAGACAAGTCTGAAAGATTCTTATTATGACTCACTCTGTCTACCACCACCTATGCTTGCAATATTCACGTTTCTTAACCTAGAATCTCGTTGGCGCAGATCGGCGGAGGGCAATAGAAAGCAAATACTTTGTATATGCAACAGTTTCAGTCGTTAATATAAGTGATTACTGAAGATAACGCATGACAACACTGTTGACCGCCGAGCTACGCATACAAGTGTCTAGATTAAGACCGAAACAAGAATGTCTGTAAGAGGGAGATATATACATACTATATCGCAGATTTAAAAACTTAATTTACATCCTGTATGTTTGAGACATAAAGAACCTACCTTCTATATTTAAATAATTCAAACAACGTTTTGCTTACAAATACATCCTTGGAAGTGCACTGACGGATGATAGGTTACTGCAGAAGCAATATAAGATTCTGAAGGATTACTCTCGATTTTTCCTTGTCTCTTAGCGAAATTGACTTCGAAGCAGTTACTCTTCGTGAAAAGACTGTGAATACAAAGTATAAGGGATAAAAAGGAAAGATATTATTTTTACACGCAGCCATTCCTACTCTCTATTTTCGGACTTTCGCTTTTTAAGCTAGATAATTATACTCTTATTAGGCGATTTTCATATATATATATATATATATATATATATATATATATATATCATATATACATAGATATATCTGTATGATTTAATTTTGCAAAAGATGTTAAACTAACCTCTCGATAATCTAGCGCCACGGAAAAGCTACGTTGCCATGGGTAGTGAATCACGGACGTGTGCCACGATCGTGTTATCACGATTCATGTTCTTTCTCGACATATGTTTTTCTACTTTCGTGAGAGAAGTATACACAGGGAAGTCAGTCACTTCCCAAAATGCAGTGCTTGGTAGCAGAAGGGTGTCAAATTATGTGTGGAGTAATATCCGGCATAATTTCAAAAGCGCTCTCGGTACAAAAGAAGAAAAACATACGATGGTGAACAAGGAAATGGATTTTGCAAAAGAGGTATACTACACTGACTAATGAAATTTATGTGATCCCCGAACATTTTAAAAATTTGCTTAGGATGTCCGAACACCACTTTCAATATTTATTAGGACTCGTTAGCTTTAGAATTCAAAAAAGAGATACCAATATAAGGTAAGCTCATTCTGATATAATTCTAGGAACTTGATTGTGTCTGCGTCATTCATTCTTGAAATCTTGGCCACCATGATAAACACAACCGTTCTCTTGGCCTGCTCACGATCGACTGCACGAAAGCAAAATCAAACGCATTTGATTTTGTCACGAACGGAATATTTTGTTTTGTGGAGGTTTGTTCTTCACGAATCTAATAGTTGCTACGGGGCGTGATCCTCGAAAGCGTCCAAGCCATGTTCGTGGTTCACTATGCGTGGCAACGCGCTTTATCTGTCGATTCGTCTTTCTGTCTGTCTATAGCAATACTTGACTTTACTGTAACTTGAAGATACAATTCGGATTCGGAAGAAATTTTGATGCTGGGTTACCACTATGACAAAAACAAAAATGCTTGTTTTTCAAAATAGGTGCAGTTTCTGTGCAAACAATAAGAAACGCTAAAAATGTTTAACGTTCCCGAAGCTCTCGAGCATTTTTAAAAATAAGTCTTGGAGAGGTCAAAAACTAGGATTTTTTTTGCGGCTGCACCTGCACTAGGGATTTAGGAAACCCTCGTCTATCTTCATCAAAACGTCCTTGGGATATTTTATTTCTTTGATAAAAAGAATATTTCCCCAAGACGCAGAAAAGGTAATTTGTTTTCTTCCCAATCCTTCTCGGACTTCCGATTTTAAACTTCATTCCATACAGTTCAGTCAACTGAATAGTGTACTATGAGAGCGTCCCTCTTGATTCCGTCACTGCCTTGGTGCTAGATGACGTAAAAACTATACAATTCCACTCCTTCGCCCTGATATAAAGTTGTTACTTTATTAACAACCAGGGGCCGAAAGGGGTGTATGCAAATGATTTGGGAAAAATGTGTAGCTGAACCCATTGCGTGTCTCCTTTTCGATTAATAGTGGAAATTTGAATCCAGTGGTATGGGATAGGGTAATCTAGATATATCTTATTTTTGAGATGAAGTTGTGATTACTGCACCAAATTTCATGAATAAGAGTCTCAAATCTGTGACGTATTTCATTATAATTCTTTTCTAGGTATTGCTTCATCGATTTCTTTTATTTTTTATAACTCACTTATAACGCAAGATGGATGGAATTATGCAATCCATGGTATGGCTGAGTCTATACCTTTATAATGGATCTGTATCCAACATAAAAGCTGTTATAAAAAACTACCTTTTCGATTATTAAGGTACGTCAACACATTCAAAAACACAACCAATACAACACTACCCAGAAAAGCTTACTAATCCATACAACGTAAATCTTCGATACGTAGTATTTTAAAGCTTTGATATGTAAAATCCAAGGTATTACCACTATTCAGCATTTTTAGCTTCTCAGACATTTTGTTAGACATGTAACATATTTATTTTGTATGAGGTTTGCTTGTTGAGTTGTTTTTTAATTTATTTTTAGTCCCATCCATAGTCAATGGTCTACATTATTGTATCGCGGGCTTTTCAGGTATAGTTCAGGAAGCCGCTAGTAAAACTGAGTGAAACCACTCCAAACCGATTTGGTATAGAGTCCCCTTCCAGTAAAAGAACCAAGAAATCAAAAATATATGAATAAAGAAGATAAAGGACAGGATTTCAATGTACGAGGTCAGAGTGATTCTATTTGACCTTATCTAGCTCGATTCACAAGTTTGCGATACTATATTCATATTATTGTGTTCTGAAAAAATTCAAACATGCATATTAAATACTGAAGTGCATGATATACATTGGGTTTTACAAAAACAAATCAACTGTCATGTTTACGTTAAGGGGGATAGTCAACGAAATGTGACATTGTGTCACAAGGGGCAGGAGGGGTCAAATATTATGAACTTGATATATATTTATAAGGTTTATGTAAGTGTAAGTCATCGACAAGTGCATGCTGTTTGTCCTACCCAGTGATGCCACCCGTAGCGAAATCCGCTATGCTCAGCGACATTCAGGCTATTGTGAGTAAAAGTGGCGAATTTGTCAAATATACCAAAATTCAGCGACTTTTCAATATAAATAAAAAATTGTAAAAACTGCTGTTTTAATTCAACTACTTCTGAGCATAAAAGTGGAAAATAAATAATGTCACACCAGGGGGGTGGGGGTTTCACAATTGTGTCCACTTATGACAAGGACGGGGGGGTCAAACAACCATAAAATTTGTGTGACGTAATTTATGGAGAGCACCTTTTAGTGAATTATTGTCAGGACACCTTCTTCTTCTTCTCTTTTCTTATCAATTCAAAAACTTTAGAACTGCTTATCAGCCTAACACAATACAACCAAGTAAACGCAACGCCACTGATTAATAATGATTTCATCACTCTTTGATCGTTAAAAGCATTGGACTAAAATGCAAATGACCTTACACGGGTGTCAAAACAGTGTTTGTCTTTTAATATATTAGGAACACCTGCGACAACCATCAATTATGGACATGTTTCAACGTTGATTACCATCTGTTGAATTTTCTGAAAGATTGATATTCAGAGTAATTAGATTTTTTCTACATCGCTTATATCTTAGGAAAAAAGCAAAGAACAAATCTTTGGCCACAGCATGGCTAGTTATAGGTCACTGTGTTCCATGCAACAGACACATAGATTAACTATTGACGTACTGAACTGAATAGAACTTTTGTAGATCAGACTCCTCTTCAGGTTGATATTGATTTTGCTGAAAAATCCTTATCGTACCAATTTCCCGACATTGCTTACTGATATTATTTGTGAGCTTCTGTCATACTGGTTTAATTTCCATCCTGGGCTTATCATAGATGTTTGTATTCCTAGTGATACAAGCGGCCTAGTTTATTTTACGCCAGAAGTATTGTATCACCTTTTCGTCTTCCCAAATTATTTTTTTGTATTCTGTCCATGTTTAATTAAGTATTCCAAATTCCTATATATGCACACTGGGTTTCAGCCGGCGTCAGAGACATGAAACAAACATTATTCCAGTGATACTCTTAGCCACCAAAGGAGATCGTATAAAGACAATCAAGACACGTAATCAAGACGGCATTTTAATCCATCAAATTACACTACCTTGGCTTCACGAAGATTTGAGGATACATGTCTGGTTAACTCTACCATGCACAGCTTCTCTTCAAATTTCCAACTATAAGTGTCATCTAGTTCCAATAACTAGTGGCAAGTTTGACTAATACCGCCGTTCTCGGATACATGAAGTTTATTAAGAGCATAGTATTATCCGCAAGAAGTACATCATATAAGGAAAACCTCATAATTGAAAAAATTAGAAAATAATCTGATTATTCTAGTGACATTTGAAGCCGATAATTTTGCCATAGATATTGAGATATTCTAGGGACATCTTCCTTTATTTAAATAATCTCAAATCTTTTCATTGTCATGTAGATACTCTTACTTGGTAAAACTCTTCCTTCCTGCAGATAAAATAATTATGTATTTAACACACAATTTTTTATAGAGGCGCGTTTCGATTTATACTTAAATCATCAAGCTCTGAAAGTCCGACGATTATTTCAATATAATTCGAAACACGACACTGTAAGAAAAAAATCGTGAAACTGTGTTAAATACATAATTATTTTGTTTCCGTTTTAAGTATGTTTGTTATATCTACTGTCGTTTCTGGGAACGTTTCCTGTATATCTAAGTACCTTTTTTCTTCTGAAAGCGTGTATGCGTGTGATGGCGACAATAAAGGAAAGGCTAAGTGATTTTGACCATTTAGTCGGTCATCAGTACCGTAAACGTCATAATTATGACATACATAGTCATACTCGGCACTAACCTTGGTATATTTTTTCATGTAGATTGTAGATGCTCTTACTCGGTGAAACTCTTCCATCTCATAGATAAAAAGTTGTGTAATTATCACACAGTTTCACAAATAAAGCTCTTTCTTTTAGTGACGATGATTTTAATAATAATCGAAACGCGTCACTAAAAGAAAGAGTTTTATTTGTGAAATTGCGTGATAATTACACAACTATTTATCTACATGTTGGTATATTTTGTTATTCGATAATTATTGAAAAACATTACGCTGTACAATCAAATAATATTTTGAAGGAATGGTTTGTCAATTAGATACTCTTAATACACATGAGAATGAATTGTATAAAAAACGAACTGCGACTGAGCCAGCTGAACCAGCATGAGATTTTTATCTGTAAATTGAAGTTAATTGGTACCCTTCCCATATACCATGAAATGTGCAGCTGATGTAATGCAGGCTTACACACGATTATTAAATGGAATAACGTTGTAATTCTGTAACTAATGATTTAATATGACACTCGCAGTTGAAGGACTTTCCGGATATAAACATAAAAAGGAATCGATTCCTGGCCCCTATGGAAAGACTGTATATCTGCCAATATAAAAGGACACAATAACATAATACAGAAGCAAATCAAAACGGCTGCTCTAAACTAATCTGACATAGTGATAATTCGCTGGAGAATCAAATAAAAAAGTCATCCTTGAACGATTACTTTCATTACTAGTAGCCAAACACTTTACTTGGGTTAAACAACTGATCGCTTACTGAAAAGTAGGACATTACTTACAGGAAGTAATGTTTATATTAATTGTACATTACTAGTATGAATTTATATTTGTCATATATTTTACAAGAACGATTGATGCATCAGCAACCACATGCACTAAAAAGTTTTACTACTGGCCAAACCACTAATTTTTTAAAACTAAAAGTGTATACCTAGTTATTGCCTTCATATAAATGTCGTGTGGCATCAACCTTATCATTTAGCAACGTTTGCTAACTGTTAGTAGTAGTTACGACTGGATCTTTTCCCATTCCTATGAGTTACAAGGGTATGTTCAACCAATAGTGGCCTGTGAGAATCCCTACCAACAGGAGGAGTGACTCATTTTTCCTGTTCAGCAGCCACAGCACCCGACGTCTGTCGGGGCCTCCTATGAACCTCTTGACCTGCCTGGAGTCATCTCTCTCCAACCATGCATTCGCCACTTCATTATATGCCCAACCATCTAGGGCATTATTGACCTGAGTTCTGCCAATATCCACCATGGGTTCGGGACTAATTCATGAGCTCTTTGCTCCCGTTTTGCCAAGCAATCTGCACTGTATCCAGGGTTGTAAACTGTTAGAATGACATTTCAAGGTTATATCAAACATCATCAGGCTGTTAGGGATAAGACCCTTGTCCTTATTCATTGTTTATTTTGGTTGTTTATTTCCTTCGCTATCTCTAGGCCTTCGTGATCGTCTAGCCTCTTGCAGCTTACAACACTATAAACTAATGTCTGCCTTCTGACAGGTAACAAACGTAGATAAATGTTATGGTTAGTAGTATACGGCATCACAAAGACAATACCTTAGAATAATTTCTTAGTTTTAATTTTCCCCTGAAGATGCTAACGTAGTTGAAGGAACATGTGTTTTAACTGTATTGTTTGGAATTTCACAAATTTATGTGGAAGAAAATATACATCATATCATTATCATAACTTGTAAAATAAACTTTTCTTAACTTTTTGTATAATAATTCTCGTTTCACCAGTTATGAAAAGAAATCCCATTCAAAACTGTAATTAGTTTGGAATGTGTCACTTTACATGTGAATATTAGAAAAACATGGTTTTACATCTCATTTACTTGGCAAGAAACAAACGTCTCAGTCATATTTTATGCAATAATGTCAACTGAATCGGTTGGAAACCCAACCAACATACATATATTGATCTGAATGTTTCTTTTCCGCTATCCTTCGTCCTCTTGAATTTCAGTCATGGCTACACAAATCCTTACCGCAAAAGCACTTCCGAAGCAAATGTGAGCCGCGATTTATCTTCACTGCAAAACGCTCAACGAAAAAATCTCAACATGCCGCCCTCGGCACCATCAAACTGATTAGAACATTATAAAAACATGCTGCTTTCGATCCACAATTTATCTTCTTTCGCGCCCGAAAATGCAAAATTACAGAATACTGAATGGTGAACCGTGTCAGTGTAACTTGTCTGCTATGCTTATTATATGTCGCTTAAGATGTTACTCAATAACAAGTCGTAATTATAAAGAAGTTTTTAAAAAAATGTTAAGGTATCTCATAGATCTTTGTTCCGATTATTGTTTAAATTTGGCAGCATGGTTCATTACAATAAAACGATAATTCAGCTTGGACTAGAAGATGATAATATTTTCCATGACATCTCGAGGGACAGTTTCACGAATAATATGCTTAAAATATATTTATATCTTTTTCGGATCAATAAGTGGTAAAAACTTTTCTGTCTCTTGATATGTATTCACATTTTATTTAATTTGATAGGAAGATAATTAAAACCACTTAATTTCACGTCGGTGACAAAAAAAAATTGTGAATTTAGCTGCTGAATCCGAAAAAATGTTTTGAAGGCCATTGGCATAGGTATATTTTTTTGTCAATATTATTCATAAGACTCCGCCCGCCCCCGAGACGGACCACCACTGTAAGTCATAATTATCTTCTCAACTGCTGCACATAATTATCATTACAAGTAAATTTTTTAGCCAAATTTGATACTTTATAATACCTAAAATACTGAACGGATTTAAAAAAGGAAATCGGATTTCGGAAGGTCTATTCATCGTCTTTTCAATCACTGACAGCTACTTCTTAAGTAGTAGTAGTGAAGTCATGCATTTTGAAAAAGATCACTGGCGCCCTATTTTGTAAGAAGACCACGGTGATGTTTTTTGGACGTTTTCAGGATTTTGTGAACATCTACTAGGGTTTCCTAAAAAAATCCTTAGAAAAATTAAAACTTTCCGTTCTACACCAATTTTCTCTGTTTTATAAAGTTAATTTACTCTTTGCAGATAAATCTATATCTGTCCTCCAAGGATGCCGAATAAGAATCTAGTGAACAAGTTTAGAGGAACCTCAAGTTCAAACCGGAAAGCTAATGGAAATCAAAATTTGCGAGAACGCGAGACGCTATTGTACGTGAATGGAGTAACAATTCCCCAAAGCTTGATTGCCAGACTTGTAGACTATATGCCCGAGAGAGTTAGGGATGTTAAAGTTTTGAACGCTATTTTTTTCGAAAACCATAGAAGATATTCGTAAAATCCCATAAACGTCTCGATATATGGTCAATATATATCAAAGTCCAAAAAATATCACCGTGATCTTCCAACAAAATGGAGAACCAGTTTTTTCCAAAATGTATGAGATTGCGTTTTACACTGTATTAAAACCCCCCGCTCAAAATTTAAGAAGCTTGACTAAAGAGACGATGGAGCTTTTGCTTAAGCCAGGAAGAAGCGACTTTTACTCGTACTAGTATAGTATACAATGGGCGAACATTCTAAGACATACATGTTTGTAGCGATCAACGTTTGCAGTGGAGAGTACATATCAAATTTTTCCCCGGTTACTCCAAAAATTATCTTCTGCCTCAACGTCAAATATGGTTTCCATTGAAACCTAGCCCGGCTCATCAGAAATCCAGCTAACTGAACATATATCCCGCGGCATGCGGCTCCCTTCATGGTGTCAATCGCGGTAAGCTTAAGCTGGGATTATCCTTCGGCAATCACACCGCCATTGTCTGTGGTGTGAACTAAAAGCTGTCTTACCCATTACAAATCGAATCCGGATACTCGCACCGAATAGGGAAGCCCCCTGTTCTTTTTCAGGTCGAATCATGTGCAAACATGTGGTGGGCCATGTTATGAATGTGTAATAACGTTATAAGGAAAGTTTCATCCACACGTGCTTGTTTCAGGAGTACTGTTCTGGTCAAAAATGCTCCCAGATTTTTAATTGTACATTATAACAAGATTAATAGCTATAAATGCCCCTTAAGGGGCAACTATTTTATATTGCGCACTTCAAGGTTAATATAAATAGACATTTATCATCTTGCAACGCTTCTGGAACGCGACAGGGTTCCTGCCTTTGCGAGAGGTTATCCATATAAAAAAATTGACGATCTTTATTTTTGGGGAACATTGATTACATTTTCCCTTAAAATATACCCAACTTGTTTGAGTCATATTCTACTGATGAATCGAGTTTGTAAATACAGATTCTTTGACTTTCGTCTTGCAATTGTTATCTTTTGTATAGTAAATAAGATAAAGGTTCAATAAAACCAGGTTTAAAAGAGCTATATTAACAATGTGATAATGTGATATGTGATAAGTACCCGTGATCCATATCCCTGTGTATTATGTATCTATACCAATTACATTGTTTTTCTATATCATTACAACCTATGTAAATTTTCCATTGTCATAACATTAATCAATCAGTCAGATAAAAACAAATCTCTCTCTGTGACTGAAATATACAATTTGATAGAATATCAGTATTCATACATGAAGAATGCCTTCAATTTGATATTGCATATGATATTTCTCGCAGCATCATCTTCATATCACTTTACACAGCAATAAAAAAGTAATAATCTAGACTAGCAAGCAGTAATCTACGTCCCATTAAGCACATGGCCATCATACTAAATCGTCAGAGGCTCTTTTTGTTTCAAGAGCAATTTCGGGGACCGACTGATTTACCAGCATCGATTGGCCAAAAGATTCAATAACCGGAAGAATAAAGAACGGTGTTAGCTCAGTCATAATGGATTTGCAGCAGAAAAAATAATTCTTAGCGATAGCAGCAGCCTGTCCCGTGGCTATTAAATCTTGTAACTCAATTTACGGTGGCGGATCTACTGAGTTTGTCAAAGTAGTCCATGAACTACTTAGTAATTTCAACAGCTATAAGAATACACTTATCCATTCCTCCCAGACCTTCTCATATTTGGTGCCGACGGGACTCGAACCCATGTCTACAGCATCTGTGCTGACGGCGTAGCCTCTGACCCACAGCACCACGGTGACCAGACGAACTAAGGTGCCCTGTAGGGTGCGCACTCATTGACGCCATTCTGAATCTGTCTCACTCCAATAACACACCAATCTAAAGAATAACCCGTTCAACCAGTAATCCTCTCGCTATTAAGATGAGCATGCATACTTGTATCCGCTGTACAAAGTCGCGTAGTGTTAGCACATATGAAATAGTCATCCAGTGATCATCACCATTCAAGTAATCTCTTGGAGAGGACAGAAAAAGATAAATATGCACGTTTCCCAAGATTTTGATCATCTATTGAAGATAGTCAAAATATTTTCTTGTAAACTAAAATTTTACAGTGGTGACGTGGGACACCAGACTATCGGCCAGATGCCTCGATATTGCAATTGAAGACCATTATTGCAAATTCCCGGTACCCTTCAGCCCCCAGTCTGTCCTCTCCTTGTGATTAATTAAAAATTCTCAAATCTGAATAAGAGTGTCCATCTGCTTAACGCCATATTTTCCTAATTCGACTGGTCCACATCCCGATTTCTGTGCAGATTTAATAACCGGAAATATCGGTTCAACCAACAGAAGTCCTCTGATTGCCGCCGACTTGATTGTTTTTATAATGTTTCTGTTTTCTCTTCCGCCTCATCCCCATTACGAACGTCTCAAGAGACGTGACGCTTCTTTTATATTCGTTCTCGTCATTTACATATACATCATTCTCTATCTTGCCATGAAAGGAGGTATATGAAGGTGCTGGAATTGAAACTGGGAAATCATTTAGGATACCAGGGGATTATTGATATTTAATCTACAAGGAACAGAAGTAAGACCTAGATCATTGCAAGCCGGTCGTTATAGTTCATCCATTCAATCTAGAAGAAAGTTTTTCGCCTCAATAGGTGAGGGAAGTCGTGATAAATTTTAAAATCCAGATATAACGTTTTCTGGATTTCTCTTGATATTTAAATCACGAAAAAACATGTCACTCATTTCCGTCGCTGTGTCATCTGTCTATTGTCTGTCTTGAGTCGTTTATCTGCCATCTGGTTTGGCTGATAATCTTAGTCCCTCTGCAACTCTGGAAGTACCTACATGGTTTTTCTCAGCGTTTATAAAAGACGTTCTATCATATAGAATGATTTGTATCCGGTTAAAGTTCGTACTTGTTAGACCTAAACGAATCCTCAGAAAAAAATCTAATACGTTTTACCATATTCCTTGAGTTTCTGATCATTTTTGAACGTATAAAAAGCATCTTTAAGTAAACTTAATGTTTCAGTAGTTTCCAAACTTCTTTTTTACACATCTCAATACTTTCTGATCAGTTCAGGACATAGAGGCATTGTTAATATGTCTCACAATTAAATCATTTTTATAAATATATTTTTTCTATTAATTGTTGACGTCGATTGTCCTACTCACTTGTTAAACTCAGTTATCGTTCAAAATATTTTATCATACATTTTTTTAATAACTATGGACTAGACAATACATCTAATTTCAAGTGTCACAAATTTAATCCATTTAGGTTTCACGTTGTAAGATGTTAGGCATAGTTAACTTTTCTACTAAGGGGGACTAATTTATTCGTACTTTATTTCAGCTAGGACTGCTACAGATTACTGCATTATAACGGCATAAAGAAGAAACCTGTGAACATGTAACAAGTTAAGTTTGTATAGATTCCAAAAAGGTTGAGTCCGCAAACAAAGTCTTTAACCGCGCAAAAACTGTCGGATGTTCAGGAAAAGTCAAGAATTTCTGATGTTTTTTTTTATTGATTATCAATAACTTTACAATCAGTGCTCCGATTTTCAAAAAAAATATCAATCCCGTCCCCATAAAAATCGATGTAGCGGCTACTGAGATCACACAATCGTAATGGAACATAATCTCAACTATACGCCCACATCGGGATGTTATGATATACACCTCGAAATTAAAATAGTTGCTAAACCGAATACTAGAAGTTCTGTTTTTGAATAGTGACGTATGATTTATATATCACTTACAGCAGTACATCCCTTTTGAAGAACACATTGCATTTGACGTTTGTCATAACTCATAACTGACACCAAATTCACGTAGGCAAAAAGCAACAAAGTTGAAACTTGATTTTAGGGTTGCAGCCGATGGACCACATGGAGGTGCAATCAGGTTTGAGAAAAGAAAATTTATGTGATGAGGACTAGTTAATACATACATACAAGTCGTAGCCTTCGTAAGCAAATACTATTATTAATTATTAGTGAAGCAGGGTAATTAATAGGTTTATTCATCAATTTATTGACTATATATTAATAGCTCGAGGCAGGAATATATTCTGAGATTTTTATTTAAAACTTACAATGACTATACAATAAAAGGTTTCACTACTTCAACTCAATTGGTGAACACATTTTTTTCACGACAATTGGTTGACGTATATTATATTATTATCATGACCATAGATGTTAATGAAACCGACCAGTTTCGGTGCACATTTCCTAGTGTGTATGGAGCTCGGTATCTCCAGTTTCTCCTCGAATGCGTACATGGGATGCTGGAATACCAGCCTTAAAAATTATTCACCAGCCTTAAAACTTAACAGAACAATTTACCATTGCTTTGAACTTCACTTCAGTTGGATAATTTTCCATTGAGAGAAAAACCAAGCCCGTTGGGAACACGAGAACACTATGGAACTAAAAAGCAAAAGAAAAAAATTGGTGTGAAGGTGTATAAAAACATTTTGGAATCTGATGGAGTACTTTGAAAATGTCTTTTGTCTCTGATTCCTTGAAAAAATTGATCCCTTTTCAATAACCTCCTTCCTCGAGGCGCCTATCGCAGGTGTGAAATTTTTCCTTGCATCCCATTTCTGAATTCAACCAGCGTACACACGGACGGTTACGGGGGTTCAAGCTCTTACCCCTCCACCCCCATGGGGCTTATACTCGGAAACAAGACCCGTTAATTAAGTTCCATTGAAAAGCTAGTCTAATCCCAACAGCCACATAATTGTGGATCCAAATATCAAAATACAAGGAAGAAATCAACAATGAATAAATTATAGTTTAAAAAAACACGCTTTCTTAGTTGATTGGACTGGAAAGTAAAAAATAATTCTTTCAATATAAGAATTAAAAAAATTAAAGAGAAAATTTATATCATTGCCAAAAGCGTATACGGTGCTCGATATCATAAGTTATAATTTCTTACTAGTTCTATTTCAAATCGCAGAGTTAGTGTACAAATGTAGTACAAAGCAACCCGCGGTTCTACCACAATGACATTTTCTCACACATCAATTTATTCTTATATTAAGAATTATTTTTTACTGTTAGTTTAACTATAAATGCGTATTTATTCGTTTTTTTAAACTATAATTTATTTGAAACCCATTTAAAATGTGGTATGGTTTAATTAAAACATTAATTGATCAATATGTTTTCATTTAGAAAAAAAATGTTTTAAACATTTAAATATAATAAAACAGGTTTTTTACCAACCCTGGTATATACCTGCCCAGTTCCACCAACTCCTCTTCCTCCTTCTACCTTGCCTTTTATTATTAGTTGCAAGATACGATCATATATTTGGTTTGATCGACATTTATATTCAAAGCCATATTTTCAACCTATTTCATTGCGACAATTCGGCAGATGCTGGAGATCTTGCAGATTATCGTATAAAATTAGGCATCTGCATACCTGCTCCAGTTTTCTGCAAATAGATGCAACGTATACCATTCACAGTCTCTAACTTATACCTGGCTAACGTTTCGATCTGAAGAAGTCAATAATTTCAGGTTTATGTAATCATTCAATTAATCAGTGAATTCCCTTACGGCTTCCAAGTTGTTATGCGATTTTAATAAAAAAATTATTGAAAATACGGGCTTATATTGATGACAACAATCCACGTGAAAATTTGGTAGATATTGCAGATTGAACTCATATACCCCCCCCCCTGTAGTCTACTAATCCTACAAGATCTAATTTCTAGTAGTAGCAAGTCACCCACCAACATGTCTTCACAAAATGACTTCAATGCGCTGCAGATTGGAGTATTGAAATTTCCTGTAATCGACTTCCGCCCATTTGGAATGTATTCATTTTCGTTCCTGTTGAGGTTAATTCCGATTATCCTTCCAAACCTTAATATTTAAACCAGTCAGCTTTCGTCCGTTATCTACGTGCAAAATCACACAGCACGCCACACGAATATCCCGATGGTACCCCACGTCTGCGTCCGCACTACAACCACCAACCCTTTATGATATTATGCACTCCGGACAAATTGGAAAATGCAATTTCATTACTGACCATTGTAGCTACGCATATAATCTGAAAATTGATTGTTAGTCAGAATGCAAATCGTCGACTGCTAATCGCGTTCTCTTGATTATGGCCGCACTGCACGACCTGCGAATGGGTCATAAAATGGGCGAGTTTGGTTGGGTCACGTCTAGATGACGGGAAGTCTTGCTTGATTACTCTATGGCTTGACTGTATCCACATGTTGAAAGTGTAAGACACTATAAATTATTCTCTCCCGCCATTTTTAATGGATTTTGTAACAGTGAGAACTAGTAAAATTTACATAACAATTCCGAGTATTAATAATTATCAGAAAACATTGTCACCAGTGGGGATCGAACCCAGAACCACTTGCATTTTAGGCAGACGCCTTACCGTTGGGCCATGACGAACTGGTCAGACAGAATGGCAAATACGCTATGGAAGGTACATCCCGCCGCACAATTCTTATTCCCAATTGCGCGGGGGATGTATTTGCCATTCTGTCTGACCAGTTCGTCATGGCCCAACTGTAAGGCTCCTGCCTAGAATGCCGGAGGTTGTGGGGTTAATCCTCACTGACAACAAATTTATTTTTCTGATTTTTCAAATTATTATGAGTTGTCCACTTACGGATTGCAGTGTAATCCTATAAAACTTACCATATAGCACAAAAATATTGTTTCCTAAAAAACTTTATGAAAATTGAGGATATGAGAAAATAAATCCCAACATAATTTAGTAACTCCAAATTTGCTATAAATCCGTAATTCTTTCAGCTTTTGTGTTAGAAGTAATCCAACTCACCTTCAGTGAGAAAATCAAAGATACGGCAATTTTGCTTTTCAAAAAATAAATTAACACCGTTAATTGTAAGTCCTTTTTCAGTCCAACTTTGATAGCATTTTGTGCCTGAATTGCGAAGCTTTTGCATTTGGAAAAAACTATCTCCACTGACATTTAGTGAGTAAATCAATGATACGGTCATTGTGCTGTTTTATAGATAAATTTGATCGAATAGTTTAACCTCATCAATTAAAATTGTTTCTTTAGTGAAATACTGAATAGACGCTACCTAAACGTGTACAATAGAATGAATAAGGAATATTAATATGAAGATTTATTTATGTAATGTCGTTAAAAAGTTTGATATGTAACCTCTTAAATGTATCCTGTGGTTGATTCTCTTAGTCATTATATTTTCCACTGATTGAAAGCACATACGATTCACTGAAATAACATTTCGCCTACCTCTGCAGCCTTTTTCAAATTACAAAATATCATTTTTTGTATAGTAAATGACGTTGCTCCCATTCCACTCTACGTCTCGTTTTCCAAACGTAGTCAGGTAAGCGCGCAAAGGCTTATAAGGGGCTCTCTCCCAAGTCAGGGCCCCAAATTGAGACCGGATGCATGAGCAGCGCTCCTCAGTTTCCCAAGAGATGATTTTTCGTCTTGTTTGAACAAATTTGATTTTTCAACCTGAAATTTATTCAAGATTTAGATTTTTGGCGATTTCAAAATGTCCACTTTTGATACCTATGTCAAGTCGGAAAACAGCTTCCCCTCTTATTTTTGGACTGGATTTAAAATTTTCTGCTGAAGCCCGCGGTGTTGTCAGATTTGCCCTCCAATGTTTCGTTCTCCGATATTATTTGTGTAAGTGCATATGCGAAGGAGAAGGCTCCGGAATCTATTTCTTTCAAAAATGACAAACACTTGTTTTCTGGGTAATTTTGAGATGCTTATCACGAATCTGGCCTTCCTCTACTGCAATCGAACGTGCGGGGACTCGAGAAGCTACCAGGAGAGCCAGAAGGACAGTTTCACGTTAGGCTTTTTTTACTATCATTTTCAGATTCAGCGCCCTCAAATATGTAGGTGTATCGATGATTTTCCGAATCCGTGGTCTATCGGTGATTTTTTTCTAGCAAGAAGCTGAAAAATTGACGAATAAATTTAGGACTACAAGATACATTTTTTTGAATAGTCAATCCCCATCCCCATACTCAAGGGTGGCATTAGAAGTGCACATAGGGTAGACATCTCCAAGTTGTATAGCACAAGAAAAAACTGTAGGAATTTTTCAATATGACGAATAATCGTAAAATCAAAATATATTTGCTAGATGCCCCGAAAAATCTCCCCCATATGTCATTTTTCCATAACACAACTCCACCTAAAGAGTAATTCCTGTAATCCAGCGTGAAGTGCCAAGTCCGTGTTGGCTAACAATCCGCCTGCACGTACGTATATATTCCATAACAATGATTAGCAGATAATTATAGAGGTTGAATAGGGTGTGCTATGGGCGAACACCCCTGGGGCATTACGCGACTCATACGTCCGGAGCGGTACGAATCATTGCACCCCGTTACGGATCGGTTACCCTACAGGCGCGCTGTGACATCTGTGACTTCTCAAAATTCTCTTGCGAGGGTACCATGGCCCACCACTTGGATCAAATCGCACGCTCTATATGATTCGTCATAAGAATCACAGCTAACATAATAGTAATATAGTCATAGTATTTATAGTATCAAAAAAGAGAAAATATGAATATGTATAATGGGTAATATAATTATTTGTCCTCATTGAATTATTGAAATTATATGGATGAATGTTGACGAAACACACACACACACACTTAAATATAAATACACTTAACCGTTGAAATTTTATGTTGATTTCAAATCTGCCTGCAGCTTTACAACTGACGTTTATTAAAAATTAGTGTAAACATTATTTTTTTACACAAACACCCTTTCATTGTATCTTACCGACCCCAAACCATTATATTATAAGACAAATATGGATAAGCCAGACTATAATACGGAGCTAGCTGATTATTTTGGCGTAACAATGACTTTAAGATGTACTAACGTATAGAAATTCTGACTCGGCTGGCTACATACATGATCAGCATGATCAGCGGACGAAAATCTTAAATCAAAAATAGTGCCTGAGATAGCTTTGTTTGAGAAGTTAGCTCAAGATTATTCAATTGAATGAGCTTATAGGGGAGCTGCCTTTATATAGTGTGATTTATGATCACTATTTTGATTTCATTCAGTATGTCCTTTCCTCTGACACTAAGCACAAAACTCATCTAAAACTCTCTTAATATTACTGTGATTCAGAGGGAGCCCTGTCGGATAGGGTAATTGAAGTGTCATCAGCGAACATGGTGATATGACCGCATGAAATGCTCTCAGGCAAGTCATCTACATAAAGTGAGAAGAGCAGTGATACAGAGCCCAGGGGCTCGCCTTACTCTACTTCCTCTGTTTTTGATCTTTACCATTCGCCTTTAAAGATCACACACCCACAGATTCTAATTTAGTTTTCCGAATATAACTGTCGACTGAATCAAATGTGTTGGAATGCACTGCATCAATTCAGAGAAAGCTACAAAGGTTTTTGGTCCTTACTACATAGAAGGACCAATAAGTACCAGACAGATGTCATGTAGACAGATAGACAAACATGGACAATAGACAGAGCCAAGAAAACGAATGACATAAGTTTTGGTTATGTACCCCATGTCAAGGTGAAATCTCGAATCAAAATTTTTTCGCGATTTCAATACTTCTCCCGCCTATTGACGTGGGAAATAAAATTGCATCAAATAGACTAATATTGTTTTTCCCACCTATTGCTATAAATGCATTATCAAATCAGACTTTGTAGCAGTCATATGGTGCATAAAACATAAAAAGATTATAATAACTACCAAAGCCTAGTCCCTGACATTAACTATTGAACCTATATGTGGTTGTGTGACGAAAATATATCTGAATTAAATATTGTATAGGTAGGGCAGTTTCTCAATTGATTTTACCACAAACTCACAAAGATTATTCGAAATTTCACACACTTCAGACTAAAAAGTATAAATAAAATTTATATCAAAGAATTTGAGACGCATACATTAGATAATAGCAATAATTGCGTGTAATAATTTTTCTAATGAATGTTAATATTACTCGCTTTTTATGTCCAACTTTTGTTTCTATATTTTTTCTTCTGCATGATTTTCATATGGGAGTCGTGAGTCGTATTCTAGCAGAATTTGGGTAAACATTGATTATTTATCATATTATAATAATAAGTAGAAACGATAGAAGAATCCCTAATCACGTATAACCATCCCCCTAATACGCAGAAAGCAAAGTGCATTGATAATATAATTTCTCATTTTTATAGTGCTGTCGCAAGAAGAAAAAATGTACCCCAACTACATGATGTCTCAATTCATCCTGTGTATATAAGTAACTACAAATTACCCCTTACTCAGTTTGTCCAGCATTCGTTCCTATATTAATCGTTATTAAATTGATTTATAGGCGTTGTGTTCCCTTACGCAAGATTAATTGGCTGTTTTATTACCGTTTTTGTTTGTTCAGCATTAATGTTTTATGGCGTTTCTATTTTTCGAGGAAACATACAGATATGGTGGTAGACCTAGCTTTTCGATCAATACGTATAACAATAGAATTCTATTGAACATTTTTACGAGAATAACCGACCTTAAATCCTTTTGTCAGATACCTAATTTAAAGTTTTCGGAAAGGGAAGAAATTGAAATGATGTTTTTACTATCAAAGTTACTTTTACTAAAATATATTACTGTCCTGACTATGTTACTGAATACATAAAAGCTGATTATACCTGTGTCATTTTTTCAGCCCCCTGGCTGGGTTCAAATATTAATATAAATTAAATTGTAATTAAATAGTTCCTATAGGATTGTCTAGAAATCGTCTGATAATTAACTATATAAAACGGTAATGATTGCCTTCCTTAATAGATATACGAAGTTGCTGACACAGCCATTCAACATAAATTGAGAGATTGAAATTGACAAAACTTACTTGGAAGTGAATTGAATCCATTTTTGACTTATCATAAACAAATTTATTATGGTTGCTATAAACCCGACTATTTACTGCATATATATATATATATATATATATATATATATATATATATATATATATATATATATGTATATATATATATATATATATGTGTGTGTGTGTGTGTGTGTGTGTGTGTATGGAATCTCGGAGAAGGCAAATGAAAAGTAATAGTTATTTGAATTTTGAGTCTCAAGAGAAAGCATCTTTGTAGATTTTTAATAAAACTTTTTGTAGGGGTTGTAATCACGCTAGGCTCCAAATTATTTGTGTATTAGCTACTTGATCGTTCATCTTTTACATTAAAAATGGCATATTTCTGTCTCTCAACCCCTCAACTCCTGCTAGACATATGAAAAAGGTATTTTCACCGCGCCATCAATCAAAAAACATCCGTGAAAACTTTCCAAGCACAGAACTCGATCATTCGCTCTGAACAAACGGAGGAAGATACCTTGTATTTACCTTAGCTTTTGGCTCTGTATTTTGGTTTCTCTACATGCCGAATTTAAATGGAGCACTGTTTGAAAGTTTTTATTTTCTTAAATGCGAGCGCCGCGAGTGTGCATCTACATAAAACCGTTTGATGTCAGATAAGCGGCGCGGCAGCCCCAGCGCGAAACAGATGGCGAAATGACAGGGGTGGCCTACTAGGATCTAGAATTTTACCACAAAATGGAATCCATCACATACACTTTAAACCACTATAAACCTTACAAAAATCCGCAATTCGAGAAAACTGACCCACGCACAGTAGGCTGAAATCTCTAATTTCTCGGCAAAACAAATCAGTAAAATACTAATCTGCAAGCGTCGCGCATGTTGGCGCTGCCCATTGACAACTTACGAATTCCATGACCCAACACTTAAACTGCCTTGAAGCCGCGACAGATCCGATTTATGAAATCTATGAACCGGTGAAATGATTCCCGGTTCTTCGGAAACACTGTTTAAGATGTACCATTATCTTGGCTCATTCATTTCAAAAGCTGACTACTGATATTGGGTATATCGCAGACCTGCTACAGACATGCATGTTTCTTCTTTAGCCTAGACTAGTCAATACCTGGCGGTCAAACTGTAGAGAGCAATTGGGATGTATATACGTAAGCCAGTCAAGGGTGTGATAGAGGCATCATTCAACTGTCGCGAACGGAGCGCTGCCCATTGGCAGCTTACGGAGTCAAGGTCCCAACACTTGGACTGCCTTGATGAGTGTCAATGTTGCTATTACACCCTTGACTGGTTTACGTATATACCACCCAATCGCTTTTTACAGTTAAACCGCCAGGCTATACTGACGAGTATAGGTTAAAGATGAAACGTGCATGTCCATAGCAGATCTAATGCATAGTGGAGAGCATACACCTGAAACCTAGAAATTTATTGTATAAAGTATAGTTATATCTTGTCTTCTGGTTCTTGATTTCAGAAATGACATCAAAATGCAAAAGTTCAAAATAGCGGACTCAAAATGGAAGTTCTTTTGAAAAAATTGGTTTGATGGACTGAAATTACACGTGAGGAAGTTTCAGAGATCGATAGTTTCAAGAATAATCTAACAAATGCGGAATTCAATATTAAGGACGCAAAATGGCGGTCTTTTTGTACAAATTAGTTTGGCGGGCTGAAATTGAGTCATAGTGGGTTTTCGAAGTCGCTGATTTCGAAAATGATCTCAAATAGATGAAATTCTGAATGGCGGATACAAAACGGCGGAGGGTTTTTTCCATATTTTGGTTTGACGAACTGAAATTAAGTCTAAGGGACTTGCAACGGAAAAAGCCGTCTGTATAGCACGAATATGTAGGATTCCGAAGCCCTGTCTTGTGCATAACAAAAATTTACAATACTATTATCTTATAGTCTTAATTTGGCAGGATCTATTGGAATCACAAATGTTTTCGAATTTTCAAATTATTTAATATGAAAGTGATTAAAGTCCCAAATACACGCATCGTATTTCATAAAATTGGTTTTCTGTTGGCATTTTTGGCACAGGATCCCTCTGATTGTTTTATAATTGGCTAAATATGACAATTTTCGAACATCGTATGTCAATTTAATGTAATCCGCCTCTGTAAGAAGCAGAAAAATACGCCAGCGGCAGCAAGCAGCTCGTCGTTGCTGCTCTGAGTCGCATTTACATCGTTAAAGGGGTTGTAATCGGGGGGATGGCGCATATCCCAAGTTTTGTCTTTGTGATCTCGCTCAAAATATTTATATTTCGGAAGCTGGGATCATTGTTGTGCAAAGGGGTGTCAAGGATAGTAGCCGCCTGCCCTGAGGGTGCCTATAACAATTTGAGGTTTTCACTCCTAAAATGCGATTGCTTATGTTGTTACACTGAATGTTCCATTAGTTTACCGACATTTAGCTCCAAGTATCGCGCAGAGTGGCGCTGTGTATTGAGATCTTTAAGAAATCAAGGTCTCAATAACTTAGCATGTGGTGTACATCTGTCATCATGTTGAACTTATTTATTTTGGCTTTCTAGTAGTTAAACAAATATAAAAGTAGATTGACATACCAATAACATTTTTGTATAATAAATTATAAATGACCTAATATTTGTGTAACGAAGAGTTTTTATTCCCCAAACACGTCTGAGAAATTCTATAATTTGTTTATTAATTCATAGAAAACATTCATGTGAGAAATGGAAAAATGATGAACAATGTTTTATTTTCTGTGTATAAGGAACACGTCATAGAAATATAAAAAGATGGACTAATCTCATTACCGCCTACAATTTGTATTGACCCAAACAAAAAATGTTGCTTTAGCAGATGGTTACAATGTCAGAATAGTTTGTCATCATGTGCTTAGAAACAAGAATAGTAAATAATTCGTGAAAAAATGATAAAGCGAAAAATATGTATATTGTTAATCACATATTTTATATTCATATACTTTTGTTCAACATAGATTTCATATTCATATATTTCATATCCAAAATGAGTTTTTACGTGAAAAAGTAACTAAAAACGTACCTAGTCTATAAATTTTTTAAGCTTCCATCTCCAAACAGGAGGTAACTTATTTAAATTCATTTCGAATATTACTTTTTCAATTTTAAGAAAGTAAGGCGATACAGATTTATTACATTTTACATCATTTCAAGATCAATGTGAACTATGTGAAGACATTTATCCCTCTCGCAACGCTTCCTAGGCACGATAGGCTTTCATTATTTTGTAATACGAGTAGGTTATCTAAAAAATCCCATAAACTTCATACGAAATTATTGACTTGATACAAAAGGTGCAGTGAAACCATATGTAAATTTTTCATAATGTAAATGAATGACGACGTCTTAATTAATCATATCAATTAATTGCTTCCATCGGACCCAATTTGACACATTCGTCTTCATAAATATTCATCCACGTTCAAAAACCATGAGAGTAAGAAGTAAAAGTTCATGGTGCAAATTATTTTAATCTGGAAATGCGCAAATTTGAAAATTTGCTCCAATTTAACTAATTTAGTCGGATGTATATGATGTAGGTGGGATGCGAAGCGTGAGAAACTGATTCGTGTTAGTCACTGTTCTAATTGACGTTTATCATGATTTCGACAATCTTTTCTAGGGAAACATATAATTTACGGTATGCTGCTTGGTATTTTTTTACAAACAAGGGAATTCAGAGAAGGTGCTTCACAAATTATGTTTCTTTTGGTATGGGAAATAGCTATGTGTTTTATCATTGAGAGGTTCGTTAGAAATTCAGAACTTTATTTAGAGTAGCTTAGAATTCTCCATACGCGAATCTATAATTATCTTAGAATCACCTATCGTACTGGAATGATTTAGAAATTATTTCTATAGTTTATTCCAGTATTATTTCAACGCTCACTACCATTATTGTCTCAAAGGCCCTACCAAAGCGAAAAATTGCTCAGATTCTATCATCTATATGGATTTTCATATAATTTACATCAAAAGAAAATAAGGTAGCTTAGGAAACTTTTATAATCAATTCAGAATCTAGATCTCCGATCTAACAAAGCACTTCAGAACCAGTTGGAAAACATTCATTTGTTGGAGAAACATCATACTAAAAGCTCCAAATTTTAAATCAGATTTGTTGGAACGCTATAATGGATTTGCGCAAAATCAGTTCGCAACCATTCTGACCTTTTATTGGAACTAATTTGTTCTTTATTTTGGATAAAAATTTTGAAAATGTCAACACTAAGATTCCCAATTAAAACTCTTTTTCTTATGTCGTTTTTATATGTCATATTATCATAATCAGTCTGTGAGATTTGACTATTTACAAAGGCTAACCAAATTACTTGACAATTAGCTAAGTTCTATCATAAATACAAAATAAACAAAAAGATATGCAGTTTCAATACCCAACTTTTTACCTGAACGCTCAGTTCCTTGACAAAATTCAAAAAACTTTTTTTTAGCATCTATTTCCATGAATTGTCAAAGGAAGTATTAAGATTGCACAATTTTTTGGATCAAGTTAAAAAGTTCTTGGACATTTTCCGATTCATCATGCAACTAGTTTCCATAATATGTCTATGTCTCGATCAATTTATCTGTCGGTCTATGTGCAACGCATTTAACACGCGTTGTATCAATATCCGCCGCATATATTCTAATTACATTTGGACAAAACCACACTGCAGATCGATAATAGGTAATGCTACTTTTTCTTTTTGGAAAACGATTTCACACCTTATCAATGTAGATTGTATATACTCTTACTTGGTGCAACTCTTCCATCATGCAGAAAAATAATTGTGTATTAACAAATAAAATTCGCTTTTTTCAGTGACGTGTTTCGACAGTCTGAGGATGATTTAAATATAAATCGAAATGCATCACTGCAAGAAAGAGTTTTATTTGTGAAACTGTGTGTTACATACATAATTATTTTATCTACATTACTGATGTGCTTTTAGAGGACAGAAAATCTTGGAAACATTTATCTATTCAACCAGTTTTAATTCAAAAGCGTCTGGCGATCTGGATTCTTGACACTGCCACTGTAACCAACAAATTGCATGAATATCATTGGATTAGGTTTATTTTTATTTATTTCACGTATTAGTGAATTAATATTAAGGCATTTTTTTTCTGATTTGCCTCATTTTATCGTACCTTGTGAAATAAACTTCTTCTTTACTACAATGTTTTATTTTTTACAAATAATTATGAGAGTTAATACCTTTCTGAAACGTCATCAGCCTTGACATATGTCACGTTTCATGCCAAAATTAGAAAAACGTTATTATGTAACAGCCAGTATTTGTGGAAGTGTGAATTGTGTAAGCAGATGTTGTGTTTGACCCTACTATGCTGATAGTCGAATAATATTTGGACTCAAAAATATTAGCATTCCACTTATTCATGATGCTGAGCTAGATTTAAGACAGAGCTGGAGAATATGCCCAACGGGCTCATTTTCATGGGATCAATCTTCAAACACCTACAAAATGTTAGAATAACAAATAGCGATCCCAAAAATTCAAACAACACGCTTTAGATCGTAAACAAGAAGACTGAGCAACGAGAAAAGGGAATCCGTGGAAATCTTAGCTATAGCCGAGGTTTGTTCTGTAACGGTGTGAACTGCACCAGCTGGTGGTTTCTTTCCCTGTTCGCACTCTCGGACAGGAGCACTAAAGACCCGTCCTCTCGTCGGCAGATTTATTGCTATTACCACGGTTTTACTGTTTCACGCCTGCCTAACGACCCACTTCAAAAAGTATATTGTTGTTTTATAGGCACCTGGAAGTGCTACAGCCAGAAATTGAGAATAATTTGTTAAATATTCCAGATTCAAGAAACTTGTTTGAATGATCATGTTCTCCTGTCGACAAACCATTACACGGACGTGGCCTTTCCTAAAAGTTGGGTGATTTTTTACTTTAGTATAAAAGTTTTGGAACTCAAACGCCTTAGCCGCCAGTGATGTCAAGTGAAGAATAGATAATCCCTATTTTAATTTGTTGAAACAATGATTAGCCCCTAGGAAATTTACTACCACTAAAAACTATTCTCAAATTTGAATGATCACATATTTATATAGGTAAAAGCACATACAGGAATTATATGTAATAAACAAGTGGATCAACTAGCAAAGGCAAACATTACACAAGGAGAGGAATTTCCCACTTCTCTAACAATGTAGGAACGGTTAAAATTGACTCGGAATGTCTTTACTAGGAAATGGGCTGAAAGATATGACAATTATTGTATGAATAATCCAACTATATATACGCTACTAGAACCTAAAATCATAAGTAACTATTGGTATGAAAATTACAACTACTCACGTAATCATATCAAAACTATAACAAGGATGAAATTCGGGCATGCGTGCTACCCAGCCCACTTATACAAGATCAAGGTCCTTAGTAGTAATCTGTGTGAGGCTTGTGGAGATAATGCCGACTTAGACCATATCATCTTGTACTGCTCCAAATACCGAAGTCAGGCATCTAAATTTAAAGAAAGGCTGCTACAATTAAAGGTTCCTCAACCATACAATATTATGTTCAATAACAACAAGATCTTTTATATATTATTCTTATTTTTTATAGAGTCCAAAATTCGGTTGTAAATAGGATTCGTCTTGTTACCCCGGTGACTTTGCTCTGTAATTCATACCTATCTAACCGTGGTCTAACCTGTGATTGTTTATTAAAATGCCCTGATCGACCCCTGGGCGAGAAGCGTGTGTCCTATCAGATGCTTATGTTTGAAAAATAAAAAATCACGATACTTAGAAAACTCATACAATGATTATACATTGATTAATTTCCTTCATTACCACTGGACCAACATTTCTCCCCTCAATCTGCATATTTTAGACGTGTACAATATGATGTAACTCAAGTATATAAAAGATTGTATAATCTGTTCGATCCTGTTAACATGTCCTATATCTCATCCACCATATGATCATACTATTAATTAGCTTTTATTTCATTCAACTATAACCAAACAGCATCGTATTAGCCCACTATGACATACTTGACGTACCCTCTATACACTGGAAGTATGCAGGTGGAAATAAGTATATGATATTTAACGATCTCAGAAAGTTAGTCCATATTCTGAGATGCGATAACAAGTGCTAAAGTATATACTAGCCATGACAGGGTGGTATTTAGTTGGTTTGATAGTGACTATCTGATTGTCGGCAAATAATGATTGCCTGAAAACTTTACCTTAGTTCGTTGGGCTATTCTTACCCTACTTTATACTTCATTTTATCGTATTAGTTACAATAAAGTGATTGATATTGTATACTTAGATAAGCCATGGTATGACACTCTTGGGGGTATTTATAGGTGAATAAAATAAAATTGAGTCAAGTAGGTTTACTCATTACTTGTTGCTGTAAGGATACCATTTTCCGTTCTCAAATATGACTTTGATATAATAAACTTATTAAGAGATTCTTGATGTGAAGAATATATCTAAATGAGAGTAAAGACATATTATCTGTTTCTTAATCTAATGTCTTTCTTTTACATAGTACCAACGGCGAAGCTTCGCTTGAATGGCTTCTCTACTTAATCGGTCAAACTTAACTGAAAACTTAGTCTATCTTACATTATAATATACCTACTGGAATTTGAAATGAGCAGCAACACAATTTTATATGATAATAAAATTCCACAATTATTATTTTCACAAAATACCGGAAAAACGAGAATGAAATAATATCCTATACTTTGAAAATAAGTACTCATGACTCTGAACTCTGTCGTGACTATCGGAGAAAGAGAAAGTAGTTCTTCAAATCAAATTTGAAATGCTTACTATTCGAAATGCTTTTTTCATATAACTGCCCAAAGCATTAAACTGCTTCGGCCTCTGGTATGAGAAAGCGCGTTGAAACATGGCTGTCCGATGTCTTGGAATGGTTAAAACATCGATATCCCTTACAGGCCTAGCATCTTGGACATACGTTAAACATAAACAACATCCAGGTTTCGATGGTTCGAGGTTCAAATGAGGTAGCTGAAGGAAAATTATGTAGCATTTTTCATTCCAATTATGAGAAGTTGAAAGATATTCAGGGAAATGAAACATCAGTTGTTGATTCTCCCAATTTTAAATTGCTGAAATATAAATAAAATTGCTCCAACGTTGCTGCCATTCACAGTATCATATATATTTATATGCGTGATTCTATTTTCTCAGTCCGACGCTGAACCTCCAAAGTCCAAAGTGCTAATTTTTTACAGTCGTTAGTCGTTGAGCTTACACACTACTAACACTGATGACTGATGTGAATCACTATTGTTTGCCATTTGTAAACCGCTGGTGATGTCATCGAATTACGCTACAGAGGATGATCTCGATCTGTGCGGGTGAATAGATCGTGTGAATCTCATGAAGATTTACGCTGGCAGATGGCTGTAATTGGCCGCGTTAATGACATCTTAATTAACCATGATACTATCTAGCTGGCTGAGAGATGCTCTCGTCTGGCGACAGTTCATTGATAAAAAGTTTTCTTGAATCTAGGACCTCCACACCTAGCCTAGTCAATAGAGCTGAAAGATGTTTTGTAATTATTTAAACAGCAAACTATCTACACTATGCCTTCTAAGATAGCGTATAGAGTTATAGACGAATAATACTTAAAATATATCCATACTTAGAATTCGCTTTTTCATGGAATATCGCAATTACAGAAAGCAGATCCATAGTGCTGAATTCTGGATTCATCGAGGAATCTTGAGAGTTTTCTGGTTTAATCAGGTCACCAACGATGAGTTCCCTAGGAGAATGTATTGGCAACTAGATCTTATACACAGCATAAAAAATTGAATACTGGAATACTTGGGACATGTCATGATAAACCCTGTCCAATACCGCATTTTGCAATTTTTCCTTCAAGGTTGAGTAGCAAGTAGAAGCAAGGCGGGGACCAGGTATAAAGAGAATATCCTGGATCTCCAGCTTACGGAAGTGGTTTGACCTTTCTTTGACCATTGAACTGCAGCCAGTATCCGGAAAAAAAAATATAAAACTTTCTTCCTATTCCTTTTACCCAAAGTATTAATCTATACTGTATATATACATATATATATATATATATATATATATATATATATATATATATATATATATATATATATATGTATATATACTATAACGTACAATATATTTACATTATATTTAGTATAATGGAGGACAGACCTACATTCCGAATACATGTTTTATGGAGTAACATCTAGTGTACGAAGGTGTCCCAATAATAGATAGAGTACATCCAAAATAGTCCAGAGAGCTCAACATTTATGGTTAGTTCATCTACGTCAAATTAGAGGCAGGTAGGCGGTGCCACTATATGACAAACGTCAACGACGTTGCTATCGTTTATCGTAGAACTTCCTCTTATTTAAATTTATCGGTTATGGTGTTGGTGGCAGTAGCTAGAAATGAGGTTGATATTGAGTCCGGACCTGTAGTATGATGGGCGCAGGTGGCAAAAGTGTGAGCTTTTATCGAAAGTGCAATCGGGCGCTGTGCTGCAAGTCCACTTTCGTTAAATCACCGACGAACTTTAATCTGATATCTCTGCTCCGACGTCGTCGGCCTAATTCGCTTCCGTTCCTTTCCGGTTACACTTCCATATGTCTGTGCGCCCCGGTTTTATTTCTGATTAAATTCCTTTTAAGAAGAAATGTGTTCAAATGGACGCTCATCCGCCAGAAGAAAAATTATTATAGGGTGCATTTTTTTTGAAAAACGGTATAAAGCCAGCCAAATTCTCACACTCTGGTTTTCCATACCAGTGCTACATCACCGTGTAGCGAACTGATTGATTGAGTCATTAAGCGAGTGGACGATCATTGCATCGTTCTATTTTTCTTCCACGTTTAGCACCTATGTCCTGTTAATGTATTTTTCCATGGCCATCTTATCATCTGGAATCTTATCGAGAAAAATTACAAAGCTGTATGGATGAAAGTATCAAGTTCCTCTTATACAATTTGGTCTTAAAATCTTCAATACCTTGAATATCATGCATCAGACACTGCAACATATTTGTAGTCAATCAAAGGTACTTTCTGAACCGAATCTCGTCGTAGAGACTAATAGTACTAATATGAACATTCCTCGTTTTCTCACATTTTTAACATGTTATTTGTTGAATATCTGTAATGAATGTAGTTCTATTCCTACATTTCCTCCTCGTGCTTTTCGGATCTTTTTCTATAATTGTTCCTATTTATTTATAGTTCCCATGAAAGTATTGATATTCTACAAAGAATTTTTGCATATTCAACACATTGTATTATTTTTATTTTCTTCCTTAAAGTTTTTGACCATACGTATGAAAAAGAAGATAGATTATTTTTATCTTTAGTTCATAAGTCTCTAATTTATAATTATTGGAATATTTTGTTTTTACTATCTATAAGCTAAACAAAATAAATGGCGGAGTAATAAATATAGAGTACACCTACCTATATTGCATATCAACAATTCACATGACACGTAAGAAGTAATCTACAGCGTCCCGGAAATATCAAATATCATTAAATATCATTCAATATGAAGGCGTAGGCCCTCATAAAAGGATCGAATAGCCCTACCATTTTTTTTCGGGCTACGCCCCTAATTCGCTGATGCTCGACCCCCGAAAAGCGTGTTGATTGAACAAAATGTGTCATTTCATAACTGGTTACGTAAATAGCTGTTGTCTGAATTCTCACTTCATTTTAGAAATGAAACTAATTATTTCAAACGCTAAGACTGAAAACTGATGCTTCCTTTGTGCAATGGAAGCATTCTATCTAAGAACGAACTGATATTTTTTCGGGAGGTTGAATTTACGAGTTACTGTTAGTTCACAGCATGTACCGAGTTAACATACTTGACGATCTTTCAAACATCATGGCAGCATGGCAAGTGTCAATTGCAATTTAAGTCTAGCGCGATAAATCAAGCTGTAAATACAGAGAGAAAGGAACTGTAATAGCCAAGGAGACAACAACAATTTCCAGGCAATCATTTATATAACGCTCGAATTTTCCCGAAGAAGCTTAGACAGTACTTATGGTGAAGGTGCAAGTTAACCAAATATGAGTACTCCACGGATAATTAAAAAATAAGCAAAGTCTAATGTTGCATACGTAAGGGTTATAAGTTTGCAGAATAACACGCAGTTAGATCGCTGTCCTTAAACCAGTTCATGTTTTGACATTGAACGCATATACCGACACGTGTTCGGGGCAGGTTGTTTTGCGATGCCGACAAAGGGTCAGCTAACTCAACCAAACAAGCAGAACAAGTGGTAGGCTAGTAGTTTGCGAAGAGTGGAAGAGGTAGAGGCGACAGAAACCATAGGTCGTCATGTTTTAAGACATGTGGCGTATCATATCCAAACTTTTTTATAACCCAGTAATGATATTTTCTAGTTCAGATTGTAAATACTTATTCCATGTCCAGTTTGTAATTACATCTTTTTGTGTTCAGCACTTATCATGGAGAGTTCAATATTAAGACCTAGAATACAATATAAACTGAAAATTGATAAATATCAAAAGTATCATTTATATTAAATGCTACATTTAAAACTGAACGCTACAACTATTTCATTATAAAAAATCAGATAAAAACTTTGTAAGTGATAATCAAGCCTTGGAAATTTAATCCCTTTTCAATTTTTCACCTGTCTTTGCTCCAGTAAACAGCTTGCCAACCATCTGCCGATAACCCTGTAGATCATAGGTTCTGGATATGGGTGATAACGCCCCCTTGTGGGCGTTTGGGAATTTCAGGAGGCAGAAGGAAACTCCCAGAAAATTAGAGAGCATTCATACCCTATTAGGGGGCGGAGAAGCCTAGAAACTCTGGCTCAATAGTTCTTACAAGGCCAGTCAAATTAAGCGAGTAGAGAGGTTTTTGTTTTGCTCTTGAGATTATTTTGAAATTGAATTCGCTCTTCAGGTTATTCGTAGGGGCGAGTTATATCCACAGGGGGGACGCAAATCATGAAACGTACTGGTCGCCACAGTAAGGGGCGGGACATTTTGAAAAACTTGATAGCAAGTAAAAGGATTGCGGTGATATGAAAATATTCTCAGAGCTAGCGGTGAGCAAGATGAGGTTGAGAACCTATGCTGTAGATGTTAATTCGAAAAATCTGTCACCATCTCTTGAGCTATAACAACTGCTACTCTGTAAATAAAAACATATATACAGTCAATTGAGGTGGCGCCTATACGGGTATTCACACTATTCACTCAGTCAGTCGCTGGCGGGAGGTGCCTTTTTATGAATGACGTCATCTACTGTTCCGGTTGGGAAGTCTGTAGTTACTATACTCGGTCTATCAAAAATCTAATAAAGTGATTTGAGCTGTGCTTGGAATGAATAACAACTATATTCCTAACTATGAATAACATCTAATTCAATCTTCAGCTTCGCAGATGACAGCACCCACTACATTCGTATCACTATACCTATACTACCATACTACATAAAATCAGGCAAGCCACTATCATCCTGATTGATAATAAAGCAATTATTGAATGGGGATCTAGAGATAGAAGGAATTGATTGAAGACTCAGAAAACTACTCCGACAAAGATTGTCTGCCAACCGCGGAGATGGAGGATGCCCCATATCCAAATCATAAATCTGTAGCAAACAAGAAAATATAGGGTTATCTCCTTTGCATTTTATCTTTCCAAAAATATCTCGTGCTTTAAATATTTTTGGATCAAATAGATGAACTGATGCGCGTGGAATCGTCAACCGATAATTAAAGTCAGATGTTAAGAAATGGCTCGGCTAGATGAATCGCCCATGCGTTATAATCATGAACGCGTCTACTAGCCATTTTTGCAAAATTTAATTAAACCACAAATATATTCAGTTTTATAACTAAGTAGTGTGATGTTTGTAACAAAGTGGTAAAAAACGAGGATGATCGTTTGATGTGTGAGCAATGTGTAGTGTGGAAACATCGAAAGTGTATTGGAATGGACAACAAAAACCTATTTTAAATTATCAGAAAGTAAAGGTGGTTGAAACTGCTAGGCTTGTATTGATGATAATAAACAAAGTTAAGTAGCAATGTCGGCGCAGCTGAACGATATCATAAACAAACTGTATGAAATGGACAAGAAATACGATAGCCTTCTTCAGAAATATAGTGAACAAGTAAAAATTAATGAAACACTACAGCATGAGGTTACAGCGAAAAAAAAATGAACTCAATAAGGCTGAACAAAAACAGCTGATTAATAATATAATTATTTATACAATTCCTTTTGCTGAAAATGAGAGTTCTAACGAAATTGTCAAAAACATTGGGCAATTTCTGCAAATACCAACTAATCAATTTAAATTTGAGTGTTATCGACTAGGCAAGGATAGTAGTAGTGGTAACAAAAAGTTTCTCCCAATCAGGGTAATTTTTGAGAAGGCTGAGATGAAAGATCTTTTTATAAAGTCATCAAAGAGGTTTCAACTAAAATGTCAAAGTATAGGCTTCTAGTAACACCATCTTCCTGAACCATGACCTAACAAAAAATAACCTGGAACTTTTGAAAAAGGCTCAGACATTCAGAAAGGAAAATCAATACAAGTTTCTATGGATCAAGAATGGTAACATACTGCTTCGTAAAGAAGAAAGTTATTATGGTAGAAACGGAACAAGATATTACAAATTTAGCTATAGGAAACTAGAAGTGATCTATATGAACATTCAAAGTATAAGAAACAAACTGGACGAAAAACAATGTTTTGTGATCAACAATCCAGTCAGGGGTTAATGATTTGCTTAACCATCCAACTAATGAGATTGGCTTCAACAACTTAAAATTAACAGCAATTTACAAGCCCCCTTCATATAGTGTGGATGATTTCTTGAATTATTTTGAAAATTTCTTTATCAAATATCCGCAGAATCACATTATAATAGGTGAGTTCAACATTAATATGCTGGATGCACATAATAGTACTGTAAAAAGTTATAAGAGTATAATAGCAATACATAACTATTCTATAAAAAATTCTTTAACCCTATGTGATGCAACTCGAATTACTGCAAACACATCTACTATCATTGATCATGCTATACCATGTTATCAAAATAAAAATTTATGTTCAGTGTCTGTAAAAAATAATTCGCTATCCGATCATAATAGATTACATCTAAAGATCAAACAAAAAAATGTAATACACAAGAAAAAATGTAGTTATGAAAAATTAATTATAAACCATAAAAAAATTGCTTCAAATGGTTAAAGAACGTGATAAATTATTATATGATAGAAAACAGGCAAATAGGGTTGATGCTGAAAACGAGTTTAGGTCAGCAAAAAACGGTAAACAATAAAATAAAGTGTTTGAAAAATAGGTATAAGTGGAATGAAACAGGCATAAGTGCATTAAAATTAACAATACAATTATAACAGATCAAAATCTTATAGCTAACTCAATAAATAACCATTTTACTAATATAGGTAAAACTATAGTACAAGAAGTTAATTCAGCAATAAACGTAAATGCGATAAATACTGACAATGATCTCAGTTTTAGGGAAATTATATGTGATTACAATTTAGATATAGCCTTGTGTGATGAGGAAGAGGTGAAAAACATTATCACGGATCTAAAAAGAAACTCAGCACCTGGTCACGACCACGTAACTATAAATGATATACTGAATCTTAGAGACACAATAATCCCAATTTTATTGAAATCAATAAATAACGTTTTAATAAATGGTTCATTTCCCAAAGAACTGAAAATATGTAAAGTAACTCCAATTTATAACCCGAGTCTTAGTGAAGATATGAACGATTATCGACCAATCTCTGTAATATCTACACTGTCAAAGATTTTATAAAATATAATTAAAAATAGATTGCTCTCTCATATTATGCATTTTAATTTGCTAGATGATTACCAATATGGATTTATACATAATAAGTTGTAAGTGCTGTTTTTATAGATTTAAAGAAAGCATTTGATGTAGTAAGTGTAGAGATTTTACTAGCTAAATTGAAAAAAAAGGTTTCAGTGGAACAGTATATAATTTGATGGAATCTCATCTTTTAAACAGACAACAGTATGTAAAAATCGATAAACATGTCAGTGAACAGATATGTACTTATGGTGTCCCCCAGGGCTCGGTCTTCGGACCAATCTTATACATACTGTATGTTCTAAATCTAAAATTAGCAGGTTTGAGAGCTCGCTACTTTGCATTCGCAGATGATACTGTTCTTGTTTATGAGGGTGAACACGATCTAGAGACGCTCATAAATAATGATCTTAATGTCTATTTTAAATGGCTTTTATATAACAAATTAAAATTAAATACCGATAAAACAAAATTTGTGATTTTTAAACAAAAAATAGGCTTGTTGAGATTCCTAATATAAAAATAGATAATGTAAGCATCTAAATTCAATTCAATACTTAGGATACATACTTGATGAACATTTGAATTCTGGGGAACATCTTGATTATATCAAAAGTTTGATTTCGGACTTCCATTGTCTATAAAATTTTGAGTATCACGACGTGATACACCTGAAGACGATTGAAGATAGCACATCAATCGAAACGTCGTGATACTCAAAATTTTATAGACAATGGAAGTCCGAAATCAAACTTTTGATAAATCCACCTTGTCTACAAGTTTCAAACAACATCTTGATTATATATCACACAAAGTAAGTCCTAGGAGTAGATTGTTGTGTAAATGTAGAAATTACCTGAGCTACCAAAGTAAAGTAAATGTATATAATGCATATTTTCTATCTCATTTTAGATATATGTTACATGTATGGGGTACCTGCGGTGTGGTTAGATTTAACGCTATGCAAGTTTTACAAAACAAAATCCTAAAAATTCTATTTTGATATGAGTGGTTGACACCTACACAGGACTAAATTTTAATGGAGACATTCACATCCATGAGACAAAGCTACAAAACAACATATATCAGGAGAATGTAAGAAGTAATATTGGACTTACTTATCCAATGTATCAGGCAATAAGTAAATATTACCGCTTACCAAGTAATATTAAAAACACAACGATTTATAATAATTTTTTTCAAAACCTAAAAAACATTTAAAATTGTAACACATATTTTGTAAGATTTCCTATTGTTGTTTTTATTATTATATCCTTATTAAAACTGAACTATCCATATAATGTATTTATAGAGACTGTTAATGCCGGTTGTTGTCGCACTTATAATTTGTACATTATTATCTACTATTTCCGATACCAGTGTTTAATACACTACTTAGAAAATTCAAACAACTTAAGCAACTGTACGATTTTCTCTGATCAATAATTTTATTCAAAAAAAAACGACGAGAGTCACGCTGAAAGTCTTTTGATATTCCTAATCTGTACAAGTTTAAACAAGTTTGAGCACGCAGCTATTTTGTCTAAAGTTGTAAGTGCTCACACGCAAAGGCAGCGTTTGTATCGTTCATTAGTTGCCTTGCCACGGTCTCTAATGCATCTAAGTCCGTCCACTGCGGTTACTCCGGAAACTGTAAAAGCTCTGCAAAATATGGTAAAAAAATATCCACTTATAACCTACACCAAGAATGAGGCTTGTCTGGGGATTGGATTGGTAGCGGTCCGAAAGATCATTCATGATCACCTTCGCCTAAGGAAGTGGTGTTCCAGATGGGTGCCACATTTGTTGACCAGTGAGCAAAAAGCAACAAAGGTTGATTGGGCTAAGTTTATGCTTAAAAAATTTGATAATTGACACAGTAGAAACACTTTTAATATCGTAACCAGAAACAAAACATGGTTATATCATTATGATCCCGAAACTAAACAGCAGTCATTAGTTTGAAAGTGAGCAGCCTCCAACAAAAATTCGTCGCTCCAAGAGTGTTGGAAAGAAAATGGTCGCATATTTTTTTTTCTAAAAGTGGATACATCACAACGGTTGCCTTGGAAAATCAAAGGACAATTACTTCTGAATGGTAAATAACCAAATGTGTTCCTGTAGTCTTCCAAGTACTATGCAAGAGCCGTCCAAAGACTGATCTGCGGGGTATTCAATGGCACCATGACAACGCACCCGCCCACAGCGCCGCTAGAACACTCGATTTTTTTGCTGAACAGGGTGTCGAACTGTTGCCTCACCCACTTTATTATCTGGACCTAGCTCCGTGCGACATCTTCCCTAAGATTAAAGAAAAGTTACGAGGTCGCCATTTTTCCACCGAAAAAGAGGCAATCGCTGCATTTGAGGAGGAAATTAGCAACCTTTCAAAAGAAAGTTGGTACAAGAATTTGACAATTGGTTTAACCAAATGCGTAAATATATTGAGCTAAGGGGAGAATATGTTGAAAAATCAGAATAAATTTTTTTTTAAAAACCTTGTAGTTTTTCTGTATCTAAAAACTTTCAGCGTGACCCTTGTATTTACAAAAAATGCATCAGTCAGCACTTAAATGATCGCTGGAATCTTATAACATATTCAAAAGATTACTCTATCTCCAGTGGTCGGTCCATTATTGGAAACATCTTTTGAAATTCTATTTATCTTCTTTAATCAATAATTAAATTATGAAGAAACTAATACACATATTGGAGTCCCGCTCATTGCATTCCAAGCATGAATGCTCCAGAATTTTTGAAATATATTGTTGTTAACATACATCGATATTCTCAGGTCAAGCTATGCATGTAAATATAGCAATATTTTACACTACCATGCCTCTGAAAATTTGATTTTCGATTTCTTGTTTATAAAATGTTTATTATAATCTCTAATTTTTGCTCTATCGCTTTGTACCAGATCACTCACATTCTCATAGTATATTGAGAAAATTCCTTATAACTCAGTTTTCCTTTTATCATTCATTACATTACGCCCAAACCATGCTATCAATAATATTGTCTGGTGCCCTTACATCCATTCTGAATTTTTATTCGGCTGGTCTGATATCTATCTAGCAAGTGTACATCTATTTATTTATGGATAGTTAACCCACCTTCAAAAATATCTTGCACGTATCAAGACATGTGCTCTAGCTACATGATATTAGCGAAAAATATATCAAGATATACAATATGTTCCTTCTAACGTTTTAACGTAGACCAAATTCGTTGGCCACATGAGACCTAAGTGCGACCAAACATCAGGAAAGTTGATTTCACTAGACATTCCATCATTATACCACATAATGCTGTGCGAATTAGAATAGGCACATTCATCACATCTGTGGAAGTTAAATTCATTCTTCCTGCATGCGAATCGAGCGCATCCTGCATCTAGCTGCGGAACCGATTAGTATGATCGTGCTCCAAATAAGATGATAATCAAGAGATATCATCCTAGGCGCCAATAGAATAACTGACCAAAATTATAAAGGAAACTGATTCTGCAATTTACTACCCACGGCATAGGAGGAACATGACAAAGCTTTTTCGTGTTTAATCTTGTATAGAATTATATTGTGTATGAAGAAAATCACTTCTTTCCGTCGATTTCATTATGCGTCTGCAGTGGCGTATTCCGAGTGGCCTATAAGAGCTATAGCTCAGGATGGCCGATCTTTGGTATGATATTTAAGTAAAAACATCATTTCTGTTATCGATGTTTTATTCGTTGATCCAAAAAAAATGTATCGATTACAAATAATTATTTATCTATCTATAAGAAGGTAGGAACAAAATATTATAACGTTCTTAAATACTGATTTATTTCTACTAGTAACACAACAACTTAAACACTAGTATTAACGATTTCTAGGTCTTAACTATTTGACGGCTGACAACTGACTGACTGCTGTCACTGCTCGATGCTGGAATATATACAGAAAATGCCCATCTCGAATGTTCCATAACCAAATCTAGAACAATCTGCCACATTCGATATGTCTGTTGACAGCTGCACACATGTTCTGGATGATTTGCATACAGGGTGATCTTTTCTTGGCTGCCCTCCGCTGATCTCGTTGCAATATTACTTTTTATCAGTTAACGCCATATTCTGTACTAAATTTAATTGAATGTGATGGCGTAACGAAAATGTTACCAAATTGAATGACTAACCAAGCTATAAGCCAACCGGCCGAGAAACATCAGTATTTTCATGCTATTCTTTCAAAATTTCCCTAGTAATGCTTTCCCCAGCGATAAGATGGGAAAGTATTAATTGTAGTCACAAAAAATTCGAATTCGTGATATTTGATAAACAATATATATATATACACATGTCCATAAAAAAAGAATAGGAAAGAGAACCTAAGTGATACGTATCTCTGCTACTTGGCTTCATTAAGCCAAAATGAACGTGGCTATGACTGGACGGAGTGAGCACATACAGTAATGATATCCTAATGTAGCTCAGCGGCCTGACAGTAGAGAACAAATAGGTCCTTACCTGAAAATAATACTCTTCCACCCTTGTGTAAGAGAGTCATTTTTTCTCTTAGTGCTGCGACAAGTGGCGCTGCCTATTGAAGCCTTTACGAGGTCCATTGGTCTGAACACTTGGCTAATTTGTTCTGCTTCTGTTTTTGCAACTACTACTGCAGATTACTCCACATTACCCAGATAGGGATGACAAATGGTTACAAAAGTACAGTTTGGATGATAAATGAAAGGTGCCTTCGAATAGATTGACTCTGTGTTTTACTGTTATATAATGACCATTCCCAAATATGTACTTAGAGCAGCGTTACCTAAAATGCGTCCACATCATGCTTCCCAAATTCAATCAGAATCGGAACAATACAAGGGCATGCAAACAAACACTATTCGGATTATATCATCCCCAGTAAAAGGAAAAATTTATAATTAGAAAATAAGAAAAAAAGAAAAATTGAGAAACAATTATTCACTCATGGTTAGAAATTCTGAAATATAATTGCTTGTTCAAGTGAACCTAATAGATTAACCATGAATCCATATACTGCTATAGTATTCTGATTCAATGGCTAAGGTAACGGCTTGGATATCCAGATATATGGGCTTGAATCCTGCCACTATGATTTTTTCTCTGATTTTTGAATTTACAAGTTTATATTTACAAGATGTGTTTGTAAACATGTGTCGGTCCAATTGCTCATTTCTATTAGATAAAGATTAAGGTTGGATGAATCAAAAGACGAATTATTCCGAATTTGATACTATCCCTGCAGGTACTTGGATAGTAAAAAGATTCATCACAAACCCTTCTAGAGTTATACCCAATAGAGAAAAATGTTCCTGTCCCCTAAAAGCCAGCAGAGCCTTGCTGCGTTTTCAGTTCATAGGATGCCGTGGGAGAAATCCTAGAGCGTCCAGATGCAGCGGTCATCTATCCTCGCGGGTTGACGTTCCTGGATTATAGGCTGGGGTTTGCCGGAATGTGAATGTGTTTGCCCTATCTCATACATCAGCACCTCGTCTGCTTGCCTGCTACTGACAACATGGGATGTGATATGTGTTGGCCTCACTTACTTTACAAAAAATATTGTCAAGCAAGTTTGTTGTTGGCTACATCAGATGCATATAGGGTTACCATAATTGAAAATAAATACTTCTTGACCATCCTAATAAACTGAAGATTTAATTAAAAATTCAGACGAAATATTACAACTAAAACATTCTTCTCGTTTTGTGCCCGCATGAGTATCAAATTATAAATACTTAGATATTATTTTGACTTCAATATGAAACAGCATATTGAAAAATAAATAAATAGAATAAAATAGCTAGTCTGTGCCTTTTATTACGAATACACATACATTTATGTTAATATATTATAACTTATGACTTAGTGTCTTATGGTAGTGCTCATAGTATTTATCTAAATTTATTACAAATAATGCAAAATGAAGTACATAGCATTGTAAGTAAATATACATCGTTTTAAGAAAAAAAGACATACATTTTTAAAATAGTTTATGTTGGAATCTACATTTCTATTATAACAATCTTCTAGAAAAATATATCTCATCAACTAATAAAACAAGCGAGAGACTTAAAAGAATGGAAAGCAAAGAGAAATGATAGGGACCATTAAAATAAGAAAACTACAGTATCTGAGCCATACAACACGCGGCGGAAGATATAAACTGCTACAATAAATTAATTATGCAGGGAAAAAATCAGGGTAAACGGAGCATCGGGAGAAGAATAATGTCCTTGTTACGTAATCTTAGGGAATGGTTTGGATGCAACTCCAACCAGTTGTTTCGTGCTGCGGTCTCAAAGATACGAATTGGATTGATGATGGTCAACCTTCGTAGCGGAGATGACACGTGATGAAGAAGAATAAGACAAGATTCAATGCAATCCAAATACCAAAATTAGATAAGATTCAATGGATTCAATGGATCAAAACAATATGGGTAGAGAGTATATCAGTTTCAAGTATAGGGAAATTGGAGAGACAAATTGACAAATATGCAATAATTCCAGAAATCTTTCAGCTCTTGTATTTGATAAGTAATAACCGACCTTTAGTGAGTCAATGAAATTTATGACCATTTTGCTCTTTTAAAAATGAATTAAGAGTAGTAACTTTTTCGAATATATTGTCATCATTGCAATTCCTTTTTAGTGCGACACTACAACCATTTTCAAATTCAACATTGTGATCTTTCCAACTCATGCATTTATTTTTGTTCCAATACCTGGCGCATTCATAACAAAACACCAAAATGGCGGACATGTACGCATTTTTCCGGTCATCTCACAATGGTACACAATATAACAAAAACAGAATCCCAAAAATCAACCTAAAAAAATATTTAATCTGCACTAAAGTCGGAGTTGATTCATTTGGCTCTCCAACTAGAAGTGTAATAGGATGTGGACTTGCAGAAGCTGCAGATCGACGATCGTCTCTACCTTTCCCTTTACGCCGCCACTGAAGGTCTTAATTCAGTTGAAATTTCTGAATTGATGCCGGTAAAACCAAACCAACGTCAATTAACGGTCGTCAGACTTGATTCTTGCAAGACATTCATTCTCGGATTTCGGCCATTTTAATTAAAATATTAATCAGGCACTTATTTACCCCGTATAATAACACAAACAGTTGATGGCTCATCAAGCCATAGAGACAATTTAAAAACGGTTTTAATCTAACGAAACCCACATGACTCGGAATCCGATAGACTGACGAACGAGAATTACTTTTTAGTTTCCACTCATTAATTAATTAAGCTTCATTTAGGGGTAACTTTGATACGGAGGACGTCAAATCTCTTATTTTGTTTAATGGCATACTATCTGACTTGATTACAATTATCACGTGATACGGGCACTTTGTTATGGAGCAATTGAGTAGAGGCAGTCCCAGGACACGCAGTGCGATAGATTCGAAATAAAATCTAAGTTTTTTGGTTACACTTACACTACTCACCAACTTGCCAAAATAAACTTTATGTAACAAACCAATAATGAATTAACTTTTATGCTGGCTGTCTCTCTATACAAAAAACGCGCCTAGTTTAGAATTCAGTATAAAAATGGCTCCCAGGGGAGCGCATCTAGCGTTCGAAGCGATTGAGAGACGTGCCTGCATAGCTCAGTTTGCCTAGCGAACAGAACGTTTGCGAAAATATTTGAGAAATCCTAATTACACTGTAATAAATGAACAGACTAATGTCCCAAACTCTGTTTCTTTCATACGTCTGAGTATAACTTCATACTTCCATCAACTTCTTAAATATCTAAAAGTCGTATTTATAGAGGTTCCATAAATCTGAAGGAAGCATTATTGATAAAATTCTATTTGCGAAACAAGACTGCCTTGAAGTCCAAATAGGCCTTAAGGAGCGACCCTATATCTTAAAGAATAATAATATCTTAAGAACATGTTTATTTGGCAGATTGCTGAGTCGAACAAAAGCTGACATTGATCGAAGAAAAAAACGTGTTGACCGGATGGTTTGATGGTTCAATAATGGTGGATGTTGTTACCAAATATAGTATGCACATTCACCATATCCACACTATGGCGACTTTCGTCACAGTAGCTTTCGTAGGGACTAAAACAATTCCAAAGAAAGGTGCCAAATCACTTGCCACTACGAGTAAGTTCATTCCAGGAAGCAGATAAATTGAGTTTGGAATTATTGTCTGGTCGTTAAATATCGAGTAGTAAAGGTACCTCCTACACCACAAACACGGTAAGCTCAAGTGCCAAGACAGTCAAGCAAATGCTGACTTCCTTCAAAACTGTCATCCAGGTAAAAAAGGTGAAGATTCGCTATAATCTCTACCCAGTAGTTTCACTATGTTTTGTATCTCATCACGGGGATGCTTGCAGCATTTCATCGTTGTGAGTAGCATCATGCTAAAATTCGAAGTATCATGTCACATCAAACAATATTGCAAAACAGGTGGGCAACAAAAATGACATATTGCTATATATATATATTAAACATGTGCTTATCCTAGAGTAGAAATATATTTACATTGTAGCATGTTGGCATCCATATATTAACACGAAATAATTTTATATACTTTTAAAGTATTGCAAATCTACCAAGACAAGTCTCAGATACAGAGAATCATCATTTCTAAATTGCTCCTGGATAGTAGTAGGAACAACGTACTCCCTGTTGTCCAAATTTGACGTTGAAATAGAGAATATAACGATGTGTGCAAACGAATCTAAACGTTCATAAAAATACACTTTCACCTATAAGTTTGTTATATTATCACATTGAAGTCCTTGAAGTTCATACTTTTTCCAAACCGATGTTGTGGTTTATCATTAATTTGTGTTTTATTTGAAAAATATACCCTCAAACAAATGGATTTACAAAACTAGAAAAGCAAATGGATGGAGAAAGAGGCAATCTGATAGATGTAGTCATCAATACAAGGCCCTTATGCAGCTCTATGTGTGCTAGCAAAGTCGTAGCTAATGACTTTGGTGCTCAGGGCAAATTCCGTAATTTGCGCCCTTGTGGACATAACTTTCCTGCTCCCCCAAAAAACATTACTGAAACCACTCCCCACACATTTAACCCACGATTTTGCACTCCGTCCACACTGCGCCCCGAGCAACGGCGCTCCTGGCCCTCCATACCTACGCCACTGTGTGCTAGTTCTCAAGACCAGACCTTTTTACGAAGCCTTGGGCACTACCATTGAATAATATATTCTACCTACCTATCCTCCCATCTTCAATATCCTCGTTCTAGATTCTAGCCTCCAGTATACCCCACGACCTAACAGCGATAGAAAAAGTGCGCCAAGGATCCTTCTCGTCACCAAGTTCACACGTTGGGTCATTTACTCCCAATAACATATTGGTTGTGTCTAAAGATATGTCTCTAGCCATGTTCCAACAACAATTTCAAGTGCCTCCTATTATTAACCTTCTAAATGGGCCCTATGATAAATTCCCGTGCTTGACGGAGATGCCTTGAGATGATTTTCCATCTCAGAGAATGCTGGTGCTCCAAACCGCTCTGTTGTTCCTCTGATCCTAAGTGCGAATACCTATAAGGGCGGTTCCAAGCACAAATGTCCTTATTTTGACTTTGGCCTAGCAATAATATCCGCCATTTAATTGTCACGTAACCAAACATGTCCAAGCACCCACATTAATGAGACCCGATACTTTATTGCAACATCATCAAGCTCTTTTATCTCCCATTATAACACCCTCTCACTGGGATGGCAAGACAGGGCATCAACAGCGCAACCAGCTAAACTTCAGTCGGAGAGCTAAAAGTATCTCAGTTTTTCTTTTATTTAAAGGCATGCGGATTCGATGGGCTATGACAGTGATTTGATTACATGGTTGTGATTCTAACGTGAGGACATATATATCACACTGAAGCTGTACAAGAGCTAATAAAAATTTGGTGAGAGAGTGGCAAAAGCGAGGGTAAATAAGACAAATCACCTAAATATAATTCAAACACTTCAACGAAACTGTTGAGATATTGTCCTTTCATCAATGGACAAGAAAAGGGATTCACAATGAATATAGAGAGTATAATCATCTAAACATAAACAGTCGCTGAATGTAAAGAGTTATGTGCTCTTTGATGGGCAAAAATAAATTAAACGGAATTCCTTACATCAAATAAACATAACCGTAAAGTATGAAAGTCTCACATTCAAAATAGCTAAATTTACAATTCAATTTGGACTTATATTTGCAATGAAAGTTGAAAAACTGGACAGAGTAACTTGTTGCTGCTCAAGCAGTAATGTGCTAGAAAGTATAATGTTTTGGAGAAAAACAGGAGCTTACCTGTTTTAGCGATGGAGTCAAACTGTCAATTCAATAAATTTACACAATGTCCTTTTTAAATTACACGCTTTTACACAGAGGTCCGTGGGGAATAAAGTTGACAGGTATTTACTGAAACGTTCTGTATTTCAGTGCTGTATTGCGGTATGGGAATATGAACTATTTCGGTACTTTGCAGAGTCCATATGTGTATCACAAGTTTACTTTTGAATGTGCCAAAACAATATATCTTGTACTGCCGCTAACAACCTGTGCGTGCCTAATTTTTGATCTTAACACCTAACATAACTTGTGTCCCCGTTAATCCTGAGTCAATTTCTCTATCTTTCCTTGTTATTTTGGAATATGATTGCACATATGTATTTTAAATATGTGCGTGTGTGCCATATTTATGGTATGTACGCACAAGCGTATATTGTGTCTGGCTAATGGGACTACGTCCCAGTGCTGATACAAAGAAACACACCAAACATTAAAAAAATATCACAAGGATGATGACTGTTCCTTGCAATAATGTATCATGGAAATAGTGTTCAGATACATGGATCATTAGTGGTGTGACACTCGAAACAAGCTCAATGTAGATATGGTGAAAGTGAACTATGCGATTGGTGTACCTAATTTAAAATTTGCAACGTGAGTTGACATTTACGGTGTAGTTGACGAAAAAATTGCGAAGAGCTGTAACTAGCCATAGCAAATATAAGTTCTAATGTTTACTAAGTATTTTATTGAGTTTACCCTCAGAAAATCCTTCAGATTCAAATAACTTCTTTTTAAAAAATACCTGAAGTGGAAAAAAGAAATCCTCTTCTGAAACCTTTGAATGAGTTGACAGGACGATCGCCCACTTGGTCAGTTTGCACTGTGTGGCATAATATAAACAAGTTCATAAAATAATAATTAAATTCATAAAAAAGCCGAAGCATGGCCGACTCTACTATAACGGCTAGAGTCAGCCATGGTCCATGATCGAAGGAAGTAGCCTTTTTTTCTCTCTGCCAGAAGTGTCAAACCTATCTACTTGTTGACAGCTGTCACTAGTGTCATTTTCTCCCAATCACCCAATTTGTCAGAAGAATTTATCTAGAATCCTAAGTGTCTTTCTAGAATTTTCCGAAATTCTTACAGAGAAACCTGTTAAACCGGGAGGGTCGTGCTCTGATTGTTAGTGTTATCCTAGCTCCAACGTACTTGCTGAAGGATCATAAGGATTACGGGTGTTATAATTTTGGGTGAACTTTCATAACCTTAAAAGGTCGGTCGATATTTTCATTTAATTTTGGAGAAAAAGCTGGATTTATCATTCGTAAACTCCAATCTTACTGCACCATTCTAGCTCACTATTCAAAATATAGGCACTCCAGGTAATCTTGTAATGATCAACATCCTACACTAACAGTTAGAAAATTACTGTTCATGCTAAGCTTATTATTAATTATCTTAAATATGACTTACAACTCCACATGTCCAGCTGATCACTTTGGTAAGGTACTCAGAGTAATCGCTTAATAATAAAAATCCTATACATAGTCATAATCTTGCCTAGTTGCAACTGCCAGAAACAAAACTATTTTATTTTACACAATATTTACAACTACTGGTATGCTTTATACATATCTTGATTTGATTAAGTATATAAAGAATCGGTTTTTCACAATGCAAGTATGTTTTACACGGTCCTTCTCATACAATGCTTGCATTTTGTACAACAGCATTGATCAAAGATTCAAAACCATGCCTCTTCAGAGTTCCAGGAAATGCATAAAAAATCTTCTCCTCCATAGTTGCCTATAATGCAAACATTTATAGCTAAAAAACGTAATCTTTTCAGTTTTTACCTTTTATTTTTTTTTTCTTTCTTTAACAACAACGAAAATTGTATGCAGTCAATGGTTAAGTGTAAGAGTAGCTCTAGCTAAACTTCGCCATTAGCTGCTTCACTGTATATTATAGATTATAGATGTATCTATAATTTATTGAATAAAGACAGTTTATTATTATTATTATTATTTTAACACAACTGAAATGTCTTTAATTTTCAGACAATAGTAAACAGAAATTACCTCATTCCCATTCACTAGTAAGGAAGTAGTTGTAGTAGCAGATAACATTACAACGGACAAATATCAAATTTGAAATTAATATAGTATATGAACACAGGAAACTCTACATTGGTTACATTTGCTATATTTTATTTAATCTTTCATTTAGTATGTTAGAAATTTAGTATTGTAGTGAGCTAAATTGTTTTAATTGCAAGTCATTGCAAAAAATACTTTGTAAATAACCCCTTTTTCATGTTCATGTTAATTCCTCTCCTAGAGATTTTGTTTCAATTTGTTAGCTTCTATAGTATTACTTTAAAGACTTGAATTATTTGTGTATATTTGTAATTGTACAAAAAAATTATTGAGGTTTATACTCAGAACAACAAAAATTTTACTTATGTACAGAATACACCGTAAAGATTAATAATTAAATTTGTGTTTTGTTCTTTTCTTCATAGGTATTATTTGTCTGTGATTCTACTTCTGTACTGTAACCATGGCAAAGTGGGGAGAAGGAGACCCAAGGTGGATTGTTGAAGAAAGGCCTGATGCAACAAATGTTAATAACTGGCACTGGACAGAGAAAAATGCTAGTCCTTGGTCACAGGATAGGATAAAAGAACTATTCAAAGTAAGAAAAACAATTGCATTAGTGTGGAGAACTTTGTCTTATTCTGAAACATCAATGTTTTGGTTTATCCTTTACAATGGACTTTTGTTAGCATTGCAATATAATGAAACAAAATATGTTTTGGATAAAGTTATCACATTCCTACTTTCATCAAAATTGATGATTGATAATTATATGCAAATAATATTATGAATTAATAGAGTAGACTTAGGTTTTATTTTAATCATAGAAGCTTAATTATGAGGAAAATTTACTGTTCTTAATTGATAAGGGCACTACAGAATAACAAATTCAAGATGAATAAGTGAAACTGGCTGAAAATTAGATGTTCTGCATTATGATATCCAGAGTAAAAGGTCTAATTACGACCAATTTTTTCTAATTAGAAATATATTTATCTCCAAATCTGATAGTTTGTAACATCAAATAAGCTATTTGTTGTTTTTATATACCTTAATCATCCCCATCTCACATAGGCAAAAACATTTTGCCTGTATTCAGTATATTTAGGATCTTTCAGTTGAAAAATATCTCCAAACTATAAAAATGAAGCTGAAATTAAATCTTCAGTGTTTTCATTTTATTCAAGGATGTTCCTGTGAAAACTGATGCTGCTGATTTGAAAATCGAAGAGGTAGAAAAAATTGAGGGGGAGGCATCTGCAAATAATAGAAAAGGCAAACTCATATTTTTCTATGAGTGGGACTTAGTTTTAAAATGGAAAGGCAGCCTTAAGGGATCTGATGAACACTATAGCGGAAAAATCAAGATTCCAAACCTGTCAGAAGAAAATGATGTCTCAGAATTAGATGTAAGTATCCAAAAAAATAATTATAAAATTATATATATATTTATAGAAGGAATATTTATACTGAACTTTGGCATTGGTCCCCCATCCAAACCTCATTTGAGCTGAATATTTAAAAAAAAAAGTTGTTTCACTAAAAATTATCCTTTGATTGTTTGAATTTTTCATATTTTACCCTATAAAGTGACATCTTAAAAATTAATTGATGACAACTGCGAAATGTGTTACCTAAGTAATTTTAGAAATTTGTTTAAAGAGATAAAAGTGACTTGAATACTATTAAGTTCTAAGAATACAGAATATACTTTTCAAAATATTTTGAAAATAGGTACTTATTTGAAAGATCAATATTAATCACAAAATTTGAGTTACTACTTTTCCTATAATTGGCCAGAAAAGAAAATGTAAGAATCATGAAATAACAATTTGCTAACTCATAATATATTGTAAAATTGTAAAGTTTAAAGAGCTAACCTCACTGTCAATCAGGTTAGTTAATGTGAGCAAGCTTATAGGTCTGACTTTCATCATTAAAATTTGTTCTACTAACCATGATATGTGAATCCAACAATTTACAGATCCAAGTATCCCTAGAAACAGACGATGAGATAGGTTCCAAACTAAAAAATATAATGATGAAGGAGGGCAAGGAACTGGTAAGATCACAGTTGTCCAAATACATTTCTGGCCTGAAAGAAGAATTCTCAAAAGGTATGATCCTCCCTAAGAAAGGCGAAGTCAAGCCAGACTGTGTGAAAGTGCTAACTAGTGGATTCAATAAGAAAGTTAACATGGAACCTGTTGTAAATAGTGAAAATAAACAAATTGGTATGTTAAGATGAAGAATATGGCAATAAGTTAAGTTTTTGGAAAAATAATTGTAATTTAATTATCACATTTTAAAGCAATTGTGTCTCTGGTTGGAACAATCATGATATATAATATAAAGGAACATTTTTTGATATAATGTAGGTTTAACAACTAATTCTTTTTAGGACTAAAGATTGACACATGTACCATTAAACAGACACAGAAGTTCCAATGCACAGCACAAGAGTTTTATGATGCTCTAACAAGACCAGAACTGGTAACCGCATTCACAAGGGGGGAAGTGCAACTGGAATCAACTGTGGGTGGCAAATTCTCCTTGTTTGGTGACAACATTAGCGGAAAATTCGAAGAGTTAGTGCCAGCAAAAAAGATTGTGAAGCAGTGGAGGTACAAACAGTGGCCTACAGGGCATTATTCTACAGTAATGATTAATATAAACCAGAAGGTTAGTAGATATTATTTGATATTTAATAATCACATAGTTGCCCTCTAGAGTAATAACGCATGTGCTAAAACATCCATAACCATAACAGAATCAATTTTTTTTTGCAATATATCTGGAATTCTAGTTGGATATCAAATAAATCTCATTATTATTATTATTTCACGATTTAGAGCCCTATGGTAGGTATTTGTCTGGTTTATTGAATGTTGATTGTGTCCATAATTATTTATACTGAATTCTGGGACTTACCTGTATGTTTAGAAATGTTTGTTGGATATATAAATAAATCCAAAAGAACTCATTCTTTAGATATAATATTAGTATGTTCTCAAAAGTCTATATTGGAGGATTGAATAATATCTGATGGAAATGTTGTTGTCCATTGCAATAACCTTCTCTTTATATTTTCAGGATGACCACACAGAAGTATCCTTAGAACAAGTAGGAGTGCCTAAGGCCGAAATGGATATAACGAAAGAGAACTGGCAGCGTTATTATTGGGATGCTATGAAGCAAACCTTTGGCTTTGGAGCATTCTTCACATAGGAACACTGTAACGTTTGTTTAGCAAAGGACAATTTGATTACACTTCTGCTAATATTCTTCAGTTGTTTTGCTGTCTGTGATTGCAATGTCTTAACTTTTATCTCTCTTTTGCAGGTCACTCTTTTTCTATCAAAAGTTTGATTTCGGACTTCCATTGTCTATAAAATTTTGAGTATCACGACGTTTCAATTGAAGCTGGCATATCAATCGAAACGTCGTGATACTCAAAATTTTATAGACAATGGAAGTCCGAAATCAAACTTTTGATAAATCCACCTTGTCTACAAGTTTCAAACTCTTTTTCTATGTTGCATAGTCATCCATTTTGAAAAGTCGAAACAATTAATTTTATTACTTGTGGCAAAAATGCACAACAAACAATGGTAAAAGTTACACATAAAGGGAAAAGTGTTTTGCATTTAGACATAATTTGTGTAGCCCTAGATTTGAAGCTGCCAGAGGCACAGAAATACTTGCTGCTTAATTTGCCTTAAACAAAAGCACATAAATGAGGAAGAATTTAGCAAATAATAAACCTATACACTAAAATGCAAAATCATCAATTTTACTTGTTCAGCACTGCCAGCATGTGACCATTCACTTTCTGTGTACCAACTACAACTTTTAAGTCATCCTTGTCTTGTATCTCGTTCATTTATAACAAGATACACTTTAAATACTAGGCATTACCATTATTTGCAAGACAGCAAAATATAGGAATGATACTATCATATGTTCATAAAGGGTATTTATTTATTGTCATTGGCATTTAGGCAGTGTTCAGTCAAATAGATTTTCGTTATGACAATTCTGAAGGGTTTTTCATAACTATGAAATGTTGCATTTTTTATTTATTTACAGAGTTGAAAACTTAGCCATCATCCTAATGTATGAAATTGCTGTACATTTATTATAATGATCAAAAGATCAAGTAGTTGTATTTTTTAAGTTGGAGAATATAATTTTTCAATGGAGAATAAATCTGAATTTTATTTACTGGCCCCATATGGATTTTCTTGTCAATCTTTTATAATTATAACCACATGTTTTACCAAACTTTTACAGATTTTAATTCAACAGCCTTTTTCTAAAAGATATTACAATACATACTTAAAATTATTACATCAATATTATAGATATAGATTAAAAAAAGATTGGAATACATGAATAACAAATGATGCTATATACATATAACATATTGGAATCAAAGATTTGGAGTATATACAATCTCTGTACCATTTTAAGAAACCAAAGTAACTACTATGTGGCAAATCTATCAAAGCAAAGAACTGTGCATTAGGCACTTAACCAAAAAATTGATTTAAGGGGTAGGGGGGTTTTCTGATTGTATTTAGTATTTTATGTAAATACAACTGCAAAATAGATAAGGTCTTGAGTCAGATATGAGAGAGTAAAAATTTCATAAGTAAGCATTGAGCTTTTTATTTGACATCATTTTTAATACATCATCTGGATCCTTTTCTATATACCAGTGGATTGATCAGAGAGCTAATTAACTAATTATTGGTATTGTAGCTTATATTGTTAATAGTAGTTGAATATATGGAAAAATACTTTGATGCTATTGTCGAAGAATACCAATTAATTAAATACTTATAAAAAAGTTAACTTTTTATGGTCAATATTTATTTTGCCATAAATCCTAAAATATCACAATGCCAAAGTTCCAGTTCATTGCATCTACTTCTTCTTAGGTGCCTGCTTTTTCCTTTCTAACTGCATCTGTCTAAGCTTCATGTTCAACTTTGTTTGGGCCTGTGAGTGCTTCTCTTGGTTAAGCTTAGTATTTGGATGCATCATTTTCCTCTTTTCCTCCCTTCTAACGGCCTCACCACAACCATGGATCTCTGGCAGGCCATGGCTGGTGCAAAACCTCCTATTGCAGAATTTGCATTCGATGGCAAATAATTCCGTACGTGCTTTGCACTTCTCGAAGGAGCAGCTGTTGTCGACGGCTTTTACTTTCTGGATCACTTCGTCGATGTTTTCAGAGTTAACTGCTTGCTTTATGTCTTGGTCTTTGTTTTTAAGCTTTGGTTCTGATTTTATCGTGGTGGTAACGGACATTTTTAGAAATATTCTCTATGTATTCCTAACTGAGTAAGATATTTTGGAACACCTATTATAGCAAAAGCTGCACCAAAAAGACCAAGAAAAAACAAACGACTAGGTTAGGTTTATGTCAATACTCATGACAGTTAAATGAAAGGGCTGGCGACTGGTTAGATTAGATCCAGTGGCGGATTTACGGGGGGCTGTTAAGACTGAAGGCCAAGGCATCACATGGGAGCCAGTGACACTCGAGCCTCCGTCATCGCGGATTTGAATAAAAATTACACACACGTTTAATATATGTTTACATATGTGCAGCTGTCAACAAAGATCTCGAATGTGTCAGATTGTTCTAGATTTGGTTACGGAACATCCGAGATGGGCGTTTTCTGTATACCGGGTTAGGTTATTCACGTTATTCGACACGAAGCATTATGGCTAAAGTATCTGATTAAAAAAAATGTTGGATGAATAGGGACCCATTAAAGCTACATTTTAAAAATATTTTCATGTTATACAGGGTGTCCCCAAAACACGAAACGTGTCAAACTTGTATTTTTTAAATAGAACACCCTGTATATTATTTCATTTTTGGTGTGTACGATCAAAATTAAGGTAAGTTTAAATAAGGTTTAATGCACCTAAGCCTTATGGTTTTTGAAATATCGTTAATTTTGCGAAAATGTAGTATCTATTTCAATGCTTAATTTCTCAGCTGGTGATTTCTTTTTTTTAACAAATTGATGCTCGATTCTACCAATTGATTAAGTTTTATTCCGCACTTGTGAAATTTTTACTAAGTGTCTAAAAATTATGATTAAATAATCACTATCTTTTAATGGTAATAACTTGTTTAATTTAAATGGGATGCCCTGTATTTTATGTCAACAACAGATGTAAAATTTAATTGTCTATCGAATATTATTATACGTTCCTATAGCTAACTCTTCACGTTTTCAAGTAATCCGAAGTCTTTATTATGTAAACTGATTTTACAAAAGTTATTATTTATCAAGTCACTTATCGTGTTTCCATTGTTATTTTATGTCAACAACAACAACAGATGTAAAATTTAATTGTGAAGATTATGACTTTATTTCGGAAACAAAGTCCCGGCATGCGGCAGCTCATTCCACATCGCCGAAGTTCTCCAAAAAAACGTCTTGTGGAAGAGGTTTGTTCGAGGCGTTGTAAGCTCAACTGGCGACTCTTTGAGTTATTATGAGAGACAGCTGGTCGAACATCTGCCATGATAATATCTATAAAATACAGACAGATCAGCCACCCTTCTTCGACGTTCCAGACTGTGGAGGTCATTTGTGAGGTCAGGCGCATCCACTAAACGTATGGATTGAGTACAGAAGTTTAAGGAAGTGCTTTGGGTCTCATCCCCACACATGCGAGCAGCACTCCAGCGATGATCTGCTTTGGGCCTTGTATAGTAGCAGTAGCTGTTCCGGAGATTATAATTTCGTGGAGCGAAAGATAATCCCAAGCTTCTGGGACGCCGACCTATCGAGGCCAATAACATGATCGTGCTATAACATGTTATTGTTGATGTTAATTCGCAAGTTTGGAGGAAGTAATTCAATAAACCTTTGTCAGCAACCAAAAATGGAAACATTATTTTTTGACGTTGGCTTTGTCTTTCTGTTATGAGGTATAAGATTTTGTAGCTTCCATGGTATCGTGGGATGGCAAAAAAGCTTTTTTCATCAAATTACGGATTTTTTAATTCCTATACTTCTATCGTCTCTCAAGTTAGTTGGTGTTGGTCCTTCTTTGTGTTTTGAAAACCGTTCCTTAAAAGAGTGTATTTATCCATATCCATTCACACTATACGTAAAAACAATATCAGGACAAATCAGAAAGACAAAGTAAACTTTACGAAACACAAGTTTAATGTAAATAAGGCATTCCTGTAAATATATGTTTTTTTCTTTAAGATTACCGATATCGGTTGAATCAAAGAATACAATCTTCGAAAAAGACGAGGCACCAAAATGTTGTACAGATAAACATCAGCGATTATTAAAAAATTTTCGAGGACATTTAGAAGTTACAAACTATTTTTTCAATTTTTTTGTTGCTGACAAAGGATTATTGCATTATTTCATTCTATCTTGCGTTTTTTCTTAAAGGATACAGATATCAGTATGCATCAAAAGCTACGGCTCGAAAATTCCGTACAAACATCATACAATAATTATTATATTTTTCCACAGGACTTACAGAAGTTAAGCGTGAATTGCAATTTTTGGTGCTACCCTGTATGTCAACATATTAATGTATACTGATCGTAATATCGATATCAGGACATGATAAAGACAAAAAACCATATGCAACTTGTCAAACAACTATTATAATTGGTAAAAAGACCTAAAAGTTATTTGAGATTCAATTTATGCACATTTGTATCTGTCCGCATAATTTTGCGGTCCAGTGAATTATTTCTTTCAAAACTTTGTCAAAATTTTCGATATACTGATTTCAACATACTACTACAACTTCTTTTTACTACAAAGTAGTTTTTTTAAGGAGCTATAAATTCTACTTTCATAATTATTCTTGATTCTTATTCAGTCAAAATTCATTGATCTGTAGTGAAAGTTGCTAAAACAGAAACAAAATGGTAAAGGATGTCAACTACGCCCTAAAATGTCGTATAACGACAAAATAAATTTATATGATTTACATTCATTTGAAACATTCGAAATGTATCGAAAATATTGTATTGTGTTAGTCGGATATATTGTCGTCATTTAACTTTCGACGGCAGTGGGCAGTATAATACTAATTTCGGGTATACTTCAGATCTTTTCGACATCGATAGCTGATTAGAGCCAGTAGGTATATTTGAATTCATGTTTTACCAAAAATATTGAGAAAAAATCCAAATTGTTGAATTTTTATTCAGTAAGCTTCAGATTTTTTTGTATTAGTTAAAACAAAAATTAATGTAGGCTCAAATCGATTGATCTCAAGTGTTACCGGCTAATCAGCTGTTGCTTAGGTGCGTACCCTTCCTTAGCATTGACATTGAAAACATGTTGGGTTGGGATAGGTTATGGCATAATCTGAACAGCAAACAAATATACATATTTGACATCAAGTGAAAAAAGTTGCGTTTTCCAGTTGAATTCAGTGAAGAATAGGCTGTTGTATTCATGATCAGGTATGTAATAAGTGATCACCTATATTTGTGAGCATTTTGATAATAAATAGTGCTTGATATTGTCATATTCTAGTTTCATAACCTATATTTCAAGGTTAGCTTTATACATCTATTTCCAAAGTAATTTTTGTCTAACTTGTTTCAATTTATTACAGAAAATGCTACCTCTATAATGTTAAAGGAGCTTTTAGGGAGTTTCATATTTCCAAAAGATCCAAAAACTAGCTTTAAAGGTGCTGGGGTTTATAATAAAAAATATTAAGGATCTCTCAGTTCACTTTTTGGAAATCATTTATTGGTCATTAGTGGGAATAATTTTCGAATAATGTATGCTGATCTGTAGTCTGAATATGCAGTATATGAATATTTAATAAATAAAGTTTAAAATCGGTTTTTCAACTACTGCTCATATAGATTGATTATTCCTTACAACTAAACATAATCTGATTTCACTTAATTCAGAATCCCTAGATAAGAAGAAATTTCTTGGATGTATCTTTGATATTTAATTAAATAAATGGGTTTTTTTACTCTAGTATTCTGGGAAAAATCAATATTAAAATTCCTTCCGGGTTATTAAAAGACTGGACTTATTTGAAATACCTTATCATATTATCAAAATCAGTTGATATGCTAGATGTGTTCAGTGTAAAGTATGTTAACTTTCAATGATTTGTTTTTATCTTATTGTATTCTAACTATTTTAATGTAATTGGGTTCCTCATATGAATAAATAAACATAATCTTTTAAAGTTATACAACATCATTACACATATTGTTTCCTCCAATTGTAGGAATCTTGAACCAGGCCCTGGCTTACTTGTGTAAGAACATAAAATATACCTACATTAGTTGCATAAAACAAGAGGCAAGTAAGGTTTCCATCTCCAGAAAGAAGAACCCAGAAGAAAACAGCAGAGCAGTCTTTGATGCTATTGAAGTAGATAAGATTTGTTTCAAAATATACATGTCAAACAGTATTAGCAAATGCATCATTCACAGGTCTGGAAATGAGCCACAACCCTTCATCTCAAAACAAATTGATGAACCCCATGCAGACAGTTCCATGTCATATTAGTCACATGATGCTGAAAATGATCATTTCTGATTAGATTTGGAGCAAGTTACAGAAAACCTCATGCATCTTTCAGAAGGTTTTCTTTTGATGTTGTGAAAGGAAATGAACTGGTACTGCTATATATATAATGAGCAACAGAAAACATAGTTCTGTCCTTATTCTAGGTCATTGATGTAAAATATTATAAATGGAATGTTTAAAGATGAGAAAGGTATCAGTTATTCATTATATTAAAATTAAGATTCAGCTTTTTGATTCACTTTGTCACAGGTTAGAGTATCAAATATTGTAACAGAGATGCATTACCTACATGAAATTCTGTACTGAAAAATGATATCTAATATTACATCAAGAAGTATATACAAACTTTGTCTACAAAATTGTTTCAGTAGTTTTACAAACTGTATAATTATCCTGGATTGTATGTTGGCCGAGTTGGATATAAGCATTGTAAGTAAAATACTCAACTGATGGAGCTATGTTTTCTGTTTAGAAATGATTGATTATATTTTAAGTAATTTGGACTGTGGATTTTTGTGTGCCGTTTTAAATGTATAATTTAAATTGTTGTCTTGGAAAATACAATGGATATATTTTGTTGTATATTGCTATAATTCGTCTCTACTTGCTGCCTAATCAAATATTCTTCATTACCATCATGATCCGTTTTCAATTAATGAAAAATATAAATGCTATAGCCAATAGGAAAGATATCTGTATATGATATGGCATACTATCTGGTAAAAATTGAAAAAGGTATTGAGCATACGTCCAATAAGATAGCTAGGAAAGGGGGACGCCTTTTCAACTTACTTCCAAGTTAGTTACACGTCTGTCGTAAATTATTTTAGTTCATACTTCACTTCACTTCATCGAAAATATTTATATTATTCAGACTTTGAATGTATTCCGTATACAAACGTTTTATGGAACAAGACTTTACAGTATATTTAATCCTAACATTACGTATTAGACTATTTCAATTGAAAAATGTGTTTCATTTTACAAATACGGTTACATGGCGAATGTTTTATTAATACGCCTGACACTGGTAATTCGCAGAAAAAAAATTACACTACTAGGGGTACTCTATGTGTTCAAATCAAAACAATTGAATTATGAGACACTTAAAAGCTTTAAAACTTATCTGATAGGAATCTTCAATAAATACAACTGCATGTGAAATACAGAGAACTTAATTGGCACAAGGTTTTAAGGGGTTGAATCAAAACCACCTACGACCTAGAAATTTAATCCAATTTGAAATGAGTATTCACACATTGTTATAACAATAACAAAAATCGAGCAAAAGAATAGTTAATTCTATGAAACAAAATCACATAGTTTATATTTTAAATTAATGATGATTTATATCCTGTCAAAAGTGTCAAAATACTTTATCAATAAATACATAGTATTTCTGAAGGAAATGTTTTTCAAATAAGGTGTTATAAAAACAGCTAGTATCAGTGACATAGTAATTCATAATGTAAAAAAACATAACATATACTAACAGTGTGATTAAGACAGTAAAAAAAACAGGCAAAGTATCACAATATAAAAGTTATAAACTGAGTGTAGATTACCTAAAAGAAATTCTACAATTATATATATGTATCAACAACAGGTGATCAAGCTGCTCTATTTTTTTTTTGATTTTTCGCTTTTTTGAGTATTTGTATCTTTACAAAAGTTATACAACACAGTAAATGAAAATATAGGAGTAACTACTGATGGCCACATTCACAGTACATTGAGTCTATGAGAAATCTTTCATTTTCTCAACGACGATAGAAGAGTGTTCTATCGTCAGTGCATTTTCTAAACTTGCCAATGCTAGAAACACCAGCAGATATTCGTGTTAGGCTCCTTGGATGATTATTCACAGTTGACATAGTAACAATAATGAATAAATCTTAATTCATCAGTTGCTAACATAATAATCCTCTTTGCATATAATCAAAATTGTCATCCTCCATAGACTCAATAATACTTTTCATAACAATTTGTTTACAGATTTGACAAGTTATATTCTCAATAATTTGCATACCATGAGCTGGATATCCGCAAATATAAGTTTGTACATATTCATTACATAACAAAAATATACTAAATAAAAAAGAAACATCTCTTTACAAAACAAACTGAATTTCATTTGCTAATTCAAACATAACATATATGTACAGAGTATACCAAATTGGACTTTTTTTTGTAGGAAGCTCTTGTTCCTAAGACACAAAAGTCCTGCTCGTGAGGTGTTTTTTTTCTGTGTCCAATTTGGACACCCTGTACTCAGTATTCTGTTGAAAAAAATGAACTTATGACATTTGCATATATACATACATCGCAGAATGTTTATCCAAAACCTTATCTGGCATATTGTAATCGAAGCAATGTTGGTTATTTTCGTTAATTTGCCTTTTGGAATGCAATATTCCAGATAAAGTTTCGGATGAGAGTTTATTTCGGGTTTTTGTTTTGTTTACATCTATTGTGCTAAATATACGTTCAACACAGGCGCTGCTGTGTGGTAAAACTAAAATAACGCTAATCAATTTTGTTAATTCTGGATAAAGTGAAGAATTGTCGCCTTTTTTCAATTCGCACTTCTGTTTCCAAAATTGGATAATGTCTAAATTTATATCAATCTCACTATTTTGCAACAATTTCCACTCTCTATCTAAGATATTTAAATCAAGTTCTAGGTGAGAGAAATAACATGCGGCAGTTATACACATTTTCCAGATATTGGGAAAAATATATTTTAAATTCGTGAAAATATGAAATATAATTGATTTGAAAAACGTGCAGTGTAATTTTTTTTAAAATCACCAGATTCTACCTATAAAATAAAAAAAATCACCAATCACCAGACACCTTTTCAAAATCACCAGATTTGGTGATTTTTCACCAAGTCTGGCAACCCGGCTCGGTAGCACGTCGCAGTCGTCGCACGCAAGTTTAGAGAAAAACGCTGTCTCTGTTAAGAATTTGCCAGAATCAGTTTTAAGTATATTAACACAAATATATTTCATCTATAAAAATACATATAAAAAATATTTATATTTTTATAGTGTAAAGGGAAACAAGTTTATGCAAGATTCCTACAACGCGATGCAACAGTCGATGGAAAAAAACTATTTAAACTGGGCTCAGGTCGTACTAACTAACAGACGACAAGGAAGAAATCTCCTCATACGTGAAAGTATTTCACGAAAGCATGGAGGAAACTAGCATGAACCTAATAAATGAAGTGAACAAATTGAGGCTCAGATGCTGTTCAAAGTTGGAAGATGCATCTAGGAAATTGGAAGATATTTGCAGAGCTCTGCAAATTCCCATGCCCAGTTGTGGAAAAAATCATCTTCGTCTCCGTCAAGAGTATTTGATGCTCAACAAACAATTACAGGAGTAAGTTTCTCACATAATTTCGTTTTATAGTCACATTTTCCAGCAGATGTACCATTAAAAAAAGTTTTCCAAGAACAATTTAGATGTTTTATAGGAAAAGTCAAATATTTTGTTTTGCCCATTTCATATGAAAAATAATACACATAATATTGGAATGTTTGAGAGCAGCAACTACTTAAACACTACACAGTTTTACCACTCGCCAAACCACTATTCTAAACCAGAAATGTGTTTTGCTAACTATTCATCTTAGGGGGATGATTAAAAATTGTGTTGCGGTTTGCAGAATGGTAGAAGTGTGTAGTGTTTTTCAAAAATATGTTCAATATATTGAATCACTTTGCTCAGAAGTGACATGGTCATCTTGTGGTTTGAATGAAATATCTCAAAAGTAATGCTGTATGTATGAATTTAGGTACGAGCAAATTTACAATACTAGAATAGAAAAAATAAATAGTCTCCGTGAAAAACAAGTAACATCTCTGTAAAACTCTTGGGCGGGTACCCAAGATATTGAAAGACAATCCTTTGCCATCTGCTACAGAACTCGATGACATTAAACTGTATTTGGAAAATTTGGAGCTCGAAGTGTATGTTTTTCATTAATTTAATATCTTATGCACAATAGAATAGGGAAGGCTCAAATTATGTATATTCCTAAATCAAAATACTTTGTTTCTGCCACACACCTTACATTTTGGTTGTATAAATACAGATTGGTTGGTGAAATATTAGCAGCTAATAAAAGCAATCATCAAATTAGTGCTTCATCATGATTTGAATATTTGAGAATTCAATTGGACAGTGTAATAAATGTCAAGAAAGTATTGTATGACTGGATGATTCTTATGCCATAATTTGTTTGTTATTTTTTACAAATTCTTTGACATTCCTTTTGAAATCATTTTCTTTTGTGATTGGCTAAGATAGAAACACGATCTCATTTCACTCGGTATCCTCAAACATTGAACAGTTTTACCACTCACCAAACCACTTAAACCAGACACGTGTTTCGCTAACTATGTTAGCATCTTCGGGGGGAAGATTAAAAATAAAGGGTTGAAATTAAGTGGTTTGGCGAGTGGTAAAATTATGTAACGTTTATGGTTGAGAGTCCAGTAACTATAAGAAGTTGATTCCTGTTCAAAGAAATTCGGCATCTAGCCGTTTCAGCAATGCTTTTAAGAATATTTTACCATACCTGCATCGAGCCATCAAGTATGCTTGAATTACAGAACTTTTATATGAATGATGGAAGAGTTTCACCAAGTAAGAGACATGATTGCTACTACTAATGTTACATACTTGTTTTCATCATGGTAAGTTTTCCATTTTAATAATTCTATTTCAAATAATTGCAAAACAGTTTCTGAATGATGGTCCACATCGAAATACTGAAATCCCGCTAATCCATGTTCTTTGCTGATGTGGCATTTCTGCCACATTTCTTGTATTTGGTCTCTCAAAGTCGTGATGAATTTCTGGAAGAAAAAGAGCCTGTTATACTTGTATATAAAGATTAGTATAAATTAATAAACACCATTTGACATTAAATTACTACTACAGCAAAGATAAGTTTATTTTTCTAGTGAAGAATCCAAGAACTAATAGCCTAGTAAGAGAACAATTTTACCCAGAAAAAACTTAAGAAGGATGATAATTGGTATGTAGGTGATCGAGTGTATTTTACATAATATAAGAAATAGTTCACAGTGCTAATTAGATGCTAGTTAGACAATGTACCAAATAATCGAAAGGCATATTTAAAGAAAAAAATAATTAAATTATGCAATAAATTGTTAAATTAATATGTAACATTTTTGGATTATAAGTTACTAAAACTCATTCTTCAGATTTTTGAACACATAACTGCAAAAATGTCTAGTATATAAAAGTGTACACTAGACAACTCCTTGATGACCTTATTATAGTCTGCAGGTATATATTTACAATATTCACAGAATCTCAAAAAATAAGTAACAAACATTTTTTTTAAACCTTCGATCTACATATTTTATTTGAAACTTTTTTATTTATATAAATATTTAGAGATACAACCCAAAAAAATACAAGGTAAAATTTAATTGTACAATTTGACTTGGAAAATTCACTATATCTCAAAAAATAATGCAGCTACCAAAAAAATTTTGAAATAAATTATGTAAATAAATGTATGGTTGAAATTTTTTGTTTGAAATTTGTTTTATTCATTCAAGTATTTAATGATATACAGCAGCATAAGTACTGAGGAAAACTGTGCAAAATGTTTCCAAAGTGGGGGTGGTGTAGAGATCTAAACTTTTTTTTATATGAATGGAAATATATTCAGTTACCTGTACCCAAATTTTCATTCTTCATTTTTTTTCTGTTTTAGCAAAATTTTGTGTTCTCTTACTATGAGAAACCTCCAACTTTGTTTTTGCATGTTTTCTATGCCTCTGAACATTCTACTACAAAGCTTTTAGTGGAGGAAATTTTTTGCTGAATAAAATATGTCCTATAATCTTTAAACTCTTGACACAGATAATGGACTTATGAACATAGCTAGTTCAGTATGAAAATTTTTTAAAACTCGAGTATAAAAGCAATCTTGTCTCCTTACAAGTTGACAATAATCAGAATCAGTGAAAAACGCTAATATTTACCTCAATATTGGCCTTTTTTAAATCATCACATCTGGACAGCTCCATACGTAGAGCTTCAAGAACTACTAATTAATGCCCCTGGTGGGCATCTTTGAACTTCTGCCGTTCAATTAATTCAATATCTAAGAGGTTCCAAAGGTCAAGCACCTTTGTCCAACAATCAGCAATTTCTTCTTTCACATTTTTCAATTCTTGGCGGAACTCTTCTAGCAGCCCCATGTTCTTATCGGTGACAGGCAAATCGGTGTCTGAAATTACTTTTTTCTGGAATTTTAATGACGGTTTAAAACTCAGTTCTTGGACTAATTTCATTATCTCCTCTCTTGCTTGGCACATTTTTTCTCTTCGCAGGAATCTAAAATGAAATAAATTACATCTATGAATATTCTAGATATTGATAACAATCGACATCTACTTCCACCCCTGTTATTATGAATACAATTTCTTGTTATATATGGATACATTCTTTAAGTATGGATTTTTTAATCTTTTCCATTCCATAAGAATCATCCAGTCATACAATACTTTCTTGACATTTATTACACTGTCCAATTGAATTCTCAAATATTCAAATCATGATGAAGCACTAATTTGATGATTGCTTTTATTAGCTGCTAATATTTCACCAACCAATCTGTATTTATACAACCAAAATGTAAGGTGTGTGGCAGAAACAAAGTATTTTGATTTAGGAATATACATAATTTGAGCCTTCCCCATTCTATTGTGCATAAGATATTAAATTAATGAAAAACATACACTTCGAGCTCCAAATTTTCCAAATACAGTTTAATATCATCGAGTTCTGTAGCAGATGGCAAAGGATTGTCTTTCAATATCTTGGGTACCCGCCCAAGAGTTTTACAGAGATCCACTTGTTTTTCACAGAGACTATTTATTTCTTCTATTCTAGTATTCTAAATTTGCTCGTACCTAAATTCATACATACAGCATTACTTTTGAGATATTTCATTCAAACCACAAGATGACCATGTCACTTCTGAGCAAAGTGATTCAATATATTGAACATATTTTTGAAAAACACTACACACTTCTACCATTCTGCAAACCGCAACACAATTTTTAATCATCCCCCTAAGATGAATAGTTAGCAAAACACATTTCTGGTTTAGAATAGTGGTTTGGCGAGTGGTAAAACTGTGTAGTGTTTAAGTAGTTGCTGCTCTCAAACATTCCAATATTATGTGTATTATTTTTCATATGAAATGGGCAAAACAAAATATTTGACTTTTCCTATAAAACATCTAAATTGTTCTTGGAAAACTTTTTTTAATGGTACATCTGCTGGAAAATGTGACTATAAAACGAAATTATGTGAGAAACTTACTCCTGTAATTGTTTGTTGAGCATCAAATACTCTTGACGGAGACGAAGATGATTTTTTCCACAACTGGGCATGGGAATTTGCAGAGCTCTGCAAATATCTTCCAATTTCCTAGATGCATCTTCCAACTTTGAACAGCATCTGAGCCTCAATTTGTTCACTTCATTTATTAGGTTCATGCTAGTTTCCTCCATGCTTTCGTGAAATACTTTCACGTATGAGGAGATTTCTTCCTTGTCGTCTGTTAGTTAGTACGACCTGAGCCCAGTTTAAATAGTTTTTTTCCATCGACTGTTGCATCGCGTTGTAGGAATCTTGCATAAACTTGTTTCCCTTTACACTATAAAAATATAAATATTTTTTATATGTATTTTTATAGATGAAATATATTTGTGTTAATATACTTAAAACTGATTCTGGCAAATTCTTAACAGAGACAGCGTGAAAAAAGTTACACTTTTTACAAACAAACACGGATTGATAGGAATGCTGTTTTTTCGAGTGCTGTGTAGAACCTTGTATTCTCTTGCGTGCGACGACTGCGACGTGCTACCGAGCCGGGTGGCCAGACTTGGTGAAAAATCACCAAATCTGGTGATTTTGAAAAGGTGTCTGGTGATTGGTGATTTTTTTTTATTTTATAGGTAGAATCTGGTGATTTTAAAAAAAATTACACTGCACGTTTTTCAAATCAATCATATTTCATATTTTCACGAATTTAAAATATATTTTTCCCAATATCTGGAAAATCTGTATAACTGCCGCATGTTATTTCTCTCACCTAGAACTTGATTTAAATATCTTAGATAGAGAGTGGAAATTGTTGCAAAATAGTGAGATTGATATAAATTTAGACATTATCCGATTTTGGAAACAGAAGTGCGAATTGAAAAAAGGCGACAATTCTTCACTTTATCCAGAATTAACAAAATTGATTAGCGTTATTTTAGTTTTACCTCACAGCAGCGCCTGTGTTGAACGTATATTTAGCACAATAAATGTAAACAAAACAAAAACCCGAAATAAACTCTCATCCGAAACTTTATCTGGAATATTGCATTCCAAAAGGCAAATTAACGAAAATAACCAACATTGCTTCGATTACAATATGCCAGATGAGGCTTTGGATAAACATTCTGCGATGTATGTATATATGCAAATGTCATAAGTTCATTTTTTTCAACAGAATACTGAGTACAGGGTGTCCAAATTGGACACAGAAAAAAAACACCTCACGAGCAGGACTTTTGTGTCTTAAGAACAAGAGCTTCCTACAAAAAAAAGTTCAATTTGGAATACTCTGTACATATATGTTATGTTTAAATTAGCAAATTAAATTCAGTTTGTTTTGTAAAGAGATGTTTCTTTTTTATTTAGTATATTTTTGTTTATATTTTTCCATGTTTTATTATTATTACTGAAAAAACCCATTTTCATCCAATTATTTAAAGGAGAACATAACTCATAACAGCTGTAAAAATCTGGTGAAATCTGGTCATTGTTGGTGAATATTTTATTTTTCATCTGGCAACCCTGCAGTACCGAGTATCACTACTCTACTATTATTCGGAAATTCGGATGTGACCAATCGAAGTATAATAGTCAGAGATGTTAAAATAGGTAACTGATAATTGCTTCTAGTGGAGTGTTATCTGTTTATACGATATTTTAATCTGCGTTAACCAAAGGTTAACTAAAACTATGATTTTTTTTGCATAACGTTTATAAGTATGTATATGAGACTACCAAAGCATCTTCCGGTAAACCGTTTTTAAGACAAACGTGTAAACGTAGCAGTTGATAACATTGCACATTTTTAAATATATTTACGCATCTGTAAAAGAGAATGGCTAACCTTACAAAAATCATTTCCCATGGTTAACCTGTAATTTTCGATAATTTAGCAATTCTAGATAGCAATCTAGGGTACCTACAGGCAAGCGCAATTTCTCGCTTCATTCAGCAAAGTTCGTCTATTTTGTAGAGTATTAATTATAAATCGTGATTAAATTGCAATTTTCTCGACTATTTACAAACGGTGATGCCATATTTGTCCAGGGATGAGCTATCATTGACATCATCTAAGCATATCTATGCGTGATCGATGATATTTGAGCATATTCAAAATCCCCATAGGTAGGCATTACTACATTAGTACTGTGTCAGAACTGAAGAGGAAAGGGATATAAAATCGTTCTGATACTGAGGTGTTATCTGGTCAAAATGAGAACAATCAGCACCACAACAGAGCTAGTTGAAATTGCTAGAGCGTTGTTAGGTACATCCTGATATTTTGCGGTGGTGTAGTCTTTATGTAGATATTTTCGTTAGAAAGGCGTATACTTTATTAAACTAAACAATTATACTATTTTTACGGATAATTCAGCACAATTTCCAAGTGGAATAGCTAATTAATCGGTTAATTCAATATGAGCCTACAATTGGCGGGGGAGTATTGTAATCACGATATATTCCATATTATTCAGTTAAAAAATTGTGTGTTTAACACAGAAGTTTGAGGAATGAAACTTTCTTTCTTTCAGTGATGACCATTGATTTATATTTAAGTCATTGTTGGACTGTCAGATTCAAATATGTATAAATAGGAACGCGTCACTCAAAGAGAGTTTTAGTCGCAAAAATTCTGTGTTGAGCACACAATTTTTTATCTGAGTGATAGAAGCTTTTCACCAAGTAGAGCATCTACAATCTACATGATTCCATATGATGATAATATTTAATGAAATTTATCTGTATCTTATGTAAGTTTGGTAGTGAGAGATTGATGCCATGCATCAAGCAATTCCACAACACTTTTCTAGACGTTCAGCTTACCTCTTGCTGATATAAGAGTTGCTAGTACATTCCTTTTATCTGCCTTTTGAAATTACTTTTTACATTAACTACACTCTACCAGTTTCTTATAATTTAATGAAATCATGCTGTTTCTCTAAAAATACTACACAAGGGTAAAGCAGTCTATATATAGATAGTAGATTTATTGAATATGCTTTCCTTCAATGTGATACTTTGAAGTTCTACGCTAATGCATAGAGAGAACAAACACCAATTGTTTTTGATATTTTTTTGTGGACAAAATTTAAAAAAAAATTGTTCATCTACATATTTTAGGTTTTTGATTACAAATTGGTGTGAGAGTTATTTCAACTCTTTTGATGCAATCTACTCTTAATATTGAACAGTTTTACCACTTGTTGAACCACTTTTTTCAAACCTCAGACCATAGTAGTGTTAGAAAAAGGAGTTGGGCAAGTGATAAAACTGTGTATTATTTGTGATTTCTGCTTGGAAGGATCCAGTATTACATATATTATACAATCTACTATTATCTATTACATACAACTTAAAAAACTAATTTTTACACTGCTAACTGCATCAAGTGCATATTTCTTCGAATCTATGTGTGATGTCAGATTGATCATCTAAAATTGTCATTATAGTTCACTTATATTTGGGTAACAGATTTTTCAGCTGTGACCACCTACTACCTCATCTTGCGATCATGTGATAAAATCCACTTGAGGTGAAAATTGGATATCTCATATTGCACTCATTTGAAGCAACACTTTCACTAAAATCTTGCACTAATTCACTGAAACTTCAAATCAAATTTTTCTGGAGGAATTGATCTGTTTTCTGAAGTTCCATCGAGAGATCCTTCATCTAGGTCCCTTCTGGTTGCGTCCATAGTCAACTCTTCCTGCTTTGTCTTTGTGGCTTCTCATTCTTCAAAGTACTTTCGCGGAGTTTCATTTACAACTGGGGATTCTGGGGTAACCGCAATGAATCTATAATACAAATATTAAAAAATATACCTAACCTATAAAATCACCAACACCTTTATTTCTGAACACCTACCTTTCTCAAATAAATACCACTATTAGGGCATTCCACTTTTAGTTCTTGACTTCAATTACTTCTATATTCTAGTACCTAATATTGTTTTAGAACATTCATATTTAATTTTTTTGTATAGCCTGGCGGTCTAACTGTAGAAAGTCATTGTGTAGTATATACGTTAAAAATGAAGAATGTGGAATTAAAAAGTTCATTTTATATGTATATTTTACTGGAAGATATTCCAATCGGTCATTTAGAAATGATTAATCGATCGAAGACGTCCGATGGCGCTTCGAGCAAATGCACTTTGGGCCATTTGTGGCTCACCCTAATTTAAATGCACCTTAAGACCTTGTCCAGGAGGAGCGAATTCGCCGCGAAACGTTTCGCGCGAATCCATTCGCGCGTTGCTGAGATACTAGGCGCCAATACGTCGCATCCACAAGCATAGCGCGAATTTAAAATACGCATCCAAATCGCGTGCAGTTCGCCGGAATCTCTCTTCTCTTCTCTTCTCATGTTGTCTCAACATTGGATACAAAGACACTATGTGTCATTCTATCATTAATAATTGGATGTACTAAATACATTCTATTTTCCTTCCGTTTTTGCCTCTTCCAACGACGGTAAGCTAACCACAATCGTGGCTTCGTAAAACTCCATGTTTCTGACTGAATCCGTCCCCAAATGCTCGCGCGTTGGTACGCTCCTTCTAATTGTATTTATTATCAATATTGTAGAGAATAAAATTCTCTATAACTTTTGTATTCAACATTTTTTCATACCTCGAACAGTTTTCGAGATAGATGGATGAGAGCGCGCGGTCAGAGAATCAAAACTCGTAATATTAAGGTTTTAAATTATTGCAAAATATATAATTATCGTTTTTATTAACTTTTTCATTAAATTCATTTTTTTATTACTTATCTAAATTTATCTGTCAATTTATGTAATAACACTTCCATGGCCATTAATTAAAAAACTGTTGAGAAACATACTTAAATTATATTTCAATTCTAATCTAATTTATACTGATGACTTTCTAAATAAATAAAGAAGAGAGAAATAAATGTTTAATTAATGTTTTTATTGAGAGTCATTCGATACATTTATTATTGTCAAAATTAATAAAAACGAATAAAAATTTTGAGAACAAGTTCTAATTTCAATTCTCTTCTTCTTCATCGTCCCGCGGCTTCAAAATTTCAAGTCCCTCTTCATTACCGTCTTCAACGACATTTGTCTCCAAGTCCTCCATGAATTCTGGGTCAAAGGTTCTATCATCATTAATATCGGTCTGCTATGGTACAGCATTGAGACCAGCTTGTCCATTGCACTGTCCGCAAGCTAAAGAGCACTGTAACTCCGCTTTCCTGCATCCACATCTTGAGCCACAGCCACTCTTGCAGTCACAGAATATTGTGTTGAGTAATTTATCTGGAGCAGGTGGTAACATTGTCATGATAGGTTCAGGAATTCGTTACGCATTGTCCAACCCCATTCCTGGGGTTCTAAATCATGCCCTAACCAAGTTTGAATCTGATAATAAACGCGATTGAAATGTTGGTGAGCTGCTCCAGTCGGTGGAATATTTGATAACTGCACAGGCTTATTCGACTTTGTTGACTTGACGTATAGTGCATAACGGAGACGATCGATACTATCCACCGATTTTGGAGCATTATAAACTGCTAATAAGGTTTGCATTCCACTCTCAAATAATCTCTGAACCGGACAGTTCGTCATTTCGTTCAATACTTGAAGTTCTCAAAGTTTTTATGCCACGCACTACTTAACAAATTCATTTTCAGATGCATATGACTTATTACATATAAAACACAACTCAGCCATAACTCTTAAAATTGTACGTCCGTAGTTACCAAGAAACGATTCAAAACTAACGAATAACTGTGGTTAGTAGAAAGTGGTCCCTTGAACAAGAAGACGTTCGTATAGTAACTATACACTACAAATGAATATATGTCCCTACTGACGATAAAAAGAAAGGTTCCTAGTTCCTACCTATAATACGGGTCCGATTCCCAGGTATCATTTTTAAAGTTATGAAATAATTTGAGAGTTTACGGATTTTAAACAAGATGTATTTAATTATTTTTAACTTCAAATGCAATTAGCGTAAATCCCATAGAAACCGAGATATTTGCAAAAAATGTAGAAAAAAATCGATTTTTGTGACCTTTGACCCCTGACTTAACACTTGCAGACATCCAATTATATGTGAATTTTGAGACAAGTTTCAAGATGCCAAAATACTAGTTTTTAAGTGGTAATATACTGGGTATGTTCATATTCCGAAGTAAACCCCCTATAATGATTGGATTAGAATTAATATGTACCAAAATGCAGTTTTCAAGTACATACACAAACGCATTGCATTTTTGTTAATTTGAAATATGGTTTAAGAAAACAACATAGATGAATTGGTTCATTTATTCAGATGACCTTATTAAAAATATAACAGATATTAAAAATTTCCTAATGTTAAAAACACATAAAAATGAAAGCAACATTCTTGAAATATCAACATTAACACTAATTAATTTATTAATTTATGCTAGTGTCTATAAAAATACGGTTTCTAGAGTTACAAAACATATAATACATCGATAAATTAAAAACGTACTCAGCCTTTTTGTCTTCTGTACAAGTCAGAATTCATAAACAAAATTCATTTAGAAGTCATTAGAACATTTACAGCAAAATTAATACCAATAGTCGTAAAATCCGAAAATAATCGTTAATTTTAGTGATATTTGAAAAGATTTAAAAAAAATACCATTTATAATTCGTCCATAGACATCGAGAATCAGCACCTATGATAAGAAATATAACTCATTTTATTATTTACTGTGCTATTTTTCAGAAATTAATAGTTTTCGCGATCTCACTTATTTATTTATTTTTTTGATATTCTCAATAAAATCTCTAACAGATCCTCAAACATGAAGGAAGATAATCTGATGTTTACTGTGCCTTTACTTAAACCTTCTTGAAATTCAAAACAAATTCAGTAAAAAAACTCAGGTCCGTTAACTGGATGTCATATGGCCGATTCAACTGCATCCAAATATAAAAAACATTTATTTAGTCAATAAGGTAGTCAATAACCCAGCACAAATTCATAAAACATACAGTAAAATGATACCACCGATAATAGTGTATAGACTTTCATGTTTACTATTTTTGACCATCTATTAAACAAATATTTTAATAAACATGTAGCTTCTTGAGTGTATGCTCTCTACTATGGTGACCTGTTATCAATACAATTTCTTAAATATCATTTTATAAGGATGCTTTTCAATAAAATTTCTGGAACTCCATGCAAACATGAATGATTTAAAAATCTACTAAATACATTGTTGATAGACCAATCTGTAATAAACGAAGATTTGAATCTGTACGAAGTAATGAAGTGTTTCTTAATCAATAAATAAAAATTTTACAAGTTACAAATTTGAGCGATCTTTTTTCATACAAAAACGATTTTCATTGATCTATCACTAACATTTAGCCAATAATGGTTAATATGGAGGAATACATGTACATTCTAAAATCATATGCACATTGCAGGTCGAAATAAATGAAATATATGAGTTACCTGAATAAGTTTCTGCAGAGTTTGAATAATTCTTTGTCTACATTAGTGTTTTCCTAACTAGAAAAAACATCATTTATTTATATCAATATTTTTTCATATAATAAGAAACGCGAAAATAAGTGGTCAAGTTTTTATCAATAGATAGATCAATGTAGGACAAATAAATATATTTATATTATTTGGAATCACTCACACATATTTTGAGTTCATGCAGCAGTAGTCAATAATGTCAACAGAAACCATACCGCCTGCAGTATCAGCACGAATATTACAGTTTACTATGATATGAAGTGTTTCTTGTATATCTACGAAAACAAACGGTACTGCAAATTTCTATAAGAATTGAATGTTACTACTATCTCATTACACCCTATTTACAACACAAACCACTCAAGACCTATAATATAGTATCGACAAATTCAAACAGTAGATTTCAAATTGGAAGCTGTTTTAACCTTTCATCTCAAAATGAATGCACATGAGCACGTGTGGACTAGTTTAAAAGTTGATAATAATGCTGAATAACTTGCAACCTGAACATAAAATCACATTTAAATATCTCTTAAATATATTCAAACCAACCTTGATGAAATTTTACATACATTCAGCTTCAATTAAAAATATGTCTCTGCTCAATTCTCGTTTGAGAAACAGCGTACTTGTAAAAAAACTCATTGAATCTCTCAGCATGTGCAATTTCAAAAAATGCTGCGAATTATGCCAATACTTCATACAAAACAAGATATCGAGTTGTATTAGGTAAATTATTTCGAGAATGAAACTTCTCTGATACACACTCTGTGATGGTAGACCTTTAGTCAGCAGCAGGGTTCAGAGATTTCAGGAAAGGCGGTCCACTGGCTGGTGAATTCGGAAAGCGCTGCATATACCTTTCCAAACGAAGATATTTCACTGTTACCAAGTGACCAGCATACCTGAAAGAAACAGTGGACAATGCAATCTTTATCAATTGAGGATGAGAGCATGCGACCAGCCGATTTAATAAAAGTACTAGCATCTTGCTCTTGGATGTCTGAGTGGCACTTGACAAAGTATCACACGCGGGCCTACTCTATAAAGCAAGCCAGAGCGCCTTCTCTTTTGAAATCTCACTTAAAAAAAATCACCAAGGCCCTCATGGTTGGGTGTTTGGATCGACCTTCATTCACTTAGTGTACATGTTGCAACTGTCAAATCTGCCTTTATGCTGACAACACTGCACCTGTGATCTAGTTGGTCTCTGGTGATCAAGTCTGCCTCAACATAGAGGATGCGTCGAATCAGAAGGCAATGTGAACTATCAGAAATCGGAGGCTATTGTACTAATAAAAAATGATCTAAGATGCCTTGAGGAGTGGCAGCAATTAGATTTGTGAAAAACGAACCTTCATCAAACGCGTCTGATTTTTGTGTCTAGTCGATCGTACGCGGGAAAAGAGGATGATTGTGTTTATCATAGAGTTCGATATAACCTTAGACGTACAATAAGGTACCTATAATTTTATGAAAATGGGCCGGTTTTGTGGAATCCTACCAGAGGCTATTGTAATTATGAAGTTTAAGAATTTTCGTAGCTCCTACGCCCAAATACTACAAACACTTCTGTTACGAAGCACTAAATTTTAAAAATTTATTTTGCGTAAAAACCTTTGTTGCAAATAAAGGACTTGAACTGATACTCACCACCATCCATGTAGATTTTTATATGCTACAGCCGCATCTCCTGTGGTAGCACACTTCAGGTAGACACAGCCTGTGGTTTGATCCGCTTGGCAGTGTAGTATTCTGCATCTGTGAGCACATTTTGCTAAGACTGCTTCTCTCGCCTCATCTAGACGCGGTCTAGAGGCACCTGAAGTGAAAAATTGGAATATGTAACAACCTAGAATTCCATCAACCACTGTCGGCACAATTTCAGACAGACATGGCACATGGCAAGATATCTATTGCTCTCTTATGTTTGCCATACGGTCCTGCCTCAATTATAATATTCGTAAATAAATAGTTAATTAAATTGATATTTTTTTTGCTGGGAAAGAGTGAGATTAGGTGATAATAATGTTCCAGCAATATTGCAATTTGAATGACTACCAATAATAGTATCCGTAAACTTTCATCTTCTGACTGAAGTATCGTAATCTGACTTTTTAAATACTTTCTAGAGATACGGAAGACATTAAACGCAGCATTGGCAAGGTCTATTAGAACTTCAAACTTGATATTTCATTTAAAAATTGGATGAATAATTTTTTATAGGCGCTAACCTTGATCTTGATACATGAACTTTAAGCACCAGACTACAAACAGAATGATAAAGAGACAAAGTTAATTCCACTACAAGTTTATTATTGCCCATCATCGAGAAAGTAAATTTGGAAACTTGCATTAGAAAACAAACTTCATCACCAAACGCTTACTAAGAAGCATCATAATAATATACTGTCATTTTAATTCCCATTTGAACTAACACTAACATAGCAAATATATAATAGATTTAGATTTATTAAATTTAACTGCAATAATATAACTTCTGAAATGTATGATGATGTTATTTCTCTGGTTCGCTATTTTTTCAACTGGCCGTTACAGGGCACAAAGTATAAAAACACAAGACCCCATGATAATAATTTATGGTTCTCGACAAGGAACATAACAAATGGATATAATATCATTCAAAGTGAGTCAATATTGTTTACTGTATTCTTTATCTTTACAGGACAACTGATAGAAGATAATTAATTCGAAAAATGAAAAAAATACTAACCATATCCTTCCTCAGTTATGCCTCGAACTTTAAGGCATGCTGTTGGAGAGCAAGGTAAGCTATTCACAGCGCCAGCGTCTGTTTCAAATGCTTGTCCCTGCCATGAAGCTGGACTGGCGGAGATTGGACTGCCAGGTGGTGATCTAGAGCCAACATTCAAAAGTATGCGTACAATATAAATACACTTTAACTTTATATCCAAAGAAGGGATATAAATTAGAATGAGAAAAATCAGATAAACATTACTTCTAGCAGGATTCAAACACGGGACTTCTATCCTACTATTCTTCATATTTTGTCAGTGCGGTCCGTGGGATATTTGCCCTTGAGTCGCTAAGTCAGTTTATGTGATCTGTCAGATCTTGAAAACCAGACACCAGACATTGACAGCGGAAAGAATAGAAAGAAGATAATTAAGAATGAAAAAAAGAGCAGCATGTGGAGGGAGAAAAGCCTTGGCATTTTAATTTGATGTTTCGAATAATTTTGTTTTTTACACGGGACTCCTCACTCCTGGAAACACTGACTACTGGGACATCCCAAAAGCAATATATAGTAATCTAATATTCTCTAACCTAAAAGTTCATAAGGCACAAAAATTTACATTTTCACGTGGAGATTACCATGATAATCATCCTGGAATAAGAAATACGCCAAAATGATGAAGCCGCTCCTGCCTTTAATAAAGGTGTACGCAGGGTAGAGCAGAAGCAGAAAATGTTTATTCGAAAAAATACACAGCGTTTTTACATAATTATATTAGTTTTTTGATGTCTGTAATTCTGCTTACGTTCTGGATCGTCAGCATGGATACCTGGCGGCCATGCTAGGCCGTCACGAGTAGTGAACATGACGTTTCTTGTCTGTGGTATTTGCAAATCCTATTTAGCATGCTTGGACACACTCACTTAAACATTCGATTTCGTCAGATTTTCGCGTAATGCAAGGTTTGAGACGGCTATCCTGGTAAAGTCATCACATGAAGTCACCTAAATCAATAAATATTTTTTTCTAATCTCAAATTAATTTAATATTGTATATTCACTTCAATAAAGGCGGCGAAACCAGCAGAAATGTTGGGCGAGCTTTTACTTTTATATGGTCGCAATAATAGACCATAATTTACTGTACCATATTTTCGTCTGACCCGTCATTTAACTATAGGTCACTTTTATGTGACTTAGATATTGGGGTCGAAAATTAGATATTATTGCCCAGTTTCAATCGGGTATTAAATTACTGAATTAAACAAATATGTGAAGCAGGCACTTATTTATTATCACAATTGTTACAAAATTATAAACAGAAGCAACATAATTAGGATTACGTTATCACAAACACAACCTAACAAAATTCTCAAAACTAATTGATAATAATACATTATAGGACTTATATAAAGCTAGTAAAATACCGAACAAAATATTCAAATGCAAATATGTATTAATCGAAATAAAACTACATATTAAAGTAAGACTAGAGAATAGTAGATAGTTGAAGCTATTCAAAATATTATTATTATTGAAACAACACTATGAGAATATAAAATATAAAGCTTTGGTTATTATAACCCATTATATAAATGCCATTTGATGTGATGGAACTGTAAAGTGTGATTTAATTATAAAATATATGCTAAAAAATAACCAGTATGTTTCATTATTTAGCTATAAATAACTATACGAGATATTGTGGCATGAACCCAACAACTGTTAAATTGAGTGGGATTTTGGATTAACGCTCCGCTCCCACCGCCATTTTGCACAAAGGTAATTCGAGGGGCGCTGAATATCATCTTATCTTTGGAAAAGTTAAACGCTTCAGCCAATAATATTTTGAGGTAATATGCTAACATCCATCACGTTCAATGCGCAAAATCTGAATAGTGACACCTTTGTGGTTAATTTAGACGATTCATTTCCATTGAATGTGGTTGTTAGAGCAACCAATGACTAGTTTATATCTATTCGGAAAGCTTAGGCAACATATACTCCATATAGAACTCCCTGAGTTTCGGAAACATCACTTGATTCCAAAAAGCGTCATCCTTGATGATTCTGTCATACAACAGTCCCTTCGGAGTCCAAACGACGAAGTAACACTCTTCTCTCCCTGCGATTTGCAGCTGCCCTTGAACCTGGTAGTAGTACTTGTCATTCCTCTTTAGCCTGAACTCGCCATCTTCAAATGTGGCGAATGCTATGAGCTTCTTCTGGACGGCCTCTTCAGGAGTATAGTTTTGTGCTTTGAAGGGACACTTGATCTCCACCAGGGCGTTGTCGTTAAGAAGACCATCCGGAGAAGCAGCGAGGTAGGGGTAAACGGGGTGGACGTACAGACCGCATACTTTCACTACCTGAAAAATCGAGAGCCCGATGAAGAAGGTGTAGAAAAAATATAGGAAATCTTTTTACAAAAAATGTATAGTACAAGAAATTGTAGTACGGTATGAACTTCTTTTTTCTAACTAGAATAATGGATGGATGAAAGAGAAAGTCGCTATTCGGGTTAGTTTCTAAAATATTCTCGGAAAATTATGCCTTGAATACTGCACATTTAGCACCTTTGGTTCCAATGCTTTAGCGTACTCTGTAGTACAGTTATGATTGACGGCAATATAAAATGTACGCCACTGCCTCTTAGGTGCAGCGTTTGTACTTTAGGTCATTTCACCACCCCTATTAAATGCAGGTGATGCCTGAGGGTAGTTTTTCCAGACAAAGACAGAACACGTCTGTCCGCGTTCCTTATTGTTTGCGACTAATCAAAGAACCGGTTCAGAGGCTCGACATCAGTAATGAGACCTGATGTTTTGATGTTGTCGCCAAATGTCTTCCTACACTAGACAAGCCCGACAAGATCTTTCAAGCACAAATATGTATCTGAATTGCTTCTCAGCAGTTGAAACGAGACATCCATCCGCCACTTAGATCTCTCCATTCGCTCAGTGCAAAATATACATGCCGCAAGAACCGCCATACATTTCCGCCTGGAAAACAGTTGTACAGACCACAAGTGACAATAGAAGTCTTGTTCCGGATCCAGTACCGGTGATAAATGGACTCACGCCACCAGTAGGTAGGTATTTACACCGCTTGTTATGTGTTACTATGACATCCTTACATGAGGTACATGTATAAGTTATTTGCTGTTTACTGTTGGCCGCCAAACTGTCTATACTGAGAACAAAACATGCAGTCAACTTCTGATTTCTGATAGTGACCTTACTGTTTATGAAATATAAAAGATGTCGCTATAGAACAGTTAGCCATTGTATTACATGACCGTCTATCGCCGACATTATTAGAAGAGTTCTGATGTAACCAAAGATAATGACTGAATGGTACTCACCTGCCCAAATATCTTTTCAAAATCCGTGATGGCCTTCATTTCATTCTCATTTCCGTACCTGGTATACTCATTTCCGGTAAACTTCGGATCCAACAACTCCTCAGCAACCTTATCCTTATTTGTGGACACCTGCAACTTGCATATCCTCCCAAAGTTTGACGCCGTCAGACGCTTTCTACGTTCTTCCATCCATAATGGACTATCCTTTTGATTCCTAGTTTTGTCTGCTAGCTGTTTGATTTGTTCTGGCGTCTTTGCTAGCTGTTTCAGAAATTCGTTCCTCTTTTCATGGCCGGGCTTTGGCGTTGAAGACCTCAGAACCCTTCCAGTAGCGTTTGTTACACTGTCTTCAAAATTAGGTAATATTGCTGTTAGGATACTATCTTCCTTATTTGGTGTGGAAATCCTCAAGTTCTTCTCACTGATGGTGCTCTCACTGTCTTTCGTAGAATCCTTATAAATCTCGAAGATCTCGTCCAGGTAGATGTTGTATTCCCTCCCTGATACAGTAGGGATCTGCATGGAGTTGCACAGCTCGTTCAAGTGGTACAGGCTCATGCCCAGGCTGATCATACCAGAAACAAACGCTAAATTGACGTTCATAAGATCCGTATCAGGATCTTCTGTACAGACGGCATGTTCTTTGTTGCAGTTTTTGCAATGTAAAAGCAGGATTGATTGAAAACCTTCCCTTAACTCACTCTTGATCTCGACTTCGGTGTTTTTGCAAAATCGTAATTTTTTATGTGGGAATTTCAACGTTTCATTTATTAAATAGTGTACATCAACTATCCTTCTGCCCGGGCGGTATTTGCATCTGTAAAGCAGATGATATTAAAAATTAATTGACCGTGTCCGTTCGAACAAACGACGTCTGATGTTAAATGTTCAGTAGAGACTGTCAGTAATCAGCAGACAGAAATCTACATTTTTCCATACAGTATATTCACATGAAACTTGAGAGTATTTAGGACCTTCAGGAGGAGCTGTTGGACTGCGCAAACGCGACAGGACAGGAAATGGATGTCAATAAGACAAACTTTATGATATTCAGTCGCAGATGCTTCCCTCAAGGTAGATCAATAGAAAGTTAGCCAATCCAAATATAAGAAATGTTACATCAAAGAACAACTAGACCGAAATGAAGAGATTTATGGTAAGTGGGGGATTAAATCAGCTCGCATAACTTTTCTGAACATGAAATTCTTCTCCTTTTAAGGATGCCCCCGCTGCGCCCCTCTAGTGTTAGCTGAACTGGCAACTCTTGGTGTTATTATGCGAGACAGCTTGGTCGAACATTTACCATGATAGTATCTGTAGAATAAGAGACAGATCGGTAACCTTTCTCCGATGTTCCAGACTGAAGGACCCTTGTAAGGTCCGGCGCATCCACGTCCAGTGGAGTATTCTATACAGAAGCGGTAGGGAGAGCTCAGGGGCACATCCTTGAACCAAAAAGAAGGGAGTAGCCAAAACAACAAATAAAATACGACATCTTTTTTAGCAGAATAAGGGGGGAGTTATTCGTTAATTTTCATTTTATACTTTTGTTCACGAGACCTGTAGACCGAGTCACGCAATAGAGGGTTGCTGTGCGATTCGTCCTGACTATAACTCCGCTGCGCCTATTGTTTGATATAGTCCATCATCTAATGCAGGTCGAGGTCTCTTCGAGCATAGGATACACAGGACATTATGGTTATTAATTTTTAATATTATCTGCCTTTTACTTTCTGTGTTTTCTTTGATGTCCACATCATAAATATAAAAACTAAACTTGCACAAATCCAGAATATTTTGGTGTAACTAAAAATTACTTCTGTACTTACCTTTTGTGTCAAGCTACACCAGAATACACATTTGAGACACTTATTTTTATGACATTACTTTATTTTCTAACACATAGCAATAGGGTATTATTCTACTATTACTAAAAAGCTGTAATTATGTAACAAGTTTTGCTTTAAGTTTAAAGCATTATCAAATTGAATGTTTATGGTGGATACCCGGTTCATTAGTCAACTACCTAAGCAGGAATATATAACTAAAATAAATTATCTGATCTAAGCCTGTATAGCAAATATTCTAGTATAATCTATCACTTGAATTTTTTTGAGTAGTACAAGAATAGTTTTTTAAGACTGCGTTTGCACTGGCTTTTTTGAATCCCCAAGAAAACCCCTCATTACTGATAGAATATTGACATGAATGTAACTCCTGAAACATATTCTATAGCTGTTTCTGCTAACTGAAACCATATGTGACTAATGTAATTAGTTAACTAACGTTGACATCGACTATCTTTCAAAAAAAAAATATCAATTGTTCCTATGAAACAGTCAATTTCTGTCATAATAATTTCAAATTTTAATCTTTCAAGATAAAGGCTGGTAAGACATCCGACACATTAGTTATTTATTTTTAGTTGTAATCTTACCTCGATGATGCTAACGTAGTTAGCAAAACACGGGACGGTATTGAAAAATGGTTTGACGAGTGATAAAACTGTCTCAGTGTTCGTGATTCAGGCTATTGAACACTATTTATTGCAGGACTGTAACATTGTTTTATGAACTAGGAGGGAATTTTTTGCTATCTTAATTTCAGTTAAAAACTACTGGCAAATGCGCTAGTCCAAAGTACCAGAGATGTGGCTTCAATCACCACCGACACTAAACTTTACATGAAACAATTGTAGATAAAAAGTTGTGTAGTTTTCACACAGTTTCACAAATAATACTCTTTCTTTTAGTGACGTGTATTATTTGTGGAACTGTGTGAAAACTACACAACTTTTTATCTACATGATGGAAGTGTTTCACCAAGTAAGAGCGTCTACAATCTACATGAAACAATTGTTCAAAAATCGAATTAAAAATACAGAAAACTGTCGTACTGTAAAGCCATCACAACCAATTCAATTTGGAGCAAAAGTATCATTTTATGTTATGCTGTAGAAATCGCCCCTTTTAAAATTTCTCAAAACAACATTTTTTTGCAAATGCATCAAATCTACAATATCACAGTACGTACCCACTATTGCTTAGATTAGAGCTGCCTATCCATCTCCAAACCTCAAACGTTTCACCTTTCACCTCTTGGATTTCTGTCCTCACCCTGGATTCATTTTCGTTGATAAACTGCATTGCCTTTTGCCATAACTTTTCTTTACCTGTGAAATAGGGTTGATTTGAATATATATTGTAGATTCGCTCACTAGATTTGAAGATTAGAGGGATAATAGACAATATAAATTTGGGAATCATACTAATCTATTTTCAGCCAACAGTAACTTTACATTGGGTCTTGGATTAAAAAAAATTCAATGTAGATATGTCGGCTCAATTGTTTGAATTCGTTTCCCCACCAGGCAATGCTAATATAATTATTTCAGATTGTATAGTCTCGGCGAGGTTTAATTACAGATGATATAAATCATAGGCCACTAGATCTCATCTATTTAGAAGTCACAAAATTGGAAAATTGCGCGGAAGTAGGTAACCTCCCATAGAGGCCCACTGTCGCGAAACCTACCTAAAATGGAGGAAGATGGAAGATGTGAATGAATTTTATGTAATGTGTTCGATTCCTATCGGTAGCTAAACTTTCCTTTATAGTTTTTATGAGTTGTCATTTAAGCGTTAATGACTGACAAAACTGTCACGTACCAACTAACGTTTACATCAACATCAACGGATACATCGAGTTTTGAAATAAATATATGTACTTACTCTTCCTATTGCTAACTGGTAGTATCATGTCGCGAACATGGTTGATGACAACAAAACTGTTTTCTCCATCTGCTCTGCCATCATCTGACCCACTGGCTTGTTGCAACAGCTCTAAAATTCGTTCCACCATCTGTGTTAGTTCTAAATGTTGACGATGTTCGAACTGTCTATACCTGATGTGAAAAATTTACAAAATAACATGTGCTTACAAGAGCTGTTTTAGAATATATCAATACTAAATAATATTCAGCTCCATCCATTCATTAATAGTTTTGATGTATGCTATCATAAGTACACTGATATTTCTTTTATAACTGAGCAGTCACAAAGCATGAGAAGAAGCTACCGCTAAAGTGGCAAATGTAAATATGACAATTGACATACTTTTTAGTTTTGCCGGTTTTATTTATGCGTTTAGTTATTATACTGTTTATTTAATTTCTAGTTTCTCCATCTACAATACTCAACATTTTTATAGATCTCACCACAATGAACTGTTTGGTGGATATACCACTGGATCCTTATCGCAGAATAGTGATGCGCAAGAAGTTTCAATACAATTTAAGTCCTAAGCAGTGTTATTGAATTACATAAGCAGTCCGACTATATCAAATGTGATATAAACACGCCAAATGTCCTATATAAACATTATTTCATTATTATAACAAGAACTTTTATATTGCTTTCGAATGTACATATGTTAGTTTTCACAAATTAACCAAGCTGCTGAAAATAACGCTAAATAAGCATTTCTTACCTTTTGTATATCCATTTGGTGCCATAAAGTGCGAAACTCAAAGCAATAACAGCTAGAGAAGCAGTTATAGCGACTTTGACTCCATTATAAAATGTGCACGACCACGGCAAATCCGGTTTCAATTGAATCAAGGCCACAACGTTTTTAATATCACGATTGAAAATCACTTGTTCCTTAAAACAAAAAACAACTCAATCAAAGAAAATGAATTATAAGCAACCATAAAAATGTACCCACAAAATTTTCATATTTTTTTGCTGATTACTTATAATGAAGCTTACCATATCTCTTGCTACGTCATTTTCTGTGACAGAATTTCTATCTTCATCCAAATTTAGAACATTCAAGCCCCATTTAGGATTGTTAAATATTAAAATTTCTAAGTTTGTCAGGTCGCGTTTTACTTGTTCTTCCTGAAATAAAAAAAAAAATTGAAACAGCACAGTTAATGGAGTCAAGTAGATTCACTCAGAATTTTCCACGCTTTAAAGATACCCTTTTCCGTTCAAAAATATGATTATCTGGTGGTAATGGAGTTAGAATTTTGTCCCCTTGTAAATAGGTGTAAATCACAAAAAGGCACATTTTTTCACGTATCGTTTGGCTTTGTGTTTGGACAAGTGAAAAATAAGAATGCATGCAAATTACCGAGTTGTCCTACTTCTACTCCGGTGTTTCAATTATTTTATTTGGAAATACTGCTGGAGAAGGACTTCCAGCATCATTGTTTACAAATAAAATACACGTGTCATCTTGAGAACGCATTTTAACCTTTTTATTCTTCAAATACAATTCAAAATCACTTTATTCAGCAAGCTCAGATTAGGAGTTACATAAATAAACATGTTAAGCATTTTTATTATACATGTTTTGCAATACCCACCTTAGTATGAAAGTTAGTCAGACAGAATTTGACAATGTCATCCTCTGTCATGTGCATTCTTCGATATAGTTGACCATTGCAGTTTGCATCAACGGCTATCCTGTGTAATTCTTGTCTAACGATGGATAATAAATTGAAAGCGTCTGGAGCTTCATCTTTGAGGAGGCAATTCACTCCCTTCTTCGACGAAGGATCATTGGGAATGCAGTATGGAACCACAGCGTCTACAATACGGACGGTAACAATACTGACATCATCGGAGAGACTTGTTTAGCTACTTGCTCACATATTGAGTAGGTATATATATATATACATATATATATATATATTATTATAAAATTTAGTTGTGTTAATTTGCATTGAATTTCTAAGTATTAATATTTCAGTAAATTATTTTCTGATAGTATAGACCACAAGTTAATTTGGTCATTTATAACCAAAACCTGTAACCATTCCTCTGGAAGCATATTCACAAAAAGTGTAAAATGTAATTGAGGTACCCTCATGTATTCTTATTTTGTCATAACCAAAACGCATCATTTTTCAACTTGATTTTAAAATGTACTGCTTATAATGGCGTTTCTCGGTCTAATGTAACAACTATTGTTATTCATTTAGATTCATTACTTCTATTTTAGAAATTTCAATAACCAATAAATATTTTGGTAATAGGAAGTAACTGAAAATGACAAGGTGGTTAAAAAAATAAAACTAAATGTTTATGAAGCAAAATATTTATTGTTTATTAAAATTTCACAAATTGGAAAACTGCTTAATAATAAAACACAAAATACGAACACTGTAACTCTAAACAATCTTTAAAAATGCATATCTGTGACTGTTGCAATTTGCAGAAAAACAGTCACGCAAAAAAGTCAAGAACACAATAAGTATATTCCTATGTATTTTCATGAAGTTCAACTATTTCAAGAGGGTAAGTTTAAAAATAAAGTCAGATACATAGATTTGCATTTTTTGCCAGTATGGCATTTTCATACAAAGAGTTACTGATTTCCTAATAACTTGAGAAACAGTCACAAAAAAATATAAAGGAGTTATATAACTTTTAATCAGCAAAGGTGGTAAAAAGTCATTTGTCAGACACCTTCATTTTTTCACATAATAACCGGTATTTTTGAGACTCGAAATTTCAAAAGCATTAAATACGTCCATATATAACCTCTAAATGTCAATTTCTGGAGACCATCGAAAACTGAAATAAATAAACAGAAATTCGAGTTTCAGTGAAGGTTATATTAATTTCTTAACACCAGATCGCCCTGTAGAATCCCACGATATTGAAATTTTACCTTTTTCACTTCGAGTCGATTTCTACAGTGATTGTTTAGCTTTCTCGTTCAAAGAACATCCATGCTGTTTGTCTCAAAAAAGAATATGTTGACAATAAAATTACTTGAAATTCATCGTCGAGATTAAGATCAAGGTCACCTCTGACATCCTACCACAATTATGTTACATCTAATTTTTTCTGCTTCATATATCTCTCAAGTAGGAGTCGATTCCTTGACATTCTTTACATCCTGTACAAAAATGTGCTGTTTTTTGAGGTTATTTTATAGAGTTTTCACTATAACTGATTTAATTTTCGGATATAGCTGTTTGAAATTCTTTTATATCCCAAAAAAATAGGAAGTCGAACTCAAATACTGTAACTACAATACAGAAGTTAGAGATTGATTTTTTCAGAAACGGATCCCTGGTAGATTGTTCCAATTTCTAGTTCCAGTTCCAAAACGGCGGCCGAACAGGAAAAATAGGATTCCGAGCCAGGGGCATACTGAGAAACGATATTTTTTGAGGTTCCATAAAAAACAAATCATGAAAACTGATACTGATTGCATATTCGGATTTATCACCGCAAAATAAACAGCGATATATGTATTTTGTTGAAGGTTCTTGACCTTTTTTGTATGGCCGTGCAAAAACAATCAGATAATTATTCCGATTTAGAAATATTTTTCGGATCACAACAGATCATAAATGTCCAACTTATATTAAACAGCCTTGCTCCAAATAATTTCGGTGCTTATATTCGAGAAAAAATACCTTCACACCTCTTGCTTGATATTAAGGAAGAATCAACTTTGCTACAACATTTTCAAACGTATTTACTGAATTGGGAAATGAATAATTTGAATATATAGCCATAGAACATAATATTGAGATAATTTTCTGTTTTGAATTCAACAATGAGATTCCATCATATCATATAAGTACTTCCTACAACAAATAAGTATAAACCATTCCCAAACACCTTTTTTCTGTAACAATTGTTTAACATGAGGTATATTTGAATTTAACATAAATCATCATAAAATTTTCCACCAATTATATAAAAAATCAGCGATTTATACTTGTCTCGAAAGTAATATCAATAACGAGTGAATGTAATAGGGATTATCTGAAGTTTGTATACATTTTGGAAGTCCACCAATGATTTCTACTGTCCGACCGAAGCTTAGGATTTGGCCACATTCGCCAAAAAATGCATGATTTCGCTTATTTTAAAGTCACAGATTTCTATCTATCTAGAAGCTGAACGTATGGCAAAAAAATAATATCAGAGGACTTTTTCAAAACCCTAATATGAAAATAGATGGGAGACGAGCATTTAATATGAACTTGTGACGAGTGTGAGAAAATTTCGTGAAAATCTGGTTAAAACAAGCACTTAGTTTGGAAAATTGCAACACTATGCAGAGGCGATTTTTATTCTATACTAATTAGATTGATTTGAGGTCCGTTTTATAAAATGATATGTCTGTCGTGGTCTGTTCCTAGTTTTTTATACAAGATGAGTTTCTAAGCCCCCCCCCTCACCCCGTTAGATAACATCGTCACGTGTATTTACTTTGTTAACACACAAACATATAAATTAAATACGTACATATAATATTTCCAATATCAATGAAGAAATAAAACGAAGTAAAAGCTGAATATTGTTTTATTATTAAAGTCCTCACCAACCACAAAATAGGTCGGCATCCTGACCACGGTTCGCCATTAATTAGTTTGGAACTGGTTAATGGTTAATATGTATATTCAGCCAAAAGGTGTATATTCGTTTATGAAAGTCGGGATCCTAGTGAGATATAATTCACATCACTTCAAGTCAATTTAGATTTAAGTCTAGGTTACTTTTGACTGACTTTTTTCGTGCTATGCTCTTACTTTGTGAAACTCGTCATAGATTAAAATAAAATTGTGCAATTTAGCGGAAAGGATCGAGGTTTTCTTAGATGCGAAATTTGAGAACATTGGTTTTGTATTTGAGATAGAACTTAGTTTGGTAGTTGACAAATAACCTGGGCAGGCGCGTATCTGAGGGGGGGGGGTAAGGGGGGTAATTACCCCCCATGAACGAAAACCAAAGAAACTGGTGGAATATAAATCAGCAAACATTTGGTTGATTACAGTAGTCAGAGCAATCAGTAAATAAATAAGAATATCTTTATCTTAATCAATGAGTTTGTGTTATGAATTTTTGCATACTTGCAACTCTCGCCGACGGCGACGGTAATCTTGATCTTGATATTTTACAAATTTTCAATGTTCACCCGCGGTGATCCTCTCCGCTCTCCCATTTCAAAGACAGTATTACCCCTCCCATAGGTTAAGACTGAAAACGCGCCTGAACCTGGGTAACTATTGTAAACAGTAAAATTTGACAGTGTAACGATGCTTTAAAAATTAAAGCAAAACGCGTCATTCAAAACGACTTTTTTCCGAAACCTTGTCTATGAATTTCAGGATTTTATTTCAATAACTTTTTTCGTTCAATACAACCAAGAGTATCGGCCAAACGTTATTCTTCGGTCGGACACTACCGAGTTCCCATAACTTTGATTACAAATGTTTTTAAATGGCGTAAATTTACCAAAAACCGTGTCCCGATAACTTTCGATTTTGATCAATGGTGAGTCTCGAGATAACATCAAACTGTTACCACTACTGAGGTCAAAATATTGTTTCTATATGGATATTTTGACCTAGAAAAATTATAATTCTTGTTGTACTGGAATTTGAAATGTGTTTTACTCGATAAAAATATAACTGTACTAATGGAAAAAATAATAGGTGATTAGACAACTTAAAAGTTGAAGAATGTAAGGGTACATAAGAACCACTATATTTCAAAGCAGAAATTAAATGTGGATAAAATCTGTATTGATGCTTAAAACAGTGCTTATAGGGTGGTAGCTCTTGTGCGTCTGATCACAATTACATCATATCATGCAAACATTTCATATTTGACCACAAGAAATTACGTATTTTTTCAGCAATCCACCCCAAATGAAAATATATTTGTTGGATAATACTCTTAAAAACCTATTGATTGATAAGCATTTGATTACCGAACACACCATAGCCACAATCCGGACACGGTACTTCGGCAATCGAAGCAGCTATAAGATGCAAAATTATCTGACGATTCACGCGCAATCCCCAGCCACAATAACTCAGACAGCCCATCCCTCCGGTCTCTTGGGCGTGTAGGGATTCCCGTGATGACCCGGTACATTACCTGAAGGGACGACAGAAGTGTCGCTACGCATGCCCAAGTACGCGATGGCCAGGAAGATGAAGAACAGTGCTGCTCCGGCCAATACCGCGAATGATACCACGTTATTTTTGATGAATGCGTTCCCTTGGCTCCAGTGGCTGTTGGTTTGAGGCTGGTTGACCCTGAAGCCGTATGGTGAAGCTGTTGGGCGGCCCGCTGTCGATCTGTAACTAGAACAGAGGAAGTAAGAATAGTTGAGTAATTATCAAAACAAAAATCCATAAAAAATATCAAGTAGCTTGACTTAAAACTTTCCGTGTTGTAGTATGGGTTTAGAAAGAAATATTTTTCTCGGATGTTGACTCATTCCACAAAGCCGAGGTTCTCCAAAAAACGAATTTTGTAAGCTCATGATTGTTAAGATGCACCCGTTGAACTCCTCTAGATATTAATTGTCTTTTTCCACTATATAACGTGAATATTACGGAGTATAAACACTAGTAATCATTAAGGATATAATTGATATGTCTACGACTGAAATCCATCGTTGCCAATGCAGTGGGGACGGTATATTATTTACCGATATAACTCGCGATATTTTGAGAATATAGCTACCACTGAACGACCTTTCAAAGACTTTTTCGTAATTGCCAAAGTAGAAACCTATAACCGAACTTAATTATAATCCAAAAGGTACTTTTTGATTTATAGATGGGCATCCGTGGACATAGGCAGACAGAACGATAAAAATTAGTGATATGGTTTTTCGTCATGTATATGGCAGAAAACATCAAAAAAATATATCTCACATTTTAATTTTTCGCGATTACAATGCTTCCCCGCTTGGTACCGCGGGAAGTGAAAAGTGTATGATTTGAAAGTTTTTGCGACCTAGTAAAAAATACAATAACTTTAATTGCTTCTAAATAATACAATGAGACCCTCGAATTTTAAACTTATTCGTATATTAAGTGTTTACTGGAGAAATTTTTACCTTCCCAGTTGACTTCTGGCATACAGAGAAGTGCTACCATTTGTGTCATGCTCCTTAATTATGTCATTTTTATAATCATCGTTCTTTTGACTGGATGACAATGCAGACAATCTTCTTGTGAAGTTACTCAGGAAAGGTGTCTCTTCTTTTTCCAGAGTTGAGGAGTATGATGAAGTTGGCTTTTCATAACCTGTTAAACAAAAAGGACATAATCTTATTAATTTATACTTTCCATAGCAGTTGCAGCAACAACATTCTCTGAGAAGTATTTATATGTGAACTCATTGTGGGGAGGAAGGTTCTGTTAGGGTGAGGTCACCTTAGATTGTTAGTGAGACAGCTGTTCAACCACACCTTCAAATGCTGACCAGATGCAATGGAAGAGGTGAATGGGACACATGCGCATGCTACAGCATGTGAATCCCCAGCAAATATGTTTGCAGTGAAGCTTTAGATTATCACATGCAGACTATACTGGGGTCTAGTGTTCTGGAATCGAGCATTAAAAATTGAATACAACCTAAGTGCATTTTCACATTTTTTGAAAAAGCCTGTGCTGTTAACTAGCGCAGATAAAAGTGCAAAAGGGTCCGCTAAATGGACTACTCAGTGAGGAATCTACCAGACAGCTTTAATCTCTCATTTAGTTACTCAGATAAGCTAACAGTATAGTTCTAGTATTTGCTATGAAATATGATTGACTTACTTGAAGGAACACCTAGACTCAATCTGTTCCGTATTTGATTCAACCTGTCATTAGCGTAATCAGAGGCAAGTGACGGGGAGTTGTATCTGCTGCCTGACAAAGACTGTGAAGTACTACCATATGATATGTCCATTGGTCTTGATGAAATATTCTTTGTAGGAGAGTCTCGGGTGAAATAGTCACCACTGCCGCTTGACACGTTTCCAGTCTTTGTCGGAGAAGATCTGAAAAAAAAACATCACACCAAGTCAATTGAAATCTGTTAACCACACGGCGAGGAGTCAAAATTCATAACAGTAACCACTTGGTTACTTGAAGAACACAAATTATGTAATAAATATCACTATTCATTATATGGAAAATATATTCATACCTGTAGCTATTTGTGATCAAGTCAGATTCAGAATCTGAACCAGTATCAAATTCATCTTGAACTGTAGTTGGTCTCAATATTTTTGTTCTTGTTGTTGTAGTACTGGTGAATGATGAACTTTTCACTTCTCTTTTTGGTGGACTGCTGCTGATCTGCAATTAACAGTTATCAATTATATTCAATGAAATTAATGATTACTCTTTACTACCCTTTACTTTACTTTCCATGCCAACAGTACTGCGATTGTGAAAATTCGAAAAATCATTGTCAAAATGAGGTATCATGTAGATTGTAGATGCTCGCACTTGTTAAAAATCTTCCATGATGCAGATAAAAAGATTGTGTAATTAACACACAGTTTCACAATTAAAACTTTTTTTTTATTCAAGTAATTCTCTTTGTTACACATTCATAAACTATATAATTTAATTAAACTAATCTTGATAAGTGTTTGTTTACATTATGTATTTATGCACCTAGGTGGATAAAATGCCACCTGTATGTGCAAGGTGAATGACTTTCATATATTTTAGAGCAGTTACTGTTCTTGCTATAATAATTTTTTTTTACTTTTCACATATCAAGATAAATAAAAAGACAAAAACAAGGATACCTGTATGCTTATACGATTCTATAAAAACTTGTTTATCCAAAAAGAACTTTAAAGCTATTAAAATTCACATATATAAACTCTCTACATTATTAATATATAATATTATAAATATTTTGAGACTTGGCAAGGATCGTATTTCTAGAGGCAATATATTATACATTGTAGGAGCTAGATATAAAAATGATCTTAAATTTTTGGGGTATTATTGATGGGAAGTTCTAGCAGACCCCTGTCCTACTTCTTGTTGCATAGTTATGCAAGATAAATTGTTTCATTTTTGTGAATATATGAGCAAGTGGTAAGGCAATATATTCCTCGTGTTTTCAGGACCTCTGCCCAATATAGCATGCTGGTGGAGAAGCGTTTATCTTTACAATTCATAATTTCAAGGATATAATTTTGGGCTACGTTTAATGGGTTCAATGAATGTTGGTGAAGACCACCCCACACAATTACACCATATCTGATCAGGGACTCAACTAGCGCCCTATAAACGTCATATAAAAGTTTTTTACCGTGCATATCCCTTAATATGTAGAATTTATATACAAGCATTCGAATATTGCTAGTCAGTCTCAGTAAATATAGGTCCCATTCAAGGTATGTGTCAATTATAATTCCCAAGTATTTTATAGAATCAACTTCCTGTATGTTATTGTCATTTTCCAAACTAATATAATCATAATTAGCCGATTTGCAGCAGTAATTGAAAAGGCGATGTATTTAGTTTTGGTGATGTTTAGGGTTAGTTCAAATGTGTCAAGCCAATTTTTTATTTTTTCCATACCCTCAACCGCAGATGCCCTAGCAGACTGCCAAGAATCTCCCGAAAAGACAACCACTGTATCATCTGCATAGGACAGTACTTTCCCATTATTAATTTGCATATTAGTCTGTGAATTTATATAAGTGATGAAAAGAATAGGCCCCAGTACAGTGCCCTCCAGTACACCGATTTTTTTATTTAATGGATCACTGTTATTGTTATTAATCTTTACAACTTGTGTCCTGCCCTTCAGATAGCTCTCAAATACATCCAACACAATGGATATCACTCCATAGCAGTAAAGAGTGTTTAGCAGTGATTCATGAGGCACTGTGTCAAATGCGTTCGCAAGGTCCAAAAACACAGCCAGTACTTTTCTACCACTGTTCAAGCCTTCAGTTAAGTTATTATTTAGTTAGCAAACCGCATCATTCATGCCTAGACCTTCAATAAAACCAAATTGTCGTTGTGATATAATACTATTTTGTTCCAAGAAACTAACCAACCTATCTTTAAGACATTTTTCGAAGACTTTAGCAATTGCATTTATTACACTAATGGGGCGATAATTATTTATGTCACATTTGTCACCGAATTTATGTATGGGGGTAACTACTGTTATTTTAAAAGCTTCAGGAACTCTGCCTGTTCTGAAAATTAGGTTAATAATATGCACAAGGGATTTAGTTAAATAATTATGGAAATATTTTAAAATCCTTGTATCAATACCATCTATTCCACGAGCACTGTTATTTTTTAGAGAACTGATTTGCTTTATAATTTCATTTCTATTAGTTGGTCTTGAAAACATTGATGACATTGATACAAAAGCATCAGTGCAAGTGTTAGGTGCAGTTTTAATATGTTGAAAGATGTGATATCTCACATTAATAATAAAGTTGTTACAAAAATTTGTCAGTTCTTTTTCATTATTGAATTTATTATTGTTAGTTGCTTTAGAAATCACAGAATAAATTTTTCTAAGATCATTTCCACATTTGTTTATTTCATTTTTGTAATGATTATGTTTACATTTACGATTTATTTTATTAAGGAAATTTCTATATTCTGTAAATATTTTCTTATTATTATCATTATCTTGTGATAAAAGCTTTTGCTTTAATTTATCTTTGGTTTTTATAGAATTAATTATTCCGTTGGTTATCCACTGTTTATTTTTTTTGTAGGTTTGACGTTTATGCCTTACAGTTTCCCAATTATTTAGCATTTTGATGCTCTACATCAAAACATTTTAAAACATAAAAAAATACCTCATAATTAATTCTAGCAATGGTTTGTGTATTTGTATCATATTTGTTAAAGTTAGAATTGTTAGTAGACTGTGTGTTGTGCTTTAGTTTTCCAACATTATTGGGTAATGGTCAGTGCTGATTTTAGAACAAAAGTTGAGTATTTAAGGTTATTTCTTTGATTTTTCTTAACAAACAAATGATCAATCTTTTTGGGTTGATCAGGTGTTACGCATGTACTACTATTTATGGCAGACAAAAATCCAGAGTAATTCAGCATTGTAATATATTTGTTTACCTCATTATTAACAAGTTTTGCTCTCTGAGACAGTTTTTAAGCTCTTGTTTGTCTAACTTTCCTTGATATCCTACAATTTTTATACAAGGTTTCTTGATTTTTGTAATCTGCACATGCACATATGACTGCTAACAAGGCTACCCAGACAAAAATAGTTAGATAGGATAAATAGTATGCTAGATTTGAGAGCTCTAGTTTTGTATCCATGATAGTATCTAGTTAGTTAGCTGGCAAGTAATCTGTGTAGCCTTGTTGGCAGTCAAATCTGACAGTATGACAATGATTTGAATATAAATCGAATTGTGTCACAGAAAGAAAAAAGTGATTTGTGAAGCTGTGTATTAAATACACAATGATTTTATCTGCAATATGAGCAGATACAAAAAATTATACTGTCACTTCTTCTTGTGTATCTTTCCTTTATTTATCTATTCATAAGAAATGGAAATCTTGAAGGCGACACATATTTAGAATGGAATTACCTGTGTATCTGCTGTGTCATTTAACCTGGTGCTTTTCCTTGACCTTCCAGCAGATGCTGCAGGAGGTGGTGGTTGCATAACTGGAGGTGCAGCCATTGTAGCTCTTCTGTTCTCTTTCTTCTTAACACTCACAACCTCTACATCACTATCCTCTTCACTTGAGTATCTAAAGAATGTTAATATCATACAATCATGAAATAAATTAGAAACCTTTCTCAAAAATATATTTGACATTTTTTTAACAGTGTTTGAGCTTCCTCTGCAGCCTCTGTATGTAAAAATTATAACCAGGCAAAAGTATTGCCTCTGCCCCTGCATCTACCAAGTTCCATTGTGAAATGCAAATTCTCCAGACAATATAGAAGTAAAAAGCTGTACTTCAAAGAATGGTAATACTGTGTATGTATTCATGAGACAATAGTAAATTACAACCCTCCTTTGTCCTTTTGCTAACTAGAGTGTCTAAATTATCCTTGCAACTTGACTTACCTGCCCATGGATCTCCTAGTAGAGCCATCTCCAATCTTTCCTTTGTTTTCAAGGAGCATCTTTAGTTTCTTCGCCATAACTTTGCGTGTGGTGCCTGTGATAGGCATCACAGGGAACCCAAATTCTAGCAGCTTGGTCCGCAGCTCTGCATCACTCAGCTTATCAACATCAACCACCATCTATATATAAATAAGGAAATAAATATCTTCAAGACAATGGTTTTTGTATTTTGGTATCATTCAGTGAAAGAATGAATAGGCTTATTATTACTCCTTAATTTTCCCTTTTATCTCTTATTTTGCCCACTATCCACTGAGAATAAAAAATAAAAATCAGTAGTAGTTCTACACCAATTTATAAAAAAACAAATATATACCACAAGTGAATTGTTGCATAATAAATACTGTGAACAACAAATACTAATCACTTTTACCACAGCAGAATAGAGAGAACTAGCAGAGGCACTACACCAAATTTTTAAAAGTGCATATTGGTCACTTTATATTGCAACACATCATTAGCCTAGCATTCAGCTTTTACAAGGCACATGTAGAGTTTGCTATATTAAGATACATATGTCCCATAGCCCACAGCCTAGCCATGTTTTCCCATAAATTAGACTTTCCTCTGCTAATCCTCTCATCAGCTGTGGTTTTACCACTAGCTAAGCTACGGTAGAAAGTCTGAAAGTGGTATAAGTGAGTAATGTTTGAGGTTTATATGTAGTTGAACACAAATTATTGATTAATAAACATTGAAAACCTATCATGGGGTTCTCTTTGTCATTATATTTTCTACTGGCTATTGCTAAAAACATACATATAGATTAGTATCTTTACTAATGTTTTAGCTGCCAAGGCAGATTTTTAAAGTACAATACAAATAAAATAATTTGATTTTGAAAATTACATTAATTTTATTACTGTTTCTAGGGTAACAGTACTGTTCTCAAACAAGACCTTAGTATGAACTATAATAAATGACTAGAATATAGATGATGCATTTGCATTGTTGATAAATCCAAAACAAGGGATATACCATAATGTACCACCACACAAGAAACAAAAAGCTGCCTATCCTATGAGATAGTCATCCATATTTATGTGGTCTCAATTAGTGACCAGCAAAAAATATATTTGAACAAATTATTGATTCAATTTTAAATTTTGCAACAAGAAATATGAATTTACAAAATAAAGATAAGTACAGGGCTGTAAACTGTCTGAGGTACTACTTATTCAATATTTTGTGACCCTTTTGCATTTGAAAATACATTATACTGTTTTAAAGGTATATATATTTTATTATTCAATTAGATTGTTATTTTCAGTTGTATTGTTTTTAATTGTCAAAAACACGTCAAATTAAAAGGGCAGTGATGTTCTATTTTGAAAGAATGCTCTCTCCATAGAAAAGTACATATCCAAAACGATATAATTGAATAAACATGTATCTTCAATATTTTGAAACACAGCTATTTCAAAGTCAAGCAATTTACTTAACCAGCTTGTAAATGTACAAGGAACATACACTTATTCGTGTATTTACATAGAACTTATTAAAATCTTCAATATTATCTCAATACCCAAAGTGGTATGTATGTATAACGACATTCACGATTTCGTACGTAAATGGAATGTACATCACGTAGCCATTCCCTATTATGATCAATAATATAAAAATGTGACTATAAGATGAGCTAACATGAGCATGTGTAGCACTACGTTCATTTTAAATTTGTTTATGCATCGAATTTCTGCAATTAATATACAATCTCTATGGGAGGGAGAAACAATGGCCCCAGACCAAACACGCTACTTCTGAAGTATCTTTTTATGGGAAATAAAGGTTACTACCTTGAATTTCCTATATCTGCACTATCATCAACAGCAAATTCAACAAAAACGGCACTTTTAATACTACTATAAGGCACACTTTCTAATTTCCAACATTAGCGGTAAGTTTTCCTTAAATAGAAATGACTAGCCTGTTGTAGAATGTGGAGATGGAAATGACGTTATTTATATTTCTATGATGGTGGAATGGCGGGAGATAGCACAGAGTAATAGGTATGGACTGCTGACTGATGATAGGACAATACTTGAGCTTGGAGCATTCACAATAAATTAAATATAAAAATGTAGCATGGTCTATTGTGTGGGTACATCGCTAAGCTTGAAACAATAAAATCCAAATATTAATATATATCAAATCAAGGAGTTTATCTAGGAGCGATTAAAACGCACCATGAATTCCATCACGTCATTGGATGATGCGTTCCAGGCTTCCAGTTCCAGCCCTCTCATTGGCTGTTACAAAAGTCCTTAATTTTACGCGCGAATGCGAATGAAGCGAACAGAACCAAGCTAACCTCTGCTTTGGTTTGGTCTTTGCAGTGTTACCAAGTCTACCGATTTTTCGGTAGATCTACCGATTTCAAACATGTTCTACCGAACTAACGATTTGAACGCAAAATCTACCGAAAAAAATTAATTGCTTTTAATCGCAGCTAAACTTTTTTGTATTTTTTACACAAACATATGGCTGACATGTCAAGAGGTTCTTCCACAGATCTCGCAATTTATACGCCTTTGCGTCTGGTTTCTCGTGACATGCCCCGTGTCATTATTTCATTCGTGTACTCATGTTTTGTGTTAGACGATAAGCCGATATTCAGTGATTCTGTCCCTATCTATATATGTTCTGTGGGTTTACCCGATTTCTGTTTTCGTAGAATTCTTGTAAAGTTAATTGTTTATTCAAGTGCAATGTGATGATGATATTCTGTACAAACTTTCTTTGATTCTTATAAGTTATGATTTCCCAACAATGATGATTTTTTTTCTCTTATTCATACTCCATACCTAAAACCCTATGTTCTGTTTGTGTGTGTGCGTGGGGGGGCATTCTGGCAGAGCGTTGTATGGGCTATTTATTTTGCCGACCTGAAATTTTGATGTTGTGGCACCACTGAATTCATTACTACTCCATCTACCGAAAAATTTAGAACGACTCTTCAGTGTTCTGTCGTCGTTGACTCTACCGAAAACAATCCAATGGCACCTGGCAACACTGGTCTTTGGTCCGTTAGTCTGTATCTGTGATTTTGGAATTTTCCCCTGTAGTTTTCTATTTGTAAATATTATGCTGTAAATAAACTATATACTATGTGTCGCCTAACCATCACGTCAACATTTGAAATAAAAAGTTTTCTTCAATTCAGGTTTTTCTGTTTTGAAGGAATTAATGGAAAAAATACAAAATCATCTTACATTGTTTCTAGGATATATAAAATTGAAGAAAAAGTAATTACCTTTTACTCTTGCAATAGATCTTGTAGGTGCATCTTTTTAACAAGAAATCATATTATAATCTAGCATAGCATTCACGAAGTCTGTATGAATTGATAATTGATTCAGTCTCTTTGAATTTCAAACAGAAAAATCATCAAAAAGTAAAAACATATATACATTCTTCAAATAAGAAATTATGTTTTTTGCAATAAAACAGCACATTTAAGAAGAGATTACCCACGGTCCACGGCACAGAATATATGTCCACGGTACAGGTACACAGAAGCTAACGCGGTATGTCCTTGCGCACGGTAGCTCTGTCTCTCTCGTTACAGTGACGTCTGCGGCAGACAAATTTGTCAGCTCGGGCGATTAGCCGATTACCTTGAATTACCTCCACTCTCCACTACGCACTACTCCGTCACGTCACATCACGATACACATAAGACATAAACTGACGGCCATTAGTGGAAGGTATTCAGGTATCGGGATATCGGGAAACAAAACACCTTCTTGACTCAAAAATCATTTAACAATTTTTATGTAAGCAAAACTTTGCTTAATACAGAGTTGTCGTGTTTTATAATTAGTAAATTTACTCATCTTTTTATCAAGTTTTACAATTATTAAAACATCATAACACTTTTAAGAACTCCTTGTATTTCAAAATCTCGAGACCCATTTTCTTAAAGGAGGTAGTGGATAATTATTTGCCTTAGGACTCACACTACTTAATGAAATAGCTGAAGCTCTATCTTCTGGAGACCAACGGATTCGCTTATCCTTTGCGGTTTTCAATTTTTTTACAGGCGCGTATTCAGGGTTAACCTATGAGGGGTAATGCTCTCTTTGAAATGGGGGAGGGGAGAGGATCACCGCGGGTGAAAGTTTGTAAAATGTCAAGATCCGTTTTTGGGAGGCCACTTGCAATTTACATCTTTATGTGCGTATTTAACCAATTATTTACTGATGGCTCTGACAGAACTGTATTCAACCAAATGCTTACTGATTTATATTCAGACAGTTTCTTTGGAATTTTTTTTTGTTCATGGGGGGGTCATTACCCCCACTACCCCTCCCTCAGATACGCGCCTGTTTTTTTATGTCCCTTTGTAAAAACTTTTAACAAAATGGCTTCATATCTTTTCTCTGTCGATATTTCCGCTTCTTTGACTTTTTTTTGAAGCTCATTATTCTCTTCTTCTAATATCCTTATTTTTTCTCTAAGATCATTTGTTTCTTCTTCGTTTTTCCTAAAAACATGAGTGTCATTCTGAGAATCCTCTTTATGAGACTCGGAATGGGGATAACAGTTATATACTTACACGAGGGATGTAACAACGGGATTTACTTCCGTGTTGGTGGAAGGTACATTGGTTTCAAGAGATACCTTCTCCACGATAGATGCCTCCAAAATACTGTTAACTTCTCATCTTTTATTTCTTTCGACCCGTTCCTCACGTTCTTGGTTAGGTCTTTTATATTTTTTTTTAGTAAATTCAACGTGGGAATCGCATCAGGCTTTGAATGTCAACTGTTTACTTTCTCATAATTCAAGAGTCGTTCTTTTAATGGCATCTCAAAGCAGTTTTTTTTCAAAATAGCCGCACATATCCGGGCTAAAATATAACAGTTCTCGTAAATAAATAACAGGACAATACTTATAAAACATACAAATTTAATGTTTTAGTTTTATTTCATGTTTCTCATACAACAATAATCATTAGATGCAAATTGAGACTCCCTTACCGTTGTTCAAATTGATTTTATCCTCTCGTCTACAAGCAACAACCCATTGTTTAGATATATTCTCATCTTTTGGAAACCGGAAATATTTTATATTGCCTCCTTTGGTCACTCGGCTGCAGTTTTTACAGTTTCCTACAGCACAACTCGACGTTTTTAACCGTTTAGCACAATGTTATCCTATATAGATGCTTAGATATAATGTTTTTATATTATAATACTCATCAACACAAGTCAACTCAGGATACACACACCCAAGGACCCAAGTCCCAATTACACAAAAACTATTTACGAGCACAGAATATATAAGGTAATTTACGAGCAATAGATACTCTCTGTATCTCTGTTGCCAAGTGACGTCATGCGCAGAGAGTTCGCAATTTGGTCGGTCTAATGACTATGAGCATACCGCTGTGTACCATGAGATTACCCAAATCACAAGGGACATGCAAATTAGACTTCAAATGCACTAGCATGATAAAAGTGACCAATGAAAAAAGCATTGTTGCTTTGTGAGTAAAGACTCACTATGGAGATGCATTTGAGTTACAACATTTGCACAAGACAATTAGTTTGAACAGATATCGTTACAAGGGTTGATATCCAAAGTGTGGAAAGATCATACCACATTGATATTGCTGATGGAGTTAAAGACCAAAATGATGCTATATCTGTTGATTTGTTGGTTAATCAATGTGAGGACAAAGACTACACCAGTATTATTTTATAAAAAGCAGGGGGTGGAGGACAATTTGTGTAATTTAGATTTCAGTTTAGTAGTGGTGACAGAGTTCCAGATGCATATATTTGAAAAATTTGGTGACAATATTATTGCAGTAGACGCAGGCGCGTATCTGAGGGGGGAATGGGGTTAATTAACCCCCCCCCCCATGAACAAAAAAAAATTTTCAAAGAAACTGGTGGAATATAAATCAGTCAACATTTGGTTGATTACAGTTCTATCAGAGCCATCAGTAAATAATTGTTCAAATACGCACATAAACATGTAAATTGCAAGTGGCCTCCCAAAAAAAGGATTTTGACATTTTACAAATTTTCAATTTTCACCGGCGGTGATCATCCCCCTCCCCCATTTCAAAGAGAGCATTACCCCTGCCATAGGTTAACCCTGAATACGCGCCTTAGTAGACGGAACTCATGGGTTGAACAATTATGAATTCGAAATGACAAGTATTTTGGTGGTTGATGAATCTGGTGAAGGCATACCTGTAGCTTTTATGTTTGCTAACCGAAAAAATTTGTTGATATGTATTTTATTGTATAGTGTAAAAAAATTTTAGTATTTTACTATTAAGAATTAAGAGTGAATGAATGAAAGTTACTCATTTGGCATTTGAAGTAACTCATTTAATAGCCACAGCTAATTTTTCAAGTTCAAACCATAGAGAGTTTTCCAATAAAATTAACTTGATTGAACTTATGTGTTTTATTTCATAATTTTAAGGTTCGATCATCACATGATATATATTTATATAATTTGCTAAGTTAAAGGATAAAAATAATCCTGGTAAGTGCCAATCTATAAGGTGCATTTGCAGCAAAATATTTAATGAAGGTAAGTAATGCAATGCAGATATCAATAATTCAATCAGCTGTTGATTGATTAAATCGCTTCTGTCTTCCATATATTTCCAAATAAATAGAATGATAATCCATCTTAATTCAAATAAACGATTTTAATTCTCATTCACAGCAGTTTATATGAAAAAACACAGACAGAATCCACTGCTTATGTAATTTAAATTTACCGTGTTCTGTCATCGGCAGCAGTTATTCGCACTTGCATTCTTTTATTCCTTTTAGGGGTTCAAGGAACGATACCACACCCGCGTTGCTAAGCAGGTTTCAACAAATATTAAAAAACGCGCGGAGAAAACGTCTATATCGGACAGCCAATAAAACAGCTTCGTTATCAGGTAGGTTCTCCAGCCAATGACGTGATGGAATGCATGGTGCCTTTTATCGTTCTTGTTTATCTCCCTCTCTTTAAAGCTGTCTCCTCTGTCACAGAACATCAAGCAACTATGTACCACAAAACATATACACTGATACTATGTAACTCGGTTCTGTGGTCTACTGTGGTAACTAGCGTTCAAGCTACTGAACTTCCGTGAACTATGCACAAAACACTTAGACGTTTTGTGTCGTAGTCTATCAATTCAGTGTAGATGTTTTGTGGTATCTATTTTGAAGTTTCGATACTGTCAGTAGTTTCGTGTGCTATGTCTGAGGTCTTCGCCGGGATATTTGATTTAGGTTATAAATATTTGCAAAATATTAAATTCATTCAAATAATAATGTCTTTTATACTTTGTTTGACCTCTTAAACCTAAACGAATACCTTCAGACGACCGAAAGACGCAAAGGGTGTTTCCCTATCCTACCCAAAACCCGCTTTAATCTGATTATCTTTATGCAATGTCCTTAACAATACATTTGGGGCACTTGCAAGACCACCTAGTACAGCTTCGAAGGTTATGCTTGCATAAACTTACCCTTTCTACCACACAAAAGGTTAATTATGTGAAAATCAGCTCAAGAGGTTGATGGTTAATTGCTTTATTTTGCAGGTCATTGTAGTGTCTTTTTCTGCAAGTGTCTTGGTGGTAGGCGTCCTAGCAAGGTATTTCAGAAGACGGAAAAAGACTTTTGATCCTTCTCACTTCAGAGGTAGGGGAAATGTTTACAGTAGTAAAAGATCAAGGGCTTCAGGAATACGGAGTCCCAATGGAGGTAACTACTGTTATTATGTGCTTATTAACATATTCAATATACTATTTGCTTGAAAAGTTTCTGGTATCAGTAATTTTGTTGAAATAAGCATGTTTTTTTGAATCAAAAACAAAATTAATTCAGCTCTCCAACTATCCTCCTGTGACAGCTACATGGTCAAAATATACCAGAATCTCAAAAGAGAAAATAATTTCCCTCATCATTGATCAATAAGAGCTCATTTTGAAAAAAAATCACGTAAATTTCAAGGTTTTCCAAATTTTATCTCTCATTGTGGATTCAAGTCATGATTTGGTAATGATAAATTTCTATAAAAGTCACATATCTTAGTGTTGACCAACTTTATGGAATTTAACAGTGGTACTACAGAATAGCAATATCATAAATCAACAATTTTTTCCTAGATTTGGGAAGTGTTGCATCAAGTGGCAGGCATAGCGCAGCATTCAGCAACATCTATGGTGAACGTTATGTGAGGCAGGGCTCTGTGATCACCAGTGGAAAAGCATCTGTAGCCTCTGGGAGCCTTGTCAGCAGCGGATTACCAGTTCCGGAAGGTTTGGACACTGCAAATCTGACACCACAGCAGCTTGGAGTTATGGGTGAGTGTTTGATATTATACAATATGTCAAAAGATTTGAATCATACAATATTGGTTAGGGAAGATTATTTCTAGCAAAATATCCTATAATACTGGGTCCAAAAGTTCTATAGGATTTTTGATTTATTATAAATAAATTATATATTTTTGTGATGAATGGGTGCTCATGATGCTTTTTTGTTGTTGTGATACCTAATAGACATTCTTCAGGTTGGAAGTTCTTTATCCAATTTATCCAAATAAAAATTATAATTACCTGGAAAAAAGTAAAAAATTAAATACCTTAAAACCATTGAACACATAATGATGACATAACAACAAAGACCTACATTTTAAAACCAACCATCATTCATGAACATATAAACAAAATTGAATTTAATAGAACCTGAAGATTGCCTAGGATATTGTTTCATGTGCACCAACTTATCAAGTTGTGCCATAGGTGAAAATCTTTTGAACCAGGCTCTAATTTTGCCTGACAGAAAAATTCAGTCAAAAATTACATGTGTGGTATATAAAATATTTTGCTAGTGTCCTCTGTATGTGTAATTATATTAGTCCTCCTATATTTATTGAAAGAATACACTGACTTATAAGCGCAGGTTGATCTGGAAGCTATCTATTTTTCCTTTGAAATGTGATTTTTGAGTGTGGGAGCAAAACAAATTTTATATTTGAATAAATTTGTATTTGTGGTGTTTTAGTTTGTTTTTTAGATTACAGATTCCTTTTTGCTTTTGAGTGATATTCCATATTTGGATGATAGATGACAATTCCGCTCTTTCAAAGTTATTCTAATAGATGTCTCTACACTATAGAACAGTTTTACATCGAGGTAGTTGCAATCAATCTATTTTATGGCTTGAAGCATAAATTATATACTGGGTCTTGTCTGAGCCTCTGAAGTTAGAGGACTAGAACTAGTGCAACGTCGCGGTCCGTACTTCTTCGTTTTGCCACAATCGCCATAAATGTCCACAAGTAAGACAGTATTTGTTTTTTTGGCCATTGCTAAGAACAGCTGAGGATATTTTAGGCCAATGAATGTCGTGGTCCGACATTCACTCGATTTTATATTCTAAATCTTTGCACAAGTAGCTAAAAAAGCAAAACAAACATACGACGTCAGGCGAAACGCGGCGGGTAGGCGCTATTGTTCTGTATTCTATGACGCCGTCTTGAAAGAACTTCAACCGTTCTGTGTGGAACAATTTTAGACGGTTGTTATTCGATGTTGCCAGCTAACCAAAAACGTTTGGAAATTCTAGAATTTGTGTGTTGTGCATCATGATTCTAAATTGATACAATTACAAGTTATAAAACAATCTTAAATATACATGATGGAAAAATATGTTTTTGCCGTATTATAGTAGACTCACCGAATGTCATATTCCACAGGACGAACGCGAGCTACATATTTTTGTTTTCGTCTATATTAGTAACCATATAAGAAATAAAACAAAGGAATATCCATTTGACTGCATGCTCCTATATTCTGTCAAATAGGTACGTAGTCACAAGGTAAATAATTATCTAGAAAAAATAATTTCACAACTAAAGTTCCGACTTATTTAAGTTGCCTCAAGATTTTATATGTGATCTAGATGTTTTGGGGCGCAGCTACAAACCATTTTTATTAAACCTAACACGTGTCTGGTTTAATAAAAGTGATTTGGCGAGTGGCGAAACTGTGTAGCGTTTGGTTCAAATTTTTATTAGTATTATTAATTAACGCAGTTTGATTTTGACAGCTTGTTTCGTATAGGTTTTTACTAAAACACCATGAATGACATCATATAGATATATTAAATAAAGATATCTACAATTATTAGGGTTCCCGTTGAACATGTTCAGTCCGTAGGCGGATGGCAGTATGGAACCAGTTGAAAATGCAAAGTTTACGGAATAATAAGCAGAAGTGCCAGGACTCAAAATCTCCATATTTTATGACTTCTGAAGGTTATTCGAAGATCAAACTAACGAATGAAACCATAAATTGATGAATTCCAGAGAAATATGTCGAACACAAAAAGAATTATATTGTATGGGTATCTGACGATGGTGTTCTGTTTGACATTCATCAGTTTTTCAGTAAACTTCTTTTTTTTCATGTGCAACTCCATTTTTTGTCTTAATAACAGGAAATTTTACGTTCGAATAAAACCTCAACCACTGCTAGCCGACGGACTTGACGTTTTTGGGGGACCTTTACAGGAATCTTTATACTAATTAAAATGTGGATGAAAATATTTTAACAATGTAGGGTTTCTCAGTCAAATTAGAATCACATATTGCTAATCATATCGTCATATACAGAGCACGTAAAAAAGCATTAGATGAATATACGTTAAAATGATGATTATCACTTATGTGGTTGGAATTAGATTGATTATATGAAGTTTGGTTGTTTCGGTATTTTGTTTACTTAGGTTTGACTTGATTCATTGGAATTAAATCATTGTACTAGTTCCTTGGAATTTATTCAACAGTTGGATTTGTTGATGTGTTATTTTTCAAATCAGAGGGATTTTTGAAGTTGCTGATAATATTTGTATTTTAGTGAATATTCTATAAATTAGTTCTCAGTGCTCTGTATAAACGAATACTTGATTGGATTTTTCTTAGAAACACGTATGACTGTAATCAGTCCATTTTCAAAACATGTAAGGCAGTTTTCTAGAAATGTGCTTCATGACTATTTATTACAGTTAGCGATAATATATACGAGAAATTTCTGAGTTGGATTAGACTTTGGTTCTAGCTGGTCGAATAAAAGTACCTAAAATACCATATATGCAATAAGCTTTACAGACCAGATTGTAGTTACTTACAGCATCATTGTTATTTGATTATTTGCCGAAAGAAAAAATCTTTCACTATATAATCTGAATGAGCCTGACGAACTTACAACTGATTCCAATGAGCGTGTTTATTATAGTCGCAGAATAATAGCATAAGGAATACACAACAGTGATAGTTACTATTAACTCATTTATTACTGTACTTGCCTTAAATTGTCGATATATTTAGTATGCATAATATAGAAACTGCCTTATCGAATATATATAGTGCAAACAAGAGCTATTTTTCAAGTGGTTAGATATATAGGTCTAGAGGATTCTGCCGGATATAGCCGGAATAAGAGTTCTATTCAGATAATATTACATACATACACTCCCTCTATATTTTAATATCTAGATTCCTATATTTAATAATTTAAAAAAATCGTGTACATTTTTATCGTACAATCTATACTGACGATATATTTTATTACGATGAAAATATACATAACTTTAAGAAAGACGTTGACATATTTTTGAGAACAATCAATCGGTTTTTTGTACAACTAGGAGGCTTCTTGGGCAATTGAATGTTTGGGAATTGGAAAAATATTTTGTGCTTAATATTAACCATGCTAATCTCTCACGAAGCAATACTGGAGTGAGGAGAATTGTGAAAAAGAGCTCATTACGGTCTAATTGAAGTGTTACAGGTTCATATTCAATTTTCACTGTCACATTATTATCATTTGTATTGTAAATAGGATGATAAACTTCAAAAAATGGATTGCCTTTTTCCATATAACCCCAAAGTATCGCAACGTTATGAAGTACAAGATGAACGCGTCACATTTTCATAAAATTGTATCTCCTTCAATTCCTGTCCTCAGCGCTGTTTCTATTAGAAACTGTACAAAAATATATGCGCTCTGAAAAAATAAATCGAAAGTTCCTAATTTTACCCAAAACTTTCTCCTGTGGCTACTACTTTGTACCCTATAAATACTGCGTTAAAACTGAATTTAAACATATACATAACATACAACAAAAAATGTATCTATTACACATTCTTAGCAAAAATATAGTACGACTACGCTCTTATGATCAGCAAAATATATTGTTACTCTTTCGCTAAGTTTTACATATACAGGATGTTGCTGTGAAGGATAAAAAGTCACGTGAATCACAATAAACACTGATTGTATCAATCCGATTGATTTGTGTCAATGTTGCACAAATGCAGATGGAAAACAGGAATTGATTTGGGCTACTTTTAAATATAACGAAACGCCTCAAATATTTTTTTAATTAGAATTGTTCAATTGACAGTTAAAAAGGGTTCAGGAACTGCAAGAATGGGATGCTTGTGAATGAATTATGGATATGTTTTCTGAATTATATTATCAGTAAAATATACAATTTCGAATAATATATTGGAATTTTTCATACATGTTCACACTTAGAATCAGTACTTTCCAATCTTCCAAGTCAGTCTTCAAATCACTTCCAACACCCTGTATATTGGTGACAATCGGTTTCACAATGACTAATTAATTCAACTATCTGAATCCCCTTCATCCTATACAAAATGAACAGAGCACGTTTAAAAAACACTATATCGCTGTGAGAGCTGCGATAAATTATTTTGAAAAAAATTTAAATCCATATTCGTGATTTTTTCAAACAAAAAAATTATTTAAATCTATATTCAGATTTTTGTGAAAGCTCAACATCAATTTGAAATGTATTTGAATCAAACATTAAAGATCATTTTTTCAAAATAAAATAATGAATTTTGATCAAAAACATATTCAAATCAAATATAAAAATCACAACTCAACACTATTGGGGAAGTTTAAAAGACAGATAAATAGGCCTGAAGGAGCCGCTTCAAGCTCCATAATATAAGAGAGAGATCTTTTATCTTCAACGAAATATTAGAATGGAGGTTTTACTTCAGTCAAATTTTCCACTTTTGAAAGTATTTACTGTCAATGTGTTTTTAATTCCAAGAGTTAGCGGATCAAGGAAAGTGCTTACTGAAAAAAAGATTTATTCAACATCTGCCAACATTCTAAAATACTAAATATCTCCAACTTATAATTTTTGCTCCTAGATAAAAAAATCCAAATCCATTGGACTATTCTGTTCGAAAATTCAAACTGAAATAAAACCTCACCAAATTAAAATAACCTATTACCAAAATAGAATTAACAAAACATGGACATTGTCACAATAGTTATCACCATTTATTTTTTTTAGTTACTACACCTCACCATTCATTGTTCTATATACAATCTATATACATATATTTTAATTCTTATTGACAGAAGTAATCATAATAATACATAATGATAGCGGTAAACTCGAGAGAAATTGAAACATACACTATTCATATTATTATACGTTATACTGTAATTGAGATACAAGGGGTGATAATTCTAAATTGCAAAATTCATACCATATCTGTATTCGTAACAAAATCGCCCAAAATAATGATCATGGTCACATTTGTACCGATTTCAAAACATTTGACGTCTGTCAACGAGTATTCAACCCAAAGATTCTTAGGTTATCATTCGAAATGGAAACTGTATTTACTTTTTATCACCTCTTGTGCCTCATTGGATATTTTGTTTTTTATGATTTATTGGCTGACATCACACTATATGCGGTAGAAGCTTGGATCAGTTTCAAAGCATATAGCTCTTAATTCACTTTTTTGATCAGTTACGTTTTGATGACAATTAAGACTGTTACTAAATTTATGGTAATCATATGTAAGTATATGGGAGTGATTGGTTTTTTGTATTCCAATTTTTTACGTAAGCTGGAACAACGCGATATTGGAAATACAACATTGATTCTTCTCTTCGGGCATCGTTAAATGTCTATTGTATTTTCTATCATATCACAGTAGGCTGCAAAATGAAGCATTGCTGTTGAGTTGCATGAACCGCGTCTAAGGCAAGCATTACAGGGTCATATTTCTATGTCATACATCTTTTGTCACATAATAATGTTCGATTAAAAATATGATGGTGTAATGTATTAACTTGGATAATAGATGAACTATGGTAATTTATCTATGACATCATGTTGTCGCAGGAGAAGTTACGATCATTGTATAAAGAGGGGTTGAGTTTGATTCTGATTTATACATAGCGGCTGAGATGTTAAACTGGATGTTAGCTACGACAAAGCGTTTAATTGCGAAATATAAAGCAAATTAATTGCTATACAACATTGAAAATAATCATTATATGAATTATAATAAACGTTCAACACTATAAATCAGAGATTTTTAGCAATATTACTGGTTGTTGTAAAGCAGCAGATGTTACTACCAGCAAAAAAATTCCGTATCTTCCATTTTGTTTCCTCATTAAATATGACCATATTTCTATTGCGTGGTATGATATACTTCCAAATTATTTGATATCCCAATACAATGTATATGATGACATTAAATGACATATAAATATGACCGTGTAATGCTTGCCTTAGTTGACACGGCTATTAGAAGTTTTTTGTACGGACCAAATGTTCGAGAACAACACAATGTGAGCTTAATTTCATAGCTTAAGATTAAAATCATCTATATTATATGACAATCACTAACTTATATCAATATACCGTCAGAGTTTCCGTAACGTAACGTGAGCGGTAAGAAAAATGAACATATATTATGTTGCTGTGATGAGAGTTGCCGTCAGACGTGAAATGTAGCTGAATGTTATTTATTTTTCTAATTTTTACACATCACATATTTCAAACCTGGTGAGTGATTTGAAAGGTATTACTTGCTCGTCTCACAAAGATGTTTCCTTCACAACTGTATTTCTTGCGCTTGATACATTAATCGTTATTTATATTAACACAAACTCGGAGTTAATTAATAATGGTATTTTTTCAAAATAGGTTGAAAAGCGCCCAGAATTAGATATCTTGATAACAACAGTTGAAAATTTAAATCTTTTTTTTACAGTAATTTGACAGCCAAATGCTCGATAACAATAACCTTAGAAGAGGTTTGGGTATCCCGCGTCTCAACTTGAACTGTAATGACTTGGTATCTAATTCTTACGCCAGTTACGTTACCAAAGCTCTCAGAGCACCGTTAATGTCTGCTATCTTCACCTGCAATATCACCTCATTAGGAACTATTTGCTTAGAAATTCTGATCCTAACTGTAGGGCAACATCGTAACAGCAAGCATACTCTACCATAGCTCTTCTATCCTACAATCTTTCCCTTTATGTCACCTGCCGTACTAAGATGATAGCTGCAGATATGAGTACCGCCATGTTGGAACCATGAAGTACTCTCAAGGTACCGCTGGTCCCTTGAGCCTTCTTGGTCATGGCGCCAGCACGTTCGTCGGACATCACACTGTCATTTTCGTGGCTCTTAGCCGAAGACAACGATTTGTCCTTGACGCTTTTGCCGTTGTGGGAATCGTGCGAGTTTGGAGGGGTTGCAATCGGTTTCGCTTCTTGGGTTGTCGTCCTGTGGACAAAAATAACACATGTACACTTCTTTTCATGATCTTAAAAAGTGACTCAACCATGTATGCTATATCAGGATAACCAACTATCTTACGCTACGCTCGAAAAAGATTTTCGATTTTCGGGATGGTAGTGGTTTGCCCATTTCCATGCAGGAAACAAGAGTGCTATCATATGCGAAGCTGTTGATAGGACTAGATGTTATTTCCAGCAGTTAGCATCAGCTTACACTCACACATCAGTACACACTTACACCAGAAGAGCGTTGGAGAAAGGGCAAATCCGTTTCCCCTATCGGAAGTATATGCATCCACTAGGTACAAAAAATAAGGAATGATCCTTGGGCAAACTATATATTGGCGATACCAGCTACTTCAGAAGCTGTACATTAATGACAATCTCCATAACCTTGGAGATGCTGTGTAAGTGGGTGTAGCGCCATGGCATTACGTGTCCATGGATATAACGTCTCCACCAGATAAATTTCCAATCCACAGTCACAAATAGCATCCGATAACGGCATTTTTTTCCAGAAATGATACTCTATATAAAGAGGGATACGTAAAATGTTTTTGTTTACCTTGCTGTAGTGGTTGTTGTAGTGGTGGTCGTAGTAGTCGTGGTTGTAGTTGTGGTTGTCGTAGGTACATGGCTGCCGTTGTGCAGGAAATAGGCAGGGCTGTACACTGCTACTACATCCATTACTTTCTTCTCTCTGAGAACCTCGTCCAGAACTTTCTCTCGAGCTTCTCCGTCTTTGTACAAAGAGATGAGGGTGCCCTTGTATGGAATCTCCGAGTCTGTGTAATTCGCCATCAGTGTTACGTTCACTGCTGTGCCAGCTTCCAGATACCTAAACATGATGTTGTATTATTTATTAATTTCCATCATTTTACGATATTATATAAGTACGAACTACTAATAAATACCTATTAGAAATACATACTTCACAATAATCGCTTTTTGTACACATTGCCAAAAAATAAAGTTCGCCTCGAAAATGCCTGTAATATGCGAAATGGCAACATCGAACTTCCGGTGGGGTATATAAATGGTATCCAACTCAGGTCGTGGAACAATAACTCATAGAAAACATTTATGTATCTTGCCAGCACTGTGAATACTTCAGACACCCTGGAGTCAAACTTTATGTTTTCTCAATGTGTACATTGCCTGTTGATTAAGCAATTCAAAACACATGATTTCTTCGCTGTATCTTTTGTCTATTTTTCAGATGGAAAATATTGTAGATAAATGAGTTTATAGATGAATTGAGTAATTTTTTTGCGCAAATCTTTATACATATAAAAAATATAATCAGTTATCAAGCTACCTGTCCATAGAAATTTACTAAGTACTGCAGAAAATTCAAATCTGGTTGTCCATGTAAACAAAGAATGCATATATAGATATCTAGTTGTAATTCGATGTCACGCCAGTCATAACCGAGTAAAACACCATTTCAACCTGTTAAGTTTCCCTGAAATTCATTTTTTCTGATGACAAATTGGGACCGCGTATATAATATTCGCATGGAAAGCTTATTAACTGTAGTTTGATAGTTCTCAGGAATGAATTTTGTACATTTTTTGTAATTCCTCTTTCCTATTGTGAGGGATACGAATACCGTTTATTTGAACCGAACAAAACGAAGCTGAGTCTCAATTGAATGATATTAAAGCAGGCGGCGAAATTCTTTCAAGGAACTAAATAAGAGCTATTCTAAATTACTGCGTGTGAGAATGAGAATACGCTACTCGTTTAACAAAAGATCTTGTGATTGTTAGAATGTAGGTCGAGCGATGCACTCGATAGCTCTAATGAAAATACATAAAAACAGTGATTGGTTGCATAGAAAAATTATGCCGCGTCATTGGGTGGTAAAGTGGCCGCCAAGGTTTGAAAGATAAAATCAAAAAATTCTATTATGGAAGCCAAAACAGAGTTCAATGGCTCTAAAAAGAGTTATTGATAAAATAGATTAGAATTAAATTGTAGCTCAGGATTTCAAACAAAATTGCTTCAGTATTTTATGTCAACAGTTATGTAACTGCAAGTGCAACATTTCTTTTAGTTTTAGCTTAGCTTAGTACTAATATTGGACCGATGAGGAACTCGAGTGACTTGAAAAAGGGAATGCAAGTACATAGTAGAATTAGAGCTTGGAATGAGAACTTTGGGAATTTTTGAGCGTACCAGATCGCCAGTTTGGACTTTACAACAATTTTATTATGGTCTACCTGAATAATGCTCCCAAATTTCCACAAAATCTGTGTAGTGGTTACTGTGATTTCGTGGTAACAAACATGCCGACAGATCGACGAAAAACGTTATCTAGAATTCTATTTTCACTTTCACGATACTTCGTCGCATATAGCAACGATTTGAGAACTGGAAGCAATATTGCCTACTATGTACCCTTGTCATATCGCTCCCAAATTTCCACAAAAACTGTGTAATGGTTAATGAGATTTCGCGACGACATACAATGTTTTTTTCCAAACTTCTCTGTTGAAATGAAAATCCAACCGTTCCAGAATTTTACAATTCTGTGATACAATAGATGTCATATTCAGTAGGTAACCGCCGTTTGTACACACAACTGCAAAATATTTGGCGTCTATATTTCTTCATTTTCCCGGAAATTCCCAATCAGCCTAGCAACTGGCAATCACCCTTCACAGTACGCTAATTTCAGAGATTTTGGCCTGGATATTTGCAATCATTTTATGCTTTTTTATTTCTGGAAGCTTGGGGAAACACACAGACGCCATATATTTTGCAGCTATATGTACAATCCAGGTTTTGCTCTTAATGAAAACCCTACCTTTCAATGGGTGCTACCTCAGTCCTATTTTCTTCCTTAGGAATGTTGGCGAGTCCCTCAAACCGGCTACCATCTGGTGCATGGACTGTGATAGGCAGACCGGTGATAAGTCCATGGCCTTTGACCCACTCTGCTCTGTACTGGTAGCTATAGCTTATTACGCTGTCCACACGCTGGAGTCCTTCTTCTTCGTTCTTGAGGATCATGTGACCGAGCTCTAATGGCGTGCGTTGGTACTTTCCACGTTTCACTCTGCTGAACCTGACACCTTTTAACTCGTACCTGAAAACATCAATGATTTGAGCTTCATATATTATGAACTGGATTACGAAAAACACGTTATCTATGTTCCATTTTGATTTTTGGTACAGCAAATCCGAATATATGTAATTTAATTATTCATCTTACCAATACTGTACCACCTGATATTGACAGGTTCGTGACAACCGTTATGTTATGTTAACCATATGGTACCAGCACAACAGTTCTACTATACAAAGCTTAAATATACTAATTTGGGCTATTTCCAAAAACAAATACGCTTTTCACAAACTCAACCATAACATACCTTATGGGTTCCATCTCAACTAAAATTTCTCCATCTTCACCGTGGATTTCAATGTTGTTTTGGTCCACAACATAGAACGTGCCCAGATGTTCGAGGTTTTCATTTTTCACATAAATACCGGTATTGTGCGTCAGAGAACCTGGGTAAAAATTTTATGTTCCTGTTAGTCACCGAAGAAAATGTAATATCAACTTAAAATTGCTACTTTTTGATAATAGTAAAAGTATATATACGAAAAAAACACATCAGTATTCCTAAAAAAAATTCTTTAATCTATTTTATTTATTGGTATGACATATTCATCAGTATGTTTTAATTAACATGATGGATATTATCATCTATCGATATGATTACCTTCTTTGTTGTGACTATTGGTCTCTTTCCTGGCAATGAAATTCTTTGCTTCAACGCCACTAGCTACTGATCCTTGAGGTATGAGATCATATTTACTCTTTGGCTTCCAATTCAACCTGGCACTGCCCTCGGTATTGACCAGAATGTCAAATTGTTCATGCTCCCTCACCTACAATAAAAGGAAGAGTTGAAATTGAGGAGAACTATAACAGAAGCAGAAATTTTCAATTTCAATATGCCTGCATTTCAATTTTTTATTAAGGCGTAGGAAGTCAGAAGTTTTTATACACGGCAGACGTACATGCATTAGTTTAGTTAACCAGGATCGATATACTGAATTGGATCGTTCAATGGAACTCTGGTAGTACCTAATTTTTAAAACGCTGGGTTTTTAGAAGTCCAATTTCTTTTTACCTTTTTGTATACAGATACTACACAGACGTGCTTCTTTGGCCTTAGTTGTCCTGCAACCCATACGGTCTCTCTGGCTCTACATATGTACACCGGTTTTTCGATGAATCCAGAACCAGGTTCGTTTTCGTTCCCGGACAATTCTGGATCCTCCCTGCTATATCCTGCTAACAAATGGTAAAATTGATTACACGAAGACAATTCACAAAACGTGTTTAAGTGCACATTTTAACTATATACGTCTTGAAGATATAATATTTCATAATATCAAATGGCTTGATGGTGCTTTGACGGCGATACTAGAGGTTTTTTAGTGCTTTCACTAGAACCTGGTGCAAATGCATCTGCCAAACTATTTCCCCTAAGATGTAGAAAATATAGCATGCAATAGGATAATAGCTATACAGGGCAAATAGAATGCTAGATTTGAGAGATTTAGTTATACCGGGTGGTCCATTTAACTTGAGACAGCCGTATAACGTGATGAAAACGTTCAGATGAAAATTCTTGGGTGCAATGAGGGAGAGGTAACGATGACTTTTATTTTCAATTTTGACATCGTTTTCCAGTTTTTTTTAAGATCAACGATGTTTTTTTAATGGGAATATTATATTTATATGCAGTATTTAAATCTATGAGGAAAACTAATACCTTTTGTTCACAATTCTTTTTAATCCGATTCTATCTCAAGTACATAAAAAATAAAACATTTGTTATTTTTCGAAATGTTTTCACACCGCAACGGTAGACAACGCCCCGGTCATTTTTTAGGAACATCATTGACTAAGTCGTATTTTCTCAATGGGCAAGAATTTGAGCATAACTTGATTTTTTTTCTTTTGTTCGTTGTTCTCAGATGAGTCCAGTTTTACAAACCATGGTGAAGTGAATCGACATAATATGCATTACTACAGTGTGTTAAATCCGCGATGGTTTACAGAAGTAGAACATTAGCGCCCTTTGTTGGTGAATGTATGGTGCGGAATTATTAATGATAGGTTAATCGGTCCATACTTTATTGAAGGAAGATTGCATGGGCAAAAATGTCGAGACTTTCTACAACACCATTTACGAGAGCTAATAGACGACATGCCAGTTCAAGAAAGGGCAAGTATGTTGTTTCAACATGGTGGCTGCTCTGCTCATTGTGCCAGAATTTTCCAGGAAGTGCTGGATGGGAATACCCTAATCAATGGATCGTACAAGGTGGCCCCGTCGATTTCATTTTATTGGGCCATCTAAAAGAAGTTGTTTATTTGGAAAATATGGCGTAACGCATAAGATATGCTTGTAGAGCAATCAGTAAAGAAACTGACCTTGGTTATCATGCAAACTTTATAAAATGGATTGATAAGTGTATTGAAGTTGGCGGGCATCATTTTGAACATTTATTATGATAAATTTGACAAGCCATGTAATTGATGGCTAATTTATAAAAAGAATAAATACTGTAGTTTCATCTGGTTAAGTTGCAATCGGATTTCAAAATTTTGTGAATAAAATATATTTATTTTTTCTCTTAGAGTAAGATTCTGCAATATAAATATATGTTCCCATTGAATAACATGGTTGACCAACCTTGAAAATGCTGTCAATGTCGAAAATAAAAGTCATCATTAACTCTCCTCCATTGCACTCAAAAACTTTCATCTGAACGTTTCCATCTAAAAACTCATAGTTTTCTCGCTATACGACTGTCTCAAGTTAAACGGACCACCTGGTATACTCATGATAAGAATAGTTATTCAATTGACCTGGGTAGCCTCTGTGCAAATATTCACTTTTGACAGTCTGACGATGCTTTATAGATTGAAGTGAAATGCGTCCCACAGAGACGATATTTATGTGTGAATCCTGTTGTATAAATTGTATAGTTTCATTTCAATGATGGAAGAGTGTCAAAAAGAGTATCTACATTTTCCTCTCCGTTTACGACTTTGGGCAGCTATATCACATTTGGACTAAATAAACAGCTCCTAGAACTTTAAACTATCAATGCTGAAAATGGACCGACTTGAGAAACAGTTACCAAGCATAAAGCAAATGAACGGTAATCTGATCTCTGTTGCAACGCAATGCAGAAACAAAAGCGTGTTCATTTCTCACGTTACCAGAAGATATTGTACCGGCACGTTTCCGATTGTAGAGAAATCGTTAGGTTATATACAGTGTGGCACAAATCCAAGCGTCTTTTCGAAATTTCGGGTCGTCCCAAAGTGAACACTAAAGAAACCATTTTTTAGATTTTTCACGGCTACATTTTCGAGTCAAATAAGCGAGGGAGAATAGAACGGCCGTTATTCATCGATGTAAAGGTACCTAGCGAGACATTTTGCATCTTTATCCACACTACTTTCGAAGCCAGCCTTTTTGCAAAGGTATGGCATTGGTTCCTGCTCAATTTTCATCTTCTGTTTCCAGAATCCTAGCTATTGTTATAGTTGCTTGTAGTATGTAAGACAAGGGCCAGACCACAGGGTTAATGATAGGAGAACTCGATAGGTGTTAAGATGAGATATTATGGTATCAAGAAGCCATATTCGATATTCACGAGTGGATAAGTTATTACAAAAGTAATATTTTAACGATTTTACAGAAAGGGATCCAACTAGATTTTATTTAACTAGAAAACATTTATCCCTAATATATAAAAACTTGATATACATCGAAACGCTCATTGTGCCTGTTTACATAAATTAACGATGCCTTCCTTAGCTAAAATATTTTATCGTAACATCTATCTGGACTATAAGCACTAATCTTGCTGTATTCCATTTGCCGGAGGCTTCTTAGTGATACGCGGTGACGTGGCGTAATAGGTAGAATGCACCGGGACGGAATACCGGAGTTGTGAGTTCGAATGCTGCCGACACCAGAAATTTTCCTAATTTTTCAAACTATAGATTCACATTATTCGATCATCGTCCTCTTGATGATAAGCATTCGTCCAATCAAATTTTCCAAATCATTGCCATTCATTTGCAGTTGTCCCTCTCTAGGAACTGGAAAAATATCTCCTGCATTTTGAATTGCGTACCAAACTCTTTATATCACGCAGCCATAAATGTTTTCTCTCCTTAAGCCTTTTCTTACATCTATCTCATCCATTAAAGTCTTAATCGTTGATGACTAATTTTTGAAAAATACGTCATCAAATTGTACCTGACTACAAGCTTGTACCAGTTTTTGCAGATTGATTTCGGCAGAGCAAATAGAAGCGCGGCATTCGGTGAGATGGGGTTTCATTAAAAATGAACCAATCTTAACAAAACATATTCAAAATTTGCTAGCGTTCACGATCGCAATACTCTTTCTCCTCAAATTTATTCTGAAACCTAAGCAGCAATTTTATTCAAGGTAAAAAGTTTCCGTAACGTAAATGTAAGGGCTTAGCCCCTCTCATTGCATTTCCTGTTTTGTGCTTTTCGTGGGGTGCATATCAAATGAATTTAATCTACATGTTTTGGGCAATACGCGGTGGTTTTGTACGCAAGTGCCTCCGAATAGGTCCAATATCGTAGCACTTGTTATGGCTTCGTATCCTACAGTAAACATATCGCGTTTATTTTACTATTCTAATCTCAAGCTATATTCACAGGTTGAGAAATGTGTAACATTTGTTGCCAAAGTTGAGCAATGTTTTTAAAATTGTAATTCCAGTTTGATGTCATATTGAGAATTGGTGCCCACGAGGTGGAAGTATACCGAAGTCAGACAAACCGACGCAAAATATTCAACAAGAGGCAATTTTTGTTGTCATTATATCCGTTGAAATAACAATGTAATGAATCTCATGTATCATATTGAAGCTCAAATACATTCATGCAGTTGGTCTATTAGTCCGATTAAGCCAATTCACTGAAATGTCATAAATAAAATTAGTGAACCACTTTTTCGTTTCGGCTGAACACTTCACAATGAAACGTGTCTCTAACAGAGAACAACAACATGAAACAAGTGCGTTTGATTTATTAGGTTATCAAACTTTCCCATCCAGTAACATCGCCGTGTTCAAGTTTGGTCAAGGTCGTATTTTTTCAATGGATTGCTTCAGTGATTTCTAGCGGTCATCCGAGATTACTATCAATAATCGTGTTTCAATCATTAGAATACCTATACTAGCATCCTGTGGATCGGTACCACCTTTCAGTGTATCCTCTTACCTATATTTAGACTATTGAGAGTAACATTACACTTTATAAAATGGAGTTGAATAGGTCAATGCTATCGAGTGGTATCAGTTAGAAACAAGGATTTGGATCGAATTTTGTAAGTGTTGATCTTTTAGAATTAAATTTAAAAATATTGATTGAAAACTGTCAAATTAGGATTATTTCAAACATCCAAAAACTTGCTTAAAGTGTATTAAAAAATGTTCAATAAACTGATACTGCTCATGAAATACGGAGTCCAACCTACTTGACGCTAGACGTTTTTCAGGAGTTAACACGAGATAACACTTTCGTAATTATTTGTTGCCCTTTATTCAGTTAGAACCAGTTAATTATTCGCTGGTAATTCTTTAAATTAGCGGGCAAAAGCTAATAAATTTAAATGAAGGAATATTTAGAGAAACATAGATGAAAATGCTATTAGATATAGTGTCAGTTTAATGTTTTGTGAATGTGTGTATTGAAATACAAAAGATCTGCATTTGTGGTTGGCATCTGTTAGTTAGTGTTCTTTGACGCATTATATTCGTAACAGATCACTTTCAAGTACGATTTACAGCGACTCTGTATATATTATAAACAAACGGTGCTATGTGGTTTTACGGTTCCAGACATTCACGCTGCAGACGAAGACGTGTTTCCTTCCTCTTGCTTAGCTCGAAATTTCAGGTACTCTTACAATTTCACACTTTGTCGACTATAGGACGGATGAGATTCGTTAGGCAACTTTATAATCGTCTATGTCTGGAGCAATGCCCTTTGAATACTTAAAACTGTCCAAGTAGGTTGTATATATTCTTAGTATAACTGTTTCCTTGCTAACAATAAGACTAATTGTGCTAATCTCGCACAAAGTTTCACAAATGAAATCGCTTCTCATATGTTAAGGCATTTTGCTTTAATTGAAAGTATCGCCTGCCTATCAAATTATCTCGTTTAAAAGGCTACCCAACCAACATCTAAACTAGTTAGGTTCTGCACAAATATAAAACCGATCTTACAATCCCCAGACATACTGCTGTATCTTAAGACATACTTTTGATCTTGATATTTTTTGAAAAGTGGTCACTGGTGGCAATGTAATTAGCATAATTTTGAATAAACACTAATACATCTCCAAACACGTGTTTTTGATGTTCCACGAGTTTATGATCAATTAATGTTGAGCATAGTATTTCTCGTAGCGTTCAAAAATTTATAAAGTGCCCTAGGTGTTTTTATTCTCAGGTTCCTTATTATTTTAAGGTTTAGTCGAAGTTACAATCAATTGGAATTTACCAAGCTCTATGTTCTGTCAGCTATTTCTTTTCGATACGTAAATTCCGCCGATTTGTTCACGGGACAACCTTCCTGATGAACACTCGAGGTCTACAGTTCTCTGAAAAATCTTACATTGAATATTAGAACCCTACGGTGCAATATTTCATACGAAAAATATCTATTTAATGACATGTCACTTGAAAATTGCATGACTAATATCCTAATGTTTGTCTTCCTTTAAAAAAATGATTCTGTCAACGACTTAAAGAAAAAAATGATTTCTTTTAGTGACTATTTCACGAAAGGAACAAAAGATAAGGATTCATGTTACGGATGACATAAAATCTAAAGTAATCGTTCTAAGATCAATGTGAATAGACATTTATCCTCTCATGGAGTCATGGATTTTATACAATACGAAAAGCTTTTTGGCTTCGTGGGAGGATACCTATGAAAAATACCTAGCTTCATAATGCTATACCTTCAGTGGTTTGATTGGCTGCGACAACGGCATTTTGCAGCAATTCTTTGAGATTTTTGTCATTCCTACTGGTCGGTATCCATTGCAGATTAGTAGAGGTGACGACTTGGTTGAGATTTTCCGCTAAGATATGCACTGATCGGTCGGCTGATATGAAGCTCGTTTGGTACAGCAACAAGAGGCATAGTAGGAGGATCATTATTCTATTGAGAACCCTGAAAAGAGAGAAAACTCATTCAAGATACGTGTTTTGCGAGATTCTGTGGTACATAAAATTTTTTTGAAAAAATATCCATCCCTCCATACCGCCTGAGATTCAAATATTCCAAATAATGTGTTCATATATATTTATCATGATAATATAGCCAGGATAATTTTCCTGTAACCGATCACTTCCTTTAAGGAGCCTAATTGGCGACAAATAAAAATATTTGGAAACGCTGTTGTTTGGAGCGGTGCCGCGGTGGAACCAATGTTAGTGTAGTGAGAGGAAGAATGAGAAGCAAGGAGGAAGGGAGAAAGTAGAGTAGAGTTTACGGCGTTATAACAAGTGTTTTTAGTAAAAATGGTGCCGAGTCTGCAGTCGATATAGGCTTACTTGAATCACTCAATGGGTATTTCTGGTTACGACGCTCGAATTTCTGTACGAGTTGCGTAATTGTTATTTAGAACTTGTGTGGGTGCTATGGACTACTTCATTTTGTTTGAGATCTTTGTGTTGGCCTTTCTGTGGGCGGGTAATCTCAGTCACGCTGCACCAATGCTGATGAAATTAGTAGAGGATATGATATTGGTGTTACTGAGTAATAATCAAAAACGAAAAATTAATGGCCGTATATCAATCTTTTTTTTATGCCTTTCTGAGTTTCCAATAATTTTTGAGAGTAGCAGGTGCTTTTGACAATCGGCTTAGTGACAGTGGCGTCTTTTTTGGAAAAAGTTTAATCGTTTGATTTTTATTACAATTTGAATGGCATTTTAGGTAGTAGTTAATTTTATCAACAGGGGGCTAAAATGTTCCACTTCTGTTTTAGCAACTATTACTACCAATTGCTCAATTCTAACTGAATCATGATCATAAATAATGACGAAGGTACTATTCATCCTCTTAAAAATCGGCGCCAGGTGGGTTGAAGATTATCACTGTATTTCAGGACCGTCAATCCACTTCAATTGTTGGGAGACATTTATGGATATTTTGAAATTAAAAAATTTTCAGTATTTGCAATATGTTCCAAGTTTAACTCCAAGACAAATAATTCCAAAAACCGTCGTAAATCATTCTTAAACTGACACTATTTCGTCAAAAGTACAGTGTTAACCTCCTTGACGCCATTTTATTGTAATCCATACTATAGTTAAGCCAAATCATCCTCTTAGATCCTACCTTGTTGACCGTTTTTTTCAGTGATCGTGAATATACTTCACTAAGTATCTACTCGGCAATTAAAAGTTACGGAAACAGTATCTCAGCGGCGTGTATGAGTTATCTTATTAAATTGGCCTTCTTATCGAGCGTTTAATAATCATCATATTCTTCTTTTAATTTCTATTTGTGGACGTCCTGAGGAGAGCACAGAGCATTACGGCCTGGTAATAAAAGAAAATTACAGGAAGTATAACTCAGTTCTATTGGACGCATTAGCCAGACATTGCGAGTGTAGCTAGTAGAAAATGGGCTTTCTATAATAGGATTTGTGTTGGTCATACTTAAAGAGGATTTGTGAAGATATAGTGTCTCAGTACACGTCTGCGTCTATATGTTTAATAGTTTACGAAGTATAACTGAAAAGTATATCCTCAGTATACACATATTCACATTTAGAAACTCGGAACAAATCTGGTCTACTGCGAGATTCATAACATACACCTTTTGATTGTCGATGAGGTGATTTTTTAAGAAAAATCAACTTGTAAACTAACAATAATATAGCTGCAGGCATCGACAGTGTTGCCAAGTGCACCGAGCGTTTATCCTTGCTTCTGGAAACAAAGGGTTGTGAATAGCTGGCAATCACATTATGAGAGGAAATATAAACAAACATGGAAGGAAATGAACTGGATGAAGATAAATGTCTAAAATGTCAAGGAATTTGCGAGAATGAACAATACTTTAAGTGTGACTCTTGTCTAAGAAAAATCCATAATTTATGTATAGATATATCTGCATCTGAAGCAAAATGCATGCCTCTTCAAAAGAGGATATTGTTATTTTTGTGTGAAGAATGCAAACAACTAATGGCAAGGATACCCTACATGATAAAAATGATGGAAGAAATAAAAAAAGATATTGAACATTTAAAAACCTCCACCAAACAAGGAACTTACGCTAATGCTGTGCAAATGCGAGATAAATCTGCCACTACGTCCAATCCCGTAAGAAGCCTACCAACTTTGATCATCAAACCTAAAGTACCACAAAAATCAGAAACAAGCAGAAGAGAAATCCAAGAATCAATAAACCCCGCTAATTTAAATGTTGGCATTAGAAATATTAGAGAAACTAAGCAAGGAAATATTGTGGTCAAATGTGATACAAAGCAAGAATTAGAAAAGTTCAAGAATGAAATCGCAAATAAATTCAAAGGAAAATATGAATTACCTAAAAAAATGCTACCGAAAGTAAAAATTATTGGATATACAGGGAATAAATCTGCAGAGAACATGGAGGAAACAATGAGAAAGCAAAATAAATTGATTGATATAAAGGAACACTTCAGGATTACGTATGTAAAAAATCAGAAGGATAAACTTAACAAAACCATCTATGCAGAATGCTCTACAGTAAGATGATGGACTATAAAAAGTTGTTTATACATTGGAAACGTCTCCCTGTGTATGATGATGTCAGCGTGTCCAGGTGCTACACTACAGGGAGTACCACAGGTCAAGTACCTAGGAATTATTATAGAACAATTTCTGAAATGGCAGCCTCATATTGATGATTTAGCCACCAAGATACGTAAGCTTGTATATAAATTTTATTTGCTAAGGGGTTTTGAAAATAAAAAAAATTTATTCATAATCTACAAGGCACTAGTTGAATCAATTATAAGATATGGAATTTTAATGTGGGGTGGACTATATAATAATGCTTTATATAAACTAAACATAATACAAAAATATATAATAAAAATAATTCTGAATAAAAATATATTATATCCTACAAATATGCTTTTTAATCGAGAAATATCAAATATTAGAACAATCTACATACTGACAGTGTGCTCTTTTGTACATAGCCATGAAAATATGCAACCCACGGTAAACCATAATTATGCCACACGTGCAAAAGAAAATCAGCAACTACAGATTCCTCTTAGTAATAGAAATATCAACTTAAAATACATTAATTATTTTGGACCTAAAATATACAATATGCTTCCATTGGAACTACTCAGATGCCAAAGTAAAAATTTAAAATTTGAACAACTATGTGCACAATTTGTTTATATAAATTTGACTCAGTTTGAAAGGCTTTTTTAGCTGATACATGTTTTAGTTTTTAGTTATTTAGTATTTAATGTTGTTTCCATCACGATTTTGAAGTGATAACCAAATTATGTGTGAAAAATTATAAAATCATATGTATAATGTACATACAGATGTTTTAAACATCTAGGTACATTCATAATAAAAACATATTAAGTTGTAAGTTGTAAGTTTATTTCCCTAGACACAGCACTTCCAATGTTTGGGTTGGTAAACATTCAGACCACGTGGTTACTGACAACAGACCACTGCATCGAACAGTCATAGTACCACGATACAGAAAACAGCCGTGAATTATTTAAATGCTAATCCGCAAGGTGAGTGTATGATATACACTGACGATAGAACGACGTGATATAGTATTTTTTAACTTATTGTTACTGTTATTATATGTTGTGATGATAATAATGGAGCCTTTACTTGTGCTCGATATAATATTCTCTGGTTATGGAAGTTATCATTAATCTCACCTGTAACAATCCAATTGAATCCTCGTGATATCAATGCATTCAGCATTAACCGTAAGCGGTTCATTCGATAATTCATGAATAAACAACAACAGTACAAAAGAATACTTTGTTTAGATGCGTGAAATTTTTCTCGATAGTAATCGTACTCTATGTAGATGTGAAAATTGCTGATGAATATCCAACGCTTTTTATAGTAGCGTAGAATTGCTGGAGGATCAAAAAATAAAAAAATTTAACAAGCTGTTATCTCTTATAGAAAAAAACATCTCAAAAAATACCTGAGGCAAGATTTGGAAAAATCTGTTTGGTGCATCATAGCCTAAATATTGAAAATTGAGTTGCTCGTTCCGAGAAAAGCGATATTTTGCTCATAGTTGAAACATTAGAGCTATTAGTACAAGAAAAAGATGCATAAAATGAGGGATCACACATAAAAATGGTTGTGTCACAAATTTTGATGAAATCCACTTTTTGAGTTTGAGATTACAATACTTTATAGTTTTTGTGTTGCCTAGCATGGTGCCATTTCAAAAATTATGAAATATACAAACATTTGTTTAAAAACTACGTTTTAGTAGAAAGTTCAAATAACTGAATGTTCTAAAACTTTACACAGAATTGGGATCAAGACTGATGCATTCATTAATATCTGTAGAATTACTTGAACATGATCAAGATTCTACTATTATTAGACAAGTGGATAAACACAGATTTAGTTAAAGTTTTTCTACGGATTTGAACGAAGAGAAATATCTCTTTATAAAATCTGTGCAAGTTCTTAAAAAGCAATATGTTATACAATGGAAGCTATAACGTGTTAAAATTTTAGACTGATAATTGATTTTGATCAGAAGTATTTATTTGTGTCTGAATCCTTTAGCAGAGCAATCAAAATACAAAGTTTTACCACTCCCCAAACCGCTTTTTTAAATACCCGACACGTTTTACTCTGACTAAGTTAGATCCTCAGGGGTAGCTTTTAGCAAAATATGTGGAGTATAAAAAAGTGGTTTGTCGAGTCGTATAACTGTGTAGTTTTTGTAGACGTGAATGATTATAAACAAAATATTCATGACCAGTATACTGATTTTGATATCGTTTGGTTTGCAGCATAGTTAATTCTCTGAAATACAAGCTTTTTGCACGCCCTATTTTTTTCCTAATATTGTTCTCAATTTTTAGTATTAACGCAGTTAAGCACTGAACAGCTCGAGCCCGAGAGCTAATTTCGGGAGATCTCAAGGATTTTTTCCTTAAGGATGATGTTCTCAAAACACTGTCATACGGAATGTGAATTATACACCGTGCTCTTTATGATATGCCACCATTTTTATAAAGAGAAATGGGGTTCTTATAATTCATCACGCATTGTTCCCATACGAAATATAATTTATGGGATTTATTTATAAATTATTGCCGTGTTGTTACTGTACATTGTTCCAAAGAGGCAGCCTAAATTTGAGGACCTTACTCCTGATTTTCCATTTAATTTAATTACCTCAAACACCCGAAAAATATGAATTTAGAAAACAACCATGATTGTTAAGGGGCCTTCAGTAACTGCGGTTGGATATCTTCACCGCTGGAGCTACACCTCGAGATACGACCACATGTGCATTTTGAGATTTGGAAGAAAAATAGGTTTTTGAGGGGTGCACCTAAAACCATCGACATTCTAAATTAATTGAACGGAGTGCCTGCTCAACTCAGTAGTTGATGAGAGCATCTGATCGGTAATCAAGTGTGTGGATCGAATCCCGCTGTAGGTCAGGTTTTCCGATTTTTTTATTGTGAATTTGTATATAGGCTTGCATGTTGCGGAATAGCATGGAAATATTGGTCACCGAAATATTACTATTTTTAGAATAATTTTCATTTGGATAAAACTTGTGAGTTTTAGTACGTACGCCGTCAGACAAATTTGATATGTCGCCCGCCAAGCTTTCTGGATCAGTATAACCAGTTTACAGTAGATGGCGTGCAAGTCGTTCCAACAAATTAGTGAACTTCATTTAGTCGTGTATTTTTGCTGTAAAGAATGAGTACTTGATATGGTTGAATTGAAACCCAACCGATAGGATCCGAGATATTTAAGACCGTGTGAGACTCATGGATAGACCTATGGTGACATTTTCATTGCTTTTTCCAAGTTACTTATAATAAGTCGTTGCACAGCATTACTCCCGCTGTCAAATTAATTATTCCACCCAAACGACAACCGATACGTGGGTCTGCACCTTAAGCAGGAAACAAAAAGTAATCTCAAGCTTCTGAAATAAACAATCAACCAGAAGCAGTAGTAACAGTGGAAACCACTCGAATACACATTTCTTGAACTTATTCGACAGTCGGACAACGAGGAGCAAGACTTGAAACTATAGACTCTGTTAAAACACTGAAAACTTAATTTTCTTATAGTGGTATTGCAACGCATACCGGGTACTCGGGCGGTATTGTATATTTGAATCACTTGCTCACAATTATAATACGGATCGTATTCCAGAAGAAGTATCGCATTTCAGAGGATAATTATGGCATACATATTTTGTTACGTCTCGTCGCCATCATTTCTCATCTTCATCCACCCGCATGATTCTCGATAAAATAAATGTCAATCAAGATATAATATGATGGCTTTGAAGTCTAGACTGATGCATAATGTATATTTTCCTAAGTGATTTTGAATTTCAGTATAGGCCTTCTTAAGTGTTTGAAGCTGTAGACACATATTCATAATTTAGCGGTTGTTTCATTGTATTAACCAACATCAACCAGAACACATCTTTTTGGAAAAATAAAAAGATTTGGATATAAAATACCTACTTTTTAGAATTATCGTGTTTCGTGGTTAGTGTCACTCTTACAAGGGGTTGCTAATTCATAAAACGAAGTTTGATGTAAAACTAGAGTTCTTTGTTGTATTACATACAGTGAAAATGTTATGGAGATCAGATCAGTACTTCGCAAGTTATATCTTTATGAAGCATCCTAAGAACATAATGTCTTACTTTCTTGCGACTAATCTACTTCTTTCGGCTAGTGATACTGTAAATGATGTCAATTTGAGTTGGTTTAATAACAGTAGGTGATTAAAATTATCTTCCAGCACTAGTGTGGTGAATCAAAAGTGAATATTATACGAGTCACTGCAAACGTGCCAATTTTCAATTTTGCTGTATATTTCTGCTAATACTGAAACGGTCCTTTTAGATGAAAAATTGATATCAGTTGAAAAATATCAAAAAATCACCAAGTTGGTCGATTGATTAAATTTTTAAAATTAGCTAGACCGGCCGAATAAGTTCTCCACATAATGAAAGTTTTCTGCTTGTTCATGCTCCCACGAAATGCTAGATGTTTTTGTTTTTATGTCATTTTAAGTGCATAAATCACGTTAAAGTTTCTGCACGGTGTCTTGTTAGAAATGGTCAATTAAATACAATACAATATCCTTAATTGTTTACGCAACTGCATTCCCCCAAAATAGACAAGAAATTTCGACCCCAATAGTGGCAGTCGTAGCCGTTTTTTTGGGTAGGGTGCATGAAATTAACGGATCTGTAAAGCGTTAAATATCAACCGTAAGTGGCACGGCATCCAGTGAAATATGGCGCCAGGACACAAATCACTTTTTATAAAGTGCTACTACTCCCGGAGGGGCCTCAATAAATTCATGCTGACGAGTTAATCAGGATGTTTTATAGTCAGTAGTATAGTGTAAACATAGGATGGGCACAAAAAATGGTATAACGTCTAGATTCTGATCTACTGGAAACCATATTTACAATAAAATATGTTATATGAAAACCCTTTCTAATTCCCTTCTCAGCACAAGGCATGTAACCTTCAAATTCCATATTTAATTTATTATGATTATAGTGGAAAAAAAATGAATAGTTTTATGCACTATGCAATGATATATGCTTCTTGGTCTGTTAAACGAATCATTGTTTTGTAAACAAGCCTAAAAAAACTTACACAAAATGGGCGGTGTAGTGCAATTATGAGACTTGACCAAGAACACTTCAGCACCGTAATGGTTATAGGAAACATGTGCTAAAAATAGCAATCCCTTCCAGGTAGTCTGACCATGGCAAATCTGTCAGGACATCAGCGTTGGGTAGCTTTTACCTACTTGGATGCATATTTTAGAACACATTTTATATGTTTAATGAAATGATCATTCATTTGGCATTTTAAGCTACTGCTTTTTCAGCTGTAACTATAAATAAATTAGTGGGCACCTTTTGAAACTTATCCTGTGATTCTCCCTGTAGTTCATCTTATGTTTTATACTGTTCGCTAATTAAAATCACATACGATTAACTGATTTGATTTTCTGACGTTCCTTCAGCCCCGGCAGCTTTTTAATAAATACAAAATATGTATAGTTAATTTGTTTTAATTATGACTGACTTTTTGACTGCTTTGACGAAACAATTTTGTTTTCAAACTTGACCTTGTTCTGAACTATTATGAAAGGCTAGAACGCAGATGGTGCATAAGTTTTGTTGATGAATACCGGATAAAAAGCATAATGCATTTACCACACTAGAAACTCAAAGCTGCCTGTCGAGATAAAACCTAACAGACAGCAGATTACCCCAGCAAAGAATGCACCTATAAGGAAACCTGTAGAAAAACTTTTGGATGGTGGTTTTTGTTTAAAGAACATTGATTAGATTTATACTCAAGCATACAATACCAAACTGGGCCATAATCTACTGAGGACTGGAAACAAAATCATCAATCAGCTTCAGTATGTCGTACTATACACTCAATATTATATAGACAGACATATATCTCAGCTAATGTTAGATGAACGTATTTTTGGAACGTTTTTGGTAAACATGATTATTCTTACATCTTCAACAAAATGGTCTTTAAATTAAAAACGGAGTATTTTCGATATGTATTCCTACATTGCGTACAATATTTTTGGAGATATCTATTCATGTATGAACAGCTCTAAAAAATTGGAAAATGGAATATTAGTTGAACTAAATTACGGACAGGTCTTGGCGAATAACCTTTGAATTTCATCTGATTAAGTGCTCGAATGCAAATAGGCCATCCATTAGCAAAGTGTTCTCTCTCTCTCTCTCTCTCTCTCTCTCTGTGACTGCCGACCTGTGATATACAGATGACCCCTCTCGTTTAGAAATCGATAATAAACCAATTAAGTTACCGTGAAATGGCAGTCAAGTCATTACCAGTTGATCGGCTCACGTCTGGCCATTTTTACAGTTTCCATTGGTTCGTATTTTTTGTTTTACATCTCAAGCATCAACCAGGAAAGTTTGGTGATTGCAAGCATTTTCGAATTGGAGATACGGAACTGAACAAAAAGACCAAATAATGTAAATGTATAGTTTGATAGTTCGGAATAATCTGGTGTCGATGCCAATGAGATGCAAATTACCTTCTCTGCTTTTTTGTGCCTGTGTATTAACCACCATGTAACGAATTGATGCAGAGGTACCATGAGAGTGAATAATCCATCCGTCATACCGTTTTCCTTACTCATTCTCAAACAGTAGACATTCGAAAGTTTGAAGACGACATCCAGTTGAATCAGTCATAGTATTATCTGGACGCTGTCGCACGTACAGATACTAAGTAAATTGTTTCTATGATTAGGCAGGATTAATACCCTTTGATTTATATTCCACAGTTTATTCTAATCCTAATTGATATCCTTTGTTTGAGTGGATTCTATTCTTTTTATTAAAATATTAAGGTAACTTGAATAAACAAATTGTGAATAGTTATTGAAAATTATTAATTTAAAATAATTTTCCTTGCCTTCCGTTATCCTATGATACAAGTATGTAACCCTGTATAGATCAGGGTTTCTAAACCTGTGTTTCTACATGTGTTTGCACTGTATCGGATTTTCCCAGCTCGTAGTTTTTAAGAGGATTCGATTTGAAGGACCCTTTGTTAGTTCTTTAAATGAATAAGTTGGTGGTTGTTAGGGACTCGGCTTATATCATATGGTTCCCACTTCTTAAAGGGCATCAGATGATCATCGACGATCGAGTCGTCCTTGAGTCATCCGCAGAAAAAGAAGATTGGCGAAGGCTCATATAGATCATAGATCATCCTGGTCTGCGAAATTACGATGAAAATCTTTTAATAAAAATATTCAATAAAAAATTATATGTCTGGTATTTGCAACATGTATCATGCTCCTTAGTTGGCATCTCCAAATTTGATGTTCAATTCCAAAGTTCCTATTCCATGAATAAACTGACGGATCTTCTGGGCTTCATATTTATATTTTATACTGCTCAAAATTGTTGTAGAACTGAATCCTTGAATAAATCCATGGATTAATTGCCAACTTAAAACGAATATAAGGAGTTGGGAAGATTCGGATGAAGATTGTGTTATTTGAATACAAAGTTGCACAAATAAAACTCCTTTTGTGTGACACGTAGAGAGTTAAACTATTTTTATCTCTACGATGGAAGATAGAAAAGTTCCACCTAGTGAGTTGGACAAAACTACCATATTGTTTGTTCGTTAATCATAAACGAATACAACCGCAATAGGCAATGGATTGTGCATCGTGTAGCGTTTCATAAAAACGTTGAATAATGGTCGTCTAGCCAGGCGTCGCGCGTCGGCGCCGCGACGTCTACTATCGGAGAATCGACTTCATGACGCTAAGACTCCTGCCACCGCTTGGTTTGGCATAAATAATTGGTTAGGAATAACCGGTCCGGTATTTTCACAACGATTATTGCACGGATTTTTTCCGGTAACAATCTTAAATTAATTATTCTAATGGCATATCCGTGCGCGTCTCAGTTAGATAATTTATGCATAATTTTGCATGGCCAACTGTAACTAAGTACAGAAATATAATAATCAAGTAGATTGACTCTGTGGGAGTTATGTGGTAGAATCGACATCTAAAGCTGACCACCTCAAATTCATTACAAATGAAAGACGTTAATTATTATTACACCATGGTACACCTGCTGGTTCTCGAATGCTAAGCCCCATATAGTCTGCCTGTTGTACACTAAGAGAGTGAAATAATATTCGCACCAAAGACTGCTCTTCTCTACTCCACACCATGCTCACGCTGGATCATCTACAACCCCATTAAGTGCATGTTGCAGCGGCTGGAATATTGGCCCAGACTCCACGCATAGCATCAACAGATGCCAGGTCACCAAAAATTCTAGACCATAGGTTCTCAACGTGGGCGATAACGCCGTTCGAAACTCGTGTGGGCGATATAAGACTTTTGAGGAAGTTATGGCTCGTTGATACCCTATTAGGGGGCCGAGTACCTCCAATTCTAAGTCGGTTTTGCTCTCCAGATTATTTGAAGAAGGTGAATGGGCAGGAAATTTGTTCAGTCGAGTCGAGGTTTTGTCTGCGCTCCAGGTTTTTCGGAGGGGGCCAATTATGTTCTAGAACGAGGAAGCAAATTACGGAACTTGCCCTGGATGCCACAGTCTTTAACTAAACACGCTGATGGCGCAACATTTTAAAGAGCTTTGGGAGGTTCTAGGAAAAAATCTCAAAGTGAGCAGTGGGCAAAAAAAGTTTTAGAACCTATGCTCTAGACGAATGAGCATACAATGAATAGTCAAAAGTGTGGCTAGTGACGGATGACTGCAGGCAGGCGCCAAGAGCTTCATAGCAGGCCCTGGCAAACATCGGGAGCTGTGGCTGTTGAATAGGTAGAGATTCTTACGGGCCGCCGCAGATTGAACAGACACTTGTCATTCGCAGGAGTGGTAAACGGCCCTATCTGCCCAAAGTGATGGGAGGCGGACGAGACACGGTTCCACTTCCTAGGCAACTGTACTATATACCGCGGTCATCGACACCACGGAAATTGACTGAGAAAAAGTACTCAGCGAGATAGTCGGATATCACGACCTTTATCAGATGGCCTGGTAAAAAAAACCTTGTGAGTCTTAATGTCGCTTTCCGGGGAAGGGAAAAAGGGCCGAACGTGGCCTACCTGCCAGGTTTTGGCTCCCCACTACTATTGCTACTGCTACTACTAATAAAATTACGCGATGACAAAAAATTCAAGGGTCTAGCACAGCGTTTCTTAACCATTTTCAGTACACGGACTCCTGGGTAATCAAGCACAATTTTTAAGGCTTCCTAAATAAAACAACATTTCGGACCCTTCTAGTACCTACTACAAATACAAAAAAAATACTTTTTTATAAAAAATACGTTAATGTGAAGGTTAGTGCTGCCAGATCATGGCTCCTAAAATGAGCATGTAGATGTATATCTCGAAGCCAAACATATTTTTGATTATACGTCAACCAGAACGGTTGTCATCAAATAACTACGCGCATCTCTTCTATCAATGCAAAAATTGCTGTAACCCGCAAAACGGGGAGAAGATATTTCCGGGTGTGGGTGGAACTGGGAAGCAGCAAGTATCGCAACCGCTGCGCTGGTAAAGATAAGGAGGGTAGCGAAAATGATACCTGTTTCCTTTCCTGCTGCATCTATAGATTCAACAATGATACCTGTTCCAACATTCAGCTGTTACTCTAGATGATTCACTTACAAAATTGTCTTTTTGGAATGAAAAGGATATGGTCTTACTCAAGTTATGTGGCGTCCAAAAACCACGAAATTTACGTTGACAAAACAGGAGGAGAACTTCTACTACTACTTGAGGAAAAATGGAGTTTATAAAAATTTTGGCACACCCCAACAGTTGTCCAAAATACTTTTTTCATGTGTAGTAAAAAGCAAAGCCAGCATTTCCTTCGTATGATATTGGACTGAAATACTTTTGAATGCACCTGCTCGAGCACCCAGCCATTCGACAGGGATTTACGAGTGGATTTTCTGCGTTATTGAAGTGCAAGTAGGGATGTAAGCGGCAAGGAGGCAGACCCTTTTTTATATCCCACCGTTTGATTCCTCTTCTCGTCGTGTACTATGTTACTGTAGCCAGCCTAGACAGTTTAAAGAGGCTCAAGGCTCTAAGAAGGAATCGCAAGCTGTTTGCTTTTGAGGGGGTTCGCATGGCAACGGTAACCGGATCAGTGACAGTTCATACGGAAGGGCGCGGGGCAATTTCCCAATAAGTGGTCTCCATTCTTTATGGCATTTCGAGATAACTTGCATTTCACTTACACAAAAATGATTTAAGAGAATTTGGTTTTCTATTAAATCAAAGATGTTGGTTAATAATTACTTTATGCTAATATTATCATTGCTGGAAATGACTAAAAATACAAAGCATAATTAGTAAATAGAAATAGAGTGCTTATTTCGACTTCTGTTCGTACGTATATGATTCTTACCGTTTGCATGTTATACTATATCTCCTGCTCTTGAAAGATACAAAAAAAATGCTGTTTTGTATTTATCCAATATTATTTTATTTGTCAAGATTGTATAAGTAGAAAACACTAATCCCCTAATGGCGAACCTTGCAAGAGCCAAGTTGAAATTACATCAGCATATGCAAGAATACTTTTTTTGCGAGATAGTATAAGTGTAAATTCACATTAAATCCTTCAAATGTGGCAGATTATACCGTCGAGGAACAAACTCCTCGGCAGTGTATTCCGCAATACTGTGGTTCTCCTAATGAATGAAGAAGCTCGTTGAACTGATCTCCATAGAGGGTGACACTCGAGATGAGTTGATGTTACACAATTTCAACTGAATGATAGAAAAATTTCATCAAGTAGGAGAATCTACAATTGCCATATTGTTACCTTCTTCATCCTAAACCTTTTTACGGAAGCCGTGTTGTTAAAAGAGCTGGAAGAAACCACTTTTTCCGACATTTAATCACACAAGTTTATCACTTCAAAAAAAATGTGCTTTAGTGTTTAGAAGCATACAGATAAGGTTATTTTGCGGAAGTCGAGTTGCCAGAAACTGATTGACAAATAGCTTTATACCGGGTTATTCACGTTATTCGACACGAAGCATTATGGATAAAGTATCTGATTGAAAAAATATAAAAATATCGAATGGATAGGGACCCATTAAAGCTACGTTTTAAAAATATGTTCATATTATACAGGGTGTCCCCAAAACACGAAACGTGTCAAAGTTGTATTTTTTAAATAGAACACCCTCTATATAAATTCATTTTTGGTTTGTACAATCAAAATTAAGGTAAGGTTAATTATGGTTTAATGCAGCTAAACCTTATGGTTTTTGAAATATCTTTAATTTTGACAAAATTTAGTATCCATTTCAATGCTTAATTTCTTAGCTGGTGTTTTCTTTTTTAACAAATAAATGCTCAATTCTACCAATTGATTGAGTTTTATTTCGCACTTGTGAAATTTTTACTAACTTATACAGAGTGTCTAAAAATTATGGTTAAATAATCATTATCTTTAAACGGTAATAACTTGTTTAATTTAAATGGGATGCTCTCTATTTTATGTCAACAATAGATGTAATATTTAATTGTCTATCGAATATTATTATTATTCCTATAGCTAACTCTTCACGTTTTCAAGTAATGCGAAATCTTAATTATGTAAACTGATTTTACAAAAGTCATTATTTATCAAGTCACGTATGGTGTTTTGACAACTCCGATTATTATTTACTTAAGGTTGTCAGTTATTTATTGATGTTTTCAATTACTAGTCGTTGTATCAGTGCTAGCAATAGTTTGTGATCTTTGTCGCAAAAATGCTAATTTATTCAAAAGAACAACGGATCGACAATATTTTTAAAATGTAGCCTTAATGGGTCCCTATCCATCCAATTTTTTTTTAATCAGATACTTTAGCCATAACGCTTCGTGTCGAATAACGAGAATAACCCAGTATAAATAATAATAGATGCTCTTTTACATGATGCGCTTCATGGTATCTGAAAAAAGTTTACGTAACGCCCATGTCTCTCCTACTACCTACTAAATTAACGTTTGCGCCCCCGAGGTGATTTTACCTTGTACATGTCCGTCTCGGACCCTGGAGTGTGTGTGATGTTAAAGCGACGTTGCCATTACATGGAACAACATACTGGAAGAGCACGTGGTGCCTCAAATTGGTAATTCGTTAGGAGAGTAGAAGGACGAAATCGAGTGCAAAACCGGGAATAATACCCTCGCTTGAATGGATGCTGATGATATTATGGTGGTATGTAACACGAGAAACGGAATAGCAATGTTATAATCAGAAAGTTACTTCTTTCGCTTTCAATTCTATTTGATAGGAAGTCGCAGAGTGCTTCTATAGACCTTATCAATGTTAATATTGGGTTTTTATTATCAGTTATGGATGTAAGGAGTCACTTTGTTAGAGCCTGTCTGTACCTAATGTATAGGTAGAATATACATCGGGCCTTTGAAGTTCTCTGTTAAAAAACAACTCTTAATTAATCCATTATACTCACGCGACGGGTACTTCAATGACGAATGTTTGAAATCAGAATTTAGGGTTAGGCATGTTGTTGCTGTTTTATGTGTATTGATTTCTGACTTAAAATCTAAAGAATATGACTTGAAATGCTATTAACTGTTATCGGGTGCTAAACTCTCTGGCGTATCATCCCAGAAAGCTGACGTTATCCAAAATATGGATTTTTGTTGAATATTCGAGGTGGTAACGATAAGTTCGTTCATTTTACTGATATTTATCGGCTTTATTATCCGAGTCAGTATTGTCTTGCGTTTAATCTGGTAGAATCTGGAAGTTAAGGACAGGTTAACCGCTTTTCTACGATGTTGCAGACTGTGCACGTCCTTTGTCATGTCAGGCGTATCCACTAGATGTGTATTTTTCTTTGATTTCGTCCAAAAGTCTTAGGAAGTGCTTCTGAGTGCATCCTTACACATGCAGAATCTTTTAAATAGTAGTAGTGAGAAACCTTGAACTTCTGAGACGCCGACCTAGCAGGATGGTCGTGCTAGATTATGTGATTGTTGATTTTAACTCTAAAAAGTTTAATGAAAAATGACTCGAGTATTTGGCCTATTTCCATCTCCATGGCTGGCAGATCTGCGTATAATCTTCTTGTCATGTTCTGTGCGTTCAACTGAAATCTATTTGTAGATCCCCATTCAATACTTTTCAGATCTCTTCTTATCTGGCCAGTATGTTACTGCAGGTTGATAGATATATTTTGTTGAAATGTAAAAAGCATCCAATGGAATTTTCGGGTCATTTTCCACATGCAAAGAAAAATCTTGGCGCACATATATCAATACAATAAGGTTTTTCCTAGTCACTCGATTGAATATAAACATTTTTTTCATATATATAATTCTCTATAACAAATCAATTTTGATTTCAACCCGCATATGTACACTATTATGCAGTACGTTTTGAAATGCCCCTGACTCTCTCGTTCTGTTTACCATTGAGCGGACTCGAGATGAAATATACGATTGTACGAAGCAGGGATGTGGTCTTTCTCTGGGTTTATTATTATTAGTTGAAAGCCATTATGGTCGATGAAATACTAGTCGTTAACTCGAGTATTGGAGCGTTGAAAACGATAATTGATTTTTAGTTCGTGTTTGGTTACTGAAAGAAAGGTCAAAAGAACCACTAATCTTACTAAATCGTCTCTTAAGGTTCCTGAAAATATGGCGTATCAGTAATTTCTCTATCAGATGACTATGTATCTTTTCGTTATTTCTCTTTTGTTGATCATACCCAATATACCCTGTCGCTATAAACCTTGTCAATAGGGTAGCTCACTAGACCGCAGAGCGGGTATGTCACTTATTAAAAAAATTATGGCTAACAGAGTAACACCCCCATTGATATACATACTTTTCAAATGACACACGTATTCAAATTATTGTTTTAATTGTGATCAACAATGACTATCGATGCAAGAAACATTGGAAAGTACTATTCATATAAAATATTCGACTTCTAAAAATCAGTATAATTTTGCTATCGCCACTTCAGTTTGGGTTTTTCAACCTTTATACTTTCTAAACGAATAGTAGTGAACGCTCCAGTTCCTGAAAGGCACAAATATATAGGGTATTTTGGCATTATGATAAAACATACAGATATGACTATATCTTTATATAATTATAGAACTAGAGGAACCTGAAAAATATCAAAATTGAGGTTGGGGAAATTATCGAAAACAATTAAAAATAGTAAAAAAAAAGGCTGTTTTTTTCCACATTCATACGTTTTTTGATAATTACACCAACGATCAACGGCAGTACATGAATCTCAGAAAATATATATGTGTTATCTGTAATACTCATATCTATGTAATTCTGTTACAACAGTCATGCCTGCATTCATCATATCTCTAGTGTCCATATACTGCTCTGGTATGTTTAAATTCATTTTTTATATATCATGCAAAATAGGTCTGATCTCTATAACGACAACGAGCTGATTAAAAGAGCATTGATGATTTTAATAAGAGCACAAATTATAATTATAATGCTTCTTGATTAGACTTAATCCGCACTTTAAAACAGGCCGTTGTGCATTCAACTGAGTATTATATCCATTGAACTCGCTTATAACGAGATTCATGATAGAAACACCGTAACATTTCGAACTTACGTGAAAGATTTTATTAATTTTATCCTACTGATATTAGTGACAGTTTCTTACATGAAAAACATTATTATCGGAAGTATACTCAAATTTAGTACGTTAGGTATTAAAAACACAGTTTCATAAGTAATAAATAATAGTTTTGATTTCCTCATCCTTGCATTCATTACTTGTTACCATCCCGATTAAATATTACCTGCGATTGACTAAAACGCTTTACTAACCTCAATTCTGGAATTATAACATTGAGATTTTTGGCTGCTTCTAGGAGAACAGTTTTGTTTTAAAACTTGCCCGTGTTATGAAAGGCTAAAATACAGATGACGAATTTGCTTTGTTGATAAATTTAAAACAAAGCACGTAATGCATCGCCACACCAAAAATGCAAAGCTGCCTGGGAACTGGTGGAGAAACATATCCATCTTCTATAGCTTTACAGAGAACATTGATTAGATGTTGCCCAGGAAATATGCTTTTTTTAAATCGAATGGCGAATATGTTTCTAATGCCACACATCACAAAACTTTTTGTATGTGTAGGAACTTTCGTGTAAATCCAATTACTTACTTTCTCATGCTTGATTGAAGTAAGTGTTGTAATTGCCAGCGTTTTATATCTACTTCACAAAAATCCATTTTAATAATTTCCTTTAGACTGTGTCGATCGGTCTGTTGCTATTTTCTTCACCGCGTTATCTGTGGAACGGTGTCTCGTCTTTTAATGAAACTTGGGTAATATGTTTTTATAGTAGGTTATGTGACTCACCCACTATTTGCTGTACCCCAAAATTGATAATAACCTGAGGACCACGTAGTTAAATCCTCCGATTACATGTTAACCACGCCCAGAAGCAGTTGGTAATCCGATAAGCAAGGATTTTAGGCTCCACCTGGCCTCCGCATGATATTTCATCATATAATCAGTGAAAAAACCAAAAAAATATTTTAATTTTTTTTTATTTCTCTGGCGTCACTGGACCTATTTGAAAAAGCCATGAAAGTATTTCCCAGTCAATTAAACTGGTATCAAAGCGTGCATGAAAAATTCAAAATAATAGCCGTTCATAATTATTCTTTAAATGTCAATTATATATTTTGCTAGGTTTCAAGCGTAGAGTAGTCTCCGCTCCAAAATTGTAAACTAATCAGTGTTCTGTAAAACATTAACAAATATTTTTTTATTTTTGTGTATTTCGGTCATCACACATGCGTTCGGAAGCCGTTTCATCAAGACAAGATTAGCGCTTTGAGAGCTGAAGAGGACCAAGAAGAGCCAAACCGACGTTGAAATGAAGCATCAAAAACTCTCTCTCTCTCTCTCCCTCTCTCTCGAATAAGATATATACATTTTCGAGAACAACGTATATACATGCAATAACCTGACAGGACAAGTAGAATAATAATTATGGTTGTCTAATATTTCCGGGAAACATTCGAACCATTATAAAAGTCTAACATCCTCGAAATTCATATAGCTGCTAGCGGTTTGTGGTTTAAACTTGAAATATAACCGTGATAACCTCAGTCACATGCAAATGCGGGAACAAAAAACGGACGGTATAGTTACACCGGTTTAACCTGATATTTGGTATAATTTTAATATGACTACCATGTGTAAGTCAGGTATCATCAGAAAAAGAGTAATCCATGATTCCTGTTTGTATGTGGTGAAATGTTCACTGGGCCTCATCATTGGCGCAAGGATCACAAAATTTTAATTTGGAGAATTATTCCAATGGCAGCAAAGGAATGAGTAACTGTAAATATAAAAAAATAAGTTTTTAGGTGCTGTAGATGTGTCTGATCGTTGGGAAGTTTTGGGAAAGGTACAAATTTTGTGGAGAGTTGCATCCATTTGTTTTTTTAATTTGATTCCACTGCGCGAGAAGTTCAGAGTCAATCTTCTTTACGCCTTTTTTATTTACGTTTTTGGAACAGTTCTTCGGCCAGTGCTCCAGCCCATGCAAATACCTCCAGCATTATTCATGTAGATTTTGTTATGCAAAGATGCACGTTAACGATTAGTGCATGTTCGTATAGTGGGAAAAAATATGTTGCCTATTTGGTATTCAAGCCGAAACAAAGATAGTAATGGCGCTAAAACGTACGCTAAATTAATGATTTGAGGACTTGTGGGTATATACCAAGTACCAAGGCCAACTATTTCAGGCGCGTGCAAATTGAGTTGTATGCCCATTTTTGCAAACTAGAGTACCATTTTTGTATGAAGGCGAGTAGATATAGAAATGCAGTCTGACTTGCTAGAATAGCTTACGAGACAGTCACTGTTTATATAATTTTGAAATGTTATTCAATATACACAAATGTACGAAAACTGAAGACCCATATTAATATCTGATCTTCTCTAAATCGAATCAGAATATATAGTTGGTTTGGGTTTGTGCACAGAATTTTTGAGATCTAAAGAATATTACTTCCGGTGTACTAACAAGGCCGTGCCCCTTTTTGTTGTTCTTATTAAATATTTTCTTGTTCTATTCTATCGTAAGCGCGAAAAAATTCGAATCCGATATTTTTTTTTGATGTTTCACGGCATATACAAAATATACAAAAAGACATGTGGCTCATTTCCGTCGGTCGGTCTGTCTGTCTGTCTCTCTGTACGCCATCCACTAAGGCTTGGCCCGTCCATAACTTTTACTACTTTTAGTACTTTTTGGATTTTGATGAAAACTTGAAGCTGAATTACTGGTCCGACATGTTCGAGGCATCGGATAATTTTTTTAAATTTGAGGGGGGAGGCAAAATTGGAGTTTGGATTCGGCGAGCTTTAAAATAAACTATAAATCTGCGTTTCTAGAGTCGTATGTTTAATAATACTTGGATGTTTCATTTCAGTTGTTATTATTGTGATAATGGTTTTTGTGCGGCAATTTATTTATTGTTTCTTTTTTTATTTTTGTACCGTTGTTCTTCTGTTTTCACGTGCAGTTTTATCACTTTATTGAAGATTGTGATTGGATTTTAGGTCTAATGCTCCACTCGAAATAAATTTTGGATTTTTATTAAATTATTTATATTTTTTTTTTTAAATTCAATCCTATGAACAGTTAGTCTCAAGATCAACCTACTTGACACTATTTTTTCTCAACTTGTAGCCACCACGAGAGGTTGCTGTATACAGTATCACCAGCTTGATGCTCTCTCACGTTTGGTAGTTAGACGGCTAGCTAGTGATAGCTGAGCTGTTTCTCTAACCCTCTAGTTTCCCTGCTATAACTATACAAAAATTACTTTTTTTTCGTATAACACTTAAAATGGAGCAACGTTTGATAACGGTTAAACTCACCGCTGTCGCCATAGCAAAATCTACGCCGGCAAAACAGCCTGGGCGTGAATCGTTTAAAATTGTAAAATAAGCGCTAAGCAAAGATCAATCTCGAACATTATGCACATACAAATCGTCTGCGGATCTACATTACATACAATCGGATCAGCACCAGAGTCAAGAGCATAATGATGGCTTGGTACGATGTGAAAGAAGTCATCGTACGGTACCACCATGCTGAGGGACGCGCTTTCTGTGGTTATTATTGAGTCGTAGGCGTGAAGAAACCGGTACTTTTAGCCGGAACAGGCCGCTAGGAGGTACTTCGTAGCATGGTCGATTTATAGACAGATCTATGATTTAGAATTTTGCTTTGAATCATTTTTCATTTGAATCTTTTGATTTCAAGTGGTTTGAAACTAATGATATCAAATAGATTGACTTAGAACTTCTATGCCGTAATCCGCTTGGAAAAATCGTTCGCTGGTATATAATACTGAAATAAGAATTGTATGGATCCCTCTGGTAGAACATCAAATTGAACATGCTTGTTTTTTGAGACTCTATGCTCGAACGAAATACCTTTATATTAATATTTGGTAGTACTGATATTGAGTCTCTCTCTAACGCTCCTTCAATGTTCTCATAGCATATACATTATATCACTGCTTAGTTAGGTACGTAAAAATCAGGTTTGGATAGTTCAAAACCCCTTCCCCCAAATATTTTGATACTCCCGAAAATAATTGTACACTCAAAAAAAATACAAACGCGAAGGTTGGAGGAGTCTGATGATTTTTTGTCCTATTACTCTGCCGCCAATGCATTGATTTCTAAAAAGAAAGTAGTATTAATTCCTATACTAATGTTCAAAAAAGGTTTGAATCTCCCTCCTCCTCTAACATCCAACCCTATAGATGTGAGAAGTAGAAGCGATCATCTATTTCACAGATACATTCAAAACCCGTCTTGGGGTGTATAAAAATACAGTTACGAATCAAGTCAAGGAATTGGTGAGATCACAGCAGAAGGAATATATATATATATATATATATATATATATATATATATATATATATATATATATATATTCTATATTTTTTATTTTGTACTTTGAAAAAGGCTGTTGAGACGGCAGAAACGTTAGTAAATATATTTCATTCAACTGCAGGATAAGTTTCTGAAGTTAATTGTCTCTCTAGTTGTTCTTCAAGTTTTTTATTCTGATTCGCTGGCAGTAAATTATAATACGAATTAATTAGAATATTCATGTACATATTACCATCACAAAGTACCTGGACTATAAATCGAAACAAAAGATGTGTAGGAACAAGCTATTAAAATTCTTCTGGAGCATTTTACCACAGCCTACATACGAGCATCTGCTATCGGAAGGTAGGTACTTCCTTCAAATCAGAACTGCATATAGCGTTGACGTTTAGTGAGAATCGAATATTACCGACATAACAAAGTAACCTTTATACCAGTTCTGGAATCAGAATAAAGCTTTTTATGACTAGTCTTGCTGTGAGGAACTGAACATGCCGTCGTGCTGCGATACAAGGCAATTAAACGGTTGAATATAGGTTGGAAACCTTTTCGCAGAAGAAATATCTACTTAAGTCCCTGGAAAGACGATGAAATGAAGTTGAGCGAATTTCCTCAATTTCCGCTGTCAGGAATCACTTAAAATTATTATTATATAAATTAATTGTGTTAGGCACTATGCCACCATGCATGAATGAGTGGAATTGCAGCAGACTGTGTCTACTTACATATGGGACTGGACTATACAAGAAAATAGGTATCCTGTTGTGAAATTACAGATGTATTTCCATGTGACAGTAATTTTTTGCTAATACGCGAAACATAAATTCGAATTTAGGAATTTGGTAGAAAATCTGGCCTACGACGAAATTCGGCTCACGTATCTTCCGCTTGGTGGACAGAAACTTAATCAATTGAGCTACACATCCACGAACCCCAATCAGTCCGATTGCTGATATTGGGTAGACTTTTGAGTTTGAGATTGCACACGTTTTTAGCATCGGATTCCAAAACACTGACGACGTCTCTAGATGTGAACAACATGGGCAAATTGGAATTCGAAAGACAAATTGTTTTCAGGGGCACCTAACATCAGCAATCGATTTCTCACTTCTGATCTTCTGATCCTCAGTGCAGCTCAGTGATCGGCAATGAACACCTTCATACGTGAAAAAGACTACAGTACATTCGTAAGTACTTAGATGGAAAAAGGTCCAGTTTTTCATTGTTATTAATGTGGTAAGTGCCATCTATTGCCGCTGTTGCTAATCTATGGTATCAGTGCAATAAGACGTAAATGTAAAGGTTCACGCCATTTAGCGCTACCCTTGTTTTATAACCTATTTTTGTTTAACATTAGCATTTTGATGGGTGAAAATCGTTTCCTTGGATTCGGATACCGACAATAAAAAAAGTTTTGGGTATTTTCGACAGTACCTCGCGCAAAATGATGTTGCCAAACGGCATTCCTCAACAATGTCTAAGCAGACACCGCCAGGGACGGGTGAAGCCATGAGCTCCTAGGTGGCACAAATCTCGCAATTTCTCTCCCAAGTAGACTTCCTGAAAAAACACTTCGAGGTTTGAATGGGAAAATCCCATGTTTATGTTTTGTTTTGGAATAATTAGCTATAACTTGCATCGACGTATTTTTGCCACTTCACACAGGACCTAGGCCCCACATTTTCTCCTGACGTGTGCTGTCTCACCACGTCCATGTTACTACTGCAGCCTTTGAACCCTTCTTTTATTAGTTTATAGCAACCCTGGTCAGGCACGTATTTAGGGGGGTCCAGGGGGTCCGGACCCCCCCCCCTGAAACAATTCATAATTATATAATGCCGCTCACTTCAGAGTCAGCTGATAGTTAATTTGCAAGACCGCATCGAGACTCCAACGACAGTATTCTCAGCATTTCAAGCCCTACTACTAGGGTTTGCATCACCTGATAAAAGCTACTGACTACAAGCCTCATCTATATTTTTTGATGACGAATATTCAGTGTCTGCTCTCGAAGGTGAATACTATATGTGGTGCAATCAAGTTTCTAAACAAACCTCGCAGCCGAATATATGGGGGGGGGGGGTGCAAAGGCTGCACATACCCCGTGGTTAGGCCAGCCCCGCGCTACGTGATTTTTTCACAATAAGGAAGTAATTACCCTACAAACGCGTGCCGACGCAGACACTGAAATACGTTCAATCAAATTGGAACTAATTAAAAATTACCTACGCTGGACTATATCGCAACAGAGACTAGTTGGGCTACAGTTAATTTCGATTGAAAAAAGCATTTGTAATGGGATAGATTTTTCACAATTTATAGACGATTTTGCTGCGAAAAAAGCACGCATCATTAAATTATATTAAAATATGAAGATTTATCTTTCTTGCTTTTAACATAGTTTCGTTAATTCTGAATTTTCTGTGATTTTATGGTTGTAGTTATTTTTTATTAAATTGTACATGGTGCCAGGTAAAGAGAAAGCAGATTGATTGGCGAGGATGGGAGCAAGGGGCAGATGCATTGGCTCCGAACCCTTGCTGGGTATTAGCAGATGCCATGGTTGGAGAGAGATGACTCCAGATAATCCAAGAAATTCATAGCAGGCCCCAACAAACGTAGGAAGCTGTGACTAATTGGATAGGAGGAAGGATTCACTCCACTTGTTGGTAGAGATCCTCACAGGTCACTGCAGATTGAACAGGCACCTGTCCCTCATATAAGTGGTCGCAGACCCCATTTGTCAGAAGTGCTGGGAGGAGAATGAGACCTCGTCCCACTTCACCCTATTTACTTTCACCACCGCGTCCCGCCCTAGGCTCGCGGTTAGTCCGCCACTGAACCATTTAATGAATTATATTATTCCTTCTGCTGCGATCTCACCAATTCCTTGACTCGATTCGTAACTGTATTTTTATACACCCCAAGACGGGTTTTGAATGTATCTGTGGAATATATGATCGCTTCTACTTCTCACACCTATAGGGTTGGATGTTAGAGGAGGAGGGAGATTCAAACCTTTTTTGAACATTAGTATACAACTATTATTGCCAGCAAACCTCCTTTTTTATTAGACATAGATGATTCAAAATGTATTTTTTAATTTTAATTCTCAATGGTGTTAGATAATTTCACAACACATCCGACTCATCAACATAATAAATTTTCGATACATAATGTATTTCTAACAAATTTAAACTATCCAGACAATATAACTATTAGTACCGCATTCTAGGGTGCACTCAACTTTTTTCCTAAGGGGGGTTCATCTGTATCTCACGTTCAGTATCATCATTTCGATCAGATTTAGGAACGGTTGATTCACTTGTAAAAGTAAGTCTGAAAATATAGGAAATTATGGAAATGTTGAAAAACTTTGATATTTTAGGTATTTAAGTGACTAACTGTTCCAAAATCTGATCCTAATCATTATTTCCAAGCTCTTTCCATTGCATGGGAAATACAGGGTTAAAATATTCGACACATTTTTTTTAAACTCAAACTATTTTACCTCAGTTATGTTCCCGTTATCATTGACGTTTTCAAACCAGTGCAAATGTCATTCCGCGACCTTCTAGTCAGTTGCTTAGATTGACTATATCGGTAATCCGGTACTGGATCGTTTCTGCCTCTGTGAACATTCAAGCCCAACATCATCGGTGGTATTTGCCCATCGGGCATACCCATACGTTTATTATGTAACTCTCCAACTACGTAATGATACGACTTTATCTTGATCGATTGGTGTGCCTATGGTGGCCGTTTGGAATTACTCCGTCAAAGTCTAAATGTCGAATAATTTTAGTATATTTATTATGATTTCTATATAGAGACCATTGGCGTAACTAGAAAATGGCTATAGCCATACTATATCGATTTTTTACAAAAAAACGAACAGAGTGAGATCGAGGCGTTCCCTAATGGATTGATAAAGATCGGTCAGGTGCAACTTATCTCTAAAAAGAGCTGAAAAACGTGCCTAGCAACTATAGACCTGTGATTCTGCTCAGCTTTATGTCCAAGGTTATGGAGATTGTCGTTGACGTGCAGCTGCTGATGGACTTGGAGAAAACCCTCAAATACAGCTATCCAAAGAAGATGATGAGATGAAGTCGCTGCACTATGTCTACTGTGAAAAATACATGGACATAGAGATGAGTCCATCTGGTCATATCGATTTCAGATGATCCCAAGGTTCGGTTTGGATCGCGATCATTATTTGTTGGTCTAATTCCGTTTTATGAGTAGTTTCTGAAAGCGTGCGATATAAGGATGAAATTTAGCGGAGCATGATTCAAATGGATCCTTCTATGAACTCAGTCACGTATGATCAATCTAGCTGGGTCGAGACATCTCTATGACACAACGGATGGACTGAAAATGGCGGACGTGAATACCGTCCTGTATTAAGTACTGCTGTAAATAAACTTAACAAATGTTTGTGCACCTTGGAGGCTCTAGATGGCGATACAAAAATTGGTCAATGCATTACTTTCACTGTACGCCCTTTGATTAGCAGATAAACTAAAATTTTATGAAAACATGAACCAACTGCTCTATAGTCATATTAATAAAACAATAACAGATCTGTCATCGTTATTATTGAAAAAATGAAAATAAATTAACATCATTGGGACACAGTGTAAATAAGCAATTATTTTGTCATTAGTTAAGCCGTCGGATTATTGTGTAGGAAGGACATGTATAAATACTCCTAAAAACAAAAGTTATTAGGTTATAAATCACACAAAACTTAAAATAGATGCTAGTAAACTAAACGTTTTGGAAAAAAGTCCCGAAAAAAGTTTGACAAACTATTTTGTTCACAAGTGCTGATAATCTCAGCATATTATATAAAGTTAGACAGTTTAGTATGCTGCAAGAAAGAAACTGACTTATTTTCTGAAACCTACATATGAAACATTATTTTTCCAGATATTGTTGCGTAATCTAATTTGTTTTCCAACCGTATGGAATATATTTTTTATCGTCAGCATTGCATTGCACCGATTTATAACAATTCAAATACATAACTCTGTATTTCAAATATTTAAATGAAGAAAGAATAAATTCAAAGGACCTGGAATATTCTACAGCCACCAGCCCTACTTCATTTTAGCAAGTTGATTTGTATATTTTTAATATATAAATAAGAACGTATAGATATGAGTTAATTCTATTACCAAATACCTGAATATCAGCTTATCGTTGGTCAAAAAAACACAAAATGAACATTACTAACAATATTACTTTAACTAGGTTTAACCGCCCCTCTCAACACTCTTTACATTATGTCTGAACAGGAATGACCTGTTATCCGCTCTAATTGATTTTATTAGGTCATCTAGTATTAGAATCTGACTTAGGAGCACCCTGTCCTCTGTTGAGTTTTCATCCCCTTCCGTGATCTATCAATATCCTGTTGTTTAACTTAAGAATGCCTTTACGGACCCCCGAGCGAGAAGTACGTGTCCCTGTCAAAACTCCTATATACCCTCCTTTTTGTTTCAGGTTCGACATTATTTTTCTTTATTTGTCTATCTTCTTGATTATTAACTATTTAGTTCTGGCTGGATAAATTCCTAGTGCCAAATAAAACATTCTCAACCTATCCCGACTGGGCCATAAGTTCGTACTTATTTTTGATTTCGCTCGTGGATTCGTGTTGGGTTGGAGCATCAAGTTCAAGTTCATTGTTTACCACGCCAGTGCCGACTCCTCACTGCCTCTGTTTATTTTCAATTTCAACTGATCTCACTGGCGGCGCTGGACTATTGTTTGTTTTATATTTCACAACCGACATTTTACAGTAGAGAAATAAGCGAAATAATTGGGAAAACTGGTTTTGTCATGAATCTTATTACATTTGTCTTCCCACGGATAAGCAGGGAAGTACTGCGATAAAAAAAATCGAATTTGATTTCTCAAATGATTTATCACTCATTTCTGTACGCCTGTCGTCATTTTTATATCCGCTGCGTTCACTGCGGTGTAATAAGCAAAAAAGTATAGAAACCCATCCACACCCATGTTTCTCCAGTTTCCGATAATTTTAGGCGCGGTGAAAAAACGTTTTGAGAGCCTCAGGAATTTTATGAAAAGTCTTAATCATTTTTACATGTTATTCAATTGAAATCGGAGATGAAGTTTTTAATCCGTAATTGAATTTTTGTAAACATTACTCGTATATCCCAACTAAAGATATACTTATAAATTACTACGAAGTTTTCGTCCGACTATAATCTAGCTTCTGAGAAATCAGTATTACAAAATTAATGCAACAAAAACGAGCAAGATCTGGAAGGGGGCCTCGGAAAATTCTGATTTCTTTATACAAATTAATCTTTCCTAGTGAATAGCTTAGTAGAAAGTCAGTCTATTCGAATTAATTTTTTTTTCATTTTTTACGTGTAAGAAGTGAACTCAACTTCAAAAAGAATGAAAACAATAAAAAAATTTAAAAAAATTATAAAATGTTTGTCATTTAATAGGCATGTGCAGCGGATGTGCAAATATTGTGAAATTGCAATTTATAAGCATCCGAAATCATTTAATTATATTGTGAGGATGGTCCATTAGGCTCACCTGTCACCTCTACACGCTACACAGGAACGCATCAGGAATGAAACAGGATGTGCACCATTTAGAATACCAAGGTTACCCCATAATTTGCTACACGCTCCGTATAATACTATAATCATCTTGTCCAAAAATAGATATGATATGTCTAGTGATACTATTTTGAAAAATGATGATAAATGGCGACGATTTTCTTCGTTAACCATCAGACATTATGTTTAGGAGCGCTATCTGGGAGATTTATTTTAAGTTTCCACAAAACACAATTGTGTTTTACAAATATTTGAAATAAATGCCGTTTCATAGTTTAAAAAAGGCTGTCGAAGCAGCCGAAACGTTGGTAAACATTATTCAGTACAAAGGCGTCGGTAATGAGGGCAATTAGCCCCCAAAAGATTACAAGACACTGTTTACAAAAAGAATCAAGGACAAAGAAGAGAAAAATAATTAATGTTGCAAGTGACCTTAATCAAAAGGTCTGGAAGTTTCGACACTAAGGAATTACCATGTCTGCTCCAGTTTTAGTGATAGTCCTGGGGGTCGGCAAAAAGGGCCAAAAGTGGCCTATTTGTCAGGCTTTGCCTCCCCATTATTACTACTACTAGGATGGATCAAAGATAAAACTACTGGGTAAGCTTTAGAAGTTTAATAATCATATTATTTCTTTCTGTAATTTCTTATAAATACATAAATATTAATATACTATTTCAAATCTAATATTTGATTCGAACTGAGAATGATTATAAATAAAACATCAAAAAGATTTATGGGACTTGAATATGGCAGTAATACATCAAACACGACTACGAAATGTCTACCATTAACAGTTAGAAACTCACATGATGATTTAGTTGTTAGCTTACTTTATACCCTACTTTTGTAAGCGATCTATTTTAGATAATACTTTATAAGATTATCCGTAAGAAATGAAGCTACAGAGAATGCGGACTGTATAATGCAGTTTGCTGTGATAGACAGTCCATAACTGTTACGCCTCGAAGAGACATACATTATTCATAAAGTTATGATTGCAAAAGTATCATAGACTTCCTAGTTACACGTGCTATTTAAAATGCATGGAGCATAATATGGGCATAAACGCAGGTAGATGTCAAGATAAAAATGACATAACTGGATGCGGGTGAAAGTACTTTTCATTTCACCGTGTATACTGTCAGTATGATACTGAAATAGTAGGTATATTGGCATATGTCGTTATTTTCAGGGTAACGTACCTAGCATTGGCATTCAGATCGATTGAGAAACGAGCCTACTAAGCTTTCTGTATAGATAATCTCTCTCATAGATAGCCTATCGCGCCCTGGAAAGCAAGAAGCAAAATGTTTATTCACATTGATTTCACAACGCTAAGGTTCATCAAAAGAATTACTTGGACGAGGCTTGTTCGAGGTGTTCGAAGCTTGACCGAATGAGATGGCAAGTGTTGGACCTGATCACTCTTGGTGTTATTATGCGGTACAGCTGGGTCAAATATTTACCATGGTGTATGGTATAGAATAGGAGCAGATCGACAACGTTTCTTCAATGTTCCCACTATGGAGGTTCTTTAGGTCTGGGGCTTTTACCGGACATACCGCTTTTTACTGAATTGAATCCAGAAACGTCAGAGAAACGTTCGAGGAGCCTTTCCACAGAGCAGAATTCTAGAGATGGACTGATCTGAGTCTTGAATAGTAGTAGTATCAACTACTCTGTGAATACATTTCGTGTAAAGGAAGAGAACCTTCAGCCTCTGGGATACCAATCTAGAAAACTTGGATGTGCCTGAACATGATAATGTTAATCCCCAGAAGCCTAATACTGGCTAATAGTAGTAGACTCTAGTTGAGATGAAAAGACGTCCAGTACTAGAAGTATTGGTATCCCAGAGTCCCAGAGGCTGAAGGTTCTCTTCATACACTTCAAACTGAACTCCAGTTGTTGAATCCCGTTTGACATTTAATTTGATGTCTTCATTGATCTGTTGCTCTTGCCGATGTAGTCTCTTAGTATAGTGGTGATTTGCTTGGTTCCATACGGGAAATTAGGGTGGTGTCATCTGGGAAGCTGTAGGTTGTATTCGATGATATTTGCAACAGTTCGTTGACTTACCTCAAGAAGAATGTAGGAAAAAGGATAGATCCTTGGGAAACAGTATGTCCTCCTTCCACCACAAATAAGGATTGGTCCCTGAGAATTCTATCCAACCATTGGCATAGGGTCCGTGGCAGCCTACAGGCAACAAGCAGCTAAATTAGAAGTGCCTCATGCCACATGAGACTCCATGAAATTAAATTGCTCTGCTTCACATGCGGATGACGTTGGCCAAAAGATGGCAGAGGTCGTACTGGTAATCATTGCTTATATGGATAGTGGCCATAATCTTGGATGCAGAGAAGTCACAGGTGTATAGTTGCTGGGCACGTTTATTCAGCCCTTCTTAATTATGGGTTGCATTTGACCGATCTTCCATCCTATAGGGAACACTCCCTAGCCCAGTTGATGCTTGTCTGCCTGACAAGCAGATATGTTTCAGATTTATTCGAATTTAATAAGTGTGAATTTGAATATCTTTGTATATTGTTCACATTTTTAACAACAAATTTTCTACTAAATCCTGTATTGCGAACCGCGACCTGGAATGTTTGCTTACTTGCTCGACTGTGCAGTCTACTGATTCGCACTTCATAGGGTTGCAATACGATTCCGGCTCAGTCGTTTTTAAGATGTAAAAGAATGCAGCAATCAAATTTCTTGTCCTATTTTTTTGTCCAATGTGAATCGTGGAGTACAGTTAATACAGTTTTTGCAAACGAATTACTCTTTGGGCTGTCCATTCCCTAAATCCATTGCTTACCCACCCAAAAAATACGTGATTCAAATGCCGCAACCGTTGGCAAGCAAAGAAAACTATCGACCGCAAGCGAGGAATAGAGAACTCGCACCATCGTCCTGCCAGGTATCCGATGCGAAAGTCCTTTTATTTTTAAATGCCAACCATTGCGAAATGCGAACGATGATTTCGACCAGTTTGTTTACGTGAACTTGAAACGCTATTGTACCTTTCGGTGTAAGGGACGGATGGATGGGTATATTTAGACATCATATTTTATTACAGAGGCTTCTGCGACCCCGACCTTTGCTTCACATTTTTGTTGGGTGCTTTGCGGTACGCAGCTGTCGTCGGTAATCATGTGCGATGAACGGGATTCATTTTTTAAACGACTTAAAAAAAAAATAGGTGTCCAGTAGGTTGGCGCTGTACTCCCCAGGAAAAATGGTAAATTTCAATGATTTAAATATGTTTGAAACATTCTACATTAATCAAAGATTTGGTAAGTTCTTAAGGAGGATGTATCGTAAAATTCATCGCTGGTCACGAGTCTAGAAGTTCATGAAAAATGTTTCATAAAAGCATGAGGAAACTCGTGACTAAGGGCCAACAGTGGAGAGCAATAACATAAAAATCACTTGCACACTCACTCCTTACGTCGATATTCGAAAAGTAAACACAGTCCAATACTATTAGCTGCCTAATCCAAAACTCAATAGAAAAAACTCCTCCTTCTTTGTTTACCTATCTTTATACTCCAACCAACATTAAAAAAGTCTGTCTATCCAAATCTTGAAGTCTCATCCTTTTAGTGGTAATGTTTGAACCTCGCTTAGAACCATTAGACTTCTACGATTAATCATTGTTTATTTTTCCGGATGGATGCGATTATAGATATATGTATGAATTGTGTACTGATTAAAATGCCACGTATATATTCCAAATTTCGATGAGCTCTTTGTATCACAAATATATACACCTTGCTTAGATTATCTCTACTTATGGGTTTAGCTAACAGTAACTCTTCATTGTGTGAACGTTTAAGGCCGGAAAATGAACCTTGGCTCGAGTAACACATCTCAACATAAATCAATGCCAGATATCCCAGCGACTAGAATCACCTTGTAAGGTCGCATTAGAATGAGTATTTATTGTCCATTCATCTGTCTTGCATGAAGAATTTTTGTCAGAATTTCAAATAGGATCTGTTTCGACACGAGATTTCATATTAATCAATACATTGAAATTATATATGTGATACCTGCTTCTTTGGCCCAGCTACCACAGGCACACACAGTAAATACTGCATCGACCTGATTGGCTTTTTTTTCGAGGAGACTATTCTGTTGTGAAGTATCCTAATCAGGTTGCTTTCCATACACTAGGTTTACACGGTTTCACAATAGCCGTTTTCATTTAAAATAGTTCCAACTAAATCTCGAATCACCTGATTAAAAATTCGAATGATGCGGCTAAACTACCAATTTGTGCAGCTGCTCCGCTTTTTTAAAGTCTGGCCAAATGGACGATTCAGACGTTGGGTGGACCACTGATTGCGTAATCAAAAATTCAATATTTTGAAAAAGAGCATCTTTGTACAAATAAACAAATAATATTGTCAGATGTTCAGACTGTGGGAGGTCCTTTGTGAGGTCTGAGCCTTGTGCAGTAGAAGTGGCTGTTCCGGTGAATGGAACTTTCTATTGCGGAAGGTTCCCAGCTCTGGTACGCCGACCTAGGAAAGTCAACAACATGATCTGGCAGGACAGGTTACTGTTGATGCTAATTCGCAGAAGCTTGATGGAATATGATTCGAGTATTTCCCATAGCTGACAGACAAGCAGGCGATTTTCTTGTCAGGGTATTAGTTTAAGTGCGTGAACAGAACTTCATTCATAAATTCCAATTCGAAAATAATTTCGATGCCTGCAGGTAATAAGCTTCGAAGCTGTAGATAGGATTAAATGATATTTTCAACGGTTCGTTGATGTACAGCAAGAAGAGCGTTGGAGAAAGGACAGATCCATGAAGGAATGGTCTTATCTGAGCCTTGTAGAGTAGCAGATATCTGACGGAGCCTAAGGAAATGCTGGCGTTGACAATAAATACATCGGAAGCACATCCATCCAACACCACGAATGAAGTTCAGTTTCTGATGAAACTATGATTTTAAACTATGAGTTAAATCGTTTTTATGCTTTCTTACATTCAATTTTACTTAAATGCCTTACGATAAAACGTTTTGAGGCCCTGTAAACATAGTAATATTGTTAAAATCACTAACATTGACCTCTATAACAGAGAAAAGTTTGGGAAAGGCACTGGAATTGAAAAGGAATATTGCTCAAATAAAACATAAATATCTTATATTGGTCTGTCACTGTAAATGTCGCAATTTGTGAAAATACTAAATTTTTGACGAAAAATTGATCATATCAGCGAAATGCGTTCGAAACCTGTCGTCAACCAATATTTTTTTAACTATTTTGTCTTGATGATGCATGAAACCATTGAATGTTTACAAATTACACATTCTACATACATTCTCCTTGAAAAGTTATGAGCGTGGATATTCGTCGATGTGTGATAACTTATCATCAATTTGTATCATCGTTCGTCGTATGGAAACTATTTCAAATATTTTGCATATCGATTTATGCGGTAATAAACAAGCATTCCAAGTAATACTGTGTATGTAGCCAGTTTATCTTTATTATTGCCAAGACACTAATCAAGCTTGTAATGTGGAGACTATAAAAAATTATTAAGTATAAATGGAAATGTTGTAATATCTGTAGTCATTAAATGCATACTTACATACATTTTAATCAATTCTGATATTTTCCATTCTTTTTGATATTTTTTATTATTAAGTCATACCCAATATAAGCATATAAAAAGCGTCAATAATAACCAAATTTTAAGATGATATCATATATAACTGTTTGACGGCGCCGCCCGCGGCCATGAAAATGAATTGATCATCAGGAGCGTATCGAGGATACAGCCCCTCAAAACAGATTTTTCCAATGGAATACCCGTGAACAACCGTAGGAAAAAGATGAGAGTAAAGGGATTCCCACCCTTTACTTTGTAAATATCTTTTTCCAACTTATATTCATAAAGATATAGACAGATTTTTTTATACAGCTAGGTTTAATTCTGATAATTATTTGTAGCATTTGTGGAATAGGGGGGAGGATATACTACGGATCGGCACATTTTGATATGGAAATTTTACTTCAAACTGGAAAATCAATTATATGAAAGTTATCAATGGTTTATTCTTCGATTCGAAGAAAAATGTATCGATTCCAAAAATTATCGGATCTAAAAGGTTGAAACAAAATATCGAATAGGCTCGCTTGAGTACCTCTCAAAAGTTTTAGCACTTGCTCTGAATTTGTGGAGATCGTTAAGTATTACTTTTGAACATCCATTGATAATAAAAAAATCATCATTATCCACTGCTGGATAAAGGACTCCTATAGTGCAAACTATTGATCTCTATCTTTAGTCATGTTTATCAAATTTCCTATAATTCTCCTCACATCATCAATCCATCTTGTTGGTGGGCTGCCTCCTATCTGTCCTAAGTCTTCATTATATCATTATCTTCAATCCATCTGTTGTTGGCCATTCGAGCTGTATGACCTACCTATTTCCACATCCTTGATGTCTTTGGATCTTCTTATAATTTCATTGGAAGTTTTATCCCTTCTCGTAATCCCCATTGCTCTTTCCATAATGTTTTGAGCCACTCTCATCTTTCCTGCAGTCCATTTTGTGAAGACAAATGACTGCCCCCCATATGATGTCACAAGTACAACACATTGTTCATCGGCCTTCCTTTTCAAATTATGGCTTAGTCTGCTCTTAGAGTATTACCACCGTAATTCCTATTCTCACCTCATGACTCTTATTTATATTCATATACTTGGCCTGTCTCGCCCCCATCTACGTTTATGTTATCCTTTGTTACTAAATTTGTCAAAAAATAGTTTCAATAAATTTAAATCGATTGGGGTAGTGAACACGTGTCCTTCTCATTCACTACTTTTTTTTAGGAGGGGGAAAGCTTTTATAGCCGAAGTGTGGGAGTCTCCACCGGCTACCCACTACCGTCACTACAAGGGAATAACGTGGAGCCACCTAAATATCTACCCTCCTATTATCTGTTTCTTTTGTTTCTTGGTGCCTTCGAGGTGCATTGCATCGGTAGAGATAATTACATGTCGTGTCGTCGACCCGCTTCATAACGACTCTGCTTTGAATTTCAGTTGAGCGAAGAGAAATTCTCATCTGGAAACGGAGATTTATTCTATGAAACATTATCAAGTTCACTAAGGTCGTTCAATACTCAGGTTTATGATTTCTGTTTTTAGTATGCTACATGATAGTGAATTTCACCAGGTAGATAGAAACATTATCCCCTATAGTTTTGGCGTATCGTGTTAATATGGATGCATTCTGTGACCACAAAAAGTTTTGAGATAACGATTGTGATCTCTGAATGTTTTAAGTCTACATCATTGAAATCCGTGTCACTAATTCCCGTCGATGTATGTCTGTCGGTCAATAATCGCTACTCCAATTTTTAGGATTTGAGGAGCAATATGCTGTGAGCTCATAGTAGTAGTAGTAGTGTTCAGTTGTTATTTTTCAAAATGAGTAAATTGTTTAGCTTGTAGATGCTCTTACTTGGTGAATCTGTTCCATCATGCAGATAAAAATATTGTGTAATTAACACACAGTTTCACAAATCTTTTTCGTTCAGTGACGCGTTTCGATTTATATTTAAATCATCATCGGACTGTCAGAATTGACTGCCAGCAAGGTTACCCAGATTACTTGCTCACTAACAACTAGATCCTATCATGGATACAAAACTAGAGCTCTCAAATCTAGCATACTATTCATCCTGTCTGGCTATTTGTCTATTAAATTATTTTTTCCTTTCTTGTGCCTGTCTTAGGGGAATATTTTAATGTGAAACAATTGTTGACGAGGTTTTTGAAAAAAGAAAAGAAAAATTGATTATCGTTGTATTACAATTTCTCGAGTTTTTCAATTTAGGGTCTGGTGATAAAAAATTCAGCGGTTCATTTTTCAAATCCAACTAAATTTTTGTAACCGTTACATTCAAAGGGGTCATATGAATGATCATCAATATAAAAATTTCGCGAATTTGGTTTCTCATAATAGTAATAATAATAATAACCCTCAAAGTGCATTGTGGGTGTTTAAACTTAAATTTCTCAGCCACTATTGAATATTATGGTACAAAAAAATTATCTGATGTAGTTTGACATATTTTTTAAAATATAGAATCGTAGTTGTAAGCATTTATTTGTTTTAAATATGTTAAAAAAATTATTGAAAAAAAAGTCTCTTAAGTATCTTTTATTTGAGCTCGAAAACTTCGCAGGGTGTCGAACACCCATAGTGCACTTTGAGGGTTAATGTAGCAAGAGCAAGAGCACAGTCTCCAAGATATAAGTACTGCTACTGGAAGCTCGTAAAACCCTACTTCCATTTCACCGAACAATGATCTTTTCAAGTGGTAAAGTGGTGTATCATTGCAACGTGGAAAGTACAAAATCAATCCAGTTGACTCCTTTTGCCATCTTAAATGATTTCAAACTGACCAAACTCGATATATCCGTGCTACCAATTCATAGAGAGATTGTCACTTAACCACAGACCAGCAAAAAACGTGAGAAATCCGAATATGTTTTTCTTGGTATCTACGACGAGACCCCGTAAAATCCTAATACAGTCGATCTACCTGATCAGTTTTTTTTTTAATTTTGAAAAAACATACTAACAATTGTCCAACTATGTCAGACATTTTTCTTAATCTAAGTCTCCCCACAATTCTGTTCATCTGTTCCCATAAAGATACATCAAATATCTATCTGATCAAATACTATAGTGATGTACCAACAAACGATGGAAATTACGATTTATCCTATCATAAATAATAATAACGAATACCTTTCTGGTCGCATTACCAGATACCGGATTCCTGCATATTATCTATGATGGCAACGGCTTTCGTATATGGAACTATGGTACGCTTGGTGGGCATGAGAGCAGAAATATAAATCAGATCTTCTGAATTGGAAGTGCCGCTATGTTGCTTTCGAAATCTATAGGCTGTACATGTCATGTGCACGTAATAGTTGTTGGAATGTGTTCTACAGGGTGTTTGGAAGGTCGGCACAAGCCTTCTGCTGGGAACATGGAGAATATTTCATATATCTCGATATATGGAAAGCTTTCCATAGGATATGACATGAGAGACTTATAATCAAGCTTGCTGCTAATGGACTGCATTGAGTGGCTATACCGATGGTTGGATAGTTTTCTCAGGGATCGATCCTTGTTCGTATTGGTACATAGATATGCTTCCGATATATATGGCATGGGCGTTCCCCAAGGATCTCAGTCATCTTCCATCAATTCTCTAAGAGCTAATAGCATCTATCATGGTACGACCGGAACATCAGCTACTATTATACTACTATTCCCCACAGCTCGAATCATCTTTGGATGCTCGCCCAATGAAGAAACAAGAAAAGAGCAATATGTCTAGTGGATGCATATGACATTACAAAGGACCTCCATAGTCTGAAACATCACAGGCAAGTCGACAATCTGTCCTTCTTCAGTATTATGGCCGGCCAAGATGTCTCAGATAATAACAACAAGAGCCATCGGTGATGTATAACAAATAACTCCTTGAACGAGCGTCTTCACTATTTTTGGACAATCGCGGTGTGTATTGTCGATAGTTGCCATTTACAGCTTTGTAAATTCCATGGGAATAGACATTAATCGTCCTCTAAAATCACTTCTAGCGCCCTATTGTGAAAGGTTATCTATAAAAAATTGTATAACACGTATTTATACACCTCAATACAAAGTAAAATGATTTTCTATTTATTTTCATTTCTTTACCTCGCCATCAAAATTAGACTCGATAACAGCGTCAGCTGTCAATATCCATAAAAGAGATTGATTGATTTTTGGGCAGTCAGACCCAGGGATGAAGGATAACCATTTTCCCAGCCTGTATTTCCAAAATTTTGTCAACTTTTTTTGTAAGGTCGTCGCGTCCGTCTTCAAAACCCTGAAGAGCAAAACAAATAAAAATTCCAAGGGCGTAACAAAACCAGAGCTACCCCCTGTCCCCCATCGCTACGTCCTTGAGTGGAACGCTAAGTGAAGTTGTACCACAGGTTGTACAGAAATATAGACGCGGTAGAAGTTTTTGTGTCACATTTGGTTTCAAAATATCAAAATACGTAGGAAATAACATGTCTGATTCCAAAGATAGTACTTCGTATAAACCTGAAGTCAATATCTTCTACCATGACAGTTTGAAGCAAATAAAACAACATAAAACGGTCAACTGTGCGCATATGTCTGCAATAGACAGAATAGTCATTTCTTCTACTTCTTCGTCATTCAACGTGTCAAAAACACTGGGCGCACTCACGATTAGAGGCCCAAAACCAAATGTCGGGGTCTTGCAATGCTCAACATAAAGTTTTTTGCGTTAAACGTCAGAAAAATGTGAACAGTGATTTGAGTGATTTAATCCCACGGAGCCTGACGTGTTACGTGAGTCGACGTCACGTTAGCGCGTTCTATTAAGGCCTTGATGGCAAAATAAGTGCTTAACGAGCATCCTCAATGCCAAAAAAATTAGGCCTCTGCAACTAAAAACAAACCAAGGCCAAATACGTTCCGCAGAAAAACGGCCAGGGCTTCCGAATCCAGGACAGCACTTCACCACAAACAGGAAGGATAGGATCTCTAGGATCGTATTTTATACAAACAATGAATAGTCGATTGAGTAGAAGAAATAGTAGAAACATAAATAAAGTGAAACTAGGACGCATTTATAGTATGAGAAGTTTCCCACAAAGTAAATCCTATCTACGAGTACGACGGAATCTGTTTTTCATAGCTTAAAGGATACTTGAAATTAATTCATTTGGTTATTTCGAAAGTATCAGTGGCAATTGGTAAGAAAATCAAGCATTTTAAACCTCGTTTTCTGATTTCTTGTAAAGTTTATTATGTTTTGGAGTTTCATTTACCTCTATTATTTTACCATCATTACTGCCTGCGTCCGTAACATCAATAAAGCAATTTGATCAATCGCGTGTGGTTTTAACTAGCGGTTTGTAAAGAATATGAGATGAACTAGAGAGACAACTACATGAGGAGTTTCAGAAATCATTTTAAAAAAACATCCTTACTTGTCATGATCGTTCATGGAATCCACATATTACTTTCAAAAAACACTAAAATCTCAACAACATAGCCTTAATTAAAGTGCAAAATGAAAATAAATTAAATTCTGAAAATCAGTCCACTATATGCCGTAGTTTTCGTCAGCACCACCAAAGGCGGTCGCCAACTCAATGCTGACCTGCCAGGCTTCGAGCGGGCGAAAGGACACACGAATAAAGAAATCAGTCCGACTGCCAAGTACTCCAACTTTGATATTCTGTTCATAGTTAGCTAGCTGTACCAGCATGGATGTTCACCATCACATATTCATTTATTCCAGAAACTTTTTGAGGTTACATAGTATGCAAAAGATATCTGTGTGTGCATAGAAAGAAAATGAAGATTGTTAACGAGTTTGATTAAGCATTCATTTTGCATTTGAGAACTGTCGCTGCATTGTCGGTGCCTTAGTTCAGGTCAATTTAATCGAATGAAGATTCCACTGCAATATCTATTAGTAGACGTTCAATCACGTATGAATTTAAATCATGTTATTGACATGTTTGACCTTCTTTATCGTGAATTCGTACAACGACAACGTGCATTGAAATTTCGAGATATTCATTCAATAAATGAAGTGATCAGTTTTTTTGTCCATTTTACTTGTCACGCCCAATGTAAATAAAATATTTTGATAATAGTAAGTTTAAAGTCTGTTTATATGAAAAAATGAGGCGTTAATAATAATGTTTATTTATAAAACATACAATATATGTGAATATTTTTTAGGTTACTTGTGATAAAACATTGTTTAGATGTTTAGACTAATCGCAAGTTTAAAGAACTCATTTATTTAACAAAATTAATACTTATTACTGATAATAAAACCGATCCATTATGCAACAGATTTTGGATGATTCAATTGGTCAGTGATTGAAAGTAATGAAGAGTATTAGGAAATATAAAGTGAAAAAAACTAAAATTGTTATTTTTTTACCACGCCAATTGGTGGGGTATGTTTTGTTATCATGAAACATTTGGAATCTGAAATAAAATATTTTTACATACTTTATACGTATACAACAACAGAAAATAATATTTTTTTCCGTCGGTTTATCTGACTGAGTAGCGGTCTGTCGATCTGTTAGTGTGTATGTCTGCCGTATGTCTATCCGGAACCCTTGACATATTCATAATTCTGACAGTACTGATCATATTCCGGTTTCTAATAAATGCAAAATTCAAAATGACGAATTTTTGTGATTTGTTATAAGACATCGAAAAAATATATACTCGTATTATCAAATTTTCCGAATACTTTCCTAACTCATGCATGTGATGTTTTATTTTTGAGGGGTAGACAGCTGATCACCTTGCCGTCATCAATGGTTCCAAAAGTACTAATAATCAGTCTACGGGAAGAAAAACCCCGACTAGCTCGTAAGTAATAAAGTCGCCGAGCGCCGAGTATGGCGCATCCTTATTAGGATAGAATGTAGAACAAACAGCCAGCGAAGCAGATAGCGTGTTTTGATGCACTCGTCGAACATCTGAGATGTACCCACATTTGTTGTGCGAATTCTCCATGAATTATAATGTGGCATCACGACGGCGCTCCGACCAGCATTCTGTTCCATGATCTTCGACGGAATAGGGTATAGAGGTCGCAGAAACGAGGATACACTCAGCATGCCGAGCATTTCTTCAGATTGACCTATTGAACCCCAGTGTAATTGCAGACCAGAACATTTTACATAGCATTTCCCCTAATCTTTATGGTGCGTTTTTAATAATGCCTTAATACTAGTAGAATACAGAAGATAGACATAATTACTACCTGGGGACATGATAATGTGGTGCAACTGAATGCCTCTAAAACTCAATACTCCATTGCTAACTAGGGACGCAACCAAGCTATTCTAATATTAATTGAAAATTAAGAAGTACTTGCAACGATCTATCTTCCTTTCCTAGTATAAAGTATAGATGAAACGATCTGGAATGCCGAGCTCATGTTTGAGAAGCTGCTGCCCCTAATATGCTGTAATAGTATAATTACAATTGGTTGAAAATGTGTTTATTGGTCCGGCAAATATAAAAAGGGCTCAAGAAGCATAAAAAATGCAGCAGTACTTTTGTCTCATAGCACACCACTCTCCCTTGTATCTCCTAAATTTACAAATACAACTAAAAATATGCATACCTCCGTTTATGAATAACAACAACACAAATCTAGGAACCAAAAAAATGCTGCTTGAACCTGAACGATCAATCAAGTCGGTGATTCATCGCAGTTGTCTGAGCGCTTCAGGACGCACATCATGATAATAGCCACAATCAGAAATTATAATGCTCAACCTCATAAGGACATGTGTAGGAAACGATTAAAAAATGAGGAAACGAATTGTAGGAAATTAATTTCTGTCTCCACTTTATCTAATAGAGATATGAGCGAAACTGGAGACTTTTGCTTTGTTGTGTAATAAAATTAATTTAATCAAAGACTGATATACATTAATAAATTGTTTCAAGATTAACGCTGTACTTCCCACGTAATAATGATGATCAGTTCAAAAATTAATATGTGAATCGAATTTTAAATGTTTTTATTGTTTGGTATGAGTTACTGGGAAACGTTGATCCTTTTACAATTTCCAAGATTTCCACGTTTGCGTAATTTTTCATAATTCCTCATATTCAAAAACATGCTTCAACTGGATCAACACTCCATCTGATCTGAGCTGACCAAACTGTTTAAAGAACGTAGTCGACCTTGACCCCATTTTTTAACAGACTTAAGACACCATTTTTTTATCGCTTGGCTTGGGTTTAAAAAGTATTATAATTATTGGAAAACATTAATCCTTTTCAACTTTAAAAATTTACATAATTCCTCATATTTTAAAAACATGTTTCAACTGAGTCAACCTGATTGACCCCATTTTATAAGAGGCTAAAATGCAATTTCATTCATTAATGATGTCGATAAGTTAAAATGCAGTAATCTACAATATAAATTCCTAAAACAAGAGCAACATCAGCCTCTTGCATATTATTGGTAATTTGGCGCATTTATGGACGACCTGGCACCACGGGCAGCATTCCACCACGTCAAATATAGTGTAGTGGTCGTGTACACTTTGGTGTGTCCAACAAGTACGAATAATTGCTGGGGGTCTACTGTTTGTAGATGACGGAACATCTAGTACCAACGTAAAAAATGGATTTTTTAAATTATACGATTTGGAGTTTTACAGTTCGACGCTTTTTAAATTTAACTCCAAAGGATCAACAATTCCAAAATTCGATCCAAATCTTTGTTTCCATCTAAAACCATAAAATAACCTGCTATGTAATAGTATGCTAATACGATAGCGTGAGAACTGAATCGTCAGCCCACCCGATACCATTTTTCCAAACTCATACCTCTGCGCAGGAAGAAAAAGAAGGATCAATCAACCTACTTAATATCATTTTTTTACAGCGCCGGTTTAATTAGATGAAAAGCTTGATTGGTCATCGAAGAATGGGTGAGCCTGAAGAGTTGGTTGTCATACCCCATATTTTCAAACTAACTGTTACTATAAAATGTGTAGACATATTTGGAGTAAATAATTCCCTAATTTATTGTGATTATGAACACTTACCTTTTGAAACTGCCTATAATGTTGTGGTTGTAAATTAAATTATATTACAAATTACACGTTTCTTGCACCCACGTATTGATATCACGCCTCAAAGAGTCCATACGACATTCTAAGTGCATATAAATATTTTCTATATATGCCAACTTACATTCAATAATGTTGATTTGTTGCGGAGAATAGGATGAAGTGAGATTTTATAAAAAAAACAACAAAAACAGTACCAGTGGCGTATCTAGGTATGGCAAGAAAAACATGTTTTTCAGGTCATGATACAGTGAGTAAGAAATATGTACATTTTGTCCAGAGGTCTCCTCAAAAGCAACATTTCTATACCTGTATGTATAGTTTTCCTGGAAACTGATATTTTCTACACGAGCCATCGAATGTCGGTGCTTTTAAAGAGATCTGTTGCTCAAGCAATAAGCGAGGCTTAATAATAATTAATCAAGAGAGAAGTGTTAACGCAAATAGCATGTTATTATGAACGGTATGAATGAGTAAGTACCAACTCATACATAGATATGAATACGTTATTTATAAGTTATTGCCGAGCTTCCAGCAAATTTGTTAACGAAATCACCGGCTAAAGTATTTTAACGCATGAGGCATAAAAAGCAATAGCGTGTAGTTGAGTACGTGTGTGGGACTTCGAATGAACTTTAGTACTATCAATGGCGGAAATTTTGAAAATTAGATATTGTTACTTCCTTAGCATAAGCGTTTTAGAAAAGATAATGACGTTGATATTTTTTACTGCTTCCAGGGAAACAGATTTGATTTCAAACAAGACCTTAGTCTTTTATTCGATTCCTCTATCAAAATCTTAAAAATATCGTTCTCGACCTTGTTTTCAGTAGTTGTGAAAATTCTATAAGATCAACGCTTTGGTCGTTCAGCAAATTTCTATGCTTGGTTAAGTCTAATGGCCAGTAATTATATGAACGCCATTATCATCGAGATACCGTTAACTCTTTCCCTCTTTGATATCTTATGTTATTTGTACGTAAATGGCTACAGTAAACGCAAACGTTGACTGACTGTTCTGTCTCGCCCCTGATGATTCAATGCTGTTGTTACCTTTTTAATTGAACATTCTTTTTTTTGTTGTCTGCCGGATGAATATCACAGTTACGCCATATTTGAAAGACGACCACCGCGTATCCGCAATTACGTAGATACCCATCTGCCTGAGTGAACTGGAACATTCTCATGGGCGGAACATACGAGCGAAACAATTAAAATTATAATTGTGAAAATTTTTTCATCTTTTATAATTTCCAAAATCTATATTCATTTTATTGGAATGACTACAAGAAATGAAAAAACAGACACAAGGAAGATAGGATGAATAAAATAAAACTTGGACAGCTTACAATACAAGACAAATTTATTCATGGAGATTACAACAAAAATTGACACTAGAAAACAAATCAACAGAAGAAAACTTCCAACACATCAAGAATTGTTTTAAGAAAGCTGCTGAGGAGGCTCTAGGAAAATAAAATGAAAAACGAATAAGCCATTCTAGGGGGACTCCGATATAGGGGAGAAAATTGAAAGAAAAAAAGATGTATACCAACAACTCCTTCAAACAAAAAATGGCGGAATTAGAGAGGAATATAAAAGAATAAATAGAGAAGTCAAGAAACAAGTACTGAATATGAATTATATTACATGGAAGAGAAAATTCTATTACATAGACAATAATTTTGGAAGCAAAAGAACTTCGGAAGCCGGGAAGATAACCAAACGCACAAACAAAGCACAAATGCACTTGAACGATATACCAGATACACAGTGTGGGTACAGCACTTCAAAGGGGTATTAACCGAAAAAAGAGACACATTTAATATAAGCGAAGATCCCATACAAGTCACCGAACATCTAACACTAAATATCGAAGGAGTGGAGAAGAGAATAAAAGATACTAAACTACTTTTTTAGTCCAGGACCGGGTCCAGGAGGAATAAATATAGCACTGATTAGATACGACCCACCTAAACTGATAGAGATGCTCAGAACCAATAAAAGAATATAGAAAGAAGGCAATTTGGTTTGGACATGTTGAGAGAATGAAAAATGATAGATGGTCCAAGAAAATATTGGAATGTACACCACAGGAAAGGAGAAAAAGGACGACCACGGAGAAGGTGGAGAGGTGACGTAGGAGAAGCTACGACTTTAAAGGAACTTAGAAGAAAATTCGTACTTTGAGAGAGAAAAATGGAAGTTGGAAACGGAGAGATATATATATATAATATCGATACTTCTCAATTATTTTCAAAACTAAAAGTGTATCAAAAATTCGATCAAAAGTTTTTTGTATCGAACCCTTTGCAAAATGCATCATAAGCCCCATAACTCAGTATATATGTTCACTTTGTTTTATTTACTTTTCTTATCGCTAAACCGCAGTGTCGAACGCTGTATTAGAAGAAATATGCCAAGCCTATGTCTAACTTTACCGCTTATTTGTCGCACATCTTGCGCAATATTTTGAAGGTTTGTTCACCTTTTTGAACTCAGTCATTATGTTGGGCCACGAAGTATACAACATAGCTTTACGATATTCAGAAACCAGGCTCCTCAACTTGTCACGGTATTAAATAAATGTCTTGATCGAACGGCAGTGAATTGAGTTGTACGTTATTATTTCTTACTTCATTTTAAGCTAATTTTGTTTGAAGTCAAGATGTTGTTACCATTTGTGTAATTGCTAAGAGAGCGGCAGTTTATTCTAGACACACATATGGAGGTAATTACCAAGTTATTCCATCGACAACATCAGTAGTAGATAACTCAGATTGCATGAGGAAATTGAGCAATAGATCAATTTGCTTTACAAGATTGTGGAACAAATTTGATACTGAATTTTTATCATACATTTTTTACAATTATATTTTATTATAATAATAAAAAAAAATCACATGGATATTGGGAGTATAATAGAATAGAACAAAATAATATTGAATTTATTGTTTTAATGAATATAATTAGGGCGAACAGTGAATAAAAAAACTAGTAGATCGACTAGCCATCGACTGAGTACCTGAGGATTGGGGGGAGGGGGGGCCGATGAAACTGAATAGAGCTCGAATAACAAAATTCAGAGAACATTCCGTCATTTCAATGGGGCCAACCGGAAGGATACTGAAGATGTTTAAGCATTGTTTTTAAAATCTCGCTGAAATGACATTTGGAGGTACCCTCTGGGTCTGCCCCAAGTGTATTCATGTGAACCTTTATTAAAAATAAAATTTACCAAGTTTGGATCACCAAACTAAAAAATTGGGAAAATTCGTGTCAATGGACCTACTCTTGATGTGCGAAAATTAGAGATGGGTATTCAATAGACTACCACCTTACTAGATCATGTTATAACGCTCGACAACAGGTGGAAAAACCACCGGAGTCTAAGGGGAGGCATGCATCTGAAGGAGGACAGGAAATAAACAAAATTTCCATCTTTTACATACCAATTCTTTTAGGTCTCTAGTAAAGTTTTTTTGCTCCTTCAGGCTTTTTGAAAAAAAACTGAATTTCAAACTATCCCCATGCCCAGACTTTCTCTCGGTAGGCTCTAATACTGATTTTAATTTAAAAAAAAACAAAAAATAAAAGTTATCTTCTTTCCATGATGATTATCTTGGTTAAATTCCGCAGATATACGTTACATCATCAAACTCAATAACCAAATTAATATATGTGAATCAAACTATCAGCACGATGAACATCAGCTTTTTCCTTCGTTTTGTTGTTGGTTGGCCGTAATGGATGACCTACATCTCATATAAAAGCTATAGCATTGATACCAATTAAATTTTATGTTTATATCGATTAAGGGCTATAAATCCATGAATTTTCTCGTATCCGTTATCATTTTTACAGTAATAATTTATATTAATATCCTTATAGCGTCCGATGGTCTGGAAGAATTTATAACATTTTCTTCCTCAAAGAGCAGGAGAACGTCATTTCATGTAGGTAAGGTTGAAATAGAATATCGTTCCAATGCTTGACTGATGACTAATTTCCTAAATCCCATACGGAACATTTCACATCCACACATAAATGACTAATCTCATTAAACTTTTTGATTGTAGTATTTCAAGCGTGACCTATTAAGAATTCCATATAATAAAAAACGAATAATAGTACGTAGTAACCTTGGAAGGAGTGAGTCTTGCCGAAATGGGTCATTGAATTCTATGAATAGGTGTTGATCACCAACAGATGTCTGTTAGGTTTTAACGGTTCGTTTTATCTACTAGAAACAGAAAATTTTCATATTAATCAAAATAGTTTCCAGAAGTTATGTTTGTACAACGTACATTAAAGAAAAACAGTATGCCTATTGATGATTCAAGAAGACGGACTAAACTCAAAGTTTAATACACAAGACTGACAAAGGACACAATTTCTGGGAAATATCTTCTCAACAAAGACGTTCACCATTTGTCAATATTCAATGGTTGGACATTAGAATTGAATAAAATGATTTGAAATTGGAAATATTCATAAGATAATTCAGAGGAAAATCGTTATTTATTCCTCTTAACAAGAAAGCCGTTCTCAACTCTCTATTGTTATTAGTACTAATAGTACTACTACTGCGTCTCAATTTGGAATGCAGTAAATAATTCTTTGATCATGGATTTTCGCCTCCATATAATTAAGAGCATTTATAAATACCGGAACAGATATCATGAAAACATGCGCGAAAACGTTCTAATTCATTATTAATTACCATTATCACACAGCTTACGCAACTGAAGGTTAACAGAAAAATCGCTACATTCATAAACAAAATACGCGACATCGATTGAAACATGTTTCCGAGAAAGTTGATTTCTTATACATATAACCGATGTCGTCATTGATGATTTTAATAAATGATGTAATTGAGAGTACGGTATATACTGAAGTAGTTAAACAAAACGAACTGCTGCCGTTGATAGGCTTTTAGATCGACATCTCATGGGTCTTCAAGTCAGGTGCAGTCACGTTTGTTGCCATTGATTGTCCGCTTTAACGAAGATGGAAAGCAATTTCCAACTTCCTATTATGTAGTGTCTGCGGCTTGTAATTTTACCGTTTTTTTAATATCACCTATACTCCCTACTTAATTGGTGTATAACTAATTGTTTGAAAGATAGTTGTAGTTGAATCACACATTCACACTCATTCCATATGAAAAAGTATTGAGTGTGTCCTAAGGTTGCAAAGTAACATAGTAAATTGTTGGTTATAAGATTTAAAACAAGGGGCTTAATGTCCCATGCTTCCGTGTACTATTAGCGTAGTACTAATAAAATATAATTAAGTGACCATCGCATTGTGTCGTAGCACACTAGATGTTCAATGATTTGGCAAACAAAATCGAAGAGTGGTTGGATTATTTCTGGACATTGGATATTCCGACAGATTGCGAGCCACAGGAAATAATGAGGATGAATGTGTCAAATCGCGTGAACAGAAAGTGCGAATAGACAAAAGAAATTTCAGAGCATGATATATTTGATTAGGATATCATATAATGCAGGAACCTTGTGTGATAGATAGGAGGAAGGTATAGGGAAGCTTAAAAGATCACCGTTCAATAGGAACTTACGGCAGGCTTACCTGCTGTTGAGTGTGGACGATTATGCCTTATGGCTGAGCGAAAACTTTTAGGGCATTGAACTTAATCCCATAGACTTGAAACATCAATAAGTTCAATCCATGTATTCCGATCTTTAGCTACGTAATTGAATAATTGTCAGCAATAACCCATTCATCCAACATCACAGATAATTTATTTGATCAGTAGAGTTATAGCCGATTTTGAACAGTTATTTGTGTTTTGTACTAATGCAATTTTCCTGCACATTGTCTCCAATTTTTCTACAAAGTTGAAAATTTTATTTTTCTGTGACTCAACTAATTTTATAAAATTTGCATTTTTTGTAAATTTGTTGAAGTACCATCGTTAGTTAATATTTTAATGGACAAACATTATGGATAGTATCTACTGTTTTCCCCGCCGGCTTGTCATCAGTAGTTTTCAATACCTTTTCAAATCGGAAAGTATACTTTATTTTGTTATCATATCCATGATTATTTAACTCGCTCATCAGGAGATTAAAGGATGTAAACACTTTTTGTAAAATGCAATATTTTTGGATACTTATATTCGGCCACATTAAAAAATATATGACTGAATATGGTGCCTAACCTACTGTCAGTGAAGCTACTTCCTTCTTTGATAGTAACCAGTGAACTTCCATCAAAGGAAGTGGAATGATGCGGCTGAAGTTCCGATCGTTGGCGCTCGATCGAAAACGTGAAAAGGCAGCAGTGCGCGAAATTTGTCATTACCACCTTCAACAATATAATTGTGCTTCCAATGGATGTAAAACGACGGGGTTTTTACGTAATATCGTTTGTTTAATGGTTTCTTAGGTGTTGGGAAGGTCTATCTGCCCTCCCCCAAAAAAATCCTCCAACGGTGAGGGGTATAAGAAAAAAATTATATTTTCCGAAAATGACGTTAGAGGAATGCGGTTTTCAGCTTAATCACATGACAAAACTACACTTAACAACTCCTGAAAGTGTCATCGCGTTACCTTGCTCCCAACCCCCCTAAAAATAAAACCTCTTCGATTTTACTGTTTGAATGATCATTCCAACACAAGTAATTTTTTAAAATCGAGTTAGGGCCCCTATTTTTTTGCAGATATATCACATATTGAATGCATTCTAACTGCCCTCTAATCCATTTCCGCGAGCGGGATCCGGAACATAGTTTTTTAGCCCCCCCCCCTCTCCTCACATATTGTATATACGTAAAAAATCATAAGTCGTAAAAATGGAACTAGGGTCGCCGTTTTTTGCATGAATGGTGTTTATTTAATGTATTCTAACATCCCACGAAGTTGTTTTGCTCAACGGGATCCGGAACATACATATCTCGATTTCGATCAGAATTCGCTCAATCACCTGTAATTTTTGAAAATCGAGTTAGGGCCCCTATTTTTTTGCAGATATATCATAGATGTGATGCATTCTAACAGCCCTCTAAACCATTTCCGCGCGAGCGATCCGGAACATAGTTTTTTAGGCCCGCCCCTCTCCTCATATATTGTGTATATACTTAAAAAATCATAAGTCGTAAAAATGGAACTAGGGTCGGCGTTTTTTTGCACGAATAGTGTTTATTTAATGTATTCTAACATCCCAAGAAGTTTTTTTGCTCAACGGGATCCGGAACATACTTATCTCGATTTCGATCAAAATTTGCTCAATCACCTGTCATTTTTGAAAATCGAGTTAGGGCCCCTATTTTTTTGCAGATATATCATAGATGTGATGCATTCTAACAGCCCTCTGAACCATTTCCGCGAGCTGGATCCGGAACATAGTTTTTCAGGCCCCCGCCTCTCCTCATATAGTGTATATACTTAAAAAATCATAAGTCGTAAAAATGGAATTAGGGAAGTCGTTTTTTTGCATGAATGGTGTTCATTTAATGTATTCTAACATCCCACAAAGCCGTTTTGCTCAACGGGATCCGGAACATATATTCGATGACCCGCTGTGGCACAAAAAAAAACGCATTTCAGCAGCCTGCCTGCCACTTGCGTTAGCAGGTACGGAAACAATATAGAGCTTGTTTCAATACGAAAATAAATTATTGGATCATTGTGATGAAATTTTCCATCCATCAATATGGCTTCACAATAATAAATAGTAATTGTACGAGTATTTCATTAGCAGCCTAAGATTATTTCTCCGAGAGAGGTACCGGATGTAGCTACCTGGTACGGGTGGTGGATGTTGTTATGTAAAATTGCAATAAATTGTAATGGAATTTGTAACATCCCATAGGTAATACTCAGATAGTTACGTGCAGATTGAAAAAATGAATAATCAGTTTTGGTTTGTAGCTGTTGCTTTTGGGTCGTTGTAATTGCGAGCTGTGTAGTTAATTCACTAGTTAAGTTTGGTGTTGTGTTCGTATTCATATTGATATTTTATAAATATACGTATAACTGTAGCATATATTATAGTTGTGAGTGGCAAGTGTACGGGTTGAATAATCAGCAACAATGTCTGTAAATGAATATCGTGAAAAAGTGAGTATAGCACATGCGATTTGCGCAATTGTGAAATCGGTGAATGAGGTGAATTTTCATGAGAAAGGTCCAACATCTCTATATGGCAATATAAGTAATTTTTTGGTATTATAAACTATTACCAATATATATATATATATATATATATATATATATATATATATATATAAATTAGTAGAGTATAAATACCTAGTGTTTTTCCACAAGTTGATGGCTTCGTCAAAACCCGTTTATCTGCGAGAAAAAATAATGTTTAGCCACCAAGTCCACGACAGAAATACTAGGGAGCGCCTTGTGATCAGAATACCACCGCAATCTATGACACTATTTAATCGCTGTTTTTCGTATAATGCTGCCGTACTTTACAATACTTTACAAGGTAGCTACAAGATCATGTTTCTAGACAGTTTCCGTAGGCAGGTTAAGACATTTCTACTTGCTATAGACTGATGTGTTATATGAATTGTGTTTTTTTTTCTTCTGTGTTTTTCTAAGCATACGTGTATATACTCTAAATAGTAGTAGTGTAATTTGAATACTTAGTATTTTTTTTTCTATTTGGGATTATATAAATATATTTCTTTTTTTATGTATAGTGCAGAACATCGAGCACTTACTTCGCTGTACTGATGAAGGTAGTTAAGTGTAAGAGTAGCCTAGGCTAAACTTCGCTGCCTTTGTCTCTCATATGTACTCGTGAATAAAGACGTTATTATTATTATTATTATTATTATTATTATTATTATTATTATTATTATATATATATATATGTCAATAGTTTCTGTCTGTCTGTTTGTGGCCAATGATGCCATCGTTTGCTCGTTTGAATATCAGTGAATCGACTGCAGAAAATGAATGCCCTATATCATAATGCAATGACTAACAACTTGCAATTCTAGTGAAGTAATCGATCCATTTTCACCCAATAATGAACAACTTGCCAAGTCTTTAAAAGTGTATCGTTGTTTTCTTAACAGAAGTTTAAACTGGTACACGAGCCGCTGCAAGCGTTAATCATTAGTCATTACCACCAACAACACATATAAATCAAGTTAACTGCCATTCACGGAGATTTTTTTTGTTTTTCCGGCTCATGGCTGCCGATACAATCAATCTGGCAATATTACGGTAATATCCTGGGTGCCATGTATGCACAGTACATGAGTATCTCACTATTGCTTCACTGCTATTCGTAAGCGAGGATCTAGTTGCGATTGCCCTTCGGCGACGAAGTTATCCTCCCTTATTTGCTTCCCATTTTTTATGTCCTGTATCACCTTTCTTAGGTGCAGGAGAATGTAATACTTTTATATATTGGAATCTAATCTGATCACCTGTTTCGAGGTGATGTTCTGCAAGCAGCCCATTCAATTATGAAACCTGGTTCGCCATTCATCTTCATTCAGTGGGATTGCCTCTTGTCTTTACCTGCCTCGCTGATCTACCACAATGACAATGAATTTTATAGACAATCTTCTCATGTCAATGGGGTTTGATGCTTGATACCTGTGGTACTGAGGTCATTTCTGGTGACAATTAAGGCCATATCTTCATTTTGAGACCATCTGTGACTATACTCAGCAGTCATCATGAAGTAACATTATCAAATCATCACTTTTCTCTTTCATTTATCGCTCATCGCTCTTTAGCTAGTGTAGTAAGGAGTCATTTCAACTTAGAAATCACTCATAATCACCTTAAGATGTCAGGAATAACTTATAATAAGCGTAGCGCCCATTCCAATAAAAAAATGTTGAATTACTGATTTTCTTGGAACTGGTGCGGTGGTTTTATAGGCTGCTGCATAGATGTAAGTATCCTAAATAGCTTTAGTACTTCTGGAAATACAGTGATTTTTTCCCTCATTGTACATAGCAATGACATTTGTAGAGTATTTAAAATCTGATCCAACCTTTCATTTAGGCGCGAACGTGATTTTATATTGTGTTTATAAGGAGGGTGACTGAATTAGAAACTGAGAATTTGAGGTTGATGATTCTCACCAAAAAAATGTTTATACATTTTGTTTTGAACCTACCTACCTACCTTCTTTTACAAGACGGTCAAAAGCGGGGCAGGTAACGCGAAAAACTAAGCTTTAAACTAACCGTAACTCATACTCTACACACATAGAAATCAAATCCCCCTCAGATCTTATATCAGTTGACAAAATCCAGGCTATATTTTGCACGCTCGGTACTTTTGGGGCCTGTACTGCTAGAAGTACTTGAGTTAAGTACTGCAGGTCTTCTATTTTCCCTAATTTTTATAAACACTTTGGTATACATGGCTGGTATTGCTGAATAGCTTCAAGATAAACATCTCCTTGTGTTTTATACAAATTCCAGTAAATTGCTAATTTGTATAATTTTATTAAAACATTAAAAGCATCTATGAAACCATTTTTTCAACAGATCCCAATCTCAACTATATAACATCAAAACTCTAGTTGAAAATAAGTGGTGTTAAAACTGCGTAGTTTCATTTGATCTCATAGACCTGTTTGTGATTCTGCATCAGCTGATGCGGCATCAATTTTTATAGTATAGAATAGATGAGCAACAGATGTAATGATATCTATCCCAGCTGTTGTGAAAAATCTGATGAACTTTGTATGAAAATATGAAACAAAATTAAAGAATACAAAAAAATTAAAATATATTTGAATATATATTTGAATATTGTCATTATTGAGGAAAATCGACTTTAATTCCTACCTTTCGGTTTGATTCTTCAAATTAAAAAAATTCCAGCACATAAACTATAAAAAATCCCAAAAAACAATTTTTGGCGGTAATTGTCGAACCTTTTTCGCACAAAAAAAATCCACTTCTCTCACTAAAAACACACAGACACACAAATACAATTTTTCTCTGTTTTCTTTTTTATTCGTATTTTGATCAAACAGAGGGTAGTCAGGTATCGATTTTGATTTCGCGGTGCTTGTGCGACGTTGTCAGATGGTGCGTTTAACGAGCATCCACAAACAACGCCAACGGTAGACTAGCGCGGGAAGACTGAGCTTGACGAATGCCGGTTACGCCGCATGGCGTGTGTTGCCAGATTTCCAGGGTGAAAAGTAGTTTATTGACAACGATTGTACCCGATATACGTATCCGGCTCAAAGGCACTAATCATTAAAGATGAAAAATCATTGCGATGTTACTTATTTACTATAAGGCATTTAATTCCTTTCTCTAATAACCATCTGAGTATGTCCTTCTTAGTACATAATTAACACTCATTCCAGCAGTATTTAACCCTGCATCAATTTGGGTATCCCTGATAGTACTGTGCTAAGCTGGATTGGTCCTCAAAGAGTTGGTACCTATTGCGATTCAGTGCTTTTGGGAAATAGTACTCATATTCTTTGTTGGTGTGAAAAGCAGATACTGTTGGAAATTACCTCTACTCGAATCCATGGAAAGAATTTCCAAACGGGAAATCTGCAAATGGAGTACAGTTCAACGCAAAGAAGATAAGTAGCCAGATAAGAAAATCACATCAATCGTTAAGAAAGAGAGGCGCGTAATGCTAGAATCAAATTTCTGAAGATGCACATCAATAATAGCACTTCATAGCACGAACATGTTGCTAGCTTTGACAGGTCCGTGTCCAAGAAGCTGAAGATTCTCTTTTTATTCAACCGAGCAGCTACTGCTACTACTCTATAAGGCTCAGATCAGACCATACTGCTCGCAAGTGCGGAGATGCACTTCAAAGTACTCCCTGAAGCTTCTGAACTGATTCCAGAAAAGATCAATACATTTAGTGGACGCGGCTGACCATATATACGACCTTATCCCAATATCTAACATCGAAGAAGTTTGGTTGATCTTTTTATTTAATAGATTTTACCATGGTGAATGTTCAAACAAGCTGTGTCGCATAAGACCAAGAGTGATCAGTACAACAAACGCATCCTCAACAGGTCGAACATCCAACACCTCTAACGGGACTCCTCCAAAGGTCACTCTTTTGGAGAAACTCAGCGTTGTGCAATGGGTTATCATAAAATGTATTCCCCTACAGTTTCTTTTTTATAGATAACCTCAAGCAGAGGCATATTACGCTTCATGAGCCTTTTAAGGTCAATGTGAATAGACATCATGTCTCAGCACTTCTGGTTTTGTGTGAGGTTATCTATAAATGAATAACATTTTAATTTCACTATTTTATGGCGGGTGTAAATGCAGCATGTATTAAAATTAGATAAAAATATTCTTAAAGACGACTGAAGTTATAAATCCGCCTTGTATGTCACTTAGGTTCAGTACAAATGAAATCAGACGGCCAATTGCTAAAAAGATTGTTGTATTATTTGGTCATTCGAGCCGCATAACTGCTAGTATGAGTTAAATAGTAACATTTGGCAACGTGGATGGTGAACCGCGTCACAATACACGCAGAGCGCAGTGTTACCAAGGTCCAAGCGGTGGAAAGTGGGGAATTGGAGTCTCTCGGCGCATCCAGTGACGGTGGTCGTCCTAGCCGGCTGACTGAATAAGGATGAAATAGGAAGGAAAAGCCCGGAACCCCCGGAATTCAGGTTCCGGTGCGCTCACTTTAATATCGGGTCGATTTGAACGTGACGCAATATAGACACTCCAATAAGTTATTTATTGCCTAGTTTAAACTCCGAAGCTGATATATTCGTTTAGGTTTTACAATTCTGAAGGTTCCAATTTAAACCAAAACTGGTAAATGCTGTTCAATTTACAAAAACCGGGGACCCATTTTATTCTTGTATCGTTGAAATGGGAGGTATTTTGATGGACTTTAAATCAAATGAGGAGATGAAAATTGTTTGAATAATTAATTTTGGGCACAAGATGTTTTGGATCGAAAGAATTCACTCGCGAGTGCACCACAAGGCTCCGTATCAACCCGTTTTTTTTTGTTGTTTGTATTTTATATTTCCATCTTTATATTTTCTACTTATTCTGCCTTTATAATGATAATACACAAATTAAAAATTGTGCCAACTAGCCTCGTGGTATACAATCATTTGACGAATTTCTTCCTCGTAAAAGCTGTAGGTACTGTTTCCGTTTCGAAGCTTCAGGCCCGTCGAGAAAAATATATGGGCATGGGGACTGAAAACCATGAAGAGAAAAAAGCACTCCCCATTTAAGACCTGAAAAAAAGATAGATCATAGTGTGCAAAGTTGATAATTTTGATAGAGTATATAATTTTCGGGCTCACCTCAAAATTTTCTTTCCCTTAGAGGCCTTTACTAGGATTTAATTTTCTGCTCTTTAGGCTTTGCAAGAGGGTCCAGAATTTCAGTTTTCTCCTCGGAGTCAGTTTTTCATTTGACGGCCCTGATTAGGTAGACTGGAGTTTGCTTATGAATATTACATAATTATGTGTCTTAATTTTCTAATCAAAAACTTCGACACTTACTATGACAAGAACTTCGTATGAATTCTATAACATAAAGCTATAGATACAGCCAGGATGTTTATTACTTGATATAAAGACGAATATTAAATTAATAATATACAGATTAATAAATTTTTTTGGGCGGTGACTGTGGAATTTTAGTGGCAGGTGTGCAAATTTACATAAACAAAAGATAAACAAATGTATATGGACCATTCCCGAAACAAATTAGCAGGTGTGTGCTGATCACATATTATGTCACCAATACCACGTTCAATTAAAGTATGATTCAATTATCCAATAACCGCATCATAAAATTATCTTCATTGCTGTTGATAATATAGATTTGCTCTGATAATATGCGATACAATAAAAAATTCACTTGACCTCTGTTGAATCAGTTACATTTCCAAGGCATAGGCGAGGGTAGGATTGTGATGATAATGATATAAAAACCAGGCTGAATAGTCTCCGAGGAACCTTATATTCAATATAAAACCGCCACAGTGCGTATTTGTCAAAAATCTGAATTTCATTTAATTTTTATGAGGAAAAAAACGATAAAATGATTTAATTTGTAATATGCTGTTTTGAGTAAAAGTTAAAAAAGCAGCAAGAGTAGTTAAAGAGAAACTACAATTTTATCCAGTGCAGAATATTTTAAAATTAGTTATAAAGAGAAATATTTCCAGTTTTACCTTAATATTATTATAATTAATAATATTAACATCACTGTGTATATTTTTATATACTTCTTGTTGCTCAACCAGCATGTAGACTTGCGCCATTACTTGTGGGTTTATTCCTTTTTGCTTGATTTTCTAATGGATTTATTGCGTTTTGCAAAAAAAAATAATTTTGCATTATTTTTATGTGAAAAAGATTTAAATCTTCAGTGAAAAACTTATTTTATTGGAACGCTAAAAAGAAACATTAATATGTATATCAACGTTATAATCTATAGCCACAGGTATAGATTTATTACCATTCACTCAAATACAACTGCATTTAATGTATTTTGCTCCACTGGAAAGTGGATTGAATGAGTTTAGCGATCTCGCCATGGCTGTTTTTGATGGATTCAAAGCATTTTGATAAAACTCCAATGTCATATTGATAGAATGACTAAAATGCACTACATTTTTATAATTACCTAAAAATTAAATTAAAGCTTTTTGGATAGTTGCTCCTGATATTGATCAATGAGTGACTTGAAAAATGTAATTTTTTTCTTAAAAAAATGTGCACTCAATTACTCTTCCACCATGGCGTTGTCGTCTTTTTGTTATGCTGACTGCCCTCTGCTATGTTAAGAGTTATTTCGCGATGACGTCATCATGCTCGTCTAAAAACGAAGGATCAAACAAGAAATGAAAAATAATTGCAAAAAGAGCAACGAGACGGATCTCTCGCTCATTGCGGATGATTCATTTACCTCGAGCAAAGTTCAGAGACGAAGGCAATAAGAACAAGAAGTTTGGTGGCGCATCGATGTACGATGACGTCATCGCTACTCTGTCGAGGCTTTACATTTGCGAAATCTTGTTGGAGAAATATACTCCAGGATATATTAATGAACTTGTATGAGGCTAAACACAAGGTTGTTGATGTATCTTTCACGTATTTTCGGAATAATCACGACTATTTTAGTTATGAAATGACACGTTTGTTGATTATTTCATAACATCTGAACATACCTGCACCATGAAATTCTATGTTACTCATTTATGCCGATATATCTATCGTTTAAATCCTTCGATTGTTCTACAATTATATTTTCAGATACCTGAGTTTACTTTTTTATAGATAACCTCATGCAAAGGCAGATAGCCTATCGCGCTTCATAAACGCTGCGAGAAATGTCTATTAACATTGACCTTAAAACGCTGTAGATTGTAACCATCGGGGAACAAAGTCCCTGCTGGCTCATTCAACAACGCCAAAGTTATCCAAACGAACGACTTTTGGAAGAAGCTCATTGGAGGTGTTGTAAAGCTCGACCTGGTGACGATGCGCCCGATGAGCTCCTCCAGTGTTTGCTGATCTGGCGACTCTTGGAGTTATTATGCGAGACAGCTCGATCGTGAATCTGCCATGATAATATCTATATAGAATAGACGGATCAGCCACTATTCCGTTTTTCTAGACTGTGGACATCCTTTGTGGAGGCAGGTGCATCCAATAGAGTATGGCTCGTTTCTGGATTGTGTCCAGAAACTTCAGGTAGTGCTTCGGAGCGCATCCCCACACATGCGAGCAGATCTCTAGCGATGGTTTGATCTAGCAGTAGCTGTTCCAGAGAATACAATTTCCTGGAGCATAAGAGAACCCGCAGCTTCTGGGACGCCAACCTAGCGAGGACGGCAACAAGGTCGTGCAATGCCATGTTATTGTTGATGTTAATTCCCAGAAACTTGATGAACATTTATTCAAGTATTGGAGGACTCCATCTCCACGGCTGACAAAGCACCATACGACTTCTTTGTCCAGATTTTCTGGTCTTATGATAAAGACATTATAAGGGCAAATACTGAAAATTATTCTCATTTTGATGTGTAAATTGCATGACATCGAATCTCAGACCAGGTCACTTTCTTAGATAATGAGAACTTTGCTCATTTTCAGACAGCATATTCGTTGGCAGTTATTAGTTATAAAACATAATGATTTTTTTCCAACATTTATGTGATGGTAAAATCATTGAGTAACTTACGTTTTTTAATCAATGGTAAAACGGTATTGACAATCATTATCATCAAATTTATAAAGTAAACCTGTACCTCTCAACCACGAACGACGATGAGTTGCAATTTACTTTAACAGTCAATTGTCTACTTCCTAAACGAATTTAACTTAAAACGTTTACAGTTCCTCAGATTGTCGTCAGGACAGATTGACCCTTCAAAATAATAAAAGAAATAAATTAAAGGCAATTATAGAATAGAATGAAGCAATTAATTCCTTGAAATATGGAAGAACAAAAAATGTATACCTAGTGTGAATTGAGACCTAAAACAGGTTCTAAATATCAAATGATTTAATGCATACAGTTTATGAATATTTATAATTATTCTAATTTATAGTTATTTGAGAGACCTTAGCTTTCAAGAAGGAAAATTATTGGTGATTTTTACGTACGTTTTATCGTACAACCACTTTTAGAAAAATGATGCATCGGATTTGTGGCGTGTAGTGCAGAAATTACCCAGAGAACGTATGCTATATATATATATATATATATATATATATATATATATATATATATATATATATATAGTTCAAACGTTGTAAGTAGCATTTTATCCATCCATTGTTTTTTTATAAAACTGATTGTTTCTCTTGTATTTTGTCTTGAGAATGGAATTTCCGAAAGTTTGATAGAAAACAAATGATTCACTTCTAAGGGTTTGAACTATATATATATATATATATATATATATATATATATATATATATATATATATATATATATATATATATATATATATATATAGTTCAAACGTTGTAAGTAGCATTTTATCCATCCATTGTTTTTTTATAAAACTGATTGTTTCTCTTGTATTTTGTCTTGAGAATGGAATTTCCGAAAGTTTGATAGAAAACAAATGATTCACTTCTAAGGGTCCGCATTTAACCTCACTGCACCTCAAGATTTATAAGCAGGTGGTATAAATAGAGGTAATTCACTTAATAATGTTTGTGAGATCTATATATTTACCATTCTACAGCACCATCGTTAGAAAAACTCCAAGCTCGGAGGAACGTTCGGAATTCGGGAACCTTAAAGACTGAAAGAACAAAACACTAGGACCTCAAATTTAAATTGCGCGTAACAGTGTGAAAAGTTGAAAATTTGGATAAATCCTACCATTTCTGGGTAACCCTTTCAAACTCACAGGCCTCCTGTAAATCCTGAGCCCGGGCAAATCACTTCGCTCTCTCGTCGGCCATATACACTAATATTATGAAGCTTGTCATCTGCTTCTTCTTAGAGTGCCTATTAGTTCCGAATATCGGCAATCATCCTGGCTAAAGTTATTTTATTTATTGCAGTTCAAAAACATCAGAGCGAAAATCCTCGAATGACTCGTTTTTGACATTCGATCTACGTAACTACCTTACTTTAACTTTATATTTCTTACTGCTTCCAACATTGCTCTAATCGACGACGCCCTGTAAAACTCACCAAGCAGACTAAAATCATACACTCTCGACTGGCATATACGCTTATCCTAAATAAATATTTATTTACCGGTATGCAAATCGTCTGTCGTTTGCTGTCAGTTACACGCGAGTGAGTATTATTCAGTTTTCTGGGTCATGGTTTATCCAAGCCAAGAAGAATGTTAACATGAAGCTACATGAGTATATTAAAACATTTTTATCGAAAATGAAATGTGTTCTTTCTTTAGTGGTGACATCAATAGGTGAATGGCTGAAAAGGTCAGCCTTTGTACAATTTATATGAGATATAACAAGATAATTTGTTACTTTAGGATTACAATAAATACTTTGAAATTATCAAAAGTGCATTTTGGCCTAACAAACAAAGCTTCTATACAATCAAATATCCTAAAAAATGTCAAGTATCTATTATATCAAAATACAATGTTAAAAAGATTAAATTAATTTAAATTTATTTCAAATATTCTAAATAGATCTGCAATCTACTATATTCATAGGCCGAGTGTATTGTAAAAGTCCACAGTTATTAAAAAATGTCTGTCATTTGTCGGTTTTGAAAGAAAATCTATATCGAACAAGTACGAACGATTACCGGTGTCCAAAATTATATACTTTGACCACAGCCAAAGTCAAAAAATTGAGATCCAACCTGTTGCGTATAGCTCGTCATGTCACTATAGCAAACTGTTTTGATTGATTTAACGGATTTATTGTCGAACTATATAAATAACAGTGTAGATCTATGTGTGTATAATATGTAACGATAAATTGTCTCTTTCGTGTCGAGAGGCTCAAGGCAAGTGCTACACCCTGTGACCGTTAACCTCTCATCCCTTGTTCCCTGCGACCCCCTCCGGAGCGTCTTCCTTCATAGGCGGTGGTACTGGCAGTGTTGTCGGATGTACAAAATATCGGCGGCCTTGAAGCGACGGCCTTCAACAAGTAGATCAAGTATTGATCGGCAGAAGGCAAAGTTTCTGGACAGCTCTGGTTAAATCACCACTGGCAGTTCTGACGGTAGCCACCCTCTTCTTGTTGTCACTGCTGGGATGGAGCTTAGTTACACGACCCAATCGCCAATAGAGTGGTGGGAGGTTCTCGTCGTTAACTAGCACCATGGATCCTATTGCTAATGATGGAGAGTTGGTATCTGAATGCCATTTCTGTCGGGCTTGTAACGTGGTCAAATAATCTATCGACCATCGTGACCAGAAGAATTGATATTTCTGGTGTATTTGCTGATAGTGGTCAACTCGATTCTCTGGCACTTCTGTGAGGTCATCTTGAGGAACGGTTAAGAGTGAGGTTCCAATGAGGAAATGACCTGGAGTTAATGCGTTAAGATCAGACGGATCATCACTTAACGGGGTCCCAAGCAATCTTGTAATTTTCGCTAGTGACTTGTATGTATGACTTGTCGGATGTACAACACAACCCTTCTCCCAATATCACCACCAATTTTTTATCACAACAAAAGGTTTTAAAAAATAAACGTCGAAAATAAAGTATGAGCGTTTTAAATTTTTTAATTTTCTGACGATCTCGGCCTACACTGTAGCAAGTTTGAAATAATAATACAAAGCTTTTTCGTCCTTGCCATAGTAGTAATATAGTTTCGAAATTTCATCAAAATCCGAATGGCACTTTCAGAGTTATAGGTCGGTTTTTCATGTATATGTCACGTATATGTGACACCATAAAACACAATAGGTCGAATTCGAAATTCTTCACGAGTACAATACTTCCCCACTTACCAACGTGGCAAATGAAGCACCCCTTATTCGGGATCCAAAAACAAATCTCGAAATCCTGATGAAAAACCATTCATCTGTAGTAGGTTTTAGTAACACATGCTATTGACGCTAATTTGTTACAGGTATGGAAGCGTTGGAAACATGTATAGGCTATTGGGAGGATGCCTTATCGTCCTATAGGACCAAGGAAGGTGGTATGGTAGCAGTTCTGGCAGGAGAAGAAGCAGCTTTCTGTGATGATCTACGACGCTTGTTGGAAATGGCCGTCGATTTACAAGTACGTTGTTTGTAGGGTGATCGATTCATCTCATTTAAATTCTGTTTACTTGTAATCGCGAAAGGTTTCCAAGCCAAAGTAATATTTGTTTCTGATGTTTTCTGCTGTATACGTCACGAAAATAATTGTCACAAATGTCTATCTGTCGGTCTTCAGATAATACCAATTTCGATGAAATTTGGGATTGGATGGGTGTTGTAGGTCAAGCTGCTATAATTTTTGAAATCGCTGCATTTGCGACTGAGACTAGCAAAAAACAACAAAAAATATTAAGAAATTTTTCACGCTTTTCGAGTTTCTATAATCGTTTTCCGCATAGTCATACTCAATTTTTGGAGCTAAGTTGTAAGAAATGCACACAGATCATTTTTACATGGTTCTAGTTTACATCACAGTCTATATCTATTTGGGGAATACTTATATAAACATGTTAGAGGTCTTTTTTCAAGTATTATGAACATGGTATTATAAATGGAGATATAGGGAGTAAATGAAGTGGATGTTTTTGAAAGTATTTATAATGAATAAGTGAATTCATGAGACGAATACTTCGAAATATAAAAGCGGCACAAAAATGTATATTTTAATGTTATTCCAAATATTTTGAAAATCGTTTTGAAAGAAACACTTGAGGATTATCATTAAATTGTTTTTTGAATGAAAATAAATTTTATTCTATTACTGTTGTCTTTATTAAGTACACCTCAAGTGAAACAAATTATTATCTGATAGGAAAATTCAGAAGCACTGTTCTTGGACGAAAGGTCGGTTCTATTTAGGAGGGACGAGCAGTCCGATGTGAAAGGGGCGGCAGGACTAGCAGCTGGTGGTTTTGATACCGATCTTTCTGGTGGAGAGAGTTTCGCATCCGCCCAAGACATGGTAAGCTTATTAAAGTTGTTTTTCACACGCATGGGATTGTAAGCAGAGTATCGCTGTAAATAGCATTTTTTGTCATTGTCATTGCAATTCAACTATAAGAATTGTTTCATGAGATCTTAGGATGCCACTCATGACAGCTGTGTAAAATGTGAAATTAGCAGTCATATGAAAATTCCGTGATTCGATTACAAATAAAAGGACCGCAAAATGTGCGCGTTTCACTAAATGAAAAACCCTTGTTTACAATACTACAATGATATGATATGATTGATTAATCTAACAAACAGCCATAATGTATCAAAAACTCCATCTTGCGGAGAAACGCAAGTATCATGTATCAAAACAAGTGTAATACTTGGAACATATGGCTTTGTTTGGTATGCATGCCTTGTGCAAGCTATGAATGATGAGTTTTTCCCAGTAATTAAGAGTAAGATCTTGCTGCGGCTCAGCTTAGAGCAGGAAGGATATACGAAGAACTTGGCATTCTCAAAGTTTAAGCCTACTTATCACTTTATTCTCTAAATCGGAATCAATAGATGCTTCAGTGGTGGTTGTTGACCTGCCGGCGGTCAAGTCGCCGGTAGATGAGAGAAGTGATGATGAAGAAAAGGCAAAGAGGCGACACATCCATTGACGAGACCTAATCTCAAATGTTAAAATATAAATAGTTACAACAACTCGAATGTAGTGGACGAATAGACGGACAGAGAAAACTGTTTGAAATTCAACCTACCTTGAGGCATATAATGCGAGCAAAGGTACATAACGAGAAAAATGGACAAAGAATCCTGGCATAGATTCATGTGTACCAACATTTAATATGACAAATAACAAGACGCTAACCACCATGACGAAATGCATGAAGTACTACCGGGGTATGGCGAACAATCTAGGAGTTTTGACTAATATATATATATATATATATATATATATATATATATATATATATATATATATATATATATATATATATATATATATATATATATATATATATATATATATATATATATATATTATACATGAATCTATGCCAGGATTCTTTGTCCATTTTTCTTTCCTTATATATATATATATATATATATATATATATATATATATATATATATATATATATATATATATATACCGCATTCGTTACATATCATCGATATCATACAGATTATAAATGCATCGTTTTGTATGACGCATTGAGCAACTCTCTCCTTCTATTGAAGACCAAAGGCTAACTGTTTCTTTCCATCCTATAGGTTGCAGATCTTCGTGAGTTTGAAGAGTTTGCAGAATATTTCCCTGATGTGGACGCTTATCCGTTGTACCAGGCTGCTTTGCGTAGGTTAGAAGGAACTACGAATGATGGTTCTAGTGGCATTCCTTGTCGAACACTACGCACAGAGGTATTTCGTATATGAGAGCGAAAGGAAGAGACAAAAACAAACATATTTTTTTAGGTAGTTAGATGCGGATCAGATGGAGAATACTTGGGTAAGCTGCACTGTCTCCGATTGGCTTTCCAGCACTTACTCAAAGACTCAGGAAGGTACGCTTGGTTTTCTGATGCTGGGAGGCAGGTTTTGGCTGATCTCTTACTATATGCTGACAAAGATCCCAAAGATTTTCTTATAGGTGTGTAATAAAATCTTTCAAAAAAACTTTAACGATGTACTTGAAAAATAGGGAGGGGTTTTAAATATATACATCATTAATGCTATAATTTGGAGTGGGAGGAAACACCACGATGGCTAAAACACATCTCTGTTTCTCTGAATCAAACCCATGCACTGTTAAAATAATATTTGACAGTGGAAGCAGTCAAACAATAAATTGATAGGAAAGGGACAAAAAATAATATCGCAAACTGCACCTTTTTGAGTCGGGCAATGTCAACATTGCCAACTCTTAACATTAACATATTCCAAATTATAATGAAAATATGCCGTACTGTCGGAATTACCCACCTTCCTTCCTCCACTGTCTCACGCCCACTATCAGTATATGTAGTATTAAATTTATGGTATCACAACCTATTTCCACAGGACAACAAATATTTTGGCACTCAAACTTTAGTTGGTACGTTTTTTAAAATGTTTAGCAAGAATCCGTCATCATAGGATTCAGAGTAACGCCCAAGGCAGTGTAGCAATTGAAAAAAATATCTGCTGTTCTGAGAGTTACGATGTATTCCAAATATCTAGTTGACGTTGTCGGTATCTAGGTTATGAGGAAATGCTGCGGTATATTCAAGATCCAAGTAACTGGCGAGACTTGGAAGAAGAACTCAGTTTGAAAGGTGTGAAAGCTTTAACATTCTACGATGTAGTTCTGGACTATATCCTAATGGATGCATTTGAGGATCTGGAAAGTCCCCCATCCTCAGTAACGGCTGTTATACAGAACAGGTAAGTGATGTGTAGACACTTCCTGCTGCAGTATTACTCTTAGGTATAGTTGTTTAATCCAATCTACCATTTATTATTCATGATAAAGGGCATTTTTTGTCACAATTTCAAACTGCACGAAGGAGGAATTTCACTAAGATAATCTCCACTCTATATTGTATTGATGGCGTTTCAATTTGTATTGATGGTGTTTCAATTTCATGTACTAAATTAATAGATATATGGATTTCTTTTTTCTAGGTGGCTGTCAAACGGCTTCAAAGAAACTGCCCTGACGACGGCCGTGTGGTCTGTGCTGAAGGCGAAACGTCGCCGACTTAAGTTCCCCACCGGGTTCATGGCACACTTCTACACTCTGTCCGAGCAGCTCTCACCCCTTTTAGCGTGGGGCTTCCTCGGGACGGACGAGATGCTCAGGGATACCTGCCACTACTTCAAGGTACAGGTCATGGAGTTCTTAGCTGATATCTTCGACTTCGGAAAGTGCAGGTAACGCTATTTTTGCGAACATTAACCAAAATTCAATTTGGCAACCACTAAAAGTATATGAACAACGAGCCTAGACCAATGTTTCTCAACCGATGGTCCGCAAAGGATATTTACTGGTCCGCAATTCCTTATTTTCTCCAGAAGTACAAAATTATAGAAAATGTGTCCAATGAGGAATTGTGAATAAAATAAATATATTACCCAGTTCTTTGAATCAAAAACTCACTAACGATTATGTTACAATAAATATCGATTGTTGTACCACCAAGAAACTACCTATTGTTTGGGAACAAATTGTTACATTTAGATAATTGAGTAACAATATGGCAACTGTGGCTTTTATATATTATTTTAAAGCATAGAAAATGCCAGGATCAATTATATTGAATCCATTTGTTTTGATAAAATCAGTAGCATCATCATTGTTTAATGAAAAATTTGAAATGTCACATTTAGGGGTATTTTTGACCCCATAAAGGCGAGGACGATTCATCAGTTTTTTTGAAAGTATAGTAAAAATGAACTTCAGTTCCAACGATTAGCTACTGACTAATTAGTACGACCTTTATACCCATAGTCATTTGTTGGATATACTTAGGAGAAATGCTTATAGATGGGATAATTCTAACCAGGTCATGTGTACTCCTTGGTCATATCTTGATGGCTTAAGTTAAAAAAACTTTCATATGAAAAGAAATGCATCAAAATTAGTGTTTGAACTTTTCAGGTATACATCAGTAGAAGAGTTAGCGGAAGACGTATTTGTACATCTGCAAGTTCGGGTACGCAATATATGCATGAGGTTGAGCCCCCAATCGTGAGAGTAAAAGAGGAGGTATATAGAAGTTACCAAATAATTGCTCTTTAGTTCCAAGATGAAGTTAGACATTAGTTCTCATACTAATTATTCATTGTCCCTGTTCTACCTATTGAGGTGAATAATACCTAGACAGCAGATCATAAGAAAGCTGTAAGAAGGGTGGATAAGAACTTGATTCGTTGTATGCTCGTCCCAAGTCCTTTGATGTATCAAGTTAAAAAGTAGTGCAAGAATGTCAGTTAAACAAGGTAGGATATAAAAAATTAGCAGACGAGCAAAGAATTCATTCTTATCTTTGATAAGAAAATCAAAAAAATCGGATTAATGAATCAGCTCTGTTGTAAAAACACCCTTCATAAGATAGCTTTTTAACGGTTTTTAATTTTTCTTTTGAATGTCGCTATTCCATATTTAAGTTTCATATAGACCAGTCTGTAAGATTCTTAAAAAGCGGAATTAAAATGGTACAGTTCTTAGACAATCGGGAAGCAATAATGAATATATAAGAAACAAATGGACAACTGATGGCCAAACAATGACTGAAGAGCGAGTAACAAGTTCACCGATAAAAACGGTAATATCTATTGTGACATCTGAGAAAATGTTAATCACAGCTGAAAAGCTGATGACTGACTTGTTTGATAGGATTTTGCTTTACCCATAACTTTATTAACAATATTTTTCAATAAAAGTCGTAGCTATTTATTACACGCTAAAACGTATATGCAACATTTAGACAACAAACCCGTTGTTGGACTAGCAATACATATTATTCATCATAGATTTTCCAAATACTCTTCAATTAACACGGAATTTTTTCAACTTTATCTTTGACGAGCTTTATCGTCTATTCGTGTTTCCAGATTAGAATTCAAGGAACTTCTTGGTATCGACTTTCATGAGTGACTGATTAAGATAAATAGCTTATGTATGTATTTATACCCTATTTTGATTTTCCTTGCGGTATTTGCGATTTAAGGTAAGCTCAAATATTAATTCATAAATTTTGTATATACAAGGTTGTCATCCAGTTACTCCCATACAAAGTTGCACCACATACAGCGTTTCATCTGTATGGTTACAGTATTGGTGAAACAATAAATCGAGTATATCTGACAAGTGTGGAAAACGATTTGAGCTTATTTAGAAGCGACAAATATCGTGCGTTGTATTTTTTAAATTCTAGTCAGAATAGATTTTTTTATGATATATAATGACATGTAGCCAATCAAACATTATAAGCAATTATTGTACCGACATTCCGTAATTGTAAGCTGTATCAACTGAAACATTTTATGTACGAATAAAACAATTTCTAATCTACTGATAGTGTTTAATTGATTTTTGCACCTAAACATCAACCTTCAGGGCCGTATCTAAGTGCCCACTTGACCTTTGAGGGCCCCTAAATCAAAATACCTTTGAGGGTTCTGTAATATCAGTGAAAAATAAATTGTCTCACGCCAAGGGTTGATCATGAATACGACCCATTTAATATTTGAGAGAACAAACATTTTCATTCATACCACTAGTACACTAGTTTGGAACCTAAATTATAATCCATAGTATATATATATATATATATATATATATATATATATATATATATATATATATATATATATATATATATATAAGTAGTTTGGTGTATATGAGAATTAGTGTGTTACTATGAAATGGATTTGCATTATACAGGCTCTCAAAGGTCAAGTACGAACACGGGCCTTAACAATAATGTGATCATAAGTATTGAAAATTCATATTCAGCTGCTTTTTATTTCTATCAATTGTAATTTCTTGGTTTTCTAAAACAAAAACCATTGCATTGTTAAATTAGACATGTTAAGAGTTGTTCAACGACATGCATAAAATACAAAAATTGTCATATATACCTAACTCTAAAACTATACAAGTGCAGTATCAATTCGTTGTGAATGTTACATTTGGGGTAAGTTCTCAATAGGAGTCGCAAATTTGAAATCTTGTGGGAAGAGATTTGCGGCATGTGGATACATCAGTTTGTAAGACTGTCTTATCGTAACGTCAGCCACACCTGCTATGTCGCCGATCTCTTTCTGACTCCTCTTGTCCTCAGACGCCTGGGAAATTACCAAAATAAATTTCGTTCATCATGAAAAAGTAAAAACATTGGTATGTCTTAAATTTGTATGTATTACAACTACTCATGATCAAAATATAGGTTTTTCAAATTTCATAGTATTGGAAACTCTGGAATATTAGTCTATTATTAACATTGATTTATTCATAATATCTAGTCAATTTTTTCTCACCTGTGATGCCATGTAGATAGCCGCTGCCGCCACAGAGATTGGCGACCTTCCAGGCACAATATCTAACTCAACTGCTTTCCTGGCTATATGTGTAGCTGCCCTTTGAACCACATTCGGCAGACCCAGATTTGAACAAAATCTGGACATGAAATCTCCAGTGGTAATAAGCTCTACCGAAGTCTCCAAAGCCTTCAGAATTAATTTGAAACAGCGGCCGATCTCTCTTTTGCTGATCTTGCTCACGGCGCAGATTTCTTTGAAGGTTCTTGGTACGCCTTCTTGTCGACAAGCAATGTAGAGGCAAGCAGAAGCTATAGCATCGTTGGAACGGCCTATGAAGACAATAACAAATTATCAGTTCAAATTGGTTTCTAGTAGCTTTTTCAAAACATGTAGGAATTCAAATACACACAGGTTGCTACTATATGCGCTATATATGTGGCCTGCTATAGAATACACGTTTTGTATTTTGTCGAGACTCGTCGCATGGTGGCCTAGTGGTAGACATCAATTTTGTTTTGTTGTTGTTTGGAAAATTGGTCTTCGTGAAGACGCCACTTAATCGCTACACTTGAAGAAAATATTACTAATCACGTTAATGTTTATTCTCACAGGTTATATAAATTTATAAAATAATAATACTTTGTTTTTTCAAGAGTCAATCAGTAATTTCTATTGCACACTAACTAGGACAACAGGACCATTTTCCTCAAAATATGGTATGTATGGTCTCCCAATTCATATTATCTATAGTGACATAGTTTTTCCATAACTGCCTAAGCCTCTCCCAAGCAATTATCCTAGTTACACCAATAGGAATGATCCCTGTTTATTAAGGGTAATAAGAGGAATTTTCTGATATTATGCTAATAACCTACCCTTTAAATTTCTGCCATCATGAACCTGTTTGAACAAGTTATTGGCTCTATCCACAATTGTCCTGGGCAAATTAATACGATCTGCCATTGCGTTGATTTCTTTGAAAGCATTTATCAAAGCTCTATCTGAACTGTTCATCGTCCTTCGGTTTTGGTAACGCGCTACTCCAAACGAGTCAAAGCTAGCATCTCCTAAGTATAACGCAATATTAATTAACAGGAACCATACAATATAACTAATTAACTATAATAAAAAAATATGTATTGCTGTTATCTTGAATATATTGTTCATGTTATTTCGGACCAACAAAAGCATGCGGGCAAAACGCCACGTTATCAGTTGTTTTACACATGAAGTATATCTCATTCTGTTGTTTTGAGTATAACCAACACCATCACTAATAGTATTTTGTTGAATATCATAAAAAAATTGAAACAACACTGATAACAACATCCCAGGAAACAGTACACCACCACGAACAGGTCAAGAATGTAAGAGTATATGAGAATAAATAATTCTGCATCTATGGACATCCTCGAAGTTCTTGCCTTAACTCGTCTAAGCTCATGCTTGTTTTAGTCAAATGGTCGGAAATTATTTCCACATGTGTAGTAGTAGTAGTAATGGGGAGGCAAAGCCTGGCAAGTAGACCACCTCAACTCCCTAGTGTCGAACCTTCCAGACCTTTTGGTAAAGGTCATGATGTCCGACCATTTTTCTAAGTAGCACTCTTCCCTGTCAAACTCTGCTGTGCCGAATACCTCAGCCCTAAGGCCGCTGTATACGGCACACTTGCCCAGGAAGTGGAACGAGGTCTGGTCCTCCTCCCAGCACTTCTGACAGATTGGGTCTTTGACCACTCCTATGAAGTGTCATGTGCCTGTTCAATCTGCAGTGACCTGTGAGGATCCCCAGTAACAAGTGGAGTGAATCCCTCCTCCTGTTCAGTAGCCATAGCTCCCTACGTTTGTTGGGGCCTGCTATGAACCTCTTAGACTGTCTGCAGTCGTCTCTCTCCAACCATGCTTTCGCAAGTTCGTTATATGCCCAGGCATCAAGGGCATTACTAACCTGGCCTCTGCTAATGCCCAGCAAGGGTTCGGGGCCAATGTTTGTGCCGTTTGCTCCAATCCTCGCCAGGCCGTCTGCTTTCTCGTTACCTGGCACCCCACTGTGACCAGGGACCCACATGAGGGTCACATTCTTGGATTTGGTTAAGCATTGGAGGGCGGCACTGAATTCCTGGACCAGTGGTGATTTGATCCTAGAAGATGCTACCGCTCTCAAAGCTGCTTGACTATCGGAACATATATAGATGTTCTGCTCCGTGTCCTGTTGTACTTCCGCTGAATATGCCACCATCAAGATGGCAAATATCTCCGCCTGAAAAACTGACATGTAGGTTCCTAGCGCTACGCCTCTGCCTCCAAGCACATTCCCGCGCCACTGGATCTCATCTCTTTCGAGCGAGACCCGTCGAGCGAGTGAGAATCCCCTATTGAACCTTACCTTATCGTCGGCCCTTGCTACCCTGAGTGAGGAAATGGGGAGGTTGCTTTCTGCCACCTCCTCAATCCTGGCGTGGCCTACCAAATGGGCTGACGCGGTTCACGAGCCCCCGTCCCGCGTTCTCAGACAGGCCGCCATGGTTCCACATGTGTAACTGACCAGTGGTGCAATGCAGTTTATATAAGGAAAAGTTATTGGTAGCCAGGCAAGAGAGATAATGTACACATTATAAAGGGCTGTGGTATAGAGGCTTTTAACAATGCTCTTTCTCATCCACTTGACACTCAAAATACTTGAGATAAACATTTTATACTGTAACACATATAGTTTTTTCACCGAATTTTTCCCATTCATCTCTAGTATTCTTTTGCTGGTCAGAAAGTATCTGATTTACTCATTGTTGAAAAAATGTTGGGTAATTGTTATAACCAATAAAATTTGAAATTGTACTTATAATAATGAAATTAGGATTTCCAAACAAATATATCAGTATACCTCTTCCAGGTCCAATTATTGTTGTTAAATCTGAACCTCCTAAAAGTGGATTTTCTGGTCCTCCAACACGAGAGGGGTCAACATTGCTCTTATCATTACTGAATGTCCGCCATTCTGATCCTACATCAATAACTCTGTAAATTCAAGTTATATTTATTAGGTTCAAGGAAAAATATGAATTTAAGTAAATGAGCATTTTTTTCAAAGTAATATAGTCTACAAGGTAAATAAAACAGAACAATGTTTATAAAAAAAATATATGGGAAAGAATTTGCAAATGAATTCACATTAACTGATTCACTGTTTCAGAATGCATTGTTCTATTAAATTAGTATGCAATTTAATGTTTCCAATGACTTTCTAATCATAAAAACTTCCTCAATGCTAATCATCATGCAGGTGACAAAAATAGACTAAGTGTACATCATCAATGTAATCAAACACCATGTTTAATAAAGTTCACACATTAAAAAACGAAACTGTGGTGCCAAACCTATATATAATAATATAATTCTACACAGTAGCAGTAGCTATAAAGTGTCAGTTCTTGAAGTAGCAGAGGAAAATTGAATGTCATTCAACATGGAATTAATGATAGTTTTAATGAATGCTGATGCCAGGTCAAATAAATAAATAATCACTGAAGCATAGGTATCCCAATTATGTTAGAATTTTTCATATCTTTCAGAGTCTCGAATGAAGCAGTACAAGGTGTTCATTTAAAATCTTTGCTTTGATAATAATATTAACAACAGCATAAACTGAGTCAATTAACTAGACAAATAGCATTAGGTTTGATCAGAATTTTATTAACATAAAAGTGGGACTGGGGACAGCAAAATATTATACTGTCAATTTCTTATAGAGATGTTTCGCCTTTATTTTGGTTAGTGTATTTGAGTTTTCTGGTTCGCCATATTTTAAGCAGCACTTTTATATATGGACATATGGCAACAATAATAATTTACAAAGCAGATGCTAGGTACCTATCCCCGACGACCAAACCACATTCAGAACAGATCTGATCTCCAGCCCTATAGTCCTCTATTAAGGGGGCATCTGGATGGGAGCTGCAGCACACCTTGTTGGTATCATACCTGAAAAAGCACCATTAAACATTGGTATTTTTGTCTGTGGTTTTGAATAGGAAAACGTTTGAGCTTACCTACTAGCCATTGCAATTATAAACTTTCTTTTTAGAAAATTGAAGTACTAAAAATCATAAAGTGAACAGAACATTCCACTTTTTTCACAAGTTTATGACCACACCATACAGTTTGGTTTACAATTGAGAATTGTCTAATTGACAATTGTCATTGTCACGATATCGTTTTTTGTATGTTTCCGGATGTTCCGTGCCATTTATATGTAGGGATGTAGGATAGGTAACAATATAACATACACATTCGATATTTGATAGTCGCTATGCTTATTTTAGGCAAATCATGTATATGCCAATATAAAAGTGTCGTCATGTGTGTCATTCGCACAATTAAGTTACCATTTCATATATGAAATTGCCTTTTTCACTGAAAAGATTGAAGTTTCTATGCGTACGATAATTGTTATCTTAAAACCATAATTTTTGTGAATTAATTTCTTCGGGTGATCTGGCAACACTGCACACAACGTGATCGCCACAGAATATGTAAGGTAAAAAACAAATTAGGTTCAGTGACAACTGACAATTCAACAGTAAGGTCGCGGTTGTCAATACAATCGGACTAGATTTAGTATAATCGTATCTCATTTAGTACGTTAGGACAACTTTCATTTTTTAGTACAATTTGATGTTAAACATGAGAATGAACTGCTTATCTTCAAAATATTTGAATATTACTTGAATTTGTTAAATTCAGAGTAGGCGATCCTTCGCCTATATAATATATACCTATTTCGATAGAGAGGCACATCCCTCATAAATATCGGCGGTAGTGGCCAGTAGCGTTAACTAAATATGATTGACATTTCCTGTATCTCATTGTTATTGTAAACAGCTCAAAACATATACACCGATTAGTACACTGTTAGAGTTCCCCTGTGACGTGTATCATGTATCAAGTGTTCACGTTTTGTGGTCTTTACTCTTCAATACTGTTTCAGAGTTCGCTGTTTAGTTGCGCCCACAGGTTGCGTCTTTAGATTTTTTAGTTTAGCATATCGATTAGTGACTGCGAAAGAAATTATTTTTTTTGCTAATGTATATCAATGTTTTTGCCCAACCTTAACACTTAGTACAATCAGACTGCTTTCATATTTTTCTATCAATTTTAGTACAATTTCAGAGTAACCTCGCGCCAACCCTATCGACAGTGATTCATTGATTCACAATTCGACTTCCGACTTACGTAGGCTAATTGGTCAATGTCAAAAATTGTGATTTTTTCTGAATTGATTTGTTATTGGTTATCGTGAACCAAACAGAAGACCAACAAGAAAAATAACTATTAAAACTACTAAATTATCGGAAAAAACTTTTATAACGTAATATCGATAAATTAAAATTTCCTCTTTGAAAATGGTAATATATTGTTAAAGTTCATCACTTGAGTAATTTTTTTCAGATCGTAGGATGCATCACACATCACGGAAAATATTTTTTTATCGGAACGCTTCCACACTATATTGGAACATGTTTTATGGCGAGCATTGTTATCACTTCAAGGCAAAGTAAACGAGCTGAAAAAACAGTCATCCTAGGGCTGGGGGTAAATGGGAACTTGCAGTAGTGGAAGAATATAGTATAAACCACTGAACCTAGCACCATCATCCCTAATGAAGGCTTTGATAAAGTTTGTTTTAGTTTCAGCTGCAATAATTTGGACTCAAAATGGCTCTAGATGATCACACCTAGCTTACTAACACCTAAAAAAATTGTATGGCCACATTTGCGTCACTCTATATTGTTTCCAGCATGGTCGATTGAAAGTTCGGACATCAGAAGAACAAAAAGCTCTGAAAGAGAAAGAACAACAGAAAAAGTTGGCAGCTTATCAAGTGGGCATTGAAAAAATATTGTCTAGTCGGAAAAGTGACAGCTATGATCCTGAGTGTTTTGCTTTGAGTGCTCAACTGTTAATTGCTAATCCTGATATTTATACACTTTGGAATTATAGGAAGGAGATACTCCTGATTGAAAAAGAAGCCTGGTAAGGGAAAACATTTCAAATAATCTTATATGTTTATTCCAAATTAACTTTGTTTCCTTGAAAGCATCCAAGGTCAGTACAAGTTGATCAATATTTGTATGATACTTTAATAAACATCCATTTTTTATGGAGCTCAAAAAGGTGGAGAGCAGAGTGTAAGGGTACTTGGTTCATTAAACTATTTTTTTAGTGAAGAAAATGGAACAGAGGGTGAAGAAAGGTTGGTGAAACTACTAGAAACAGAGTTAAAACTAACAGAACAAAGTCTTTTATCCAATCCAAAATCTTATGGCTCATGGCATCATAGATATTGGATACTGATGAATCATCCAAAACCTAGCTGGGAGAATGAATTCACTTTATGCACTAAGTATCTGAATATGGATGATAGAAACTGTAAGTATATTTAACAAATGTTTGTGTAATCATTGATAATTCTTACTTGGAATAAAGTATTCCATTAGCTACTGTGGATCTTCATAGGGCATTTCCTAACCTTAGTCACTACATAAGAGACATAACTATATTAATTTAAATAACAATATGATAATAAAGTTTTTAAAATGTTATTTCTTTTGTGAAATATAATATTGGAAACTAATTTTTTTTTGTAGAATTTATTCATGGTCAATATTAATTCTTTTTGATGAAGTTTTCTCAATTGTACACCTATCTTTTTCCTACAGATATGGTTCAATTGAGTAGCGAACTTATTAAATATAATTTTGCTGTAAATTGCTCCATTTCATTATACTGTCATTTCAAATAATCCCTAAAACTGGTTCTTACCAAATTACTTTTATTTCATAATCAGTTTCCTCATCTCATAATTGACATGTTCCAAAACAAGTTTTTAATGACTCTGCTGTTCTTTATGTTACAGTTCACTGTTGGGATTATAGAAGACTTCTTGTTAATAAAATTGGAATAAGTCTAGAAGATGAACTAAAATTTTCTAATGATAGGCTAAATGCTAATTTTTCAAACTATTCCTCATGGCACTATAGAAGTACATTGAGAAATTTAGATGAGGACAGTATAGAGTGAGTATTATGGTAAATTGGCAATGTCAAATTTTAATTCAGCTTCACTGTTAAATGGCCATTTATTATAATTATTTTGATTGATAGTAGTTTGTCCCATTTCATGCAGGATGGATCTACTTCCACTGTCTATAGCAAACATCTAATTTAACCATAAAGATGAGGAATTGATATCAAAATTTTGTATAATTTATTTCACTATGTTATAACTCATTTCACTATTTTATTACAGTTATGAGCTAAAATTAGTTCAAAATGCGGTTTTTACTGACCCAAGTGATACTAGTGCTTGGTTCTATCTAAGGTGGGTTCTAAGCAACCCAGCACTTACAAAAGAAAAGAAAAATGAACTGATGGATGCTCTAGAGCAACTTGAAGAACTTGAACCTAACTGCAAATGTAAGTTTTAGATTGAAGACAATGCACATAAATTTAATTATATTTTTTATTTTTAATGAGTTCAAAAAATAAGTTCAACCCATGGAAATTGTAAGCACTTTGCTTATTAAATGTTTAGTTTTTTTGTATTGAAACAGAAATGTAATTACACTTCCTTCTCTGACTGGTTTAGTCAGTTTGAATGACAATTTATCATCTATAACATATATTTACTTAGCTTTGTCCATCTTTGTAGGGATTGTGATGGCTAAATGCTGGCTATCTGGTAGTTTGGTATTGAATGATAAGGATTATGTAGACAGGCGTGTTCAATTCTACAAAAGATTACTTGAACTGGATCCAATGAGAAAAGGACAGTATAATGATTACTTGAAGATAGCTGAGGAGAAGCTCAAGCAGAGTAAGGGTGATCAAAAGGCATGAAAAATATTCAGGATCTTTTTACTTTAAATTCATTTTATATATTAAAGAAAATTTACAAAGGTGTATTATAATAAATTATACCGAATTAATTTGTCTTATAATAAAGTGATACAAAATAAAGAATGTCACTATTGAAGCCATTACTGGAAAGGACCAGAAATATATTATTAGAACATTTATAAATATTTTTATTTTTTTTAATTGAATATTTCAGTCATCATCATCTTCTTGTTGCTTCTTCAAACTGCCAAATACCTCTGCAGGTACCGTTTGTTTCTCAATGGGCACTTCCACCTGAAAATGATATTGATGAATCAAAAGTACCATCAAAAAGTGGCCTTTTCAACTATATAAAGTACATCAGCCACTAAGACTTGAATGATATATGAATGAAAATAAAAAAGTATAAGCATGTAAAAAACATTCATCACTGGTTAGGCCAATGTCACATTTTTTACTCTCAACATGATTCCACATATGATAATGAATCAAAGTTACCTGATGTTTTGGCAGTCTTTATCAAACCACATTCTTTCAATTCAGTGTTGCCAAAAAAGCCAGCCAAGACAGAAAAACGTCTACCAGTGCTACAGCTTAACACATATAGCAGTTATATTTTTTGTTGAAAAAATTAATTGTTGCATTTGTTTTTAAAAGACATAGTTATGTGGGTAACAAAATTAATATTCCGCTCACTGTCCTATATCTGCATAGGTGATTTTCTATTCCTATTATTTGTGAGAAAAATAGGTATATTGATGTACTTTTATTAGACGGAAATAAAAATGTGAATTTTAATGTGGATCTTAAATATATTTACTTGTCGATTCTTACCTCTTCCTCTGCATCATCATCGTCCTCGTCGTCTTCTCCAATATCAATTTCATCCGGATTGACCACCCTAGCCTTCTTGTCTCCCTGCGTCTCTCCCCTAACAAAAGAGATGCCGGTCCCCATGCCACTCTTGCTGGCGGTCGCGGTCGTCGCCATTTCCGCAGCCTTCGCTTCGAGTAGCCGCATGCCATCTTTCGCCCCTGGTGCCAAATCTGCTACTGTACCCGCTGAAGTACCAGCGCTACTGAGCATCTGCGCTGACATCATGTTTACCTGGAACAAAATGAATGGTAAATGGTCAATGCCTATTTTGGCAACGTTGGCACTGAAAACTAGAAATGACCTTGTATGGTCATCACCAGTTGACCTTGAAACCAACAACTGTATTTAATTTTTTTTCAAAATAAAACGATACTGTATGTCAATGACAATGGTAAAATGACCCGCTCTCCGTTTCCACAACTAATAGGGTTCCAATTCAATTTATCAAACCTTTTGGAAACCTCACAACTTTAATATGTGGTCTGCGGATGTTATGAAGAGAATTAAAGTTTTCACAAGCCTTCCCTGCTGATTCTATAGATATGCCCAAACACAGTAGTTTAGTTACATTAGCAGGCAAGACTTAGAAAATCATTTTCTGCTCTCTCCTTCGTCATCAATGAAATCCTGGATTGACGCCTAGGTCAAAATAAGGAATTTCTGGAAATAATTTTTTTCTAGATGTAATAATAAAATTTTGTGAAAATGATTAATAAATACCTGTGTGTTATAAACAGCTTGCACGCTCCTCTTAATCCTCAACATTTCTCTCATTGTATCTTCATTACCATGTCGAACCTCAAATTCTTTCCATGTCTGCCAAAACTCTGGGGTGACTCTGGGATCGCAAATTTGGCTGCAGTGTGCATATATCGCCCGTGCACGATCAATTTCACCTGAAAACAAAATATCTCTTATCTTATGTAACTAAATGTGCACGAAAAAAGTAAGTTGTATGGTATTTAAGTCTAGTAAAGCTACCAGAAAAAGACAATAGTAGGGTATCAAAATAGCCATGTAGATGCTTGTACTGGATGAAACTCTTCCTTAGTTAAGATAAAACTGCAATTTCTACACTACGTTTTAGGAAAATAAATTTCTTTTTTAGTGATAGTTTTTCTATCAATTTACCATTTTTGTGATTTGTGTAGTAAAAAAGCTTGAAGATATCTACTGATTTTATGAATGTATATGTATATTGGATAACTGATCCCCTTCACTGCGGGACAGATTATTATGATTTAGCATATTTGACATTACTCACCTAACTTAGTTTCCATATCCGAGAACCTTAGACACATTTCTCTTGCTTGATGTTCTGGCAGTACTTCTATCGCCCTTTCATATATCTGCCTTGTCTTCGGTACTCCATAAATCTCTGCCGCTTTTTTCACATACACGTTAAATACCTGTTTAACAAACAATATCAAGTAGTGTATTAACCATAAAGTATTACCCAAATGATGATCTGATAAATGTACTGCCATATCTATAGTATTAATTTCCTTTAGAAATATTTATTGAAACTTGAATAAATTGATACATTTGTACTGCGTCCATTGTCTGGACTCGTCCGGTGATTGCTCGACGCCCGACAGTAAAGAGCAAATAGATTGTATATGCACCTATCCCAGGAAAGGGTGTGATTGCAACATACTACAGGAGTCGCAATAAACGACGCTGGCTATTAACTTTTGACAATGTCAAATGATGATTTATCAAAGAGATGTTTAGTCTCTTGTGGTAATGATTCAATTATGTCAATTAATTTCGGTCTATGATTTGTATAAAAGAACAAGTCACAATACTTTGAACAAGGAGAGGACATTTGTACATAACAAAAAATAATCATACAAAATACCTCAAACATTTCATTTTCTGGAACTGCCTTTGTAGCCCTCTCATAAACTGCCATAGCATGCCTTGCCATCCCATACTCTTCTTCTAACTTGGCGTATAGTAGATATATCTGTTTTGCAAACTGAGGTGGGCAGCCATCTGAATATTGTTGAAGCATGTAGTGAACATAAATGAGCCATAAGCAAACAATTAATGAGGATAACTTTGATACTGTGACTGTGATTGGTGATAAAATGAGTAATAAGTGTTTCTTATGTCCTAATAAGACTGCTAATCTAAACCTTAAAGATTCCTTACAGTGCAGCAAGTGCAAGGTATGGAGGTATATTATCACAGGTCTTGTGCTGCACATGCAAATCAACTATCTAATGGTAGTTTTGTTAGTTGTTGCAAAACCTAATGAGGCTGAAAATAATAACTCAGAGCAAGATAATATCGAAAAACTAGATCTCTCTTCTAAATCACTGCTATTGACATTAAATAATAAATTTGAGAATTTAAACAGTAGATTTGATAAACTAGACATAACCTCAGATAATATCAAAACTGATGTACAATTGTCGAATGGAAGAATTGGCAGTCTTGAAAATAAAGTTGAGTTCATTGAAGAGACTCTTAACAGTGAAAGTATCTAAGATGAGGTAAAAGAGAGACTTATTAGAGAAAGGAATTTTATAATTTACAACTTTGAAGACTCTAATAATGCACCTAAAAATGATTTAGATGTAAAGCAACTGTTTACTGATTCTGGGCTACCTGTACCATTCTTTTTTAATAACGTACGTGTGACTAGATTGGGATTCGAGTATATTGAAGGAAAAAATAGGTTATTAAAAGTTATATTTCAAAATAGCAAGACCATTTTCAACAAACTTATATTAAAAAGCTTAGAAATGAATTGAGGTTTAAAACTGATCAAGGAGATCAAGAATCAGATTAGACACATCATGGGGTAAACCTTCTATTGTTTCAAACAATTATCCGATGTCTCTATGGAGAAGACTACTGATAATAATGAATAGCTATATGGGAGTAATCATTGTACAACCTTAAAGATTTTCTACTAGAATGTATGTAGCATCAGAGGTGGGTTGCAGGAATTTTATTCAAGGTTACATTTGATTCAAGATTTTGATGTTATTGTGTTAACAGAAACCTGGCTAGATGAGGATATAAAAACTGCTGAATTGCAATTAATTAACTATAAAGTGTTTAGGTGTGACCGATCGATTTTTACTAGTCAGAAGGAGACTGGTGGTGATGTTGTATGCAAAATTCTCTTTTAATTCTAGCCAAAGTGTTTGTTCGAATGATCTCTTATTGCTAGGCGATTGTAATCTGCCTGGTTCTGGTTGGTTAGTGAATAACAATTACTCTTTACCTATCGGAAATATCACAATAAAGATATATGTAATGGTGCTTATACTATGTCAGAATTATGTGAGCTTTATAATCTTATCCAGTATAATTCAATAAAGAATAATAATGGTAATATATTAGATATAGTTTTATCTAATTCTAATGATCGATGACACAATATTTGAATGTGATTCGTATCATTCATCGTTATCTATATTGATATCAGTGAGTAAGATTGTTTATATGGCTTTGAATGAAGATATCTTTGACTTTAAAAATGCTGACTATTTATCTATTGAAAGATTTCTTTGGAATTCATCACAGTCATTATTTTTAGATCATTCCAAAAGTTTTGAATCTATAGTAGAATTGCTTAACTTAAATATAGCTAATGCGATTGATAAATTTGTACCAAAGATTTGTATTAATTCGAGTAATTTACCAAAATGGTTCTCGAGTGAAATAATAAAGTCAATAAAGATTAAAAAGGATTACCATAAGCAGTAAAACAATATCATTCTAAGTATTACTATCAATTATTTTGTAATGAACGCTCAAAATCCAAAATACTGCACAATAGAGATAGAAATAGTTTTACGTTAAATATTGAAAATACTTTAACTAATAATAGTAGGAACCAATGACTGCACTGATTTCATTAGTTATATTGTCTTAACAGACATTGATGTACGTAAAGCTATAAATTTGATGAATTTTAAATCTAGTCCTGGGCCGGATAATGTACATGTTTTTTTCGTGCCAATACTGACTAATTTGACTACAATATTTAACAAATCATTGCAGTCTGGCATTTTCCCTGAATGTTGGAAAAAATAATTTATCAAACCAATGCACAAGAATGGTGTTGTTGAGGATATTAATAATTATAGACCTATTTGTAAACCAAGCATTATTGCAAAGTTGTAAATGGTAAATTGTTCTCATATCTGTCTAGGTTTGAAATCCCTAATCAGCATGGTTTTATGAGGAGTAGGTCAACTGTTACCAATTTATCAGTGTACCTGGAGGATCTAGTGGATAATCTGAGTAAAGGTAATGCAGTTGATGCAATTTATACGGATTTCTCTTGGGCATTTGATGTTGTTAACATCGACCTACTTATAAGAAAATTATCAGCATATGTAAATGTAAATGGTTCACTTCTGAAATGGATTGAATCTTACCTAACTGACAGAACTCAATTTGTGAAAATTAATTCATATATATCCAATGCAATACAAGTAACATCTGGCGTGGTACAAGGTTCTCATCTCAGTCCATTACTTTTCAATGTATTGTAATGTTTTATAAAATATGGCAAATGTGATTTTGATGATATTGAGTGCAACTTTGATAATATAAGAAATTATAAAGTTAATTTCATTAGAGACTTAGATATTATATTTGACTCTAAGCTTAAATTCGAAATTCACATTGAGCATATTAAAAATGTAGCTAATGAAAAATTTGATTTCATTAAGAGATTTTCAAAAGAGGTTAAATCAATAGCAACTTTTAGATATCTCTATTATTCATTTATCTATCTTATTTTTGGTCACGCAATATGGAATCCATATTTAATATCATAAAATGTTCTACTTGAAAGAGTTAACCATAACTTTCTCAGATATACTTCTTATAAAATTGGTTACCCAATGAATATAACTGACCATAATTACACTTCTATTAGTAATAAACTCAATTTTCCATCACTAGAATCATCAAGAAAAAGAACCGATTTACAATTTGTGTTCAATCTAGTGAATAATAATATTGATTGTTCTATGCTTCTTTGTAAGCTAAATTTTCATGTACCACGAAGGTTTCTTGGAAATAACAATTTATAATTTAATAATACAACAATTAGAAGTGAGATTATGGAAAAATCAGCAATATATAGAATGAGTGAACTTTTTAATAAAAATCGTAATTGGTTCGATATCTATAACTCTAGTTTAATATACAGCAAAGAACAGAACTAAAAAAACTATTTGAATTTTGTTGATTTCTTTCTGCGTAACAATCATTTAATCGCATATTTGTACACATTATTAATTTTCTGATATTGCGAACCGTGCATCACCACGTTTGCGAATATTGAATGTATCAAAGTTAATGTACAACCCTCTGTAAAAATGGGATTAAAATGCCCGTAAAATGGAAGAATAACAGAAATGTATTATAATCAACATACCCAAACACTGCTCAAATAGATCTCTAGCTCTCTCCAGCTTAGTACCGCCATATCTATTCAGGAACTTGGTTAGATAAGTATTCCAAATATCATATACATTCGGCCATTTGAACAGGGAAATCCCCTTTTCATAAGCCCTGAACGCCTCCTCAAAATATCTGTTTTCCTCCAAAAATACACCATAGTTGATAATGATTTGAGGAGTGGCAATTTTGAGATCGATTATTCGATCGTAAATTGCTTTGCACGACTTGAAAGTGCCAAAGCTCTCTTCTAGATCGGCGTACATGGACCATACTTTCAAAGATTTGTAAAGTCTGGAAAAAAATTGGTCAAGTACATATACTTATTTATTCTATATAGAGTATCTTTTTGAAGTATTATTGTGCTGATCTGACATATAAATAAAAATACTGTAATCTGAACTTAATGCATCAATTGGGAATGAGATACTTTGTTTTCAATATTTCATATTTTCTTAATATATAACTAGACAGATATGTTGGAATACTCAAGTCTGCCATTTGACGTGAAACAAAATTAAAAATAAATTGAATGCATTCATCAATATTGTCTTCAATGTTCCTTGTATTTGGAACTATTTTAGCAACACTACATGTGATTGAGGAATCGGGAAATATAAATTATGAGGTGTAGCGGTCACAAAATCCAACCGACAGAACTACGGATATAAGGAACATTGATTTTCATGGAGTCGACATCATAAATGTGAGATTTTTTCTGTTATCAAGCCAGAATAAATACATAAATATTTCATTTTACCTGTTTTGTACTGTTTCAGAGTCATCGTGATAGTGGGTTTTCTTTGCAGGACTGGTAGTGGCCCTGTGCATCAGTTTGATTGCCTCTTCATAATTCTCATTTCGAATTTCCATCTCGGCCCATTCGCACCAAACTGTTGCCAAATCATCCACCTAACCAAATTGAAAATAGAATATAAAATAATGTAAGAATATTTGTGCTTATTTCTCACCTTGACATATGCAACTTGAGTTGCTTTCTCAAAAATGAGTCTTGCATCATCAACTTGACCATTTTTCTCGTAGAACTTCGCGAAATTCACCCACAAAGTGTGCAACTTTCCTACTGCCAGCTTTGGTTCTACAGTTTGGACAGCTTCTGTGTAGGTGTTGATAATCTCGTGAGGTTTACCTAAAATAGACAAAGGTTGAAATGGCAACTCATTCATCAGCTGATTATTGTGGTATTAGCCAGAAGTAATTTATACACAATCTTTTCTCACAATATAACTCAATTGTTTGCATGATTCTCTATGTTGTCAAATGTAATTCTGTAGCCTCAACCACCACAGCTGAACACTGGATGTTTTTATATTTGCAAAATATTGTATAGGACAAGCAACAAATCTACTTAGTTATTAATACTGAATGCAGTATTAACTAATAAATGCAAAATATCATCAATATCAGTTCTAAATTGTAGATATGGTTGCACAGTGCTATTCTACATTTTCATACCATTATTGGTATGAAGATTCCATCTGGTGTACCTTTCTTTTTGCGTGTTGTATGAACCTATTTTTTGGAGTTTTCTGTACTAAGATCACTTTTCATGAACTAAATTGGATATGACTGAAACAATTTAAAAAATGATTTTATAAATTCATTCGGTCTATTGGCTGAGACAAAGTTTATAGTTCTTTATATTTGAATAGCATCATTTGTTGTGTATGAGGGCAATTGGGAGAATCATAAACAATAATTAATGATATCTTACCATCATACAGCTGTACTCGCTTATGCCACTCTTGCACATTATGGGGATTTTGCCTCAAAAGCACTGAATTCAAGAGCAAAAGTCGTCTCTCCATAAGATGTTCAAACCTAGCTAACCTCAACTCAATATCAATGTCATCCTCTTCAGTAGGATTTGCTAAGTTTGCTACTTCTTCCATCCTCTTACTTAAACTCAGCTCCTCAAATTGCGCATAGGCATCAAAAACTTGAGTAAAATCTCTCACTGTTGTCACCTGTATAAAAATACATGTTCAAAAATGATAAATACAAAAACAAAAAAAGTAATAAGTATTATATTGTGGAATGAATCTTTCAATGTTTTCTTCTTTATCACAATTATATTCCTGGTAGTATCGGAAGAATTCATCATGCTTTGTCTAACTGGAATCTACAATATGTTGAAAAAAAAAACTTCGATTATCTATCAACTCTGCACACTTTCTCCAAGTACAATACATAGGAAGTAATCAAATTTCGTAATGATAAGTTAATTCAATTGACATTCCTTAAACAAATACTGTTTCAATTGTTGCCTAGATTGAATCCTGTGAATCAGAGAGACAGCTACAAAATGTTTTACTGCAATTAGTTCAATATGGACAGGTTTGTGTACAGTACCGTCTGTATTGCCTCTTCATAAATATCACGAGCCCTCTCAAAAAGTCCGCTCCTTACATAGTAGTTGGCTAAAGAGTTCCACAAGTGACCTAGCTGGTCAGTATACCTCCTAAGACCACCTCTAATTATTGCATCTACATTAAGTGACTTGATTTTTCCTGGGTTTTTTGATATCAAATCACAGAGTTCATTCCAAAGTTGATGTTTTGATTTACCTGAAACAATGATGAAGAATAAAGTTGAACCTGTTTTTCTTTTAGTTAATATTAGAGCAGACAGTTCACACACAACTTTAATTACATCACATATAGCCAATTGAACATCTATGAGGGAATCTTGTTCAATTCCTATTTTACTATATTGTAGAATATTTTCAGGTCACTATTGATGTGTCTACTTGACACTGATCAAAGATACTCATTGATTATTGATTTGATTGTCCATGGTGTCAATGCTATAGTTCACTAAAGGTTATTTATCCATGTGGAAAACCTGAATCTTATCACAGTTAATGGGTACATACAGAACCTCATAGAAAAATCTATATTCATGAATAAGCTGGTAATACTTACCATATTGTGAAACAAAATTCTCATCATTTACAATCTTAGCAAGGACAATTGAAGCTTCATCCAATTTTTCCTGTTCTGTTAGATACTCAACATACTGTTCTGCATTCTCAGGGCATAACTTCAAGTACCTGCACAGAACAAGAGTAAAATGTAAAAAATCTATATGTCAAAGCATTCAAAGATCGAAACTTATTTGTTCTTATTTTAAAGTAGACTGAATTTCATAAAATTTACAAATTAAAATTAAACATTGAAAACACAAAGACAATGATAAATAATTAGTATAAAAATACCCATTTTTTTATTAATATTTCATAAACTACAAAATAGAGGTAAAAATTCATATCATTTAGCCTAGGTGCAGAATTTTAAACTATTGTTTAATTTCAAAGTGATATCTACAACGCCACAGTATTTTTAATAGTATAATTGGGAGTTTATATATTCATCTCCAAGGAGCATGCACTAGGATGCTGCCCATTGGAAACTTATGAAGTAAAAGGTCCTAACACCTAGACTGCCTAATATATATATATATATATATATATATATATATATATATATATATATATATATATATATATATATATATATATATATATATATATATATATAACATAATTATTCAACTGCAACACACAATTTAGAAAATATCAATATATCTAATAGATGCTCCCATACAAAGGACAACATTACCATTGTGAAACCAGCTATTAGGGGGTATTCCCTGATATACAATTTTAAAGACAATGAGAATATATAGTTTTCTTCTTACAGTTCTGGAGTGGGAAAGGCTTGCACCTCAGATTAACTAATAAAAAACAAAATAAAAAATTTCAAATTAACTTAAATTGTCTAAGACGAGGCTTACCTTCTGAAAACCCTTACTGCAGTCTCTTGAATATCATGCTTCTGCACAAAGGCTAAGTACAGTGGCCAGATCCTACCATGTTGTGTAATAGGCAAAGCACACAATGCCCTATCAAATACCTTCCTTGTCCTTGTTATCTTACATTGATTGGTTAAGAAAGTGCAGTAATCCATCCAAATCCTAGGCATTTTGTGCATGAAGACTAATGACCGCTCAAAGGTGTTATTTACCTACAAATGTGCAAAGTCATATTTTACAAAAATTATTAGATTTGAATTTTACCTCTTCATAGCCAGGGTCTGTGATGCAACGATTTTTTATTTGTTGTCGCCTAGTTCTAAGGTAGCTGTACCACAGTTTATAGGAACCTGGCAACTCTTTCAAAGATCTTTCATAAATTATATTCACCCCATGTTTTGGAGAATTTTTTTTATGGTCTATATAACGTAACCAATGTTTCACTGAATACGGATTCCTGAGAATTTCTTCTTCGTACGGTAAATCATCTTCCGACTGAAAAAATCAATGGTAAGATCTTATTGCGCGACTTTTGGTAAACACTTACGATTTCAATTTCCATTGGTTGTGATTTATCGGCATTATTTATGGGCATAGTAAGGCTGATGGTTTTCAAGAAATACGTTCTATAACTATACTCCAATCCCGCAATCGTGAGAATAAATTTTTTAACTCAAGAGTGCTTACGAGATACTTAAATAAATCAGGTAAACAAAAAATATAGGTTATCCACAGATGTTCTATCGTCGTTGGTTATTCATCATCCATGCGTCATGCGTATTGTCATGTGTGATCCACAGAACATTATTATTTTCACCAAGACGTAACACAACTACAGAACCTGTAGATATAGGTAAGAAGCGACATCTCATAAGGAGGATCAGTTGAAAAAAATTAGCGGAAAAAAAATAGTTCTAAATCTGTCCAGAATAGCGCTAGAGTAGCAAAGGAGTATGAAATGAAATTAGCAGTTTTAGACGGAGTGCAGTTGCTGAATAGAAAAATTTGATACTTTTCGTGACTCAAGTAGTTAATAGAACTACAGTATATGGAACCTCAACTATTTACGTAGTCCAAAATAATTTCGTAAATATAACCTAAAACACAACGTGGAAAGTGATCAATTTTCATGAGCTCTTAATAATTAATTAATTACTAGTGCGCATAACAAAGTTATTCATTCCTTTTCACTTCTCTATCCTATTTTAGTATTTTTTGGTGATTTTCTTAAAATTTGCCCACGTACTACACTAGCGCCGCCATAACGTAACTACTGCCAACGGACACATTTGGATGCACAGAGACAGTTCTTCTTACCTCTAAACTCCATAACAAAACCAGATACGAGTTACGTTATCATATGGAAGGGTGGAAGGGAATACCATGACAAAAGTGCACCAACGACGATAGAACAACTGTTCTATCGTCAGTGAAGTGAACATACCTAAGTGAATAATGAACTCAGCCCTTTTAAATACCCCATCACCCAACGATGTCAACTGTCAAATCCAGTTGTCAATGTCAAAGATAAATTGCAGTGATTATTCTGATTAGTTTTGATAAAAATAATTATAAGCATATAATGTAGTAGATCATTTCCAGATTACGTGAGGAACAAGCATTATCACAATGGCATTCAAACAACTGACTGAGGCAGAATGTGGCCAGGCCAATCCTTTGCAGAGATTAACTTCGCACATCACATCTGACCATACTTTTGCAGATAGCCATGGGCAGCTCTTCCAAACCAATTCTGATCAATTAGTCGAGCAGTTCTTACAGGAAACCAGAGCCCTTCCACAAACCTTCAGGATGGACGGTATATTTTTTCATGACACCTCTATGATATCAAGTTATATTAAAATGTTTCAGACTTAATGCGTGAAATGCATGAAATCGAGTCTCAAAGGTCAGTGTTACCTCCTGTACCCGCTTCCACCGTTAAAGATCACCTTCATGATGTGCAAGTGCAAGAAGGTGCTTGGGCGCAACAGTACATTGAAGATGGCAAAAAGTTTGATGTAAGTGTGAAGAAAGGATTTAGCGCTGAGATGCTTTTATGAAATCATTTGCCAAGCATAATTTCAGTGCTTTGATCATACTGAAAATGTAGCAATGAAATAGAATTCTCATAAAGGATGATACTCAAACCCATTTATCATACTGTTAAAGAAACATTGCATATTGATGATTGTTACTATTATTTAGCATGAAAGTAGTGTGCACTAAGTCTGTGAATGAAAAAAATGGGAATAGTGAAGTTAACAGGTTCATTATATTTTTGGCAGCCAGGGGAAAATATAATGAATCAGGTAACAACCATAGGATGAGTTTTAGAAGCTATATTTAACAGAAGTGGTCAAACCTCTATTTGAGAGGAGAATTAATGAGACTCATTTTGAATTGTATGAGGATTAAAATTCAATGATTTGATAAAAAATTGAACAAGGGCTTAGCTAAGAGAGTTCAATTTTTAACAAATTTGAATATCTGTTTTGGTATTTAAAATATTACAGATGATTGAGCTTTGTTTTGATTAATTTTGTGCATAGTTTTAACTTTTGTTCAATTTGTTGGAAATAAGTCTTTTTAAATGCAAGTTAGAATGAGATTTTGGCAAAGTAAAACTAAAGCAGAACATGCTGCTTATATCTACAGTGAAGTTAGCTGTCTATAGTTTTTGCAGGTGATTACTTCAAACAAAAATATAATCTTATTTGTAGTTGTATTCTAACAAATATGGCATAATCTTATGACACTCTTTCAAAGATTAAAAAAGTTTACATTGAAAATAAGTGTCAACAAGCAGCTTACTGATTCAGAATAGTCATTTATCAGTCTCATAAAATAAGAATTGGACTTGATTAATTAGGTAATATTTGAAATGTTGGCTACTTGCAACAAGGCAGCATTAATCCAATTTTGCATGGATTATATATGGAATTTCAGTTTATGGTATCATTAAAACACTGTATACCAAAGCTCAATATTATTTATAGGAAGGGGTGAACAGTAATGAAGCTGTATGGGCTGAAATATTATCCCAAGAAAAAAATGAACATGATTTCATGTCATTGACAAATGCTTGGAGTCATGAGATTTTGAATGCTGAGGCTACAATAAGTGAAGATCCAGTACTAACTAATGATGACTCTAAATATGTGTACTCAAAGGTAAGTAAGTTATTTTATAAACACATTTATAGTCTAAAAATAATATATCAGGTGGTTAAGAAACAGTTTTACCAGCCTGCATTGGCTGACTAAATGAGGCAGAAGGTGAAAAGACACATGATTTTTGAGTTAGTTGAGGAGACTTTATTTATTGATTTTATTAAAGGTAAAGCTAGAACTTCTGTTCTTCTGTTCCATAGTCTCTGTAGTCTGGCAACTCGATGTTCTGTATCTTTAGGAGATATATAATCACCATTTAGATGTAAATGCGTGTTACTTCTGCAATAGATGAATGTTCAGGTTGCCTGTATTAACATGTAGTATGTTCTGCTGACCCCAATGAAGAGTCCTATAATACCATTTCATGTGAAAAGATTGTTATCTGAAATGAGAAATGTGTATTGAAGAATCCTCTGTATTGCAGTTTATGAAATTCATGAAAACTGAAGAGGACATAGAGGTAGATATAGGTGGCGGTAAATTAACAGAAGCAGAAGCTGAAGCATGGACAAAAGAATATTTTGACAACAAAGTTCAAGAGGATGCTGACACATTGTTAGCAAAAAAATGGGCTGAAGAACATGTCAAAACAAAAGGTAAACTAATTGAAATTGTTTTGTGTTTGCTCATCATCTCTGCACATCATATCTGACATGATTTTTTACTGATATAAAATATTCATATAGATGATGATTACAATTCAACATTTTGGGACCAGTTCCAAGAAGAAATGAAAAAGGCAAATGAATTAGGAACTGATGCACCTCACCCATGGATGGATGAGTTTAACACATACTACAATACTCCACCAAAGGTAATGAAAAAACTGTGAATATGAAAATTTGTGCTGTTTTTTAACAGTAATCAATAGGAATAAACCAGCAGATGGAGAATTTAACCAATTATATAGGCATTTGAAAAATGCTTTTAAAAATTGTATCCAAAGATCCTGAAAAATGTGAGCTTTATTGAAATTCACCTGAACCATTGAATATCTTACAAAAGTGATTCAGTTTTATAATCCAGTATTGATGTAGAGCTCCTAACTACTTTTTCTGAATATTATTTTGATGTATTCACTATGTACAAGTATTTTTTTGAAATGATATTCCATATATTGAACAAATTAAATATATTTTATAGGAGTATGAATTTAGTGAAGAGAATCCCATGCTAGAAATTCCAACGCCACTGGAAAAAGGGAAACAATTTCTAGAAGAAGGCGATTTTCCTAGTGCAGTTCTATGTTTTGAGGCTGCCGTGAAGCAAGAGCATGATAATGCAGAGGCATGGTTGCTGCTAGGAACTACACAGGCTGAAAATGAACAGGTAATTTTTCTTTCTATTTATACAGTTATTATTTTTTTTTTGTGATTAAAGGAATAAAAGTAAACAGAATTTTTGTTCATCACCATCATTTGAATTATCCAGTCCATTTTTTGATTTCTAGTATTATAAAGTAGATGACAATGGACTAAGTGTACTTTATGATTGCAATGGAATGAATGATTCAAATTTGATAGAGATAGGAGATGTCAAACAATAAAGGCATGGGGCATATTATAAGAAAGAGAATATCTTTAGACATTAATTATCTGAAGGAAATGTAACCAGCATTGTTGGGGATTCCTAGTGGTTTCCCTTATTTAGTGTAAAGATGCTTAAAATTCAAATATTTAGTATCTTGCTTGCAGGATCCCCAAGCGATTGCTGCTTTGAACAAGTGCTTGGATTTACAACCTACAGACCTGCATGCCTTGATGGCATTAGCTGTCTGTTATACAAACGAGAGTTACTACAACCAAGCATGTCTGGCCTTGCTGAATTGGCTGAGGTACAACCCTAAGTACAAAGACCTGGTGGTTCCAAATGATCTAAGGATATCCGGGCAAGTTACCAGTTTACTAGATCCGTAAGTGTGCTTAGCGCATGAGTAGAGAGTAGAAACAGTAAGGTATGGATATCCGTTCCTGAGAAGCAGGTAGTCTTAAATGGTGGGAATGTTTTTTCTGAAATATTGAGTTCACGGCAGAAAACAATTTTTTTTTATCTAAAAAATTTATAAAATTAAATTATTGCACAATATCTCTATCAATGTCTGTTCAACATTGAGAGGAGAATGTGGAAAGCGGGAGGAACAGATTTTTGCATCCTCGATTTTAATTTATATGGGTATGGGAAGGTTCTCAATAAATTTTTAACAAATTTTGTACCTCTGTTGTGACAGCCTGCTGCAATCAGGTCATTATTTGTATTTAGTGAATAGAAAGTGCTTGATCCATTATGGCCAATCATTAATTTTGAATGTCTTCAGTACACTGAGCCAAATTTTTTCTCAAGCATTAAAAATAAAGTGATATCCTATGAAAACATTATTCTTTTACGCTAATAGGTCTAGTACATTTTTTACAACTTATTTATTGGTTTATAAGTGATTCATTATGTATTTTATTTTCATGTAGCTGGTACTTTAACATGACCTATTATTAATAGGGAATTCATTTATTATAATTTGAATTTTTTTTCAGTTATAACTGTTTCGTTTCAGACTTTGACTAGATTTAATTCTGGTGAGATCTACCTTTCTCTGTACCGCTTTGTAAATAGCATGTGACTAAACTATTACTAAAATTGCTTGGCTGTTACCATCATTAGTAATTATTATAGTTTGTTTTTCAGTATCATAATAATATTGTGTTTATTAACATACACATCCAGCATAATAGTACACATTGACAATATGCACAAGTTTAACAAACACACACAATTTATCAATTCGAGGGTACAGTAATTGTTCTTTTAAAACATAGAAGCCATTTGTCAAAATTTTCCGCTGTTATTTTTATATCTACATGCAGTTTTTCTTTCTATACATATTGTATGCTGTCTATATGGATATTCTATACTGATTAGTGCACGTTTTCCTATGTTTAGGAGTCATCATAAACAGGTACAGGATCTTTTTATCAAGGCGGCACAACGAAATCCCAAGGATATTGATTATGAAGTGCAATGTGGTCTAGGTGTGCTGTTCAATCTATCTGGGGAATACAGCAAAGCTGCTGATTGTTTTACAGCTGCTCTTTCTGTCAAACCAGACGTAAGTAATGTGGAATTTATGATTGCTTGTAAAATATTTGCAATCTAATACTGATCTAGGAAATACGTACAGAACGTTTTCAATACTCAAAGCAATATTTCAGCAAAAAAGTGCTCTTTATATCCAACTTCAGGTATAGAACAAATAACAATATTCAAAGAACAAGTAAAGATTGATAAGTAGATATATTGATGAAGATAAATGAATAGAATAACTCTGACTAAAGAATTGCAAGTGATTAGACTGAATATTCTGGTATCATCCAAACAAATATGATTCTGTAGCATTTGCCTTTTCAAGACAAGTATTCCCAAAACGTTTCAAATTATTTTGCCAGGTACAATTTGAACGTTTCAACATACCTCATGTAAAATACATGACCCATCACACCAAAAACTTTTTTATATTGTTGTTCTAATACTTTTTCACCGTAATTTGTTTTCAGGATGCGCGACTTTGGAATAGGCTAGGCGCAACTTTAGCGAATGGCTCAAGGCCAGAGGAAGCTGTGGATGCCTATCACCATGCCTTGAATATTGTGCCTGGTTTTATCAGAGCGAGATATAATGTTGGAATCACCTGTATAAATCTGAATGCGTACAGGTATGCTGTTTCGTTTATGTTTAAATAATTATTTATTCAAAATTGCTAATAACACCTTTTTCCTTAAAATCAAAGGTAGACAATTGAATTTTGACTATGTTACTGTCAAAATTATTAATTTTGTAACATTGGTAATAATTTTATACCAAGGCGAAATAATTTTACTTCCCACGACAATCGTAATATTATAAATTTCGAATTCGAGACATTGTTTTCTTGATGATAATAATAATAATAATAATCATTATTATTATCTTAATAATAATTATTATTATTATTATTATCTTTATTTCAGAGTATGCTTACAAATAGATTTTCACTACTATTCAGCACATAATGAAATAGTGTCACTAAAAAAAGAATGAGACAAATGAAGTTACAGTTCCACGAAGTAATGGTTATGCTTATTCAGTTATTATGAGTGTTTTTGATAGAAAGTTTTCGATACTATAAGGCTCGAGGTTTATAATGAGCGATTTAATTTGATTTTTAAAGTGTTTGATAGACTGAACATTCTTTATATTACCAGATAACTTATTAAAAAAATTTATAGCCATATAATAAGGAGACTTTTCTGTTATAGTTAAGCGGTACTTTGGAAAGAACAAAACATCATTTCGCGTATTATAACTATGGCTGGGTTTACTAGTATCGTCAAAATAACTACGATTTCTGAAATAATACATAAGACATTCATACACATAAAGACCATAAATTGTCTTAATATTGTTTGTGTTGCAAATTGTTCTACAGGTTTGATTATATTTAAGACCATACATAACTCTTAGTGTTCTTTTTTGTATTTCGAATAACTTATCAACGGTACGATTGCTCCCCCAAAATATTATGCCATATCTCGCAACAGACTCAAAATTTGCATGATACAATATATTAATTGTCTCTCTGTCTAAGTATTTACTCAAGATTTTAATACCATATGAAATCTTACTTAATTTCAAGGCAACGTAATCTATATGGTGGTTCCAGTTCAAATTTTCATCCAACTGAACTAAGAATTTGGTTTGGCCACTTAACTCTAAATTGTTTAGTTTTAAATGTGCTCTATCGATTTGAGAATGACTCATATGAAACATCACCACTTTCGTTTTGTCCTCATTGAGTATAAGTCGGTTAGCTATGAACCAGTCTTTACACGTATCAAATGAGAACTCAGCTTTTCTTAAAGCATCAGAAGGATTGCAACCTTCCGTTAAAATGTTCGTGTCATCCGCACAATTTGTAATATGATGTTCAACATGGTTCGTAGCAACATACAGGTCATTCACGAATATGATGAAGAGTAAAGGTCCGATAACGCTTCCTTGTGGTACACCTACTTCAGTCCTAGCTGTGTTAGACTTAAATACTTGATTATTCAACTGTATTTCTACCTTCTGTTGTCTGCCGTCTAGAAACGATGCAATCCATTTTAATGCATTTCCTCTTATACCATATAATTCCAGTTTACAAAGTAACAGCTCATGCGATAGACAGTCATATGCCCTAGTGAGGTCCAAACACATACCTAGAGCTACATTCCTTGATTCCATAGACTGAATTATTTTTTGTGTACTCAAATATACCTGTTGTTGTTGATCGCCCATGCACATAGCCGTGCTGATTCGAATTGATTATACTGCACTTTAGCATGAATTCCGTTAATCTGATGGACATAGTTGTCTCGAATAATTTGGAGAAACAAGAAGGTATAATAATAGGCCTCAATGACTCTAAGGAAGCGCTATTTCCCTTTTTAGGTGTTGGCTTAATTAGAGACAATTTTAAGTTAGAAGGATAAACACCGAATTTAAGAGAATTATTAATTACATATTGTAACGTTCTTGAACACTAATTTATTTCCACTTTAACAACAACAACTTATTCACAAATTTATATCAACCATTTCAAGTTCTTCACAATTAGACGTCTGATCACCGACTGCCTGCTGTCACTGCTCGATACTTGTATATATACAGAAAACACCCATCTCGAATGTTCCATTACCAAATCTAGAACAATCTGACACATTCGAGATGTCTGTTGACAGCTGCACACATGTTCTGGAATATTTACATGCAGGGCGATCTTTTCTTGGCTGCTGGCCGCTGATCTCGTTGGACTGCTCCCTCCTTAGCGGCGTTCCTCCTGGAACGCAACCGGCTCACAATGGCTGTACCGGCAGCTAGCCCCATTCTGGCAACGAGACACCTTGTTGAAGTAGCACGCGACTGTCTTTTCTACCGGAGCTTGGTTGGCTCTTGGGTTGAAACTACACTCCAGGATATCTATGTTTGCGTCCTTGAAAATCACCTCCAGCATGTTTCTGGCCATTCTCCAATCTAAACCAGTGCGACTGCAATCCAGCTTGGGCATGGCCACCTTCTTGACGCCGTGTTTCAGGGCTTGGAGCTTCAAATGACATAGCGCTTTGTCGTACGGCCTGTTCTTCGTCACAAGGTAGAAAAGATGGCGGTTGAGGTGCTTGATGACCAATGTCTTTCCTTTTGTCGGTGCTTCGGCCTTCAAACGCTGGCGTTGACCAAACTTTTTCTGGAAGACTCTGGCAACGCCTCTTCGTTCATCAAGACTTGCTGACACGCTGTGTGCCAAGGAATATTCTATTGGAAGGCTGAACACATGTTCTGGAATATTTACATACAGGGCGATCTTTTCTTGGCTGCTGGCCGCTGATCTCGTTGCAATATGATACACCATCGCTTATATATCGAACACATTTTTTCATAATACAGGTTGGAATACCATCCTCACCACTCGACTATTTATTTTTCAACCCATCTGAAATTCCTATGATTTCTTCAGATGTAAACGGTTTCACAAACATAGATTTTAAATTATATGGAATAGAACATGTAAATGGAGCATCAGCCATCTGAAGTAATAATTCAGGTACAATATTTACAAGGAAACGATTGTACTCATCAACAAATAACTCTGGACAACCCTCAATTGGAAGCGTTTTACTGTGTGATTTACCATGAATTTCTTTGGCTATTTGCCACATACTTCTATTCTTATTATCAGAATTTCTAATCCTTGAGGAGTAATGATCTTTTTCACGTTTGTTAGTAGATTATCATATTCTTTTTTAGTATTGTCATACAGCTCTTTAAATTGTTTATCATTTTTCGCAAGTACAAGGAGTATATCCAGTTTGCTTTTCCAGTAACACATATCCTTATCAGAAAAAAAGTTCTGCCTTCTGGATCTTTGTCTAATATGCTTAATCGGAAAGCTTTCGTTAAATATACTGATGAAAATATTTATAAACAATTCCCATTGTTCGTCAACATGCGTTTTATTGCAAGAGGAAACAGTATCCCAATCTTGCTCCTGAAGAGAGATAATAAAGTTATCAATATTTTCTTGCGTGAAAAACCTTCGAGATATGTACGATGATTCTGAATGATCTTCAATGCTAAATAACACAAGATGAGCCATGTGGTCAGATGTATGTAGGTCAATAAAAGCGGTGATACAATAATGTTCACAATTCGTTAATATATTATCTATGCAGCTTACGCGTGTGTAATCATTGATTAATATACGCATGCCATATGACTGAAACAGAATTTCTAAGTCTGTCTTAGTGCTGTTTTCGTCTTTATGTTCAATGTTAAAATCCCCAGCTTTTTTGTAACTATATCAAGTAATAACTCAAATTGCTGAAAGAATGTAATCAGAGATCCATTACATGGCCTGTAAAGAGAAACTAGCATGAACTTATTTGAATTTAACGTAACCTGCACAGCTGAGCTTTCAAATTCACCTACAATTGATAAGCTAATGACATTAGTTAAAGATTTGTACTTGATATTTGACTTACAATAGATGGCTGATCCTCCATGTTTTCCATATTCGCGGCAAAAATATGAAACTAGGTTAAAGTTCGAAATGCCTACGAGTATTTTGCGTCACTTCCTCTTCTGACTTCCAATGGCACAGATGAAGTGGCATTCAGGGTGTTCATATAGGAACTTTTCAATTTTTTCTATGCTGTTTCCTATTGACTGAAAATTTGTATTAGCATGATATTTTGTTTCTGCTTGTCTTTGTTGATAATTTTTACATGTGGGTTGACTTGTGGCTGAATTTTTGAATCCACTAGTTTTTTGGCAGCTTGAAAAACTCTTCTTGAGATCCTACATTGTCATTAGTATTATTTTGTCTACGGGGATTATCTAGGAAATGGTCACCTCTCTTAAAATTAAAACGATCATAATAGACCCCTCTTGGCCAAAAGCCCTGCTCAAACACTTCTTGTTTGTAACGTGAGTCTAAGCCCACCAAGAAGCATGCATTATCTGGTTTTTGATGGTACGTATTTACTTTTTTATATGGATATCCTTCGAATCAGCCTACGGCTTATGGACAAGATAGTTTAGTATATTGTCTGCTGCTACAGTATCCTTAACTTTTTTCAAAAATATCCAAATCTTTCGGTCTTTCCCTATAAAGCCAAAATTTTCATCTGCTTTCACCTCTAATATACCTATGCGACCCGTTTTGCGTCTGTTTCTTCTGGCATACGTCACCTCCATGAATTCTTCATCGGCCTCCTTTGTGTGATTTCTATCGGATTTTACTGACTGAGTAAGTGATACCTGCTTTTTTAGTGTAGGATTCGGTACTACTGGCATAAGACTAGACTGGCTGGTGTGTGGTTTGTGTTGGAAACCTGCATTTCCAATATAAATGTATTTTTCAGCAAGTTTTTGTTGTTCATGAATGATGCTTGGATGACTTCCTTTATGGTAAATCATTTCTGAGAAGTTTGTTTTTTCTGTTCCTGAGGTACTTCATTAGAACACTGTTCCTTGTTAATGATCGGCCTCTTAGCATCTCTTGGAATTGTACTGTCGTGTTCTATGAGGAGTTTGGTTTGGGTCTCAAACTTTTTTATATTCAGCATTCCCTTCTGCAACTTTTTCGTTAATAAATTCAACATATCTCTGTTTTCCAACTGTAGCTTGTTAACCATATCTCCTAACTATTTTATGACATATACATTGCGAAAAAGCTTGTCACTCATTTCAATTGGTGTGCTGTCAAATTTCTTCGAGTGGCTGACTCTGTATTTCACGTAGAATTGTATCGGTCTATTTTTAATTTTCATTTAATTTTGGAGCTACTGATCCACTTGAAGTTTAGAACATATTGAATGATGGAAATTTTTGATACGGCAATTTTGGGAATTTTTTAAAAGATAAAAGATTTGAATAATTTGCAAGTGACAATTTAGAATAAGAAAAATCGTTTCGTGTGCGAATGAAAGTGGCTCAAAAGAATGGTTGGCCGGAACGAGAACGTACCTGACAATACACCTTGGTCATCATGCTATGGCATCAGCACCGAATGCTGGATACATGGTTCTCATCAGATATTTTTCTGGATTTTCCTCATAAATGGTGTCCATAATCTCCCTTTTCCTCTGTTTACACAGTTACGGTACATCCGAGTAATCTATATGTATATTATTATTTCAGGGAAGCGGCCGAGCATTTTCTAACAGCCCTGAACCAACAAGCAAGAGGCAAAGACGTCATGAACTCCGGCTCTTCATCGCAAATGTCTGACACCATTTGGTCGACATTGCGGATGTGCGTCTCCCTCATGAACCAGGGAGAGCTTAAGCCTCTAGTTGATAGGAGGGACCTCAAAGAATTGAATAGAATATTCAGTATAGATTAAGATTTCAGGGTGGGAGATATTCAACAATGGCGCGTAATTTGGGACGTGTTTATATTTTCGTATGCTACTTGGTTATTGAGATACCGAGTTGATTTCGAAATTATATTTCCTTAAGGAAAAACTTCGTTCAGAAAATCAGCTCGTTTTTCTGAACGAAGAGCGATAATATCCATTTTTAATTTCAAACGCGAATTTTTCAAAAATTCGAATTTTTTTCGAGCTCGCTGGCCGAACCACAGCAAATGAGAGACAACCTGCTGGAGCATCGAATGATAGGGCGTCGAAAGTGCTAGGCGAAAATTGGCTACCAGGCTAACGACGGACTGGGATGTATACGCGACCAATCTATGCGTCTAAAAATATTATAGCGGAGTGACTACTGTTTGATTTCTCTCATTTGCTATTACCAAACCTTGGAAATCTATTCATTTCAGCATTGACCTATCACAAAAAAATGGATACGTAACTGACGAGATTTTGGGTATAATGTAAACATTCGAGTCTGACAGTCGGACGATGATTATAATATATACGCGTCGCTGAAATGAATATAGTTTATTTGTGACAATTATTTAACACATTTTTTTAACGGAAAGGTTTGGAGTAGTAAACGGTTGAAAATAAGATTTGCATTTTTTTACAAATGCAGGGTTTATATTGACTAAAATGTATGAATATCTCATTATAAATTCTGATGGCGTTAAAAAAAGATGTACATCAAATGTATATGTTGTTATCAAATTCAATTAAAACATATGCATTTGATAACATTTATTCGATGACATAATGAAAATAGGATTTGCATACGTTTCTATCTATCGGGACCCTATTTTACAAAAAATCGTGAAAAAAACAGTTTTCATTTTTCAAACATTCGGTATCTCGATTATATGGAAATTAAAACGTCTACTCAACCACATGCTATTGTTTTAACTAATAATGATAAGAATTAAACGAGGAACTACTAATGTCACGTCTTTCGCCTGAAGGAAAAGGGTGTTTTGCTACCAGATACAAAGTTGTGCTTTGAATTTTTCCAACAATATCTCTGTTAATAAACTCTTAGAAATGTTTTAGCCAGAAGCAACATCGTTCCTACATGTCATTTTATTTTTTGTTTTAGAATTTTATGTAATCAAAGGGCTCAGATTGCATTGAAATATGGCGAAGAGGATAACGTTAACAAGAACGAAAGAACTAAGAATTAAACAAGAATAGTCACATGTGTAGTCTATCGATAGAATTACTGTTGTTAACTTTACTTTCCACACAGAAGTGCTATTGCATGAATCATCGAATTTGGGATACGTTTCTTCGGACATGGCATCTTGATACGATGTTATTATTATAGTAAGGGCGCAAAAACTTTGAAGTTTTTAAAAATCGGAAGTAACGACAGTTGTCGTAAAATACAGAAAAAGCAATAATTCTTGGCCATGTATAACTCGTAAGGTGCAATTCAAAATTTGATGATGGCAAGGATAAATAAGCTTTGCATGTTTTCCAAAAAGGTGCAGTCGCAGCGGAGTTATCAAAAAACCAAAAGAATAAAAAAACCTCACACTACGTTTTTTGACGTTTCCGATGCCTTTGAGTCATTTCCAACGATTTTGGGGTGTTGGTCAAGATTTGAAGGTAAGGGACTGGATATTCTTTAATTACTTTTGGCGCTGGTACAAGACGTTCTATCATGATGTTTGGACTAACCTCGCACCACATTTTATGGCATACTTTTTTTTTTCTAAAGGCGACTAATTTGTCCTACTCGCACTGCATTTTATCAGAATAAGGAAAAATAATAACGTGCTAATTAGACTTTTGGAAAATTACATCAAGTTGGTTGACTCCATATTTGGCGTGCAATGGTGAAAGAATTTGATTAGACTTTAGAACCGTTGATCCAGTTGAATTAAGTTTCCGGAAATACTGGCTCTTTCGAAATGTTTGAATAAACCAAATTTTCCAAAATTCCGGAGATTTAAAATTTTACAATTCAATATTTTGTAAATTTGAAATCTGAAAAAGAGCAGTTCTAAAATTAATTCCAAATAATTATTTCTAAACTACTACCATGCGTTGGCAGTACCAACTTACTTGACCCCATTTTCTGTGTTGTATCTATTTTTGTAAAAATATCTAGAAATGATATCAACGTATTTATTCGATTTTTGAAATTTTCGTTGATGTACGATATTCTCAAACGCCAGATGAATAGTCTTCTGGCACTAAGCCGATTATGTAGTGTACAAAACATGTGGGCTTTTTGAAAGGTGCTAAAAAGTCAACTTTCTAAAAACTGAGAACTGAGACATAGAATGTTATATCACTGTATTTTCGCTGCCAGTAGAAGCATGAGAGTACTGGCATCAGCAACGTGGCATACTACATTTTTCCATATTTGCCACAGTAGTGAATTTTGTTTAGATGGAGATAGTCAGATTAAAGGTGTATTTTGGAATCAAAGTTAAAATTTCAATCAGGTTACAGAAGCTGTCGACTTTGGGTTTTTTTCCCAAGCGGGTTTTTTTTCTCCCAAAGAGTTTTAAGCCTATAGTTAGTTTATACTATTCAGTTATCAAAAATTTAGTTTGTTGGAAAATTCAGACACTATATTTCTGTGTTGTTACCATAATATCCTTTTTTGATCGGATCTTGAAACATCCAATAGAATCAAAAAGTTTTGAAGTAATTGTTTGTCAGTATTTAATTAACAACTGCCATACATTTGAGTCAACAAATGGCTGCTCCTTTTAATTGCTAAAAGGTTCGTTCCATTGAAGAGTTTTCTGGAGTCTGAAAATTTCTTCAGAATTGCTTTGATTCATGCGCAAATTGGATATTGAACTTAGCTAGTGTCGCTAGAACTGACGATGAGAATTTTACTTGTCAATTGTAACCGATTAAACGTAAATTAAGGCAATATTTTTCGTCATTACAGCTTATTATATTCGTGTCGCATGTATATTTTTCTTTGTTTTAATTTAATAGTATATTGTGTATTAGAACAACCAATTCTTTATTTGAATGATGGGAGAGTTTCATCAAGTAAGAGCATCTGTAATCTAAAAGAAAAGATAAGTTGTTGAAGTGATTCAGGATCAAGCATTTTAACCAAATCATGGAACTTCGAAGATGGTTCAGAATTAGTTCGGAATATATTTTTTAGAACACCACACTGAAAGTTGTGAATTTTGAATCCGGATTGTTACAATACTAACATTGAAATGCCTCTGTGCAGACTCAATAAAGCTCTGAAATTTGTCCAAACAAACCTAATTATTTTTTTATGATAATGCCCCAGAACTCTTCATTTAAGAACAGCCACTGGTTGAAAAAGAAATAATATTCCTTTTTTTAGTGTCAAAATTAAATTTTTAAATTAGCATAAGTACTGCAAAGGTCAATTTGAAAGTAGTAAAATCCCTTTCCCATAATTCTGACTCCATAATAATGTATTCTTAAGGGTGTTTTGCTATGTATAATAAACACAAATATATCCTTTACGATAGTCAGCGCCGGCTCTACCACAGGAAGAACAGTCAACCGCTTGACGCACGAGGTGAGCAAGAGGGTTTCTATTTGAGATTCCAAAAAAACCACGAAAATAATATTTTTATCTCCCTCCATTCTTAAACTAGCCTCGGGCCGTCGCTGACTATTGTTATAAAATTGGTAATAACATGTGAGGACAAATTATTATAAGTAAATGCCTCCGCATGCTCATATATGGGATGTGACTTCAGTAGCTCATAGAATATTTGGTTCGAAAACCTGGGCGATTTTTATACTGTTCTATTGTCTTCATTTTCAAGTTAAATATAGTTGTTACTTGTTTCATTGTTGTTTCGTTTTACCCAATTACTTTGTCCAAGATTAAAACACAAAAACTTTCAAAAGAATCTACAATCTACATGATTAAATAGTGTCCTTTGTGAGATTAGGCTGGTCTTTACAAAACACTATATACATATCAAACAAGGTTAGTTTATAGTAACTATCAACAATACTTTTATGACGTTTCATAGTTTACACGTCAGACAATTATGAATCACTAATTTCTGTCGTCTGTCAATCAACTAGTCTGTTTGCGTTTCGCGTTTTTGCCAGTGTGTAATTTCATTAACCGATTTTGTGTACATTTGGGAAGGCATATGTTGGGGTAGTAAGTAATGCAGTTGTGTTTTTTAAATAATTTGTTTATCGGCCGCGGATTAATTACCTAGAAGCCGACGACTGACGATAGCTATATATATATAAATATATTGATATATATATATATATATATATATATATATATATATATATATATATATATATATATATATATATATCAATATATTTATATACACCTATTTGGAATTCAACGCATGAATGAATATCTTTCTTTTGAGTATTAATGCTATTTCTTGAAATTATCATTATAGCGGAAAACAATCGTTACAACGTGGAAACTACCGAGTCAATCTACTCGACAACGATGTTTTTAAAACAAACTTCATTGGAGGTTGTTTACTTGCTGATTGGTAGTTTGAAATCTCGATTTGAGTCACACGTCTCCTGTTTTCTTCACCGTCGTTCAGGCAATCGAGTGCACAAAACTTCGGTTTAAGAATTCAAGAAATACTCTAATTTTTTCATTATCCATATTCAGATGAATGCCAGTGCACCATTTTGGCCGCCACTGCTCCTTTCCAAAAATAACCCCGAGCAAAACGCGGCACAATTCTCGAAATGCTAAAAATACCTTCATTCGAAACGCTACTAACAACAAAATGGAACAAAGAGTCCCTCCCATCCAGTGCCCGTTGTGCTTGAACCCCCATTTCGAGGGTGTGGACGCCCTAAGAGCCACACTAGTGGCTGTGGCTACCTCCCTGCTCAAGTGCCCTATGTGCGTAGAAACAGTCGTCGGGTTGGATAAGCTGACCATACACTTGTTCGGACACGTGACCAATGAGGAATTGGTTACCAAGAAAGATGCAGTTATCAGTGGTGAGTTTATTGCATATAATAGTAATATGAGACAGTGTAAAATCATCACTATTTGCCATCATGTATTTGTCGGTTCATGTGTGGTCTGATTACCTGGATACCAGACAACGTTAGTACGAGGCCTCAAAAAAAACACCAGGTTGATGATTGCGTACCCTTCACGGACTAGTTACACGGTACTAGTTGATACTTAAATATTTAGAAAAACAAAAAAGCATGCGTGACTTGAACTATTTCGTCAGCAGTTATTCAATATGAGCCCTTCTATGACGTCTATGCCCCTTTTGGATCTGTGCCCCTGGCAGAGTCGCTCGTGCAGCTAGCCTTGGCACCTTCCATTTCACTTCCTACTCATAAATGAGTGAACGAAGTATCGTGATGGCGAAAATGTTAGAATTAGTGATAAGTTTTTAAACGTACTTTTTATATCTATGCATCATGAAAAGCAATGTCAATCATTTCCGTCGGTATGTTTGCATGTCTGTGGCTGTCTTAGACACCACGCCTAATCTTTATTTATGCTGCTCAGGTTTTATTGAAATTTGGGACTGACTGTTCTCCAAATAATCTTAAATATTAATAACCTGTCGCAAGAAGCTATACAAAACAGCAATAAACAACAACAAACGTGTCCAAAACCTTAAATGCCAAAAAGGGGAATCCTGCTAGACTTCAAAGGACCTGGTACGTAAGAGTTTCGGACCCCTTCAGACGCACGCACCCTCCTTAGATCCTGGGCCTGGTGGGTTTTTCCCCCCGCAATTGTCGGACCTGCTCATATATAAAATTTTGTGTTATTGTCATAAGCACCTAGCTTGGTTACAGGAACTGTTACCATGGATTCTTTTTTACGATACTATATGCAGTCATAACAAAAACATCTGTTACACGCCTCTAACACTGCATAAAAACAATCTACACAAACTGATTATCTCGTTGAAGGACAGTGGCGGAGTCACGATGGAAAAAAATTCAAATGTTGCAACAATTTAGATTTTTCTGATTGATCAGGAGTTGAAATCGCATCTTACGCATTCCGTGGTGACGTCGTAGCCGCTGAGCCACCGCACCACGATAGCCATGCATTCTAACGTGTCTTATACGTTCTCATTAGGTCCGACCGCACTTCGACGCGCCGAGCTAGACACTCCACGGTCAACCCAGGATTGCCATTCCACGCGCCGTTGGATCCCGGCTTTAGATGGCATAACTACCGCGGCGTCAACACGAAATGCTGGAGACACCTGTTTAGGTCCTGCCATTAAAAATGTTCTGATATTACGTATTCCATTTTAATCTTCCTAAGTATATTAGAGAATTCACTAGTTATACAAATATTTTTCAAGACACTGTGAATGCGCATATTAACAATACTTGTAGAAACGTTAACTCATAAAAGTTGAAAATTAAAGATTCAACAGTTCTTTTATAAAAAATCTGGGACTTCAAGGATGAAGTCATGAATACAGAATTTATTTCAAAGAAAGTATTTGAAAAACTACAATCAAGAATAAAGTGTAAGAAGAAAACTGCATACTGAAATAAAAGAGCTTAAAAACAATATAAGTTTTAAAAAAATGCCGATCAGAAAATCAATAATGACGAGGATCGTAGATGTGGTAGAAGTATAGTCCGTGTATAGTCTATATTTTTGAACATAGTAATAGGTAGCTGAGGCACATCCATATAATACCAGAAACAAGGATATTTTAATGATAAACATCATCATTGAGAAAAGATAATCTCTCGGTATTAAAGTAGACTGGAAAAAGGTACTTACTGATTATTCGTTTCATGATCTCAATGAATTTGAGAATCACTGCAAGACAGTCCTCACGTGATGAATCAATATCCATATGCAAAATAGGTTAGCTGAAAATTATAAGAATCAGTAGCGTTCACTTTTATACATATCTCGTTCATCAGCGGATTCTCAAAAAATATAAAAAAGCTGGTTAGGTTAGGTTAGTTTGAGTATCCAAGAGAGAACCTCATAAAATAATTATTTTACCATACTGTAGAATATTTCGACACTGAAAACGTTATCTCCATAGTTATACCAAGATTTAAAAAATGCATAGAAGTTAGATGACTTTTCTCAAATATCGAGACTTCTGAAGCAAGCCGCTCTGACCAATAGTTTTACCTGCTACGGGCAGACTATCAAAAGCGGCCACCAGTAAGAGGAGGCCTTTCAACTTTGGTCACTGGCCTTGTGTAGTCGGGGAAGGACTACAAAAAAATCAGTTCAATGAGCCAGCGCACCGACTTTTATTCAACCTATGAGCAAACTTCGAAATACTAAGTGATCTTACTCGACTTTTAATTTTGTAGCTATATCATTTCCCATGGGCAGCCAACAAAACATCGCCGAAGAAATCGACAAGAGCATTGATCGAATAAAAAACAAAGAGCTCTGTTCCATTCCCATTTGTAATACTGAAGATGTCCCCAAACAGAACGTTGAAGAATTGGAAGTAATCAGATGTGACATTTGCAACTTTTGCTTCACGGACCAAAATATACTGGATATGCATCAGAAGTTATTGCATCAGACCAGTCCGGATAAAAAGGGTATCTATAGCTACCACTGCCATCTGTGCAGCAAGAAATTCAAGATGAGGGGTAGTTTGATGGTCCATCTTAGGTAGGACCGTCCATATTTATTTTATCCAAAATTATCCAGATTTACTAACCCTAACTGGTTAATTCAAATAAAATTATGTAATTTAAACACAAAGTAATTAGTTAATATAACTTCTGGAACAGTAATTTTATCCGTTATGCTTATCATCTCGCTTCAATTTAAGATTTATTCAACTTTTAAGGGTGGCACACTATGGTTTTTGGTCTAATAATTCTGATAGTACTGAGACCATTACCGAGACTGTAGACTCGATCAGAAAGCCTCAAGACACACACGACACTGCAGAGGAAACAAAAAGTACACAAAGTACAGTGAGGGTGTTAGATAACAAACAGTGGGAATGTGATGTTTGTGCCAAATTGTTCACAACCAAGTACTTTTTGAAAAAGCATAAAAGATTGCATACAGGTAATGAATACATTTCTTTTGTAATAAAGTGTTTCCATATGTTACCTTTATGACAAGAAATTTAAAAAAATCACTTACTTTTACTGAACTTCTTCATTTTCGCAATCCTATTGTTCAGAAATCTGTGCCATAACACCCCTATATCTTGATAAAAATCACTCGAGAAACTACCGCGCTTCTCATTCCAATACAGCGAATCGCAGTAATTTAGGACCAATCAGTACTACGATTTTCTGTCGCAGGATATCAAGGAGGATATAAAATACTGTACTAAGAGATGTTTTGCCAGGATATGGAGCGGGAGGAACGCTCAATAGAATCACATCCCATCAAGCTTCTTAGCATTCTAACATCGGCATTAGCATGTCCCGACATCCTCACGAACTGATAGTTCTCTTTCGCTCCAGAAAATAGCGACTGCTGTTCTTCAATAATCGGATCAGACCATCACTGAAATACTGCTCTCTTGTATAGGGCTGCCGAAGCACTCCCTGAAGCTTATGGACACAATCCAGAAAACAGCAGTACGACCAGTGCATACACGTGTTGTTGTAAAGGACCTCCATCTTCTTGTATATCGGGGAAAAGTGGATGATCTGTCCCTATTCTCTGGATTGTCCCATGGTAAATGTTCGAAGGAGCTGTTTAACATAACCAAGAGTACTAGAGGGGCACAACGGGCGCATCCACGCAGGGTAGAACTACCAACACCCAACACCTTGAGCGGGTCTTAAAAAATTCATCCTTTTCGTGAACAGCGTTGCGAACGGAATTCCGGGGAGTTTGTTCAACGATGTTCACAAATTGGATCCTTTCGCGTTTGATAACTTTGCTAGTTTATCTTTACAAAAAGTTCTATATACCTTACTGGTGTGGAAGCAGAAATTATTCTTTGGAAATCAATTTAATTTTTCCAATCATATTTTTAGGTGAAATGCCATACACATGTAATCTCTGCAACAAGTCGTTCACGTTTCAACAATCATACCATAAACACATGCTGTACCATTCATCAGAAAAACCATACTGTTGTAACGAGTGCGGCAGATCGTTTAAAGAGCTATCAACACTGCAGAACCATGCTAGAATACACTCTGGCGAGAGGCCTTTTAGTTGTGAAACTTGCGGTAAGTTGTTCTATTGCTATTCCAGCAAAAAGTTTCTGACCGTCAGACACCGTAGAATACAGTCTCCCAAACAAATCAATGGGTTACGATGTTGACAGTCTAGTTAACAATGTTCCATTTCGTCTAACAATGTCTAAAATTATAGAGAATCTCATAAAAAAACAATAATCACCTGTTAGAGCGTACAAGGTTGAAACCGGAAGTTATGGTGGAATTACTTATCACTACTAAGTCATATACCCGATTACATGAAAACTTCTATAAGTAACACTGTCGTATGACTATCGAATTATCACTCGTCCGAATTTTGAGTGATATATTTTTAGATCATTTCGAACGAAACTACTGTGATGATATGTTTGCTACATATCCACTGAATACGTTTTTTTACGCAAGATGAACATTAAATTAATTGCCAACGATACAATTAATAGCAGAAGTAGAAATAAACGGAATTCATCCGTTCCTATAAATATCTATAAGGAGAATCAATGGTTTTTTGTAACATCCGTATATAGAGAACTAGCAGATACCAATAGATAAGTGCATTTTCAATCTAATCATGCAATAAATAAAAATGTCACAGTATTTTTGACAGGACAAAACAGGTCTCGAACCAATCATTTTTTTAGTTTTATATTAGCTTCACTTGTCTATCTTTTTATGTAAATGTATCTTGATTTTCACCGACTAAGACGTCTTAAAATTTTGAAAATTTCTTCAAGTATTATGGACCGATTATGATGCAATAATTTGGAAAAAATCAGTTGGAAAAAAATATTTGTGAATAAGAAATAAATTATAATTTAAAAAACTAAAAAAACGCGTTGTAGTTGCCGACCGCCACTAAAAAGTAAACAATATTATTTTATTATTAAAATTTTGTTGTTGATTTTATTGTGAAAGAGCGTGGGATGCTTGCCATCAACTGGTATCAATATTTCAATGGTAGCTATTTGTAAAAGTAGACTTAGCATAAAAATATTGAAAATTATTTTTTAATTTTTACTGCTGTTTCAAAGACTTAAATTAAAAAGACAACCGCCAACATCTACCTTAAGCCTCTTCTGCACGACGACAGATGCATCAGTGGACGTCATCTGCGGATGCGTCCGCTGACGTGTAGAAGGGGTATTTTGCTCGTCTGTGGTAGACATTCAACGTCTGCCAATGCGTCTGCCATCAATCCGTTTCTTGTCGGTTTTTGTGACACGCAACAAAGGGTTTTTTTTGGCCGCGAGCGCACGACGCGACGTTTGTCTACATGTCTGCTGACGCATCAGTGTTGGCGCTGTTGCGATTGAGAGTTCACGTGTACTATTTAATAATTGTCTTGTTCTTGTTGGATAAAATGGCTAATATGACCAATGAGGAAACATTTAAATTCTTTGAGTTGTATCAAGCAGAAAACTGCCTGTGGAATCCGCAGCGGCAGCTACAATCTCAACATCCATTTTTTTGATGTTGCATCTGTCGAGAGTTGACTCAGACTGATTTACCTACAGACGTGTGGACGGATCGTGATAATATATCTGCCGATGCGTCTGCTGACTTCCGCTGATGCATCTGTCGACGTGTAGAGGAGGCATTACACTTTGTATACTATGTCTAGGATTATCCGCAAGAGAGAGCTATCTAATATGCAAGGTACCAAACATTGAAGTGGATTGTCAGAACAAATGTTTTGTACCTGGTATCAATATTATTGTACAGAAAAAACGCCTAATTTTTTAGGTAAATGCTTCAGACAACGAGTATCTTACCTGGTCCATCGCAGAATCCATACTGGTGCAATGCCTTACAAATGTACAGCCTGCGAACAACGTTTCAGGTACAAAGTTAGCCAAAGATCGCACAAATGTTCAGTCACCCCTCCAGGTAGCGTTGTAAGAGTTTCAGAAGAGACTAAAGAAGACCACATACAAAGGCGGGCAATAGTGTTGAACAACAATGAACAAATAGAGATTAGTTTCAGCGAGGTTGATTTACAGTTAGCTATGGAAGCTACTAAGCTTGATCTTCCCGAACAATCTGCAAATGGCAAGGAGAAAGGTGATATACGATGTTCTACTCAAAGTAAGTCACGTGGTAGTGTAATATTTAATCATGTGACCCACTCTGATTGACTCAGCCGGCACTGCTGTCGTCAGCCCTTGTTTGATTGGCGGTGATGATGACGTACGGGTACCGCTGTAAACATCAATCGACTACATTTGGATGGAATAGATTTAGGCGAGAACTAGACGCATCATTATTGACCGACTATAGGGCTCTATAGCGCTGGCTGAACCAATGAGGACAAGCTACGTTCACCGGGGACTAAATAAATATTCACGGAGGAGCAGCCATTTCACTTAAAGATAATTTATTGAAGAAAAGAATTGAAAAGTTTTGAAACACAAATTATATAGACAATAGAATTTCAGAGTACTATTTTTGACTGTAATATTTCTGACTGGCCTATTGACAAGATGTTTTATTTCAGGCAAGAATCCGGAATCTGTAAAAGCATATGAAGATTTGTCACCTGTACTCTTAGAATCGGTTGGTTTGTGCGTAAATGGTTTCGCTGGAAACATTGATTGACATATTGCAGAATACAACAGTCAATGCTTGAGCTAACTATAAAAGGGGTAAAATCCAAATGTTAGGCATGATTTCATGCTGAGATGGATTTTTACTTCGATTATATTTGGTGGAGAACAGCAAAGTACATAGCAAATGGCAGCTGTATGTCGATAGGCACCCTATACCCTGTTGTGGTTCCGATGACGACTACTGTTATGCTATATATATAGGTATTCTCTGCGTAACTACTAAACATTTTCAATTTTATGCGTTATTCAATAATAATACGATAAAATGTTTTGTCTAATTGGATTGGCTTTTCGAATAGCTGCTATCTTGAAATGCTCTCACGATTGTTTTAATTTGCAACTCATTTTCGCGATAGCCTGCCATGAAATTTTTTCTTGCGAGTTGTTGAGAACGAACATGAAAAATGTTAGAACCAAACAGCACCTAGAATAATATAAAACCACGTTGGTATGTATAGTAAAATCATCAACTACTTAGTCCACAAGGATCGAGAATAGATATTTTTCATTTTATCCATTCGCTTGAAGTTTCCACTCCATTACCTCAAATCTATTGGTTTTTGTAATTTCTGGCTATAGACTTTTGATCAGAAATGGATGGCATATAACATTCTGAAATCCCAGCCAGTTAAATGGGTATTGATTAACATCAGTGTAATGCGCGGTTTTTTTATAGAAAATAATTTTTAAAATTGAATGTTTTGGTTCATCTATTCCAGGCCTGGAAATTGTCACTTTTTCGAAAAACAAGCTATTAATTATACTATAAGACGAATTTCCGCTTATGTTACGCGCAGAATCCCTTTGTTATTTCCGAGAAAATTATCAATAAACATAATAGTTGAACTAAACCTTATATTACTTATATATATATATATATATATATATATATATATATATATATATATATATATATATATATATATATATATATATATATATATATATATATATATATATGCTTCTTTAACACATCCATCTGAGCATATAAACGACAGCGGTGTAGACAATCTGCATCATAATGATGATCAAAAACAAAACGATACGAGACCATTGAACGTTCTACTAGAATGAAAAAACTCTTAATATTGGAGGTTCATGACCACATAATGGATAAAACTATTGTTTTCCTTTTATCAATGAAGAATGATGATATAAAATAGCAATTTACTGTATATTGGATTAAAAAAGGAATACCGATACAAGAAAATATATACATATATGCTAAATTCAGGTGACAATCACTGGTTTTCATTTATCTTCTCTCTCTGAACCCTTGAGATCTGTAAAAAAACGTATTCAATAGTAAAATTGAAACAATCAGAATTTCAAGTACACAACGTAGAGCGTTATTTATCAGTGAAAGAAACACCAATATCTTTGTTGTTATGGGAAATATAATGAACTTCTGAATATTGACTGAAATCAATTTTGAAAAAGTTCCCAATTTTATCATATTATTCTAACAAAATGTCACATAAGATCTTCAATTATCACACATAACGATGGCTCGTACATGAAAAATCTATGAACAATTATTTACAACAACCTACCGCCCTTTCTGTCGTCGGCATGTCCCTCTTCGTTCATTTTTGGGCCCTCCGGAGGGTACTGCTGCCCTTCTGGCCCACCTTCAGGCGGTCCTTGAACTTGTTGCTGTTGCTGCTGTTGGTGCTGTGGTGGCTGGGACTGCTGCGATGCGCTCATTGGTGCATAACCCGCTACTGGTCTACCCGGACCTGATCATGAACAAAGCTGATTAAACCCCAATTCAAAATTCACGCACCACGTAAAATTTCGTCAACTTCAATATCACTTTTCTGTTCAACTTTCACTCCAAAAGGCGACAGAGAAAAGTGAATCGACTGTAGTAAATCGTGTCTGACGGCATGTTCAATAATTTAGAAATGCATCGTTACAATAATTGTATTTGCACTGTTTTTTCCAAAGTATACTGAAGACGTAGTCTGACAGCCAGTATGAGACATATTCTTATAGAATATTCTATAACCTCAAAAGAATCTCTGCAATTGTAGCATTAGATAATTATTATACCAAGCGCGGTACATTCACATACCTGGAGGATGCCCTTGTGGTGGTGGCTGTTGCGGGGGATACTGTTGCTGAGGCGGATAAGGTTGCGGATGATGATAGTAAGGGTGCGGCCCTTGCTGCGGTGGTGGAGGACCGTAACCGCTCTGAGGAGGAGGCGGATACGGTTGATGATGCCCGGGTAGACCCCCTATAAAATAAATCAATTTTTCTTACACTGACAACTATTGTAAATATTAATCAATTCAAACATCAGTCTGAAGTAACTCTTCCAAGTACTTCATATGTCTACTGTTCAGCAATGATTTTAAGGAGTTATTTTAGGTGGTATGGCTGTTTTTTGCAAATCAGCTAAATCTATACAGTATTAAGATTTCCTAAAGTAACTCCTGCTAGGTGGAACTATGATGGGAGACATGTGTCTCTAAAAATCGTCAAATCACTGATTAAACTATTCGAGAATATAAAAGAAAAAAGTGGTCAATCTATACAACAAACGTGTATTGGGACATATTCTAAGAAAATGTTTTTGTGAACATATGTCTAGTTTTGCTTTCAAGATATAGGGCGTCTAATTATTTACCTTTTTAGAGGATACTTAAAAATGACAAACCAAAACATACCTTGTTGGGGTGGAGGGTATCCACCTGAAGGCGGTTGTTGTGGCCCAGGAGGCGGTGGATAGCCAGGGTATCCAGGGTGTCCACCTGACGGTGGACCTCTAGTTTGCGGGGGTGGTGGCCCGTACTGCTGTGCGTACTGAGGCGGAACTTGGCTTCCGGGCATCATTGGCGGCTGGTGTTGAGTTGAAGCACCGTGTCCAGCTGGCATATGCCTTAAAGTGGTTTTTAATATATTTTATTCACCCTGACCATAATCAGTGTTCGGTATAAGTTAACTACCAGATTATACGAGAAATAGTGGACGCTCTTATATTAGAACATATTTGTTAGAGATGGTGACTACTCGCGGAACAAATAATATAATGAAACTGATATTACAATGCAGTACTATTATGGTACAGCAATGAGCTCAACAAGCTTTTTATTATTTATTTTACGTATTGACGACTAAGAACTGAATAATAAAATAAGCAACAGCAACAGTTGTATTGTGAATGAAGGGAGAGAGGTGCCTATGGTGAAATTCTACTGTAACATCGCCAACTCACCCAGGTGGTCCGTGTGGAGTCGGTGGTCCTACGTTTGGCGGATGGTGTTGTTGAGCGGCCGGATGAGGATGCATGGACTGCGGCGAGACGTTGTGCGCCATTTCCTGCTGAGGGTGTTGTGGTGGCGGTTGGTGAGGAGGCGATTGAGAGTTGTCAGCATGCGGAGGCTGAAAAGTGCTCGCCGGTGGACGTGAGTGCGGCTGCTGCTCAGAAAGAGTCGGCTTGCATCCGTCCGGATGAACAGGTTGCGGTTGGGAAGGTTGCACAGTTGCTTCCTGTTTCTCTGGAACAGATGGTTGGTCTGTCTCCATAGCCTAGAGTAATAAAAAGTTGGAATATCAATTCTGTGACATTATTATTCTTGCGAAGCAAATAAATGGTCTATTATCCTAACCTCGGACAAATTTATGGAGAACAAATGCGATTTAATGTTGCTTGTAATTGAGTACCTTTTTGCAGAGTTGTAGTTAAACAATTCCTGAAACAGTGAGATATTATAGGCATTTCTAGTACGTGTCACATTGTTTTCATTAAGCTTGCTTAACTTCTAAATTCTATATGGAAGTAGGATGAAGATTAAATTTAAGTTGCTTCGGGACATCGGGAGACTGAATAATTCATTTAGTTTTGGCCATTCGGACTACGATTTTCTTCAGAGATACTGGTATAATCAATATTAGGTCATGTTACTCTTACAGCATAACTAATACAAGTTGATATGATATGCTCTATGGTAATATGCATTATTTTGGAAGTGGCATTCAATGGTATTTACCTCTGATCTGAGACCATTTTCTTGAGTTACTGTAATTGGAATCTGACCATCAACCGGACAGTTTTCTTCAGCTTTCACCTTTGGATCTTCAGATAATTTCATTCTTTCCTTCTTCAGTATATCATACTGCCTTTCCACCATTTTTTGCAAAGTTTCTTCATCGACTGCGGGCTTGCAATGCTAGCAAAATATTGGGTTTAATAAAAACAAAATTACAATTTTGGCATTAGTGAATTCCTATTATATTTAGACTAGCCGCTAATTAAAACCATGTGAAGGTCTTAATAGCTTCCAAAATAAAACTGTTCCTGGGGAAACAGCCAATGTCATTATGATTTCAAAATGTAATTTTTTGTACTTTGAAAACGGTTACCGAAGTAGTTCAAAAAAGAGAATGCTTTGGTTATTGATCGATAATGGAATTTGTAGGTAAATGCGATCAGACCAGATGCGACACCAGATACCATGTTTTTTCAAATATTTATAACAAAATCAAATGTATTCAAGTTATCCTTAATAAGTAATCATACACAATGGCCCACTGTATAAGTTATTAGCTAATCGGTCACGTCAGGTTAGTGTAACAGACATTCCCTAATTCCAGCACACCATGTGCATATATGTTGAGGGAAGTTTTGTGTGAATAGTATTATTGCTGCATTTACTCATCAATGTGCATGTCCCTCAATTTCATGAAAAGTTATCGGCACACATAACCTCACATTTACTCAAGAATGCAAATAATTTCACTGTGACGTAATTGCTGATAAAGCACATATGAAGCAGAAATCCAGTTGTTCTAACCTTTTTCAATTCCTCTTGGAACTGTTCACTACTTTCGATGAACTTTCTCTTTTTAGCCTCAAATTTCTCCTCAATCTGTTGTAGTTCAGCTTCAAGTTTCTTTTGATGCATAGTCAAGGATTGTACTTGCCTTTTCAAGACCTAATCAAGAACGAAATTGATATTGATGCATTTTGCTACACCATATGAAAGTATCCATTTCTCACTTGTGGCATGCAGTAATAATAATTTAGGCTTCATTTATAAACAGTATATGTTGATAGTTTGTTTATATCTGTTAGCAACCATAAAGGAAATACATTACTATTAATGCACATTGGCTGCTATGAAGAAGTTAGAATGAACTTTAATGTTTTATCCTTATTTGTCCTTAGTAAAGCTATTTTATTAATCATATGTGATTTCGATTAACTGCTAGGACAAGTTAAAATGAATAAACAAGACAACACAAGTGTCAGACGTTACATTTAACTTTGATGTACCACAACTTTAAAGTTAGATGCAATATAGTATAAAAAGCTAAGAGCAAATTGGTACATTACTGTGCTAGATTATAGGATTTTAGTCTCGTGTAGCAGCAGTAAAATGAGAAGAAAATGTTCTAACTACAGTTTAGTCTAGTAAGATGATAGAATCTGTGGAAGACTAACCTCCATTCGGTTTTTCGTCACGACAGATCTGACGTCCGGTACAACGTTTTCAGAAAAAATCTCGTTAATAAGACGGTGATTTCTCAAGTATCTGGCATAAGCAACATGCTTCACGGAATAGCCATCGTCTTGATCTGAAAATTCAAGCAAATATATTGATGTCGGTCAATTGGTATGGAAGTTATCAATTCAATGTGCTTCATAAGTACTCACCATCTTCATCCTCTGCTGGTTGTATCTCAATCCGTCTATCAGCAGACTGTTTTGAAGAACTGCTTGACCTTTCATGGGTTTCTCCATCGGCACCTTGTGTTACTAATAAAACAATATTCATGATACAGGCAAAATTATTTTGATTGCTATAAAGTACTCAAGCATTTTTATAGTTCTGTGATAATGATTTAATCATTGTCGAAATTAATTTTAGAACAGTACATCTACTGTTCAAATGGCAAATATGCTACAAGCAAATTCATATATTACGAGTTATGTGATACTGGATCCATTGGCGGTGCAGCTACAAACACTACAAAGTTTTACCACTCGCCAAAGCACTTTTATGAAACCCGACACGTGTTTCGCTAATTATGTTAGCATCTCCAGAGGAAGATTAAAACTCAGTTGTAACACCTGTCGGGTTAATCAAATGGTTTGGCAAGTGGTAAAACTGTGTAGTGTTCATAGCATAGGTATATTACGAGTATTGTGCGTAAATTCGACTATTCCTTTCCCGAACTTAGTAGAATCGAGATTGAATATGTTTATTTTCAATAATACGGTGCGACCTGCACACAACCACAGATGCATGCATTGTTATATTGTTGATTAACCTTCAGCGCTAGCAATTTTAATAAGCATTTACTCTTCTGCATCTGAATTGACCGTCTATTATTTGTGTTTGTCTATCGGTTAACACATATAAATCATATGGAACATTGCCAATAACTCTTAGATATTCTCTTGAAATGTATGATTGTCGTTTATAGACAATGGTACAAGTAGTGATGTAAACAACATAATTACCAGATTTCGATTTATTTTTTGCTGCTATAAATGCTATGTACGCTGGCGAATTATGATAGCTCTTCAGCGTCTTCTCATACTCGACCTAAAAAATTACAAAATGAAGAATTGAAAGCAAGACTATCAGACAAAGTCAAACCTTTTCCAATTCATATTCGTCCATGAATTCTTGCTTCTGCTCTTCAGGCAAGTCTCTCCACATTTGCCCAATTATCTTCCCGATTTCCCACAGCTTCTTGTCTGCATGCTGGGCCTTCACTTGATCCCATACCTTTCTGCTGTACCGCATGTATGGCATCAGCGGTTTCTCGGGGGCCTTTGGAGGCTTTGGTGTTTTCGCCTCACTTTTCTACATATGCAAAAGAAGAAGATGGAGTATTCCTGGTTTTGTATAATTTTGTAACAAACATTTCTTCATTCAATTAGTATGGCTGATGAAGTAGCTTGATCCAAATCTATGTTGAAAGAGTACATGAAAAAACATGATAACAGAATAGATTCAAATCATTTACGAAACTACTCCATTTCTGTTCCTGGGGGTAGTGTGCAATATATGGAGGTACAATAAACATTCTTAGAATAGCATTACAAAATATCTGAACAAGCATGGAAATAAGGGAACATAATGATGTGTATGTGAATAAATGTGTAAACTTACCGCTGCACCTTTTCCAATCTTCTGTGGTACAAAACCTGGGTGTCCATTGGATGTTGTTATGAATGGATTTGTCTCTTTCTGGAAAGAAAAAAATCTTTTAATAATAGTTAAAAATATAGATTTTCTTGAAACTTACACTTGAACTTGATCCGGATCCACCAGATGCTCTTAGACGTTCTATAAGTGAATGAAATATTATTAAAAATCATATCATGCATGAAGGAATACAAGTATGAATACGCACAGAATCAATATACAAGGTGAAACAGCAAAGTTGAATAAGTATGGACAGCAATCATTTGTTTTTTGATGACACACACAAAATGACCTAGAGTTGACTGCTGCCGTACTTTGCACGGCATAATATCAGATTATGTATATGTCATGACACATCAAGAAAACATAATACCTCGAATCCAAAAATGTTCGCTATATTAATACTTTTCCCGCTTATTAGTCTGAGAAGAAATTATATGGTTCACTCTGATTGTCACTGTGTAATGATAAATTGGAAAATGACACCTAGCTTGCAAGATTGATATAACACCAACATAGATGCATGCAGTCTAAAACACTTACCATTGAAAGGTTTTTAAACAATATCAAAAATATGATTGAGGCAACTAAATACCAGTACACAAATATTTTGACTAGGAAACTTGAAGCTGGGTAATCACTGGCGAACTGTAACTGTAACTGCAACCGTTACTGTATCAGGACCATCGTGAATGACATACGCTTGTGCTTCTCGCGAACTTCTCGATCCGCATTGTTCACTGAGAGCTCGCGACGTCAAGATAGTGATCATCTTTTTTCACAAAAATCTCCCGTGGTGACCATTATTAAACCAATTTCACCCCACGCCTCTTCATTCAAATGTTTTTTATAATAATTCTTATTTTTTCGATGCCATATTACAGGCATTCGTTTATAATTGTAAATTGAAACCAAAACCATTTCTTCATCTCATGTGCAGGACAGCGCACACACGGTCGAATCTCAAAATTCGACGCCCACGCTACGAATGAGAATCTTTTTGTGTTCGTCCTAAAAACCGACACCTGTTGGTTCGCTGCGAGCCTCTCGAACCCGTTTACATTAGTGAATTTGGTTGCTGTAACAGTTGCAGTTTGCCAGTGAGTACCCGCCTTACCATCTACATAGAATAAATAGACAATAAACTTGAATTAATTTTCAGACATCATTTTATTTCACCAATTATAGTGGAGTTTCTTGAAGTTTTAAAGCAATAATACTTTTATTGTAAAATAGTTAAAAATATAGCTGATATTATAAGCATATTAGAGAAGCTATTGTCATACAAGATTAATTACTCAAAGTTAGTGGTCAGTAGCAGAAAATGAGCATGATCATAGTACAGTCTAGCAGTATTTTTATTAGAATCCATATATTTGGACCCCAAAATGAATATGTATTACAAATGTTTTTATGATACAATAGTAAATCAACCAATCATTTGATTCATACACGAAATTTTAAAATAATACAATTAAAGAAACATAAGAGCTAAAAGTCTGCATTTAAAAGTAAAGGTTGCCTAGTTTTATCTTAATGAAATTTGAAAAACCTAACTCTGTTTTGAAACTCTATGAACTAAGGGTGTAACCCTGGGAACCCAAAATCCTGAGGGTCTATGAATTTGGGAAAAAATAGCTGTAACAAAGTAATTTCTGACAGTCAAAAATCATAACCATATTTCAAATTATGGGAGAGCTTGTAACAGGGCATTACTGTTACACCTTTATGAATGAAGTTTCTTAATATAAGTCCTTATGAGTCCCCATTTCTTCTCTCACAAGTATGAAGTTTGTGTTTAGTGGAAAAACTGTTTTTCAGTATTTCCTTCTCCTAGTTCTAGCAATTTATCAATATTTTTCTTTTAATATTTTTAATTATCTGCTGAACCTGGTCAAAAGTTCATTCAATTCAGGAAAGTTAGGCAATAGCTTATTTGGAATGTATATCATCACACAATGCTTCTGATATCAAATATTAACACACTCCCGTCTCTGCGAGACAATATGCAGAAATTAATGACATGTATTCAAAAATAAGAAAACAATGATGATATTTTACTTTTTGTTAGCTGTCTCAGGATCCCAGGGTTACCACATAAATTCTCAGAAATCATCTGATTACAAAAACCCTTTGGGAAGGACACCTCTGCTATCAACCTGATTACTATTACTTATTTCCTTTTATTTGTGGTGTATTCATATACTGTTAAATTTCCATTTTTTTGAACTTAATAACTAGCAGATTAAAAATTAGTGGTAAAAAAAAGATAAATATACAGAAGTTACCTTTCAGTATGTTGAAAGTCATTGGAGCGCCTGCTGACAGCAAATCTGAACAAATAACACAAACAAAGCAGATCAGCACTAATCTACCAGGGTACTACCTACAACTTTCAAGGAAATCAAGCATATATCTTCATAACTTCCAGATACTGTTGTATCAAATTGTCTGTCAATCTGTCTTTGGGGTAGCTATGTTTCAACTGTGTAATCTTAGTTACCCATTTTTCAATATTCTTTGGGCAAAGTTAAAGATACTATTGTGGGAGTGGGGTGATACTATTTTAGGTTGTTGTTAAAAATATTTTTTTAGGGTAAACAATACTTTTGGAACATATCTCGCATTTTGGATTTATCAGCAATTTGAATGCATCAATATATATTTGCTATTTTATAATAGTCTTAATGAGATTTTAAAACAAAACAATATTATCCTTAAGACAGTAATTGATTGGATGCTGTCATTTTAATGTCAATGAATCATAGGAGATGTGTCACAAATATCAGAACCAGTATTTTATATATCTATAGTTGATAATTTCTCAAAATTCACTTTAGTACCTGAATGTTCAAAAGCAGCACTAACCCATGCAGCCAAAAAGAAAAGCACTACTGTTTAGATTCCTTAAAAATTGCAGTAGAAATAAAAGGCCAGGCTATCTTCTAAATACAGTTGTTTATATCAAATTAAAAATATCTACATGCTTTTAATAATCTAAAGGACCAAAAAAAATTATTGTATAAATATTTTTAAGAACCCAAACATTATCAAACCTTATATGTATACAGATACTGTTGTATGAATTGTTGTTCAGTAGTGTTAAGAATGTTCTTAACTGTTTGATGAGTTCCAAGCCAATATTATGCAGATCATCTGAAAAGTGTTTCAACAGTCAAGTTCACATTACTGATACAAACACTATTGCCATGGTTTAATGAATGGTGCAGATCTTGATCTATATGAATGTTTGAATAAACAATCTGTTGCACAAATTGTTTGATAAATGTATGGACCCTTTTACTGATAAAACTATAATAGAGCATTTGGCAATTAGAAATTACACATGCAGTTTGAAGCTTGAGTCAAATCGATTGACTGGCTGTTGTAATGTATTAAATGCTGTAACTACTATATTTGTAAACAGTGTAAATAAACTTAAAAATTCAGGTCTCTTACGAGTAGACGATTGTAGATTGGGCATCTGCTGGATAGCAACTTGCTTATAGTTGGCAGGAAGAGCCATGATTGATAGGTTCCACAGCCTTTGAAATTGCTAGTAAGTAAAGGTCGCTGAACTTGCTTGAAAAACTACGGCTATTTTACTGTTATTACCTAATAACTAGAATAATCTACCAAAATACAGTATCTTATCGTCAAAATATTTCACATCTTTAAAATAGCTGGAGAAACTGTAATTCCTCTGGAATTGTTGAGCTTGATCAGCTAAAAGTTTGGTTCACATTCATAAAACAGATAAATACCATAGATGGCAATTGGCATAGATATTACAGGGAACGCACAGTGTTACCAACTAGGTTATGAAACATTGTTCTTGTGACGCAAAGTATAGCCGTTAGATACTTGGATGAGTGCGAAACAACCCTTACGAAACATATCTTACTAGATAGTGATAACAAATCGCTAGAAAAACGTATATTAACATACAGCATATATGTTTTATCGTCGTTGGTACCACCATAATAATTGTTACAATACTAATACCACAAAACATATAATCCATGCAGATTGCAACAAATTTTGTGGTGTGTGGTAGTCAGTGGCGTAGTTACTGGATGTGCGAGGAGAACAAGGATCCGCGGCATCAAGAGAAAATATGTGTAAAATAGGCGCCGTTGTTTCGTAATTTTTTAAATAAGTGGAGCGACGCTAGGTGGCAATGCTTTCCAAAAAGGTAAATAGGAGCCCTCAGGAAGCCAAAGTATTTCAATTTGTCACATCTTTTTGGAGACCTGTAGTAGATGACCTCTGCTGATGGCCTAGGTCAGCTCATAGTTATGTTCAGCGTGCGGACCTTTCTAAAATGAGACATAGACACGTTGCGAGAAAGTCGTCTTAGGATTTAAGGCGTTTTTATTGCTCTTCAGGTGCTTTTCAGCAGTTTTTTAAGTAAAAGGATCCAGCAAAGGGCGCTAATGAACAATTTCTCTCTACCCGTGTTTAAGGGCTAAAGGCTAGGGACGGCGCAAGCGCATAGCATGTCGCTTGGCGCCAATATTTCTTGCTACGTCACTGGTGGTAGTGTCGTCGATACTGATTACTGAAGGGTGTGCAGAATTTGAATTGCAATTAATTAGTAAAAAAGTGTTCCTAGCATATTTTTTCTCCTGAAGCAACTAAAACGGCAAAACTTTTCTCACTTCAAAATAACACCTAACAAACTATAATGTGGGGATGATCTGAGGCACTGACGATGGAACACTGATACTACTGATAGACCTCGTATGTCGTATGTTTACAAAAACTTTCGTCAGACATTGGTGCGCAGTTGCCAGAATTCACCAAAGGACTACAATAACATAAATTTTCCTACATAGCTAGTTCACAAGATCTCATGCATATGTTCTACAATGAATATCTTAGCTATTGAATAGAAAGGAAAGTTAAAAATAACTTCATAATTTAGAACAAACCTGCAATATTAATCACACCTCACACACTAACTGGCAACATGGCTTTATAGTAAATTCTGACTGCTACTAGCCGCTACGTATTATTTTTCATTCGATTTTGCAAATTTGACGTCTGTCGGCATTTGAACAGAACCTAACCGTCAACCGTTTACGTCAGGTCACTGTCAACCGCTTTGATTTTTGACGTGAGCGTTCGAATCAGACATCGTTGTTCATTTTCTCTGTTTGATCTGGTTTGAATTTTGCTTATCATTGCCAAAATGAAAAAATATTGTTATGTGTGTAAGCTGTTCAGCACCCAGGCTGAAGCTGCAGTTGTAACCTTCCATCAGTAAGTATAATTAGTATAAGTAGTACTTTTTCAAATTCCCGCCATGTCAAATTTCGTGATTCATCCAAATGTCATCGATGTTTACGAACAGAAATTACGGTCCCCATCGAGCGGCCATCTTGCCACCTTCCCCTCTCCCCGCTGGTCCCCGCGCCCAAAGTCATGTTTGACTATAGACATAAATGAATTTATGAATGAGATGCCAGGTCTTCAGTTGTTCTATCGTCGTTGATCTGAGGTAATACCTAACGTGTCAACCACAGGTCAACAGTTGAACACTGTTGGATTTGGAAACGTTGGAAACTAGTGTATGTTTTGTGTTGGAAACCAAAGATTGGAAAGCACAAAACAGTAATCCAACAAAGTGCAGGGTCGCCGTTGTTAAAATTATCGTACTAGATATAGATTCAGTACAATCGGCTCTCAATCTCAATTAGTAGACTAGTACTTTTTCAGTACATTTCTAAGTAAAACATGTGAATGAACTGTTTATCGTCAGAATATTCAATTCTCATTTAGAAATGTGTTAAATTCAAAGTAAGGCGATCCTTTAGCCCATCCATATGTATATATATATATATATATATATATATATATATATATATATATATATATATATATATATATATATATATATATATATATAGTATGTATCTATAAAATGGCTCATCCCCTAATAAATATCGGTGGTAATTACCAGTGACGTTAATTAAATATGATTGACATTGCCTGTGTTTTGTTGTTATTGCTACTGACTAGTACTCTTACCGTTCTCCCGTGACGTGTCATTAATCTCACTTAACGGAGTTCGCTGTTTAGTTGCGTCTTTAGATTCTTTAGTTTGGAATATCGATTTTTCCAGGCGAAAGAAATTACTTTTTTGGTTTTTGCACAACTTTAGTATTTAGTACAATCCAGACTGTTTTCAGTAGGTATACTTTTTTATCAATTTTTGTACAATTTCAGAGTAGCCTCGCGGCAACACTTCTCAAAAACAATTTCGTCTGCTCACTCCCCTGAAGCAAATTTACTCCACTGAAGGCGTCCAATTCGGAGCTCCAGTTGAGATCGCTTTTTTGCTTTTAATGTATGTCAAAGTGCTCGAGATGTAGGTTTCGCCCAGATTTTCTCTCGAACGCCTGCTAAAAAGAGATGTAGAAATGACAAATTAAGCATTTCACTAAAGCTACCTCGGACCCCACATCAACCCACTTCTAAGATGGTACCTAACTACCAACTTGACATTGACACGGCCAGTCCCTGTATATAAGGACGCGCAGGATATCCGTTCCTCTTGATAGAACGAATGACTTTTGAACGTCATGGATCAATTCCATAATCTTTAGTATGATTAATACTACCTAATTAGGAAAACCGAAAATAGATATAGCTTTAACGGATCATTTGCATAAATCTGATTTTCCACAACATGTATGATAAAGGTGTAGCTGATAAAGCTTGACCCCTGTTCAAAGCACTTTATTCATTACTTGGTCCAGACTAAAGTTTACGGAATAAATATAAAGTTGGTTCACTGCGTTCAAAACATTCATTGACCAGACTTTTGACCTAACGCAAATAAAATGTAGACCACCCGCTCCGAACCAATCATTTTACGAACACATCAAGGGCGGTCGCTGCTTCGACTTTGAGGTTCTTTGTAATTATGAACATGGGCGTGGGCTTTAATTTAGAGGTAATGAATTATTAAAGCTTAACTATTTGTAATGCAATTTGATTCTTTCATCACTTTTTGCAGATTCGCCATGACGTCATCATGAAGACGTGTTCTGGAGAAATGTATTTGGAATGGACTTCTGCGATATTAACGAAAGTCTCTCCAGTCCTGTTCGATTTGTCACGAAATTTTTAGCGTTCAAATATCCAGACACGCCAGTCTGACTGAGTCAAGTGCGCGGGTGATGGAAGTAGGAATGCCAGATGGCCGAAAGCTGTTTTCGTGACGTTCGTTGAACGTTATCAGTGTTTTAATGTAAGCTTACTCAGAAGTTTGGCAAAATTGCGTTCGACCAATTAACTTGTGGCAGCTATTGTCAACACTAATTCACACATTTTTGACACTTCGGTGTACCTAGGCATCTTCCAGCTACTTGCCTTTTAAATTCATCATAATCGTTGAGCAATTTGAAATCATTTGAACCGTTAACTATATATAGTTTGTTCGTTGCTGAATTTGATCGCTTATTTAATAAAGAAGCGTCTATATGATGTTTGAAAATTTTCTACCCAGTCTATTCGAAGATACTTGGGTTGTAGGGCTAGATTTAGCATTTCACGACATTGTTTTCTCCCGATATAGATTGTTTTGTATTTTTTGTCCCCCCCCCCCCTGTTCTTGAACCCACAAAAAAATAATATCTAGATATCGAAAGTTTTTTAATATTTTATTAACGCGGAAAAAATAATACATTTTCCACCAACAAAGGCTTTTGGTAATTCTACTGAATATTGACTACCACTTTCGTATAAGAGGGTTAATAAAATAACAATAATTAATGAGTATGTTTTTATATAATTTACATATAAAAGGTTATCTCTAACATGACAGTTGATAAAATAACTAATCGTGCTGTTTTGTTTAATATTTTGTATGGTTCACCTTAATTATATATAATACAATTTTATTTGACAGCCCATTATGTGGAGTGTGGACTGCCTCTTATAGGTGTATCTTTGAATCAAAATAGCTACAGTTCTATGTGATTATTTGTAACTTGTATGATGATATATACGACCTTCCTGTAATATAGAGAATATGTATTTTCAATGTCGTGACTACGAACTATGACGCCAAAATTCCCTAATTTACGTCCATTTCAACATTCACCCAGCTGAAGAGCGAAACACGTCCATAATAAAGCAAAATCCCGCACTTTCAGCCCACGATTTTGTGCTCCACGTAACCTGTACCCCTGGCGCGGGCCTCAGTTCCCCTACCCTAGCTACAATACTGTGTTTTTCGTCTATACAGTTATTAAAGATGCTTATCGCTATCAGATATTTTTATAGAACTATGAAAGAATCATTGCAGTATTACATAAATAGTTGAATGTATAAGTGTGTTGTTAATCTCAGTTCATATAAGCTGATCCAATCTTTTTCTTCTGGTCACGTTCACGTTTGGGAGTCGCTAAAAATATAGCACTATCAACGTGTAAATACAATTAGCACCGGTTTTGAAATTTTTGTTCTGACTGTTTGCTCCAGGGTACAGACTTTCGAGAGAGAACGTAGATAGATCGTCAATACGCCAGAGCAGTGACCCTTTGTTCCAGATGTTCTAAGGTTCTTATAGAAGTATATACGCTGCTGTTATAAATGTCGATGCAAGTATTCTTAAGGCCTGATATTATAATAGTAACCTGGTAACGCAAAACTTACCCTTATGTTCGGAGATTAAAACTATCCTGAGAATTAAGTGACCATATTTGACTACCTCAGACACAAATCAAAATTAATTCCATTGGACCACTACAAAATTAGTCGAATCAGTTAAAAATGCAAACGCCCTGAATATGATTTCCCCCCCTTTGCCTCTTCCTTTTTTTTCTTTCCCTTACTTTTTTCCTTGATGTTTGGTTTATGGGTTTGGTTAGACTTACGAACAGATACCATGACTCAAGAGCTTATATTCACGGATTGTTCTGACAGCCAACGATGACTTGATGATGAAGCATTACGTCCACTGTGTGATGACGCCTTTGGAAGGTAATGTCGGCGCGTTTGTCTACATTCCTTCTCGACAGTCAGAACACAGATTTCAAAACCGGTGCTAATTGTATGAATCATCAAAAATAATATTTTCTCTTTATATCGTTTCGGAAATTTAAATGTCAAAAATATGTAAAACAGAAAAACGCTATAATATCATGCATGGTCTCGTTGTTGGTTTCTTATTTTTATATCTTAAATAAACTCTAATTGCCTCAACGAAGATTTCGTCGAGTCCCTGACATCTTAGGGCTGAGCATTCCATGTATCCCTGTGCCTTGACTTTTCTTTTCAGCTTGCGACCGTCTTCTGGAGTGTAGCACGCTATGCTAGGATCGTCCCTAAGATCCGTCTTAGTTGCTAGAAATTAGGAAGATATCAGATATCAATGAAATCAAAATGGACATTGCTGTCTGTAGCAGGTTTCATGTTTTATTGTATAACCTCACTGGTAATGAAAAAACATGCTTTTTGCTCTTCAAGTTAATGGGGGACCGCAAAGTAAAGTTTCTGCACATCGATATTCGTTTGACATTTATCAGCTCGCTGTACTTCAGTCATGCATTTTTTTGCATTGCGCAAGACGAATTCTGGGAAAAAATAATTATTAGTGAGAGGTATAGCCTACCACACTCGCCCAAAATCCCGCAATCGAAATTGCAGTTATAAGAAAATGCCTACTCCAGATATTTTGTACAAAAACCAATTAGATTTTATCGATCTGGCATTTGCACACTAGATGGCAAACGCTTGTTGATAACGAGGGTGGTTACATTATTGATTAAAAATAAAAACTAGTTAAACACAAACACAAAATCTGTTTGAATTTAATGTTAATAAAAAAGAATTTACTTCCTGGTCCCCCTATTACATCTTAAAACTTTGACGTGACAGACACGGTCGTCCTTAGACCAATGCTGTCGCACAAGGTCTCTCGCCTACCAAGGCTACGCCTAAGAATAATGTATATACATACCAACTAAAATCATAGGAACATTTGGACTGAAATGTCGTACTTCTGGCACCCACTTTATAGCGACATTGTCGTAAGATGCCAAATTCTTATCCACCGAAAAACAAATGAGGAAACAGTTTGTCTGGAACAAATGTAAAAACATGTATAAATTGACAATATACTGAAAGCTCAAAATGAAAGAAATATTCCAAAATTGATAGAATCTCTATGATAACGTTATCACTCATATCCATCAAGTAAAAATGAAGTCAAGTAAAATGCACAACGGCAAACTATTTGTTTGATTAAACCGATTTATTGGTCGAACCTTATGTGTACATAATACGTATACAATAAATTATCTCTTTCTGTGTCGAGAAGCTCAAGACAGTTGAACCACACCCTATGACTGTTAACATTTCATCCCCTGTGACGCGCCCCCCCACTCTCCCTCCGCCCGGCCGCAAAAAATCTTGCGTAGGCGCTGGTACTGCCTGAGCCAGTGTTGCCAGATGTACATACAACATAAGGAAATCCGAATTTCAAAAGGTGTCCAGATGTTTTGTCGCCAAAATATGGAAATGTAGCATCACCTGGAAAAATTACATTTTTTTTCAAAGAGAAAAAATATCCCATTTTCCCCTCAAAAATTATCATTACCAACTTTCATTGTGTATCTCATTGCTGTTGGTGGATTTCCGGATGACATTGTGAGCACATCACTTCACACAAAAAAATGTTCATAAATCATAAATAGGGGTATTTTTTTTATTATATATTGCAACGAGATCAGCGACCAGCAGCCAAGAAAAGATCACCCTGTATGCAAATCATCCAGAACATTTGTGCAGCTGTCAACAGATCTAGAATGTGTCAGATTGTTCTAGATTTGGTTATGGAACATCCGAGATGGGCGTTTTCTGTATATGTACAAGCATCGAGCAGTAACAGGAGTCAGTCAGTGATCAGACGTCAAATAGTAAAGAACTTGAAATCGTTGATATAAATTAGTGTATAAGTTGTTGTTGTTACCAGTGGAAATAAATTAGTGTTTAAAAACGTTACAATATTTTTCGAGCGTTTTTATCACGGCGGAAACGGATAGTTTCCAGTAATTAGTCTACTTACATGAGGATAAGACAGTGGTCTCAGTCTTTCATAATCTTCTTGCCCTGCAGTATCCCATAGCGTAACATTGTAATCTACGTCGTCGATTGTGATTTTTTGGCCATAATGTTCAAATCTGCAAAACAATGGAATTGTTTGTTTGTGAGTGTATCGCGGCTAAAATAAATAAAATTAGCTCAAACTTGAAGGGTTTACCAGTAGGTATCATATAAGAGCTCCACTCCCCAGATCTTGGGTCCATCAAATCACCTCGATGATATCGCAATTCTAATGCCATTGTGGTGGCGCTGTTCCACCACGAAGCGGCGTAGACCAGAACCATTACATGCGATCTGACATCTATCATAACATTTCTGTTTGTTTTCTAACGTAAATACAAGCATAAGATATGATGGGTTAAATTACCAACTATCAACTAAATCTATATCCACATTGTCATACAAGTTTTTCAAGTCGATACGACAATTATTATCAGTAGGCTATCTCAACCAGGCTGGTTTGAAACCAATACAGTTCGATGCAGGTTGCATCCAAATGGACCCGTTTAGTGTGACGTCACACGTGAGAGTTGGCAACAGCGACCACTTTCATGAGAAAACCAAGTATTAAGAGCTGTTGGATTGTCGACCATCCGCATAAGGTGTTCACGGTCTACAAAATGGCTGCAATGACATACATTCAAATTTTCTTGACTAGAGACTTATTTAAGACCTCGAAGTCCTAAATCTGTAGGTATAGTTAAATTGCTAAGTAATACTTACAATAAATATTGGAAACGTATTATATTAAAAAAAGAGGTATTATTCAGGGCATATATATTAATTGTGTGACATATGCGCAGAATAAAATAAACTTCAAATTTCTGTAGACAACCATAGACATTCTAACCTAGTATTTTCTGGCCATAGAAAGAAAGCGCGAGATCCTTAGCAGTGCGACAGAGACAGAACGACGAAAAGGGGAAGAAGTGCGCGAAAGCTATAGAGATTGCATATTGCATGTAGTTTATCTAAGAAAATATGTAAAATATCGGTTTCCAAGTAGGTATACAACATAGACACTAAACTCGACTAAAGATTGTATGTTCGAGTTTTCATGCTATCCTGCACTTTTCCTCGGACCACAAAAAGATGATTTATAATATAGCATCCTGTTGACAAATCCAGATGATACTGAGTTTTCACTCCGCTGTTTACTTGTCCCGAAAAAAAATTGCACACATGCTAACTACAGTGCTACCAGCCATTTTAATTTTGAATATTTGAACGTTCGACGCAAGTCCTACCACGTGTAGGTACTGAATTACAATTTATTCAAAACTATTTTGCCATCAATCGATACATACAAATATTTTGACATGTCTTATTTATATTGTTTAATGATTTTTTATTGTTAAATAACTCAAATAACAGAAATAAATTAAATTCCGAAAGATCTTTCAAACCATTTTTTTTTATTCTAACGGGTTGGAGTACATAAGGTTAAAAATAGAACGAACAGAAAGTCAACAATTTCTTTAGGACAGCGCGTGGTGTCACATTTTCGTTGTGACGTCACCACTAAACGGGTCCATTGGTGTGAGACTGCGCTGAAACCCTAAATAAACTGAAGAACATTGTCGACTCAATCGACATTTAAGATTTTAAGGTTATTGGGAGTGATATTAGAAGCAACATACAGATTCTGCAAACAAAACAAAAAAAAATCCGTCTATAGGTGAGAATAGCTTCGTTTTGAGGTGTAGTTAAACACCCTATGTATAATTACAAATCAACGATCTACTTGATTTTACAATATTACAATTAGTGAAAAATAGTCTTTTTATTTATTGTAATAACATAGACACATCTTCAAGACTTTTCTATTCCTCTGCAGATGTTTTTGATTTAAAAAGGGAAATAAATCGAGTGGATGGATGGAAAATTCAATCGAAACTTTTGCCGTATAGGCTAGTAAATCTATTAGAAGCGTGTTAAAAATATTCATTCAGCATGTCTTAGATGAAGATCGGTTGTCCGTGGTGGGCAATTTTATATGCGGATTTTTTGAAAAGCAAACCAACGGCCTCTTCCATTGAATCCTGGTTAGGGCCTACTCTAGCAGGTTATAACCGCCAGTACTCTCTACTTGCTATACTGTTTTACCTATTGAAACCTTCAAGTTAATAGACATTTTGAATTAACCATTTAGCAAAAAAATAAGCTTACTAAACGAACAACCATTTATTTAGATTTGTTTCCGTAGTCGTAGGATTTTTGGTAGAAAATTAATTCAAAACGTAATGACTAATCAGCTGTTCGACGTCAAATCGGGCGGAAGTAACGAAGTACTGCGAAAATGGTATATTAATATTGTATGTATCTACTCACACGGTGGGTACGTATTCGCTGGGAAACTCCCCGGTAGTGTATGTACTAAGCATGCATGTCTTGCCGACAATACCATCGCCTACTGCAGTTATCTTCACGGACGTCATCTTCAACGTCGCTGACGCTGCTAAAAAAGAAAAAGGAAACCTTCACTCTCTATATAAACAAGAATCCAACATAAGCTGATGCATATGACGACATTTAGCCGCAGGGCAAATTCACAGCGAGTAGTGGTTTTTCATATACCGAATGTCCGAAAAACAAGTAAATTGCCTCAGTATACCGTACTACTTTTCCCCGTAAGGATGTAAATACAGCTCTAGAATATGCATAAGATCTATATCACATAAAGTTTTCTCATCAAACAAATACGATTTTTGTATGTTTATGGTCTGTCTGTCTTTCTGTCACTCTGTGTATCCTAAATACTTCCTATAGAGACAAGGGTGTATCTAGACCTCAGTCGTAGGGGTGTGAGCAGGATTTGAAAAGGTATGAAGTTTTCGGCGAGGTAGTTGAGGCAACACAAAAAGGGATATGTTAATAGTAATTATAATAAAGAAGGAGAAGCTAACAGAAAGTGAAACACTGCAGGCTTTGAGCTCTGAGCCGACATAATGGAGGCATCATGATGTTTTTTCAAATGAGATCAAACAGATAAATACTCTGTGCTTTAGCTCATTTGAAAAAGGGTAAGAATTATTGTTCGTCCTGTCTCTCTGATACGTACAAATGTGCAGATTCCTTGCCGAATTTTACTTCCGGTCGTGCTGTGGAATTTATAAAATCGTACAAAAAATATGCAGCTGATAATGCAGGTTTGCGAAATTTTATATTAATTTAATTGATACCAGACTCATATTATTTATTTCGAAATTCAGAGTTGTTGGAAAATACGAAGAAAACGGAAATGACTGCACAAATTAGGCTAAAATAGAAATACAACATGAATTGGTTTGTATTCTTATTTGTAACGTAATGTATAGGAATAAATCCAAATTAGCAACACCTTTTCATAAAGATTACGTTACTCAAATTTAGATATTATTCATTCCTTGGGAAAAAACAAAATTGGATTGAATTTTTGGTCAAAAGTCTTGGGGGAAGGAGGGTAATTACCCCCATTACCCTCCCCCCCCCACCCGAAATTATATTAATGATACGCCCAACTATTATCTTATATCTTATTTTTTACAATGATAAAAACTAATTTCTCTCGCAACGAGTTATCCCCTAAATAATTGAATGTTGATCATCATCTCAAAGCACACGCTGTATACGAAACCATTGTTTAATTCCACAAAGAGATCACTAAAATATGAAAAATATAGTGTATTTTGCGCCACCTCGTACAAGCTATGGCAGATGGAGAATCATGGATCTTAGTTATTCTTTTTTCAGAATATTAAATGAGCATATTTTGTAGCTATATAAATAAAATGTTACTAATATTTTTAGTTTATATTACTCTTTGCGTATTCTCACATGCAGTGTAATTTTACGTATTTCTTAGCATGTGTCGACCTACATACACTACATGAAAAAATAAGGGATCAAAAAATGTAATTAATTTTGTATTGATTTTTGAAAAGCTGCATCTTGCTTAATAATGGTTGTGTGGTTTAAAAAAGAACATTCTGCACCTGAGATTAAAACTTTAGAGGGCATTTTGAATGCATTCAACTTAACATCATCGATTTACCAATATTTGTAATTTAGCCGCTGATTTCAAAAAATCCATTTTTTAAATTCATGTCAGGGATAGAAAAAATGTTTTACTCAAAAAATATGGTATGTTCTCGTGTGAATTGACATTTCTGAAACCATTTCTAAGACTCAAAGACAAAATGATCCTTTTTCATTTAGAGTCGGATATCTCAGCAAAAAATGGACGTAGAGAGAAGAAAATTAAGCTGATTGAACGAATTGGTTTAGTTAAAAAAAAATCAGGTACCTACTATTTGTTAGTAGTAGTAGTAGTAGTAGTAGTAGTAGTAGTAGTAGTAGTAGTAGTAGTAGTAGTAGTAGTAGTAGTAGTAGTAGTAGTATTGCATGAAGTTTGTAGTTTCTAAAAATGTTTATTCAAAGATCTCAAAACTTAAAGCTCCAAAATGCTCTGTTTAAGACCTCGATATGATCATCTTTCACTGAGGTATTTCAAAATACATTAAAAAAGGTTTTTTTTGTTCGTTACTTTTTTCCGCTAGTGTATAACAAAGGCACAATAATATTAATAACATAATTATGAAACGGTTTTTTACACGGTCCGCTGAAGAATTAAGGGTAAATTTTTCGGCATTTAAACAGCTAGCCGGAGTTGAAAAAGTGGGAGTATCAGTGATAGTAGGTGGTGCGGAGGCAAGTAGATCACTTTTGGCCCTTTTGTCGACCCCGGAACAACACTAAAGCCTGTGTATTATTTTATGAACTGGTTTTTGTCTAACTAGGTCTTCTGGGATTTCAGTAATCCAAATATATATATATATATATATATATATATATATATATACTTTTACTCCGAGGGTGTCATTCATTAATATCAATCTTTAAGTTTGATCACAGTCAGCAATATAATTTTATCTAAAATATATCATGCTTTGATCAATCTTATAACATAGGGAATATCAAAAAGCAGTTGCATTGGAAGAGGGTATATTATAATATGTAAAAATTATTAATTAGTTCTGAATTTTATTATTTTTTTACTGATAATAAATTTTAATGACATCCGTATCCACTTGTCACTTTATGAATTACTCGTACGATTGAAAAATGTGTATAATACCACTATAAGATATTTCAGATATTATGATGATTAACTAATTTACTGTGTTCATTAGAGAAACTGAGAAGTGTTAAGCTATGCCTACTGAATAATTGCCCTAAAAATAATAGTTATTATTATTATAATGGGGCGACGCATTTACGTCACCCTTTTCAAGATATTAAAGATACCCTACCTTGCAAATTAATCCTAATTCACTACACATTCGGTCCCGCCTTGATTATACACGTTATAAAAAATCACTGACAATGTATTCACACGTATGACGACTGCATTAGATCAACTAGAGGAAATTCTTATCTATTCCTTATCGTCCCATGATTTATTGTATCAGAGAAGCGTATTCTTTATACAGTTAGGTTGAAACTTTGGAACAATAACAGGTGTATATACAAGGTCTGTTCTAAAAGTTTCCAACGTCACAAAATCAGTTTTTATTTTTATATTTCCAAAATATATTTTAAGTGAACCAGCAGCTCAAAAATCCGACCACAATCTTTAATAAATATGCGACTGCACGTGAAATACATGTCAATTCACTTGATGTCATATTTCCAGAAGCAAATAGAACATTCTTAAGTAAATTCATCATATCTATTCGGTACAGAGAAATTACCTGTGTCGAAAATTTATAGATGATAAAACGTCTTTTGTGAACGATCCAATTTTTAGAGCTCCCCTCCCCCCCCCCCCGGAACACCACCCCTCCAAAGCACCACCTAAACACCCCACCCCAATTATTGAATCCTCTAAAAAATATGAAAAATGATCATTTCTTTGGCGTGGAAACTTTGAATCATCATGTACGTTTTATTACATAACTATTTCATTTTTTATAGACATCAAATTCCATTTCTTTCCGATTTAATAAGCATAAGCAATAGCATCAATGTTCTTAATCAAATTGTTTGTAAAATACTTTCTTGATCATATAAAAAACATATGACCACCAGAAAATATATAAGACTATGTTTCAACTACGTCTCTGAAGTTATCAGAAACTTTTGAAAATTTTGTTCGTAAAAATATTCTTCCGCTAATTACTCCATTGTCAATATTTGAACCTATATTAATGATTACCTGTTCAAATGCATGGATACACCTCATACATAATAGCACCTCTGCCACTCAACAAAACATTTTACACACACTAAGCATACTTTTCGATTAACTCACTCTTCTTTCTGCTATAAAACTAAAACCGCAGCAACTGGAATGACGGTCAGTTTAGGTAATTGGGTAATATGGAATAGGACAAAATTATGTTTATTTTCACATAATATGATATTAGGGTCAACTGTGAGTGGGAGCATTAATTGCATGTTAACTATATTAAATGACTATTTATTTTGCCAGTAGTATTGCAGCACAAGGCTAAAATACACTCGTTGACCAAAAATTTCATTTCATAACGTTTCTCGTTCATCATTTTTACCAACTACATATTTTATTAAAGAAACAAAAATTATATTCTCAATAACGATCCAGTGGATTTTATACCGGACTGATGGCTTAGTTAATAAATTTGATTTTGAGTTGATATTAGATTCACAAGGAGCAACACTCGAATAGAAACTAAGCTATTATCACAACCAAAAGATATTGCATTCATCGGAATAGCTAACGAGCCTCTACAACGCATTTGTGGATATGCACTCAGCAACACTTCCTGAAGCTTCTGGATTCAGAAAAGAGCAATACGTCTATTGGATGCGCTTAGCATCACAAAGGAACACAGTTTGGAACATCGAAAAGAGTACCTGATTTGTCCCTGTTCTATATATTCTACCATGGTAAATGCTCGACAGTGCTGATTAGAATGATAACACCGAGAGCCATCAGTACAACATCAGAACAGCCCAATAGGTTCATTTTCACCAGTTCAAACTTCCTACATTTGGAAGGAGCCACTTCTAAGTTATTTTTTTTGGACCATCAGCTTTGTGGAAAGAGATGGGAAAGAGATGTTGGGGAATTTATTCCTCGATACTTACAGTTTACATGCCGTTTTAAGGTCAATCTGGCTAGACATGTATTCCTCACAGCGCGTCTGGAGAGCGTAGAGAGATAGACCATTTGCCTTTGTGAGAGGCTACATTAAAATAATACGAGATAAAATCTATCGAATTATAATAATAATAATAATAATAATAATTTTATTTCTTTGTTAAATAGACAAATCTATAACAAATAAAAATGTCACAAAGCAGAAATGGTATTGATTATAGTGCATAGTATAGGTTATAGTATATACATTCATATATAGATATATATATATACATATACATATATATATATACACACATACATATATACATAAAAAAAAGAACAAATATACATGTATACATTTTTTTTGATAAACTGGAAAATCTAATTAATCTTTTATTTTATATGAATAGGATAATAGTAGTAGCAGGTGATTTTAATATCGAACTTCAAAGGGACAATAGACATAAAACTCAATTGTTATCTTTAATGCAGTCATTCCAACTGTTTCAAACAATATTTGAGGACACAAGAAGAAAATCAGATGTCTGTGCTAGTTGCATTGATAATATCTTCACAAATCAGGAATATGTGAGAACGGAAATTATTGAAAACTTTGTTTCAGACCACAAAGCCCAAAAAATCACTTTTGAGTCTCCAGATGCAATAGTTAAAAATAAAGTTAAGAACATAAGAATATTTTCAGATGATAACACTCAGAAATTCTTGAGCAGACTGTTCGAGGAAGACTGGGAAATTGTTTATCAAGTACCAAACGAAGATGTCAATAGGCAGTGGAATGTATTTATCAACTATTTTAGTAATATATTTTTCGAATGCTTTCCGTTAACACCACGTCGCCCCACAAATAGAAAAATAAATAATGCAGAAATAGAAAAATGCAAAACAAAACTAGATATATTATTAACTCTCTCAGATCATGATCAAAAATTCAAAGTGGAATATTCAAGAACAAAAAATGAATATGATAGTCTACTTAAGAGGAGACGCTCAAATGAATATGAAAAGCGAATAAAGAATTCTGATAACAAGAATAAGTGCATGTGGGCAATTTGCAGGCAAATAACAGGTAAAACTGCAAAAAATGAATATGATGTGGGCTTAACGGAGGACATTGAAAAATTGCCCGATAGGTATAATGCATATATCCTATCAGTTGTTCCAAACATGTTGAAACAGTTGGAAATGAGAAATTTTCAATGTAATATTGTGCAAAATACCCAGTCAATGATTTTACGTCCAACAACACCTGAAGAAATTTGCGAATTAGGAAAAGAAATAAAAAATAAACATACGGCCGGCATAGACGAAATTCCAACAAGCATAGTTAGAAAATCAATAGAATGTACCAAGAAAATACTGAGTTATTTAATTAATAATTCTTTTGAACATGGGATCTTTCCAGACCGACTCAAAATAGCTATTATAAAACCAGTACAGAAAAAAGGAGACAAAACACTCATAGAAAATTACCGGCCCATACACATTTTGACTGGATTTTCTAAACTCTACGAATTAGCAATGTTAAAACAGTTAGTAAACTTCTTCACAGAAAACAATATCCTAGCAAATAATCAACATGGATATCTCAAAGGCAGATCCACACAAACAGCAATTTTTGATTTTATCCAAATAATTCTACAGAATCTAGAAAATGGTATCATTACATTAGGATTGTTCTTGGACCTATCTCGTGCATATGACTGCCTCGACAGGAATATTTTATTACAGAAACTTCAGTTATATGGTGTTGGAGGTAAAGCATTAAACTGGATATCTACTTACATTAGTGATAGGCAGCAAAAAGTAAATATTTGCAAAAATGGGAAAATATACAGTTCTAGTATAGTAGTTAATAGTGTCGGTATAGCTCAGGGTAGTATTCTTGGCCCAGTATTATTCGTGATTTACATCAACGACATGTACTCTTCAGCAGATAGTCCAAATTTTGAAATAATCAGTTATGCTGATGATACAAACTTAATTATAGGAAATAAGGAACTTTCAACACTATTTGACAATGCAAATGAACACTGGTGAAATCAAAAATTGGTGCATACAGAACAAGTTGATAATAAACAAAAACAAAACCGATGTTATACTCTTCAAAACAAAACGTTCTCGTATACATAAACCTGAATGCATACACCTTGATAATAATGAACTAGAGATATCAAATACCACAAAGTTTTTGGGTATTCATCTAAATGAGTCTTTAGATTGGTCAGTACATATTGGAAATGTTGCAAATAATTTGAGTTCAGTGTGTTATGGAATAAGGGTTATTGGAAGATATATGAATAAAAAAACATTGAAAATAATATATTTTGCCAATTTTGAGTCCGTTATGAAATATGGTCTGATGTTCTGGGGTTCACATAGTAATATTCAGGACATTTTTGTAATTCAAAAAAGAGCCTTGAGATTGATTAATAATAAGAGTTATAATGAAACATGCAGAAATGTATTTAGATCAGAAGGGATATTGACAGTGTATGGTTTGTACATATTTGAGTGTTTGATTTTTTTCCTAAAACATCGAGATAAGTTTGACCACGCTACTGAACATAATTACAATACAAGAGCCCAGCAAGTCATATACCCAACACACAAGCTCACACTCAAAGAAAAACATCCTCATTATAAATGTATTGAACTCTTTAATGCACTACCTGAACACATCAAACAGATACAGAACGTAAAGTCTTTCAAAAAAGTATTATGGAAATATCTGGTACATTTAGAGCCATACAGTATAAGAGAATTCACCTCCACATGTTAATTGTTAAGCTATACTTACTCTACAATTTTATTAATAGTACCTATCTGATGTTGAATGTTTTTTTTTCTGTGACGTGTTTTTCATTTTATGTCGAACATATGTATTATGTTTTAACATAGATTTGAAAAAATAAAATATTTATTATTATTATTATTATTACACCTTAAATAACAAATACTTATACAAAAAACTCATCCAAACTATAAAAACATCTTTGTGTTAAAAATAATTTAAGATGACTTTTGAATATTCCAATGCTAGGAGCATTTTTTATGTTCTCATCCAGTTGGTTATAGATCCTGCATCCCATGTATCGGTATGTTTTTTGGTAAGCTGTAGTTCGGTGTCTAGGTGGAATCAACAGACCTTTAGATCTGGTGGGATATATGTGGGGCTGTTTGATGATCTCATAATCACGCCTGTTTTTGTAAACATATACGGCTAGTTCGTAAATATAAATATTTATCACTCACATAATTTTCAACTTTTTGAAAGATTCTCTACATGACTGACGCCAACTAAGATTATCAATTATTCTAATTGCATATTTTTGAAATAGAAGAACCCTTCCAATGAGTGAACTGCACCCCCAATTTAGAATACCATAACGGATATGGCAATTGATGGTAGAATAATACAAGGTTATTAGTATGCGTTTACTACAGTGTTTTGATAAGAACTTCAAACCATAGCAACCCTTTCGCAATCTATTACACAAAGATTCGATGTGAGGTTCCCACGTTAATCGATGATCTAGTGCCATTCCTAACATCTTAATTGACCCAGTTGCTCTAATAGCCTGCGCAGTGTTATTGAAAATTCTAAAATCTTGTTGTTCCTGCTTCAATGAAAATTTTACGATGCTTGTTTTCTCGGTGTTCAACAAAAGGCAGTTCTTTTTAGACCATTCAATGATTCTATTATAAACATGTTCAGTCATAGCAGGTAGCTCAGTTATACTTGGACTAGTAATCAAGATGTTGGTATCATCTGCATATGACACAGCCTTATATTCTGGTCCAGTATCAGATATGAAGTAAGGCAGATCGTTGGCATAAAGCAGAAACAAGAAGGGACCCAGGACTGAGCCTTGTGGGCCGCCTATATTCACTTCTGTTGTACTGCTTTTAACGCCATTGACACAGACATATTGTTTTCTTTGTGTAATATATGACTGAAATAGTTGCAATGGTAGACCACGTATACCATATCTTTCTAGCTTGAGGAGTAGTAACTCATGATCCACATAGTCAAAAGCACGAGAAAAACCAACAAATAGACCACATATATGATTTTTTTGATCTAGTGCACTGACAATATTTTCAGTGAAATTATACAAAGCAGTTTCAGTACTTTTTTTACTAGTGAATCCATGCTGACTGTCTGATATCATTTTATTTTGGGTACAAAAGTTCACTAACTGGTTTTTCATGTTTAATTCATACAGCTTTGATATGCTAGATAGCAAGCTAATACCCCTATAATTGGAGTAGTCATTTGGATCATTTCTTTTGTAAAAAGGTATTACTAACCCCATCTTTAGACAGTTTGGAAAAGTTCCCTGTTCACAAGAGACATTTATTAAATGAGCTAAAGGTGAGCGAATCTCCAAACTACATTTTTTCAGCAGATTATTAGAAATTGAATCAAATCCACTGGAGTTTGAGTTTTTTAACTGCGAAACCAAAACGCACACATCACCCTCAGAAACTGGTGACAAATACATTGATTTAGTAGACATTTTGATTAAAGTGTTGGTAAAGCCTTTATCCAGGTTATGATTTTTTACATTTAATGTGATATACTCATTAAATTTACTTGCTACAATTTTATCTGGGACCAGACTCCCATTCTCAGTTATATTTATATTTTTATTGACTTCGCTTTTTTGTATATCCTTAATAATGCCACATGCATTTACTTCGATTGCTTGACATTTCGATTTTGGTATCTATGTCTCGCTGCCTAGACTTCTTGAGCTGATCTCTATAGGATTTTGTTGACAGGTTACTAATTTCTTTGTATTTATCATATTTTTTTGCTAAATGATGATATATTGTGACCTGGTCTCTCAATTTAATCAACTCTGGTGACAAAGCTCGTTTTCTCCCATATGTAATGTGTAACCTTCTACAAGGAAACGAAATATCAAAATGATACATAATAATGTTGAGGAAAGTATCACATGCCTTATCTACAGTTGACTCTTGGTAGACTTTAAGCCAACTCTCAAGACTCAATTTAAGACGGAAGTTATGTATATTCTGAGGAGAAAAGTCACGAACATAAGAATATTTGCTTTTTTTGTATGATACTTTGGGCAGATGAATATTGAGTATCCGACCGAAATGGTCAGATATACAATGATCTACAACTGATGCTCCAGAATGTTCATCAAAATTAACTAAAAAATTATCCAGGCAGGAACTAGAGCTGGAAGTCACTCTAGTTGGCACATTTATTGTATGATTTAAGCTATAACATCCAATAAGATCTTTAAAAAAATGTAAATTTATATTTTTGCATAAAAAATCCACATTAAAATCACCCCCAATCACTATTTGTCGATTACCAGTATCAATAAAATTCAGGAAACCATTCATCAAATTTAAAAACATATAGAAATCGCCAGTCGGTGGCCGATAAATAGTCGCAATAATAATATTAAAACTTTCTAAAATAATACAGCAACATTCACATACACCTTCAACACAAAATTCCGAAACATCAACAGCTTTATAGTTAATATTTAACCTATCTTTTATAAAAATAGCTACTCCGCCATGAATTGATTCTTTTCTATAAAAAGCAGTACAAAGTGTGAAGTTCATCAGCTTGGTAACACTAAGTTGATCCACATTGAGCCAGTGTTCAGATATAAGTAAAATGTCGTACATAAAAGCCTCATCTATGCACAATAATTTGTTACCTAGACACTGGATATTTTGGTGACATAGAGACAATTGATTACATGTAGCTCCTTTATAATTCTGAGAGTAGGTACAGTTTTTATTTATTGTGGTTCTAAAAAATTGCTAAGCCTTGGCTGTTGATAAACACTTCCATTTGAATCGACTCTTTGTACTCTAATTTTAGGTTTATCCAGAATTTTTTCTCACTTTACAAAATTAAAACGGTTGAATATTACACCTTTAGGCCAGGATTTAACATCATACACTAATGAATGGAAACAAGGTTTAACACCTACTAAATAACAGTGGTTGTCTTTTACCTGGTAATATGTTTGGACCTTTTTTACACTAATCTGGCTACTATCAGTTTTCAGGTTTATAATCAAGTAATCTAAGATGTCATTCGACGAAGCAGAGTCTTTAACCTTTTTCAGGAAGACCCAAATCTTCTTTTCTTTCACTTCCGCCCTACCTTGGAAATTGTCCGGCTCATCTGGACCAATCTCTATTCTCTGATTTCGGCGTCTTCGTTTCTTGACCTCAACAAAATCATTCTCAGAAATATCATTGTTTTGATTTCCTTGTGGCAGTATATCCGATGCCAAGTTGATAACTGCTTCCATTACTTCTTGTTGATTATGTTTCAATGGAAGAAGTGTGTTATTTGATTGAAAAACTTTGGATGATCCGCTCTGTGAAATGCTGCTTCTAATGGTCTTAAGGTTTTGTTTATGATTAACTTTCTGTATATTTGACTCCTTATTTTCTTCATAAGCAGATGCTGTCATGGCTGTATTGTTTGACACCTTGGGTTTTGCTGCAATCACCTCTGAATATTTCTTAGTTGCTCTTAGAGTGTTACCTAGTGCTGTCCCTTCCTGATTAGTGTCTTGAGCGGTATACTTCTGGACACAGGCGTTAAACTCAGATCGTACTAATTTTTTTATAATTTCTCGACATTCTTGACTAATTTCATGGGTTGTTGATGGACAGACATTTACTGATAACTGATCAGTATTATTTGTTTGGCTTGCAGTCGATAACTTGGCTACATTTACAATTAATTCATTTTTTATAGAAATCAAATCCAGGTCTGATCTTTTAATAACTGGAATTTGCCATATAAAGCTATACGAGTATATACTAAGCTTACGAAATTTGACTGTGACAAGTTTTCTTATACTTAAATATGAATCGTCTGCGATAATGTATTCGATCATTTAATTTTAAGGAAATATGTTTGATTGACGCACATTAAGAATATATCTAACCAATTATTATTCACCTAAATTTATATAATAATCAATTTACATACCTACCTACTGTTTAATTCGCTCACCTGTTATATTACTTGAATTGTCCATCCTAAGGTCTATCGTTTATTTTCGGTGTCCTAAGGCAGCTGTGACCAACTGTCAATCTACGTAAAACAATTGAAAATTTGAAAATCGCACTTCCGAAATTTGAAACTACCTCACTGCACCACGCCTTCAAATATCCGTGAAAATAAGTTATTTGTAGTGGAATTTAGCAAAAAATATGGAAGAATTTGATGTAAAGGAACACAATTTTGATTATCAATCCGTATTACAAAGAACGATGTTGCTGGTAAGTTATGAACATCAGCGAGCGCATCGAAAATAAAATGTATTCTTACATTTTTAAGGTTACGCCTAATTGTTATTCTACTCGCACTATTCTTAATTATATTTGAACAATGAAAGTATTCTGTTATGGAAAGTGTTTAATCAAATCAAAATGTCCATGCAAAAATACATCATCCTGCCTCCTTAAAAGATTTTCCAGCTTGGCGATGTATTCCTACGAGGGGGATAGTGGTATTTAGTACCTATGTAACAGAAGAATGCTATGTACGATTTGCCAAAGTACAGTATAATGAGGTATTGCCAGGAAAGATATTAATAATAATAATAGTAATACGTGTAATTATAGTTGTTTCATGAATAGAAGAATGTATGACATATAATAAATTATTAGATGGGCTTGTGAACCGTAGAGGAGGGTTCTGTACAAAGGATTTATATTAGCTATATAATATAAACATTCAAACATGTACGGTTGGTTATGGGTGCTGAACTCCGTGCGAAAATTCCATTCTGATTCTATATGATCTCAAGTATATTCGTAACTTTGAATTTCTTGTGCGGAATATTTAACAGACTCGGAGAAAATATTATTATCTGAATAAACTAAACAAGGAGTGATTAAAAGTATTAGATTATATACTTCACACCTGTAGAAAGTTGATGTCGCCAGGTCTATAATAGATGTGATTGAATTGAGAAGATCAGTAAACCAACTCCAACTGTATTGGACCCTGAATTATCCAAATATAACTTTGAAAATGTCTGTGGTTTCGATTTGGAATATCGTAGATACATCTTCACTTTAAAAAATATTTCACAAAGTAACGAGTCAATACATTTACAAAATGTTTGATCTTTAGACTACTGTAGTATTTCAATTATTCAAATTTACAGATCAAGAATGTTGAGAAGATCGATGATAAAAAGCAAAATTACATCAATGATACCAGAAAAGAATACTCAAAGTATATGGTTACACGAAAACAACATCAAGAGAATCTTGGTACATTACTCGAAGTGAAACTATTGATGAAGAAAGATTTGGATGGAATTCATAGACTAATCAAAATGAACGAGGAGTTAGATGAGGAGATACAGCAGCGCCTCACTAAAAAAGAGGAGTTGAAGGCTGAACAAATGAGATATGCGTAAGATTCGAATGTAGATTATTATAGTTGTTTGGATTTTGGATCGCCATGCCACAATCATGCATGTAGTACTCTGCTTCCATACAAACGTTTTTATATAAAATAATATGTAAACAGATTTTTTCAACATCAACACTCGCCTCCAAGCTTCGTGTACGCTGGCGCTGTCAATTGACGTCAATCATTTCAGATATACCACCCAATTCATCTCTATGGTTAGACCGTCAGGCTATACTGATGAGTTTGGACTAAACACGAAATATATATGTTATGTATGTATATGATAGCAGTTCTTATGCATAGTGGAGAGCATACACTTAATATCATTTACTCTAAAAGTGAGTCATTGTTATTTCGTGTTCAAGTTCAGATCTGGCTGATATATAACAGATGCACTTTGTATTTCAGGGCGGCTTTAAAAGGCAAAATCGATGAGATGGAAAAAGAACTTGAGGACCTTAAACTACGGTTTGTAAGTATCTTCAATTACCTCATTTCCAAAAACAGAAATCTAGCGGATCGTGATGAGTTGAACTTCAATGCCAATTAGTACCATTCTTCCGAATAAAAAAATCATCTTGATGCTGTTTCACTATTTGCACAGATCAGATATATTAAATTCACCGTTTACATCCCCAACGTTAATCACCCGTCTAGCTTTATATAGACCAGGATGATCAATGGCAAATTAGCTGAAACTTGAGCTGAAAAAATATCGCGTAATATGCATATAAAATAATTGTATATTCAACACGCAATTTCACAAATAAAATTCTCTTACTTACAGTGACACGGATTGATTTATATTTAAATCATTGACCATACAGTCACCGGATTCCAAGGAAGATAAGAAAATGAGTATATATATGATACCCCAGAGATGGAATAAAATTTAATATCAAACCTAATGACCACGACCCAGTCACGGCTATTATGTTTATTGTTTGTTTGTTTTTTATCCGAAATCAAATCATAAATTTACTTTCTAAGACGTTGCATAAGAATATACTTTAATCACCATGTTGATGGGAGATATAATTTTTACCTAGGAGGGCGAATCTCTTCAGAAAATGATGGATGATGAGGAAAAAGAAATAGTGAGGTTCCGTCAAACCCTTAAACAATTGCAACAGACTCCACTGACTCAACGACCAACATTCTCGTCCAACCTCGTGCTGACTCAGATCGCGGATGAATTAAGATTTACATCAGAGGAAAGCATCCAGGATTTAGATGAAAAAATCTCAAACACTGATATCGAAATCCAAAAGATCATTAGAGAACATGAAGAGAAAGTAGCTATGTGGCGGGATTATTAGTGAAGCCGCTGCTGGTAGCGGTTTTTTGTGTTTTGATCTGGATTTGTTTTATCTGTAGGATTTGGTTTTGACAATTAATTTACTATTATTTTTGTGTAAAATATTTGATATGTGAAGAAACTTATGTAGCAGATATTTCACAGAAACCCACCCGAGAGTTCAGTAACATGTCTCCGAAAACACAGTAAAAGTGAAGTTTTGTTCTAAAGAAAAAATTAGAAATACAGTCTATTCGTTAGACTGTTGTGTTGTGTTCATATTTACATACATTGTTAATTAATAGGATACAATTCGCGAAACTTCTGTTAATTCTGTGATCAGATGACAGCACAACTCCCTGAGTTGATATGGGAATTGCCACTGTCTAAACTAAACGATAAAAAAGAATTGAAATGTAGTTGAGCAGAGTGTTTAATAAGACAATAATGATTTTTTACGGGCGTGCTTTTGATTTAGAATAAAGGTACGGATCCACATGAAACTTTTCCATGAGATTTTTGTATTACGAGTCAAAAATTTCAAGTTTCGTAGTGGAAACGGGCGTGAGATACATGAAATATTGTCGAATTTGTGAGATTTTTAACAATATTTCATGTATCACACGCCCCTTTCCACTACGAAACTTTAAACTTTTGACTCGTGATACAAAAATCTCATGAAAAAGTATCATTGTGGATCCGTATCTTTAATGTGAAGATCATGCATACCCATAACCCCTGTTGGACAGAAGTAATCCCATTGTTTGAAAGTTCGTGTGAACTTATATATTTTGATGAAGCCAAATGTATTGATTATATTTGATGCAGTTAATCCAGGAGTGGAAGTGTTGAATTATTCCTGGATTATTTGAGAATAAATATGTAAAAAACACCTGATACGTTTTGTTCTTAAAAGATTAACAGTAAACAAACTACTGCCTGTTTTCATCGACAAACAATATATTACTGATATCCTTAGAAATAATTCTGTAAATAGGTACATCATTTAAAACATTGTCACTGAGCATTCTTATAATTATTACTGTGCGCAGCGATATAGCATTAAAAAATAGATGCATAGTCTGAATTTTTCTCTTCCATGAAAAAAGTATATCTGAAAAAATATCTATCTAACGGCTGAGATCGAGTTCTGATAAACTACTGCTTTTTGCATGTTTCTCATCGATCTGTGTACTGTCCGCATCAATGGGTGTCACATTGAATGCCACTTTCTTCTTCCCCACCAGACCAACTGTGTTAGTCTTTGTTTGAACATGGCTTGGTTTGTCATCCACAGACGTTATGGACTGCAAATCAGAGTCTGTGTTTTGTAGTAGATCCAGTGTTGTTTTCGAAGGAAGCAGTTTGAATTCACCTTGGTTGTTTTTTGTATTTTCTTGAACTTCCAGATGGTCAGATTCGCTCTCACTTTGGTAAAGCTCCGGCTGTTTAATAATTACTATTGGTTTTGGTTCAGTGCTGAAACAACAAAGCAAATAAGTGTAAAAATCTTTTGCATGAAATTAGCATCTAAATTTGGAACTCCAACCACAGAGTATAAAATACAGAGTTCATCTTCACGTACTTCGCAATGCTATTTCGGATTATATGCTCACGAATTTGAAGCAAGAATCGGATCACTGATCTAAAAATTCTTAAAGGTATATGGCAAGGACAGCTGTCTTTTTATATTTCTTATTTTATTTGCTCTTACTCTTTTACACTGGAAATTCTTTATACAGCTATTTTTCTTTTCACATTTTTTATTCTGTTTTAACATCCAAAAGTGATGTTGCTATTATATCTTTATTCCACCTGCCTTAATATATTTGTTTCATCATTTCAATATTTTGGTGTAAGCTTTAGCTATGTTCTTCAATGTAGTTCCTTGAAGATATGATGATTGAATGTCACCAAAAGATATCTGACATAGGTCTTATTACTGATGATGGCAGATGAACTTGATACGTTAAATTCAGAAGTATCAAAGATCACGTGCGATGTAAAATTTTGCCCACTTCTCATTTTCGTGGTAAAGAAATAGTGCTGAGCTTGAATTGCCCTTAAAGGTCAACTTCGAGGTGGAATACAAAATCACGCAGATAGGAGAAAAAAAATCAGGTTTTAGCACATAGTCAAACATGAAGTTTTCTGGCATGCTGAAGGTGATATCACAGGTGAGTAACCAGAAAGCAGCAAACTTGAGGGACCGCGCAAGCAGCTGCCAAAAGATTTAGCGATACAAGTGTAATACTACTTTCCTCCTCAGTGCAGTGTGGAGGAATACATGAGCCACTGTTCCATCATAGAGAGTTCATGCGAGGAAAACGAAGAAAACTTAATATACCTTGTGGGCGATTATAACCTCCCTGAACTACAATTCCAGGATGAGGACAACATAGAGATCTTGGCTGCCGGAAGTGGAGTGTCCGGTGACTTACTTGTGAGTACCATGATGTTTGTGGAATTACGTCAAATAAACTCAGTTAAGAATGCCAATAATGTTCTGTTGGATCTGGTTTTCTCCAACAATTTCAATACAAATGTCGCCTGCTCTGATGATGTACTACTACAGTGTGATGTGCATCACCCAGCCTTATGCTTTGAAATACTGAACTGTGATACATATACTCCCTTAGAGTTTGAAGAGTGTATTTATGATTATAAAAGTGCTAATTTATGTGATATCAATAATTTTCTATTAAATTTTAATTGAGACTAAGTGCTGTTAGGAGATATAAATAGTGATGTCGATCTATTTTACAGTGTATTTTATCATTGTCTTAATTATTTTGTACCGAAGATTGTTTTGAGGAATAATTTTAAATTCCCTATTTGGTTCAGTCAAAATCTGAAAAAAATAACATTTGAAAAAAAAACTGCTCACAAGCAGTATAAAAGTACAAAGTCTCCTGATGATTATATCACTTTTTGCGACCTGAGAGCTCTATGTAAAGCCCAAGCTAGAAGTGAATATAGCACTTATATCGAATAGATTGAGAATGGCTTGGTAGAGGATGTCAGTTTATTTTGGAGATATATTAATTCTAAGAATAAAGCAAATCAGACTCCAGCAGTGATAAAATACGATAACTCAAGTTTTGACACGGGAACTGATATTGCTAATGCATTTGCTGAATATTTTTCAAAAGCATATGAGACTTCGGAAAGTGGCTCACCCAACAGATCTCACTCCTGTAAGTCTGAATTTGCACACATAAGCTCGCACATAAATATTAACTCAAGTCAAATCAGAATCTGACATTTTTGAAAAACTAAACTCTATCGATGTATCCAAAGGACCAGGACCATACAGTATGTCCGCCACTGTTACTGGAGTTTTTCCCAATGTATGGAAGACATCATTTGTAGTTCCAATTTTTAAGAACTGTGGAAGCAGGGATATAGTTGAAAATTACAGGCCAATCTGTCTAATGTCACTTATACCTGAGATTTTTGATTCACTTATAGCTGACCTATTTAGCCAGACTTTTAAAAATGTCATAATTTCCCAATAACATGGCTTTTCTCAGGGACGATCTATTGTATCAAATTTACTAGTGTATCGTGAGTATGTCAATGAGGCTATAGAAGCAGGGTATGTGGTTGACTCCATATATACAGACTTCACCAAAGCATTTGATAGACTTAATATAGAAATTCTTCTACAAAAGCTGGTAAGATATGGAATACATGGTACCATGATGATGGCTCAGATCATACCTTGAAAATAGGACACTTATTGTAAAAATTAATAGCTTCTTGTCAAAACCCTTTATTGTGAGCTCTGGGGTGCCACAGGGTGCCCATTTAGCCCCTATACTTTTTAATTTGTTTGTTAATGATGTTGAACATTGTTTTTACTTCTGTAGCTTTTTGTTGTATGCCGATGATATTAAGATATTTTTGTCTATAACAGACTCCTATTCAGTGTATAAACTGCAAAGCATTATCGATAGATTATTTAAGTGGTGCGTAAATAATAGGTTCACTTTAAATGTCTCAAAATGTAAGCATATTCAATTTGGTAAATTTCTAAAAGGCTGTTATTGTAACACATATCATATAAACAATGTAATTCTAGAAAAAGTAAGTGCAATTCGTGACCTTGGTGTATTATTTGATGAAAAGTTGAGCTTTACTCAGCACATTGAGGGATGTAGAAATCGGGCCATGAAGGCTCTTGGATTTATTACTCGAAGTACTAGAGATTTTAAAAATGTCAAGGCCATAGTTACTCTGTACACCTCACTGGTAAGACCCCACCTAGAAAATAGCTCCAGTGCTTGGTTCCCATATCACCAAGTTCACCAAGATATGCTCGACAAAGTTCAGAGAAGGTTCTTAAGATACATAGCCTACAAAAAGCATATTCCAATAGAAAATGTCAACTACTCTGAACTGGAAAACGAGCTAAACATCGGATCTTCGCAGCAAAGAAGAGTCTCTGCGGATATCGTGACAATTTACAAATTGATTAACGGTCTTTGCAGCTGCCCAGACCTCTTGAGCAAAATAAACCTTTATGCACCTCCTAGAGCTCTCCGTGAACAGAGATCTTTTCATGTCAATTATCATAGAACTCTCTATGGTCAGAACAGTGGGGTGGACAGAATGCTGCGTAATTGTAACTTGTCTAATAACATTGATTTTTTTTTGTGTATCGCTCTTTAGTCTTAAAAAGTATTTTAAACGTTGCCATATTTTATAGTCTATGTCAGTGTTGCAGATTTTCAATAGTATTTGAGTAAATTAACTATTTATATTGTATATAAAATGGGCTTCTGCCCGTGTAATGAAATAAATAAATAAATAATACTTACAGTTGTTGTTTGGTCTTTTTTCTACATCTAATCTTCATCAGACTTGCTAATTTTCTTTGGGTTTCAGTAAGAGGTGCTTTCAGCTTTTTTTGTCTCGACAATTTCTCTTTCGACTCTCCAATATTTAATGATTTTTCAATGGACTTTCTTACTGACGAGTAATTGATATATCTCTGTAAGAGAGAATGGTAAATATAAACTGGACTCCATTTTTCTCAAGTCAATAGCTCAAGAATTTAAATATTGGATGTTACCTTTTTGTTCATATTCCCCTGGTGTTTGATCATCTCCAATCCTCTTTCAAAAGACTTATTTGGAATACCTTGCCAATCAATTGATATTCCAATATCCTCAAATTTTAAGCGTATCAAATCTTCCAGTACTTCCTGAAGCCTACTCCTTTCTTCTGTAGAAAGTTGTCGATCTATGCTGAAATGAATATTTACGACATCAGTATCGTTAAATTGGTACGTGAACGCATATTTTCTGCTACCAATTATTAAGCTGGTATTTTTTACACTAGCACTGCACAGCTGCGATGCATATTTGGTTTTGTCAGATACAAACCTAATATAACTTCTCAAACAAATGCTATCATTGTCTCATAGATTCATCTCAGGACAATAACAATAAAAAAATAGTATTCCTATATAAATTTGAACGAGACAACAATTTTACACGCAGGACATGATTCGTGAAAATTCCTACCTCCTTTCACTTCGTTTACTCGACAGTTTTTCCGAAACACTCTCTCCTGACTCTTCAGATTCATTTGGAGATTCCTGGACACTTGATTTTACAGGCTTTATAACCATTGTGGTTTGCTGTGAAGCCTTTTGTTTCTTTGTTTTCGTTCCACAGTCATACCAATCCAAGTGCGTTTTCTTCTTTTCTTGAATGGCTATCAAATCCTCAACATCCACTTGGGTAGTTGGCCTCTTATCCAAACGTGTTGTAATTTGCACATCACTATCCTCCTGGTTAGACATGTAGTGTTCCAAATGCGTTTTCAATTTCTCTGCAGCACTTGGTATTTCAGTGTTGTCTTGAACTCTAGTAGGATGACTCAATTTCGTTCGTGGCTTGATTTTGGGTTTCACCATAGATAATTCTTCTGATTGAGTGCACTCTATAGCGGATTTATTTTCGAATTCTTCTCGGTTTGTCAATGTGCGAGGAGTTGGCTTTGATCTAGTGGACTCTTGACTATTGATCTGTATTTCACTTAGTTTTGCCCAAAATGATTCCATCTGGGTTTGTATGGTTACAAGACTTGTAGATATCTATAATTTCGAATGAGATAGAAACTGTTATTTATATTTGTGAATGTCATATTGAACACATTATACTTAAAACATGATTGAGACAAGGAGTTAGTGCAAGTATAGTTGTTTGGCAATAATACGAAATTGTGAGAGGCAAAGATAACCATGCAGAAAATCTAGTGAAATCCTATAAGTAATATCATCAGGAAAAATCAGTATTTATTATTTTTACACAGCATATTACAATGCCAAGAGATCCATTCAGTTTTCTATGACATCTGTATTGTTACACTGTCAATTATACTCCAAGCTACAATGCGAATCTGTTCAAATTACCTTGTGTTCCAAATCAGAACTTATTTCACTTATCTTCCTTTCAATCTTGTCATCCACTTCTTGCACCTGTTCATTTTCCACTTCTTCATTGTTTTCTGCAGACTTGCATTCTTCTTTTTTTCCATAATAATTATCTTGAATCGTCACCACGTCCAATATAGTCTGCTTCGGACGATCTGTTTCAGATGATTTGCAATCAAAATTGTGGTTCTTGAAAGTGACAATATCTAAATTTGCCTTTTTGACTTTATCCATACTGGATTGGCTAGTATTTGAGGTTTTTTGGGATAACAACATTTGCGATTCAGTATTTTTCATTTGCATGACTAGATCGAATAACCTATTATATTTGTCCTCATAGAATTTTTTCTCTGTATGCAAAGTGGATATTTCGTTTTCAACTTTTTCTTTGAACTTTTCGAACTTGCTATAAATTTCTTGCACTTCTTCACCATTTTCTTTATTTTCTTTCATTTCTACCAATGATGTTTTATCTTTCAACATTTTCTCAGTAACATTGAGTCGCTCTTTTAACACTTTGATTTCAGACTGCAACTGGTCAGTCTCGGTAGTTTTATCATCTCTATTTGTGCTTTTGCTTTCATTGATATGTCGCCTTTTAATGTGAGAATTTAAGTAATCCTCAGTCGAAAATATCTTCGAGCATTTATCACATTTAAATGCAGAGGTCAGATTATGCTTTTGGATTTGCGCAAGGTGGGCTTCTAAATCTTCGATATATGACTTCAACTCTTTTATTTCCTGGAGATAAATACAAAATTTGCGTCTGTAGAGTATGTTTTGATAGACTGGATCAAGAGTAGTACTGTCATTTTCATCAAAAGAATATTGGGGATATTTGCCTAGGGCAACAAGTTTTTAAGAGCAACGATAAGCTGTTTATGGGGGCGGCCAGAGCTTGGAGTCAGGAGTTTTCAATATATTTTTAATGTCTACCGATGATTTTAAGATAAGATCAAGACACATCACAAAAAAATACTTTTATCAGGAAAACCTTGTATTCAAATTACAGAATTATATGTTAATGATAGACATTATATAGTACTGTTTCAACAAGTATGAACATCTATAATCTATGATACAAGGTGTTATGCATGATTGCACTTTTTGTGTTTGTTTTTTAGAGGTAGCAAGATCAGCAAATTGTCAAGCAACACTGAACAGTACAGGTAAACAATAAGAATTTTCACTATTAAATAAAAAATGTAGGCATTTTATATTTTGTCGCACTCATAATTAGGGCCAATTGATCAAAGGAAGATGAGCTAAGAACAAAATATTAGAAGTAATGTCCTGGACAAAATGTTGATCTTGGTTTCATATGTATGAGTCCTGGAGAATCATGATCCTCAAAAGTCAAAAACATTATTAAACCTGCTGCTATTTCAATTTTGGAAACAAAAACAACAGCACAGCTTTTATTACTTTACAAATATGTGGGTATGTTATATAAGAAATTAATTTTTTGGGATATTGTTTTTTTTAACTCTTTTTAAATGTTTGAAAAATAATAAAGTTTAATATAGGTGTGTACATAAGCTTACAACTTTTAATTCCTTTTTTAATATCTTTCATTACTCAAAGGGCTGGAATATGGAAATAAAATGTGATGACCAAGTAGAGATGCATTTCCAGTAATTGCCTTCACCAAATGTGGCAATCTTAAACGAGTGGGCTATTTTTAAATATGTAATTATGTACCACCCTGATAGATACCTCAATATTACATATATACATATGATAAATCTCTCTCGACAAACTGTTGTATTTATACTCAGCCGAGAATACTGATGTGTGGGCTACAGCATGGGTACTACTATGTCAATCTAATTGAGAGTTTTTATGAATCTCAACTATTTTATTGTTTTCCATTGTGTGAATTTTATTAGCATGTTTCTGTAGAACAAATATACATTTAAAACTGTGAGAGTTGGACTAGATTATCTTTTAGTGAATACTATTAATATATATCGATATTATTACCTCCTTTGCTTTAACCATATCTTTCTTCAGCAAAACCACTGTGTTATCTAAATAACGCTTGCAGAACAGTAAGTATTCTACTGCTAGCTGGCTCATTCGAAATACCTTAACAAAGATCGTGTCTAATATTTCAGCTTGTTCATTGTCCAAGACATATCCTATAACTATGGATAAAAATTGTTCAACAGTGGCTACATCCCTTTCTTTAACGACTCTATCTATATCTATGAGGCCTGTAATAATGAAACGTATTAATGATTTATACCCATATAATATAGGTTCTATGTATTCAGAAGACCTACATATTTTATTTTTATCTAGATTTGGTTGTTTTAGTTTATCAAATGAGAATCCTGAATCCCAAGCTAAACGAACATAATCATAATGCCAGCGACAATCTTCTGTCCACATTGTTAAATTTCCTATTTTAAAAGACTACTTATTTTATTCCACCATATAATAATCATTATGCACTATATTTTAATTCTCAATACTTCTATTTGTATTGACATTAAAATTCATAAAGAATGAATTACGATTCAAGATTGAAACCACAGAACATATATATTATGTTGGGATTCAAATGAAAACATTCTGTCAATGTCAATATTTTGTACTGTCAAATGAGATACAAACTGAAAGTTAGGGTTTTTAACGGTACACGGCCTTATAATATTTTGGGGTACACGGTACAAAAATGCAGTACACAATGGCGACTGCATCAATCTATTAAGGTTATCCTGAAGATAAATATAAAAACAAGTATTAGAATCGACAAATAGTTGCACGTAAACCATAGTAAAAATACCTTCAGGATGTTATGTCAAGTTGATCAGTATTTTTGAGCCGTTTCACACTTCTTAATAATCCATCGTCTATGGCGTGAGAAATTGCAGTTGATCTAAAGGTCACAATCTACTACAACCCAGCTCTAAATACATTATTTTCGCAGATACTTCCGTCCGATTTGACGTGGAACGTGGAACAGCTGATTAGCCAGTATGTTTCAAATTTATTTTCTAAAATAGATTACATACAAAAGGGCAACAAAATCCAAATAAGAGGTTGTTTACTTAATAAGCTTCCAAATTTTGTTGAATAAAAAATATAAAAAACGACAATGCATTAGGTATTACTTTTTAGGAAAAGTTTAGGGTATTTGATCAAGAAATCAAGTGGACCTTCTTCTGAGATCTGCAATTGATGGAGGAGGATATAATTATATATTTTTTTGCTTTCTAGGATGGTTTACAAGAACTCGAACAATTAGGTTTCGCATCACAATTTAAGTGAGGTGGAAGCAGCGACCGAAGGACGCTCTAAAACAAAATCGCTCTACCTTGTCAAGAGGTAGGGCCGGCATATTCTTATTTTGGGCAAGGGCGGCAGTCGGGGTAAATCCGGTCCTGGTTCTTTAGATCCCTGTAATAACCAAAATAATAACTTGATCTTTAAAAATGAATGAAGTTTTATTGTAGTTAAATAATACATTTTTTATTTTGAGCTAGCAGAATTGCTGGAAGAGAGAATAAATTGAATATAAAGAAGCTAAAATAAATGATTTATGAAACAAGTACACCTGTAGCTGGTTATTTGATAAAGGGCGGTAATTCTAATCTACTAACACTAACTGAATTTAAGTATTAAGTTTTATAAATCTTGTTGAATTTTACTACTTCCCGCCACTTTCGAAATGGAACCGCCCACAAACTCAAAACAATATACGTGTTTTCTGTTTTCTTAATCAGTGGAACTTATATATAATACTTAGCTAACGACTATAGAAAAAGATGCGTCATTTTACTTAATGTATCTGATCGGCTTTTATGTTGTAAAAAAGTAGTATTCATCTAGTCTTTGTCAGGGTTAGGTTCGAGATTACACGCGGTAGCCAATCAGATTCTTCGAAATTCATACGTCAGTGACGCACCGTCAGACCAGCTTATTCTAGAAGAATCATCGCATCCTCGACCTCGTATAAAACCGGCCATTTTCTTATCCTCGTTCCGATTCGGTTGCGGTCCTTGCTGTGGTACGCTCACACCATAAAGTTACAGAAAGAAACGATTTTTGAAAATCTCCATAAATACACAATTTTAAGGTAAGAAATACATTCTGTTATTTGACATAATTGGATTCTCCGAATTCCTTGACGCATACGTCGAATTTTGCTAGAAAAGTCGCGAAGTTGTGAAACACGTGCACGCACACAAAGGATAGTGAAGACGGCAAGGTTTAGTTTTGGTTTTCTATACGTATAAAAAAAGGTGATAAAAATGTTCCTTCTAAAGTGAAAATGTCCCATGTTTCCAGCCCATCGTTTTTATTATAATCACAGTGTAGAAAATTATTGATCCTTGATCTTTGGGCGCGTTTTTAAACTTTTGCAATGTTCTTAAGATCTATACTTGTGACGTCAACTGATTTTTATTTTTAATTTATTCATGGTTATCCTGAAATTCAATGTCTTATCCCGTTTGAATTATCCAAAATCTGTAATTGAGCACAGAATGTCAACGTTCCATTTGCTAAAGATCTGAACAGAATGAGTCATTTTAAACTACCGGATAAGGATATCTGTAGAATTGAAGGTTAAAAAAATACTGTGCTAACAAGTTAGTTTTCCATAAAATTTCTGGTTCAAGGGGAAGGCGAGAATTGTTTTGAATATGGAAATCAACTTATTCTTTGCCACTGAAAATGGCCTGATTTTGTAGTTTTCACAAAAGGGACAAAAGTCCCATGGACCACCCTGACAAGACATGACAATACCTAGTATGATTATTCCTCAGAATAACAACTAATCATAAGGAGTAAAGCTGAAAGGACATAGAAGAAACACGTTATCAGTTGAGAAGTACATAAAACTAAAAAGTGTTATAAATAATCTCTGCCATAGCTATAAAATGGTTAATAAATTAATTTGATTGCTGATATGGATGTACTGCTTGATTAGAATGTTTGAGATCACTGAGGCTGAGCTGCTACCAGCCAGAACACGACACTATATTTTGTAACTCTAAAACAAATTCATCATCTAGGATTGAGAGAAACAATCCATCTATTAAACTGCACATTTTACATTCATGTCGAGCACTGTGCATGCCAAAGCAGTGATAACCTGTAACTAGTGTGTGCATTAGATATCTACCATCACTGGTTCTGGTGAATTAAGGTCAGATATGAAAACTCAAAAATTAAAAAAATTGCTAAAAATGATTTGGCATGATTTTTTCAGAATTTTTCTTAAAGTGAAATATTTTCTCCTGACAAAACATTAAAGTTTTTAATGTAGCTGCTACACAGAAGTTTTTTAAAGTATAGCATTCACTCCATCAACAAAAATTGTTCTTGCACAGAAAGACATGTTAACACAGTGAAAGTCGTACATCAATACACCAGCAGAATTACCAGACCTTTAGCTTCAATCCCAAAAGTATAGAGATTAAGTATAGAGGAATGGTACCCATATTTTTACTTTTATCTGTTATACAATTGTACCATTTCATTTAGAATGGTGAAAGAGCTCTACAAAAATCTGGGCTCTTATAACTTGTCATTCAAATTAATTGACATAGGTACCATTTTCTAACCATATCTAAATTTAAGTATTCAATGTGAATGTATTGTATCTGCAGATGGCAGCCAAAGCACCAGCAGTTGGTATTGATTTGGGCACCACATATTCTTGTGTGGGAGTCTTCCAGCATGGCAAAGTGGAAATCATTGCTAATGATCAGGGAAACAGAACAACACCCTCATATGTTGCCTTCACAGACACTGAGCGCCTGATTGGTGATGCAGCTAAAAACCAGGTTGCAATGAATCCCAACAACACTATTTTTGGTAAGTGTTTATTTATTGTTGAACAATCAAATAATTATTTTTTTTCATATATTTTTCAAACAGCTGTTTCATCAAAGACATGGAGATATGATTGGAAAAATATTTGTATTATATCCATAAATATATTTTATATGGTATTGTGTGATATCAAAATAACCACATTATGTGAACAATCCTAATCCTGAAACCTTCAATAATGTGCAGTCTCAAAAACACCATAGAACCATATAATTCAAGTTATCAATGCCACTGACCATACTGAGTTGTTGTTTATATTGATAAAAATAATATACTTTTCATTGGAATCATTGTCATTTGAGGAAACCAACCAATTTACAAAAATTCAATGGTGAATTGTTTCATTTTTGCATGTGCTATATTTAGGACTGATAAATATTTGATGAAGTGCATAAAAACTGGGTATTAAGAATGATTACTTGAATTCTGATATTAAATGGGAGAAATTTAATTCTTGCTGGTAATAGAAATATTGATAGATTTGAAGATCAGCAGATGAGAGAACTAGCAGAGGTGCTTGGCTGATTTGCTGAATTCAACTTTGAGACATGTTTTAATGTTGAAGTCATTAGTCAGCTTTCAGCATGGTTACTGGACTTCTCATTATGGTCTGAAGGAACACCTGAACAAACTAGGGCTTTATAAGGAAGACCTTAAGTGCAAACAATGTGGGGAAAGAATATTACTGTCTCTGTGAGTGTCATGTGCTAGATATAGATAACATGAGGAAACAGATCTCCAGAAACTGGCACCAATACAGTTCAGCAGGGAAACAAATTAGTACAGAGTTCAAGAAGAATGAGTGCTGTAAGCACAGGAAGCTATGGATTTTATGTATAATGAACTGCATACACTCAAACACATATTTACACATTATAGTTTGGGTGACTGCTGGTTTCCTGATATGTCTGAAGGCACTAACAAAGCATTAATTGATTTCATTTCTGGTTTTCACCTTTTCACAGCTACAGTTCTTTCCCAAATCATTGTCACCAAGGAATTTGAGGATTTCATCTTTGTTGAAATCTGGGGCCAACCCAGATAAGAACAGAAAAGCCATTTTAGGAACGGTTTTCAATGTTACCACAATTTACTCCTTTGATAGGTGCAGGTCTAGATTTAAATTTTTTTACCCAATGAGTTTCATCTTTGTGGTTAGTTTTTTCTTCAAGCTGTGTAGTGTGCTCTAGAGCAGTGTTACGTTTTCCCTGTTTAAAACCTTTTCTTTGTGTCTCCCATGGCTCTTCAGTATCTATAGGACTTCTATCAGTGATACATTCCTCCTTTTCAGGTAAAATTTTATTTTTGTTTTTCTTGAATCCATCCTTATTTGTGTTACCATTACTTCAGACGTTTTTGCTTTGCCATCGATCATCTTTCCCCAGGTTTCAGTGCTGCCAGATTGTCTTGGTGAATTAGAATCTTTCGAAATCAGGCTTCCTGAGGGTAAATCCACTTGCAAAGTCGAATTTTTGTTCAGTGGCCTGCCTTGTTATCAGAGTGGGCTTCATTTTTTCATAACATAAGATGGAACATATCATGGTCACATGGATTTTCACATTCTTTGGATTTCTCGGCGTGTTTTATTGAAGATGTAGCACTGATTTTTTCTTCCAAAAGCCTTTTATTCTCCAATAACAGATCATTTTTCTCTTTCTGGCCCACGATAATCTCATGAAGAAGTTTTATTTTCTCAGATTCTTCCTCCTCATCGGTTGAGGTTATGCCATGCTCGGTGCAAATGCAGCCAGTTTTGTCCAATATTATTACCTCTTTGGACCAATTTCTTACTGCACATGACGTGTGGTAGACTTTTCCGCAATTTATGCATACTATGCTGGAGAACTTCTTAGTTTTACAGCATTCAAAAGATACTTTTTCATCGCACTTACTTTTATTGTGATCGCGTCGACGTCGACGCCATCTTTGATGATTATTGATAAAAAGTTGTGTAATTATCACACAGTTTCACAAATGAAACTATTCGCGTGTCACTGAAAGAAAGAGTTTTATTTGTGAAACTGTGATAATTATACAACTTTTTATCTACAAAATAGTATTGTACTTTTTGGAATCCCCATAAGAGAAATTTTGATAGCCAAGCAGTTATTAGTTATCTGTTTAGTGATTTTATTGCTAAAAATAGCTTCGTAATTGAAATTGTTTTCCCAATGTATTTCAGTAAAAAGGTCTCTTCATAAATGATGATATTCAAATTGTCATGCCAGACTGGAGTTTATGAATTCCATGATTATAAGTATATCTGAATATAAATACCCTTGTAATATTATCCTTGTCAATTGTTTGCTTCTTTTAACAAATTCATTTTATTTTGATAGATGCCAAACGTCTGATTGGTCGCCGTTTTGATGACCCTGCGATTCAGGCTGATATGAAGCATTGGCCATTTGAGGTAATCAATGACAATAGCAAGCCTAAGATCAAGGTCAGCTACAAAGGTGAAGACAAGACCTTCTATCCTGAGGAGATAAGTAGCATGGTGTTGACCAAAATGAAGGAAACTGCAGAAGCGTACCTGGGCAAGAACGTTACAAATGCCGTCATCACTGTTCCTGCCTACTTCAATGATTCCCAGAGGCAGGCTACTAAGGATGCAGGCACTATTTCTGGTCTGCAGGTAATGCCATAATAGATTGAAGTAGATTTTAATTTAATGCCACCTTGTAGCATCCCATAGAACTATCATCAAATATCTTTAATGCATGATATGACCATCTAATGATTATTCATTTATATGTATGTGCTTATTTTGCAGGTTCTGCGTATAATCAATGAGCCGACGGCGGCCGCGATCGCGTACGGCTTGGACAAGAAGGGGCAAGGAGAGCGCAATGTGCTTATCTTTGACCTGGGTGGCGGTACCTTTGACGTTTCTATCCTGACCATCGAGGATGGTATCTTTGAGGTGAAGTCCACCGCCGGCGACACCCATCTGGGCGGCGAAGATTTCGATAACCGTATGGTGAACCACTTTGTGCAAGAGTTCAAACGCAAGTATAAGAAAGACCTGACCAGTAATAAGCGGGCTCTGCGTAGGCTCAGAACCGCCTGCGAGAGGGCGAAGCGTACCCTCTCCTCTTCTACTCAGGCTAGCATCGAGATTGATTCGCTGTTTGAGGGGATTGATTTCTACACTTCCATCACCAGGGCCAGGTATGTATAACAACTAACCACCCTCCCCCCTCTCAAATAAACAATTCCAAAAATAATATTTTGACCTTCCATCATTGTATTACTGCTAAATACTCCTAATGCTAACTAAAGGCTGAAGTTCTTTTGCAAGTGAATTCACTTCATGTTTTATCCATATTTACTATTCTGGATAATCATTTGGCAGCTGCAACTATCATATGCTGGGATTACAGATTCGAGGAATTGAATGCTGACCTCTTCCGTTCTACTATGGAGCCAGTGGAAAAGGCGATCCGCGATGCGAAGATGGATAAGGCGCAGATCCACGACATTGTTCTAGTCGGCGGCTCTACTCGCATCCCCAAGGTCCAGAAGCTGCTGCAGGACTTCTTCAACGGCAAGGAGCTCAACAAATCCATTAACCCTGATGAGGCTGTGGCCTACGGTGCTGCCGTACAAGCCGCCATCTTGCACGGAGACAAGTCCGAGGAAGTGCAGGATCTGCTGCTGTTGGATGTGACACCTTTGTCCTTGGGTATTGAAACGGCGGGAGGAGTGATGACGGCTCTTATCAAGAGGAACACCACCATTCCTACCAAGCAGACGCAGACATTCACCACCTACTCTGACAACCAACCTGGAGTGCTTATTCAGGTAAAGTTCTTCTGACGATTTCTGGACGCTACTACCGTTAGCCTATACTATAAATAATTAAGTGGCAGATGAGAGAGAACGCGCAGAGGCACTTTGCTTTTTCAAACGCGGAGATTGCTCGCTCAATCGCTCGAATTCTAAATCAATTTGGGTTTAAAATTATAAAGCTGAATATGGAAATAAGTGACCGTCATCATTCCTTTGACTATTATTATGTTAAAAACGCGTAGTTCATGGGGTCACGTTGACGTTGCAGGTGTATGAAGGTGAGCGCGCGATGACCAAGGACAACAACCTTCTGGGCAAGTTTGAGCTAACAGGCATCCCACCGGCTCCTAGGGGCGTGCCGCAAATCGAGGTCACCTTCGACATAGATGCTAATGGCATCTTGAACGTAACCGCTGTTGAGAAGTCCACCAACAAGGAGAACAAGATTACTATTACCAATGACAAGGGCCGTCTGAGCAAGGAGGACATCGAGCGCATGGTCAATGAGGCTGAGAAGTACCGTAACGAGGATGATAAACAGAAGGCGACCATTTCGGCGAAGAACGCACTCGAGTCCTATTGCTTCAACATCAAGAGCACCATGGAGGACGACAAGATCAAGGACAAGATCAGTGACTCGGACAAGAACACTGTCATGGAAAAATGTAATGAGGTCAGTGTCATTTTTCGTTCATACATACTATAGAGATAATTGTTGGAAACTTTGTAAGCGCTATTTTGGGGCTGATCGCATCTTTATTTATTCTTCAGCGTTAAGGTAGTACTTCCACCCTAAGAAAGTATTGATTCTATTAGTTTTAATGTTTTACTACTGAGACATGAGTGGCATATGATCTAAATTTCGGTGGAGGCCTATATGCTTCTACTGTAATCATAACAAATTATTTCAAAACTACTTCAAATCTGTCCAAATATCTCGCACTAAAACTACAAGCTAGCAGAAATTCGTTAGTGTGGGGATTTTTTAGGCTAGATTTGTGAGCTGTGGGTTGTGCAAACCCTACTTCAAATTTGCACATTAGAGCGCATGTAAAATTTAAACTCCACTAACACTTTCTCCTTCTTGCGGCTTTAGTCAGTTACAAACTCTATAACACCAGCCACATATTTTCAGGGTTGTAATTCACTCCATCTTCAGTTTGGAGGATATATAAAGCATTGATTTGTCACTATTTGAGGCAGTTTGAGGTGGATGATTAAGTTTTAAATATCAGAATCGTAACGAGGCAATTGATTATGGAATCAATGGTGGAGTGAATGGTTCACTCACTTGCAATGAAGTTAGCAAAATTCAACAAAACCTAACCTACTGCAAAAGTTGTTTACTTTTTGATCTGTTCAAAAATTGTGTTTTTTCATTTGTTTTTCGTTTTAAGTTTGCTATTGCCGTGTGTATTGAGTCTGTTTTAATTCCCATTTTCGGGAAAGTCTGGAGTGCACTGTGTGTCTAGAGCAGTTGCAGAATTATTCGTCAAACAATGAAAGCTAACCTCAAAATGACTGGCACATGCTTTAAATGTCCACAGATATGCATTTTTAAGGAACCAAAGAATAATGCTGAGGTATTTGGATACCCATGTGACTATTGTAGGAGAGTCATGTGTAGAAACTGTTCCAGGGTGAACTCTACTGAAGTTCGCACATTGGTATTGTCTTCGAGGATTATACCCTATATATGTAAAGACTGTCTACCTGCAATAAAAAATGCATTAAAATTAGGTGATCGTGTTAGTGCCCTTGTAGATGCCCTAGGTGAAATAAGGGCGACCAACTCACAAAAACTGGAGGATTTTGAAAGATAAATTCGGGAAATGAGTGATGAGGTGAAGAGCATGAAAACAAGTTTCTTGCCCACGTCGAGGACCGGTGTGCGATTTTCCCAATGTGCATGCTCTACAATTTTTGATGTACTTCTTTAGACAACGATTCATCTTTGGCCAATATAAATCTTCACGTAATTTCTGAATGCACTTGTCAAAACCTATGTGTGAAGACTCATCGTGATATAAAGTCATCGTCATCAAACGCGCTGCCACAGGCACAAAATATTTTCGAGGTGTTGTTTTAGTTACGACCATGTCCTTCTCAACAGTTAGTTCAGGGTCAGAGTCCGGATTATTAAGTATTTGACGGCAAAAGGCATCAGTTTGCTGGAACTCTCGGATTGTATTTTTATCGGAGACTTTGTTTATGTTGATGGTTTTTAAGGCAAACACTTTTAACTCGGTTGCGTCATCGGAACACACGTCATCCACCGGATTTCGGCTTAAATAGTCTATGTGTTGTATTTTGTGTCCAGGGCGGTACTCGATAGAAAAGTCATAGTCCTGAAGTTTTACCCACCATCGCGCGACACGAGGGTGCAAGTTCTTTTTTAAGGCTGTTGCGCGCACTGAGTTACAATCGGTATACACTGTAAAATGTTTTCCATACAAGTACACTCGAAAATGTTCCACTGCGTCGACGATTGCAAGTGTTTCTAAGTTATACGAGTGATAACGAGATTCACAAGCTGTTGTACGACGACTGTAATACGCTATGGGTTTAAGAATGCCGTTTTCCTTTTGAAACAAGGCAGCCGCCAAGCCTATTGAACTGGCATCCGTGTGTAGCTCACAGGGCAACTCAGGGTTGGAGAGACGCAATACTGGAGAGTCAGTTAGCTTTTTAATAATTAATTGTTTTGCTGACTCACACTCAGATGTCCACTTAAACGGTTGATTTTTCTTTAGCAAAGATGTTATGGGTGCTGTCACTTCAGAATAACCTTTGATGAACCTGCGAAAATATCCTGCTAAGCCCAAAAATTGCCGTACACCTTTTACACTCGTAGGGGGTACAGTTTGTGTTAATGCATTCACTTTTCGGGTACTTGGTCGTATTGTTCCTTCGCTTAATCTTACTTCTAAATATTCAATGTCAGTTGCAAAGAAAACATACTTTTCGTAATTTAAAGAAAATCCTGAGGTAGCTAACGCTTCCAACACTTCCTCCAAATTTTGCAGACCTTCTGAAATGGTTTTTGATGGCACCAATACGTCATCAATATACACAAATGCCTTTTCGCCCTTTAAACTTCCTAAAGCTTTATCAATAGCACGTTGATAGATATTTGGCGAGTTGACATAGTTGGTAGAGTCCATCTGTAGTCACAAAGGCTGTAAGATGTCTGGAAGATTCCTCGATGCTTCAATGCATTGCAAGTTTTTGAAATCATTAAAATATCGCTGACATTGAGTTCTTTCTTCAACTTCGTACAATCTTCAAGCCATTCGCTGATTGGGTAGAAACTTGTCAGGATCGTAACTCGTGATCTCGAAAGAATGTACGTGCGCAGTCGGGATCTCAATTCCTTCTGACTCACTAGGCGTTGGCTGCGACACTGACGTCATATTCTTTGTTTGATTTGCCAACATGGCAATCTGTTGCTGCTGCGCTGCTACTAAGTTCACTAGGGTTCCTGCCACTGTACCCTGGGAAGCTTTGCACTACTAGGCCCCTCAAAGTCACTGTTTTCATTGTCACTAAAGATTTCACCTTCTTCAGCCATTTTATTGTCTTTTTCTCAAAAAAATGTCAGTAATTTGAACAAACGACTGGACGGCACACTGGACAAGAGTCAATCCCACTTCTGATGATAACACTATCCCAAAATTGTAGAAAATAAAACTGTAAACTGGACTTTTACACCAAAATACTTTTATTGATTTTTAAGAACGCACGACAAGCAATCTAAAACGCAACTCGCTTCGTCGGCCGAGCTTAGCCGCTGACTCGGCTATCCTGCAAACGTGGCACTTTTCTTGGTACCCGGTCTTGTTGTTAACCGGCAGATAATATATATATATATATATATATATATATATATATATATATATATATATATACATACTTATATACTTAGTATCTGGACCCCACCGAAACGAAATCCTGGATACGTGCCTGTATCTTGGTGTTTAATGAAACTTTGTTGACAGAAGACTTTCATGATGCTGAACTTCTAATGATTGATTACAATATCTATAGAAAGGATATTGAAATTGATGGTACAGATTTCATTTTTGCAACCGTTTATTTCCCACCCCGGAGTCCTTATGAAAAGTATGCACAGTTTGCTGACAGCCTGGAAAAACTCACTGAAGCATACCCCGATAGTAAGCTATGTGTTTTGGGTGATTTCAATCTTCCGAATGGACAATGGTCAAAAATTGATTTGGCCTCTGTGGCTGTTCCTCTGCCTACAGCTTCTCCAAATGAAGTGGAGTCTCTCCAAGGGACTCGATTAGAAACGAGAATGGATCTATCCTGGATCTGGTGTTTTTTCACGACAAGGAAGCTACAACTCTATATGCAGATGAAAGTCTCTTACTCGTGGACAACCACCATCCACCACTAATATTTAGTATAAAGTGTGAACATCACCATTTTAACAATCATGGAATAACGGGTGATGGTTTCTATAGAGACTTCCATGCAATGGACACTGAGGCAGTTCGTCACTTTCTCTCTTATTTCAATTGGGACACTTTGTTCATGAATAAATCCCTGGACGATATGATATGATCAATGTACTTTATGATGTTTTGTACTTAACTGTTGATCTCTTTGTTCCCCTGAAAAAATACTCTGCCAAAAACTTTCCTGCATGGTTTTCTCGGGACTTGAATGAAATAATAGTTGAAAGAAAAAAGCACACAAAAATATCTTTCAACTGGACTTTATAGCGTCTATACGATATTTTCTACATTAGGTGCTGAATGTGAATCCATTAAAAATCAGTGTTATCAGAGCTTTATAGCCTTAACCGAATCGTCCTTGAAAGTTAACATCAAAAACTTTTGGAAATTTGTCAACAGTAAAAAGAAAAATTGCGATATTCCTTCAGAAATGTACTATAATAGTATCAAGTCTTCGACTGGTAGAGAAATTGTAAATTTGTTTGCTGAATATTTTTCACAAATGTACTCTAATAATGTTTGTAACGTTTCACTAAATGTCCCCTATTTCAGTCATATTAATTTGTCAGGTTGTAACGTCTCTATTTCTGCATTTTATGAAAACTGTCATCTTTAGATTCTAGCAAGGATCCTGGCCCAGATGGGATTCCCCCATAGCTTATAAAACAATGTAGCTTTATAAGAGCACGACCACTTTATTTCATCTTCAACCTATCTTTGGACAACGGAATTTTTCCAGCTTTCAGGAAAACCAGCTTTATCACGCTCATTTTAAAATCAGGAGATAGAGCGCAAGTTGCGAATTATAGGCCCATTAGTATACTAAGCTATATTCCTAAAGTCCTTGGAAGGCCTTGTCTGCGATTTTCTCGCTTATAATCTGGGAAACAGTTTCATTGACAGACAATTTGGGTTTCATCCGCATCGATCGACCGAACACAACCTGCTCACATTCACAGACTCTGTATTGGAGGCCCTGGAGGAGGGGCATCATGTACACGCCATATACACCGATTTTTCAAAGGGATCCATGGTATGCTTTTAACGTGGTTAAGATCTTACCTCTCTGCCAGAACGCAAGTGGTACGTGTTCAAAGCTACAAATCGTGCGAAATCCAAATCCCATCAAGCGTGCCTCAGGGTTCGCATCTTGGCCCTTTGCTTTTTAATGTGTACGTTGATGATATTTCCTCCTGCTTTCTTAACACTCATTTTTTAAAGTTTGCTGACGATTTAAAATTTTACATGAGAGTTGACAAAACTGATTATTGTCTTAAAATACAATCTGACCCTTTAAAGAGCGTCATACAGTTGAAAACATTGACTACTCTGAATTGGAAACCTTTTTAAATCTTAGTATACTTCAAACTCGTTGAATTCACAGGAACCTTACAATGTTCTGTACTTTGCTGCACTCTTGCAGTTTTGCTCCTGAGCTTCCTGGAAAAATTGGCCTTTACGTTCCTTTGAGGCAAACCAGACAAAACCATTCTTTTTATGTCCCTCCCCATAGAACCAACTATGGTTTGAACTTATTTTTGTCTGGGACCGCTCGACTTGCCAATCAGAACTGTGATACTTTGGACTTTTTTATTGACCAAAGAACATTTAAAAATACATTGATACATATTGCTTAATATTTTAGCTCATGATTCTAAATTTTATATATGTGTCACACTGTTTATATTTTGGATAATTGTTGATGTCAGTCTATTTTTCAGGGTTTTAATTTAATTGTATTAGGGTTAGGTTAGAAATTAGGTGTTTTTTTGTTACTTGACTTGTATATTTTTTTCTAATTGGGCAAATGCCCGTTGATGAAATAAAAAAAAAATCCATTCAGGAATAAAAAATCTCAATTTTATCTCCTGTTTTCTCGATGACAGATTGAGAAATAGATAAAAAGTTGTGTAGTTTTCACACAGTTTCATGAATAAAAGTCTTTCTTTTAGACTGTCAGATTTGACTTCTAACAAGGCTACCCAGATTACTTGCCAAATAATTAACTAGTCCTATCATGGATACAAAACTAGAGCTCTCAAAAGTAGCATAATATCTTATCATGTCTAGTTATTTTTCTATTAAATTATGTTTTCATTTTTTGTGTCTTAGGACATATTTTTTTGGCGATTGCATTTACACTAGTGTTAGGGGAAACCCCTACAAAACCTTAACTACCGCCGTCAAAACGTCCTTAAGATATTTCATGTGATAAACAATTTAATTTCTTAAGATATTTCACGTTTCAAGATATTTTATTCATTGAGCTATTTCATTCTTCTTAATACATTCCATAACTTAATATATTTCAGTTGTAAGTTAACTTGTAATACAAATAGTTAGAAACTTATAGTACTGTATCTATAAAAATTGAGTTTAAAAGATCAGTCTCTGCTCATTTACTACAATGAAGTCAGGGTTTCGCAGATATTTCTGAATTTCTAATGTTTCCATGAAGTTTAAATCATGTATTTTATTACAAGTATGAAGTACACTCATTCTATTGTCGTTGCCAACTTTATGATTAGTATCTAGTAAGTGTTTGGCAAATTTGATCTTTCTGGATGGCAACGACAATAGAATGAGTGTCCTTCATACTTGTAATGAAATACATGATTTAAACTTCATGGAAACATTAGAAATTCAGAAATATCTGCGAAACCCTGAATCTTTTAAACTCAATTTTTATAGATACAGTACTATAAGTTTCCAACTATTTGTATTCTAAGTAAACTTACTACTGAAATATATTAAGTTATGGAATGTATTAAGAAGAATGAAATAGCTTAAGGAATAAAATATCTTGAATCGTGATATATCTTAAGAAATTAAAATGTTTATCACATGAAATATCTTAAGGACGTTTTGACGGCGATGGTTAAGGTTTTGTAGGGGTTTCCCTTAACACTAGTGTACATGTAATCGCCAAAAAAATATGTCCCCTAAGAAAGACACAAAAAATGAAAACAATTCAATAGTAAAATAACTAGACACGATAGATAGTAGCTAGTTTTGAGAGCTTTAGTTTTGTATCCATGATAGGACTAGTTCATTATTTGGCAAGTAATCTGGGTAGCCTTGTTAGAAGTCAAATCTGACAATCCGACGATGATTTTAATAAAAATCGAAACGCGTCACTAAAAGAAAGTGTTTTATCTGTGAAACAGTGTGAAAATTACACAACTTTTTATCTACATGATGGAAGAGTTTCACCAAGTAGGAGCGTCTACAATCTACAAGATTGAAAAATTTTAATACGTGAAATAGATCTCAATTTCGCGCTAAGTTGACCATTTCGCTCATTGCCAATAGGTATGTTGAGGTGTCAACTGATTGTATGATTGTTTGCAGGTGATCGCGTGGTTGGACGCCAACCAACTGGCTGAGAAGGAAGAGTACGAGCATAAGCAGAAAGAGCTAGAGAATATATGCAACCCGATTATCACGAAGCTGTACCAGGGCGCTGGAGGTGCACCTGGAGGCATGCCTGGGTTCCCAGGTGGCGCTCCAGGCGCAGCTCCCGGAGCAGGTGGCGCCGCGCCCGGTGCAGGAGCCGGACCAACAATCGAGGAGGTTGACTAAGGCACTGCCAACTCGCCCTAAATGCAACAACTTGTTCACTAAACAGTCTTTGTTTCGATTATTCCGTTTTGCTAAGCAAATACACTTTTCATTATACAGCAACTGATATGAAGTAAAATTCGTCCTGAAAGAATGTGTTTTATTAAACTTCCAATACTGCTGCAATTTTTTTGTGCCATAGCACTTGTTTTTTGAATTTAGATTTTCCGATGGATGTTTGTGGATATAAGCTTTGATTAAGGACTATGTAATAATATATTACTCAATGATATAAGCACGCAATGCATTTACCAGGACACGACTCCTTATAAATATGAGTGATAAGATGACAGGTTTCCAGTTAAGATTTTGCATAAAGGCCACCCAGCCCATCCCTTTGCGCTTCTTAATAGACTTAAGTTCTCAAAATCTAATTTTTAGGAAATGTATGCCTTTTGGTCCAACCCAGAACCAGTGGCGGCTCGTGGTCATTGAAGAACGGGGTTCACTAGTTCCCCCCCTAACCATGATGAGATTTTTTTTGAACATCAAATAAAATAATACTCCACCGTAAAACGGTTATATTTAATAATATACTTATTCGAATAGTTATTACAACGTGAAACCCTGCGAACGGCACAGATTACTTGAACTTATTGCATAAATAGATCAAAGCAGACAACGGAGCACAAGAAAAGTGTGCGCCTCATCCTATTAAAAGTTGCGATACCTCCTTACTCCGCTGGTAGGAATACATGCCTAGTATATGGGTAAACTCCGCCCTCAATACCGCACGTGCGATTGCAGAACGGCCGCGCCGTCGCGTGGCGTCGGCTGTAGTCTGGCCCCGATTCCTTATTGCCATTAGCGTACAACAAAATATAGGTTCAGGCACGATAAAAAATAAATATTGATTTAATTTTTTTGGGGGTGCACGTGCTCATGGGCGAGCCGCTTCTGCCCAGAACACCTCAATTTACATATATAGTTCGCGGGCGGCGAATGGAATCCGGACAAAAACTGAAGTACAGTGCAAAGATCAGGCGATTTGTTTTTGGCCGTTTCCGCAGTGGCGTAACGAAGATTTCGATATGAAAAATTCCGTTACTGCTTTAATGAACATTTAATATGGATACTCAATACCGATGTTGTAAGGAGCTCTCGTGCATTGTTTGCATCGAGTGCTACTCGATGTTTCATAGAAGCTGTTCTGATAGGGAAGAAGAACGTTGAACAGGGTAAAAATAAAATATATTGTTCTGAAAAATGCGAAAAAAGTAAAAAAGCAGAAGATGAGATTAACCGTATTTTTAAAAATGAGCATTATTACTCTCAATTAGAAAACCTTAAATCAGAAACTGAAGAAAAATTTATGAAATATGAAGCTGAAATTGAAGCACTAATAAAACAATCGAAGAAAAAAGATGAGTACATTACTAGATTGCAAAGAAAAACAACAGATATTGAAGATGAAGTCTGATGCTGAAAGAAGCTTTAATATAACTATCGCCGACCAACATAACGTTATCGAAAAAACGAGCAAAGAAAATGCGAAACTACTACGAACTATCTCTGCTTTGAAATCGAAATTAAGATCTGATGAAAATGACATGATAGCACTAAAAAACCAATTTAAGGAATGTGAGATGATTAAAAACAATATGCTTATCACTATTGAAACCCTTACTAAAGAAAAGACTTGGTGAGCAATGACTTGACTGTATGAAAAGAGTTATTATCTTTAAAAGAAACTTATGTTTTATTAAGAGCAAATGGAGGATCCAGTGATTTGAAAAGTCATTGTGACAACCAAAAATATAATCAGCATACAATAGTTTATATGGGCGGCAAAAAAGGATCTTGCAGATCTGTTCTCAAATTTTAAAGGCAAAATGTCTAAATTTAATAGCAGGCCATGCCATACATTATCCGAATCACTCCCCTACACCTGCACCTCGCACAAATTACAGGCTAGAAAAAATATTAACAAACAATCAAAATCAGGTAAATAGTCCAGAGGAGCTTGTAAAACAATGCAATGCAGAAATGCAGCAGCAACCTGAAAATGTTCCACTTAGCAATATATCTCCTAGAAAATATGAAAACCGATGGGAGACGGTACAAAGAAGGAGGAGGAAGAGTCAACAAGAAATACGTCAAAAGAATATTGGACAGTCTGAATCAAATGGGAATTTCCATGGTGTAGCACCTAAATTCTATCTATATCTTCATAAAGTAGCTCTAGATTCAAAAGGAGAAGATGTCCTATCCTATGACTGAGAAATCAGGAAAGAAGAAAGATTTTATTGTCAAAACAGTTCTCTCAAACAATAAAAATTTCAATAGTTTCCTGTTGGCAGCAGACTTCAAGTACAAGAACATGTTCTACAACCCATTATTGTGGCCAGTATGCGTACGCTACAAGAGGTTTGATTTTAAACTATATTATGAAAATATCAAATCAAAAATGTAATAGCTGGTGACATCCCCAATAGAAACTCTAATCCAGTTTGCTCTCCATCAAAAAATGCAGTACCACAACCAAATTCTTTTTTAGTATGAATAACACCTCTAATGAAGCATATAGTATTGCAACAGAAGATAAAAAGAATGTCTTAAACAAATAACCTGTCGCTATAGGGCTATATCTGCTTCACTCAAATGTATAGAGTATTAACAATAAGATTTGGAAATTAAAGTGCTCCTTGCTGACTCCAAACCAGATGTTTTTTTGTGTATCGGAGCACTGGCTTATAAATGATGGCTTAAAAACTATAACTTTAGATAATTACACACCGGTTAACTATTCATCTCGTACAGTTTCGTGGTGGAGGCACAGGGATATTTGTTAGATCGGGACTTAAATGTGAACCAATTGAAATTGACACTGTGTGCATTGAGAAACACTTTGAATTCTGTGCGGTCAAAGTAACTAACAATAATAGCTCATATGTTCTGGTTTGTACCTACAGGTCGCCAACAGGAAATTTGGATATTTGTCAAACTGGGTTAGATAGCGTGTTATTTTCAGTTTATAATCCCAACAAATATTTGTTAGTCTGTGGAGATTTCAACATTAACTTTAATTTAGACAGTGATCAAGTTTCTTCTCTATTGCAGCTGATGGTCAGTTATGGACTGGAGCAGCATGTGAGGGGTGTCACAAGGATCGGCTCAGTAAATGGAACTCGGATAGATAACATTTTTAGTAATTTACCGATTGACCAAATTCAATGCAATATCCTCAAAACTGATTTATCAGATCATTTTGCTCAGCATATTTTCATAAAGTGAAATTCGCACAGACATAGACACCTGTTCAAAAAAGCGCTTCTATACACAAGAAAACACTGATCGATTCATTAATTTGTTGGCATATGAGAGCTGGGATGATATTTATTCGTCTACAGGGGCAGAGGAGAAATATCAAATCTTTTATAACACATTCTTCCACTATTCTTCTTCCAATATTTCTTTTCCAATTTCTACATATAGATTAAAAAACAAAATAAAAAATTGGGTTACCCATGAGATTAAAAGATATTCCAGCTACATCAAAGATTTGTATGTTTAGTCAAAAATGACTTCAACCCTTGCTGTATATGAACACTATAAATTAGAAAGATATGAATATCGAAAATATCTCTCTAACTATCGAACATCTTTAAACGAGGATAAAATTATGAATTCAAATAATATGGCAAAAACTGCTTGGTGTATTTTAAACTTAGAAACAAATAAAGCAAAACATACACATGAAATCAAACGATGGGACCATCATCACAAATCCTCAAGAAATAGCAGATATGTTTTTACAAGGTTTTGATGTCTCCCCAATTCCCTATGGAAATCCTGATATCGAAGGATGTACTGACGTCCCGACAATATTCCTCTTACCAACAGACAACAGTGAAATATCTCAAATCATATGTAACCTTCTCCACAGGAAATCAGAGAAATGGTAAAAAAGAAAAGACAGGCCAGAAGAAAGTGGCAACACTCAAGACATCCCTTAGACAAAACTATTCTCAACAATGAGACTCAAAAACTCAAGAGAAAGATTCAAAAGTTGAAAGACGATTCTATGAATAAATATCTCATGTACTTATCTCCAGATCAGGAACAAGACTATTCACTGTGGAAAGCTACTAAACGCATGAAAAGGCCTATTTCAAGTATTCTGCCAATAAAGAGAGAGGATGGCACATGGGCTTGTGATAATAAGCAGAAAGCTGATGTATTTGCCAAGTTCTTAGCTAATACTTTCACAGCTAAGGATATGCAGTCAAGCTTGCGAATGGAAGGAGAACTCAATGGTGTTACAGAAAACATCAGACCAGTAACTCCGAAAGAAGTAACCCATGAAATAGAGACGAATCTTAATCCCAGGAAAGCTCCTGGTTTTGATCTTATTAGTGGAGAATTTTTGAAACAACTTCTAAGAAAAAGTATCCTAATGCTTACATATCTTTTCAATGCATCATTCCGCCTCAGACATCTTCCAGCTATATGGAAGGTGGCAGAAGTTATCATGGTACCCAAACCCGGTATGCCAGTCAATGAGGTAAAATCATATAGGCCGATTTCCTTACTTCCTATAATCTCAAAGCTGTTTGAAAAGCTACTCGTAAAAAGACTTAAACCGTTAATCGAGAACAATAATCTGATACCAGATTTCCAATATGGCTTTCGTCAGAGTCATTCCACTATCGATCAAGTTCATAGGGTAACAGATGTAATTGAAAAAGCTTTGGAGAAAAAGCTTGTGTGTTCGGCCATTTTTCTAGACGTTGCACAGGCTTTTGACAAGGTTTGGCATGAAGGCTTAATTTACAAGCTCAAGAGAATGTTGCCAAGGCAGTATGCTGAAATTCTATCGTCATATATTACAGACAGACTATTTCGTGTCAAACAGGAAGATGATTACTCTGACCTGCAGGGAATATATGCGGGTGTGCCACAAGGAAGTGTATTGGGACCAGTACTTTACCTGTTATACACAAATGATTTACCAGAAGTTGCAGGTGTAACTACGGCTGTATTTGCTGATGATACAGCGTTACTTGCAGTTGGTACTAGCTCAGAGGATTCTACCGATAAATTGCAGGCTGTAAGCACCATTATTCAAAACTGGACAAAGAAACTCAAAATCAAGCTTAATGAATACAAATCTGTTTAAGTTAATTTTACGAACAAGAGAATCACATATCACCCAGTAGTTAGGGTAAATAATATCGCCGTACCGCACGCGAACAAGTATCTTGGAACGAAGCTTGATGCAAAGCTACGATGGAAAGAGCACATCAAGAAAAAACGCTTTGAACTTAGTGTAAAGTATAGACAGTATTACTGGCTACTTGGAAGGAATTCTAAGTTGTCACTATATAATAAAATTCTGATCTACAATCAGATTTTAAAACCAGTGTGGCTTTATGGCATCCAGCTTTGGGGCTGCACTTGTGTATCAAATGTGAATATTATTCAGACTTCCCAGAATAAAGTGCTTCGTAACATGGTGAATGCTCCATGGTACGTTCGTAATAGTGACCTTCATCGCGACTCAGGAATCCCAATGGTCAAAGATGAGTTAAAACGATACGCCAATAAGCATGAAGTAAGACTACTTCATGTGAATACGGAGGCGATACAGCTGCTGGACAACGAACATATCGTCCGAAGACTGAAAAGGACTGGGCCATTCGAGCTGGTGTAGTGCATTGTGCAAAACAAAGAAGTGGAATGAATAGTGTAATTTGTACAACTAAGCTAAACTGAAGGACATCAATGGATGAACTCTAGAGCATAAGTATTTTAGTTTTAAGCTTTATCAGAGACAAATCAATGGTTGATCTAACTTGATCAGTTTTGATGGACATATCACTTTCGCTGGTGTTTACAAAACAAACAAAAAATATGTAACCTTCCAAACAAGTTTTCGGCTGGCCTAGATGAAATTCCTATCGTCATTCTAAAAAAAGGTTGCAAAATCGATTACTCCACCACTAACTCATATAATAAATGAATGTCCTTTGAAGAGAATTTTTCCATCCCCACTAAAAAAAGCAAAAGTAATACCAGTTTTCAAAAAGAAAGGAAATACTTATGATACGTCAAACTACAGACCAATTTCTTTGCTGTCCTCAGTGTCAAAGATCTTGGAAAAGATTATATATATCAGGTTGCTGAAATTTCTGACAAAATATAATTTGCTTACAAAAAATCAATACGGATTTCGTACTTTCTTTTATTGTTGAAAATATAGATAAAAACGAGAAAGTAGCTGGTCTCTTTTTTGACCTTTCCAAAGCTTTTGACACTGTAGATCACACTATATTATTGAGAATTTTGAAGTATGGAATTTGAGGCAAATGTGCCCAGATCATCAGGTCATATCTGGACAGTAGAGAGCAAGTTGTCTGTATATCTCAGAAAGGAGTTAAGTATTATCCATCGTCATCTTTCATGCAGCAAGGTGTCCCACAGGGCTGAATCCTGGGTCCCTTATTGTTTCTGGTGTATGTGAATGGACTTTGTGAGGTATTTATCGCAGGCATGATCTGTCAGTATGCAGACGATACAACTCTTATGCTAGCGGATTCCTGCTTGTCTGGTCTCTCTCATGTCTGTACACATGCAGTGGAAACAATGCTGGGATGGTGCTATAATTATGATTTGAAACTAAACACAGGAAAGACAAGTCTGGTTACCTTAAAAAAACTCAAACTCAGGATAAGTCACTTTTGGTTTGGAGCAATCATGTCACAATACCTGAGGTGGAAGGTGTCAAGTTTCTTGGGATTCACATAGATTCAGCTTTAAACTGGGACTGTCAATTTTACTTCCTTCAAGAAAGCCACAAACAAATATTTGTTGGAAAAGTGTTTGTATAATTTCAGTTTAAATTTTAACGTGTAAATTGTAAATGTGTCTAAAAAGATTATCTTTTATTACAATGTATCATATATGATTTCATTCTAAATTTTAATGTGTAAATTGTAAATGTATTGCTCTTTTTCGAAAAATAATTCATTTTATGTCGATTGACACGACATCCCTCTGTTTCCTTTGAAGTTGCTATGTCGTTTTTGTTTCGATTGTGCTGGCAATAAAGGATTTGATTGATTGATTGCTATTTGCTGCAGCTATAGTGCATGTTTGAGTCATTTGCCAACCCTATCAAATACAGGTAGTCTGAAGGTATTTGGCAGATATGGAGGGTGGTAACTTTTGTGTTCAATATACTGTTCTCATGATATACCTTTGTGGGGATTTAGTTAATAAAAAGCAACATTTATAAAAACAATTTAAGTGTCAATTAATTGAAAATACAATAATACTCTGTTCAATAAATAGAAGATAGTGACTTCATATATTCAAGGTACATAATAGGATTTCTTAAAATTCTAATGAATGTGAGTTCGTGCCTGCGCATCCCATTGAATGAGAGCTTTTATTACCCTGTCTTTTTTCAGTCTCTCTGCTGTCGTCCTGGATATCTGTGAAAGAAATTAGATGTTGGCTGACAATGATTTTATTAGTGGTCAGACTGCAGGGGCTAATTTGATTGTAAAATGAGTAAACATGAGCCACAGATCAACAAATAGTTTTCCCATACTTTCATTTGATTCGAGGTAAAATCTGGACACAAATCTGACTATAATTATAGACACTATAAATGAAGATATGCTCAGTCCCAAAAAACTTCTTATCAAACTGAATTCCTATTAGCAATTTGTGATATCAAGATGAATGTCCCACTCCCAATCAAAAAAGCATTAAAGGCAGACAATATTTTCCACATGCGCAAACTATAAGATTAATAGTCCGGGGTCAAGACCTAAAGCAATCTATTCATAGCGTAAGATTACCTGGAGGTAAATGCAGTACTTCTATCGAGAACCTTTTCCTGCGCAGTTTGAAAGCATACTCTACGGGCCCGGGGTGCTTGGAGACGAGCGAGTTCATGGCCGCCAACTTGGTCAGGTAGAAGAAGCCATGGTACTCACTGAGGCTTTGGTTATGCTCCAACTCAGTGCCGCTGAACGCCTGTAGTCGGATCGCTATGTCGCTTGAATGAATGCATCGGTCTAACGAGATCTGGAACGAGTAAACATGGTTCAAATATTAGCACATTCGTACTTCGAGAATTGCTCAGTTTTCTACAATAATACGCATTAACCGCATTTGACGAATTTTTTTATCATTAATTCAAGTTGAATAACGTGACTTTTTTCTATATGCAGCAAAGCGTCTTTCTAGAAGCAGGAAAAATCGGTCCTAAACATCGTTACTATTGAGAAATGCTATATTCACGTTCTTACAAAATAATTTTTGTTGCACATTGAATGTTATATATACCCAGTTCAGTTGCAACCTCAAGTAACGTGGTACAAGACCTTAGTCAAATGTATCTCAGCCTGATGACTATGTTTAAACAAGTCAACGATAGACTCGACAGGCTAGAAGTCCAAAGTACTGTTGCTGCTACCAAACATTAATGGACAGAAAAGACTTGAGAATTGGTACCTGGAATGCTAATGGCATTCTAAACAAAAGGGCGGAGCTAGAGGTATTTTTGGTAACCCAAAATATAGATGCATGTCTGATTTCCGAAACACATTTCACTAAAGAATCATACCTTAAGGTTCCAGGGTATAAAACCTATCATACTTTTCACCCGGACAACAAAGCGAAAGGTGGAAGCGCAGTTATCATCAAAGAGTCAATCAAGCATCATGAAGAGAAGCACATTCAGGAAGCGGAAGTGCAACTTACACTAGTTTGTGTTAATTCTACAAAGCAAAATCTGATAATTGGAGCAGCTTACTTCCCACCAAGGCATAATTTAAAAACGTCTGACTACAAAGAATTTCTCAAACAAGTAGGTGAAAGATTTATAATTGGAGGAGACTTTAATGCAAAGCACGTTGACTGGGGCTCAAGACTAACCACTACCAAGGGTAGAGAATTGCGTAATGCGATCAGAGAGCTGGGATGTGAATATCACTCTTCAGGTAAGCCCACCTACTGGCCAACGGATGTCAACAAAATACCCGATCTGTTAGACTTTTTCATAAAAAAGAAAGTTTCTCCCAATTTTTTGGAGGTTGAAGAAAATTTTGATATGGATTCAGACCATTCTGCGGTTATAATTACTCTCAGCGAAACAATAATTAAGAAAGAATCTCGCCCTATGCTGGTCAATAATTCCACTGATTGGGATAACTTCAGACATACAATTGAGAATAATATCAATCTAAATGTTTGCCTGAAAACAAATCAACAACTAGACTTTGGAGCAGAAAAGTTCGTGAAAATCATCCAAAATGCTGCGTTCGATAGCACTAAACCATCTACTCATATTACTAAAGGAAATAACTATCCGACAGAAATAAGAGAATTAGTGGCTGAAAAATGGAGGGCCCGGCGTAAATGGCAACTTTCGAGAGATCCAATAGACAAACATATTCTTAATAACAAAACGCAAAAGTTGAAGCGAGAAATTCAACAACTTAACAATAAATCTTTTAAAAATTACTTAGAATCGTTAACTGATCGTAAAGATTCTGGTTATTCTCTGTGGAAAGCAGCAAAAAGAGTCAAACGACCAATCACATCAAATCCTCCCATAAGAAGAAGTGATACTGGAGCATGGGCTAGAGACAACAAACAAAAAGCAAAATTATTCGCAGAACATCTAGCGTCAACATTCCAACCAAATGAGGTGAACTCTGAAACGATTCCTGGAGGTGTCGCTAGCAATCTTCTGGAAGACATTCCCTTCATTACCCCCAAAGAAGTGACCAACGAGATCATGACCAACCTCAATCCAAAAAAGGCCCCAGGATTTGACCTCATCCCTGGAGAAGTCCTGAAACAGTTACCGAAAAAAGGTATAGTAATGTTGACATACCTATTCAACGCAGTCATTAGGTTGAAATACGTGCCTGAAATATGGAAAGTGTTGATGATTCCCAAGCCAGGAAAGCCACCAAATGAAGTTAAATCTTATAGACCCATATCACTGTTGCCTATTATTTCAAAATTGTTTGAGAAGCTGCTACTCAACAGACTTAAGCCGCTTATTGAAAATAATGGTTTGATCCCTGATTATCAATTCGGATTCAGAGATGAGCACTCCACCATTGATCAAGTTCATCGCATCACGAACATCATAGAATCAGCTTTGCAGGAAAAAAATATTGCACTGCATTATTTCTAGACGTCGCCCAGGCTTTTGACAAAGGGTGGCATGAAGGACTCATCAACAAATTAAAAATACTCCTTCCTTAGCAATATGTAGAAGTTATCAGGTCATATATTTCTGATAGAACTTTCAGAGTCAAGCAAGAAAATGAGTATTCTGACCTCATGGATATCACAGCTGGAGTACCTCAAGGAAGTGTCCTGGGCCCAATATTATACCTATTGTATATTTGTGATATTCCAACGATGAGGGATGTAACGGTTGCAACGTTTGCAGACGACACAGCTTTGATTGCAACTGACAAAAATTTTGCTTTGTCTACTAACAAAGTTCAGACAGCTGCCAACGAATTAGTGACTTGGTCACAAAAATGGAAAATCAAACTAAATGAATTAAAATCGATCCATGTCTGCTTTTCTAACCGAAAACAGATAAATCCTCCTCCAATAAGCGTTAATGGGACCACCGTACCACGAGAAGCTAACGCTAAGTACCTAGGTATGACCCTTGACACAAGACTGAAATGGAAACATCACATCAAAAAAAAGCGGGAAGAACTCAATCTTCGCTACAAACAATACTACTGGTTATTGGGAAGATCCTCAAAACTGTCCCTCTATAACAAAATCATGATATATAATCAGATTCTCAAACCTGTTTGGCTCTACGGTTGTCAACGGTGGGGTTGTTCGAAAGATTCTAACATCAAGATCATACAAAGATTCCAAAATAAAGTTTTAAGAGCTATTGTTAATGCCCCTTGGTACATTCGTAATAAGGATATTCATCGCGATTTGAATATACCTCTGGTAGTCGACGAGATCAAGAGAATGGCGGCCAGGCATGAAGAAAGGCTCCATCACCACCCAAACGCAGAAGCTCTTCAGCTGCTGGACAACCACAACGCTGTCCGACGATTGAAGAGAACCAAGCCATACGAATTAGTGTAGTGCTTTGGTGCATAGAGCAGAGCATGTGTACGAATTTGTAGTTATAGTGTTAACGTAATCTAAAGGACATCGATGGATTTACTTTAGTGATAAGTATTCGTTTGTAAGAATTCAAAGGAAAAGTAATGGTTGATCAGTTTTAATATGAAGGCATTATGCCCCCCTAAAACAAAACAAAAAATAAAAAACATTGAATGTTAAATGTTTCATATTATTGTGCTATGTCACTTATGGCAATCAGGTTTGCAATAGCATATAAACCTATGTATTTTAGAGCTTTGTTTTTTAGATTCAAATGAAGAAGTTAATAAGCCAAATATAGTAACCTCATGGTAGAGATGCGTCGGCACTGTGATCATGGCGACCGCATACGCAGATCTGACTAGTGCCCTCAAGCAGAAAATAAATTTATCAAGATCTCTAGTGCTGTCTATCGAATGCAGTGACTTTCGATGTGGCAGCCACATGGGAGATCCCAAGGAATGGATCCCTATCCTCAAAATTGACCTCTTCTCTGGACTATCTTTCAAGAAGAACTTTCCCTCCTTAATTTTGTTCTTAATGGACTTCAGGAGTTCATTGTATGCTGGATTTGAGTAAGTTTTTGTACCTGGAAAAAGAAAAATCTTTACTTACTTTAATACAAATAAATAATTATATGAATTGATCCACAAGTTCATTGTGATTTCTACATTTTCAAATTTGTCTTGATAGCTAGATTTAATTTTATTATTCAGAGCATTCTTGAAAAATATTATTTTTATCTCTATTATCCAGACTGAGGAAATAAGGCTTCCAAAAAATCGAAATACAAATCACTTTCCACACAATGAGTATGATCCTTTGAGCTTCTGAATTACAGACAGCATTATAAATAAATCAGTTTATTTCAGCTTTAACCTATATCCAGATCTTTAACTAATAACAGTTCAACTAGCAATTTACTTTTTGCCTCATATCAATGAGTGATAATCTGATATAACAGTTTTAAAAATGGTTTATGTTTAATATTATTAAATGGCAGTAAATTAAATTATGATACTATGCTGATACATTCATACATCAACAATCAAAAACAATATTTTAATCTCTCAAAATAATGGCAGTAACAAAACAAGATAAGAGCTATCTTTATCTTACCATTCTCAATCCGCTGACCTGTCCAGTAGCAGATGTCAGAGTTCTCAATATCGCCGAACAGCATGTTTTTTGACATGTCATAGTTGTGTCCCATATGTTTGGTTTCTTTGGAGCCATAATCACTGTGATGACTGGGCAAATTTTGATATCTGAATGCAATTTGTAACTTATCATTATTACTGCCAGGACTATTGCTGGTTTTAGAAACCACACTGTCATCTAGCTCAGGATCACCTTCAATCACAGCAGGTAATTCTTTGATCTAAAGGAAAAAGACAATCTGATATGTATAGGCATAGCAAAGTTTAAAAGAGTAGAGAAATATATTTTTTTGATAGGTTATTGTGTTTGAGTGAAAGCTAATTATTCATATTAAAATTGTATTTGAAAATAAATTTGTTTGTTTTGTAGGAAATTTGAACATTCTTATCAATGGTTATAATTAAAATTATTTGCTAAAATTACATTCATGTTATGATTTCAATTGATGTATAATAAAGTCAATTACCCTCAAGAAAATGAAAATGTGATCTATGTGAATAGGAAATATTATGACAAAGTGATAAAAAAGTGTATCTATGGGTTTAAAAAAGTACCTACAATATGAGAAGGATTCACATCTTGACTAGCTATGAATGTAGAGTGTGTTGAGACAATACCCTCTGCAAGGAAATACTTCAATAATACTTTTGAGTAACAGCCATGAAAATCCTCTTCTGTAAAAGAAAAAGTAGAAGAAATAAAATAAAGCATCTGCTGTATTTTACTTGGTATGGTTAATTAGTTTCAATAGAATGCTGATAGATTATGACAAATTGAAATTAAAATGAGCTATCAGGTGATAAAAATATAATTTTGTTTTCTAAGATTCCAAATGCATAATTCAGCCAATAACTAGTGTGTTATGTACTGGTATTAACCAAACTTGAAGGTCACTTCACCCTTGAATTCAGCCAAATATTGAGTTTTGTGCCAAATAAAAATTACATACTAGATAAAGTTTTAAAGGTCTCCACTTTCCGTTTTATTGAAATTCTGCACACAAACCCTCTCAAAGGCAGCAACAAATCGTTGGCTCTTAAATTAAATTTATAACTTTTTATCATTTGTGTCAAGACATAAAGTACAGTTTACGAAATTGTACACTTACCAACTAAAACTACTGTGCCAACGGGTATCCCATTCCCTGGAAGAAAATATTGGATAAGTATTGGGAAAGTTCGTTACAAAAAGAACAAAGGAAATCTCACTTTCTAACCTAAGCAGATCTCACCTAGAAGGGTATCCAAGGATTGTATCCCCGACGAAATCATCAACTGGCCATTGTGGGTGCTGAACTGACTCCCTGGAATGTCATGGTAGATTTTCTTGTCCATTTAAACTAAATTAGCTGAAAAAATCGAACAAAAACTATACGATTCTATTTGTACTACAGGGAAAATTTCATTTAGCTCGGCCTCCTTTTAACGTTTGACAGTAATGACATTTTAAGTTTCGACGTCAGCTGTTTGGTATTAACCACAAAACATTAAATTTCCAAGCATTCGTTATACTTTAGAAAACTGAGTGTAGATGCCTCTGATGTATGATTAACATAGACACTACAATTGGACCTCTATGAATTATTAAGTGGACTAATAAATAGATGAAGAAATCTGAACAGCAAGTAGCTATTCTTTTCCAACTTTTGAATGCTTGTACTAGATGGCACGATCGTTGTTGGTGTGTACCGGAATTTTAAGTTCTCCATCTCTCACTTACTCAACCATAGAGTTGGCATTAAAAGGAGATAGAGATAATTTCCTAACTTCCTATCTGTCATCGTCCCACATTCTCCTCGATTTGTAATCCATGGTTTTTATTTCTATTTCATTCATTCCCATTTCATTGGCAAAAGAGAGGTTAACGTTTCAAGTGGAGAGCACTCGGAGCACAATGAATTCCTTGCTGATTTTATCCGCCTTTGTAGCGGTATTTGCCTCGGCAGCCGCCGAAGACAAGAAGGGCCCCAAAGTCACGGACAAGGTAAGCATCAACATCATTCTAAAATATGACCGCTTTACATACATGTTCTTCGTTTTCGAAGGTATGGTTCGACATAAAAATTGGTGACGAGGCAGTGGGTAGGATAGTGATCGGTCTTTTCGGAAAGACTGTACCGAAGACAGTGCAGAACTTTGTAGAGTTGGCGGAAAGGCCGCAAGGACAGGGATACAAAGGTAGCAAATTCCATAGGGTCATCAAGGATTTCATGATTCAAGGAGGAGACTTTACAAAGGGTGATGGTACTGGAGGTAAGGTTCATTCAACTCGAAATACGCGTATAAAAACATGAAAACAAAGTCTAGCTGCCAAATCCTTTTTTGAGTTTATTTATCTTAAACATTTACAGTTTTGGTTATGAATTCTAATTTAAGAATTCTATTAATGTGCTTGCTTATTACTACTCAAGTTCTGTATTTCTGAAACAATTTGCAGCATGATTTTCAAAATATACTAAAGGACAATCACTTCCTTTGTTTCTATTGAACAGAGAGGAAATCACTTAATTTTGCTTTAATATGTTTTTTTTGGTATCTCAGCTGATCTGTCATGCTCTTATACTGGATTAAATAGGTATACTAGTAAATATAGTTCTTGTATTTACAATATAAACTATCTATGCAGTTTACCAGTATTTTAGTAACTATAGGCTAAAATTTAAAGTTAACTAATAACTTCACAGATAAATAATGTGATTATACTGTTTGTAATTTTTTTCAATCCTATTAAACCAACTGTTATTTGAAATTTGCTTGCATTTCACAATGTATTAATAGTTATGGTATCTTCATGTAAAACCTGAACAATTGAAGATATCAAATTAATCATAATATGAAATGCAAAATTCTCTCAACACAATGGTAGTCCAAATCACTGTTATTCAAGTTTCCTGCTAGTTGTAGATACTATTAATTTGAAATAAATTATTCATTCAAATAGACATAGCAGAAAGAAAGCTAATTTTATACATTCAAAGGCAGGGGTATGTCATTGTGAAATGTTTGTTTAATATTCATCTCAACTGAAAATGATACTGTTAAAGTTGCTTTGCATATCAAAAGATTAAATTCTAATCTTTGACTGTTATGTTAATATCTTCTACTTAGCATAATATTTCTACTCATCTAGAAATATTTCTTATAATGTATAATTAATTACCCAATCATAGTCTCTTTGTATAAATAAGATCTGAGACTAATTTAATATTTTATATTATATCATTGCCAAGATGTGGCAACGCAGCGTGTTGTTTGTTTTGTTTTGACGAATATAATAGAAGAAATTTCGAAGTTTTTGTGAAGTTAAATTAGTAAAAGTGTTATGAAATTATTGTCCAGTGTGATCTATGCATGTGCAAATAAAGGAGGCTCAGAAATTAACCGATTTTCCGTCCAAAGACGTGACCAGCTGGGCGGCATCGCCAAACCTCGTCATCGGAAGTCCTAATAGTTTAAAATCACCTGTGCAAAATATATAGTATAAATAAATATCCAACATGGCGACGGCGACGTCGGATGAGCCGCCTGATAAACGCAAAATTAATTTTTTTACTTGTCATCCGAAATAAAATTGTACAACTGTTATCTGTTTACTATGTGAAAATGCTTATCATGTAAGTGATTTTATAAAACACAATCATGGACAATTTATCAGTGATGTACTAGTAATTTGTCAAGAGCATGATGATCTCCACTTAACCTCAATTAGCGAGGAAGAAACCTTGAATGACACTGCTAGAAACATTAGCTTTGTTCTGGTTCTCAGTCCCAGAACGGTTCCAGGACAGTTCGCGTACTGCGCAGAACTAGATGCGCAATAACTCAGTTCAAGAATGGTTCAATTACCGTCCTAGAACGGTTCGATGTATGAATGAACCAGAACAGCTTTATTTATGGACTTTTGATTGAACTTGATACTGAAAGATCCATATCAATATAATATGTAAAAATATTCACCACACAATAAGCAAAAGAAATACGATTCATTATATATATATATATATATATATATATATATATATAGCAAAACAATTAGACAGAAAAAATACACAAAGTGCGCAGGCGTATTATAATCCTAAAACAGTCCAAAACTGGTTCTTGCTCCCGAGCAGGTACTGATTTCTGACGGTTCTCGGATAATCCTAGAACCGTCCGAGAAAAACCAGAACGCAGGATTCACAGATCGCAAACAGTTCGAACAGAACCAGAACACCCAATTCTTAATACGCATCCTCAGTACAGTTCTAGGACGGTGCGCGGCGGAACCAGAACAAAGCCATTATAAATGAAATCAAAAGACGTAAAATTGAAGAATTCAGAGAAGAAATGCTAGCTGAACTGGCAAATGAAACACAGGATTTGCATAACAACACCACAATATCAGATAGTGAAGCTGATTATGAAAAACTGAAAATTGAAAACCAACTACCAAAGCAAGTCTACATTGATATCAAAGATAAAAATAGGATATTGAAAGAACTGATTGAAAAACTAAAACAAAATGAAAAACTACTAACTGAAAAGTATGAACAAAAAGAAAGTGTAAAAGGATTTAACAATACTTCTCATGACAACGATTTCTATATAACTAAATCCTATGCCTCAAGTAAAAAAAGTACCTAAAATAATAGTCAAAACAACAAATACAGCTGATAACAATCAAAACAAAAATATGAAAACCAATGTGAAGAAGTTATTAACTAATGCAAAAAATATATTGATGAAAAATGTCTACATAAAAGATAAGGAACTGGTTATAAATTGTGTAAATTGTGAAAGTGCTAGTGAAGCAGAAAAACTATTGAAACAAAATCTTAGCACAGATTTTGAAGTTAAAGCTGAATGGTTAAACTTGCCTAAAGTAAAAGTAGTGGGTATAGAAACATGGACATAGGTAGCATTGAAGAAGATATCAACACAAGAAATTTTGATGGAATTGAATCAAAAGCAAAAGTTTTACACATATAAAACAAAGGTCAAAAATACTACCAATGTAATGATTGAAGTTAATCCCGAAATTTACAAACAGATCAGAGAACAGTAACAAAATCTTGGTTGGTTATCAAAAATGTAAGGTATATGACATGATCAATGTTAAACCATGTTATAATTGTGGCAGATTTGGGCATGACGGATATAAATGTACAAATGATAAAGTATGCCTCAAGTGCTCTGAAAATCATAAGACTGAATAATGTGCATCAACTAAATGCTCAAACTGCAGTTATACTAATGAAAAGTATAATACTAATTATGATATCAATCATTATACATCAGATACCAAAAATTGTGAAATATTACATAAGAAAATAAAAAAATTATAAACTCCACTGACTATCCATTTGCACCTGCAATACCAACATGGAGCATAGGAAAAAACTAAAACAAGATAACAATTCGACAGACTACTACGTTGCCAATAACTGAAAGTAACACGTCATAATGGAGCAATACATTGACTTTATAGAAAACTTGTAGAATGATATTATAAAACAAGAAGTTTGTTATGGTAATCTTGAAGCTCTTAATCAAGATAGATCAAAAACAGATCTGATTTTATATCAATGTAAGAAGCTTAAATGCAAACTATGAAAACTTAGAAATCTTTATTAGGAGCCTCAAGATTAATTAGTCGGTGATAGGCTGTGCTGAATCTTGGAAACTTGAAAATCCAAACATTTATGAACTTCAATGTTTAAAAATGTATTATAACTATGGTAACATAAATAAATCTGATGGTGTAGTGGTATATATAGCAAACGATCTGGATGAAGTTACAGAAATTATAGAAATAGGTAAACTAAAATTGTTACATACTTGCATAAAATTAAATAACCATAGTTACTCATATATTACTAGTATATACAGAAGTCACGATTTACCGTGCACAGAATTTAACTTAAATCTAAAAAAATGTCTCTTAAATATGAAAAACTTGAAAAATCACTTAATACCTAATTGGAGATTATAACATTGATATATCAAAACAAGCAATGATAAGTGAATATTTCTTGAATAATTACAAGAAAATGGATTCTATCCAGGTTTCGTTGGTACAACTAGACCATCAGATAACTGCAACAAAGGCACATGTATTGATAATATTTTTATAAAATCAGACAATATTGAATTTAAAACATTTAAACTGACAATTCTTACACCTGATCACTATCCATTATTTGTTGAATTTAACAAGCTGCAAAATATAAAATGAAAGAAACTAAATAAATTTACAATTATAATAAGTTGAATAAAATAGCTAAAAAATACATTGGGATAAAATAAAATCAATACATGAGCCAAACGATGCGATAAATTTTTTAATTAGCAAAATACAAAAATGTCTAACTGACGTAAGGTATAAATTAAACACTAATGGAAAGACATCAAGTTGTATTCCTAGAAAAAGTTGGATTACAAATGCAATTATTACATCTTGTAATAAAAAGAAAAATTACTTAAAAAATTGAAAATAATAGGGAAAATGAACAACTAAAGACTGATTATAAAAATTACACAAAAGTTTTAAATAAAGTTATTAAGAAAGCAAAAAATGTATAATGAAAAAAGACATGTCGAGAAAAATTGTCATAGATGTGTAAATAGTTTTAGTGAAACTAAGAATTTTCCTAATGTTATGCATTATGATAACTGCTCTGCTGATAATGGTCTTGACATTGTAAACTTATTTGCTAAGAAATTTGGCAGTGTATATACTAACCATGATTTATCTGAGACGGAAATTAACTATGACTGCACTGATTTCATTAGTTCTATTGTCTTAACAGACATTGATGTACGTAAAGCTATAAATTTGATGAATTGTAAATCTAGTCCTGGGCGGGATAATGTACATCCACTACTAATTTACTCCTGTTTTGATTTTTTCGTGCCAATATTGGCTACAATATTTAAAAAATCATTGCAGTCTGGCATTTTCCCTAAATGTTGGAAAAAATCATTTATCAAACCAATGCATAAGAATGGTGATGTTGCCGATATTAATAATTATAGACTTATTTGTAAACCAAGCATTATTGCAAAGTTGTAAATGGTAAATTGTTCTCATATCTGTCTAGGTTTGAAATCCCTAATCAGCATGGTTTTATGAGGAGTAGGTCAACTGTTACCAATTTATCAGTGTACCTGGAGGATCTAGTAGATAATCTCTAGGGCATTTGATGTTGTTAACATCGACCTACTTATAAGAAAATTATCAGCTTACTTCTGAAATGGATTGAATCTTACCTAACTGACAGAAGTCAAGTAACAGACAAGTAACATCTGGCGTGGGACAAGGTTCTCATATCGGTCCATTACTTTTCAATGTATTTATCAATGATATAGGAGCATGTATAAAATTTTGTAAATTTTTACTATTTGCAGATGATTTAAAAATGTATAGAAGAATAGTTAGCATATATGACAGATACTTAGTACAATTAGACATGAATGCATTGTTTTTATGGAGTTATTACAATGGTATTTTTTCAATATTAAAGAATGTTTTTTATAAAATATGGCAAATGTGATGTTGATGATATTGAGTACAACTTTGATAATATAAGAATTGATAAAGTTAATTTCATTAGAGGCTTGGGTATTGTATTTGACTCTAAGCTTAAATTCGTCATTCACATTGAGCATATTAAAAATGTAGCTATTAAAAAGATTAATTTCATTAAGAGATTTTCAAAAGAGTTTAAATCAATAGCAACCTTTAGATCTCTCTATTATTCATTTATCTATCCTATTTTTAGTCACGGATCGATAATATGGAATCCATACTTGAAATCACAAAATGTTCCACTTGAAAGAGCTAACCATCACTTTCTCAGATATTCTGCCTATAAAATTGGTTGCCCAATTAATATAACTGACCATAATTACACTTCTATTAGTAATAAACTCAATATTCCATCACTAGAATCATCAAGATAAAGAACTGATTTACTATTTGTGTTCAATCTAGTGAATAATAATATTGAATGTTCCATGCTTCTTTCTAAGCTAAATTTTCATGTACCACGAAGGTTTCTTAGAAATAACAATTTATATTTTAATAATCCAACAATTAGAAGTGAGATTATGCAAAAATCAGCAATATATAGAATGACTGAACTTTGTAATAAAAATAGTGATTGGTTCGATATCTATAACTCTAGTTTAAATACAGCAAAGAACACAACTAAAAAACTATTTGAATTTTGTTGATTACTTTCTGCGTAACAATCATTTAATCGCATATTGTACACATTGATTTTCTGATATTGCGAACTGTGCATCACCACCTTTGCGAATATTGAATGTATCAAAGTTAATGTACAACCCTCTGTAAAACTGGGCTTGCCCGTAAAATGGAAGAATAAATAAATAAATAAAATAACAGTAAGCAATTATGGAAGATAATAAATTCTAGTCAGTAAAATAGTAAACAGAAATAAAATGTCATCAATGCTATAAAAAATGAAAGTAAAGAAACGTTAAATAACAAAACTGATATTGCTAATAGTTTTAATAATTATTTCTGCAAAATTGGTTAAAATTTGAAAAACAAAAACGAAAAACCCACCAATCAAAATAGAAAATAACCCCCAATGTATGAGAGTTCATTTTTTTCGCCTACTAATTCTTACGAAATACGTAAAGTCATAAAAGATTTAAAAGACAAAATGGCGGAGTAGATGGAATTAACGCTAAGGTACTTAAAACTATATCAATATACCTAAGCGATGTACTCTCAAATCTTTAATTCGTGTATTGGAAAATCGATCTGGCCAGACTCTATGAAAATAGCCGAAGTAATTCCAATTTACAAAACTGGCAATAAAAAAGATGTGTCGAATTACAAACCGATATTGCTCATATCAAACATAGCTAAAATATTTGTAAAAATAATCCATAGTAGAATATATCATCATGTCAACAAATGAAATAATTTCAGATAATCAATTTGGTTTTTCAAAAAATAGAGGTACAAAAGATGCTTTATCTCATATTACGAAGTTGGTATATGAAAAATTAGACAAGAGTAAACCAATTGCAATAACTTTTATAGTTATTTAATTATGGTATCAGAGGGAATGCAAATGATTTTAATAAAAGCTACCTAGATAACAGATTGCAGAAAGTCAGAATCGGACAAACTGACAGTGAGATTAGTGCAATAAATATTCCGCAAGGAACCATTCTTGGTCCTTTATTTTTCATTATATATAACTTTTGGAAACTACTGTGATAGCATACCAAGCAAATTAGGTATAAGCATTAATGATAATCAAATAAAATGAGTTGAATTTTGTAAGTCTTTATTATATATTATTTATCGATTGTAACTCAAAATGGGACAAACATCTGGAACATATAAAAAATAATACCAAATACCTGATATACATATTCTATAAAATTTATAAATATATGCATAGAGATACACTTAAAAAGATCAATTTTGCTTTTTTCCGCAGCATAATGAATAAATTATGGAATATTAGCTTGGGGTGGTGCCTACTCCATTAATATGAATATTGTACAAAGTATGCAAAACAGACTAATAAAAATTATTAATAAAATTCACTTTGTAAAAAACTATCCTTTGACAGTAAGACAACTGTTCTCGTTTGAATCTCTCCATTATCATTATAATAATTTACAAAACACGTATGTTAACTCGAGCTGTATTACAAGAAAAAAACTGATAATATTACCCAAAATGTTGAAAACGGTCACACAAAAAACTATACTCAATATACTGAAAAATGGATTTGTATAAAAATAAATATATAGAACTTCTTTATCTTTTATATTGTAGATGCTCTTACTCGGTGAAACTCTTCCATCATGTAGATAAAAAGTTGTGTAGTTATTACACAGTTTCACAAATGAAACTCCTTCTTTTAGTGACGCGTCACTAAAAGAAAAAGTTTTATTTGTGAAACTGTGTGATAACTACACAACTTTTTATCTACATCTTTATCTTTGTTACACAAAGCGAATCTATTTGTATGATACATTGCATCAAATAAATAGATCAATCTAGATGTAGGTTTAGCGAGTAAGGACCCTTATAGTTTTTTATCTTTTGTATTAGCGTTAAGTTTCTATTGTGCCGGCCTGCGAACAGGTAAATAACTTTACCTCTGCAAAATGGCAAATAATGAATTGCATTTGTATATAAAATGTACTCTGGTCAATAAAATACATAAATAAATATATATAAAAAAATAAAACTATCAACAATTCATCTCCAAGTGTTGCTATTGACTACTTACAAAGTCTAAGGTCCTAACACCTGGACTGCCTTGAACTGATTTACAGCGACATCCCTTGTTGTAAGGGACATCTGTTGCCGCTTCAAGGCAGTCCAGGTGTTGAGACCTTTGACCTTGTTAGTTGCCAATGGGTGTACCCATAGAGGGGAAATGAGTTGATGTCGCCATCACACCCCTGCCAGGGTTACATATATACCACCCAATTGTTCTCTACAGTTAGACTGTCAAGCTATACTGACGAGTCTTGGGTAAAGATGGAACATGTACGTCTATAGCAGGTCTGATGTATAGTGGAGAGTATACACTTGAATCTATCAAATTATATTAACTTATAAAACCTATGTCTTGTACTGTATTTTCTCTTGTGACACTATATGTTTGAATATATTCATCAGTAACTTTACCATAAGCTAATCCATGCGAATATGTATTTGTTAGGTAAAAGCATCTACGGAGACCGTTTCGAAGACGAGAACTTCAAGTTGAAACACTACGGAGCGGGGTGGCTGTCCATGGCTAACGCAGGCAAGGATACAAATGGTTCTCAATTCTTCATCACCACCAAACAGACGACATGGTTGGACGGTAGACACGTCGTGTTCGGCAAGGTGATCTCCGGAATGGACGTGGTGAGGAAGATTGAGGCGACGAACACAGACAGCAGGGACAAACCGGAAAAGGATGTCATCATCGCTGATAGCGGGGCAGAGAAGGTCGACGAGCCCTTCAGCGTATCGAAGGCGGACGCCACTGATTAACTTATTATTATTTGTATCGTTCTAGCAATATTAGGGTTGGAATTGTGATTTGGAACATGTCTTTTTGTACTGTGTGTACTTTGAATACAATTCAGTTCTTTTTTAAGTTGTTTTTTTTTTGGTTTGGAGTGTTAGGTTTATCGTCGACGTGGCACAGTGGAGCTAATTATCGGAAAGCTGGTCAAAATCTGAAAGTCTCGTTAGATTCTTTTGAAATTTTGTCTGAAATTATGCGAATATCTTGAAATTCACTGTACTGGAATTTTCACGGCTGCTGAATGCGAATTTGTAATAGATACAAAATTTTTATATTATAACACGAGGTTCCAGGCACTATTTTTCTTTGAGTGACGCGTCGGACGATGATTTAAATGTAGCTAAATTGAACCGCGTCACTGAAAGAAAGAGACTGTGAAACTGTGTTTAAATTATACATTTTTATCTGAATGAAGGAAGAGCATCAAAAATCTACATAATTTTTAATTGGTTAATAAAAACCCAAAATGATAGTAACTAAATGTAATATATAATAGGGGTAGCAGTTTTGTTCTGAAAGAACACTTTAGCACAAGATTGCCTGTCTTATCAGATAAAACAAAACATACAGCAGTTCCAAATCAATAGAATATCCCAACATTTGGAATCCAAGAATAACCCATAACCTGGAAAAAACTAATGGACGATTTGGAAAATTTATTTTTGAAAAATTGGACAGTAGTAATTCTTCTAAAATATGACCACGTTTAAAATATACCACGTGGACAGTACATAAGCTTTCAAAGATAAAACATTTTAAATGAAACATATATCTTCAAGGTATCTAGCTAAATGTACGAGTGTACAAAAAAGTAATACTAATGGCACCGGAGTTGTGCACACGACACCAATCCCACTTTCATATTGAGTTATTGTGTCGTTGATAAAATCGACGAACATGTCTATTTTAGTGAAACCGCAGAAGCAGTACCGATCCGCCATTCTTTTGCAGAACAGGGCATAAGGCACCAGACCATACAAAGTGTTGTTTCTATCTACCTATAAAAGCAAAAATTATATCTTGATATAATATTGGCTATAGATACTTACCACGCAATCATATACTACATAAAATCCTTTTAAAAATGAAACTATATACACAATACAAATACTGAACAGTTGAATGTTATAAATATACCTGCAAAGGCAGGAAACCTAGTGCGCTCCAGAATCGCATCAAGAGGAAACATGTCTATTCACATTAACCTTAAAACGCTCTAGATTGTAACAACAATAATGTCCCCAGTACAGTACCTCATTCCACAACGTTGAGGTTCTCCAAAATAAATGCTTTCAAAAAAAGCTTGTACGAGGTGCTGTATGCACAACCTGGTGAGGCTCATCGGACATTGTAATGTATTCTATCTCTCAACGTGCAGCTTTGAATTTGTGTATGTGTTTTCTCTATATTCTATTGTGGTGCAGACGCATGGATGGTAACAGACAATACCACAGAGCGACTCCGACTACAAACATTTGAATTTGAACTCTAGTGCTACGGAAGCATGCAAATATCGTAGACGTATCATGTTACAAATCATACCGTAATGCAACCGATGAGGTGTTTGACACAATTACACGAAGAAAAATGTCTTACTTAAGACATATTCCTAGAGTGCAAGAAAATACGAGATCTTATAATTAATAATGGTAGGCAAGTTTACCTTGATATATTTTTTCAATTTGCTCAGGGTTGCCATACCTTTCGGGATAGAGATCTATTTTAAAGCAATTTTACACTCGCTCCCCTCAACTAAATCCTTTATGTTCACAGATGAGTATTTAGGGCAAATACTTTAACTATTTGACCAGATCTTTTGAGGTCACCAGTAGGATGTGTTTTGATCTTCAGGTTAATCAAAAGTTAAATCTTTTCACCTGAGCCCGGCAACGTGGCTTCTAGTCTAGTCACATTTCAAGTCCAATTGGGTCCTTCCCTTCTGTACCTCTACTGGACATGTATTATGGGTAATAATTTGGAGCCCGTCAGTTTGGAACCGGCATATTTCAAGTGAGAATGAATTCAATGTATTCAATCGGAGTGGGCACTGGACGACATAAAGTATTGTTTTTCTTTTATTGGATGAGGACCTGCACAGTGTTGAAGCAGTTGCATACTGTGTGTGGCAGTCAGAAGACGTAAAATACATCATGAATAAACAAATCCTATTATTCATTGCGAATCTACTTATTTTTTTCAAAATAATTGCTTTTTGCCTTTATATACGTTAATATAGGTACTTTTGGATTCAAACAAGAAAGAGGATGATTATTATGCACTTTGTAAAAGTCAAAAGTGTAAGGTCTAAGGAGATCCGTGTATCAGCGCGAACAGTTATGACAAATTGGCGTGGGAAGTCAAAGATTTCTTTCAATGTAGCAATTAGATGAATGCTTAATTTCAGTGGCACTGTACTTACGACAGGACCTCCCATGTCGTTGGCGTCTTTGAATTTTGTTTTTCTTTCTTCCTGGAACAGCGCACAGAAAATCTTATTGAAAGATGCTTTGTTATATGGGTAATTACACAATGATCTGTCCTGAGGGAAGGCATCTTTATACTCTATCGAGTTATGATGGCTGCAATATCTACGATTAAAAAAAGTGCAAGGTGTTTTACCTACTATATTTTTTATTCACTGTATCAGACTAGGCGGTATCTGTATTAAAAAAGCATGTAATTAAATGTTACTTAGATGATCGAAAGTGTTTCTTTTAACAAAATAATACAAAAAAATCATAATTTGACTATGAGCGGGTTCCAAAATATTTGTTCAATTTTTTATGGTAAAAATCGCCAAAAGGTTGTATATGTTTTTTAGATCCAACTGATATATCTGGAAAATTAATCATTTTAGAGAAACAAAACTTTTAATATTGCAAAAATTGCAATAAGTATTGAAAAAACATATTTACAAATTACCACCGCTTCCTAATAAACCTACTTAAAATTTTCAACATACGTTTTGGGACTTCAGCTTCAGATTAGACTTTGTTGTTCAGGTGTTAGGACCTTTGACTTTGTAAGTTGCCAATGGGCGTCCCCATGGAGGCGACACTTGAGAGATGAGATGATTTTTTGGATTTGTAGCTTTTAAAATTATTTTGCAATAAACATTCAACCGACTTTGATGAAATTTTGTGTGATGATCTCTCATACCGAAAAGGTTTATTTGTGAAAGTGTAAATGTACTACCGATTATCTGAGTACTCAAACAAAAAATTGCAGAAAAGCTTGATTTTTGTACATATTCTTTTATTATATCCAAGCGATACATATGTATTTTAAAACAGCGACCGCCTCTTGTATATACTCACCTTGTCATGTGAAGCGGTTGACTTTTGAACTTCTGCTCAACATCCTCCACCTTGGTTGGCAGAAGGACTCTAGTCTGGTTCTCGTAAATCTCTAACGGTTTGTCTAACCTAAGAAGAGCAAGATCGTTATACGTGTTCATAGGGATGCCGAATTGCTGATGGATGAACGCCCTTTTTATGTGGGAGAATCGCTTGCCTGTATACGTGATGTTGCCGCTGGGAAGTTTCGTTTCCTTGTGAACTGTTAGATCGGATAAGGCGCCTCTTTTCAGACATGTCGCCAAAGTTAACACCCAGTATTCATTTATCAACGTACCTGAAATTATTATGATAGTCGATGAATATTAACGAGGCATATTTATATGAGAGGAGCATTATTTATTTTTTATCTTACTAGCACTTGACTGGTATAACGTGTACTTTGCGAGTCTGGTACAACTTTGAAGCTACAAACATTACTTTTCTTATGATTTTTTTGAATACGTAATAAGTGTTAAGTATGTACAATAAATTTAACAGGCGATTCTTCGAGTGGTTTTAAGGTACAAAATATTCATGTTAACATGGGTCCGCTAATGCTTCGTTTTCGAGATATTATATGGTGTTAAACTTAACGTAAAAAATGCTTTCTTGCAAGTATCTTGGAAATCCTTTTCCCTTTTTGTTGTAATTTGTCATTGTTATTTGTAGTATGAAGGGGCTAATCCAACTTCCACTCACAGACGACACGAGGTAAGGATTAAAAAAGTATTATTATAGGTACATTATATGAAATTATAAACAAATAATGTTTCTTCTATGTTTTAAATTTAATTTTATGCGATCAGAACATGAGGCGATTTATATATCTATATTTATGAAATCGTGTGAACGTTAATGTGGTTGAATGGAAAAGCATCCGGCTTATATGTATAGCTAGGGTGTCCCTTATTTTTCGACTTTGAATTTTTTCAACGCTCACCCTCTAGTTTTGTTCGAATGGCTCTAAAACATGTCACTACAAGTTTTTGTTGAGATCGGATAATTCTAACCCGTGCCGACTTGAGCGCGAGATCGACTCACGGACAGGCTGAGACTTGCCACCTAGCTCTAATCCCGGTAGCCGGCACCCGTCAGTCAGTATCTTCATTGTTATTGATCGCGTCGCATGTGTTTTTAATCCGATAACCTTACATCATGTTACATAACTTACGCAGTGATAGGGAACGTGTGTTTTTAATAGGAGATATAAAACACCAAATAACGACACAAATTACCATCAAATAGACAAGTGCTTGAAGTTTTGTTCCATAACATACGAGAGGTAAAGTTAACTGTCAGCGCAAGTGCAAATCTTGTGATTCGAGAGTGCGTGATCTTTTGGGAGAAAGCAAGAATTCCGACAAAAGCTAGTCAGCATTGCTCACAAAAACTCATCGACTTGTATTCGGAGTGGAGAAGCTTGCAAAAAAACGCAAGCAAGTGTGAAGCTATTTTTAGGTATCGTGAAGAGGAGTTTAAAAGCAACTTGGACACTATTTGACATTGCACATGCAAATGCTTAACAAATGATTAAGTTGGAAGAAGACAGGATGTTTTTACCTCGGCAGAGACAGCCAGGACGTAAAGGCTACCTTGCAGGATTAGACAAAGTACTTGCAGATAAAGAAGAAAGGGCGGGGCAAAGAAAATTACAGAAAAGAAGAGAAAAGAGGAAATGCCATATGCAGTATCTACATCTTCTGCTGTACATTTTTCTTCATCTTCTGAAGATTCAGACGATGCATCTCCAAGTTCAGATGTTCTCAATGTTGGTGACTTCTGAAAGTAGAACAACACAAAAAGCTGCAAGGCAAGGAAGTAGACGTACAAACTAAGATCAAAATGGTAGCAAATTTAGCCAGAGAGAATTTACACATGGCAAAGAGGTATATTCCTTTACATGGTGAATTGGATGGGCAATTGTATAGCAAGTTCATTTGGCTTGATCATCATTCTTTAGTTTCTAATTCGCTAGTTTACTTTTTCATTCAATATTACCTTTATTTCAGTGAAAACTGTAGATGAATTTGTGTCAATCAAAAGTACAGATCTATTCTCTTGTCTTAAGATTAAGATTAAGAATAATGTTGCTGAAAGAGGTGTTAAATTAATGCAAGATTTTCATGTAGCTGTGGCTGTAGATGAAGACCAAAAACAATTTGTGTTGTGTTGCGTCCAAGAACATCGTAAACTATACCCAGATTGCCAGAAAGAAACACTAAAAAGGAAGTATGCAGATGCAGAGGAACACTAAAAATATTGTTATAGCCTGAAGTATGAAAATATATGACATTTTAATATAAAAGTAGATATTAAACTATATCAATAGCTCTTGAGGTGACTTTAAACTACAAAACCTATATTTCCTAACATCTGATTTTCGCGTTCAAGTCGGCACGGGTTAGTGATGGACTATCGGTAGGAAACTTTGTTATTGAGTAAATTTGACCAAATGGAACATATTTAGAGGGTGAGCCAAAAAAATAATGAAAATTTTGTTTTTTCCTCAATATAAGGGACACCCTAATGTAAACATATACGGACCTGAGCAGTAAACACTTTTGAAAGCAGTTAGAGACAAAAGAACAGTATACGCTTGGAGTTGAGAACCAGCAGCATCTACGGATGGATCAACTTCATCGGACTTGTGCTTATGCGCGTAACATGCGACGAACATACAAAACAGTTTCAAAAGTATCGCCAACATTTAGGATGATTTCTGCCATCCTCAATTACGGTAACGTGACATAACGTCGTCATGTCATCTCAACACATTTTTGACACAACTTGGTTTAGGCATACTTTCAACGAGCATGAAATAGTCCAGTTAAAACATAATAAATATTCAAGACTCACACACACACATTTGCTATGTTACGAAGTCAAGATCCTAATTCGAATGATCTAATTTACTTTTGAAAAAACAGTTCATAGAACTTGTTCGGAGGACAACTAATGTTTTATAATCTAAAATATTTACAAACTTTGAGGTTTTCGAGAATTTCCATCATTCCTATATAGTTCAAGTGAATCAGGAGCTCAAAAAATCCGATGAAGTCTTCAAAAAAATGATACAACTGCACGTAGAATTTTCAGTTTATATATATATATATATATATATATATATATATATATATATATATATATAATAAAATATATTATTATATTATATTATATAATATATTTTTCGTTGACCGCTCATAGAATCCACATATCTACGTATGAATGAATATCGTTACTGACATTTCGGTTACCTCGGCAGCCTTCATCAGGCTTCAAAACAGAATGAAAAAAAATATTTTTGAAAATATAACATTAATATATAATTAACTAAAACTGAACAAATCAGCCCCTTAAAAAAAGCTGACTATGCGCTCAACATAATTTGAACATGTGAATATGAAATAAAATCAAATTGTTTGAATTTGTTTGTAACATTCTAAATGCATCGAAAATCTACTACGTTCAAAGGCGAATATATTGTGAGATTCTAAGAACACAATTTTCGTTCGTTTTAAAGGCAAATGTATGAATATCATGTGTGAAAAAAAATTGAGAGTCTGGGAAGTCTTTTTCCAACGCATACATTTTTTTTTAGATTGAAAGGGAGGGAAATAGAAGGGAGGCATTTTTTTACTCTTCAAGTGTTTGAAGGTGGGAGCAAAATACTGAATTTGCCCTGGGTGGCATAGTTTCTAGCTACGACCCTAAGCATTACTTGTTAAAACCTTATAAATACAAAGTTTCTTCCCACTAGAATAAAAAAAGTAATGGCCTATTTCAGTACCAAAAACCGTGGAGGCGGTATGAACAGAATGCATCGAAAAGTCACACAAACCTGCACAGTAAACAGACTTGAAATTATCAAGAGACAACAGAACCGTGTATTCTTGTAGTCGAGATTTGGCTGCATCTACGGCCGCATCCACCATTTCCTGCTTCTGCGCATGTCCGTAACAAACAGCCAAAGTAAAAAACACTTTCAAAAGTACTAACAACATTTGTTCCTTCTGCTTTCTGCCATCGATCCTACTGAATATGTATTTTTATCTTCGGATGTTGTACATTGTCAACTTTGTCGTTTATTGTCATTTGTGACGCACCACACAGACCAACCTTTTTTACGTAAGTACTATTTCTTGTTAGGGCGAGTCCACATGAGCGTAATTATAAATTTGATGAAACTTATCCAGTGGTTGACGATATAACTTGGTTTTGCTTACACTAGTAAACTATACATAGATACACACAGCTTAAATTACGAGGAAACTAAGTTGTAGTGTAAAAAGGGAGTAAGCGCACTCCTGAGTACACATAATGTAATAACGGGTTGAAATCTTGACTCGGCTGCAGTTTTTCCTCTAATATACTATTCCTACATATATTTATTTCACAAGATAGATGTTTCGTATGTGTAAAATCGAACGTTATACATTATAAGTTATAAGATTCAGATTTTTCATTCTAATTTTCATCATCATCATCATGTGTGAGATAAATATTTTTGTTAATTATTTTTTCAATCATTAATGAGTTTCATTATTGCTTTATGAAATTTTATAAAATTTATTTTTGGCTCAAAAAACCTTTTTAGAACTGACAAAAGGCTTCACTTCAATGAAAACTGATAAACAAAAAATGTGATAATTATATTTGACTTTAATGTCATTTGAGTAAGGTTGCGCCTGGAAGTTTTATGTCTGTGTTATGAGATGTCATATATATTTTGCACCTAGGATCTGCTAAGATGCTTTAGAAACTAAAGCGATAAGCATCAGAAGCGACTTTCATTTGTCAAACCTTGTCTGTAAATTGCACAAGTTTTATCTCAATTTATGTGTACCTGGTCTTATACCACATGAAATGAACTTAAACGTTTGTAAAATATCATGTATGCGCTATACGATCAGCAGATTGTCACTGTTGCAATGAATACATCTAATAGACGCTTATCAAAGAGCTAATGGTATTCTAATTTAGTTGCGGCTGACGCCACTGGATCACATTGTTTAATTATTACTATTAAGACTGCAAGATGTAGGGGAAACAATTAGCATTCGGATCAATATATTATATTTAACAAATAGCGGATCGAATTATGCTTTCATTGACTGTTTTAATAATAGATGCTATAATAATATGCTTCCCATTAGATGCTGTAATGAAGAATGTACATGCTGCGATGTAGATTACAATATCGTCTTAGTAAGGCTATGGAGAGGAAGAAAATCTACAAAATGGGAAGAACATGGATTGTATTCGAACGGTATTTGGTAACAAAGGACAATGAATACGAGGAAGATATTACAGAATAGATCGGAAGTTTTAGCTCAATATTCAGGATGATAGGTGATTGAGAATAAGATACGGTATTTGATGTATCATATTATAAATTAAATTCAGATTGACTGAGTGCTCCTCACATATTAGTGAGAGAATTATGTATCAGTTTCCATCTTGCGGGGAAAGCAAGTAAGTTGATGAGATCCTCATTGAAGGCTACAAAAAAAACAAATCCAACTGCTGTTCCACAGAGAAAGAGAGGAATAGCGAAAATATGTACATATTTATTTCATTAAATATCTTTATATTCATTAAAGTAGTTATTATGGTGATTTACAAAGTAAAATGATGAATAATTATTATTTACACGTGTTCGCATCTGGTAATGGTATATCTATGTCAATGAAAAAGGTATAAAAATGTGTAAAAATTATCAATATCTAGTATTTTTATTTGAAATGAATCCATTTATGACATTTTTAACACGAGGAAATATAGGAGATACCTACAGCTTAGAAAAGTGGAAAAGGGGGCATTTCATCTAAGCAATTTATCAAGCATAATTTTCCAGGAAACTGAAGTTATCAAAACCTGTACTTTCATTAATACACTTTTCAATATATTTCAAGTGGTTAATTTATTTCTTTTACAATACATGATACGGTAGAACACAAAAATATTGCCCGTTTTCTATTTTTCTCTCAGATTCACATACTACATGTTCTTATTCAGTATATTATTCTTTATAATAGTAAAAGATCATTTTAAATTATTAGTATCTATGCATATGCTTCAGACTAGAAAAAACCAATGTCTAACATATTACTGTTGGTGTAATAAACAATTTTTTAATTATAATACTTCTCAACAAAGTAAGTGTGAACGTTAAAACTAAACTCAGTTATTCAGAGGCAGAACACATCATGGAATCACTTTTATTTTAAACTTTTGAACTGATGGCACGAAACTTTGACAATATACAGATTGAAGTGCAGTAAAGATATCTGAATATCGTTAAATATAATATACAATTAATGCGAAAGAATCCAAATCTTCATGTACGTTTATTTGTAAAGGTGGTATCGAAGTACTACTGTGGAAGAAGATAATGATATTTGCGAAAGGGAAAAAGATTAATCAGTATGCTTCTGAAATATTTATTTCCGTTACATTTCAAGTAAATGCAATAATTATGAAAATAATACCTTTCAAATTGATCCATTTTTTTGACAAAACAAAATAATAAATATGTTTTAGAATAAAATAGTCTTTTTTTAAATATACACATACACGTTTTCAAACTAAGTATAATATGAATGTACAATTTAACAAATAACAAAAAATATAAATACGTAAGTTTGTACATACTGTTAAACATGATAAAAGCATTTTGCGAAAATACTGTGGAAATAGTAAAGTACATATGCATCTGCATTTTTGAGAATAATGAGTATTCAAAACCTAAGATTAAGTTTTCTTCAAGAAAAAATATAAAAAAATGTTGCTTCCATTCAAACATGTAGCCAGGGACTGTTTCAAGGGGATCCGGAATTTTAGAATAAAGGCAAAGCATTTGTTGCCCATATTAATAAAAACGAGTTTTGTTTGGTATTATTTAGTATTTTATGCGAGTACAACTCTGAATTGGGAAGATCTAATCAGCTATATAAAAATGTGTGTATAGTTTTGTTGAAGAAATATATCTGAATTTCAGGGGAGGTGCGGACCCCCTGGACCCCTCTCCTAGCTACCTGTCTGCTTCCATCGCCGACATGAAATATCATGTACTATAAAAAAGTTTACACTTTTCTTGGCTTACACTTAGGTCACAAACCAAATAAGAATCCAGGTTCTAATCCATCAAACGCAGACTTCCATGCTGACACAGTTGTTTTTCTGGTTTTACATATAATGTTACAATTTCATTTTGAGGATATCATTTTTTACTCAATCCAGTCATGAGGAGAAAATAGAATAGAAAATTGGGTTAATAATTGTGAAACCTTAATGGGCGATACAACTGAAAGAATACATAGAAAATTTCACGGATAGTCTAAATTTATTTATAATCAGACAACTTTTTCAATCAATTAGCTCGATACTGATGATCACACTAGCACCAAAAACTAATTATAAAAACAAATATTTGGGTACAATGTTACATTGACCTCCTTATCATCATCATCACCACGATTTGGAACAAATTATTTTCAGCACCAATAAACTCTGAAACAAAGTTTGAAGCTCACATGGAATTTGCCATCTACTTGATATTTTGATAGTATGAAAGTTTTGACAGAACCTCAATTGAAATATTACTGAACCGAGGGATGGGTTTTGGAAAATTCTTATGATGTAGAAAACAATTAAAGATGATTTTTGAAATTATTTTAGTGAGAAGGGGGTATCATAGAATTATCTTAGTTGATATATTTTCTAACAAATATGTAAATCAAAGTATGCCTTTTAAATGTTTTGCCTAGAAAGTTTAAATGATAAGTAATTCATATCGTATTCGCAATTTACTCATAGCTGAATAGATGTGGTGGAAACATGGCACAGTATCCCTTCACAGGGGTAGTTATTCAAAAATAATATCAAATACGTTTACATGAATTTAAATACAGATATGGTAATATAACCAGAGCACTGTTTCTATTTGTTTCAAAAAACGCACATTTGATGTTAGAAACAAGAAATTTGAAACAGCTATAGTTCAAAGTATAAATACTGTTTGATACTCTAATTATTAAAAATTAGATTTATATGGTGCATATTTCATTATTAATCCATAAAATTTGTTATACAGAATTTTTTGTATCAACTTTGTCCTTAAATTGGAATTAATACTATTTATTTTTTTAACCCTCATAATAAATACTGTTAAGACAAGGTATTTGGCTTCAATGACCTCAAACATTATCCAGAAAAAATTTCATTTGTTGAAAAGGATTTCAACCTTCCAAGCTGAAAGTTTGCCGATTGACATTTCACGTAGGATTAAATTGGTGCTCATTTGCTATCGGCAGATCATTCAATTAGTTTGGATGGGAAATTATTGCTGAAATGAGAATATGTATCTGACTGAACAAAATCGCTCGTTTCTAAAATCATTAGGACTGTGGACTGCTATAATATATAGTTTTTTCAAACTCAAGTAAATTGAATTGATTGAGATACTAAAAAATATTCTTTCCAGTCATTTTGATTATGTGTGCCTATCGATCAATCGTAAAGGCGAACCAAGCCCCGTAATGCTTACACTGCAAGGCTTAACTTGTTTTTCTCGTGAACGGCTTATCAGCAGCCTTTTATCGTAGCAGGATTGGTCAGCACATGTCGTATCGAAAGGTTTCATTAGTTGGATTAAGAAATTTAACAGGTACGTCGTGGCAATTCAAGCTTAACAAATTGTCACGGTATAAGACAAGGAAAATGTTGCGATTCTAGGTATTTCCTTCAAAATGGCGAACTCCTTACCTTCAGTGAAGTGGAAGTGAAAACAGAGGGCAGAGTAGCGCCAAAAAACACTTTCAAATTGATCAGCATACAGCGACAAGGAAAGTAATGAACAACTGAAACATTTTTTGTTTGTTTTTAACAGTTTCGTCCAACAGACTCTGTTTTCCTCTCCACCATGTGACCTTAGTAGGAAAATTTCACGCGAACATAATATTTAAGACTGTTGTAAACAGAATAGTTTAAGGAACGAAAAATCATAAGAAGAGAGTTCCAGTTCAAGGACATATAAACTTATCTACATAAAATGTACGTGTAGAATACACACTTCGTCACGTATTGTATTAAGTATGTATAGTGGTTCGGATCATTGAGATATTTGTATAGAGTTTCTTTTCTTTTGGTAACTGTCACAGAAAATATTAAAATGTCTTTGTATTTATACACTATGAGATATGTTGCGTGTGCGCAAACATTTACAAAAATCGACAAGATAATGTCTATCCACAGTTTGTGGTCAAATTGTTCCAGTTTCAATCGAATGTTTTGAAACAATTCGAAGTTAAAACATTCAGCTATGAAGTTAAATTCTTGTAGACGACATTATCTTTGACTCATTTTTGCGTGATACAATACGTATCTGCCACTCTTCACTAGCCCAGGAAATGAGTACAATATGAATTTGAATGTGCTAAGATTCGTGATCGGATGAAATTTTGCATGCATTGTGTAGTATCAAAAAGCTGTAGAACATATGCGAAACTTGTTATTGGATCAGATTGCGACTGCCGCAAGTTCAAATGTCTTGAAAACCCATTCAGTAGTGAACTAAGAAATCACTGGCTCAACAACTTAAGAGTATTTTGAATTTTATTGAATCATTTTTTTCTAAAGATCAACTGGTCAACAGTTAAGATTTTTCAAATAACCCCATCACAAACAAGATCCTCAACCCGCTGGGATAAGATCAGGCGATCTTGGAGGCCTACAAGATCAACGCGGCATGGCATTTACATCGAATCAGCACTTTCACACTTTTTTATAACCTTTTGGATAACCAATTTCATGCAGAATTTCGTTCGATCACGGGTCACAATAAGTCTAAGGGCTCATACGCACCGTGCGGTTTACCGCATTGCGGTTCGACTTATTGAGGCTGGTCTAATCGAAATCGCTCCGGTTGGAAAACCATCACGATTTGCAACAAGATCAAATCATCTCAAAGATGGGCTTTGAAGAAAAGACTACTGTTTATTAGTTTTACGTATAGTATACAGTGTGTTAATCGAGTATGTACAGCACATTTAACAGACGATTCTTTGAGTGGTTTCAAGAGAAAATATTCATAAAAACATAGTTTCGCAAAAGTTCCGTTTTCGAGATACAGGGTGTTAAACTTGCTCTTTTGTGAATATCTCAAAGGTTCTTTTTCTCAATTTTGTTGTAGTTTGGTTCTTTTATTTGTAGTGTTAAGGGGCTAAATTTAGGGCATAACCTGATTAAAGTCCAGTTGAATCCCGAGCAGCACTTTAACAATATGTTTGGAAAAAAACGTACGCCACTGACTTGCATCTATAAACAATAAAACTGTTTGTCTCTTGAATTTTTTTAGTATCTTGCTTAATTGTGACGAAAAATAAAATCATAAGAAACATTTCAAGAGGAAATAATCAAGGGTTGATTTGGAAAACGATTGAAGCATTTGGTAAACAAATTGATGGTTATTCATATAAAAAGTAGTGTAATTATCACACAGTTTCATAAATAAAACTCTTGCTTTCAATGAAGCATTTCGATTTTTATTAAAATCTATGATTTTAATAACATTTGTGATAATTACACAACTTTTTATATACATGATGGAAGAGTTTCACCAAGTAAGAGCGTCTACAATATACATTGTTGTTGATAGTTGTTGTCAACATTTTTAATAAGTTATTAGTTTGTAATTTTTATGAAAAAGTATTTTGTGATTATTACTTTTCGAGTTATTGTTTGTCCAATATGTTTCAGTTTACCAACACTGTTCCTACCATTACAAAAAGATGACAACCTTTGATCTTTTGAAACTACTTATTCCAGAAAGTCGTGCATGAGACGTAGAAAAATCTTCCGTTAGGCACTACACGCTGAGGAACGCTTTCAGTATTAAGTTTCCATTAGCCAATCCACAACAAAAATGAATATCTGATATCTGTCATTTCACTGTTGGTAAACTGAACTATATTGGAGAAAGAGCTACAAACTAATATGATTATAAACAAGCTGATAACAACTGCCAAATGCTGCAATCGTTCCTCCAAGTGTGATACAGGGATATGCAATCTAGTAGATTTCATTTTTTCGCTCGAAAACTAAGCAATATACAAAAAATATCAAGGGGCAAGAAAGTTATATTTTCAGTTGATTAATACAAAAAATATATAAATAATAATTTTTTTTTTGTTATAAGTATTTGTTAAGGTGCCACTCGGGACGCCACTGGACTTATAATTAAGTTATGGCCCCTTAACACTGAAAATAATACTGCCCAGTTATAACAAAATTAGGCGAAAGATCTTCAAGATACGAAAAAGCATTTTTAATCTGACGATCCTATTGGCTCCGGGAACGCGACAAAATGGTAAACCAGAATTTCGATCAACTTTCCCGTTGCCTTTATCGGAATTTCATTGTGCATGCTACCATTTTTATGCATCCATTTTGCGTACATGCAATGCGGTCAACCGCTCAGTGCTTATGTGCCCTAAGCAGATTCATTTCCCGGATTGTCACTACACGTGTGTCCTGATGCGTCGGTCGATAAGTTCATCAAGTGTTCGTGTTCGCGGGCGATGCACCACCGGCGGTGTGCTTCTTCTTGTTCCGCTTCTTCCTGCCGCCGTTTAAGACGACGCAACTGCATCCGCTTCTGACGCTGATGTAGTCGAGGGTGTACGTGACGCCTGCGAGACGGCCACCGTCGCTTCCCTGCGCCGCCGGAAACATAGGAAAGTTCTTGTCTCGGTGGCTGGGTGTGTCCTTGACCAACGCGTACGTGTAGCTGTGCTTCTGAACGCAGCGCGATTGCGCGTGCAGCTTCTTGTTTATGAACCGACACGGCTTGTTGATCACGTCCTTGTGACAGGACAGCTCGTAGAACCTGCAACATAACAAGGCAATCGATCATAATTTGGCATTGCATAGTTGTTGTTTATTGCCTGGAACTCGCAGTTTGAAACATCACACCACAATTCGCATTTCGCATACTCCTTAAGGCGGCTCCACACGCAGCGGTAAACGCGAAGGCCAACCTTGAGGCACCAGACCTCGAGGCGAACCTAAAAAGAAGGGGGTCCTCACACACTGCGGAAAATGTGAGAGGCAGCCTTAAGGCGTTTCAGTTTGTCCATGCTTTCGGGCGTGATGGCGTTGACAGATGATGCTCTTGCTGCTGTTGGTTTATTATTAGCTGTGGAAAGTCCAACAAGAAAAGTAAAGCGAAAGTTTTGGACTAAAGAGTGGCTACAGAAAAGATTAGTTTCCCTTTTAACCCGGTCATGATAATATTTTGATGTAGTTTGCCACAAGCACGGCAAATCTCTGAATAGAGCTATAAATTCCTCTTGATTTGGTTTTGCACGGGCCATGACTATATACACTTTAACATAAACAACTGTTAAAATCAAACTAAACAACGGCTAAAATAAAACTAGATTTAATCAAACACGTGGTGTGACAACAACTAGCTTGGACGGAGACACAACTGTACTGAATCGCTTCAAGGCCTGTCTCCAGACACCCCCCATACATTGCGGTCGGCCTGCGAGACGAGGAGAAGCAGAGGCAAATCGAACGAAATTTGCTATTCGGATCGGCGGCCCCCAGACCTCGGCACGACAGGCATACCTTGACGGAAATCTCAATACACACGTTGGGATTTTCCTCGAGGTATGGCGCCTCAAGGTTGGTCTTCGGTTTTACCGTTGTGTGTGGAGCTGCCTTTACGATTGCCGCTCGGACACTCTGGCCAAATGAGCAAGCAGGGGGACCTGCGCACTCGTTGCAGAGTGCCGATGGATGATGTTAAGCAGAATCCCTTGAAAGCCATTCTTCCGATTTTCAAACTGCGCACTGTGTTTGGTTTGGTAAACATATCCAACTGCGATTACCAACAGCAGACCTTTGCATCGAACAATCATAGTCACTATATAGGCCGTAAACCAGACAATCACTTGCCTTTTCGGTAAGGTGGGAGCTGATACACAATTCGGATTTTGGAATCCTGGTTTTCGACTGAAGTGAACAGTTATTCTTAATTATTATGATAATGTTCGAATAACGATAGAATCCTTTAAGTCGATACGATTGAATAATGTTTGACAAGTTTGAAATAATAGAATTATCAACAAAAAAAACATTTTGTAAACAACCGATAATCCATTTCATTTTAGAAATTTAACTATGCTAAGTTTTTTCAATATCATTGGAATTCAATATCCTATTTCAAAATAAATAAAATTAATCTCTTCAACTCTTTAAAACAAGATTAAAAAATGATTCAAGAGAACAATAAATGTAACTCATACATTGTGAGATAGTAACCTATTCTGTTTATATATTTCAAATATTACACAAGATTTGATGTAAATTATTGCTTTTTACAAATAAACTATTAACATGCATTAACACTACTGATCTGATTTATACAATTTATTGATTGTTTTGGAAGCTCATTCAAATTCTTCATACGTGAATTGCCAATAACTCAAGGTCAAACAAATTTTATGAGAATTTATATGAACTTTGAATTCGATGTAATAGTAAAAAAAACACATTGAATTACCGCATTGAATAGGAGTGAATGGATGTATACCAATAAATCATAAATCGACTATTCAATGGAATTTTACTTTATTAATGAAGGTCATGTTTGAGCCGAGGACTCAATATAGTGATTTTCTAGTATTGTATAATATTTTACTAAAAATGTAGTGTTAATATATAGAAAGTACAAAGAAAATCTAGTCGATTCTATATGTTGGATATTTTATTTATACACCTACCAAAATAGATATTTAACTATATTTTATAAAAAAGGTCATCCGATGATCTTACCTTTGTTTATAGTTTTGATCCCTATAGAGCTCGACAAAAATCCCATCCTGGTTCTTTCCCCCGTGGGGCTCCACCATCTCCATAACAGTGGGGCAGCAGTCTATCGTTCTATTAGAATCTTCCTCCATCATCATCTTTTGATTTCGCTTGTGACTTCGGAACATACCTGCTCCTATCGACTCGACGCTCGCGTCTATAAACGAGTTCTGCAAAGGACTGCAAAAGATATTCGTTTATTTGGTATCAAGTTTATTGTATACCATCAAAGATAGTGATAAAATCATTGCGAATATTACGCGCAATATGCCTGACAAATGTCGCGGACTTACAAATGTTTGTACTGATGGATTACAACCATCAAAAGGAACAAGTGACGCAGTTTTTTAGTATCTCGGAGAGACTTACAAATCTTCTATGTACTCATATTATAATAAATAAAATACTTGAATAAGTCATATTACCTGCCCTCTATGTTATGCTGTCTACGTGGATTCCTTCTGAAACGACGAAACGTCGTCGGCAGGGTTTCGTTTCCGTTTGAATACTCGTTACAAAGAATCAGGTGAACAACGGCGGCAAACGCAAGCACCTGAAATAACATAATTACGATTAAAATAATAATACATGTTTTGCATTGCGGTTGAGAAAATATTCTATTTCGTTATCGATTTGACTGCTAAAAAGGCTAACCAGATTACTTGCCAATTAACTAACTAGTCCTATCATGGATACAAAACTAAAGTTCTCAAATCTATCCTGTCTAGCTATTTTTCTATTAAATTATGTTTTCATTTGTTGTGTCTGTCTTAGGAGAAATATTTTTTGTTTTGGCGACTGCATTCACACTAGTATTAAGGATAACCCCTACAAAACCTTAACCATCACCGTCAAAATGTCATTTGATATTTCATGTAATAAACTATTTTATTTCTTAAGATATCTCACGTTTTTAAAAATAATTCTTTTTAATACATTCTATAACTTAATATAATTCAGGAGTAAGTTAAACTAGAATACAAATAGATGGAAACTTATAGTAGTGTATTGCTAAAAATTGAGTTTAAAAGATCAGTCTGTTCATATACTACAATGAAGTCAGGGTTCCGCAGATATTTTGAATTTCTAATGTTTCCATGAAGTTTAAATTATGTATTTTATTACAAGTATGAAGTACACTCATTCGTTGTCGATTTGGGTGGAATTTTAGTGAACATACTGCTAACGTCAAATGAGAATAATTTACCTGTACTGGGTATATGAATATCTTTCAACTTATCTACTAAATCGAAACAATTTTTGATGGTATGTTTAGGTGTGAAATTTACTTGGTTTTTGAAAAATGCGTTCATTTTTTTAGCTAGAAGGTAATTAGGTGCATTATATGGAACAATTGGTCGGACAGGTAATAAAGGTTTGTGTGTGGAAATATCAAATTACACAAACCAAATATGTGTAAGTGAGGTGTTTATAGGATTTTATGTGCATTTTGAAATGCTGTTTATATAGGTAAAACAGCTAGAGCATTTAAAACAAGGTAGAGGGAACATATAAGTGCCTTCGAAAACAGCCATCCAGGAAGATCAAATTTCGCTAAACACTTACTAGATACCAATCATAAAGTTGGAAACGACAATAGAATGAGTGTACTGCATACTTGTAATCAAATACATAATTTGAACTTCATGGAAACATTAGATAATCAGAAATATCTGCGAAACCCTGACTTCACTGTGGTAAACGAACAGACTGATCTTTTAAACTCAATTTTTATCGATACACTACTATAAGTTTCCATCTATTTGTATTCTAGGTTAACTTACTCCTGAAATATATTAAGTTATAGAATCTCGATAGAAATTCGGTTTTGAGGTCAGAGGCGGACGGTTTCAAGGTTTATTGCCAGTGATGCCTATATGTGATGGTATCCATATCATGATGACTCCTTTTCCGCCCAACCAGATGCCGTGAAGTATATCTTTGATTTTGTTTACCAGCGGATTTTTTGTATAAACTCTTCTAATTAGTTTGAGTGAATTCAGTGAGTCTGTTGCGATTATACATTTCTTGATGGGACTGCAGCGAATGTATTTGAATGGCCTCCATTATAGCATTCACCTGTAAGTACTGTTGAACAGTCTGTTAGTTTCAATGTGATTATATTCGTAGGTGTGACAACTGCTGCTCCTGAGTTCTGCCCTACTTTGGATGCATCAGTATAAAGTTTACTGTAGTGAGGAAACTGATTGACTATCTCACGGAACTTAGTAATCATTTGGAGGTTATAGTCTGTGAATTTGTTAAATTCGGTAAGTTGCGTGTTGATTTCTGGTGTGCGGATGATTCAGGGTGGATAAGACGGTGGAGATGGAGCAACAAACTTTTCTTATGCTGTAAGAGGAAGGTGCACGAGGGTTAGAGGCGATTCTATTGGCGTATGCCAAGCTTAATGTCTGCCGTCTCATGTATAAAGGAGACTCTCCGACTTCCTGATACATACTATTGACAGGTGTGGTCCTGAAAGCGCCTAAGATAAGTCGTACAGCTAAATTATGAATCACATCTAGTGGCTTTAGAACTGATGGTTTGGCCGATGTGTAGGCATGCACCTAGCCGTTGACCAAAAGTTAATACCAAAAATTTAATTTCTCTTGCATATTCCAGGTTTTAATTGTGGAGTTTCAAAGGAGGATTCTGTTCTGATTTTCTTGAAAACATTATTCACTTTGTTTTTTGGGGCGAGAACGAAAAACCTGACGTCGAAGACCATTGTTCCAAGTTGGTCAATTCGGCCTGAAGTAGGTTAGAACAGGTAGTTGCATTTTTACTTCTCACATAAAGTATCCCCTTAGATATCGGAGTAGATGAGTTGATAGTCTTGACGTAAATTTGCCATGATTCTCTTAGACTTTTCTTTATAGTTAGTTTGGCATGTGCACGCTTAAGTTTGAAGTCTATCCTGTTTTCAGTTGTGTTTTGTCTTTTGACTTTGTTCAATGCCCTTTTGCTTGCTTGTATACTTGAAATGCAGTTTTCACTCCACCAGGGGATTTCTTTTAAAGATGTGTTCAGTCTTGCCTATAGCTACTTTACCAGCTTCTGTTATCAAAATGTTAAAGCTTTCAACCATAGAATTGGTGTCTTCGCTGACAATGACTTTATGAAATGTATCTTGAATATGTTTTGAAAATTCTTTCCAGTTTGTCTTATTCAATCTCCATTTTTGAATGGGTTCTGTGTTTTGAGTTCCGTATTTTGTGTTTGTTATTATTATGGGGAAATGGTCACTATCGTATAAATCCTCTGATGTAATACTCTATTGCGGAGAGGTCAGCTGGCTGAGTGAGTATAGTGTTAAATCGATAGTACAGAATCTACAGGATGCGGCGTCATATCTTGTATTACGTCCATTGTTCAGTAATGCTAGGTTTGAAGACCGAATATTATATGTCCCCTACTATCGTTTTTGAAGGAGCCCCAGCTAAAGCTGTGAGCATTAAAATCTCCCAGAACGCTACTTGGCGTTGGAATTTGCATTAGGAGGGATTCCAGTTGAGTTTTCTCTAAATAGTAATTTGGAGGTATGTATATGTTGCAGATATATATCCTCTCTGGAGCTTCTATCATCACTGCTACTGCATCCAGGTCTGTATTGAGCTGTGTTTGATGGGCTGGTATGTCTAGTTTGTATATAATGCTACTCCCGCGCTGGCCGTTACACTGCATCGATTTTTGAAAAATGCGTTGTAGCCCCCGAGGACGTGAGTTTTTTGTTTACGAAAATGCATTTCCTGTAGACATATAATGTCTATAATGTCTGGTTTGTGTTCCGATATTAGCTCTTTATGCATATTTAAATGGATAAAGTATCAATTTAAATTCTACTGAATAATCGAATTGAAAGTTAAAATATGACAGATGAGTCTATAGAGGATGCATCGCTTAAGGAATAGCTTATGTTTTTTTCTTAGTCTTGTGGATCGGTTTTTGAGAGATTTGGCAGATATATGCGGGTATATGAGTAACAGTGTTTCAATGAGGCTTTTTATGTCAGTGATGACATTAATGATTGGTAGGATGTCTTGGATACCATTAGTATTTTCTAGAAGGCTTTTAAATTGGTCACAGTTTAATGCTGAGTAAGATGCTTTGGATTCGATGAACGGTCTGATTGGTTTGGATTGGCTAGGAGGCATCTGGGCATTGGGAAACAATGTGACCAGGAAGTTTGCATTTAAAACATCGCTGGCTATCCAAAGAGATAAATACTCTGTATGTTAGGTTGTCATATGAGACTTCAAGTGACTCAGAAATGTTGGATTCTATGGGTGCTATGTAGACTTGCCATCTAAAACTTAGAATGTGAGAGTATTCTGGAACTGTCGCCCCTATTCTCAAAAAGGTTAAAGGAGACACAAGTTAAGTCCCATTTGTAACAAAATTTCTCTTTGGATGCTGTGAGGTATCGTTGGGCACACATTGGATATAACTAGTCTGTCAGTAGGTGTTACCAATCGTCTTGCTTTTACAAGTTCTCCTTGTATTGTGATTTTGCCGTATTTCTCCATAAACAGGGCTACAATGGTTTTGCTTGATAGATACACACAAATTCTGCCATTTGAAATCCTAGAGCAGAATAATATAAGCATCGGGTCGATAAGAGGTCCTAATTTGAGAAGATAATCCTGGATCCTTGCGCGGTCGATTGTGTTAAAGACGATTGCCTGTTCTTTAGTTGGGTTTTTCTATCAAGCGCATCTGTATATGATCGTGGGGCAATAGAAGCAATGATGTTTTCTGGATGATTACTCATGTTTGACATGTTTATTTCAAATTATTTTATTCTTGATTTGATACCCTGTTGAATCATTCCTGGATACGGTCCTGTCCGTTAGACACTTAGAATACAGCAAACTGTAAGCTATGAGAGCGTTTTTCTTGCAGCGGTCCCGATGCCTGAATTCCGAAGAATTCGTATAACACCGATACCAGGCAAAATATATTTTCACTTCGAATAATGGAAAAGGAATGTCACATTTTTTCACTTCACAGGGTTTGAAAAACACGTCTGTTCACTCGGAGTGTACGAAACGGAATGTATTAAGAATAATGAAATACCTTAAGGAATAAAGTATCTTGAAACGTGAAATATCGAATAAAATAGTTTATCACATGAAATATCTCAAGGACATTTGGACTGCGATGGTTAAGGTTTTGTAGGGGTTTCCCTTAACACTAGTGTAAATGCAACAAATGAAAACATAATTTAATAGAAAAATAGCTAGACAGGATAGATAGTATACTAGATTTGCGCGCTCTAGTTTTGTATCCATGATAGGACTAGTTAGTTAGTTGGCAAGTAATCTGGGTAGCCTTGTTAGCAGTCAAATCTGGCAGTCCGACGATGATTTTAATAAAAATCGAAACGCGTCACTAAAAGAAAGTTTTATTTGTGAAACTGTGTGATAATTACATTACTTTTTATCTATATGAGGGAAGAGTTTCACCAAGTCAGAGCATCTACAATCTGCATAAAGGCTGACAATTTGACATTATAAATGTTTTTTCAAAACGTTGCAAACGGTACAATCTATCCAAACTGAATCGATGAATTGTACTACCCGGTTTGGTAAATTCTACCATGCCATGTTCGTTGTTGATAGAACAGATTTGTAATACAAGACATTGCAATGAATTAAACCTTTTATTTGTAAAACTTAAACATAGAAATGACAAATTAGGGACCTATTGGTGAAACAAAATATTGTCATAGCAAATAACTAAAAATACTTATTATAACTCAAACACAAAAGTCACAAATATAATCCAATCGACTGGAAAACGTAGCGCAGCTTTTTTGCACCCAATTTGTACATTGGGGGCCTTGATCTATCCTTCACAGACAGAGGAGGTTTTTTTAACTGTGTGTTGCTTTTTGTTTTTTAGGAAGTCTAGCTCTATCGCTCTCTTAACTGCAGACTTTGCTTTATTATTCCCAGTGATTTTTATTATTTCTAACTCTTCCTTATATGGCGAGGCTGTGAGCACTGTTGTCATTTGAGCATTTTTAGGAACTTTTGCTTCCTAATCCACTAGGTCATGGCAATCTTATGAGTTCTTCAAACGAAGTATTTAGACAATCTACAGTTGCATGTCGTTCATCTACTAATCGGTCAGTTCCTGGAAAGCAATTGATTTCTCCAAAAGAAGTGTTTTTAGATAAATGACCATCTTTTGAGATTATTCTGGAGAGAGGAATATCATCATCAGACGAATCGTCCTCAGCCTAATCAATTTGGTTTCTATTTACTCCTGGTGGTAATTGAGCTGTATTTTTGAGTAAAGCATCACTTGCAGCAAAATCAACATCATTAAAGACATGTCTATCTACAGGCCAGATACCGCACTCGGGAAATCCATTTATTGCAAATGCAACAGTTGCAGCTTTTTCAAGCGCCTCGCCTAGAAGTTTGGCAACTTGATGTTGAGTCACAGCTAATCCTGGATGTTCTCGCATCCACCCATCCACCTTTCAACTGCCTGATTGCAATAAATTTCCATTGGCTTGAATATTGCAACATCCAATGGTTCAAGGCGGTGTGTGGCATGTGCCGGCAATTGTAGAAGAATAACGATGTGTTCTCGAACCAAGTTGTCTCCAGGTTTTTGGAATGAGTTGTGTGCCCATCCAGGACTAAAATCACTTTATGTTCAGGCGTGAGCATGGGTCGCACTGCTTCAATATATGCATGTAACCAGACTATGGATAACTCAGTATTAATGTACCCCGAGTCTGAAATTTAAATTAAGCAGCCTGGTGGAGCTCCTTCTCCAAGTTTAATCATCATTCTGTTCCTTTTAGAAAATAATGATCATACGTGCTACAAAGTGTCCCGCTGCATTAGCCGAAAGTAGAAACGTGGTATTAATTCCCTGTTCACAGCTAGCCACGCTAGCCACTGTTCCGACGTTCTTTTTTCCTTTCTTAGAAATAATTTTTTAAATGAAGCAGACGCACGACGCCTTGCAATGTTGCAACCAGCAATACATCCAAATCGCCTTCTCGAGCATTCAACACTTATAATATTCGTCTACGTCTCACGTCAGCTAGAAAGAAATAACTCAACTTTCCGAAGCTCTAGCTCAGAAACTGTGGATCGAAACGAAAAGCTGCTTATATAGTGAGACAGCATATTTTCCGGTTTTATCACACCGAAATTTCAGACAACGAGCTTATACCTCTTAATCACAGATGGCGAAACAGGTATCGGAATACAGATCTAGAGCCATTTAAAATATGTCAATCTTTTAAATTGCCTTTCATTCTTATTATAACAACAAATTAATATATTTTTGTTCGATGGTTAAAAGGTTCGTTCATATAATAGGTATATTGCTCATTGCTCCATTATTTTGGTTTAAATCTTACATTTGAACATAGTAAATCACTTCGACATTTGATGGGACTGTTTTCATACTCTTAAACAGTATCATAAATATCTAAATGATTACCTATTTCGTTCTTATGTGTGTATCGTGTTCCTGATAATTAGCATTAGAACTCAAATGCTTTAGTTCTTGATTAGACTCTACTTCTCGTACGTGAATAGGTGGGAAATGTATTGTATTGCAAAACACATGTTTAATGCTACCTATTACAATTATTATGATCCATGCATCCATGGCATCTATGCGCAATTACACATATTCATTTATAGGTACTATTTGTAGTACGGATTCAATGAACATTTTGTGATGCGCAAACCTGCAAGCTACAAACTACTTCTAATGTTCTAATCATCAATAAGAAAACGATATTTGTTGCTTAAATATATTCAGTTTCACCTACAATTAATTAGTGTATAACCATTATCTAACCTTACATATTTTTGTCAATTATTAATGAAAATAAAAAGAAGAACCGCCACTCCCAGTCAGTCGACCAACTTCGAATTTGGAATCTAGAGGCAGCCCGATTATTCAAATGTTTCCAATCCCATAGTCCTCTGAAATGTTCCGTTTCATCCCTCCTTCCCATTCTCGATGATGTTATAGTTAATAGTGCCGAAACTTGATTGCACCACATACCTATAGTATTCAACCTTGGAGAGCAGACACTGCATATTCCTCATCAAAAAATATAGATAAGGCTTTATCAGGTCATGCGAAACCTAGTAGTAGGGCTTGAAATACTGACAATACTGTCGTTAAAGTCCCGGAGCGGTCTTGCAAATTAACTATCAGCTGGTCGGCGCATGGTAAAAAATAGCGACTCTGAAGTAAGCGGCATTATATGATTATGACTTGTTTCCGGGCCTCCTGGACCCCCCCCTCTAAAAACGTGCCTGGTCCATATTCTGCATATATGTATTAATGTATTATAATTTAATTTGTAGCCATCGATAGACTGCATGCAAAATAGTGAGGAAAATAAGTGAGCGTGAGTATATAACAATTTGAATTCAAAATATCTACAAATCGAATATAGAGGTACCTATCTATGTATTTCTGGGACCTCTCTTCAAACGGATCACTGGGGCTGTTGATTTAAAAAAATTATATCTTTATTATGAGAATTAAAATTACAATTTAACACTAGGCAATAACATTACTTACTTGGAGCCAAGCTTTAATTTAGACACAGTATTGTAGCCATCCAGGGTTCTGTTTCGTTTCACGGGTTTCAAGCGGGCACGATTCGCGGTTCTAATAAAGTGATACCGTGATACAGGGTTGTCAATAATAAACTCTCATTTCTTCGGTATATATACATTAGAATAATCGGCGGAAATCAAATCTATTTATGCAACTGTACATAAATTATGCATATTACAAAATAGTGAGATAAAACTAGGGATTATTGAGAATAGAAGCATACCGATAACATAAATAGTTATTAAAAATTAAGTAAATTGATAAAACAAGTACAAAAAACTTTATTCTGTTTTTTCAATATATTCTCCCGCTCCCTCAATACATTTACGCATTCGGTAAAACCACTTGTCAGATTCTTGGAACAACGTTCTTAGGTTCAGGGGGTTCAAGGTTGCGATTGCCTCTTCATCGGCGGCAAAATGGTGACCTCTCTCTGATCTCAGGGAATGAGAAGAAGTCGCACGGAGCTAGGTCCGGAGAATAAGGTGGTTGAGGCAACAGTTTGAGACCCTGTTCAGCAAAAAAATCGAGTGTTCCAGCGGCGCTGTGGGCGGCTGTGTTGTCATGGTGCCATTGAATACCCCGCAGACCAGTCTTTAGACGGCTCTTGCATAGTTCTTGGAAGATTACAGGAACACATTTGGTTATATACCATTTAAAAGTAACTGTCTTTTTATTTTCCAAGGGTACCGTTGTGATGTATCCACTTTTAGAGAAAAAAGATGCGACCATTTTCTTTCCAACACCCTTGAAACGACGAATTTTCGTTGGAGGCTGCTTACTTTCAAACAACTTCAAACACTACAATAGTTTTACCACTCGTCAAACCATTTTTTTTTAAACGCGACATGCGCTTCGCCAACTATGTTGAGAACTCCATGGGAAGATTAAAACTCGCGCAGATAAAATAATTGTGTACACACAGTTTCACAAATAGAAATTTTTTATTTCAGTGAGGCATTGAGACTTATATTTAAATCATCGAAACGCGTTACTGAAAGAACGATATATCTGTGAAACTGTGTAAAATACACAATTCAACTAAGAGCATCTGCAATCTACATGATTAAAACTCAGTTTTAAAAAAAGTGCTACACTGGGCAGCGGTGAAACTGGTTAGTGTTCTATGAATGAACTACAAAAAAATATACATGTAGGTACCTACCTAAATACAATACAATGTGATATATTTTTTATTATATGAGTAACCGGAATGAGACATAAAATTGATGAAATCGAAATAACAGATAGAGAACGGAGACGAGAAAGTGTCGGAGTGTCGGTTTTTTTATACCAACCTCGTTTTTAGATGAGTATCTAAAAACGAATGATGGAAAATCATCTCCCATGGGGGGTTGGGAGGAGTTCTCTAATATCTTCATCAACTCAATGATTTCATGATATTTTAATTGTTTTACTGTTCAATTCTTTTGGATCACCAACAATTGTGGATGCAGGCAAAACATCATATTGTGTGGTTGCAGATTTTATTGGCCTTATGGTCTAAACTCTATAGGGAGTAGTTAACCGCTTGAAGTATCATGTATATCCATTTTATATATATACCTGAATATCCAGATTGGCAATTTTATTAGTACGTTGACTGTATAAAGGCAATTGGAAGAGCGCGACATGAATTCGAAGGTTACTGCTGCGTATTCTGTCCTTTATGTCAACAAATACAATAATATAAGGCCATTATGGCATTTGTTCATGTGTAAATAACTAACCGTTGACAAAAGTGAGTAGGTGTGGGACAAGTTGAATGCTGACTAAACAAACGTGTTAACTCGCTAACACGCAGTCCTATATTGTTACCGTCAACCGCCAACCAGCGTCAGTTATTTGCAAGATGTCTTAACATTAAAATAACGTTACCATATGAGCCATTATTTTCTTTGAATCCCATAACTATAGAGAGAGTTAAATCAGCTAAGCTTAACATAATGACATACATTTATGTATTGTCTTGTTTACTTCTATATAATGGCCACGAACAACTTACTGTGCTTCACCATATTAATTGGTCCAATCTTGATTTTTAACTCCAGGATTCGGGATTAATTATATTTTAAATAGTCTATTAAAACTGTTTTGATAACCACAGACATTTACAATGAAAATGACTATAATATGTATTAAGATTAAATTGTGTGAACGTTTACTGAATAAGTTTACATCGGTTATCTAGGTTATTTGGTAGGGAAGTCCACGTTGCTAAATGGAAATTCACTCGACCGTCCGGGGGACCTATGGAATTTTTAAGACTCCCTCTACCCTTCCACCGGTGGAGGGAGCACGTACAGACTTTCAGAAATATGACAAAAACCAGTCACATGTAAATACTCGCGTCAGATATTCAGAAATATTAAATCGGAACTGATAAATAAATAAATAAAAATATGAAGAAGGTCAATAAAAACGAATTTTAAAAAAAATTTCAATAGTTTTATTGACAAGTAATAGCTTTACAAATTTCACAAGAAAATAAAATAAAATAAACATGTTGGAAATCACATTGTATTTTGCCCACAAAACACACTCTTCATTATATTGTCACTCATCGTCGTAGCAGATATTACATTCAAATGATTTAATTCACAGAACTTAAAACACAAACAAACAAGCCATAGCGTTATACATATCACGACGAGTGCTATGATCAGCTGTGATGGGGTGATCGCTGACGGAAAGTATATTATTTTGAATTAGGATTTGGGGTATTGTGGGGAAAGATGCGAGAGAATGTGTGTGAGAGAGAGAGAGAGAGTGAAAGGGAAAGAGATGGGCGTGAAGTAAGGAATACATGGCTCAGTGCATCTGCACGCGCTAAGCTTTATTGACGATTTTTGTTACTCCGGCTAATGAAAATCGGTAAATTATATTTTTCCGTTATCCGTGAATTATTTCTTTGATAATAAAAAAAATCGACTGCAAATATTAAGGTAACGCTATTTTTTGCAAGTTTCTGACCCTCCCACTTCCTTGCGTCACGCTCAATTCGTCAGATGATTGAAATTTGAAATGCACAATTTGAGCATGTAATTAAACCATCATCACTTAATGGAGGCTTTGCAACAATCGATCTTTTTTACTATTCGGATCGGCAGTACTATACACATAGACTCAGATTTACTGGAGGTACTCAACAAGGTGCAACGAATCCCCCAAATGTTAATCTGCATCTACCTTGTTTGTGTAAATCCCGAATTCCACTATTGGCCTTCCTCACTATTATGCCGACTGCATAGGAAACTCATTCTCAGTATTTAAAATCTCTTTTTGAAAACATACTCGGCAAAGGATGATCGCGCCGTATGCTACGAATTTACGATTTGCGATAACGGGCAAAGTGGGCGGTTAGGCAGACGAGGATCCAACAAAGTGGAGTCAAAGGGCGTCGCATAGCGTCGTTCACTTTTCGCAGGTGCATTTTTTATGTATTCGTTGTTTTTTGGCTGGTTGTTCAGGCCGCCTGGTCGCGTCGTCTCGATCAACCATAGCGATATCGCCATCTTGTTTGTGCTGGTTAGTGGCTACTTAGAACCATCGGGCTGCCAAATGCATGCCGAACTCCTTTCCCCAAGACCTCCGATGCGACGCAAAATGTAACAGGCCTGCTGTCATATTTTCTCCTTCCACGCGAAGTTACAAGTTTTAGTTGAATCTGTGGATAAAATGTCATGCAACTACTGTCGCATAAACCTGCAATTTTTATGATGATGGCTTCATAAGTTTTAAATGATTTGTTCAAATCATTTCCGAATTAAATAAAACTAGTGATTCCAAGTATATTACTGCAATGCCTAAATATATTTGTTCGCAGACAGAAAATGTTTGGTTGTTTTATCTCTTTGACTCATACACGTAACAAATATTTCAAATCGTATATTGGCCAGCCAATCAGTTTGATCCTCTTATGAGTGAAATAATCGCCGCATATAATGAATTGAATGAGGGAGGTCGATATAATATAGTATGAATAATAAACGAGTCTGCAGCAATCAAATATGAACACCTCTAATATCAGAGTGCGAATAAATCTTCACTAGTTGCAAACGCGTTCCGCCAGCTTGAATTGTATATAACGTACAGGGTGTTTCGAAAAACACTTTGAAGCAAACAATATTCGGTTTGGGTTCTCATTCGCACACAAAAAAATATAGCAGCGACGGGATGCGAACTCATTTAAGCCATTAGGCAATATGTCAGATTCGCCCCACTATACAAACCTTGTCTTATCTGTATTTCTAAATATAATTGATTGTAATCTAAGGTCCGACGTTTAGTGGCAAGTATGATAGATAGTTTTTTAATCTTTAGACAAGGTCTGTCATTGACAATTCCCATTGAGACAAATTTTAGCGGAGTGAAAATATTTCGATCAAACTTATCCGCAATAAAAATATCGTATAAACGGTAACTTTCTTTCGAATGAACGACTATAATAGTAAGAAATGCACTGTGGAAAGAGACAAATAATTTCAGTGTAGCTGCCTATACGTTTTTATTACAATAATAACTACAATAATTACACAAAATCTCTAAATTCTCTCACTTTTTAATATTACAAAAGAAGACATTTTTTCCACATCTTTGCTGAACAACATCCTCTCTAATATTTCAATGTTTGTAAACAGCTACTTATTTGTAGCAAGGTGTCACTGATAGTGTGCGAATTATTTGACATTTGAAAATTTGTGTTTCGGACTACCAATGTCTATATAATTTTGAGTGACAACTTTTGGAACATCTACGTGGTCTACAAATTTCAAGCAACACAGTTGGCATTTGTTTTCAAACACCCTGTATGTCTCAAACGGGACAGCAGAACTGATTGTTCAGTATCCGTGTTAAAACACCAGATATATATCGATGTGTATAATCGAACCCACACACTCGATCTAGTCATCCAGTCCCACATCTACGATAGGCGTTGATGGAAACATTCCACCTACAACAATGTTGCCAGACTGTTGTAGCCCTAGGGATGCACTTGATACGTTTAAATTGGAATATGCATGCATAGTGTCAGTTGATAAGTCAATCAAGCTTGGTATCATAGGCACAAAACACAAAATAATGTCAAGGGAAACAGTGAAGAGGAAAACAGGAGGAAAAGGGAGATCAAAGAGGAAGACGACCTTTAGTTCAGGAGGCAGATAGGAATTGATTAAATGGTCAGAAAGCTTTTGCTGCACTATAAAAGCTTTAAATTTGTTGTTTTGTTGATTGTTCTGAATTATCGAGCATATTTATTTGTTATAACGAACTTGCTTGACTATGTAGTATGTACTCTACTGGCAAGGTATGTGTGGAGTTTATTTAGCTTTCCAAATCTGCAGACTTCATATGCAGGGTGGCCCAATGATAACGTATCTTAAGGCATAACTGCTAGGGAAAGAACATTTAACTTACCGCAATAAGGGCTCGGTAGAAGTGTACAATGCGCATAGTAGTCGGGCGTGGCGTGTGTGGTGGACGCGTGGGCGGTGGCGGTGGCAGGAGGGCGGCGCTGCTTCTGCTGCTGCTGCTGCAATTGCTGCTGGTGACGCAGAACAACAACCCTACCAACCCGAACCTCCTCCTTGGTGGCTGCACCACTACGTCGTCTGCTATTGTCGTCGTTGTCACTCCCTCCAAAGGTTGTCCTCTTTCTTTCTCTGCGAGGAACGATCGTCGTCGAGGTAGTGGCGATGGTGGTGGTGATGGTGATGGTGCCGGTACATCGCACCAACAACTCACTCACACCTGCGGGTTCCACCACCAACATCACATTTAGTACTACGTCGCTGCTTCCACTGGACGTCGCTGTAGCTGCTCTTCTAACTGCTCCTCTTCCTCCCCTTGCTCCTCTTGCTGCTGCTTGCAGTTCGGCCCTCGATGCCACTTCTCTATTATAGACAAAAAACAGAAGCCGTAATCAGAAAATATTTTTTCAATATGTAAAAAAGTTATTCAAACATATTTTGTAAAGCTATGATTAAAAAATATTTTTATGGGGGATAAGTATCAAGTATATATATTCAATAGGTAGCTCATCCCCGTATGTCTACTTTGGGGTGTTTCTTCTGCTCCAAATAAGTTATTTGTTGCACAGGTGCAGGATATTCGTCTATAGAATGTATGTTGATTATAATCAACATACATTCAATAGAACCTTGTTGACTATACTTCCTATAATATAGATTTTTTATAGGAACTGTTCCTTATTTTGTGGTGGTCTTCCGATGTGTTTGCTATCAACGTGGACATTCCTCCGGTATATGTCCTTTCTCCAAGGCTCCTCTTGCTGTACATCTGCGTATGGTCGAATATAACATCTAATCCTATCTACAGATAGATTCACAGATAATCGCATCCTCATTTTCTACATGAAACCACTACAACCCCGATAACTATTACTTCGGCGGGAAAAGCATGTCGTTCAGATTAATGAGAGAATTGTGGAATGGCGATTTACAAATAGAATTCAACGCGCAAAAGACTTTCAGCAGTGGAGATGGAGGGACGCCGATCAACTTCAATGAAGCTTCTTGGAATTAAGATCGATAGTAACATGTCTTGGAACGATCATGTTGCCGGACTTGCCATGACGGCGTCCCAGAAGCAGGGAGTTCTCTTCCGCTCCAAGAAATTATATTCTCCAGAACAGCTACTACTACTACTACTACTACTACTACTACACTACTACTACTACTACTACTATATTAGTACTTCAAGTACTGGCTGATATACCAGCTCATTGATTTTTTACAATATTTATCAATAAGACAAGTATTACCCGACTTTGTAAACGTTTACTATGCAGATGTTGGCTTTCATCCTCACTATAGTTTACTGCAGCTCTGACAACGTCAGTTGTAGTTGAACCAAATTCGCGGATTTTTTTAGCCATGAGATACGTCTACGTCCCGGTCCTCTTTATCCCAATACTTAGCCTTGGAGGTTTTGCTGTAATAGTTCATATCTGTTTGATGTCCCCCAAATACTCCAGTTTCTTATTTTAACGATAACAGTTATTTCCAAACCCATATAACTACGATGTAAAACGGTCAGATTGGTAACTTGGTCGGTATACGAAATCTTTAGTCTTCTGCAATATAAAAAGACCTTAAGTTTCTTGGTTATGGCTTTAGTAAATCTCCACGATTCTACACTATGCACAAGCACACAGAAAACATACCATCCGAGAAGCTTGATTTCTGTAGATAATGTTATTGCCGCTCTCATTTTAACCAATATCGCTCTGGCTTTTTCATACGACATCGACTAATAAAAAATTAATTTACCAAGAATCGGTCTCACACTGCACTATCCCGCTACGTCGCATTGGACGTGCGGAGTCCCGCAAAATACGAACCGCGTATACTGCAACCGCATGTGATCAACAAATCGAACTGATGATTTTCGATTGGGTCCGGCCCCTAATATAGCGTCGCCGCGTCCCCGGTTCCCGGAGGAAATTTCGCGGGAAGGTTTCGGGACGCGGGGCCACCTGTTGCGCGTACTGGCGTCACCGTTGCGACGGCTACGAGCGTTGGGGCGCCTACCGCTATGACGATTGGCAGACGTTCAAAAGATGGGGGCGGGTAGCACATGCCCCCAAAGATTAGTTTTATTGGATGAAATTTTATCTCCAACGCAAAGAGATATAGTCATTAATAAATATCTAAACGTGTCAGACTGAAAATCAAAACAAAACTACTGTAGATCTCCCCATCTTTTTTATTTTTCGCTTTAGAGTATGCGATAGATTTTCTATTCAGTTTTCTAAATGTATCTGCCAGTGAAAACCACATGTCGTTAAAAATATGCAATTCAGTATGTTGTTCAGGTTTCAAAATTGTTAACATTAGTGGCATAAAATAATTGAACATCATTTCTAGTTCCACCGAAAATGACGCTAACCATGTTATGTTAAATTGGACACTGCATATTTTTATTTTAAGGACTCGCTCAACAGTTCTGAACAGTAGCATATACGATGTCTAAAATCATAAATTTTTTTAAATAAAGCCACTCAAATATACGAGATTATTTCCGCTCGTTTCTATTTTACGGAAAAAACATAGTGAATGAGGGGCAAATACTCATGATTGTTTTTGTCGTAGGCTACTCCGTTTTTCCGTAATGTTTAAACAAATAAAAATTATGGCATAGTACAAATTAATGTTGTTTATAATTGATTAGTGTAGCGCGGCATCAATTCGATTTAATGGTCTCTAAATGATTCTCAATAATGTTTGAGTAAAATTGAATAATGTGGAATTCTTTGTAGTTACAGTTACGATGTGCCAGAACCGATGGATACCAAGTTTCATATGCTATATATATATATATATATATATATATATATATATATATATATATATATAGAGGAAACAAAATCTCGATTAACACTAGTATCAAAGTCAAAATTAAAACAAAAAATTATAATCTGTAATGTTTGTCTATGAGTTAAACAAATTTTAGTCGCCCTGTAAATGGTTTTTAAGTGAGACATCTCTGCCGCTCGATTGGAACACCAAATATTTGTTCTAGCGAACAACAAATATTCCACTTGACGTCCGTTTGTGCGTTTGTATACACATTCTGACGATGAGAAGGAAGGTTACAAATACAAGACACTCAAGGATCATCGGGATTTTCTTTTCTCACTGACAACGACGGCGACGGCAACGCCGACGACTACATAAGATGCAACAGCCGCACAAGTGTATATGGGAAAGGTGTGAGAAAAAACTAAGAATACAACGTTTTATAATAATTCGAGAAACTTTTATTATAAGTGCACCCACATATTATATAGAGCACTTCCATAAACACGAATATATGCTAACACAATTCGGTCATATTTGTAATTCCAATACACCCTCAACTATATAAATAGGAAGTGAAACGGCATCAATTCAAAAAGCACCCTGTACAAAATTCAATTAATGCCCACACAATAACAGTAAGGTTAAAATATATGTTTTATTCAAATGAAGCGTACACATTGTATTAGCATAGTAATGTAAGCCACTAACGTGGCAGCGGTTCGATTTGGAAAGCTTTTTATTCGCGACTTATCTCTATTTTATTGTCTTTCAATTAGCGTCGCCGAGCCGTCCGCTGAACGGATACCGGACTAATGGACTCAGAATTGGCGACATAACAGTATATATTATATTTGATTACATCAAATTTTTTCATCATAAAATAGGTGCGGTTTCACCCAATAGAGCAAATAACAAATCGAAGATATGATTTTTTTTTCATGAAATTATGCAATTAACATCGAAATTCCACAAGCGTATGGGCAGCAAGCTTGTCCAACAAAGGTTTGGGTACTCGTCAATATGAATTAAATCTATTCTCTCGCAGGGCTTCTGGAGCGCGTTGGGCTAACTTGCCTTTGCGAGAAGTTAATTATAAATATTTTTTTGCGTCTAATCATTTTCAAGAATGATACTGTGGCTTTCTAATGTCCATAGTACTGTTTAAGAATCCGGTGTGTAGTCTACAAATTTTCTCGATGTAAATCTATCGGATTTATTGATTTTTTTGCAGATATGTATGTGTGTCCGGTCTTCGGTATGGTATTGGATTTGCATAACTGCTCCGTATTCTAGGATTACAACACGCGTAAAACCTGTTTCCCATCAGACCATTTCTGGACTGACGCCTTTTCGTATTTTATACATATGGCGGATAAGCCTACCTACCATGTTTATAGCCTGCCTAACTGGTGGCTCATAAGAAGTTTATTAATTTGAGGTTATCATAAATTTCTTCGTATTATTATTTATCCGGTCTAAATAGGAATAACGGACAATTTGTATCAATACAGATTTTTCTTGGAAGTAGGTAATCCATGTCTCCCGTGATAGGAACTGCATCGAAATATAGAAAAAAAGACACTAACCGTAGTGAATCTAGCCTGCTATAACATGCATGTTTCATTTATTGCCTAAATTCGTTAGTATAACTTGGCGGCCAACATTACAGAGCAACAAAATGAATATTTCGAAGATAAGGGTAGTCATTTTGAATCATTTCACCCTTGTTGATAATGAATTGTCCTAAGGCCATCAATCGTTGTTATTAGGCAGATAAAGTTGTTGAAAGCATTTGACGCCTTAGAGTCGTTAGTTGGCAAAGCCATATATCGTGTGAAGAATATTCTCATGAGCTATTTATTTACTTGTAAAAAATATTTAAAAATAGGCCATATTGTTATGTTATTTGATATCTAAATAACATAATATTTCAAATTTGAAATTTCTCGCTATAATACTAAATATTACAATACCTATTGGAGACAGTAAAGATACATATTTCATTTCCATTCGTCTACTAATACATATAAAAATTATGCGTTCTTAAATAAGTATTTATTTCTGTGATAATGAAATTGTTGCAGATTTTTTAGCCGGAATGCAAATATTATGAAATATTTATAAAAACGTATTGCAGTGGAATGTGCTACGTAATGTTTAAAACACGATTTTCGAGATAAAACAAGTCCGCTATGTTTTTGAGGTAACAATGTGATGATGATGAATCATTTAAAATAAGCAGTGCATTCAGCCGGATCTAGTGAGAGTCCGCTTTGAAGCACATTATCTTAGGTTTAAATGCGTTTCACGTATACACACCATCACCAAGGCGTACATAAATGTTACAGGATATTATCTATATATTCAACATTACACCGGCAATAAAATAAAAACCGTTAGTTTATATTTGCTATAAATCATCATTGGCAAATATGATCGCCTCGACAAATATTCCAGGAATTCTTCCGAAATAACCCGCGAGCGCGAGCGGGTCGATAGGATACGACTCGACCGCGACCGCCCGCATTCTAACTTCGCTATCCATCCATCAATCCATCCATATTTATAGACTGCCGTATGCATTTTACAATAATTCATCCATTAATACAGTAAAAAAGTTTCAAGTTGAACTAAGGCACCAGGGCAGCGAAATCCATATTGTGTTTGTGCACTTTTTTTCTGTAATCTTAGGCAACTGAAACTTTAGTCAATCTCACGTGATTTCGAGTAGCGGCTAGTAAAAAATATAAGATCAACCAGAAGGACAAGTTCCGGAAGTTTTCCTCAATTCTCGCCGTGGCGAAAATGGTTGAGGCGTCTGCCTAGGAGGAGTTTGTGGGTTCGATCCTACCGGCGACAATTCATTCCCTAATTTTTATAATTAATAATAATTGTATTCAGTCCCCATTACAGATGGTGGTAGAATCTGATGAAAAATATTTCATCGAAATCCAAAACAACTTCGGTTGTTGTCAAGTAGGTGAAACCCAGGGTAATTTTTTGTTTGCGACATTGAAGTACTTTTTGAATGCCCACCGCTTTGATCCAAAAGCTGAGCCTGTTTTATGGATTCATATACAAATCGGTCAATTGATCCAAATTCGTTTGACGTGGAAATTCTGACAACGTTTTTACTTCGTTTGTAACAATCATCAAAGTACGTTGGCAAATAGGATTTCAGTTATTATTAGTATAAAATCACAGAGATGCATAGAATGAATTTCAGAAGTATATCAAACATTTAATCCGACAAATTTTCGGTTAACCAGTTAATCAACCCTGGAAGGTGAGTTTAATTTAACGAAACCTTAATTCGTTTCGTAGTCTTTAGCACAATCTCAAAAAATTATACGGTTTTGTTACAATTTATCTTATTGGCTGTTCCTTAGGTAAGGATCGTAAGAACTCCTTCATTAACTGTACTACATACATTTCACACAAGAAATCGCCGTTGGCTATGGGCCGCTAAGGTATTTTAAATAGGCTTCCGATATATAAATCTACGCTATAAAGTAGAAACCTCGGGCAGTATACAGTTTACGTCAATACACATCACTTTATGGACACTCTATAAACTCGGCTTCCAGATTTTGCCTGCTAGTCGCTATATTGATAAATCTTGGAAACCCGCTCTACGAAGTTCCTTTGATTTACCTGTATATAGTGCTCAATCTTATTCTTTATAACAGTTTGTAAGAAAACACAGACTACATTCCAATTGGATACTCGCTAATGCTTTCCCCGCCATGAGCGCATTAAGTAATAGGTATAGGATATCTCCTAAATTTGAGCACCTCCTAATAATTTGAGTGTAGCTAAGCAAGATTTGAACAGTTTTATGTAATTTTTTCCGTTCCACATTTCACAAAATTATTTTTCAGTCCTTGTTCCAGTCGTAATCTACCGTCAAAATCAACTTTTCGAGTTTTAGACCAAAGGTCACTTAACAAGGAAGAACGACCGATGGACAAAGAGACCGTTGGAAACACGGTGTTTTGGTATATACTCCGGATCCTATATACGATAGAAAAATATATCGTTTTAAAGTGCTGTTGAAAATAATAATGCCCACACCTCTTGCAGTAAAATATAAGAATGGTCCAATATTGAATTATCTCGGCTTTCTGCCAGTAATCACTCAGACGAGAGGACGGATTTAATGCAAAAGATGTGTAGCCTGTCAGTAGGTAGGTAAGTTTTATGAAATATCTCTACAATGTCACCGTAATACCGTTCACTAATCGTTTATTTCTCTTATCTCCTCTAAGAATTTATTTTTGAATTGAAGGACGCAATGCCTTCATCCATTCGATTATATATAAACAACAATAACAAATAATAGTAACGTTGAACGGTGCTTTCAAGTCTATTTAATGATATTATTATATGCTTGCAAAAAGGGTCTGATCGATATAGTTATTCAGAATGAAAAAAATATATAATTTTGGCTTACCTTGTTTCGTCATTATTTCATGTCTCCGGGATAGTATCCCGGAAATGTGAAGATCTCATAAATGGATTGGTTTTATTCGTTCTGGCAAAATTGTTGTTAATCCTGAAACAAATATAATTACGTCACCAAGGAAAATAAAGCCGCTAAATTCCAGTGTTTTAGCAGAATAAAAACACTTTCGACCATTATTTGTATTTCATTTTATATTTGGTTATCAGATTCCTTTTTTATACGCTCTAAGCCATTGCATAATGTTCTATTCGTTTTGTCAACTGAAATGCCATGCTACAGAGAAAATATCACCTCATTGGGTTGCTCTCCCACATAGGAACATAACCAGAAGCATAAAAAGAAAACATTCATTTTTAGAACAAACGTATTCATAAATGTTGTGATTCATGTAGTTCGAATTAATATGTTTCATAGACTAACTGCTCAAGACCCTGGAATTCAAAAATCATCACTCTAATGGATATTTATTTTTTCAATACCATTTAGATTTATAATAAATAAAAGCTCTGTGTTGTGTTGTTATTGTTATTTCCGCAAAAGTATATGATTGAAAACACACATGATAGCAGTAATCTAGCGATGGTCTGTTCTGAGCCTCGTAGAATAGCAGGAAATAACTGTGTTTTACAACGTTTCCAATCAAGATTCCATATTCAGTTGTAGTTAGTGTCGTTTTCTTGTTTCATCTCTATCGCGTTTTCTCATTGTGCAATTAATATCATGTTACGAAAAGAAAAGAAATTAAAAAATATATTTCAAGCATGTTTAGGTCTGAATGAAAAAAATAACGGAACTTAAAACACGTAATGACTGTATTAGCTGGTAAAAGTGCACAGATATTTTTTGCATTTCAGCGCGAAAAGATCTTGCAACCGCCTAGAATACAAATCAGCAGCATCCTAGATCCTTCATAATATAACATATTCAATCTTTTTACTAAAATTGATTTGCAGACTGACATAACCAGTGTCCGTATATGGAGTTGTTATTAATAATTTACTTGTATGAATATATTCCGCGTGTGCAAAAACGTTCCAGGAATCTATCGATCGATCGATCGATTACAAATTGATCCCGATGAATTATTATAGTGCCATGGAACGTATCGAGTTGTTCACTTTTTTCCATGAAAGTGACATGTTTGTTACTAATGGCTCTCGATTAGCCATGTGAACATACGGGTATTTGGATAATAACCCGGTAAGATCAATGAGCTAGACAATATATTGGCTTGGGCAATGAAATGTCAAGATATCTATTCAGAGCACTTTTTACCAGACATCTTGGTTATACTATAACCCAGACATCTGCAATACTGTTCTCATGTCTGGAGATCTACTGCCTGAACTGCATTGCCCAAACTCGATGCAGTGCAAAGAAAAGCGTTCGACTTTTTGCTTTCCAAGCCAATTGGCGAGTGAGTATTGTAATCGCCAAAAATATCAAATACGAGATATTGTGTTTCCTTGATGTCTCACTACATATATGTACAATGTACATTACTCCTTTTTGTCAGTCTGTCTGTATTCTGGTAACATTTTCGGCCTCTCTATATCCTGTAAAGCAGTTTTTAGCTTTTGATTAAACTTTGATACCACTTTGATTAATTTAACAAGGACTAACTTATTTCAGTTTTTGAAAATCAGTTCAGTGGCGGCGGAATTATCGTTGAAAACAAAAAAATACGCCGATACGTTGTTTTTGGAGGTTTCCAAGGTCCCTGAATATTGTGTAATTTTTTTTTGGGTTTTTAAAAATTGGAATAAGACGTGGTGAGGACACAATATTTTGTGTACTTGCTTTTTGAGACATCGATCCAGTGGCTGCAGAGTAATACCGAAGTTAGATATCCATATATTGCGCTTGGCATGATCTGCATGAATTGTAAAAACATGCTAAATTGCACTTATACCCAAGATTATGTGTACGTATGTTCCTAATGATGAGAGGCCTGATTCAAGTGATTATTATACCGTGATGACAATTCAATTAAGATAAATCAAATAGGTACAAATTAATCTTCTTTATGCCCACTCGTCACCGTCAGTACGGGTCGATTGAATAAGAAACGAACGCCAACACGACACGTCAAAGAATCCGTTGCATCTGATTTATGGATTACAACGAACCATTAGATGCTCTTGTGTTATTATACAGATTAGAGATGAGACCGTTGAAATATATCACGTCTTGATTTGATACGCTTATATCCTCTCCAGAGTATTACATTGAACAAAAGAGGTCTGGAATGTACAACAAAATAATCGACACTGGTACTTATGATAAAATTCGAATTTATATGTCGTAATCTGTTTGGCGATTAGTTTATTTTACTGAGTATGCATTAGTGAGAAAAAAATGAATTCCAGATAATATTATGTTTTGATCTTTGATGGTGACGACTGAATGAAAATGCTGATCGTCAATTTCCGCCTTGTTGAATGTTGGTCATTTTATAACACGTAATCAGTTACCAATGTTTATAAACAAAAATAAAATGATGATCAGTTCCTTCAAATTTCCGAAAACAACTGCTGTACGAGCCTTAGGACGTACCATCAAAGGCGAACGCCAGCCCGACAATAGCTCGTTTGATCGCGAGTTAACATAATACACACTCGTACGGAATTCAAATATGCTCATTCCAGTCACTATATTAAAATATCTTCCTGTATAATGCCTTCATTATCATACCTTGAATAGTATAAGTCTAGAAACTAAATCATGCAATTCCTATGCCAGTACGATATTCATAAGTATCCAGACTGTTGAATTAACGGACATAAGAAAATATTTATGCTCATAGCTTTTGTATTATCGTTGGACATAAAATTCAATGTTTTGGATCGTTTAAATGCATATTGAACTATAACTACTGTCATATAGTAGCTAATGCCAGTTATACGATGCAATAGTACAGTGCTTTTAGAACCAAACATGAAAATTTATATTCTCTTGGATGTTGTTAAATCTGTTGGTATATTTATTGTTATTTTCTGTTCTGTTCTGTAGATACAATCATTATCAATTTGAGGTTTGATTTGTTACAAATATGAAAAATTATCGTTGTGAGTAGCTGTTTAGTTTATCTGAATCAATTTTATGAGGGGCAGGATAAGGCTCTCCCCACAATCTAGTATGCTTTACCGTCGGACCACGCCCAAATGAGACGGAATCCAGTTGAGCGGGAATGTGTTTGGAAGCAAAAAGGCGCGTAGCGGCTAGATGAGGAACTAGGAGCACATGCATTGGCACCGAATCCATAATGGGTATAAGCAGACCTCAGGGCAATACCGCTCTTGACGAACGGATGTACAGTAAAATGGCAAAAGCATTGCAGACCGCGGTACACGTAGGGGAAGCTGTGGCTATTGGAAAGAAGTAGGCAGCCACTTTACTGTATTGTAAATATGTTCACAGGCTACTGTAAAATGAACAGACACTTGTGCTTCATGAAAGTGGAAAAAGATTCTTTTCGAGGTGCTGGGATGAAGAAGTAACCTCATTTCGTCGCTTTGTATACAGATGTGGCGGATATGCCAGCTTTAGAGCTGAGATATCATGATATTCATTAGAAGGTCTGGTATATAACTTTCATTTTTAAAGACAAACTGAGAACGTGTTAGTGATAATTAAAATGATATAAATGATACTGCACCATTTGTTTACATATATACAGAAACAGATCTACAGAAATACTTTGGAGTAATTAATAATAAATTTGTTATAAATACTTCTAACTTCATTATGGCGTAAAAGCGTGATACATATACTACATACAACTGGCACTCTAATATCTTTTTTTTAATTGATTTACGATGCTTTAGATTTGAAAAATAACAGATATAATGTTTTTTTTATGAAATATATAATTTACAACGATTGCCGAAAGACCATAATACTAGTCGCGTAACATTAAGGAATGAAGATGTCAACAACAGAATAATTTACGAGTGTTAATATTTACTAACAGCTACTTTCAATAACTCGTATTTCATTCAATTATACTAAAAAATACACAGTTATACCAATTGTAAATAAAAAAAATATAGTTTTTAGCGTTACTATTCTCGGAAACTTCTACTGGAAATGGAAGGAATGCACCAGCAGGAGTAAATCATACACCTCCTTTGTATCAGAAAGATTTACGGATGTTTATCCAAACATTTTTCAGGTATTTTATTGAGACCACTAAGTGTTTATTTAAATTTAGACTCGAAGCTATAAAATGAGCAGTTGTGTAAATAGAGGGTTTACCCATTAACAACATCTATCGGTAATGAACTGGGTACTCACAGATTCCAGAACAAAAATGCCATAAAACCTAAGCATGATATAGTTCAGTTGTCTATAAAAACAACACTCAGAATAAAAAAAATATGCAAGAATTTACATATTGATTTATAAATTATAAATTGATTTATACCTAAATAATAGCAAATTGATTAAAACATCTTGGTCCCTGTATTTATTTTCATGGATTTTTCATATGTAACTGAGATACCAGAGAGAATGAAATAAAAATGCAATCTATGTTCTAATTTTTAGTTATTAAACAAACATCCACTCAATCATAAATTATTGTGATTGCTCTGAAACCAATCAAAGGAGAGTCAGAAGAAGGTAGAATGAATCATTTCCAGTTCTGGTATTCTACTGATAGCTTATGGTAATTGACGTTAAGTTTTAACATCAGTATAATATACGCACATATTTTTACTTCAGTCGAGATATCATGAGACTGATTTGATATGATTTGTGATTGGTTATGCTGCGCTAGCTGGGTGTGATCCAATAAATCTTATTTACTGTTTAAGGTAGCAAAACGAATTAGGTTTTCAGATTTGGATGAAGGATGACTAATGATTATCATAAGTTTTAGAACGCATATCATGAATAAAAGTGATATAAATCTTCTGATATAATACATTATGCCTCTACTTCATATATGACTGAAAGTTGATGACGACGATATATATCGGTTTCTGACAGTTTTTTTCCTTTGAAGACTTATAAGGTTCGAAAAAAAGATATAGGATTAAATTTTGATAAGGCGATGGAAACTGTTCGATAAGCAATTTGAAAGTGTGCAGTTCTATCTACCAGCCGTTCCCGTCCCCAAATTTAACAACATGATCTGAAACGTCTAAAACCGGAGTTGCTGCAATTTAAAAAATATTTTCAGTTTAGTTTTATTTTTCGATCAAAACTGTGAAGCTTTTTTTGATCTTGCGCTAGTAGTAACCTGTTTTAATATTTTTGTGAATCAAATCGGTACTTAATATAAAGAGGTAACCGAATAACAGACAGACTCAAAGGAAATGATCAACATTCGAGTTGTCTTTTTATACTTGGTGAAACATGGACTCGTCATATTGCTTATTTTCATCTCAATTTAGTAGATTTCTTATACTGGCTAGTACTACAAATCATTTGTCCGTAAAACATCAAGAATTAGGAACAATCTACCAATACTTGTCTTGCCTTCTCCTAATCGGTGAGCATTGATCACTCCAAAACTGGTAACGAAATCTAGCATCTTTTTCTAGCAGCTACGGTACTGCCGCCTTCGTGGTTGCTTAGTTATATAAAAAACTTCTCCGCCTATTGTCGTGGGAGTAAAATTAATTCACCGCCTCTTGAAGACGTTCATTTTTAACTCTTTGTCAGATCGAAGCGTCTTCAGGATGATGACTATTTCCTTTTTTAATTAAAATATGCAATTTATAGAATATAATTTTATTCAAAATCCAAGGGCGACACCTCGATAAAGCAGTGGTGCGCGTATATTTAAAAATAACATTCCCACGATTTAGACTCCTTTGCGCAACTACCGCAAATGCTGTAATCTAAAGATTTTTGTCGGTTGAAATATTTTATATGAAATAAGTAGTCTATATCACAAAGAAATAAGCTCTTTCACAGAGTTTTACCGTTTTCAAATTTATTCAGCACTGACCGAGTCTGTCAAGAAATATTTGGGCATCAATTTCTACAGTATTTTTAAACCACACATCGTACTTTAACGCAGCCGAAGTTATGCAGAAGTTTTCTACTTCTTTCCGGTTACCTTGTAAAGGTTGTTTACTCGTCTATCCGCAAGGAGGTCAATGATACAAATTTGTATTTTAGAAATATATCCGATAAAATCTAATATCAATAGCCTTCAAACGTTTTGCCCTAACAACGCCGCCGCTCAGGATTGCCAGACTTCTATTATTGTTGGACGCCGAATTAAGAGAATCCTGGGATTCGGCCCTAATAACAGAATTCTAGAAGGTATTGTTGTTTAATTGGCGAACGCTCAGTAATAAAAAGTGGAAATGTTTGGTTCGAATATACGGAATACATTTCAGAAATTACATCAATATTCCTCTGTAGATTGCTTATAGGTTACCCCGAGACAAGCTACTTGCTTAAAAGGAATGCTATACCTGCCGGTAATTCAAGTAATTTTTTCTACTAATAATAACAGATCATTTTTAATGACATGAATAAATCAATTATAATTTCTTATTATAGCTTTTAACACGTAATATACTATAAGATTTACTTTTTTTTTATATCTGTTCTACGATAATAGCGTAATCACAATAATTAAAATTAATAACTTTATTCATTCTGTTCGTTATTGAACAAAAATATTACGACAAGGGGAGTTGAAAAGTAAATTGTGAGACATGAGAATTCACAACTAAAATTATGATTAGGTTGCACTGTGTTCACACATTGTATGGGGAATTTTGATCTAAACTCCAGCTGTACAGCGAATTTCATCGAAGTATAGGAAACGATCAAAAGCATTAATTTTCACGGGATGTGAAAATTGTGGAGTTCTGAATACGAGGGTATGTAACAGGTATCACCTATTATGAGTAGGCCATGCTGGATACAATGTTTCGCCGGTGATAGTTCTATATTGTCAGTTTTATGTGTGTCAATTAATGGGATTTAATTAATCATGGATAAGTTTATGATTAATCAACGCCGACTTCTAACATTTTTTCGAAGAAAACGATTTAGGGGTAACCGTTAATTCTGAACGGATACTTTTTCTTCTTTAGAGAGATATTTGAAAATAGGTGATACCTGTTTGCAGAACCCTGTATATGGTTGCGGATAAGTTGAACTTAAAAGTGCATTTGTAGAAGGTACAATGACAGAGCAAGTTATTTCGTTATGGCACGTCATTACGAAAATAAAGGATTAATCTATCAAATCATATTTTCGTCCACATGTACAAACTCGAAAATCTAGAGACTAGTTGCAAGTCAGATCTTTAATTGCTGTTGCTTCATGGTGTTTCGCTATTGTCGAATAGGAATTAGTAGTCTCCTAGCGTCTGTGTACTATTTTTCGCTACTGGTTGGCGTGGCGTGGCATAATTGGTAAAATGTAGTGAGACGGAGTTTGATAGAGATTGGAAAATCAAATCTTCGTTACTGATTTATAGCAGGACAGAATAGCCAGTGTTCTGTATTATAGTAGTATGTGTGCAACATGGAGAATTTTTAAATTTTGGTGAGGTTTAACATAATTGGGTTCTGTGACACGGAACTGTATTTTTTAAATAATGTACGCCACTGTTAGATAAAAAAAATTGCGAGAATGTTAATAACATTGCGACAGTGGACATGAAATTGAATGAAATAATAAAAAAGTGAACGTACAAAAAGTGGTCGGCAGGTGAAATTCATTGATTATTCAGATTTTGGCATTCATGAATGGCCGACGGGCAGACACTGGTCGAACAGCTTTACATTCGCCGTTCGTTTTTCTTCGGTCAAACTCCCTAGAATCGAACAATTCTGCATACCAGAAAACAGTTAAAACCACGTTTTTAATGTTTATTTCCAATCTGGTTGCTATCATTAGCAATATAATTAATGAAATACCAGCACTAAAATAATTACATGATAATGAATAATGGCATCCCTCTTTGCAATGATATAATCAATCTGTTGTTATGGAACCTGATGGTAAAATCCTACGTAAATATGGTCAATGCTGTTGGCTATGACACTGAAATCTGGACTTTGAAAATAGGTCTGCATGGTGAAGAAGGTTATGGAGGCTGTGATCAATGGTCGCCAGTATCGCTTCCGCAAGCATAGATCCATTTTCTGGTCTACGTCACACATAATTATGTGGAGCAAAGCAATTGAACTCCATGGGGAGTCTTGAGTCGTCGCCGACGCTTTCGATAGGGTGTGGCATGAGAGACTCCTGATCAAACTTGAGATAATTAATAAATTCCTATACAAAGATAGTGCATCATAAAGAAGTGAAAATATTTTACTCAGGATTACGTATATACCACCCGATTGCTCTCTACAATTAGATCGCGAGGCTATACTGACGAGTCTAGGCTGATGGTAAACGCGAAACATCGTAAATAGTGTTTACGATGAAGAACAAGGGATGTCACTGTAAATCAGTTCACCCTTGTTGACAGATATCGTAGGGGGCATCTGTTGCTGCTTCAAGGCAGTTCAAGTGTTAGGACCTTTGACTTCGTAAGTTGCCAATGGGCGTCCTCATAGAGAGCGACATTTGGAGATGAGTTGATGTTGCTATCATACCCTTGACTGGGTTACGTTTATACCATTGATCTCTAGAGTTAGACCGCTAGGCTATACTGACGAGTTTAGCCTAAAGATGAAACATGCATGTCTGATGCATAGTGGAGAGCATGCACTTGAAATTCGTTAACATGCATTTCATGAAGCGAAGTGAATAAAAAAATTGTCGAGAAAATATTTGTATACATAGATTGCTGAATCTATCGAATACAATCATGATGCGGCATTTAGTTTAATTTTGAGATAAACATCTGGTAGATGAGGTGATAGTGGTGTAACTTTCCACTACACGCGGAATATTTGGTTGTGATTCTCGCTTGTCCAGATTTCTAGATAACAGGATTTTACGTAAGCAAAAAGTCAGATGAATGAACATGTCCTTAAATATATGAGCAAGCAAGAAATAGTTAATGAAGATTAATGTGTTGAACATAATACGAATGTGATATCCGACACGAAGGTTGCAGAAATTGGTGAAATAGTTTACTCGGTATACACATACATATTTTGTGTGATGTAATGATTTACATAATTTATTGCATATATTAAAAAGATAAATAGTGACCAAGTATATTCATATGGGATGAAGTATGGATTTAGCACCTGCTTTTACACCGAAATATTGAAAACACTCAGTATTAAACGGAGGATTATTGCCCTGATTGTTTCTAGCTTAATTTTGAAAATGATTCTGAATAAATGAATTTTGATAATGTATAGATATTTGCGTTTGTGTAAAGGTAGGTAAATAATGTCTCATTAATTTGCGACTCATTTGAGTCTATGGGCTCTAGATTGCTTTTGAACAGTTTATTACTGATTCAGAAAACAATAGAAACAATTAGTTAAGTCAAAGACTATAGAGATAGGATGCAACGTAAGTGAATGAACTCCAAATGATTTCACTATAAATGAGGCTTCTTGGCCTAGCTTAATATATCTATTCTGAGCAATTAAATGTAAAAGTGGTGCTTGAAATTGGCTCGATATCTAAAGTGTTTTGTAAACCCACAAAATACAAAATATTGACCATCCATCTCATTTCCGCTGACACCTTTTCTGTCTACGATTATACGGCTACAGTTTATGTAAGCCTAATTGATTATGCTTGTTTTTACATAAAATAGATAAGAAAACGTTTCACCGTCGCCATCGTCATCCTAGATAGATTCGTCGAATGGGACTTTGCATAACGGAACACCTATAACATTATTATGCTTCGCGTCTAGAATAATTGCTGTCAGACAAAAGCTAAGTATGCCAAATCTCAAGGTAATGGTAGATCAAGTATTTTCTTCAAACACTGTTAGATTACAAGCTCGAAATATAAAAAAATGAGACAATTCTGTGTTTTTATTATTAATGTTGTTTTATGGACGCTTTGTTGTTCACTACAAAGGGCAACAAAAAAGTTAATTTCTCAGACTTTAACCATTGATGTTTTCTAAAATAACGGTATAAAAAAGAGAGCTTCATAAGGATATTTACTGCTAAAAACATGTCGCTGTCTTGCTATCTACCTGCTTATATCGTGTCATTAAATGCAATATGATTTTTGCAAAATCCTTTTATCACTGATGATGCTTCTGACGCAAAATATCTTAGAGACAACTTTTACACTATCAAAAATCAGCTGTTTTGTAACTAAAGTAATTTATAACCAACTGGTATGTACATATTTTTATGATGGTTATCATCACCGTTACTGCCTCAGTCTAAGAGAAGCGCGGCATGTTCTCTAAACATTCCCCCATAACCCATAATAATGCCATAAGTCTTCGACAAGAAAATACAGGCAGAACCGTATGGAACTCATTAAATTCCCATGGCTTAGGAATTAAATACCAGTATGAAAGTGAGACGACGGTTTGAATATATCTAAGATGTGTGAGGTGACATCTAAATTAGCTACTTTATGGAAGTGTTAAAAAGGAGGCAACTCGTTCGATTATGTTAATATGCATATTATGTAGACACACACTGTCGACTATGCATTAGCGGATATTTTGGCTCTGAAATGGTGGATCAATCATGAATGTATTGAATTCCGAATAATACTTTCCGAAAGGGGTCCACGAAGGATTCCCAAGCAGTCAGACAGAAAGACGGACTGAATGAAATTTGTGACTTATGGTTGTTCGTAATGTATATGTAATGTAAACCATAATATATTGAATTCCGAATTGTTTGCGATTACAGTAATATCCTGCCTAGTGCTGTGGAAACAGTGCCGGTTTTACCCTAACTTCGGGCCCTGGGCGCTGAAGATTTTGAGCCGCCTTCATTGCTTTTCTTTCTCAGATTTTCTAACAAATAAACACAAGCTTCATTATTAAAATTTATTATAAAAACTATTCAATGAATTTTTAAAACCAGATCGATTTTGGAAAATAGGTATATTAGCTAAGTTAAGTCCGGGCCACTGTGGGCCTCTCCTGGCTCCAGGACCCTGGGTGCCCAGCGAATAAACCGGAACTGCGTGGAAAGGAAAAATGAAAACCAGTGCTTTTATGAATACCGTCCTGCAATCTTGAATAGTTGATAGAAGCTCCTACAACATACCACCAAAATAAATGTCTATTATTGCCTTATTTCTAATCGCGCACCTCTAATGGAAATTGTTCATCGCGAATAATCTTTCGTGTCCGGTGTTTCATGGCCTAGGAGGTCGTGCCCATATAAGCTGCTTTTAATAAAGCGCTGGCTGGTTGGTTAGCGTAATATCAATAATAATTCACTGTCCGCAAGCCCATGGTCTTCTTCTTGTATAATCAGAAACGTATATCATTTATCAATTTGTTCTGTAAAGCTGGGTCTGTACCTACTATTACCTTCTATAGATTTTATTTTAGACAAATAAAATATCGTAAAACTTAAACTGTTCCATTCCGAAATGCCATTTTGTAATTATTTATTAGGTATTATTTTAAAACAATTGATTTTACGAGAAAAAACACAAGATAAAACGCTTTTAAATACGCCGGATTGTCTAAATTTATTTTTTCAGAAATCATGTGCAACTTGTTGAATGTTCAATTAACAACTCATATTTTTCAGTCAAAATCAGTAAAAAAATACAGAACTACATAATCTCAAAGATATTAATGCACTCTAGTTTCAACACGAGATTATATGTACTCGTGTGCAAGGTTAGTCTTTCTTCTGTCGGTCGTCAAGCTATACTAACGCGTCTAGGCTAAAGACGAAACACGCATGTCTATAGCGTGAACCACTTGTTTTGCAGTAGATGGTACATACGCTCACCACTGCATCTATTTTTATTCGAATAATTGACAAAATTTGCATAGTGTATGCACAGTGTACAGTGCACAGTGCACACGGCTTCAGAAATTTTGTCGTTACCAGTGTGGATGTGTAAGTATAGCCGGAAAATCGCCAACGTAACGTTGTGATAAAATTTCAGATTACTGTAATTTTATAGCGTGTATTTACTTATACGGCAAGAAGCACTGCATCAGATAAGATTTTAAATTACTGGTTTGAAAATGCATAATCGTATCATCTATTTTAGATGCTAGGTTGTTGTATAAGGCTCTCACAGTTCTGCGCTTACGTTTATACATGAATCAAATTGTTGTATGTTTTAATTTTTCATGTCCTTTACTGTGACATCTGGCGAACTAGCGAAAACTTTAATATCATAATTTGATTAGTCAAATTTTGGATAGTACAGGTGGCAATTACATGATACATTGCGTGAAAAAAAATTACAAAATAGCTGTAACTTGAACCTTCCTAGGATAGTTTCATATCAAACTAAAACAGATGAAACATTTGAAGATATGCGGATACGTGCAGCTTTCAAAATATTTAATTTAATAGACATCCATGTAGATTGTAGGTATTCGTAAATACGATAAAATGTGTCTACTATCTTTGCATGCATACCTATAATAACGTATGGAGAAGAACAAACATAATTCATCGGTGTGCCGCACTCAACTGACTACTCAGCAAGCTCTGCGGTAGGTTGTCACTGGTTTCTTGTCAGTCGCATGTTGTAACATGCGAGACGGCTGCAGCGTGGCGTCGCGTCGTTCGAACAATTCATTTAAGCGAAACAAAACGCCATCTTTAAGTGCTTATGCGTGTAAGCTTGAAGCGGAAAAATAATAATCGTTCATTGATACGTGCCTGTTGCTGCAGGTCTACATGGAGTACCAACTATACATCAATTTATAGCATTTTTTCCTCCGCTCTGCTCTGCACTCAAGTCGTCGGAGGTTGGCGTGAATATAGTATCGAGATTGATGAATTTATTTTTATCTTATTCGATTAAGGCTTGTTTTGAATATTCCTCCAGATTTATTTTCTGATTTTTCAAACCGTCTTCTTTATCTATTAACTTTGGTGATAGTACTTCTCTCATCGACACACTATAATATGGTGCTGAGGTGCTGTTCAAATCCAGTGACACACAGTGACTTCTGTTAGTAAGCTTTTATTGCGACGGAGTGCCAATACTATCCGTTACATAATTCCGATTTTAAATATACCTCATCACTTTCAATTTGACATTGAAACTTGCTCACTGCATATCATTTTATTACGTCACTTATTCTATTGTTACCATTCATTTGATTATAACCTGTCTAATTTACGTTGTCTTTGTATGTGGTGTGAATTTATGAATATTTATCGAATCTTTTTCATAGGAAAATGTTTTTCCACCATCTATAATCTATGAGACACCAGCTAAATGTAGCTACTTGTAAATGGAAAGACGTTAATTGAATATTTTAAAATCGATGCAATATGGAAATTTACAGCTATTGTGTGATTAGTCAAAATGTTAATTTTGTTGTTTATTATGAGTAGATATCTGTACGAAGGTGGCATCTAGCTAATCCCATAATGAAACGTACGCCATTGAAGCTGCCTAAGCTATCATGTTTATTTCTATTTGAACTGCGCAAAATATAATGAGAGAGACAACCATAGAATAAGTTTTAGTAGTTAGTTACATTCAATAAAATTTACTTTTACATTAAAACATTAAAGAAAAAATTAACTTGGTTATTGTAAACAAAGACGAAATTTTAGAATAATTATGTTGAAAGAACAGAAATTGCAAGAAAAAAGTGAACATGATTTTCCGATATCTTCTATTTATCCGAATATCTTCAGGACAAATGGAAATATAAAAAAAATGTTTTATGAAATTCTGATAAATATATAAATGTTTAAAATAATTGAATAGGTAATCGACTAATGAGAATCAAGTTTTAGCGCACGGCGAGCCGCAACCAGGAATTCAAGGAAATCGGATTCTCAGAAATTCAGTATAATCAGTTTGACCTAGAAATATTTAACTAAACTTTCCGGAGCTCTACTTTAGAAAGTGTGGATTGCAACAAAAATGGATAATCAGGTGTAATTGTTTGAAATGTGATTGAAATTTTACTGTAAATTGAATTAAAAAAATATTGCTGATTACTTTTATAAGAGGTGAAATAGGAAAATGAGACAAACAGGTACCCTAATTTCAAGAAATTATAGTATAGTATAGTAGAAACCTTAGTAAGTAAGTTGCCAGATAATTATATTATGGCAAAGAACATTGAAATATAGTAATCATGTGAATGTGAGAGGTTTTGCGATGAATGATTCTACTGAATAAATATTCTAGCAGATAATATGATCCCAAAAAATTAGTATTCGCAATGCTTGTTTTTAGACTTTTTGTGACGTCTTCCACATTAAGGAATATTTGACATTATTTCCATCTGTTTGGCAAATTGTCTGTGAACGTTTCGGTTACCACGTACTATACGAACTATCCATCACCAATTTACGGGTTTTGAAAAAAATTGCAAATGTTACTCGTGCTAGGTAATACTGCTTAATTTTCAAGAATTATTGTTATTGATGATACAGTGATTTTTGCAAAAACATTCATGTCGGAATAATGATTAAATTAGAATTCAGCGTTTTTTAAGGAAAAACCAAAACTTTATTCTTATATTTTTTAATCATGCATTAACAAGTCCCAATTATGCCGCATTCTGGCCAATATTCCATATCATTGAGAAGTTTCACACCTTCACGTGGCAGTCAATCATAATAAAACGATAATCACATTATTAATCACACCGATTAAGCATTATGCGGCGATGTTTATAAATTACTTTATTTATGTCACAACACATAGATATATTCATCTTTTGTTTGCTTTTTCTCGGTTAAACATTGTGTTGAGTTCATACATCCTGATCAGCTAATATCGTTTCATATAAATAAGATTGCATCACTTGATGAGACTATTTCATCATCTCAATGCTGGTTATATATATATATATATATATATATATATATATATATATATATATATATATATATATATATATATATTGTATGTATGTATGTATTGTAAGAAATATGAAATAAATGACAATCATATATTAATTTTAATTAACCTGGCCTATACTTTTATAGTTCTCTGAAAAAATACGCCGGCCACACCCGAACACATTTGAGTGATTCCAACGTCGGCCAATTTCGAAGAATCCTGAAATCTAGAGACTTGGCGCGATATTAATTTGTTTTAAAGGGTTTTCTCGTCTTATTCATACAGGACCAACGTTCTCTTCGAGTGCTCGATTTTTTCGTAATTCCATTGGGAAAACTTGATTGTAATCGAGAAGTGTATCAGTGAGACGTGAGCAAAGAGTTTGTGAGCGACTTTCACGTGGCTAGGTGGTCCTTCCGAAAGTGGTAGTGATAGTCTCAAAAAACTTACAGGTACATGTGAGGTTTTCGTAATGCAAAATGGCGCCTATTGTGATAAGTTCAAAATATGAATCGAATACAGATACCATGTAACAAAATGAACAGGAAAATATTTTTTTACACTTATTACGAGTATATTTTCGGTAAATTTCTTCAGGTTGTCAATATTTTAACTTTTAATCGCCCGAATCAAAAGTATGCTGACATTTAAAATTTATCAAGGCTTGATCGCGTTTCAAGTGGCCAATAATTGAAACCAGATATGTTTATAGAATATTTTTTTCTAGCGTTTTGGCTGGTCCGGCAGCTTTTGGCTTGTATATAAAATTGAAATAATTAAAATTCTGAAAGTGTCAGTATATTCCGCAACATAGGTATTATATATTGTAACGAAAATTTCTTGAAGAAAAAAAAATAGTCTACGTGGATAGCTCACAAATTTCTAGACAAAGTGATAGAATCGGATAATGATTTTTTAAACGAAAGTCGGTACCATTATAGCGTTGTAGGGACTAGGTCAGTCTTCAGTGGACCTGACTTCACGAATGACTATGATCAAAGAAAAAGTTGGTAGGTAACTTTCACATACGTACGAGTATATTTTTCCGGACTGTATAGTCTCCTTAATAATGGATCCATCGATCGTCAATTACTGAACACCTACTGCCATGCCATTCATTGTTCCCCGTTTTTTTCCAAATGATCACCGTCGCACCCGCGGCTGTAATTAATCTTCAGTCGTTTAATTGGCCAGAAAAACACAGCCAAAGCCGATTATGTTTTGAAAACATAATTAGCTAATTGAGAATGACGGGAGCGAATCTGGCCGGTCGCCGCCGACATGAAATTGATATTCTTCTGGATCGACGTCGATGAATGTTTTTTATCTCGCGATTCTTTTTTTCTCCTTCATGGTTTTTCCGCTTCATTCAGGTGGTGTATAATTAGTTTTGAGAGCGTAAATAACGGAATTTGAGACAGTAGGTATAGTTAAACCAAATACAAATACAAGCATAAACTGTAGCATATTCTTCATGGATTTATATATATATATATATATATATATATATATATATATATATATATATAGCGAAGTAGCTGGGAAGCGGCAAAAAAACAGCAAAGTGTACTCTTAGAACTCTATTTCCTAGCTTTCGAGGTCTTTTGACCCCTTCTTCAGGGCTATAAGACAAAGAAAATTCGATTCAAACAACATGATGATATAGGAAAATAGAAAGTTACTTACAAAAAGTCACATGAGAATATTGCTGAAAGTTGTTACAGTAAGAGGCAAGGAGCGTGTAGACTCATCAAGTAGTGAATGAAAATTTAAGAAACAAGCATGATAAAACACTTTTGTACTAACAAAACAATACATTAAAATAATTTTAATTATCAACACTGTTGCACAGTTTGTGATGTAAAAAGTAATTATATAAAGTCAAAATAAAAGTTTTATTGAAATACGCCGGCGAGTTACTTGATAAAAATGGAACAGGCACGTGTAGCATGGACGGAAGGTCTATATTTCAATTGTCAAAAGTCAGCTGTCCAATGTCAATTTTGACGAAAAAAAAGGGGGGGGGGGGAATTGTTATACAAGGGTTATCGTGGCAAATATAAATAGTGAATATCTTAATTTCCTTTTAGTTTTATTTATATGCTCTTTCCAATGTTAATAACTATCTATAATCATGCCAAAATATTCCGCGTTATCAACTTTTTTAATTGATTTTTTATATATTTGTAAATCATAATCTTGGGGTTGAGAATCAGTATAAATTGTGTAGGTAATGTAAACCGTTTTATCTATATTTAATGTTGATTTATTATCAGTAAGCCAGTTATAAATTTTACTTCGGTATTTATTCATTCTGCTGAGTCTTTTTCCAAGACTTTTCAGAACTATATATGAATGTGTCATCAGCAAAAAAACAGTTCAAACACATCATTGATATATATTAGAAAAAGTAATGGACTAAGTATTGTTCCTTGAGGAACTCCAATATTTACAATTTTTTATCGCTCTTACTCCATATAAATTAAGTTTATTTAATAGTATATTATGATTCACAGTATTAAAAGCTTTAGCAAGGTCTAGAAAAGTGCTAAGTAATGGTTCACTTTTGTCTAGATGGCTTTGAATGAAATCAGATAAAGTTGTAATAGCTTCATTCTTACCTGAACCTTTTTTAAATCCAAACTGTTTATTTGAAATAATTTTGTTTATCATAAAAAATGATTAATCTATTGTAAATAACTTTTTCAAAAACTAGCCAAGTTGGATATTAGTGAAATAGGTCTAAAGTTTGATTTATTTCCTGATTTGTATAGTGGTATAATATTTGCTGTTTTAAAATGTTCAGGGCGGATAGATTTTTCCATACATAAGTTGATAATATTCATAAGAGATTTACTAATACAATTTACCATAACTTTTAATATAAATAAATAAATAAATAAATGTATATTGTCAATTCCACCTTTTGCGAATTTTAAATGTTTCATAATAGATGTTATTTCTGATTCGGTTGTTGGAAAGAAGAACAGTGAATTTATTAATGATTTTTTAGTTTTATGTTTGTAAAAAGATGAATTTGATTTTTCAATTCTATTAGAAAGCTTGATTCCTATGGAGCTATAGTAATTGTTAAAAGTATTTGCAATTTATTTTTCTGAAGTAGTTTCCTTATTATTTTCTACTATTTTCTTTATTTTATTATTATTACTTCCATTTGACTTATATATTTTTGACAAAGTTTCATAATTTTTTAATATCATTTCCAGTTTTTCTAACCTGAAAATTGATTTAGTATAGCACTTTTAATAACATTTTTTAATTTATTAGAATATTTTGTATAGTTAGATTTTTTGTCAACATTGTGAATATATTTTTGCCATATATAGTATAATTTATCGCGTGTTTCACAAGATTTGATAATAGCAGAAGTGATCCAATTTTTTCCTGGTTGTGAATTTTTTTTTTTTGAAGGTAGATTAATTAATGCAGTTATTTATTTTAGTAATTAACAGTTTTATATTTTCATCTATGTCTGTAATGTGATCTAGATTCCAATTTTTCCTATTGCTAATTGAGCGAAGTAATTTGAAATTTACATAATGACTGAGATAAATTCAATTTTTTGAGATTTGAATTCAATGTTTAATAATAGTGAGTCTGTCATCTTGTAATTCTATGACTTTGGTACACTAGTTTAGGTGCTTTTACAAAAATATTATCAATACATGAACCACTGCCTATATTATTTGATCTAGTAATTGATGTAAATGTTGGCTTATATGAGTGCTCAAGAAAATTTGAATGATATTCACCACTAAGTTCGTCTGTATGATGACATCAATATTAGTCACCTGCTATTAGATTATTTTCGACCTTTGTTTTTTTTTCCAAAAATACTTTTAAGTTGGCATTAAAACTAGCTTTATTAATAGTATGACATCGATACAATGCACTTATTTTTAAACTTATTTGCTTTATATTTTTAATGAAAATACTTAAAAAAGTGACCTGACCTATTAGTTCCAGTTCAAGTTCATAATTTAGTGAATCATTTAGATATATTACACAACCGTCTGCCTGAAATATGTTACTACATTATAATGAATATTATAACCATCAATTTTGAAATAATGATAACAGATTAAATTCCACGCTTCAGAGCAGACAATAATGTTTGCTTTAACTTTTAGACTTTCAATTAGAACGAGTAATTTGTGAAAATTTTTGTTCAAACTACGAATGTTCACATGAACAATGTTGAAGCCAAAATTTATAGACAATTTGCTGTTAAGACTATTACTATTTTTATGAGTTGCTTCATTCTGAATAATATCATTTTCTGAATTTTCTAAAATATCCATAAAGATATCAGATAGATTTAGGATTGAATTTAACTTAAAAATTACAATAATCTTTGACTAGCATTTGTATTAAAAAACTTAAGTTTGTAACTTGCTTGTTTTGTTGGCGACAACATCTTTATTTATTTTGTTTTGTTTATTTATTTTCATTGTTTTTCCTTGTTCATTTGTAGTGCGTTGTTGTTGTTTTGACGAGTCTTCTACGTTATTTTTATTGTTTGTTGAGTTTTCTTGTGCATTATTTATCTCTGTTATCTCATTTGCGTTATAATTAAGGCCGTTGTTATTTAACATGCTTTATTCATTATTGTGGTTCTGCATGTCAGTCACTGATTTGCTCTCGTTGATTCTTTTTCCATTGTAACCTAAAAATTTTTGCTACTTGCAATTTACATGTTTATGTGCGTATTCAAACAATTATTTACTGATGGCTCTAAAAGTACTGTAATCAACCAAATGTTTACAGATTTAAATTTAGACAGTTTCTTCAGAAATTTTTTTTTGTTCATGGGGGGGGGGTAATTACGCCCATTACCCCCCCTCAGATACGCGCCTGCGTCGAAACCGAGTTTACTTTTACATCATTAGATTTCAATACCTTAGAAAAAGAACTATTTGTTACTGAACTATCTTTAACTTTCGTTTCCAGATCCTGAACACGAGTTCTCAGAGTACTTAGAAGTTTTTTGAGTATATCATTTTTGTCTTATATTTCTACATAAGTTGTTTCATAAAAGTATTTCCGTCTTCATTACTGTATCATTATCAACTCCTTCGCCAACTACTTATGTTTTTGCTCAATATGGTCAGTTAAACTGCTAGAAATGTTATCCAGTATTACTTTTAGAGTTATCTTGTTCATGTATTTTAATTTGAGCAATAATGGTTCTTGCAGTTAAGTTCAGGGTATCACTTTGACTAAGATGATTGGAAGTTATGTCTAGCCCTTGATGTTCTGGACATATCATTAGTATATCACTTAATTTCACGTTACCTTTTAATCTATTAAAGTCCGGTACGTGTTAAGTATTTTCACATATTATGCACACCGTTAATTTAATTTTAGTTGCTGGATGGTATTTGTATATTTTTCCGGACTCATCCTCAGAGTCATCCTCCGAAGACGCCATCTTCTAGTTAATACATGTTATATAAGTTTAAACAAAAATAAGTGTTGTTCTAATGTACTTTGTTGTTAATTCCGCCGGTAATGTACATGTACCCATTTTGAAAAATGAGAAAAATCGGCAATTATGAGCATACGCATCTATAATTACTCCTCCTCTGTTTCCAATACATCTTAGAAAGGAAGTTAGGCCAAATTAAAATATCGTTGTGATAGTGTTCTAAATACTGCATCCTTAAACTGCTTAGGCAACACGTCATGTTTCTTTGAATGAACAATGAATTCATCAGATACTGTATCATCGATCATATTGTATTAGATTTACAAAAAGCATGAAACAAGATCATCTAGAACTCGGTGCACGATTAACAAATGACTGTGGGATATCTTGTTCGGAAAGCCGGAACGGACGAATTTATGTTGCAACCTGTACAAGCTGGGGAGCTTTGCGTCGCGAGGTTTTGGTCTAATTACAGTTTGACCAATTGCACAAACTATCTTGCGGCTGCCAAACGACACGACATGCGGCAGGCAGGCGCATAAATGCTGCCGCCGCCGCTTTTCAATTTTATAATAAACGCCACTTATTATCGTCGTATGTGACACATATCAGCACTGTCACTGTACTAGTAAAAATATCACTTTTCGCTCGTCATTAGCTTGGGAAATTCAGACATCTCCAACGAGAATCATGCTCGTTGCAATCATGTCCACTAGTACTCGTTCAAATTTATTAAGTAGGTATTTCATTATTCAATTAACTATTGGTTAAATTAAGTGTATGCTCTCCACTATGCATCAGACCTGCTATAGAAATGCATGTTCCGTATCTAGCCTAAACTCGTCAGTATAGTCTGATGGTCTAACTGTAAAGAGCAATCGGGTGGTATATACGTAACCCAGTCAAGGGTGTGATAGCAACATCAACTAATCTCCCTCCTATAAGGACGCGCGTTGGTAACTTACGAAGTCTACGCGTAAAAAAGATTTTTTGTACGTAGCTTTAGTATCTATTTGTCTCACGAACAATATCAAGTAACCAAAAAATATTTGATAAAATAATTTAAATGCCCCAAATAGAAAAAAATGTCTTGAGAATGCCATCCTAAATGTGAGGTGTGATTCATCACAAAGAAATGTAAATCATAGAATAATTATGGTGTTCCATAAAACTTTATCAATCGCGCGACTGAGATTGATCAAAGGACAAAAAGAAATTTCATTCAACAAAATATATGCTGAGCTGGAAACAGATTCCGGATTCGTGATCAGCGCCTCTCAATCACCCGGAAAACGATTTGTCGCCTTATTTTAAAGAAATCTACTTTTTTGATAAATTTTTTTGAAGGTATCCCATTAGTATTTATGATTTTCGAACACCTATTTTTGTCGCCTTCTGAGGCGTTAATCACGAATCTGGCCTTCGTTTCTGCGTCGGATGTGAGGGGACCCGAGGAGGTACCGGTGGAGCCAGGGAGAACATTTTAGCGCCTGCCCCACCTGAAAATGGGCACCCCACGAAATCCTAGGTTTTTTAAATGATCTAATTCGGATTCAAGGCCCTCAAATACATAGGTGCGTCAAGTATTTCACCCAGAAAACATTTCCCCATCTTATTTAAAAAAAAATTAAAACTGTTCGAAGGCTTTTTAAATGATCAAATTTGGATGAGGGTCTTCAAATACATAAGTGTATCGAATATCATTCAAGTTTGCAGTTTAACTATTCCGAACTACAATATCTTTAGAATGTGGTCAAAGTATTCAGTTTCTTGTCGCACATCTTGTTGAAGGTCAGTAGGTTCGTCATCTGAATTATCATTGGTTACTGATTCATAGATATCCAAATCACTAGAACTGTTAAAGTTCGCTGCAAAGCTTCAAACAAGAATCTCCTAAGCACGTTGAAATTTCACGATCAATCTCACTCATCATGTGTAATCGATTAATTTGACCCCAAATAAATAAATTTAATCAGACACTCGTTATGTGTTCACGAAAATGACTAAATTTTAGAATATGGTGACACGAAGGATCAGCAAATGGGGCCATACTGTCGAATCATTAAACACTAAACCATAATGTGACTCAACAATCGTGGTTCTGAAAGTTACGAATTTCAGTAAAACCAGTTATCAATTTTAAATGTGTTGTTATTCGACCATATTTCCACTACATAAACGTTTTGGTGGAAGACAAATCTAACAGACAGCAAATCTAAACTTGAATTTATGAAAATGGAACTTCAATCAATCTCACCCTTGGTTATTAATTGCACCCCAAACGACGCGAGGCCGACGGTATAGAATGGACTTTCCACTCCAAATAATGCTTTTCTAAAAGTAGCAGTGAAAACCGCAAATCCATGAAGTAAATAATTTTTATTGTTTCAATAGAAACAAAAGGTATAAGATACACAATTTGTTTTTTCATATATACACAATATACAATACATATATACAAAAGAACGAAAAAGAGTAATAAATTTTTATCATGTTAATATTTCAATTTTATTAATGTTCATTCTGGAACTTGGGTTGATGGTATTTCCTTGACAATGGCTGACAAACTGGGCGATTATAGTGATCAATTAATTTGGCAGTCTGAAGATACATTTCAATATAATGAAATGCATCACAAAATACACGTATTTTTAATTGTGAGATTTTTTGAACATTACAACTGTAATTAAAGTGTAATAATGAAAGAGTTTCACCGAGTAAGATAATATACAATCTACAAGTTTGTAAAATACCTCCCTTGATGTTGATAATCGAGTTATTAATTATTGTACAGAAGCTATTCCATCTTTGATAATGAAATGTCAGAAAATTGAAAAATGTAGCATAAAAAACCCTGTATAGGTGTGATCATTCGATTGAGTTTTGAAAACAAATAGAATCAGAGCGCTGCCAAAAATATCACCGTTAATTCGGCATGAGTACGCGCGATGACATTGAAATGCGTCGCGGCGCTGTTAGACTGCACGCATTAATTAGCTGTATTTTTCGTTTGACGTGCCTCTAATACTGTTTGTTGTTACGTGCCATTCGAAACACGTATGCTAATAAATAAAATGCACTTTAACACGTCAACCTTGTTTTTTGTTCGAATAAATCGCATTCAAAAATACATGCTACTGCATGATATTTATGGTATATGTAGTAGCACGATCAGGATACGATTTAACCATATTTTTTTTTAATTGACTCGTTCAACTCATCCCTATACACCGATTTGTTTATTACGATGATACATTTTTGTAGTATTGTTATATTTCATCATTGTAAATATGATGATTTAACATACTTCGACATACTAAACTATCACTTATTTGTCTATCTGGTGTTCACCAACTATTCAAATAAATAGCAACCATCTATTTGGGAGCCCATCAAAAAAATGTAAGCATCGTGAAAAGTGTTTATTTCAACAGAATAGTCGATCGTAGGATTTATTTCGCAATAAAAATGCCGACGGCGACGGTTCATCAATTTAAAGCGATCGTTAAGATTTTCAAACAGAACTTCATGAAGTAATTTTCAAAAGAAAACTATTGCCATTAAGAGTCAAAATTGCATTGCACATGTTGGTCACTGTACGAAATTCATAAACATTTCAATAGTATATATATATATATATAATATTGTAAATGTACTGGGATAGTTTGTTAGTTAGTTACAATGCTACCCTCCCGCAGTGTTAAAAACAAGAATATTTCAATTTTTTTGCATACTCAGGCCAAAAATGTTGAATATAACATTTTTGATGATGATAGATCATTCAACAACCGTTTCGTATTTATTTCCCAATTATTATACTTAGGTGCTAAAGTCTTGTCCAAGATAATAGATTTTATTCCTCTTTAATCCACTTTATTACTCAGATTGAAACTATTTCACTGACGGCATTTAAAATATCATTGATAATATGCATGTATCCGCATAACTTGCCGATAGTAATAATAATAATAATAATAATAATTATAATAATAATAATAATAATAATAATAATAATAATAATAATAATAATAATAATAATAATAATAATAATAATAATAATAATAATAATAAGATAACAACAATAGAGCCCCCAAGCAAACAAGAAATATCTGAATTCTGGAAAAGTCTATGGTCGGAACCAAAAAACACACAACAGAAATGCCGCATGAATCAGAGAAGAATAGGAAAAACATCAACATATAGTAAAACAGGTAGAAATCATACTGACAACTCATGAAATAGCAGACACAATTAAACACACCCAGAATTGGAAATGTCCAGGCGTGGTCAACATATAAAGTTTCTGGTACAAGCAATCCACCTCAACATATGAAGCACTCGCAAATCAAATCAACAAAGCGATACTCCAACCTAATAGACTTCCAAAATTCCTAACACAAGGTTCAACGTACATAAGACTCAAAAACGCAGATACCAAAAACCTGGAAAATTATCGCCCAATCACCTGCCTTCCAACGTTGTACAAGATTATAACCGCAACAATATGCAGTAGAATAGAACAATATCTAACGCACAACAACATACTTACGGAAGAACAAAAAGGATGTAGAAAACAAAGCCAAGGTTCTACAGAACAACTTATAATTGATAGCGTGATCATGGAACAGATCAGAAAAGAACATAGAAATCTTCACACCTGTTAATAATAATAATAATAATAGCACTTCATTGCCCAACAGACATAGTCCCTTTACAGAGCAAGATACAATATTGAATAAAATAAATCAAAAGCTTGAGCAGAGATTAGAGGACAAAGATACAATTTGATATAATCATTAAAGCAGTACATATAACTAGGAGGAATATAAAGGGATTATAATAACAATTTAGCAGTTGATTTCAATTCCGTTAGTCTACAGTTGAATAAATCGACGTGGTTTGACATATTATTGAGTAAAGTACACATTACCATAATTGGCGACTTTAATAATAAATTAGTTCTTGAAGAACTACAGTAGAAGGTCACGAAGTGACGTGAGTTGAATTGAGGAACATTGAAATTGATAAAACTGAGCAACTCCGGGCAATCAATGAAATTATGACATAATTTATATAGAAAAGTCAAAGATTATATTTTCCTTCTAGTTTCCAGCTTATCCATATCAAAGCGACTCAACAACAACTGATATTCAATACCTCGTTCAGGATACACTTTATACATTTCAAATAACAAATATTTCAAAAACTTCCTTTGAATTTTTTCCAACCTATCAATGTGATACTTATAATATGGATTCCATATTATACAACAGTATTCCAGTTTTGATCTTATATACGCACAAAACAAACATTTTAAAGCTGAAATGTTATCAAACTTTTGACAATTTCTGACAATGAATCCATATCTCTTGTAGGCTTCTGAGATTTTCTGATTGATGTGTTCAATAAAATTAATTTCTGAGTCAAACAAAACTCCTAAATCTACAACACTATTCTGACGAGATAGTAGCGCACCTTGAATACGGTAATCAAAAGAAAGTATAGTCTTTTTCCTAGTAAAAGTCATCATTTTACACTTAGCGACATTCAAATGAAGTTTGTTGGATTCACACCATAAACTGATATTATCAAGAGTTGACTGGAGCTTAATGCAATCAGTATGACTACAGATAACAGAATATATCTTCAGGTCATCGGCATAAAACAATCTATTAGATGCCATTATATAATCTAAATCGTTAATGAACAGTGTGAATAACAATGGGCCGAGATTAGATCCCTGTGGGACACCTGAAGATGCTATGTAACTATTAGATACAAATCCATTGTAATGTACCATTTGCAATCTGCTCCCCAAATATGACACAAAAAACCGAATAAGGGTGGATGAAATCCAAAGTAGTCTAATTTATCAATTAGAGTGCCATGATCCAGTCGGTCGAAGGCTTTGGCAAAATCTGTATATATTACATCCACTTGGCCACCAAGGTCAAGGGCTTCAGATATATGTTGTGTAAAGACTGCAAGGTTTGTTTCAGTAGATTTGCCATTAAGAAAGCCATGTTGTGATGGGACAATGTGTTTTCTGACTACAGGAAATATACGATTATACATGACGATTTCGAATAGTTTGGAAAAATTCGACAGAATGGATATGGCCCTATAATTGGAAATTTCATGTTTATCACCCGTTTTGAAGATTGGTACAACTTTCGCAATTTTCCAGCAATCAGCAAACGTGGAAGTATTCATTGCTAGGTTAAAAAGTATACATAGAGGTTTAGCTAAAACATATATACAGTCTTTAACTATGAAAGAAGGTATCTTGTCAATTCCAGAAGTCATCTTATCTTTCAATTTTTTAGATGCAGAAATAATTTCAGCTTCTGTAATTTCTTTGATGGATATAGATTCATTGACACCGTTCAGATTATATATCTTGTTGATATTTTGACTTGGATTAGAAGAAGTTACGAAGACACCACTAAAGAACTGCGAAAAGATATTAACAATCTCTTGTGAATCAGAAATAATTGTTCCTCCATAACTCATATGGCCAGGGATTCTAGATGAATTATTTTAATTTCTTATGTAAGACCAGAACTGTCCAGAGTCTCTGTTTATTTTATCTTGCATATTTCTCACATATTTATCAAAAGATACCTTTATACTTTCTTTTATCTGAGACCTCAGCACCTTGTATTCTTGTAATACATGCTTGTTACCTGTACTTCGATATTTCCGTAGAAGCTTTTCTTTGCTTTTTATTAGCTTGATAATGTTTGAATCAAACCATAGAGGAAAATTACGTTTAAAACTCTTGTATAGTGGCACATGTTCATCAAAAACAGAATATAGTATACCATAAAAATAGTCAATAGCTGCATTCATATCACTGTAGTTGTTTAAACATGACCAATCAATGTGCAACAGAGCATTGTACAGATTTACATAATTTGCTTTGCGAAAGTTGTAAGCTTTTTGACTCATATTGGGCACGAAAGTATTATTGAAGGTGTTTGTAGTAGCTGTAGTTACAGTCAGTGATGGATGATAAGGATCTTCAGAAACAATAGGAAGCAGGTTATGTTCTACCTTACAGGCAATGTTGCTAATAACAAGATCAAGTAATCTATTATTTTGGTTGAGAATACCATTAAATTGTCTTAGTGAAAGAAAATCAACAAACTGATTAATTATAATACTTTTTTTGTCATTGATATCAGTATTAATATATTCCGGTACATTGAAATCACCTAATACAATAACATTCGTACTATTAAGAGCTTCAAATAGTTCAAGTGAGTCAAAAAACAATTCAAAATCTTCAGACCCCGTATTAGGTGGAATATAAATGACTATTACAAAAACTATAAAATGTTGGATATTAACCTTACAAACTAGCAGGTCAATATTTGGAAAATTCTCATTGAAATAACTAGTATCTATAGTAACACAACTAAAAGAGCTTCTACAGGCAAACAAAACACCACCACCTGTCGACAGTCCAGTATCACGTAAATTTCGGTCCTTCCTGTACACTTGAAACTCATCTGGGAATATTTCAGTGCTCAAGACGTCCGGTCGCAGCCATGTTTCCGTGAGACAAATTATATCATATTCGGAATCGCTAACATATGTAAAAACACTGTCAATTTTTGTATTTATGCCTCTCACGTTCTGGTATAGGCATACCAAACCATCTAGACTGTTGGGCGCTTGATGTTTAAATCTACAATTCCGGGTGTTCCGTTTCTGTACCTGATAGTAACTTCTTCGCCTTTATTTTTCCTTTCAGTCACCTCAGCTCTCAAGTTTTTCAAATTCTTCATCTGTGCAGCAGTCAGATCAGCCTCTATGTAGACATTTTTCCCTTTTGTAAGACTTTTCTTGTTCTTCAAAATTGACACAGCATCTTCACTACAATTCAGAATTACTTTTAGTGGTCTATAACCGTTTTTGTTTCGGTTGCCCATTCTTACTGCTTTCACAATTTGGGGTTTACCGGAGGATAAGACTTCCGTGATCTCCTTAATTTTTCTCAAATCTGAGTCCTTTACTGATTTATTATCCGTGTCCTCCGATAGATTGAAGAACATTACATTATTGGCCTTGATCTGCCTCTCTTGAATTTCTTTCAGGATTTCTTCCTCTGGCAGGCTGGACCCCATAGATGTCTGTGCTTTGAGTGCATTCAGTTCCGATTCCAATTTTTCAATTTTTGCAATGAGCTTGGGGACAAGCTTAACACCCATCTGGCAGTCATCACAGTAGTACCTTAGGAGCCTTTTGCCCTTGAGGTCCATGACTCTGAGTTCCGAAGCACTGAGGCCAGAGCAGTCTCTGTGAACCAACCTAGCACAGCTGTCACAAGGCAACGCCAAATCATCCTCAGCAATTCTTACTTTGCATTTAGCACAGACCATAATGAAATATTTGTAGCACACCACTGGTATTTGTTTAGGTGGACATTTACTAACAGAAAAATCACTATAAGATGAGAGCGATCAAAGGGTCGTGTAATCTGGTACAATAAGTCCTTGGATGTCTATTCCAATCAAAATGTTGCTTTTATGATTCACTCGCGATTTTTTTCGATTTACTGACGTCACAGTTCCAGGAAATAAAAGGAAATGCAAAACTTAACCTCACTTTTTTTAAAAACACTTGTTGGACATTTCTGCGTTTGTTTCTGTTTTTTGCAAATAGTTGCAGCTATCCATCAACATATGTTCAATAAAATCTATTCTCTACGCCACTGTGACAGCAGAATTTTGCTATGAACAATCACAAGCCAGGCAGACCAGGAGAGTTTTTGTGGTAATTTTTTATGTGTTGCTCGATATTCAGAATAACTGCGTATATTGGAATTTATCAAATTACCAAAATATCAGGGAAGATCGTAGAATCAATTTAGACTTATAATAATCAGCACAATCCAATGATCAAGTAGACTCAGTTTCACCATTTAACTCACTTTTTAACTTCACTGAAAAAACACTTTTCAAGAAAGCGGAGAAATATATGTCCGGCTAATGATGTTTATACCTTTATACTTATGACAAAAAATTACATAGACTATAAAAAAACATCTGACTCCGTACACCATAGTTGGCTGATAAAAGTTCTAGAAATCAATAAGATCAACCCAGGCATAAGGCAGTTCCTAATGCAAACCATGCAAACATGGCGAACCAATATTCATCTTCTCAAACAGAGACGAGCACATCCAAACAAAAGAGCTCCACATACAGAGCGGTATCTTCCAAGGAGATTCTCTTAGCTCCCATTGGATTTGCCTTCGCCTGAACCCACTCTCTAAGGCACTCAGCAATACAAGTTATCGTTTCAATATCGAGTATCAGAATACGATCCAACACAAAATCAATCTTCCCATCTACATGGATGATATAAAACTATACGCAGCCACTGAGATGCAACTAAAAGGGCTACTCAGAGTAACAGAGGCTTGTACGTCGGACATCAAAATGGAGTTCGGGATGAGCAAATATAAAGTGCTCCACATTAATAAAGGTCAATGGAAGAACCATCCCGAAGAGGAAACTGTAAATGGAGCAACGTTTGCCAACATGGACCAGAACGAAATGTACAAGTATCTGGGCTTTTATCAAAACACAAATATCAACCATACTCAAATCTAAGAACAACTGAAAAACGAATTTAACAACGGTCTCATAAAAATTCTGAAAACAAAACTCAACTCTAGAAATCTTACCAAGGCTATCAACGCATTTGCAATACCGGTCCTCACGTACTCCTTTGATATCATCAAGTGGTCCCACACTGACATAGACAGCATCCATACCCTCATCTGAACAGAACTCACAAAACATATGTTACACCCAAACTCATGCAAAGAAAGACTTACCGTAGACAGAAATCAAGGAGGCAGGGGAATCATAGACATACAAATCATTTACGCAAAACAAATACAAACACTCAGATATTTCTATCAAAGCAAGCAAACCAACTACACACCTCTTGCTCCCTTACATCCAAAGCACTCAGCAGACACACAGAATCATGCACAATCACACCTAAAAAAAATCACAGAAAACACTCCATGGAAAACATCGATATCAAGTAACTCAAGACTACATTAATAGAAAACAGTCATACACTTGGCTGCAGGATGGCCAACTTTTCCCAGAAACAGAGGGCTTCATGATTGCTATCCAAGATCAAGTAATTGCGACCCGAAACTACAAGAAGTATATAATAAAAGACCCCTTCACAACAGACGAAAACTGTAGAAAATGCCATCAAACAACATACAGATTAATACAAAACACTGATCCATATTACTGATATAAAACATATATAACAACATTCGAAGCGCCTATTCTGGGAAAATATCTAAATACACAGATCTCGCAATAGATATTGAACGACTCTGGAAACAAGAAAAAGTCATTATCATTCCCCCCATTATGTCAGTCTCGGGCCTCACACCAACCACATTCACACCACACATACAGCGACTGAGGCTAGACGAAAAGTTAATAAAACCTTCCAAAAGTCTGTGATCCTCAAGACCTGTAGTATTGTACGAAACTTCCTCAACGCAGAGCAATAGCTCGGGTACTGACTTAGTATAGCCCGTCAGTACCTGATTTCACAGCAATCTTGAGAAGAGTGAGATAATAATAATATCTCAGATCTGTTAGCAGTGACATTTTGCAAATAACAGTTATAACAAATAATCATGATCTACAAACAGCAACTTGAAACAGAGCCTGCTTCCACTCTCAGCAATTGTGTTGCCATATTTCAAATGACCTCCATTATTCCGCATGTTATGACAGGTCTTATTTTGTATTCATATACGTATATGTTGATTTTCTCGAATGTCACTAACCACATCACATGCGTGTGGTACGACAAGCTGAATAATGGAGCAGACAATCCTGATATTATCAGCATAGTAAAATGGCGAATAGTTAGCGACTAGTTAGGAGAGCATTAGAGAAGAAAACGGTTACAGTTGCCTATCAATTTGCTACGTACTATTTCGGTTGATAACTTTATGAAAACGTTACTTTTTTATAAGTATCAGATAAATATTTTTATATGCGCGCTCATTCATTGTTTTGTTAACATTTTATCTGTTCTAGGGATTGTATACTTACTCGTTTTTAAATAAATGAGCTTAAGTACCTATATATTATTACACCTTTAACGGAAATAGTTAAGGGATTTGATAAAATCATCTTCATACTTACAATGGAAATCCATGGATGTTTGCTATTGTCAACATCTACACTCGTTTATGGAAAAAACCGCTTAGAAACAGAAATGTATCGTTTACAAATATAATATTACAATTTTATCGAAACTAAGTGTCGTGTAATATCAAGTGTCGCTTTTTTACCTCTGTGTTGATGTCTTTAAGTAACTCCACACTATCTGCATTTTGGTCTGCCAGCAATAGCCTCCATAAGCCACTTTTATCCGCTTCATTTTCATTCTACTATTTGGTTTTTTCTAACAACCAAAAATGTCACATAAACATGCCAATTCTTCTCACAATAATTATTTTATGGCATACTATAATAATCGACGAAGTAGCAATGAGGAAAAAAGCATTAAGCAGGTGTGTTTTCAGATAATATTACTTTGCTTACTTATTGACTAATAATTAATTGTGGATTTAGTGCTCTCCGTCGTGCGTATAAATTTCCTCGGCGGTAATTTGTCCACAATCAATTAAAAGAGTCGATGATGCAACGTGGCTAACTGCATCATTGCAGAGATTTAGTGAGGTATGTGGCAGCCATTTTGTTTGCACACATTCACCTCCCGCTTACTGTCACTGTTGGATTAACACTCGATTAATAATGATTAAAGCAATTTGCCAAGGTGAAATACGCCCTGTATAAACTTCTATTCAACATATCTTATGCTTCTCTTCATGATAACGTAGACTGTGGTTCAGTCTGATTGGATATACTTTGAGGAAGAATGTAATAGTTCTTCTACAAACCTGCTGTTGGACTGTACTTTTCTTCCGGTTTCCATATTCTCTTTGACAATTTGCATAAATGTACAACGTATAACCAATATGCAGTGGTTGATCAAAACTCAAAATATCCAGTAAATGAAATGAAAATTGCAGATATTTCAGAGATCGAAAACATTAATAATAATAAATTGGTACAAAATAGAATATTCTTGTTGGTATTTAACACTTGAACGGTTCATGAAAATAATGCATGTACCAACATCTCCGTGGCTGGAGTGGTTGCCTTTAACGCGATAAACTGAAATCTATTTTTTCTATGTTCATTTATCAAGATGACAAGCTGGCTTTTGACGATCTGAGGTCCTTCGAGATCGGTAGTTGTTTGTTTGGTTCTATCCAACCATTGACGTAGACTCGGTGTCATCTCATATGTAGCAAGCTATAAAGGGAAAGCGAAGATTTTTGAAACTTTCCTTAAAGCGGTATTGGTCTGCTCCACATGTGAGTACCGTAGGCTAGAAGATGGGGAGAGATATGCCATTTTGTAGTACTAGCTCGTACCCACAAAATCACACATGTTGAGCCACATTCTTCATTTCATAACTGGTTACACGAAAATCTCTTATTACACTCATACATATGTAAATATAGTTTCCTGAATCTACTACCACTAAGCTATAATGCAATTACCATAGAATTAATCGTTTAATCATGTGTTTATGAAATAAGATCTATTCAATTGGTCGTGGGTGGGAACAATAATTGATAGTTTATAATTCATAGATTGCTTTGATATGTATATCTATGTAGTAGTGTACTTACTATGTGACAGCTCAATTATCGCTTTCGTTATTTGTGAGAAGTTAGAGGAATCGAACAATTTATGTAATAACTTCATGGGCTCATCAGATTAATTTTGAATGAAGTATTATCTCAGTCTATTTGTAGCGCTTCGCAAACTCTTTTTTGAGGTTCAAATCTAAGGAAACCAATTTTACCTATAGAAAAGAACATTGCTGCCAGTGCACATATGTATCAGTAATGTACATGTCTCAAACACTTTTTAGCTTCTGTACAAATTTTTTGAAAAACTTTTCCTTACATAACCTCTCATAGAGGCAGACAGTCCATCCTGCTCCAAAAGCGTTGCGAGAGGATAAATTACTTTTACTTTTTCTTTGGATACGACTTTATAGATATGTTCCAAAGTTTTCCGGAAGTCATCCCTCAATTTGCTCTTCCATTGTTTGACTCTCTCCCATGTAAAATAATTTCGAAAAGTCCAATGGTGTTGCGATACTTTCCCCGGAAAAAATATTTTCTCAAAATATATAAATACGGAGGGGGGGGGGGGCTAAAATTTACTTTCTTCAAACAGGTCAAAAACTCGTTTCCTGCGTGATTCTAGGACGCTTGATCATGAATCTGCCCGTCGTTTCTGAGCCGGATGTGAGGGGAGCGATTAGGTACCGGGGGAGCTAAGGTGAACATTTTAATGCTTTCTCCGCCTGCAAATGGGCACCGCACGGAATCTTAGTCTATGTTGGATATCGGAATTGGATTCAGGGCCCTCAAATACATAGGTTTATTAGAAAAGCGTAACTCGTCAGGGAAGTCGCATTTCAAGGAAGGTGAGCACCCAAAGGCCCATCAGCGGAGGCCTTTTTGGCTCGAGCTAAAAACGGAGGCGGGATTCGTGATCAGCTTCCGTCAATCACCCAGAAAACGATTTTTTGCCTCATTTGAAAAAATCGACTTTTTTAGTAAAGTTTTTCGATGGATCCCGCTTGCGCTTGTTTACGATTACGACTTTCAACTCCTATATCGAGGCGAAAAACAATTTGCCTTCCCATTGTTCGACTCTATCCGATGTCCAATGTTCCGCTGAATCCAATGGTGTATTCAGATTTATGATACGAAGTTCCGTTATCCAGAATTTTCTCCCGGAAAAATGGAAATGCCGAGAAGGGGGCGGGGCGAAAATTTATTTCCCGCAAACAGGTCAAAAATTCGTTTCCGGCGTAATTCTGGGGCGCTTATAATGAATCTGGCTTTCGTTTCTTTGCCGGTTGTGATGGGGCCCGAGGAGTTAACGGGGGAGCTGGGAGAACATTTTTACGTTTGCCTCGCCTGCAAGTGGACATCCCACGAAATCTTAAGTTTTTGTAATAATCGAATTCGGATTCAGGGCCCTCAAGCACATAAGTGTGTCAACTATCTTTTTTTTTGAAACAAATCTTCATTAAAAAAATGAACAATTTTACAATAGTTAACAATTTTTTACACATAACTCTAAACAGTGCTTAAAGCACTGGCCTCGAGAAAAACAAAACATGAACAAAATTAACAGTAAGGGTAACAATTAGCTTGTATTTGTACACTCATTAACCAGTTTTTCAATTTTTTTACAAAGTACCTGAAATCTGTTGTAGTCTTAATGTCTCTTGATAAATTATTAAAAGTTTTTGATGCATTAACTATAGGATTGTAAAGACCTAAGTTAGTTCTTATATTTATTTGATAAATGTTATTTATATTTCTGATCTCATAATTGTGAACTTGATTAGTTAATATTAAGATTGTATTTGATTTATGTTGTTTATTGAGTACTTTGAATATGAATTTAGATTGTTCAAATTGCAACAGAGAGTTAAGATTGAAAGTATTAAGTTCTTTGTATAATTTACTTGAGTTAGTTAAACTATCATAATTATATAGTACCTTTAGTACTTTATTTTGCAATACCTGCATCTTCTGAAAATTGGTTTGACTACAAGTTCCCCATAAGTAAATATCTAAAGTGGGATAAAAAAAAGCATTGTAGATCAAGTCTTTAGTTTTTTTGGTTAAGTCAGTTCTGCATTTAAATACTATAGAGATCATAGGTAAGATTTTATCATTTACTTTGGTTATATGTTCAGTCCAGCTCAATTTATCATCTACAATTAGTCCAAGATATTTAATTTTGCACACTTGTTCTAAAAGTGTATTGTTGATACATATATTTACATTTTGCAATTGTTTGTTCTTCTGCTTAAATATCATATATTTTGTTTTGTTTATATTTATTTTTAATTTATTGCAGTATAACCATTCAACATAATTCTGGAGGTCACTGTTGATCTCCATACACAACTCATTCTCATTTGCACCTGTATAAACTAGAGCAGTATCATCTGCAAATGTGCTTCAAGATTAACTGTTTTTAAACTAAAGACATATAGGGAGTACAGGACTGAGCCTTGCGGAACTCCATGAGTGTTTGATTTTATTTCACTCCTAATATTGTCTAGCTTCACAATTTGACTTCTACCTTCAATAAATGTTTCAATTAAGTTAATCATTTTCCCTGTAAATCCCAAATTTTCCAGTTTGTTTATTAAAATGTCGAAACTAACTACATCAAATGCTTTTTTTAGATCTACATATACTACAATAGCTAACATTTTATTATCTAATGCTTTCAAAACATGATTAATAAAATCCACAGTAGTACTTAGCGTGCTACTGTTCTTAAGGAAACCATACTGGAATTCATCTACTTGGCAAGTGTTTGCAATATATTCTAACATACGTTTTTTCATTAGTTTTTCTATGATCTTGGAGAATGTACTCAATACCGATATTGGTCTGCAATTATCCATGTTTTTTTTTACTACCTGACTTAAAAATTGGACTTATTTTACTTCTTTTCAACTTTTCTGGAAAGACTCCTGTAGAAATAACATTATTTATCAACTTTAATTAGATTGTTATCAAATTTTCCTTTAAGTAAAAAACATCTCTAACTGTAATCTCGTCATAGCCTGGCGATGAGCTTTTCTTTATATCGAGTATGATTTCCTTGACCTCATATTCATTTGTCTGCTGAATGTTCATAATACCCTGACTAACAATTTCTTGACAATTTACTATACCATTGGGTCTAGTCATAACGATCTCCTTTTCCAAGCCACTAACGATATTGGCACCAATATTAGCAAAATGATCTTTCAGGTGGTTTGCAATTTCAGCTTTATTGTTTATTTCCTGATTGCCATTAATAATGCAATCAATTTGGGATTTGCTTATTTTATTATTCACAAAGTTATTTACAAATCCCCACTGTTATTTGACGTTTGTACATGCATTCTCCCATTTTATTTTAAAGTACCTGTTTTTTAGTGCCTTGATTTTGTTATTGACTTGGTTTTTGAGTTTTTTAAATTCAACTTGCCAATTCGGGTTACTAGGGTCTTTAACTTTTCGTTTATATATTTTATCTCGCTGTTCAATCATTTCAAGAATTTCCTGATTCATCCAGTCATTATTTTCACGTATTTTATACGTGTTTATAAATTCTGAATGTTTTTTACATTCAGTAATCAGTTTAATTAGATCCTGAAATGATTGAAATTCGTTGTTTCTGATTTTTTGATCAAATTTAGTAATACATTTTTTATAATCTAATTTTTTTACTTCTTTCCTATTTTTTTGCAATTACTTTTATGTTAGTTTCTATAGTTATTGATAATAAATTGCGATCAGATAAACTGTTACTTTCTATTTTGATTCTACAATTTATGTTATTGTACCTATCAGATAAAACATGATCAATAATGCTCCTTGTACTATCTGTAGCCCTAGTCGCTTCAGTTAAGGTGTTATGAATCTTAAAGTTATTTAATGTGATTAAATTCTTATAACTAGCCACTTCATTATTGTTGTGCAACAGATTAACATTGAAATCGCCAACGACTAGGTGTTTTTTTGAATATTTTAACAGAATTTCCTCAAGTCATGTTTGAAACTCAGCGTTTGACAAAGTTGGGGGCTTATAAACTACACTTATTTTTAATCTTTGCTCACCCAAGTTCACACACACCCAGTTTATTTTACTATCAGAATCAGATCTACCTATTTCACAAAACTGAATTGTATCTTTAACATAAATTGAGGCTCCACCCCCTCTTCCGTCACGGCAGGAATGGACCGCATTGTAATTGCTAAGTTTGTATAAAAACGTTTCATTTACGTTTAACCAAGTTTCCGTTAACAGTAGTAAATCACAATCATTGTTCATCACAAAGCACTGTACATCTTCTAGCTTGTTCTGGAGACTCCGAATATTAATATACACTAGTTTTAGTCTTCTTCGAGGCTGGTCTAGTTTTTTAGCTGCTCCTTGGTCTCTACCAAAATGACCTTCGATTGTGCATCCTTTCTCAGAAAAACGTGTCCTTCAGAGAACCAGCAATAGTGGTAATTTTTTTCATTTCTATATATTTTGGCTGCCTTATATAGTTCAAGGTTTGTTCTGGTGAGATCGTGATTCAAAAATATTTTGTTGTTGATAGTAAAGCCGAGGTTATTGCTGTTTGGTTGTAGCCTTTTTTTTGTTTTTAACCAAATCTGTTAACAGGTTTAACTTTTTCGCATTGGAATATCTTTAGATTGTGGCTAAAGTATTCAGTTCCTTATCGCATAACCTCTTGAAGATCTTCAGCAGTTTCGTTATGTGAATTACCATCGGTTACTGATTCGTGGTCATCTGAATCACTAGAGCTGTCATTGACGTTGCGATGCTCTAACTAAATCTTCTAAAAAAATTTAAATTTCATGATCAACACTCACCCCTCGTGTGTGATCAATATGACCCCAATAAATAAATTTAATCATATACCTACTTCTCATGTGTTAACGAAAATGACTAGAATATAGAATATGGTGGCAAGAAGGATCAACAAATGATGATGTATCGTCGAATCATTAAACACTAAATCATAATGTCCCAGCTATCAATTTCGAATGCACTTTTCTACACAAAATAACGTATTACCGTGACAGCAGGTACGTGTGATATTCAACCGTCTTTTCAGAACAGAAATTTGTTGGTTGAAGAAAAATCTAACAGGCGGCATGCGTTATAAATTTGAATTTATGAGAATGGAACTGAGAGATCAATGTCACCCCAAACGACGGTATACCTACATAATTATAATGAAGCGTGTGCATCAGGCTGCAGTGTATATAGTATGCTGTTTGTCTGTATGTATGTATATCTATTAATACATCATTAAAATCGTGAGTGTCAAATTAACCTAATTTTTGGTCAAATGCCGTGTGGCCGTCGCCCTCGCTGCTTCGTCTCGCCTAGCGGGCCATTTTGGATCTCCGCCCAATTTCTAATCTGTTTCTTCCCCGAACCTGAATCGTGTCGCATGCTGCTGCAAATTGTGCTACTTCAAATAATTACAACAGTTAGAAGGGTGCCGTAATTTCTAAGAAATCGCCACCGTGCAATAGTTGCTATTATGTAGACTAGATCCACGTTACTTTACATAATACGATAGATAGTTTTATCCCCTTGTGATGCTACTGGAGCGCGACAAGCTTTTTGCCTTTGCCTATAAAAAATACAAAAGCATGTTTGGTATCCTTTTGGAAATTGATATTTCAATTAAGCCAGAAAACTTAATTTATCTATCCTATCTATCTTTCAAATAATTTGTTTATTATCAATAAATGTATAATTATTACATCATTATCTATTCACACATATTTCATGCATATCTGATGTAAATGTTATCAACCATATAATTTTTGCTGTTATGGCAAAAGTGGGCATATCAGCATTGAAATTACACCGTCAACCAAATTTATTTGCGGAAAATTGAAATCCGAGATATTGATTTAACGAGCTATTGCAATAGTGTCCGTACCTTGGAAAATATTTTAATACAAATACCCTATTTAAGCGTGACTTATGTCGCCAGTTACTACGATAGCCGCCAGCTATTTGTCGACACACTCGTAAACTATAGTGTAGTGTCGATATTAGATATCGATGAAACCAGAAACACTCTTGAATATTCATCGATTTTTTCACAGGTTCCTCCAGTGGTACCGTGATTGAAAAAAGTGGTTCCTGGAACCGTTTTAATGGAAATCGATAAATTGTTCGGATTGGGTCGGAGAAACAGTTAATCTTTCAAATCTGGCAAAGGTTTGACAATTTCCTCGAAAGTATTTTTTGTATTACGAAAATTTGCAACAATTTCGGCAAATCGTTGATATGGATTAGAAGATATCTAGATGCCTAGATAGGCATGTTCACTTTCTAAGATTCATCAAGTACGCCTTGGTCTTCTAAAGAACAGTACACATTTATGCAAAAAAAAGTCTACGCCGGTGAAATTTGTCATCTAATTAATGAGCGGTATATTGATATAATTGGCGTGGGAAGTAAAATCATATATTAGACAATATAAAATATCAAATTAACACACACCTATAGACGTGAAATTAAAAAAAGTTGTCTTTCATGGATTTTATAATAGGTGATATCTTAATGTGGAGAAATATTCATAAAAATGAACACGATTTCTGTCTTTATAGTTCCTCATTTCATATGCAGAGTCTGAGTAAGTAATTAGTGAACTAAACTAATATCTACACCGAGACAGATATAAAATTGAGATTCAACGTTTGGATAGGCTAGCCAATAAAATACCTCGAGAACGGTGTGTGGTCTTGGGCTTTCATTGACGGGATTGAAGTCATTAGTCGAATTAGGTGACATCAGAATTATACTAAGTATCTATTTTTCTGAGATTTTAATATCAGTTATTATGGACCGGTCAGGCTTTTTACATTTTTATTCTGTTATTACTCACTTTTTCTCCCTTGCATCCAATATATTCTAATTTATTCTTGACAGACACGTCATCTCATATTTTGATAAAGTTTATGATTTGATGACAGTAATGGAATACAACGGCGGTTGATTAACTGATTCCTTTTTACATGATTTGATTATTTCACTACCAGTGAGCAGCGTTAGATTCAGGCTTTGCCGACAGATGGCTGAAGTCGAGTCAGTTACTAACTGAGAAACTTCTTACTTCACTGGAGGTTATATTTTATATAATAATTGAATATTTTTGTTTTGCCAAGAACTCTAATTTGACTAATTTTTGAATGCAGTCAGGGTTTTTGTATAATTAGCAAACATCGCCTTCTATGCTAATGCACCAATTTCATCGAATAAAAACTAGCCAGAAACTTGATACTTATCGTTATATACGTTGAATATTGACATTAGTTATTGATTTGCCATTGAATGAGGGTCCATTGAGATTATTGATACTATATTTAAAACCAGTTTTTCCTGTAGTATTTCGCATATTCAAATTGAACAGCATCTTTACGTATGCAGGTGGATACAATAATATTATATAAGAACTTGATTTTGAGCGGCTTGCTTTAAAATGGATATCACATCAAAATTAGTGTCTACTATTCCTTTTAGTATGAGGATGAGAACAGATAATACCCAGTAGATATTTGGATTTTACATACTCAAAAAGTTACAATTCATGTGTAGAGTACCTATTTTTTTACCGGTATGCTTTTCTTGAGAGCTGTTGGAATTCCTTACATTTTAAGTCAGTTCGACTATAAAAGGAGGTGTTCAAAAGAATCATCGATCTTTCTCTCATTCCAATGATTCCTATCGGACACACATTCTAAATTCCTCTCTCCAAATATAACACTCGAAATGTCTCTCTTGAGCAATGTGGTATTTTTTATTGCAACGTTTTAAAATAAACGTTAATCATGGTGGCAACGTATTAAATATGTTGTCGTTTATTAAGTCTATTGAATTTGCAATGGATGTCACTTTACCGATTAATAACTATAGTAATACTTGAAACTTTTCAGACATTTCGATATTTAATATACCATTTTTATTATTATTATTATCATAGGGTACAAAAAATGCAGCATTATTTTGTTTTTGAATAATAATACTTCATGAGTAAAAAACTAAAAGAGATCATTCGTTAACAAAGGTTGCATTAGTTTAAAAAAGCTGGGAGCATGTATTGCTCAAAAAACATACTGTAAATTCGATAAATGTATCAATAAAAAAAATCAATAGTGAACCAATATCGGTGCACTCATCTATTTGGGAGCACTGAATCTGAATACGTTAATCAAAAAAGTCTTACGAGTTGTGTGTATCAATTTTGAGGGGGACAAGTACCAAAATGGCCTTCTGGGACACTTACTTAACTCCGGTCCGGAAACGAATACCGGATTCCTTCCAAATTACCCCAAAAAACGATTGTATATCTAGTTTGTAGAAACATGTTTTTTGACACCTTCCAGCTTTGAATTTTCCTTAATTTTCCTGTGTTGTATCGCATACCAAGTGTAACATAAAAGTCAAAGGAAAAGTTTCATAAAAGCTAAATGACTTTTTCGTTTCGTAGTGGAGGTTGAAAATCGTTCAAAATCGGAAGGAAATGAGTGGAATGATTTACGTGATGTATGAAGAATCAAGAAAATACAGTACCTCGAATTGTACATTTTTCGCGATTATAATACTTCTCCGTCCATTGGCGTGGGAAGCAAAAGCCTTGACAGCTAGAACACATAGGTTTAAGGTATACCCCAGGCTATAGGTGATATAATATAAAATTCAAGGTATGCCTAATATATATGAGCTTCTAGGATATAGTTTCATTAAGGCTGTGAATATACTTGAGGACAGCGGTGTGGCGACTATGATTTAGACATATTATGTCTGATATAGTCTGATATTATAAGCATAGTATTTGAGAGGCAATGAACTATCGCACTACCGCACAGACCAGTGCGCAAGCAAACCCCTACGGGGTTATAGTCGATCTTACACCCTTTCGCCTGCAATCCAAAGTATATCCAAGGTAGTATACAATACGTGTGCCAGTAGGATACAAACATACATGCATACATATGTAAATCTGTATTGTGTCTAAAATGTCCATGCGAATCCGATTTAGGAAAGATGCATCACTGAGTGAAATCAATTTTACCATGTTGTAATAATTGAATAATTGAACATGCTATACAGGAACGCGCTTCATTAAAAATGACAAGAGATAATAGAAAACAAAATACAATGAATGCATCGCACGACGTACAACGCACAACAGTACATTTCCTTATACAAATAAATTCATTGCCATCAGCAGCTCGTCCGCAGATTGGCGGGAGATATCCGACGCAACGCGGCTGTTTACCAATCGGCGGCGCGGGCGTTGAGAGCAGTTGACGTGTGGCGGCGCGCCGGTGCGATGTTCCTAATCGGACCATTCATGAGTACCACCACCACCATCACCACCACCACTGCCTGTCGCGATCGCGGTTGGCATGCGCCCACCAATTGTTTATAACAATTGCCGTATCGCCGCCACCGCCGCGCCAACTGATTTACATTCACAATTTTTATTAGCGTTCACGCATACTCTTTGTATTAGTATTAGTGCTGTACGGATCTGAAGTTTTGCCGGATCGTGGATACTTACAAATTTTAATACAGGAACCAAATTCGGATCCGGATACCAGATCAATTATCAAAAAGAAAAAACAAATACATTTAAGTTGACGTAAAAACAACATTCTTATTTTCATATAAAAATACCAGTGTGTCTACATTCTCCGAAGCACTGTTTCAGAGGGTCTGGATGTCGTAGAAATACGAAGGACTTTTCTTCTCGCTAGGCTTGATAATTTTGGATATTTTATAGAGAAGTGAACATATAATCTTAGAATTTTTGGTGTCTACATTCTCCGATGAAAGGCAACTTCTTTTTGCACGAATAATATTTCCTGTTGATGAAAGCACTGTTTCAGAGGGTCTGGATAACGTAGGAATACAAAGGACTTTTCTTCTCGCTAGGCTTGATAATTTTGGATATTTTATAGAGAAGTGAACATACAATCTCAGAATTTTTGGTTCCCTCAAAAAATATGGAATCAAAAGAATTTGGGAATTGCCGAAAGTTGTTCCTTTCACTGATGAATTTCCACCAAAATACCGATTTTCAAAAATGAGTTGCATCTTCTACAACGGGTCAACACCATATTCCGTTTCAAATTTTATGAAATCTCTGCAATTACTATTGAGACACAGTGACAAAAAAAGAAGAAGTAAGAGTGACGTATTTTCGCGATTGTATGGATCATAAAACAAAAAACTATTATATTGAATTTTGAAAATTTACTGTCATAATAGATCCAGCGACTTACTTAGAAAATAAAATATCTAACGACTACAACATGATTCAAATATGAAAACTCAATGGATAACTCTTTCTAAATATAAATTTCATTCTTGTCGTCTTTATTTGGTTGCGAGTTGCATTTTACTATATATATACCATATTCATCAAATTCCTATACAATGTTTTATATATAATATCCCTTTGCTCGTTTACTTTTCGTTAGATATGTGCAGTACAAGGTGAATGGTATTGCATCAGAGACCCTAAACAATGGAACGGTTGGGTCAAGAACCCAATAAAACGGGTGGTATAGATTTCAACCTGTGACTAGGCTTGCGGACCAGGAACGGCAGCTAAACAATATCCGTGTTTATAGTGCAGCGCAATGAAAAATGTCCGCTGGTATGTGTCGTTACCAGTAAACCTGTTCCATACATTAAATCAATTTAATAGCTATCATTATTCACGCATTTTTCATATACTAAATATACGACTGTGCATATATACTATATGTATATTGTTCATATTCATTATAAAGATACATATTTCCATTATATCATTAACATGTATAATCTGTCGTCAAGCGAAACAAATTTTACAGACAGTGGAAAAAATTGAATTTTGAGTTATATGAATATGAGTCGATGTTCCTTACTTTATCTATCACCTCCGTGAAGTTACATTTTATATGGTTCTTTACTAGACATATAGTTTTACTGTTAGTGTTATTTTATTTGACTAATTTATATATCAATATATATAGTTGCGGAAGACATCGTATGCGTAAAAAGTTTATTTTGAAATAATTTATTTAAACCGACATATGAAAAAGTAAAATTCTCACTTCCGTCAATATAGTCATTCACGGAGGTGATATACTCTTCACGGATAATTATGATATTAGTAGTGTTCCTATATTCAGAACATGATTTATACGCATAAAATTCAGTATTGAATTTCATTTATTTGGAAATAATTTATTAAAACTGAGATATCCCTTAAAAAGGGACAATTCTCACTTCCGTGAATCCAACCTCCGTGAATGTCTATATCACGAAAGTGAGATAACGCTCCACAAATGTGATATTAAAATAGCACCACTTTTCAGAACAAAAATTATACACATAAAATAAACAGTAAAAAAACAACTGCAAATCATGCAGAACAAAAGAGAAGACCACGAGAAACCATGAGAAGACTTCGTGAAGCACAAAAAAATGATCATACAATATACGAGTATTTGAAGAAAAATTGAAGAAGCGAGAACGCAATTATAAAGCAAAGAAGAAGAATGTAAAATTAAATCTATTATGATGATGTTCGAGAGAGAGAAAAAAGGATAGAAAAGAAATATCGTAGATATCTGACAAACTCTTGAAGATTTATCACTTTTTATGTTTTGTTTGTGTTAATCCTTAACACTGTCTTCTCCTGCATTGTTTTTTACTATTGTATCAAATGAAAATAAATACGTTTTCAATCACATTATATTTATTTATCAACATTGTATTTAATTAAACTCTCGATTGTAGCCTAACCCTCAGCACCATCTGCTTTTCGAAAAATGACTACATATTCACGTTTCCTTTTTTATTTTATGCTTGCAAAATTTTTTTTTTCCGCGTTGGATATTGGATATCCTTCACCTCCGTGAATTTTGTCTCTCCTCCAAGAATGTCGTTTTGAAAATATCGTTTTTTCGAAAAATAATCATCAAAGTGTTTTACCATTAACATGGTGCGGTAAGAATGAATTAGTGGTAGAGAATATCATTGGTAACTTGAAATTATTTTTTTAAGAACTAAAATGTGAATTATGAACGTTTGGTCAAAACTACCCTTATACCAAGCAAACTATTATGCGGATGAATATCGAATTACTTTCCTGTTTGATACGGTACTTACAACAACAGCTAGATACATCAATTTTTCATCACAAAGAACGAATTTGAAGATACGCTTCTTCACATAGCTATCATGTAGTATTTTAGTGACAAATGAAACATTGCATATCAAAATTCATTTAAAGTCAATAATATATTGTACATAGAGATACAAAATCCGCAAATGATAATGATTCCAAGTCAAAAATCGTTTGATTACTAATGTTTCATAATACACTGGGTTATAATGAAACTTTGTGTTTAAATTGCACAATTTTCATCTGAATTGGGAAGTGATGTAGGCACATAGATAGGAATCTATTTTTCATCTCGATATTATCATTTTGATAGTTGGAACCTATTGTATGAATAAGTCTAATAATAATATTTTCGCTCATTTTGTTTAATATACCTCTAAAAATTAACAAAATAACACTAATTGTTCTTCTAAGTACTAAGAATCAATTAGCCATAGACATCTAGCACTTGACAGCTTATTATTTTTTTCTGATGGTCTTCGAAATAGAATTTATGTTATTTCACAAAAAATACTTATTGCCCATTTTAATGGTTAAAAAATGAACATTCCAAAATCTTTTTAACTTCTTCATCATTGCTCCTAGCAATCATCCAGGTTATCATCGTGATAATATTTCTCAGCACTCATTAGATCTCTATTATCATCAATGATGTTATCTATCATAATTCCGTAAGTGCCATTAATTGTTCAACCGGCGTGGCGTCAAAAAATTAATTACAAGAAAAAGAAAAAATGAGTCCGACAAGGCGTAATGATGTGGCGCCTAAGGTATGAAGCACGTTCTGTTAGTATGTACGCAACTTAAATACATAATCACATATAAATAGGGCCATTATTATGAATGGCCAGAAGCGCACACACCAACTATGGTGCTGGTGCATATTGGATGGAACTCATTCAATATAAATCATTAGGCGATCATACAAGGTATGAGCGCGTACATTGCAGCCAGGATGCATTTATTAGTCTGGCCGACAAGGCCGAATGAAGGTCTTCACTCACAGATTATATACACCAGTAGGTATACTGAGGAAACATAACATCGAAAGCAGAGTACATACTTTTTTCTGCTGCGAAATTTACCCGTCCGAATAGAGTGGAAAGAAGAGCGGAAATGACCCTTTACTACACTCATGACGAACTGGGCGGTAAGACCCATTATCGCATATATGTCTTCGGTATGATATAGTCAAAGTTGAAACAACGATCTGCCATTGCGGAACTGAGTAAGGTATAAAGACTGACCCGTTTGGCCATGACGGGAGTATTGGAGACCATTCTGGATCAATTTTTAATAAATGATGAGAGATGCGAGAATGGCCTTGTGCAGGCTGCAAACAGCACCAACAGGAATTTAGAAGGATCTTGGACACAACCAAATTCAGGAATATGCGGATAGCACCGTACTAGATACGAGAAATGGGTGCATAATTTCGAGATTTGCATTCGAAAACAACTTCGAGACTATAATTAGAGGTCGAGAGGGATGCAAAACGCAAAACCTGCGAGGGGACATAAGTTGGTAAACGATAACAGAATATGCTATGAATACCACAAATAACACCCTGGATATTTTTATAAATTAAAATTGATGCTGCTTCTTGTCTATTATTTTTGCTCGAAATGAAGTTTTAAGAGTACACTGCTTAATGTTCTTTTCGATTTCTCAACTAGACGATTTGCTACCTAACTATTTATTGTACGGCAATGATTGCTACTCCCCAGGTGCGACCATGTGGCTTATTTGTTGACACAACTAAGAAACACATTATTATGCGTATGTGTTCATGTGCAACGCGTTGTAGGTACGTGCATATATTTATTACAATCACGATATACAATTATAATAATTATCTAAATTGTTGGCATTCTTTTAATCGAGGCGACGTCGGCGCCGGCGCCATGGCGACACGACAGGCGCTTGTCTGTCGCTCGAAACTTTTTCGCGCGTTTCACACCTCAAAATCAATTCATTTCCATTATATCATGTACAGTGATACATTTTTAACATTTTATGGAAAATATACAAGGTGGCTTTATACAGGGTGATAAGAACATAAATAGGGCACATTTTAAAAATATCATGTAATTTTTGACACAATAACCATATATTTCTTTAAAAGGAACGCCCTATGACATTTACATACATGAAATTTTCGATCCTACGTTTAATTTTCAACATATATATTTTGACATATATATATATATATATATATATATATATATATATATATATATATATATGAAGAAATAATAAGATGTTCCTATCCAATGGTTTTTGACTATATAAAACAAAATTTTCAAACTTTTTAGATGACAGATTGGCATTGTAATGTCAGTTGCTTATGGAATATTTCAAAATTCAGAGAAATTTGAATCAAAATGGGGAAAAATTTATAATTTAAAAAAATCAATTATTTTCCATTATAGTGAACGTTTCTACAATTTTACTTTTGAAATACACAATACATTCCCATATAACTATTTGTAGAGGAGTTCTATTGAGTCACTATTTACATATAGGTACCTACACAAACATTCTACAAGTTGACCATCCTGTACAAATATTTCAGTTGGTGAGAAACGTTGTCATAGAAACTTAGTAATTGCCAAGTAATTGTATTTAAAATCCAGTAGAGAAATCCTATTATTTTTATTCCCCTGGTTCCAGCATTCCTTGATTTTAATAGCGTTATAAAAAATGCCTAATACGGATTGTATCAAGGACAAACTAACATCATAAACTGTTTCTAGAAGATGCAAAACCTGTTGTATTGGTATGTAATACTTTTCTGCTGCTATACTTTGAGAAAATAGGAAATTGCAGTATTTGTTATGTGCTACAGATGACCAGCTTTTCTGTCATTTCAAACACATGTTCAAACCACGGGCCACCGACACACCTGGTATTGGTGATGGACTTATTAAGGGGATATCGAAATGCATATAGAGGTCCAACTTTAGTAAACGTGGCCTCACCAAACATGTGTTAATATATACTCGGTATAGCGCTGCCTTGAAAAAACTATAACAGTTCTGTGAAACTGTCGCTAATGGTGTTGCAAATAACTCGGAATGCTTGGGTTCTCGAATTTATCAAAAAAGTCTATCTTATGAAATGTGATGCATTGATTTCAACGAATCTTTATGGAACAAATATTTCTTTGCCATATTACAATAGATTCAGAATTATTTTGGTTTTTCGTCTGTCATATAAAATTTAGGATTGTACTTAACCATTCAAAAAATTAAACAAAGAAATATTCATTTTACTACTATTCTGTCTGTCGCATAGGTACGTGAGATCACTAGGTTAATATCTGTGTAGAAAATAACTTGACTTACAAGTTGATTTGGAGTTTGGAGCGATTTTCAGTATTTTCGGTGTGCATTATAATTTTCCAAAATGTAAAAGCTACTAAATAAAATATGAGGATTTTATAAGTCTTCAAATGCTAAATCACGTTGAGGATTCTTTCTCGGCATCAGTTGCCATTTAGTTTTTTGCTGAGTCCATTTACTAGTGTCACTCAGAAATAAATGAGTATTGTTCTGTACTCCTAGTCGATCAACTCTAGAGTATAACGATCACAAGGACTTCTCTAACAAGGCATCACGAATAATAGCAGTAGTCGTTTATTGAAAGCAGTGTAAAATGAAAACAGTATAGTCACTAATATCTCAATATATTATAAAGCTGTTCGAGATTACCCAAAATTTGATAGTGTGTGATTTGTTGCAACATTTCAAACTATACCGACATCAACATTTTGAATCACATATAAGTTTACACGTTTCCTTTTATGCATAGAAGCGCACTCCCACCCTGTTCATTTACTTCTGATATATATATATATATATATATATATATATATATATATATATATATATATATATTTCACTTCATTCAACCACCAAGATTTCATATGCATATGCATCCATCATTAGGGCTACTCTCAGTAAAATCGAAAAATCGAAAATGGGATTATTACACTCACCAGAAGTGGGAAGTTTGATACAGCAAGTAATGTGGAACAAGTAGTCTTGTGAAAACATTGGTCAGAGTAAAATTTTATACGTATAATAATACATGTGGAATAGCTCACAAATAAATTCAATTTATTTGCAGTATCAGTAAAACCATGATCATATCTATGCCAAAACCCTGAACAAAACGTTTTGGATATCTATGAATAATACAGAAATTCACTCTGAGCAACGAAAATCAGCAAATTCGAACTGGAATGGAAATTTAAAACGCCAATCACTAGACCCGCATATGAATCGTAACGTACAGATTAAGTAGTCAGCTGTTTTTGTTCATGATGATTCATAATTACATTTTACAATTATTTCTGAAAAGCAAGGTCAAGCTTATAGAAATATCCAAATTGTAACTTCACTTTTTTATTATTTTTTTCCAGTTGTTTGTGCTATATTTTGTAATGCGGGATACCTATGCTGGGCACCAAGCAGGCTTTGGATGGCATTTATTTTTGTAGAATAAGAATGGACCTAATAAGTAATAGAAATAATGAGGAAATTTGTGAAATATCTCCTATATATGATTTTTTTTAACTAAATTATAAGGTATGTATATTACTTCTTACAGTATTATGTAGCTGTATAAAAATCACTGCAACTATCCATTAGATAATAAATTATGAATTTGATACGCCCGAAAGCTGTTCAACTGATTTCTCGCATTCCTCAAATCCTATTGGTGGAGAATAGCAAGTCGTTATGGCTTGTGAAATGAGGGAAATAGCAATTTTCACTTATATATGGTGGATTACCAGGCCAGGCTCATAAGCATGCTGCGAGGTTCAGAAAGTACCCTTTTTCATTAATACAACCTTTCCCAACCATTTTGTGTTGAAATTCAAGGGAAATCAATGATTTTCAGATACATTTGACACTACAATGTTTAATAGTATGTCACAAAGGGCTTATGTGATTGGTCAATCCATTCGTTATATCTTTGATGTTGATGAAATCGACCCTCAGAAACACAAATCATAAATAGGACACTGACGACTGTGTTTGACCCGTGTATTTTCGGTTATTTGCCGATTAATAAAATATTTCACTTCAACATATTGCAACTTTTACTGTATAGTTTTCAGATTTCTGTATTTTACAGGAATGATATGACAAAAAACTGAACTGTTTTCCAAATGGTCTGGCCTATCAGCCTCTGAAATCAACCTCAACAAATACATAAACTGGTACTGACTGCATTTTAAATGTTGCCTATTTTTATGGATTGCAACGTTTCAAGACCGTGTACGATACGTATACATTTAAAACCGTAGCTTCATAGACTGTTGAAACTGGGACGATTTTCCATCTGGAAAACGAAGCCGAGCCTCGCTACGATTGATACGAGTATATTTTCTTTAGAGATGATCAAAGGCATTGGAGATGTGAATAGTCAATCATTTCCTTTAGACAGCATGTGTCGTTTTGTACGAGTATATAAACATGGATATATAAAGAAAATCTTTCCATCCTCTAATCAGACAATTTTTGAAATGATTACTCGTTGACAGTGTTACCAGATTTCCTGGTTTATCGGAGGATCTACCGTTTCTTCTCTCTGTCGGTTTTGCTAGCCTGATTAAAAAAAAAACTGATAGCGGAGGATTCAGCTTCGCGTCCTTCCTCATCCACCTTGTTGGAATAAAATTTTAGCCAATAGGAGAGGAAAGATTGAACATTGATGCTAAATGAATGTGAACGAAAGTAATTGAATAATTTGCCTGATTATTTGGTTTAAAGTTGCAGCTGTGTGTATAATGTGAAGTGTCCTGTCACATTACGGCGCAACGACCGTTTTGCATAATAACAGGCTGACGACGGACGCAGACCTGTCATTACACCTGACGAGCGAAAAACAGAAAAAAAACCGGCGTGAAATGAATGCGCAGCAGCGTACGCTGATATTATTAAATGTATTATCATTCCACAAAAATGATGTGACGAATAAAATGCAACGGCAATTATTATAAATGCTCGCGATCCGGTCACTTTAACGTCGCTGCCGTTACCGTTGCCGTAGTAGGTATGTCAAGTATTTCATATGAATTATCATTTGGTGAGCTATACGAATTTAATGGAAGGCAAGAAACTGAAATGAATTTGAGAACATTTTATCTTTCGAATCATACTCTATTCTTAAACTACAATAGAGTAAATACGAACTCAAAGTACTTCTACCTAAATAACAGAAATCAGCTGGTTGTTACAAATTAACATCAACTAAGGCTCTTACTATTAAATATGGTGTGCCTCAGAGCTCAGTAGCTAAATATTAAAAAATAGTAAAAGAGTGTGATTCTGGTTATAAGGAATTAATAAAGCAATTTTTGCGATATTCCAGCATATCAACGATAAACAATAAATTCGCAAATCGACCCATCATCCTCATTAAGAATTCTGTAACAGCCAACTCAAGGTCATATTAATAAATTCTCATTAACCTTTTCCTGATGTCGCGCCGCGTCGGTGATAAAAGTGTGCGGAAAAAATATCTGATTTACAGTTAGCAGGAAAGTAAGATCTATCTGATTTGCAATTCGTGTCAGTGAATAGATGATGTCTATTCTGTTCACCTGTTGTCAGAGAGATCGATCCGGCTGGCCTTGGTGATAACAAGGCTACAATTATGGCCATAACGCGACACAACACACTATTGCTATTCATTAATTAAATATGGTGACTGCTTTTTCTCAGTGGCGCTCAGCATTATTTTGAAGAAAATCCCATATTATTCACGTATGTTCTATCAAGCCGATTAAATCGATGAAGTCAATAATATCTCAAAAAAGTCAGATTTAAAGAGTTGTGGCATACTCAATATACTCTCCACGATGCAGTAATACAGGTTTTTGTTTTAAAATATAATTCTCCCGTATAAATAAGTAGGCACTCATTTTATTTAGGGGTACACACATAAAAATAAATTTTCTACTCATATCTACTCATATGCACAAAGCCATAATAATCTTAAAGTAAGGATACTGTATTTTTGACCATATACAGTTAATTTAAGTATATATTTTCAAGTCAAAGCTGGGAAAGTCTTGGAAAGAATACCAAAATCTCAAATAAAGCAGATAATGATCTTGACACAAACCTGAGGAAATCTAACCTATAAAAAAACTATAGTGTTGAGTGAAGCATTTCATTATCTTGGCACAAATAGTTCAAATTAACTATATAATTTATTTTATATAACGATGAATATTCGGTATTTTCGACGAGCTGTTATCAAAGCTAGTGTTGGTTCCATAACCTTAAGAACACGAAACAAAAAGTTGCCAAAACTGTACCAATGTGACTTTTTTCTTATATTTATATCATGTAGTATTTTTCCTAATTCAAGTTTAAAAGGTATAGTACAGATAAACAGAATATGAAAAATATGTATCTGTACTTAAGCGAAAAGATATACGTCCACCATTAGTAATATTTACGACTTGCATATCACACATATCACATCAACACCTGTACACTTGTATGAGATCTTTTCGATAGCTCATTCACCCTGAGGGGGGGGGGGGTGATAAAAATTATCCAATGGAAAATAACTGTCAAACGCGTATCGTTGAAATACCGTTGACGAAATGAGTAAATGAATTACTTGGGGCGAATCGCAAGATGTTCGTATTCTTGATTGAAGAAAACAGGGCTCCGTTGGAAGATAATACAAAAACATATGAAATACTTGTTAGAAAAGCATTGAAATCTTAGTTGTGAAAAAAATTATATTTTTCCTTAGAGAATTCCAAAACTCCATTGTTTTTTGTAACACTGGCAACCTTAGATCGATGCTATTTGTCTACATCTTTTTCACAGCGCGACGATCGGTTAAGTTTTGTTACGTACCAGAATTATGCATTTTTTAAAATCGATCTACAAAGCGTATTTATCATTATTTTGTTTTGAGATTTTCTTTGAAATGAATTGAAAACATTATTTTTTGATGAAAAGTCCCCAGGAACAACAAATTTATACAAATAGATCATTTTTCGAGGGATTTTACACGGCATCGATTCTACGATTTGAAGCATATATAAATTGCTCTTAATAGTATACTATATTATTACTAGAGGCAATTTTAATTTAGTCTAACTCAACATTAGCTAAATCAGTTAATATTATTGTTAGACCTATTTATTTTCTGAAAATAGTCTACAACGGCATGAGAAAAGTGGCGAACTTTATAGAACATTCTGGAAAAAAATTTGAACATGTATCGAACTTCAAAGATTTCACAATACCAAAAAATACATTGAGTAACTGTCACTTAATCGCAATTAGTATAAGTGCACCTCTATTAAAAGCAGTAAGTTGTAAATTGTACAGGTGTGAATGTAACATTTAAAACTTTTCAAGATCCTTGTTCATGACCAACGGATTAATTGAGCATAAAAACCGAAAGGATTTATGCAGTCCTCAAGTTGTCCAATAAATTTTACCTGTCATATTTATAAAGTTATTACGTTCATAATTTACTTACGCATATGAAACTGAAGCAGATATTAGCAAGTGAAAGAAGGAAAAAATTTTGAATGAGCAACGAGCGATGTTAATAAACATGTCACTAGTCCGAACAGCTAGCTGATACCGAGCCACAGATAAGGGGTAATTTGATATTTGTAACGACTCCGGTACGGCTTTATTATTTATTAATAGCGGAACATAAATTAATTGTTGGTAGCCATTAAATGCGGTAATTACGGTTTTGTTATCTAATTGCTAACGCGATTTGATACTCAGCAAAGATTGTGCAATAAATATTTAATATAATTGTTCTGTTTTTATCTACAGCTCGGTGACAACTAACATAAAGTGATGTCAGAGTGAAACGATATGATAATGTGGTGCTACTGTGTAGCAGGAAGCGTGTCCTTGTCATTATAAAGGGGTATTTTTGATTTCAGGATGTCTAACAATGTAACTATCTCATACAACCAGTTCGGGGTAATACAGACTACCAAAAAATTAATACATATCATGGATAAAAACACAAATACAAATGTATATTATGTGTGTTAATGTTAATTGGAGAAATATTTTTTTAAATAAAAATTTGAAATAGAACGACTCAAAAATACAACTAAAAAAATGAAACAAAAAGTAAAATAAAAATTGCGTTAGACAATTATTATTTCTTTTGGAGTCGCTGTCAAACGTAATTATTTTTGTTCCTGATTTTTTCAGAGAGAGATGTAGATTTTAATGGAGTGTTTTGTTTAGGAAAAAAATATTACCCGATTTTTTCGAAACAGGTGTAATTAGGTATTAATATAATATATTATCATCGTCTTAGGCTAACTTTAATTATTTTATGTCAATTTCAGGAAATTTTCAATTTCTCAAACGCTTCGCTGACACCGTCTCAAAAGATAATAATTGTATAACGTAATAATTATTACTTTTTCGTGATTTTTTTTGAGTTGATTTTCTTTCAGTCAGATTTTTTTGTTACAAATTGTTTCGGTATCATCTTCATTTGATGATGATGCCTTATCAATGTGCAAGTATATTCCTTGAAATAAAAAAATGTTTTTCCAAATCATGAACCAATTAGGCAGTAGTATTATTTTATAGATAATCTCAAGCAAACGCAGGAAACCTATCACGATCCATAAGCGTTGCGATAGGATACATATCTATTTACATTGACCTTAAAACGCTGCTGTAGATTGTAACCATAAGGTAACAAACTCTCTGGTAGCTCATTCCACAACGCCGAGGTTGTACAAAAGAAAGACTTTAGGCTTGTTCGTGGCGTTGTATGCTCGATCTGGTGAGGATGCGCCCATTAGGCTCTTCTAGCCTTTGATGTACTGGCGACTCTTGCTGTAATTATGCAATGCAACCTGGTCAAATATCTACCATGATAATATCGATAGAATAGAGGCGAATCAGCCACCCACCACTGATGTTCTAGGCTGTCCTTTCTAAGGTCAGTCGCATCCACTAGACGTATTGCCTGCTTCGGAATTGTATCCAGAAGCTTTAGGGAGTGCTTCGGAGCGCATTTCAACACATGCGAGCAGTACTACAGCGATGGTCTGATCTGGGCAGTAGCAGCAGTTGTTCTGGAGAATGTAATTTCCTGGAGCAGAAGAGAACCTTCAGTTTCTGGGACGCCGGCTTAGCGAGGCCTGAAATATGATCGTGACATGACATCTTACTGTTGATGTTAATTTCCTGAAGCTTGATAGAAAGTGATTCAAGTATTGGGTCCCCCATCTCCACGGCTGGCAGACCAACATGCGACTTATAATTTTGCATAAAAAGTCTCGGTATAATAAATTGTATTGGGTGTGGGATTCCTGTTAATCAGCCAAAGGATAAGCTCAATGCATATAAAGAAACGAACTATTTACCAGTTTAAAGTCCTGTTTCGATTCGTTCTATATTAGAAATATATGATCATTTTGTAGCACATTGCGTTCAAGCTAATACATAAATTGTTGGCGTTATTGTCGTGTCTTCGTATACAAATTATTCAGCCGTGGCCATGCCATTCACGAGGCGTTTGAATAGCAAATCGGCCGCCGCTTTCGTAAGCGCTGCGGGCACACTTCATTTTCATTCACAGTCACTCAAGATAAATGAAAAACATTTCACACCCCGTCGAACGATTTGCATCTTTCTTATTCGGGATCAAATTCACTTTTTGTGGCTAACCATACACTTCATAAAAGGAATACTCAATTCGCTACTGTATCGGACAGTAGTAAATCTCGAATCATCTTCTGTCCAACTTCTGGGGATAAACACCAACAGTAGCATGCCTAGCATGATCATGTCGCCGGCATTGCTAGGACGAGACGGCGCCGGCGTCCTAGAAGCTGTAGCTTTTTTTGATATGCCAAATTGGAAAATTATATCCATCGGAAGCACCCCCTGTAGCTTTAGGAGACAATCTAGAAACGAGCAGTGCAACTGGTGTATGTGTTTGACCATACAAAGGACCACCACAGTCTGGAGACTGAAGTCATTCTTTTGGAGGGCTTTGGAGTTGTGGAATGAACCGCAAGAGAATTTCTTCTGAGATGGTTCCAATTTGCAGCGTATCAAGGTCAATGTAAATAGACAATTATCATCTCGTAGCGCTTCTGGAGCGCGATGGGCTATTCTGCTTTTGCGAGAGGTTATCTATATATATATCAGAATAACTTTTGAAATTCCTCTATTCTATTGCATGGCTTTACATTTTAGAAAATTACCTCATACCATAGTTTAAAAATGAATGACTTAGAATGTCTTCTCAGTTCACTTCTGGAGCCTCAAATACATTTTTTATGTTTATCAAATTTAAATTCATAAGACATACTTAATGTTTCTTTTTGAAAGATATGGAAATTCTGACATATGCGTCTACAGATAGATACCTGAAAAACGCCAGACAATACAATATTTTTTGATATTCTTATTGAAGTGAGCATAGATAGTAATTGAGCATACATTTGTTGGAGTTCAAATGACAGTTCAAGGATGATATTTAAGCAACAATGATACTTTGAAACAAAACAAAAATAAGCCAATTATCGATGTTCAGTTGCAGAATGTTGAGTACCCGCAAAGGCGATTAAAGTGTACGGTAACCTTAGCGATTGTTTATTTTTTGTTGTGCCGATGCCGCCCGCATTTTGAGGCGAATCATTGTGTAGCGAATCGAGGACAGACACTCCAGAAGATTTTTTAACTGGAAGAGACGTACAGAATAATTAAATCGCTATGCAGGAATAAAGGATTAATGTCACTTGAAGATACACGACGAGTATGTACGTTCTTTTGAATAAGCTGTTACGCCACGTACATGTATTCAAACCTGCATCGGTTATTATTTATTATCAACCGTAACAAAATATTGGATATAATTACTAGGTTTCCTCCAATAAGATAAAGGTGATTGGGGACTGCCTTGAGTATATCTAAACGTCAATCTATCAATAATTAATATAGTTTAATAATATTGCAACATGGTGGAACCAGAAAGAGTAAACTAAATGAAGCTCAATGATCAGAATTTAAAGAATTAGTCTTTAAGTGGATACAATATTTATTTATCAAAATTAAAAAGCTTAGCAGCAGCAAAATCTGATCCACATCATCATTTCCAAAGTGATGCCATTACGTGGAAATTACAACGCTAATCTATTATTTATTATTTGCTCATAATCTCGGTTTCATTCGCATTCTTATACCTTCTCGAGAAAGATTGAAATCCTCATTACTCTCAGCGTAAAACTCTGCTAGGAAATCCCAATTTTAGCCTGAATTTGAAATTGCTACCAATATCTACGAATGAATTTTGCTAAACCGAAAACAAAGGTTCACAAAAGATTGTTTCTGATGTGTGAGGAAATTAAATAAGGTAGGTGCGATTCAAATCTTATAGTTGTGCTGGTTTTCAGACTAGTTTACTTTGACTTATTTTTATATTATCATAGAATTGAAAATGATAAAAATCGATACAGTAAAATACCTACCTTACGACCAATATGAAGGCATGAGAATATTAGAGTGATAGTTAATTATATATTATTCCGTGAAACGACATTTTCAATTTCTATCACGGATAACGTCGACGCAATTTGTTATGTATTTGAATTGGTTAATATGGTGATTAACAGACTTTTTGACATTTCTAACACCCATGCAAGCTCCACTTGGATTAATATAACTTATATTAATATTATAAGTAATCGGTAGTCGGGAATGATATGTGGGCGCAAAAACATATTTTATGATCAACACCAAATGAATTTCATCATATTACTTCAAGTTTACTACTGCACTGAGATGCATATTTATATAGTGTTCGTTTTTGCCTTGGAAACTGAATAAGTAGCTAATATAAATAATAATTATTAACAAATACTTGTTAATAAAATTTTAAATTAATTATTAAATAAAAATTCGAGTCGCCACGCCGCGACTCTTTCAGTGTACCCCAATGTAATTAACATTATAAACTATGAATATTAATAATGTTTACACGAATAAAGTTTCCAGCGTATAAAATTTTCATAGTAATTATAATGTTAGACCTACAGCGAATAGAAATAGCTAGATTTGCTGAAGAATCAATGAAGATTGTAATTATATAATGATCTAGCACTATATTCAGCAAAAATGTTTTTTCTGTTTTGAGTAACGATAGAAACGTTTTCATTCAGACTGTGTGGCTTTTCACTTTCGTGATGATAGTAGCATTAAATCCAATCAAATCAAATGCTCGTTACTAAAAACTGAAACAGTTCAATCCGAATCGTTTGATTATCTATTAAGATTATTTGTTGTGAAATTGTAAATTTTGATAGTGATAAACACATGATATACAAACTATATGAAGCTGCTGAACCTAAAAATAATGAAATATCATACCTGGTACTGTTTCTGAATATCTGATCGAGATTTTTGTATACCTGTAGTTACATAGTTAACATTGTCCATTTCAATGAAGAGCTCCAAAACATATACACTTTTGGAGCTATTTCCATTTCATTAAATCTATAGTTAGATGATTATGAATCTGGATCCTTGTACATGGGGATGCCTTACAAGACTATTTGAGGAATGTTTGATCAACCTAGTATATGAATGTTCGTGATTGTACATCTGCTAATGTATTTGAATTGTGTCTCCGTTGCGGGACAACTTCTGACATTGCGTCGCGATGGCCGGTGACGTGTGGGAAGGATTCTTGAGACAGAAATATGGAGTAACGCGTCTCGAATCGTAATTGTTTCACATCGCGCGAGCCTATAAGGTCGTCTGTGTGTAGCTGGAACTTGAAAGTGATAAATACATACAAGAAGTATGGTATATATGGGCTTATTGTTTTGGATCGACAGCGACGGCCCATACTTAATACGATCATACGTCATTGGTGTCACCAACAGCAATATTCACAAGAGCTCCACTTCAACTTAACTAGGTATACAATATTGTATATCGAGCATATTTCAAATAGAAGTTATTGAGTTTTCGAATAATATGTTCTATATTTAATATTTTGATATTTTTTTGCCTACGTCAATAGAGCCCGAAAGTAATAAAATCGTGAATAATATCAAATTTGAAATAATACATTGTCGGGACGGATTCCGTCCCGTAATTTCTATATTTCGGCAAGTCCTATGTTCTTGATTATATTTTATAGTAGATTGCTACTTGGTCAAAGACAAAATAGCTTTATAGTTTTTGAAAAATGATTCAGCTGCGGTGGAGTAATGAACAATACAAAAACCGAAAAAACTCGAACCCTATTTTTAGGCATTTCAGTAATTTTTCTAAATTCTTAAAGTGGAGGGGGGTGGAGGTTGGTGGAACTATCAAACTCGAGGTGTGCTCGTGGCTTTCTGACGTCCTATTAAACATTTGACGCTTGTATTATTCAAAAGCGGCAGGAGGTATGCTTATTTGTGAACGGTGTTGCCGCAGTACTGTGTCGATTACTCATTAGCTGCCTGTTTGAATCTGCTGTGTGCGTGTAAACTATCAATCTGTCCAGCTACCATCAGTCTTCATATATGTGAACAGCTTGCCTCAATTTTGTAACACATATCGAATTATGTTCAGGTCCTGGCTGTTATCAAAAATCTTATGCGATTGACGAATTAGCGGTACTAACGTTTCGTCTACATCGGCGGCCATAAAAAGGTAAAAAAATAAAAAAATCTTTCCCAAGGAAGACCTTTACTCAATCGATATTCAAAAAAATTCTAACCAAAATAAAAAAATCGGAAGCTCAAGATGTAACAGGTTGAAAATTTTAAAATTGAAATGTAAAGAAACAGGGAATTGAGAAATATCACAGTGATAAGAAATGGATATTTGAAACTACATATATTGTTTTATTGGAAAAGTACAACCAAAGCATCATGACTAACAGTGACCTCTCTTATTGTAGGTCACAATGGTACGGCTATGTTCGTTTTGGCTCGTGTATGGTTGCAAAAACCGGTAACGCATGGTACGGGTATCTGGGCATACATCAGGTTGACGGGGCGGGGATATGTTTTGACAGCTGAATGTGATTTTTTCCAAAAGCAGTCGCGCCGTCGCGTCGCGTCGACTTGTTCTAGGTCGAATTGATTATTGTAATACCTGCAACCTCAAACGCATAATACGCGTCTGATTTATCGACTGCTATAGGAATTATTCACTCATGAAAAGAAATACAACCTGCAACCTGACTCTCTTCTGATTTATTTTAACTCTATGGAAATTGACCGTGACTGCAAAAATTGAGATTAAACCAGCCATGTCAAATTCTATTAATTTGGAATTTATTACACAAGGGGCTTGTTTGTGTGATTTTTTATAGGTTCTGAATCATTTTATTCTATTTTATTGACTCCTTGATGTCTTTGATTATTATTATTATTATTATCATCAAAAAAGGAAAAAGTTACGCAGCCCAGACTCCTAACACACCGGACTGATGTTCGGTTTCTCAGGGACTGTCGGGCTTATTAGCTTGCACCAGCTCGAACATGGGGAAAGTAATTTCAGTAACTCCGGTATATCTCGTTCTCCACCAATGAATATCCCCTGGAGCGAAGGGCAGTAGGGTATTTCTATACCCCATAAACCTACTACTACGATAAACCAAGATGTTAAAGACACCATCCTGGCAAGCCGTGATGAAGCCCTTAGTCTCTGACTGTGATTACAGTATATTGCTTCCTGTTTCAACTTACATTGTGAACATTCCTAAAGTTATTCTTTTGCTGTAGAATTGTTTGCTTATCTCTCCAGTATAACTAGTAGCACAAAGGAGTAATTCGTTAGCTTAGGTTAAGCGTTGGACACATTTAACATACCGTACGATAGTAATTAATGTATATGCAGTTGTTTCTTATTGTCTCTTTTCACCGTGTACTTAAAATATACCTGCGTAATGCACAGACAGAGAAGTCTTCAGTACTATTTAATTTCTTGACTAGATAATGTCTGCGTTTTATAAAAAATCATTGTAATATCTAATATGTGTGAAGTTCAATTGTAGATCAGCGTTTCTTAACCGATGGTCCGCTGTGTTTTTTGTATTTGTAGTAGGTACTATATGAAAGGTCCGAAATTTCTCATGTTTTTAAATGGATCCTTGAAATTGTGCTTGATTGTTCAGGGGTCCGTGGACTGAAAAAGGTTAGATTGTTTCGGCTGGTAGACGCCTACCAAATGACCCGTCCGTAGCCAAAGTGCGAAATAAATATGTATTCCATAAAGTGGCGTAACCTACTCTTCATTGGGGTAGTTAAGGGATCCAGGAGATGAGTGCCCTCTTCCCTCTCTGATATAATTTCCCCACGGCCGAAAAAAGTGCATATGAAAAAAATAAGGCGATAAGTGTATCTTTGAATTGCACTCAAAAAATATTTTTTTTACTCCAACGTATACCTAGGGTCATTCCCGCCCTTGAAAAATTGAGGCTAGCTCCACCTATGCCGCTATAGTACAGAATTTCATAGAAGAGTATCCATGTTCATGTTCACGGGAAGTAATGCGCCCTTCAGCGACGCAGCCTGCAAGCTGGCAGGCCGTTGCTTGTCTGCCGCGGTCGCGTCGAGCAGCCACAAATTATCAGGTTATATCACAATTATCCTGTGATTATGTTCATCACTATTATAAGTGATTTAGAGCTATTATATCCAAGATGGGACGTTCATGACGGCGGCGCGCTCGGTTCGGCTCGTTACACTTTTAGCCGCACACGGTGTTCAAGAATGAAATTTGAATCAAATTTTAAATAACCAACAATTTTATTGCACAATATGTTTTGGAGATACATATATAGTATAAATATAGATACTATTTTGGAAATATTTTATACAGCACTTCGTAAGAAATCTTAAAAAAACTTCATTTTTCAACTGTTTTCAGGTAACAATTTTTTAATAGGTATATAAATAATCGATATCATTATAAGAATGTAATATTACAATATATATATATATATATATATATATATATATATATACCATTATAGGATATTACAGTATATTTCTATGTATACATAACAAGATTATAACATAAAATTTTACACAAAAATATTTTAAGCGATAGATATGTAATAACAAATTTATAAAGAGCAACCAAAATATTGAGCGATCATTCATCGTGTCTTCAAAATGTATCTGTGCAAAATATGTGAAGAAAACTGTCTTGTTGAAAAGGAGGTTACTCATAATACATTTTTTGTAGGAATTTCTTGTAAAATTTTGCTAGACAAGTTAGATCATTTACGAGCAATTTGTTGTTTAAACTGTTTAAAGTATGGTGAAATAATGCAAAATTTAAAAGCTGTGGTTCATGATTGTTTTGGAAATATACTCAGACCTACTTACAAGATTAGTATAAATAAGTTTCGGATAAGTTATTTTGACTTGGGAGTTTCTGTAACACCAAAAATACATGCAATTTTTTTCCATGTATCTGACTTCTGTGAAAAAACTGGAAAAGGACTTGGTTTCTATGGTGAACAAGCTTTCGAAGCGGTACACTATGACTTCAATAAAACGTGGGAGAAGTATAAATGTATGGATAGTCATCCTGATTATTCCTGTAGATTGTTAAAAACTACTGTAGCGTACAATAGTCGCCACATTTAAAGATTTGCAAGTGTATAAGTTTTGTTGCTGCATTGCTTTTCTCAATTTTACGTTATGACCTTGTTCTATATATATATATTGAAATGTAATGTAATATATGCGTATATATATATAATTATTATTTATTGTGGTATTATATTCATATAATGATATCTAGCATTCATACACCTGTTAAGAAAATTGTTACCTGAAAAAAGTTGAAAAATAACGTTTTTTGAAGATTTCTTACATAGTGCTGTTTAAAATATTTCCAAAATAGTATATTTATACTATATATGTATCCATAAAAGATATTGTGCAATCAAATTGTTGGTTATTTTGAAATTTGATTTAAATTTCCTTCTTGAACACCGTGCGCATATATGCGACAACTCTCAAATAACACTTACACGACATCGACAATTAATCAGCAGTATACTCTTCATCTTCAGTATTGTTAGTGGTAGAGTGTGGATTTGCACCTGAAGGTATACAATACATGGAGAGATAGTTAATTCTGGAGGAGAATGGCTTTTTAATAAATAATGCTGTATTGTATTGCGTAAACGATCAATGTGGCTACTAAAAGTGAATCGGTTGGGCCGGAAGTTTAGTCAGTAGTATTTTACAGCAGCCTGTTCAGACATGCTGTTGATAACAAACAATTGGTCTCGTTCTAAATAAAACACCTAATTTTGGAATTCTTGGATTCTTTGCCTTGAGGTTATCTCCCTTAATGAAGGTTAACGATTACAATAGCAAACTTGACTCAGTCTTACGCCGCGCCTGATCAATCCCTCCATTTTAAAATTATCCAATAAATAGAATAATTTGGAAGACCCACTTTACCCAGACGCTTGCTGAATATTTTGTTACCGCTATAGATATCCTGTACTGATCTGGTGGAATTTCTAAACGCCTTTATCCCAGATACAAGCTGAACATAATTCCATGCGCGCGGCAGTTATCACATAGTTATTCTGATAGAAAAGTATGTGTAATTGCGTAAACACACGAACGCAAATCGTTTAACTTGTGGCCGTTTCATACAGTCTCTTATCAATTAATTATCAGCTTTGGCATGACACATTTTTCCAAACTCTCCTTTATAGTTTAACTTCAGAATATATTGTAGTAAATGAGCAAGCTTATCGTATGAACCTAATATGTCTGCAACTTCTGACACTTATCCTGTGGTTTCCTTTGCTTCATGCCCGGGTATACCACCAATATATACAACTTACTTAGTTTAATCTAATTTAGAATTTGTATAATTCCATAATATTTTTGCTGCCTCGGCAAATGAAGGAATAGTTTTAATTAGACTCCACTACAATTAAGGTAAACTCTTAATCATCTATTATTGATCTACCGAGAATTCTTTTTCAATTCATAGTATAGGATATCATCAAAAATTACTATAACCTCTTCAGAAAAAACGATATAACAACAAAGTTGACACCTTTTATTCATACAATAGAGGTGGAAGCAATAGATATGTGTCGCATACTAAACCATTTTCAAATAAGATATTTCTAATTAAGCGCCATAGATAACAAAGTACTTTTTACTTTTCTATATTTTTCATCTTAAAATTATAATGATTTAAGAATAACATTTCAAAGGTTAAGTTTCAATGAACTACTGAATTTGCCCTGGATGCTTTACAGAAATGTTTCAGACATTATTATGGCAACCCTATACATTAGTTTCACAGCAAATCTACGGTGAACGGTTTCACACCTCTCTTGGTGCTTATTGCAAAAGCTCGACGAGAAAATTTGAATAGATTCATAAAAAGCATGATTGAACACATCATTAAATTTGTCACATTCCATAATTAGTTTTCCTATCATAACAATTTTTAAAAAGCTTCCGATGCAGGCTCGTCATTAGATGACAATCCTAAACTTACATACGTGTATTATATTATACAATACTCAAAAATATATTTCTGAGAAACAAACGGATTTAATTCGAGATTTTTGATTACTAGAATAATTTTTTTGTTGTTGAATGTCTGTATGTTTTGAAACGAAGCAGCAACTTCTCGAGATATTAGTGTGAAGAGTGTCGTTTTAAAAGGTCTTTAAACATGAAACTACGACAAGTGTATAGAAGAGGATGCTTTGTTTCCGAAGCACTCGAAAAAAGGCTGGCTGACTGACTGGTTGGCTACCTTGTGTCCCTGTTACACAAAAGTGTTAATTGGTGTTGGGTGTGCCTGAAACACGTCGTTTTTCTCACGAAAATTAGCATCTGAACCGACTTGCCGACCATTGTTTATGTTTGAAGATGTTCGAGAACCCTATTGATATTGCTTCCCATTCCCATCCCATATCACCGTCGTATCTGTGTCGACACCACCGCTGAAAAACGCAACCAGACAGGCAACAGTATACAACGTCTTTGTTTGCTTGGCATGGCGTCTGCTGTTTTAAGTTTGCTTACATATTGGATACCAGCTGACATTCCTTCTTCTGGATCATCCTGTTGTTATATTTTGATCGAATGACGAGATTTTGCCTTTTTTGGAGGACGCTAGCAAAGCAGTGTTACAGGAAGATGTTCTTTCAGAACATAAATACCATTTTTTTAAATGAATTAAAAACATCCACTACCACAAAAGATAAATAAAAGCAAAGGTTTCATGCAGCAGCCCAGTAAGTGCTATTCTTAATTATAATGAGATGAGAGGATTGTAGTAGTTGGCCAAAACTCACAACTACACATACGCATAAACATACCGTTCCGTCTTCTGGAGCATATATGTAGGTGAAATGTCGTCTCCTTACGAATTCACATTACCTCGTTTCACATTAGCAACTTCCTCATAGGTTCAGAAAAAGACGACGCTTCACAACCCCGAACACCTGAAACAATATTACGTACTATACGATGCAATATATACAATGTTGAAATAAAAATATTAATGCGGAAACTTATCACAAAAGCAGGTCGGAAATGTATAATCAAGTGCTTGCCCGCATGTATGTCGTGTTGCAAACGAACAGGTTTAGTTAATAAATGCATTGTTGAATAAAAGGTGAATATATAGGTACACAGAATTGATCCTTGAATCCCTATACTCTTAAATCACACTTTACTATCTTTCACACTTGATGGAATCTTGTTATTTTATAATTTATATGGTTATTATAATTAGCATTAGATCTCAGTTGCATACATATGCATAATGAAACATTAGAAACAGTTGTAATTCTTATGAACCAAATTAGTGTATGATCGATCCATTAGCTGGAGAGTAATACTAATACTGCAGTTAGGTATCCAAATATCAACCTGCGATACATTCAACTATGGTTTGAGAGATACTTATGTGCTGATGGCCGTGATCGGTTATTTGTTCGATAGGTACAGTTCTGAAATTCAATCTAAATCTTTATTTGTACTGTATCATTGCGTGGAAAGTAGAGCGTACTCGACAGCATTTTTTGAATTCATTTAAAAATCGATCAACTTGAATCAATTTTTTATATGTATAATATCCGAATATCATGTAGATTGTAGATGCTCTTATTTGGTGAAACTCTTCCATCATGCAGGTTAAAATATTGTGTAATTAACACACAGCTTCACAAATATAACTCATTTTCCTTCAGTGACGCGTTTCGATTTATATTTAAATCATCGTCGGACTGTCAGATTTGACTGCTCACAAGGCTACCCAGATTACTTGCCAACTAACTAACTAGATCCTATCATGGATACAAAACTAGAGCTCTCAAATCTAGCATACTATTCATCATGTCTAGCTATTTTTCTACTAAATTATTGTTTCCTTTCGTGTGTCTGTCTTAAGGGAAATTTTTTTTTTGGCGACCGCATTTACACTAGTGTTGAGGAAAACCCCCACAAAACCTGAACCATCGCCGGCAAAATGTGCTTAAGATATTTCATGTGACAAACTATTTTATTCGATATTTCACGTTTCAAGATATTTTATTCCTTGAGCTATTTCATTATTGTTATTGTCTATTCGTTTACTACAATGAAATAAGGGTTTCGCAGATATTTCTGAATCTCTAATGTTTCAATGAAGTTTAAATCATGTATTTTATTACCAGTATGAAGTACTTACTACTCCTTACTCTAACAATGCACACGATAGTCTTTTGATGTCTGTAAAGTGTCCAGACTGATATTAACGCCTGAAAGCGATTTATCAACGTTTTTTTCATCATCGCGCTATTGGAATTCATCTCACGTGGATGCCACAACGTATTCCACTCTCTTGGATGCATTTAATTTATAAGAGTGAGTGGATGAGTAGAAAAAGCTCGCGATTGACTTTTATGAATGCGATTCAAAGAAAATATGCGCGCACTACGTGAAAAAGAGAGGCAAGGCGAGGCGAGGCGACCCGACTGCCTAATGTATACCAGCGAGTAGCTCTCTTCGATTCATGTCAACTTGTCAAAAATGAAGAGTACCACGACTTTGATACCAAACAAACAGTCATTTTCGTGAGAAAGCCGGCTTTTTTAATTGAGCATAAATTATTCGTCTGTGCATGAGAATGGTGTTGCGACGAAGATACTCATTTTCGATAACTCTTAGTATCTATTCGTCCGTGAGACAGCTTTTGGAGAAATGTTTAAGGATTTGTATATTGTTAGGAAACGAATAATTTTATTAATATATACCAATTTCTAAAACATTTATAGCATAGCCTAATTTACTATCGATTTTTATTGTCAGTAATCACAAAAATACACATTTCGTGGTTTTTCATTGGTAGGTATGTGTCATTCAAAATTATGAGCATGTTGCCGGCCTCGCTGGATCAGCATCCCAGAAGCTGGAGGATCTATCCTGCTCCAGGAAATTGTATTCTCCAGAACAACTGCAACAATCGCTGTAGTACTGCTCGTATGTGTGAAGATGCGCTCTGAAGTACTCCCTAAAGCTTCTAGACATAATCCATACACGAGCAATAGGTCTAGTAGATGTGCTTGACCTTACGAACGACTACCATAGTTTGGAACAGCTGAGGAGGGTGGCTGATCTGTTTCAATTCTATAGAAATTATCAAGGCAGATGATCGACAGCTGTCTCGCTGCATAACAATAAGATTCGCCAGTACAGCAAACAGGCGCATCCTCACCAGTTCGAGCTTACAACGTCTCAAACTAGTCTCTTCCGTAAGACGGTCATTTGGAGAACTTCCACGATGTAGAATGAGCTGTCAGAGAATTTGTTTTTCGTTTGTTGCAAATAACAGTATCTTATGGTCAATGTGAATAGACATTTTTCCTCTGGCAACGCTTCTGGAACGCGATAGGCTTTTGCGAGAGATTATGTATAAAAATATAAGAAAAAATATTTTTGACCCTCGATATTACGATCTATTCCTCCTTAGAGTTTCGAATAAAAATAATGTATAATTATAATTTATTTGTTGGTCATGCATTTTTTTAGATTATTACATAGTCATCGTTTGTAAACACGCGTTTGATTTTCCAAACTAATCAGACGTCTTCAAGCCGGTGAAAACTACGCTGAAAGACTCCGCTACTTAGATAGATAGATACAGATGAAGCTGATATAATAAGTGAATTAAGAAGAGTTTCATGATTTAAGCGCTTCATTTTTAAATATGAGATTAAAGACGATAATAAATATTTTATAAGAATATAAGTTTCAAATCCCATTCACAGTGCTTAGGATAGATTTCTAAATGACTCATATGAAATATTATTTGGTTTATGGTAGATTTTTGAGAGAATCCGAATTAAAGTGGTCACGGTGGGTACCACTACCGTCTATCGTACCGTGGCAATGCCAGGATTCTGCAATGAGCTGCTAATCTCAACAGCGCAGCGTGTAATTGGTTGACGCCTCCAAGTTTATACGGAGGCGGGTCGACGGGTTCGTGTTCGTGTTGTTGTTTCCCATCATTGCTTCACATCCAAAAAACTGAAAGCCATAAAATCTAATCAAGATATAAATCGAGATGGATGCAAATAGGCCGCCGTCTATTAGTTCATTAACTCACGGTTCGATGCTCGCGTACTTAGATGAGGTTCTTAGGAAAATTTATTTGTACAACGTCAACTTAATTGACCGTGCGATTAATTATACTAATTAATATTTATTGCGTCACCATGATTCTACTACTAACAGTTGTATACCATTCAAAAATAGTACCAAAATCTTTCAGACAGAAATTTGTCAGTATGAAAAATTAGAAGCTTTTTGAATTTCAATTTTCTGGATTTTATCTTTAATATCATCCATCTGACACGCTCGAACAAAAATTAATATTATTATACAAAACGTAGATATTTTTCAAGATACCTGACTGATCAACGTGTCTAGATACGATTCATTCACATTGAAGAGGTTACATAAAACATTTAGTCGGAAACATTCTTCACCCAAATCATTGTATATGTCTGTGGTGTGGTTGAGGTCGCCTTCGCCTTCGTGATAATGCAGTCTCAAGGAATTTCGAACTATTAACGTACGATCAAGATCAGTAAATCCGACAGATCAGCTACCCTTCTGCGATGTTCCAGACTATGAAGGTCCCTTGTGAGAGACTGTGCATCCACAAGACGTATTTCTTGTTTCTGGATTGTGTGTAGGGAGTGCTTCAGAGCTTATTCCCACACATGCGAGTAGTATTTCAGCGATGTGCTGATTTAAAGTCTCGCAGAGTACCAGTAGCTGTTCCGGTGTGTTTCTGGTCCGAAAGAGAACTCCCAGCTTGTGGGATGCCGATCTAGTGAGGCCGGCAACATGATCGTATCAGGACATGTGATTTTGTTGTCTGGATTATTGTATGAGTCTTCTGGAGACCATTTGTACATACCAATTCGACAATCGTTTCGATGTCCTCATTCATCCTAAGGATGATAATGCATCTCAGACTTCATTCCATCAATGATCGATCCGGCTTGATCGTCGTGCAACTCAGACAAGAGGCATGGCAAGTCTAGCTTGCAGTTTTATCTTGATTCTATTTCTTTCTTTCTCACACACACATACACACACACAGTCAGACACTGTTATTAGATTATGAATTTTACATTTATATTTTACTAACTAGATGGACATAAATGTGCAAAGATGTTATCTTGAGGACCGGTTATTTTTATTATACCTCGCCGACAGCGAAAAGTATATGTATAAGGTTACCGTAACGAAGGTATCATTTGTGGATTTGGAATTTACATGAAGATAGAAATAAATGAGACAGTTCATAGCTTATGTATATACTATGTAGTCAAAAATACCAAGTTTCCATGCAACGAGCATAAACAATGAATTTGTGAGCATCGATGTGAATTATTATTTTCGTATTTTAAAAACAGGTTTACCTGAATACGTGTAAAGGAATAAGCCAATTCTTTTTACAATTTCACTACAAAATTTCGGTATATTCGCGGTTTTTTAATGAATTTGGGAAACATTTCACCGATTTGTTTATGTAAATCGGTGAAATGCATCATTACACTAAAAAATTGATATATCCGGATTTATATTTATCAGTAACACAGCTTCAAACTTCAATTATCTTAAGAATTTTTATTTCCCGATGTTTCAATTGATATATTTTTTTTGTTCGCCTCCGGGTGAAAATCAACCACAACTTATCTCCAAGAGTCGCCCTCTATGGGGACGCCCATTGGCAAATTAAAGACGAAACATGCAGGTCTATAGCAGGTCTGATTCGTAGTGGAGAGCATTCACTTGAAGAGCTACCACTTTCAAGAATATCAATATATATGTTGTGAGATACAAAAGCTTACAATAATGGAGTAGGTACATGATATACAAATTTCAAACAACCATTTATATTTTGATTGAGCCTTATCTAGATATGCAATTCTGCAAGAAGTCAACTTACATAAGAGAGAAATACAACATATTGTGTAAATCTGTCCGGGAGATAAATAATAGTAGATCGTAGGAAGTACCGGCATAATTTTGATGGTCGGCGAACCCATCTGGAATTTATAACACCACTCACTCTAAATATTTCTGGCGGATGCTTGGAACACCCTTTCTTCGAAAAGACGTTCGCTCGCTTGTGAAGTAAGACAACAATCTTTATGATACCTTACACTCCTTTCAGTTCATGTTTATTGATAACAGCACTTCACATTTTTTCTCCACTGACTGAAAATGAACGAGGATTAGGATAACGGCAATAAATATAGTACGCGGAGTTTGAATATGCAGTGCGATTTTTTTCATAGGATTCAACTGAAATATTTTATGTGCATCTGTACAAAAGCATCTGTAATGAAGCTGACAGCTTAGTACAGCAACATTTAAAATGTGAGATCTAGTAGATGTATTAACATTCGTAGTTTTCCGAACCGAGACAAATATCTAAACTTGACCAGTCTTGATCAGATTCTCAGATGAAAATATCAATGAAGGTAAAACGACTCCAATACTGCACCTTTCATTTTTTCTCTTGAAGCTAATGCTAGTGATTTGCTCCAAAAATAAATGTTATACAAAATAAGATGCGAGTAAACTGTTCGCGGTAGTGCCAAGTCAATTTACAGCGTAGTTTTATATTCAAAGAGAAAGTAGACCACTTTTGGGAGTAACTGCGAAATTCGACACCGCTGTTCTCCTCTGTAGGTTCCGGAGCACTTCTCTTTCCGCAAAATTCCTTTACCTTAATCGATCCTTGAGCTCCACAATCTTCGATATTGTGTAGATAATATTATTCTAAACGATAAACAACAACAACTGTCAAGTTACGTTAGTTTGAAAGCTGAAGGTATAGGAGTGAGTGAGACAGCAAGAAAGATAGAAAGGGAATTACCTTAATATAGTAATAAATTTGTTATCGTCTCACTGAAGAGAGTAGTCAAACTTTGCACACCCCATTTATACTTTTCTTTTGATTTACCATTACCAGGTATACTTGCAGAATAAGTCAATTTCCTTCACTCAATAATTATAGGGGACAGCAAAATGGCAAATAAAACCTTGTAGATACTGATTTCATTGGTTGCACGTGTATATGCAATTCTGAATGATAATCGTTCATTATCCCCCTTCTTATTTCCCTGCAATTGTTACGTTACTAAACACAATTGATATTTGACACGCACAACAAAAAAGTCGACGCATAAGTTTAACGCAAATACAAATAATAATAATAATAATAATAATAATAATAATAATAATAATAATAATAATAATAATAATAATAATAATAATAATAATAATAATAATAATAATAATAATAATAATAATAATAATAATAATAATAATAATAATAATAATAATAATAATAATAATAATAATAATAATAATAATAATAATAATAATAATAATAATAATAATAAGCGAGATAGCTTATCGCCATTCATGAAATACTTCTCGTTAGAGTCATCTGTGGTCTCCTTTATCAGTTCCACTTTATCAAATGATAAATTCTAAAACTGATATATTTAATTTGAGGAGTTTCCTCAAATTATCATAGATCCCGTCAGCAGAACTGGATGTTGATGACATTGATGAAAACATCTTTGAATCAGCTTCATTGTATGTCCATAGACTAGCTTCAAAAAATAAATCCTTGGAAGTTTCATATTCAACCAAACCTTTTTTTAAATATGATAAACGTCGTCTGGAAAAGATCGGCTGAAAATCAATGTTTGACGCATTGGTCGTATTAAATACGGCTCAAAAAAAAGCGTTGATAACTGAAGTGATCGTGTACATTCCTAAATATACGAGGCCTCTGTCTCTATTTCGAGATGCCATGCCGCGCCAGAGGCAAAAGCAAAAAGTGAAAGAAGCTTTGACATAGGACTACATAGTAGTGGAAGCGTGAATATGCTATATGTATATTTGCGAGTTATATTTCATTGGGTTTATTACAACTGTTCCATAAATCTGTCATAGGGGATTTAATTTGAATAGACTGGATATACACACATACATACACTATACTTTCACGACGAACCGTCTGTCTGGTTTTATTTTTGATATCATTTATACAGAGCGGTTCAAAATCGCAAGAATCTCCTATAAATAAAGTTATCGAATCTATGCGCATTTTATTCAGAAAATGTGTGTAGTGAAATATTAATATATGTACTTGTCTTCCATAACATACTGTCTAAATACTGATTTCCTCCTTATCTGTGTAGATACACACAACTCGTTTTTCGCCTGTTCATGCTGACATTGCTTCAATATTTGCAAGAAAAAAGTATTCAATAAACATTTATGCGCAAACATATTTTTCAGATAAATGATATATGTATGAGATTTGTCGTTAGTATGAATGCAGATGAATATATTTACTCACGTTTCGGCTGCCCCAGTAAGCCTTCCTCCAAGTGCAAAATATGGACAAGATAGATTTTGAAAATGTAATGACATAATTTTTAAATGTATGCTCTCCACTATGCATCAGACCTGCTATAGGCATGCATGTTTCGTCTTTAGCCTAGACTCGTCAGTATAGCCTGGCGGTCTAACTGTAGAAGAGATGAGTTGTCGATACTATAAATATTTTTGACTATTTAAGGATAACAGTTTTGTTTTCAAACCACACCTTAGTATGAACTATTACGAAGGGCTGTAGAATAGAGATGATGCATTTGCATTGATGATAAATCGAAAACAGGAACATTATGCATATCCAGACAAGAACCATAATGCTGCCTGGCCTATGAGATAAAAAGGCACATACAGCAGTGCGATTCCAAGGCAGCAAAGCAATATACCCTATTTAGTATCCAAGAACCAACTATAAGGAAACCTGGAGGAGAACTCCCACTACCATCTAGAGGTTTAGAGATTATTGATTAGCATACTCAAACAAACTCGGCCACAGTCTATTGAGGAATTTGAAATGCAACCATCGTTTCACTTTATAAAGTCAGATCCTTTGGCCTTCCTTTGCTATACAAAACAAGAAAATTGAAACGTAGATAGAAAAAAATCATTATATCAGATAAACTGTGATGTGTCGCAAATGTTGTATTAGTTAGTCTTCGTATAAAGTGTCGAATGAAAGAGCACAATCAGTAAACTGTGACTGTGTGAAAGTAAAAATCATTTTTTTAATGTCTCACAAATACGCGATAAAATTAGTGTCATTGTGAACATCATCGATTTCGAAATATATCGCTTTTCTACTTCCCACCCTAGAAGCGTGGGTAAAAAGCGAAACGTCATTTCATGTATTAAGTTTCCCATAATTTTCGAATGTAATGAGATAAATTGTGGGGATCATAAGTTCCGAGCGTATCTAAAATTGGGAGTTGACAATCCTACACGTAGAATAGAAGCCTGCAGGCGAGACAAAAACTAACGACGCGTTAGAACCTAAAGTTTAAATAATGTGGTGGGTAAAGTTGAATCAAAAAACAAATATTTCGTTCACACCGTATAGTATGGAGATATACAAATTACGTAGAAGTTGTAACAGGTGATCAAGTCGAGCGACCAACGACGAGCACTCAGTCTGTAGATTCGCCAAAATATCATTTACGATCATCCGGAGATCGATGACGCGACGCGGCGCAGCGTGGGAGGTCCGAATTATTATTGAAATCCACCAGACAAAACATGACCGTATATCATACGCCCGTAGAATGGTTGTGCCTCTCCGAGGATTTTCCACGATACGATACATTCACATTTTTTAATAATCAGAGAACTATCAGGAAAAAAATTTTGTAGAGCATAGAATGTCTTCTACCTGTACCTATTTTTTCAAATCTTCCCATCACCTACCCTAAATTTTTGGCCCCTTCCCCCAAAAAAAGATTTAGAAAATAATCAAGGGCCTCGGAACCACCGAAAACGAAAATTGAGCGTCACCTCTTCGAGACTGGCTCAAAGCTATGAAAATTAATATCACAAAATTTACATATCTTATTGTACTCTGTACACATACGAACTATCGGTGATTTAGCTAATACATTCGTTCTACAAAAAGCAGTATAGAAAAAAAAGCTCATTGCGAGACTCAACCTTCGGCACAGTGAAGTTGAGTTTTGATATTGAATATGGACAATCAACTATGTTATTAACTAATTTATATAATAAAGAAAGTGATGTCAAGTTCCGTCTGTCCAACAGTAGCTCCATATCATAAGCATAAATTAACACAGACTGACTAAATCTCTGGATAAAAACCGTGAGTTTTAAAGTATGCATATTTGAGGAATTTTCTTTGAATAGTTTCTATTGCTTGTATGGAATTCTGATAGTCAGGCGCCCACACTTGAGTACAATATTCTAACTCACTCCTAATAAAAGTAATATATAATAATTTCAAGGTTCCAACGTTCTAAAACTCGACCACTTCCGTACACAATATCCCAGCAACCCGGACGCTGCCGCACTTATGTCATCGATATGTTCTTTAAAAGTAAATTTCATGTCAATGCGAACACCTAGATCTTTTAGTGTAACGCACCTTTCTAGTGGGTGGGTGTTTACGAAATAATTGAATAATTTCGGGTTATTACGACGAGTAAATGAAATAACTTTATATTTAGAAATATTTAGCTTTAAGGAATTGTCCATCAACCATTTATATGTATAAGTTAAAGAATTTTGAAGCCTCACACAATCATCATCGTGTTCAATTTTGCTAAAAAAATTAAGGTCATCCGCAAACATCAAGTGCATGCAATCAATTTGTAAAGAAAGGTCATTGATAAAAATTAAGAACAATAAAGGGCCTAAATTTGAACCCTGTGGCACACCTGACGTAGCCACATAAGGTTAAGATCTAGAGCCACTGTACTCTACAAATTGTGTGCGTCCAATCAAGTAGCTTTCGAGAAGAGATAGCAAAGGAGATGATGACAACTTCGATAAAAGTAAAAAATGGTCAATGGTATCAAAAGCCTTATGTAGATCTGCATATATGACATCTACTTGTCCTAGTGAATCTAGCGTTTCGGCAGTGAACTGGGTAAAATGCACTAGATTTGTAACTGTAGACTTTTTAGCCATGAACCCATGTTGATATTCACTAATTTGATTTTTTACGGAACTGTGAATAACCTCATATATAGGATGATTTCAAACAATTCACTGAAATTACATGAGATAGCTATCGGCCTATAGTTAGAAATTAATGTCGCTTCACCGCCCTTATGGACTGGACAAATCCGCGTCGTTTTCCAAAGGGCTGGATATGACATGGATTTTAAAATCATATTAAATATAGCTGATAGTGGCTTAGCCAAAACGTATATACAGTCTTTCATTAGAAAGCTAGGAATGCTGTTGCAGCCAGACGTCATTTTATTCTTTAATTTTCTTGAGGCTCTAATAACATCTATATCGGAAATATGATGAATTGATATTTGAGAGGCGCTTAGGTTAGTTACTGCGTTAATACTGTGAGATGGATCAGATTGTAAGAAAACACTAGAAAAGTAAGCAGCAAAAACGTCGACTATTGACTGGGGGTTATCAAAAGTGTTTGACTCATAAAACATGCTTCCAGGGATTCTGGAGCAACCACGTTTTATATTAACATAAGACCAAAATTTTGAAGGTTCCTCATGTATTGCATCTTCAGTGCTTTGCATGTATGCGGCATAAGAAACCTTGATCTGCTGTTTAATCAAGCGTCTTAATTGCTTGAATTTATCAAGATATGTAGACGTTCTGATTACCAATTACCAACTGCAAATTGATGTGAATTTTCTTTGACCAAATCAAAATCAAAATAAAGTGCAGGGTGGTGTTCAGCGTCCTCTTTAACTAGTGAATGAAGATCATGACTAATTTCTGGTATTAGTAATGATCACAGAACATGGTTAGTTCATATAGTTTTGTTACTTGTATGTCTATTTAATACAGAAAAAGGAACACAGGAAAGGAATTAAGAAAATATTAAACGAAGGGTGAGCAGGAAATTTAGAACACTTTTATCCGATCCTTCGACAAATAGCTGAAATTCGATGTCTTTACTTTTTAAGAAAATCACATCAAATTCCTATGATATCATATTTGAGTTAGCAATTTTAGCAGTATATAATTGATTAGTACAACACAGTCCATTTTACTCTGTCAAATTCTTTTCAGCATTTGGCCCTATATAAAAACACTTCAGAATTTTCTACTACTATAAAAATATTGTGTCAATTTGATATGGTTGAAAAAATACAGTATATGTAAAAGGCTATATTGTGATATTTAAACATTTATTATAAAGTACATACTATGATCAAAAATATATATAAACAGGTAATAGTGGATCGATAGTTGAGCGACATAAGATGTGTTTTTGCAAATAAACTATGGCTATATATGCCTGTTCTATAATCGATGATATGTGCCAATAAAAAAAGCATTATTTTTGCAGTAAAGACAGAAATAATACGGCTCGCCACCACACCGCCTCGTCCCGTTGTATGGCTAGTCAGACAAACATGAACTCAGTTTATACAGGAGTATTTTTAGTAAGGCGGCGGCGACGGCGGCGGCATTGACCACCAAATTGATCTACGGATCTCTGCGAACCGTACAACATCTTTTCAGACTTTGGATCATTCTTTTTTTACTGAAATTTGACATAAAAGGTAGATGGTTTCATGATGTATGTTGAAATTTAAGATTATGTATCGTAGAGTAAAATAGAATTGATAAATTACATACGGTAATCTGCCTTTAATTGAAAAAGTGTATACAGGAAACAGAGTACTGAAATTGGATAAAGAGTAATATCTGGTATACTTGCATAGTTGAAAGAATTTTGCTGTCGTACAGTTCATATCTCATATGCAAAAACTTCAGAATCAGCAGAGATACCAGACAATCATTACTGATTATCTAGTAGCGCAAATCAACGACCTGGTGAGTATTTGAGTCCTTATACTACTGTTACAACGATTAGATAATTGAAAGATCACTCAGTGTCCAAAGGCATTATTACAGCTGACTGGTTAACGCGGAAGGGTTCCCAAATCTTATGGTTTTATCCATTATCCAGACAATCTTAATTGTTTGATTGGCGTTTGAAAAAACTTCAAAGGTCAGGCCTGACTCCTTAGTTATCAACCGATCTAAAATGGCTGATGAGTGATGAGCATTCAAATGAATAAGGTGGAGACCTCATACCTGAGGTATCGGCATAAATAGGCTACCGGCAAACGAAAAATCCAAACAGTTTCCGTCTCATTAAGCAGCGAAGCAGCAACAGCAGCAGACTAACAAGTCAGTGAATTTCTGAACGCAGCAGCGGGATATTTCTACCTCGACATTCTTAAGAGTCAGTTTACATTCAACGAATTGGCCATTTCACAAATGCGTATTTTCGGATTTGTTTAAAAAATCTATAAAAATGTCCACACATCCTCATCGACACTTTTTCATTCAAATTTTTGACAAAGTCAAGGATGTCTTACGACGTTTCGTTTCTTTAGTATCATATCCATCCATTTTGATCGTTAAAATCACTCGTAACTAGTTGATTTTTTTAGGATTTTTGAATTCAACGTTTCTACGATGTAAAATGTATTTCCTGAGTACCAAAAATAATTTCGATATGCAAACAGAATGTTATAGGTGATATTATTGCAATTCAGCCCTTGTTATATATCTTTGGCTTTTTCAGCAGCTCACACGCACATTCGAATTTCTTCTGTATAAAAAGCCTAAACACGTTCGAGATACCACAATCAAAACGCTTTAAAACGCAAAATTCATCGCATATGTCATTACCCATAATTATATATTTTTTCTGATTATAACTTTTTTAATCGTGACCTTAATAATAATATTCAATGAAATAAGTATGAAAATATTACCTCGAGTCCAGTCCAGTCTATTTCAGTGTGATTCTGATCTAAGAGGAGAGACATAAAAGACCCACCAGAGGCAAGAAAACGATGGGATGCATAAATCATTTGGCCGATCAATAAATTACGGGTCGCGCACACAATGTGAAACAATGTTACCACCACGGCGACGCGACAAACGGCAAAACAGATGCTTCTTGTTTTTCTGTCTTCTTTGGTTGCTGCTTGCTGCTACTGGTGTGTGGTGCTACAGTACCATTGATCTTTTCCATCAGCGCCAGCGTAGACAATCACGTCGCAGGTTCCGGTTGTTTATGGACTCCCTGGGTCGATCACTCAGCTTGCTTCTGCTGGTGCTGCTGCCATCGCTTGATGAATCACCGAACATTTGTTCAGTGATGAATGCTATTCTCTACTGCTATTAATATTTTTATGCTTATAGATGGCTTGTAGAAGGCTTCTGTGCTCATAAGAGATTTGATAAATTTTTCAAAGTAATTTTTTGATTTTGTTTGTTTATACGACACAGTTATTAAAACTGGCAATTTTATTTGAAGATGCTCAAACAGGTGAACTAACAAAAACACATGAATTAAGTGAAATCAAAACTACTCTGGATCCTTTATCAAAGTCATTAACATCTTTTGTTCATTCCTATTGCTGTTTTTTGATTTTTGATAAAACCCGAAACATGTTTCGCTCACTAGCTTAGCATTTCCAGGCAAGATTAACACTGTTTTTTACCTGACGAAACATGTATGTTTGTGTTTGCAACGCTCCAGTATTACATAATAGTTGAAAAATCTATGTCGTAAGCGTTTACAATCTCCAACCTATGAGATAATAATCACATTTGACGAATGGAACAATCGAGGAATGTATAACTGTGACCTTTTAGATATTGAAAACGTCGTTTATCTCCGGACGAAGAATTGAACGATGATTCCCTCAAATTACCAAAAAGCCCGACGCCACAAAAGTCTTATCTTAATTACTTAATTATCGTTGCCTTTTGTTTAGCGGCATACCCAACATGAATTTTCGTTTTGCTTGAATTCCATTCCACCATTTATATCGACGGTATGTCGCCGACCATCACTTTGAAGCCGATTTTCTTGAAATTTCATAGAATATTTTTCTAGAGCATGTGAGGTAAAGACATTAACTAGTCAATTATGCTGCCTATTCTCAGTTATGGTAACAAATAACCCCAACAATTTGAGCAGCTTTCAACTTCAGCCCGCTCGGCACGTTTTTGTCCATCTGTCAATAAAATTATTGCCTCTAACTTTATCCAATTATGATCCACTATTCATGGATCATGAATATTTTCAGTAGAAACGTACATCCCGCAGTATGATAGGGTATTAAATCGATATGACCAGGTGTTGCTAAGTGCGGGCGGGCCCGTTCTCAAGAAAAACTCGAGACTTCTTATACAAGTGAAACGTGAGAGAGATAAACATCGCGCGATCATAAAGTATATCGCGAAACTGCTAATAACACGAACAACACACACACACATACACACAATAGATACATGGCAAATCAAACTATCCCGTTTGTCCATTCGTTTGTACCGCGGCTAATTAGATTTATATGTTACGGCTGACATGCCTATTTCCTCGCGGACATTAATTATTGTCTGTCTGTCTGTGCTAGTGACACTACGTTATTATAATTATTGTAGACGAATAAGTTTACAACGAGACATGGCTATTAATTCGATCCGAGAAATGAAATTACTATTCTTTATTGTAATGCAGTGACGTCGACAAATCCACACTGATCTCGATTTGACGACTGTCTGACAAACCTTTAAAAGGAGAGGCTTGACCATTCCTGTGATTGATTTTTATAGGGCAGACACGTATTATTCGTTAATATGATTATTTAAAACAGTATTGGTGCATTTATGATTATAAATATAAACTTGTATTCAATATCGTGACTGCAACGTAAATTTTATTACAGATAAATCTATGTTTCCCACGTCTAAAGCCATACTTCGTTCGCTGTAAGTATTTAAATTTATCGAAACATGTTACTAATGTCACCAACAAGAGCAGAACGTTAATGCAGTTGAATCATCTTCTCTAATAGCTCGTCTTGCCTTATGAAACAACACGTTTCAACCTGTAGTAGAAGCACTTCTTGGTTATTGTATTAAACAATAAAATAAAAAAATGAATACAAACTTGATGTGTTGGTAGCTATGATAGGAATGAGTAATGATGCAAGATACTTTGAATTAATTTTCTGAAAATATATGTTAATCCAATTGTAATGCCAATTTGTGACCAGAAAGACACTTGGATACTGTAATTTAATTTCACGTATAAACGTAAAAGCTGTATCGTTATGCATTCGTCATGTCGAAATGTATTAAGAATCTGTTATTAAGTCTGATATTTTACCTTCACCTGTTTAATTTCGTTTTGTAATACGTTACTAACACCGAGTCAACAGATGTAAAACAAATTGTTTTTGTGTCATTTTATTTGCAGTATCATAGAAACATACATAATTTTGCGGTTGATGAAATTATTTTTTTTTCGAAAACGAAAGCAAGTCTACTAACTCAACATTATTAAATGTTTTAATTTTCCCAGAACAATGAATTGGCGAAAAGAAACTTCCCACAGATCTGTCTGAAATGTCTACATTATATAGCGGTGCTTATCAGATCCTCATCTTTTTCCAATCCGGATATAATTTTCGTATCTGGGTTCCGGATACGAGATCATTGTATTCATTGTTGCCTATGGCTACTGGACTCATCTTTAGAACATGATTAGTCGATACAAATCTTATTTGGCAGTAGGACGTTATTTAGTTATTTGTTCTCTTATTAGTTTAGTTTCCGTGTTTCGTGAGCTAGACTTTTAAGGCGGAAAGTGTTTTCGTGTTTCGTTTTTATGCACATCGGGGAACTACTTGCAGAACTTGTGTTTCTACTTGTCATTGTGGAGTTATGATTAATATTAACCGTAAGTTTATATATTACTCGTGCACAATCAAGTGACCTTTCTTCGGAAAAAATAGACACACTAGTACTTTTATATGAAAATAATAATGTCGTTTCTGCATCCACTTAAAATGTTAGTTTATATTGCTTAATAGGAAATTAATATTTTGTGCTGCAAATAATACTGCTTCTTCTGGATGTCCGTATATTACATAAAAATTCTTGAGCGGATATCGTCTCCGAAATTCGGATCTAGACCAAAGATCCGGGATCTGATTCCTAGATCCGGATCCGATATGAGAATATGTGAACCGGATCTTAATCCGGTTCGTGTATTGAAATCCGGATTCGGATATATCCAGATCCGGATCTCTTCTTCAAGGATCTCCGATCCGTCAAACATTGGGATCTGTTTCTGATATTCGGATTTTGAGAAAAGTTTTCGTTTCACAACGCTTGATGTGGTATCTTCAATAGTTTTCGGTGAAAAAAAAAATATATAGATTTCTTGATTAATATTTTTTGCAATACTATTGACATCGAGGTGAACTTTATGAAACTGCAAACAAACAACCAACCCACCAGTCACCCTGTATGTTGTAATGAATATCTCTCCTAAAACCGTAAACGTCACATCATATAATGTGTTATGAAATTAATTTCACAAGCAATTACACATCCGACATGATGATTTATTGCGCCTTCTACAATGGACACTCACTCTTTCTACTGTGATATTATTTATCGAATGACTTCGGCGCCGTCAGGCGACGTACTATACGATAACTAACTAGGTTTATATTCAGTCGATCATCATCCTTATTTGTTACGGACTTTCTCTCATTCTAACTTCCTGGAAGGCACCCTCCCTCTTTACTTCTTTTTTATGGGACTTTAAATCAGGTTTGATTGGCCGGTAGCGATTTAGGTGCGACCAATCGTAAAACTGTCATGCCACATTCATAATTTCACCGGGAACACTCGACGTACAATAAAAACAGGAACTAACGGGCATGTAGCGGTAATTGAGGTCTTCTAACCAACCCTTTCATATTTATGGGCCATTTGTCTGACATTGGTGAAGCTTGTTATTTTCACAATACCGACTAGTGAAATAAGCAGTTGTAAAAGTCAAGTATCTCCGAACGATAAACGGAATTCCGGGAATTTCAGGTCAATTTGAAATTCCGTCAGTTTTTTGTGTGTGTGCTATTTTGACGATTTCAGATGCTTTTCACAATGAGCCGTTCTTGATAGTGTTTTAACGAGTATTTACCAAACTAAAGTTATAAAAGCTACCGTCAATATTGTACTTGCGATTTTTGCATTTTTCAGAAACGGTATTGCTAATATTTCACAGATCCATAATTTCTAGATGGCTGGAGTAGATTTATCCGAAGAATAGTCGATCAAATGTAGGTCCTAACGAAAATCATTTAGTTTCAAGTAATCTTGTTTAATGCATATTTATTTGTCTTGTGAATCCTTCTACCTTTCATAAGCGTTGTATATTTTTTCTATAATAATTTCAGGGTTTTGATGTAAATTGTATCTCTTTTTGATGCTGACATATTTCGTAATTGAGATGGAAAGTAGGTACCGGGCTCCGTGACACATAACAGTCACATAGTATTTTCACATCACACGTCAAGCCGTTAAACATTTTTAATATCTCAATCAACTAAATAGAAACATAAAACCGCTTTTACGATAGGGAAAATCTATTTTGTGACTATAAAGTCACCGTAACAACCACCTTTTACGATCGTCCAATAATAATCGGACCCTTTTCCACAACGCCACTTCTATAAACAATAATTTTTTTTGGAAATGTTACGATAGTAGCTCTATCATAAATACCTCTCGATACTATTTGACAATGACACCTATAAAAATTATTTATGACGTCTTTTTTTAGTATAAATCTGGAATATTTTGGAAAATCTGCATGGCAAAATATCTTTTGTGCCTAATGTATCGATGAGGTCTCAGAATTGATCATAAAAGTGTAGTGCAACTGATTGAACATCCTTAACTGCGGAATTTGTAAAAGAATGAAATAGTAATTCAAATCTCTTAGGGTAGCCATGCGATCTGTTTGTTTTGGTTGTACTCGTTTTTTATGAATACAATCAAAATATAAATCATCTAAGGAAAAATCCAATACGACCTGGACACTTAGAATAACATCGTTAGCAGAGCGTAATTTTCCACTTCAAGATCGAAAGCAATTGTGAAGTCGTCGTTATTGCTTTAAGATTTTGCGAGCAATCCAACCCCACAATTAATTGAAAATTACCGATAACGCCAATTTCTTTTTGAATATTTTGTTAACAGTTGCTCATAATTATGGAAATGAAACTAACGGCAAAAATACAGGCAATGAGAATATATTTAAATTGAGCTATTGATCGAAGCTTTAAGCTATGGTTTTTCATTGTTAGATGATGACAAATACAAACAAAAAAAATTCTCTCACTGTTTTTCTGACCAATTTGATCAAAGTATATGGATTTATTCGTTACCTACATCCATATAGAAATAAGAGAGTACGAAAGGCAAATAAAGTTAAAATATTCGCCTGTGTCTTCAAATGCCGAGACTTGGTGAGTGTTACTGATCTCATCTGATTATGACTGCTGAAACCGATCGAAGCAATTGATTAGTTGGGTTGAGCGAGGTTGCTGACAAATTATGATGGCTGATGCATACATCACCCAGCCTCCTATATACGTACAGTCTCCCGCGGAGACGAAAACAATCATTACTCCCCCATAAGTCATATTTTTGCGACGGGGTTCGGGTGTGGCCGACCAACGCCGGTCGGGTGGTTTCTAGCCACCCACCGCGATATTGGGAACCACGCCGTCTATTTCTCTGTCTGTGTTTGAAAGCGTTACCATAACACGATGTTATATACATCACATTACGTCGCATACTCGTATATCGCCACTTTATTACGCTTTGTTTAGCATTTCATGATTTTTTAATGTAACTGCTGTAACGTATTGGTTCAGCATACTGTGGCGTATCTATTCTAATGTTTATAACATCTGGGTGGGTAAATGTTATCAACTACGACAAATAATTCACGACGCTCATCTTATACCCCAATCCTTATTTATTTATTTATTTATTTCATTACACGGGCAGGAGCCCATTTTATATACAATATAAATAGTTTATTTACTTAAATACTATTAAAAAACTGGCAACAGTGACATAGACTATAAAATATGGCAACGTTTAAGATACTTTTTAAGACTAAAGAGCGATACACTAAAAAAATCAATGTTATTATCACCGGGCTATAATAGCATCTTACATTTACGTTTATCATTCCGTAAATTATGCTTGAGACTTTATTGTTGCCCTGTAGAGGAACAATATAAAACGTCCCAACTAAGAACCCTAGCCTTCATTTTGTTTTGTGCTCGAAAGTAAAAAGAGAGGTCAACGAACGTGGTACATTGCATATGATTCCATTCACGAGACGCTGTATCTATGGAATTATCGTTTGTAGTCAAACTATAAAAAGTTTTCTCGTTGAAATAGACATAAAGCACTTACTGATAAACCTTTATTAGTTCTCTTCAGTTATAAGATATGTTCCCATATTTAATTAGTAGTGATTTGCATACACCGAAATGACGACTAATTTCGAAATCCACACTCGTATTATCTAAACACCTGTATCGAAAAATCGTCACCGTTTCTATTCAAAAATGACGCGGTATTCACGTTGCTTCGTGATAAGTTGTACAGGTGAATAAATTTACATGTTAATACTCTCGTCTCATTAGAAACTTGTACCACGTTGACTATCTTTCTGTTGTCTGTTTCTGAAATACTATCAAAACCGTTTATGTAGCAGCAAGTCCACGAGCGTACAGCTGAAGTTTACCCTTTCATGTGAATATGATTTAAAACACGAAACATATCACTTGAACACCGAGGTAACAGCTCAAATTGCGGCTAAAATGTGTCTTACAGTTTCTGGTTGATTCTGCACGTTTCAGTTAAGGTGGTCATTTTGCAGCATCCCGATTATCTACACAGTCGTCATATTCCTATATTTTTCCTTTTTTTTTTCTATTAAAGTCAAATCACATCTAGGTAAATGCTTTCAAGTTTTCAGATATGATGATGATATAGACAAAGAAACAAAGCTTCGTTATATGCAAAAACGAACTTTGTGAATCGATTATTTGTAACCAAGCTCGATTTGAGAATATTTGCAAAAGACGCTCCACAAAATCAATCAACCGGAACCTCTATAACTAAACTACTTCTGTAAGTATTAATTCAAGTGATGTTGCTCACGCTTTCAGCACTGCATGATAATGAAAGTATTCAGGTTTCTGATAGGCAAAACATGCGTTAGTGCTAATTATAATTCAGTACTTCTATTTTGAAGAACATCCGCGTCTCCACCAATGCTCCTGTCTCTCAATTCATAACCTCTGACAAATAGTTGTGTAATGTCTGTTCACTACCATTACACGGTATTTAAAAAACTATTAAATATGGGGAACGGGATGCAATAAATATTCTTCAGATGTATTTTTAAATTCCTTTATTTATTATTTTCCAGTTATCGCTAACACCTCGATACATGTTTACTGATAAAATCGGCTTCTTTATAGTGTCTTGTTAATTGCAGACGGAAAAGTTTTCCATTAATAATTTGTTGGTCATCGTGGAAATTATCTTAATTTGTTATATAGTTGCTACCAAAGCTGGCATCAACAATGTTATGACGATAGATGAATATGAATTTATTAGAACTAGACAAATGGGATGTGTGTTCCTGCCGGTGATTTGATTCTAGCAGAGGGATGTGAACATTTATTGAAAATTTAAAAAATCACAATGGAAGTCGGAAGCAGTTTTTAAAAAAACGATTATTATGCAGATAAAAAGATTGGGTAATTAACACACAGTTTCACAAATGAAACTCTTATTCTTTCAGTGACGCGTTTCAATTTATATTTTGAATCATCGTCGGACGATTAATTTTAGATAAATAATGCAGAATAAATCGTGTAATTCAAAAAATTATCAATATTTTTGAATTCGCTAAAATCTTTATTATTTTCTATGTAAACAGTACTTACTTGGCGCTCAATCATTTTGCCAAAATCTTCAAGTAACTAATACCACTGCACGTAAAATATATGGTTAACTCAATGGGAATATACAAAATCTCTTCAATATCTTGAATTGTTCAAAGCAAAAGACATAAGTTGTTAATTAATCATAACTAAAAAAATGTTGATGCGATCCCGGTTTCATTTATAGTAACCTGTGAAATGTTATTCCTTAAAATAGCCATCGAAATAGTCTTTAAGATCAAACAGGTCGTAAAAATTGGAAATTTTTCGCGATTACAATAAGTCTTCAACAGTTGCCGTGGGAAATAATTATTAATACATATGTAGATAAAATCAAGTCACATGAAAATCTATCTCAACTTCTAACCTTCACTGTGAGTCCGTACTTTTCCGAGTAATTTACATATTTTAAGGGAAAATAAGTCTCAAGTAAATAATATGTCTGCGATTAACTTGACTTGATTTTACGCAGTGTTTGCTAGCTTAAGTCCATGTAAAGCGTAAAATCGTGTCTGGACCTTTCTGCTCAATAAATGATAAAAGATTTGCAAGGGATGTCAAACTTAGGTCACGCTAGATAGGGTTCGCTCGAAAGTAGGCTATTTTTAACGAAAGTTAATAGGCAGATAAGATAAGAGATCGTAAAGCAGCAATTTTTGAAAGGAAAAGCAATTCTCATTGTCCTTCTGCAGCGCGATAAGGAGATGCTTATCTACCTTTCTATTTGTGACTTTCACGGCGTATATTTTTAGGATAAGCTACCACTATTAAATAGATAATGACAAACGGACTCTCCAGCGCATACAATACAATAAATCATTTGATAATTACTCTCAATTACTGACAAGTCGCCCGCCGCGCCGTCAGACTTCGCCATCGCCTTGTCGATTATTCACCATGAAATAAACCAGGGCACAATACAAATTCATACGTTACGGAACATCAACATGCATAGCCCCCTCTAAGGAAATTTCAATATATATTTGCGTTATGATTTTATTGGAAAATAAATATTTAGATTTAGAAATATCATATTTTTTTTCAGTTTGTTGCACGTAAATGACACTTTGATTCCTCGTAAATCACTGTCATTGAGAAGAGTTCAGCCATGAAGAAAGAATAATATAATATGTATATTCATGATTTCATTATTCAACGATACGGACAGAGTCACCATAACTCTTTTACGTGAATTAATTTGATTTCATATTTAGGTATCTACAAAACATATACCTTGATTGAAAAAGATCAATTGAATTAGGTTTGGTGTATTAGCCAATAGATATAAGGTTTGTGTGTGGCAAATGTTACATTAGTGAGTCTTGTAGAAATTATATAACGGCAAAAACGACAACAATCAAGGAATACGTTCAAGAAGCGGCACCTAGGGTAATATCAGTATTTTAGATTACATATGGCTAAGGTTATCAGAAAGAAGGCCAAATAATCTGCTTTCATGAATTTGAATCATTATTATTGTTTCAGCTTCTCAGTAGAGTGTAACTCAATTTTGTTGAATATTCCTTGAGGAGGAATCTAGTCAATGTTCTCCAAACCTATCGATGACAAAGTATTTTCTACATTTTTTTTTATATATGGTCTTGAATGGCAGTTGTAGGTTAAAATATTTAAACTCCAAGTCTGTAGTTCCTGGTCAGTGTCGAGTCTAGATTGAATATCTTTAGAATGCCTTGTTGTATCCCTCGTTTTTTGTAGCCGCGGTGGCTTTTGTATTCGTGTCGAATGTTTTGACCGTTTTGACTTGAAGAGGCCAATGGCGCCAAGCAGCGCCACTCTTTCAATATAGGATAGCCGTGTATTGTCGGTCGTCGTGTCGCCGTCGCGTCGTGTTGAACAAACAATAAGTTGCATACCTCTTGGCATCGAATGTAACAGGTACAAGGCATACTGCAGATGTGTGTGTGTGTGTCTGTGTAAAATGTTTCTCAAGTGTCGCCTCTCCATGATTATATACTATGAGTTTATGTCCTCGACGATGCGACGCAACGTTCGCCAAAGAATTTATAATTGTTAGCCAACACAGGCGTGCAAAAGAAATAATCAGTTGGGATGAAGTATTCAAACCACTTTTGGATGGAAGTGATCTCGGAGCCAGTTTGATCAACTGTTTTTCCTTATAGCAATACATTTTTGATTTCTGTTTAGCTAGACTGGAATGATAAATAATTTTATTATAGATATTCTTCCAACGGTTTCATTAACCTTACTTATTTATCATTAAAGTTCGTGGTAATGGTCAAAAATTGATTGTATTTTCAGTTGGTATAAAGATAGCATATTTTTTAAATATGACCTACTAGCTAGAACTGAAGAGAAAGGAGGAAAAATTAGGCAAAATGTCCACAAAAATTAGGAAAAATTGAGAAAACTGAACAGAATAGGAGAAATTGAAGAGAGTTAGGGCAAATGGTGGAAAATGGGGAGAAAAATAATACAAAATTTTTGATTGACAAAAATTGAACCAAAATAGGAGAAATTAAGAAGAGTTGGGGAATACACTGGAAATTACGGAACATTACGAAAAATGAGGCAAATTATGGAAAAAAGGAAAAATTAGGGAAAGCTAGGGAACATGTTTCATAATTCTCTAGAATTTTCCCCGTTTTTTTAAATATGCTTAATTTTTGCTAATATTTCATAAGTTTCTCTGATTTCCACTATTTTCCCTAATCTTCTAATTTTTCTTATGTTCCTTGAAATTTCCTCATTTTTTCATCTAATTTTTCTTAGTTTTCCCTCTTTCTTTTTAATTTTTCCCAATTCATCAAATTTTCCATGAATTTCTCTTCTTTTTCAGTAATTTTTATAATTTTTCCGATTTTGTTTCAATTTTTGACTTTTCCTTTATTTTCTTTAATTTTCCCCCTTTCCGCCAAATTATTCCAATTTGAAATAATTTTTCCTAAGATTCCATAATTTTTCCGTTATTCCCGATTTGTCACTAATTTTTTTTATTTTGCCAAATTATCCCTACTTTTGCATACATTTTTCTAATTTTCACAGTTTTCCCAAATGTCTCCTAAAATCATGTAGACTGTAGATGCTCTTACCTGGTGAAACTCTTTCATCATGGAGATAAAATGATTGTGTAATTAACACACAGTTTCACAAATAAAACTCTTTTTCTTTTAGTTTCGTCACTGAAAGAAAAATAGTTGTAATTTTGTCTGAATTCTCCTACAATGTCTTCATTTTTCCTAATATTTCATGTTTCCTGATTTCTATTGATGGTTGAGTGTGTGAGTAGCTTGTGCTCAAACAATAAAGACGTTTATTAGTATTATTACTATCATTATTTATATTTTTTCTTGAATTTTTACTAATATTTCCTTTATGTGTCGAAAAATAAGCTATTTGAATTCAAGTGTTACATTCTTTAGGTAAGAGTCCTTGAGGGTTGTAATTGATTATCATTTTTGTAGGTGATGCAATATGAACAAATTCATGACCGAAACATGCTTATAGTGCAACGAATTGAAAAAATCTATAGTATTACATACTGCAGCCTAACAAACAAAAAGCGGTTTTCCCAATAATTGCGTTATAAAGTTATTATTATTTTGGAGTCGGTGGCCTCCAAGAGTAAAAAAACAATTATTTACTTTTGAGTGGATTTTTTCAGGGCACATTTTAATATCGTCTTTGTTCTGTTTATATATATATATATATATAATATTTTATTGAATTCCCTAACTTAAAAAATAATAGTTGTATAACGCAATTATATTTTACATTTTAGTGCATTTTTCACGTAGATCGTTTTTTATATCAAATTTCCAATTTACCTGTGCCTACCTTTTGGTGACATCATCATCTGATGATGAAATGGAAAGGTAGGGAGTTCGTTGATACCAATCTCGTCAGAAGCATTCAATTAAATTGGATTCGTAGTAGTCGCTTAGCTTTCGTAATCGAGATAGCTTATCGCCAATAAAAGAGGGGAAGTGCGATGGTCGGCGGCTCGACACCTTTTATACGAAACTCTAAAAGTCGGACAATGCAGAATGGCTGTTAGCGCTGTTGTAAAGAACTGAAAGTCTAAAGTCGATATTCCGAGAATGGTCTCATTCAAGAGGCCCTTTCTTTGGTACCTGGCCGGTCATGCCATGCCATGCCATGCCATTTCTCGGTACAGATTAGCTCTGTTTCTAAAACGGCACGCGTTTCTGCTTGGCTTTTGTGTATCTAGACCTACAAATACAAATATTGTGGCACTTTTATTGTTCGTTAGTTCGTTTGGTCTTCGATGACGTTACGTAGTCGCAGTCGTACAGGTTTGGGTGGTAGAACAATGCTGGTGGCAGGTAATTCATTTTTCGTGTTTGAATGAACTGTAGGAAGTAGATTTTAATGGAGAAAAATCTTGAATGCCATTATTAAACTTTAAATCAAAGTAATTGATCCATGCGTGGTAAACATAAATGTAAGTTCACACATTTCGCACATATTCGCTGAGTTGCAAATATTTCTTAAAATTTTCTTATCTATGTGATTTGCACAATGCCTATATTTTTGAAGTCGGAAATAAAAACAAATAATGACGCACGTACACCACATCCCATAAACTGCAATCTTTTCTAAATTCAATTCTAACTATCAACAATTCTAAATTTCAAAGTAAATTATTATTTCTAAAATTCCGTGAGAAGTATATCCTAAAACTACTTGACGCAATCTTTTCCGCGACATTACATGCGAATCTGTATATGCCCAAGGAATCATATTGATCGATGAAACATTGCAGTTTATTCAAAATAGATTCCTAAGTTTTCCTTTCAATTTTTACAGATTGCCTTCTTAACTTTTCTATTTTGGTGGAGAAGTAGAATATGTAACTTAAATAATAATCCAATGTGCAATGCTGGATGTGATAGAAACAATGAATAATTCTGTATAGATACATCAACACAAACGATTTAACATTTTTTCCCTATTGGATAGTTATTAGAATACGCATCAGTCGTCTATGTACTTGAGTATTTAATGCAGTTTATTAGCACAAACACGTAAAGAGTTTCATGGATCGATGACCTTTCATTATGCTACGATACGATGTGTCATTATAAGATCAGCTCGTAAAAGTTGATATAGCTTCATTTGTTTTTCTCACTGACCACCCATGATGTGTCCAATTTTTCCAAAAGGTGGATATATGATATTTAGTTGGGGAGACCACGATGCTAAATGGGGATTTACTCCAGCGTCGCATTATCATGAGGACCTATGGTACTTTGAAGAAGATTAGATGGTAGATAGAAAAGAAGGTTATAATTATTATGTATATTTTTTCAGCGATGTGCAAAGCGCATGAGGTATTCATAGTGTATTTTTGCCAAGACAGATAAAAAAGATAAATTTAAAGAAAAATTAAGCTTTTTTACTAGATCCTATCATGGATACAAAACTAGAGAGTTTTTAGGCACTTATGAAACAACTATTATCTCAACCCTGTATTTATATTTCTGTGACGGTATAAAACCGATCACTGGATTTTACTGCACTGTGATATGTATATACTAATGAATCTCAAGGTCGATGGATTAGTATTTAACAATAAAATATCACATCAAGTAATGTAATTGCGGCAGTTTGCGATATATCGTTAATGAATTGTTTGAACGATAAAACCTACACATCATCAGTTAGAATGATAACCGGCAATTGGTCGTAAATATAAAATTTAAAAGCACTTGGCGCTTTTCGAGTGTGCAACATATATATGAATACTAATCTAAGAGTGAATATTCGTCAGAAGAACGCTTAGAAGAGCGGAGTGCGGAGTGTTAAGCTGTCATCTGCATTTTATGAATAATTATTATTGTACGAGTGCAGAAAGGTATGAATCCATTTATCTCAATTATTTTTGTTTGGCGTACTGAGAGAGCGCTGTCCAAATCTGCGTCGTTAAAAACCTAAACTAATGTCAAACAAAAAATATGGAACATCAACTCATCTCCATGTGTCGCCCTTTATGGCAGGCCCATCGGCAACTTATAAAGTCAAAAATCCTAACAGCTGTACTGCCTTGAAGCGGCAACAGATGTCTCTCACGACATCTGTCAACAAAGGTGAATTGATTTACAGCGACATCCCTTGTTCGTTGTAAACACTATTTACGATGTACCGTTATCTCGCGTTTACGAAGAACGAGGGATGTCGCTGTAAATCAGTTTACCCTTGTTGACAGATGTCGTAAGGGACATCTGTTGCCGCTTCAAGGCAGTCCAGATGTTAGGACTTTAGACTTCGTAAGTTGCGAATGGGCGTCTCCATATAGGGCGACACTTGGCGATGCTCTCTACAGTTGGATCGCCAGGCTATACTGACGAGTCTAGGCTAAAGATGAAATATGTATGTATATAGCTGATCTGATGCATAGTGGAGAGCATAGACTTAAAAAATATGCATTTTCAATACCAACCAATTAATTAATAAATAAAAATAAATAAATTGTTTGTATATATTATTTTCTATGCGCAAGCTCAAAAGCTTTTCGCATCGTTTCAGTGCATCTTCCAAAATGTTTTTTTTTAAATCAGGTTTTTCGGTTTGCTGGTCCTCAACTTTCGGCGTGTAAGTCGCTATTAGAAGCGAAACAAAGCGATTATTTATTTTTGGATCAAACAAAAATTAATGATAAAATGATTATGTCCTTTACACACAGTTTCACAAATTAATTTATTTTTATTATTTATTATTTAAATATAATTTGGATCGCGTCACTGTGAGAAAAAGAGTTTTATTCGTGAAACTATGTGTTAAGTACATAATTAACTTATCTGCATGATGGAAGATTTTCACCAAATGATAGCAACTACAATCTACGAGTAAAAATAAATATATAAAAATTTCTAGTTTTGAAAACCTGAGATAAAATCGCGGTTGTCAAGGTAATCTATATACCTGGATAATAACGAGGTAATTCATGTTGGTAAGTCATTGCTTTACCATCGGATAGCGCATAATATAGCATAACAATGTTTAAAATGCTAATTGAGGTGAGCACGATTCCTCAATTTTGACTGCAAACATCAACGAACATCGCATCGGTGTTGGCGTCGCGTCGTTGTTATTGTGAGCGACGCGACGCGGCGACAGGAGAAAAATTTCGCGCATTGGCGCCTATTCGCAGATACACGCATGATACAAATAGATCAGGCGCTCCATTTACATCTCTCCCCATGATAATATCTACATATGTGCTACCTACCGGTAGATATCATTGCTTCTAAGATCCTTTAAATTGTATAGAACGGAACACAAATCTAGCCCATACAACTCCATCTGTCAACGTGCCAATGTTTTGCTCCTTCATTAGATGAGTACTCAGATTTAACCGAATCCTCCAATCAGTAGACTACATCAACTACCAGGACTATTTTCTTTAGGAGTATCCCAGAAAGCTTTATCATCATACCCCAGCGTCTGTTGAAAATCTTCTAAGAAAATATATACGAGGAACTGAAAATCACCAATCCCTCATTGACCGGTAATGAAAATTTCTGTTGTTATACTATCAAAATAAATAAAAGGCCGCATTACAACTATACCCTGTTTGAAAACGAAATTCTTATTCAAATAATGTAATAATTGCTCAGCAGATGTATTTTGCTTTTAGTTCCGATGCCAACTGGCGAGAAAGTATTGTCATAAAAAAAATTCTATATCTAAAAATTCGAGACATTGTGTTTTTTTTGATGTTTCATGATATATATATTATAGTTTTTGAATATCGGTGGCGTTCTGGTAAAGAAAACTGGAAAGCAAAAACACTAAACTTCATTTCTTACGTTTCCATAAGGGTGACGATAGGGGAAGGTGGCTAATTTGTTCTATTTCTGCTTTATCAGTTTTTACCATAGATTACTGCATTTAAACTGAATAAGGATATTTATCAGTGACAAATGTGCCTATTTAGTCTCTTCAATAATGGCATTAAATAATTTGACTCTGTATTTTACCTGCAGTTGTAACATTTTATTGACGATTGTGATCGGATAGCTGCTGATTTTCTTGAAGATTCAGTTTTTTATTTAATTCTAAAGCTATCAACAGTTCCAAAATCTTCTCCAAACTGTTATTGCTAAACTTATACCATTTCGTGAGACATACAGCGTCAATTTACTTGACGCCATTTTTCGAATTAGGATTTCAAATATTTAATTACTTTTGATAGACCCTTTACAATACGTAATAAATAAATTCATAAAGGCTCGTAGCGCAAGTTGCTCACACGTTCAATACGATGGAGAACAATGACATGAGTATTTCTCATGAAATATCAATTAGTTTGCAATTTGTTGCGGGGCCGAACTAAAATCATCTAAGATTGAATTATTTGTTGTTTTAACATGCATGCATGTGCTGACAGTATATTTCGGTTAATTGTTGCTCACCAAATAACGACCAACCAGACGCAAAATCGGCAAAAATCAAGTAATAAAAAAGCTCGCAGCAATATTCGCATCTTTAATGGGTACATCAGCCTTAGGACGGCTATTGTGCCTTTCAGCAACCAGGAACGTGTTCGGGTTATTTGGGCGTGGACAACGCAAGGGACCCATTGAGTAAGAAAAACGACAGAAAGTAGGCACAAAAAATACAATCAACATTGCGAGCAACATTGAAATAAATTGCATTTTAAATAGGAAAGTTGGAAAACGACGGATTACAAGTATTTGATCACAGATATCTACTCGTAGCTATGTATATATAACATATCCTCACTTTGTAACTGCTGTTGAATCTTGTTGAATAAGATAAGAATGAAATTTTGATAAATAGGTTGACACTATACATGTAATATGGTAGTAAGAAATGAAAAAGATCGAGATCACGTATGGAGTTGGTTGTAGTGTCGAATGGCTATTTTTAGGTAGCGCCGACATCGTTGAAGCAGCAGAAGCAAAAGCAGGAGCAGTGCAGCTACCGATCGACTGTTCTTCATCTGTTCTCACTTCATACCACCATCCATCGCCATGATATGCATAACGGTACATTGGCGGACGCGACGCGATTATTATTATTATTATTGCCGAGTTTATCAATTAGGTTTACGCTGCACTCGCTTCGCCACGCGAACATATATCAGTTTAGAAATTTATAATTTTTCATCATTCGGAACCACTTTTGAAAATATGACAGAGTTAGAAAAAACATTAAACCATTTTCAATATAAAAAAATAACATAATTTTTACGTTTCCGAAAACATGATGAATTTTGGCCAATTTTTCAAAATTGCCTTCCAAATTCTGTTCGACTACATCCTAAATTGATGTGAAGCTTTGGCAACACGATCTTTTTTTTTAAATTGATAATATATAACAAAATTATTAGCAGCAATTTTAAAAAAAAATAAAGACAAGCCAATTAATTTGCATCATTTCTACTTTGGTAACAATGCGAATATATCACTGTATATTTTAGGCGCTCGATAAATATTGTCAAGTCTTCACGACATTGTAGCCTGTAGGCAGTGTCAAACCTTTCATCATTCTTAATATTTTTAATTTCTATAAATTTCGCACATCCCAATATTCGATTGAGAAGAGAGAGTTCACATTTGTTTTGCTTGGCAATGTTGTACGTTGATAGTTTTGGTCTGCATATCCGTATTATGTAGTCCAACGTGAACTGTCTGTAAATGTACGTGCGACCGACAGACGCGATGCAGTCGAAAAACTCTCATAAATATCCAGATTCGAATTGTTGTCACTCGCTGAGCTGAAGGTTTGGCCAGACTCCATCACTTCCTCGTTCCCGTTCGCACAGTAGCGGCCTCTTTAAAACCATAGACCGAATTGTAGTATCGGTCAATAGCAACACCACACTATACAACTTTATTATACCATGCCAAATAGAATAATCATCTTTTAGTTCTTCAACACGCAAATAACAATTGGATTAAATAATGTACATAATAAAATCTATCATTTAAACCAGTATCAATATCATATTCATTTTATATAGTGTTTGAACTGTGTAGATAGTGTGAATGTTTCACACTGCGTCGGATTTCCATTGTCTTGAGAATTTTTGCGTTTTACAACGTTTCGATTGGTGGTACCATCTTCACTTGAAGACGATTGGAAAACTTTGTACCATGAGCTAGCAATTTTTTTACCCTTGGGATTGTGGTGTAGTCAATATGAGTGTCAGGCAAATAAATTTTAGAACATGCACTCAATCAACCAACTATTAAGCAAGTAAAATGAATTTTTGGATGGGAGAAATAACAAGCGAAAGCTCGAACAAGAGACATTTACAGAGGAATGTTTATTCAATGAGCAAGTAATTTCTTGAATGTTATTTATCCGTCTAGTAGAATATAAAACATAGAAATATTGGCGATAAAATGAAGGAATTCGAGAAATTCCGGTACGTAAAACATCCATCAAACCGCCAATAAATGTAGTCATATTTGTGCAGGTACCAGCGTATGAATAATTCAACAGGAGCCACCATCGATAATGATAATCTTCTTCTCGTATAATTTCTCGGCAGTTTTTCTCTAAAATGCCATGAAATAAGTGAACGAAGACTCGCCTGTTGAGAAATTCAGAGGGAAAAAACAAAAAGCTGACACACATACTACGGTACATCATCAGTCACTATGAGCGCTGCTCAGTTACTCTGCTGCCGTGATAGTTAAATCAAATCTGTAAGTTCCTATTTTCCTTGAAGACATACATTTACGCAGATATCTAGTTTCATCGAAACAAATCAAGATTCGCTGTCACAGTTATGATTTATTATTGCGGTTGTCTTAACTATTATTAGCTGCATCATTTATTAAAAAACTGGTTCATTTTATATGTCTGTATTATGACTACTTATATTAAGACGTTAAAGTTCGCTTATTAAGCGCTAGGCCCATAAAGTTAATTCAGGGAATATATTTCTTTGTTTAATGGCTACTGTTCATTGTTATATCTATTTTCTGATTTGTTTCTTATGGCTTAAGTTATGTTCTGTTCAAAACACGCATGTGTTATAACAAGTTAGACGTATATGAGCCGATGGATGAAGAACAATGAAACTGATTTGTGACTAGTACAGTGTATAGAAAGAGAAGGCAGTATTAAAAAATCCAGTTACAACTGAAAGTAATAAATGACGTTATAATTTATAACTTAAATTTTTAATATTCTGTACTTTAATATTCCCACAAATAGTACTATTCTACTAACTGCATCTTTTTCAAAGTCTACCGTTTTTAGCTGTATTGAAATAATGCATACGTCAGTTCTGTTAATGATAAACTGGTTCGGTGTTAAATGCTTTTTTCCTTATTTAATCAACTGCCTGTTCGTCATTTACACTTCATAAAATGTAACTTTTATATCTTTGTTTACATGTCTAGACAAAGTCGAATGAGATTTATTCAAAATGTTAAGTACCCTGCTTGCGATCCATCCAGATACATACACTTGCAATTGAAGGCTATCTATATTTATCTTAATCAATTTTGGACTGCTCGAATATCTCCTTCAATTTCATGTCAATTTTTAATTATTTATAACTTCGATCGTTATACAAACTGTTGATGGACAGAAAAAAGATACAGAAATATTGACAAACACATTTTGAGTCGGAGAAAAGTGGGATACAAATATGTTTGAATCTTATCCCAAATGATCAATAAGTATATGTTTCAGTGGCGATTGAAGATAAACAGTTACATGCTAATATTACATAATTCAGACAGAAAAAAAAATATGTGGCTTAGTCCAAATTCATAATGAGAAAAACTAAGACTCAGGCTCTAAGAAATGATCAATGAATTGATCAGTTGTTTTGCTCAAACGTTTTTTCGTCTATATGAACATAAATCACTCATTTCACCGTTTTGATGATATTTAGGGTTAGGAAAGTAAAATGCTGTTTATGCCTTTTTTATTGATTATACAGAACCTTCTTAGCAAAAAAGCAAATAAATATCAGAACAGACGCAATGCTCATTATGCTTTATATTATGAGTCTTCAAATAGTGGAATAATAAGTAGATTCTAAAATTTGTGTTGAACAATAACCAAAACAAAAACGTTCTTTAAGTGTTGAAGATTAGTTCGGTTGACGGTTTATGTCTTCACATTACCGTCGTCTGCACTGTCGTTTATTTCACATAAACTCTACCAGATTATTACATGGTTCAAGTTGTTGGCACGTAAAACGTATATCCAAATACACAGCACTTTGATGCAAGAATCGTCGGAACATTATTTGACATCCCGTGAAGTACATTATAGTTTTGGTTGTCTCCTTTTACTTCACCATATTCATATACTACCCAGTATTTCAGGTCACACATATTGAAAATATATACAATATAGATCCAAGCAAATTGGCCTTTCTATGAGAATAAAAACTTTTAGGAAACCTCAACCGTAGCCATCAAAATATCGCCCATGTATATTGTTTGTATTAGAATTGATTCATATGTTCTAACATATTGAGTCAATAATATGTTTCAGTGTAACAATGTGCATTTTTAAATTCCACTAAAATACCTGAGCGAGTTCACTGTGTGAACATTTTCTTTGGTGGCTATTAAGTGTTGTCAAGTGTCAAGAGCTGCGAACAATACAGCTTTCTTTGAAGTCCATGAAAGACAATAAACCATTCATGTAGGGTGTTTTAAGATTGTTTGTGCATGTCCATATTTTAAATTTAACTACCTTCGAAAATAGACGAGTTTTACTACAGTAAGTTTGCGCCAAATGCATTCTATTGTTCCGATTCATGGGTTGGCTCGACATCTTGACCAGTTCTTTACCTTGATATATGTTAAATAATGATAATAATAAGCTGTGTTCATACGAGATGAAGGATCCACAAAGGAATGCTAGAAAACATGAGCACGGATTTCCAGATTTTAGGCAGGCAAACAGACCTTTTAGATCTCATTTTCAATTTTTAGATTTATATTATTTAGGTGATTTTCTTGATAGAATTTATAAGAAAAATATCCTGATCGTTGAATTTTAGGGATAACAAATATAATTGAAAAAAACTATGGGCCATCTAAAGCTGTGATTTTGTATTGAAATTTCTGAAACGCATTATGTGTTGTCTAGTTTCGCTCATCTTACTCGTTAAAATTTAAATATCTAATCATTACCAAACAAAGACTTCAAGTAAGTTGATGCTACTGCTTCCCACAACAGAGATGTCAAAAAATTAACATTTGGCTAGGATTTTGCAGCTGTTGATTTATTGAATTCCAATAAGAAAAATTAAAATGATTAAGTATTTTTTTTAGTTCTACCTTCAACTAACCTCAACCCCTCACTTCCAACCATTATTTAAGACACCAATATTTTTTCCAAATGAAACGTCCAAAAATGGAGTTTGGATGTTTTTTGTATTTGATGAAAACCCCACTGCCACTGACCCGATTTTCTAAGGCTAAAAATCTGTTTCGTCCTTGCCACATAAGCAAGTTAAGTGTCAAAGTTTTATTGAAATCGGGATTGAAATCCAAAAAGTACTTTCCGAGTTATAGAGAGGCCAAGGATTACCGGATAGAATACAGACAGACAGATGGGTGTTGATGATTTATATACCATGAAACGGCGGGAAAAACTATACTTTGATTGACGTGTGAAGTAAAAATGGATGGCGATCATTATCTATACTGGTTTCAATTACTGCATACGTTTGCAGCATGACGCGATAATCAAGACAATTGTTGAACCTCTCGAAAACGCATTGCCTATCTGATAATAAGCCGTCAAATGTGTAGATTATAATAACGATAAATACAAATGTTGAAAGTTATAGTACGAAAACGGGCTGCTATTTATAAAAGAAGTAGTAAATCAGTTGACTTCGGAACAGACGGAGCGCGAGTGGTGTGACTTATAGAAAGTATTAAATTTTACGATCCTGTCGCGCTTTTAAATTTTCGACCAACCTCAAAAATACACGGGACTGATGTCGAAGAAGATTAGCCTAACCACCATTACTACAGTCATAAATATCATAAATCTTATTTATGCACACTTTCCTCTAACAAGGTGCATCGCGAAATTTGTTGCAAATTGATCGAACGTTTGCAACTATGATTATTATTTATTTACATTCGCTTCTAATTCGTCCCAATATCTTCCTGAAATCTTAATCTAGCTTTTTATTTCCCATGCCAATTGACAAGGAAGTGATCGCGAAAAAAATCTAAATCTCAATGTTGTGTTTTCTTGATGTTTCAACACATACAAACATGAACATATAAAAAAAACACTCTCTCACTTCTGTTTGGTAATCATTGACCCTTAATATGCAAAATATTTATTTTCAAACCGATACTGTTCCAAGAGAAGTATAATGTCCACCTACTTAGCGCCATGTTTTTACTTCTCAGCTAATTTCTACATAGAGTGATATAATGAATGGTTATATATTAATATAATATAATAACAGATTTTATCAGGTCAGTTTATCTTCGACTACATTTTAATTGCCAGAACCAATTAGGTCTACATTGTCTTCCATCTTCCATATTTTCCCTAATCTGTAATTAGAGGCATTCAAAAGACGAAACGAATTTGTTTCTAACGAAAATAAAATAGCACAACCAATATCCAATAAATTGACACTAATTAGTGGAATATTGTACACTGGATACTTGAATGACTCATTGAAATACATAATTTTAAAATAAATAATCTGCATCATAAGAGGGAATTATTACGTTTTAATTATTATATCAAAATTAAGTATATCCGCAATTCTGGTATTAGTAGCCAGTCTATCAATATCGTTCGGTGATATTATTTATAAATTATGCTTCATGGGGTGTGGCGTTGGAATAGTCTCTAAGCCTAAGCCGTCACTTAAGGATGTTAAATGGTCCAACAGCCAGTTTACAAACAAAACGTTTTTTCCCTTAGCGCCTAATCATTCACATTCATTTTCCTGAATGGTATTATCTCATTCAACATGCAATTCAATCTATCCATACCAAGACTCTTATCAGATAAGATATTTGAAGGAACTGCCGCCGCGCATCGTCACCGCCAGTTGAATTCAACTAATCGAAAGATTACAGATCACGAATTTGATTGGATAATCGCGGTATCGCGTGCAGACGGAGCATAAAAAATATTATTTAAAAAACGCATCGTGCATTCTCTGGTTATAAATTTAGCGAATAACTATCAGCTGAATATGGGGTCAATATAACAATAAAAGCGGAATAAACATAGCTATTAGTTAGTGATTGATTATGGGGTCTCGCCGGTTTGCTATGTCAGGTTTAGCTGAACATTTACGCTTGCGTTGATATCTCCATTGTTCCTGATGTACACTTTTAAACTACAGTTCATCAGTTGTGTGAAGATATGTGTCAGGCAGATTGAGAAAATTGGCTTCGAGTAAATGCACCTACCGCTTCCATAGTATCAATTCAGATATAATGATTTAAAGTACTTACTTCAAGTGGATTCGTGAAATACAGTGAACATACTTGCTGCAATTTTTAAGAGGCCAAATAGCTGTATTACTTATTTATGATCCCTATTCCGTTAAAATGTAGTAATCTATAGTAAAAGTTGCAAAAACCAACAAAAGTCGGGAGATTACATTTATAATCACTTCTTTATCTACCGACAACTACTTTTTTTATATAGGCATCTCCCAATTTTTTTTTATAATGAACAACGGGCTCTGAAACTTTATTTCTTTTTTTACGATAACTCCGCCGCCACTGGACAGATTTCTAAATACTACAAAGTTTTCTCGTACTGTTCATAGGAGTCGAAGATAAAAATCTAAAAAGTACTTTCCGGAAAAATAGAGAACAGATATGCGAAAATGAGTGACATGTTTTTTCGTGATGTTTATGTAAAACAATATTTCGAATTTGAAATTTTTCACAACCATTATCAAAGCCAGAATATAAAATTATTATATCTTATAAAATCATATAATATTTATAATTACACTTAAAATTGAATCCTGGATTTTGTTTCTAATTTCTGTGGTGTATCCTGAATTAGTATCTTTTTATCCAGGTTTCTCTCATTTCGAATGTAAGCCGTGCTTTCAATTTTCTGTATTTGAAACATAACGTAGGAAAAGCGATGGAGGCTTGAAAATCTTACGTTATTATACTGAAGACTTTCGTGAGGGTCAATTCAAGTTTTTCAATTTTTGTTGAAGGCTACACAAGCAGCTGAAACGTTAGTACAGCTTTTATTCCAAACAGGTTTCAATCATTGGCAAGATAAAGTGCAATGAATCAAATAAACAACCGCGAGATATGTTACAAGAGTTACATTAATCAAAGGACAAGATTATTTCAAGCGTAACCAAAGTTATAATCAGTAAATTTATAAAGAGTAGATTTTAAAATTAATGAATATGATGTTGGTATTCAGCATGAGGTTGGAACATTATCCCGTGTGTGTGTGTGTAGTGCGGGTTTTAATAATCTCTTAATTATTGTGATTAGTAGACTACGATGTCTAGACAAGCACCGCATGTTATTTCCAGGCTACTAGCTGCCTAACATGCCTACTTGTACGTGCGGCCGCTTCTTGTTATCATATTAAAAATACATATTGTGATGTAAAATCATTAATATCAATTGTTTGCTGTTGTCAGTATCTCATTAGATTTACACGTAATTGCTGGTTGGGTCGGATTAGGTTGGTGGTACCCTTATATGTCGCGCCTCTTGAGTTTCGGGGTACATCCATCATGTTACTTGTCACTATTACACGAAAATTCAATTAGGTGACGTTTTGTTTATGTGACTTCTGATACCACCCACATTGCTTCATTGAACATCATCATATTAAAAAATCTCTGACGAATACGAGGATAAAATAATTTAACCGTTTGCAAATGCCGGCAGCGGGATCTTCAAGATCAGTCTTGAAGCCACAGCAAAATAAAACAACTTGATACCTTCAGCGAAATGGACAAGAAGGGGCAATTCTTAAACAACAAAAAAGTATGGAAAATAGAGGTCACATCATACACAGGTCTGAAATTTGTCACAAATCTCACCGATAGGCATCAAATCTATTGTTTTGTGAAAAAAAAAATTTAGCGCCCTACCGCTTCATCAACAATGTATGTATGTATGTAGAACTTAGTGTATTCTCTCAATTGCTATAGACATGCATATTTCGTGTTAAGCCTAGACTCGTCAGTATAGCCAGGCGGTCTAACTTTAGAGAGCGTTTAGATTGTATATACCTTATCCAAATGAGGGTGTGTGAATAACACGTGAGCATTGCTCAAAATGGTGCTACCCATTGGTGGTCTAAGTATATTACAAAACGCTATAGATTTATGGGTCTTAATTGGAGGAATTTTCCTACAAGTAATTTCAGTGACCGCGAGTCGAAATCACTAGATACCATTATTTCAGAAAAATAAGTTAAATTAATAAGAAGTAAATACCTAAATGCCACTGATATCTACCAGTACCTAATCTAAAGTGATAACTAGTAAAAAGCTCTAAAAGTGGTTATAGTTAGGCGATACTTTTATACATTGTGGTGCAACAAACTCAACTTGTCTAAAATTAATGATTTTGATGAATACAAATGTGTAAAACCTTGGATTTCGTGAATGTACATTATTATTAATAATGGCCTTGTAATTCATTGGTGATATAAAATTGTGATCGGTTATTTTCGGAATGATTAATTGTGTAATTAAGTATCAGTAGGTATAGAATAATTTCTTCCAACTGAAGGTGTTTATAATCATACTTCGGCAACTCGCGTGAAGTAATTACTATGTGATATATGAACTTGTAAGCAGTAATAACTGTTTTCGAGAATTATTCTACAATTTTAGCTTAATTTTACAAAAATGTTTCATATCGGTCAAACAGTCTAAACACGTAGAATAGTGGTGACAGTAAATTGTTGTGCAATGTTAAATAATCATGTTTATGATTCTTTTATTTTAATTTTATCCAGAACGATGGATGTTGATCCCATATGATAAAGGGCTTTTTCAGGGCAAATGGAATTTTACTGTTAGGTACGTTCGTTTTGAACCTTTTGTTTGAAGGCTAGCCAACAATTCGAGAAAACCACATTTGATTTTCTTATGATTGAGTATCCGGTTTTTTTTAAGGATTATATTTACTTCATACTATTATTACTTTTAGATTTATGGTCTGTCAAAATTATTCATTTGTCTTGAATTTAATTTAAAGTTATTGTTTATAGGTACCTGTTTGAACGAACCTTGTATTATTTTAGAGAAAATAAAGGTAGATATATCTGCTTATTTCATATGATTACAATTATTGATTTCAAGAAAAATAACTTTTTTCACGAAATTTCCGCAGTGACCGCAGTAATTTTTGTTTAGAACAATATTTGTCTTGCATATCATCCGATGTATACTTTTTGGGGATAATTGATATTTTCAGAGAACGGTCAGATACAATTGCATTTTCACGGGGGTCTTATCGATCAACGATAGTACATGGCAAAAATCACAAGATGAAAATTTTATAAGTATATGAATAACATGTTTACCTACTTACTAAATAATATATTATGATGGTGTCAATGGTCCCAGGAAGAATATCCCCAGCGGAATACACTGAATGGCGTCAAGATCACTGAAAACTATCAATAATAATCACTATTTGAGGGAAAAACACTGTGAATTGACTCACTTTATCAATCGATGGATTTATCAAACCGAAATCATACTGAAAAAAAAAGAATAAGGTTCCGGATAATTTTCGTAGTGGTGCGGTCGTAGACGGTGTCCGGATGCGGGTAGACGGGCGAGGGTGACACACTAACAGATCGAGATCGTTACGTTCGGTCTGAGCTAAGTAGACATTAGCCGCGATCCACGGAAAGCACGTGAAAATATCGGCGATATGGTGTGTGACTGAGATGAAGTTGCTCCGAAGAGGTCCGCAAGTGGAATACGCGCACGACGGACGCGGACGGTCTCGACGCTCGTTGCGGTGCTACGACTTTGTCGATCTACCGAGTGCTGAGCTGAGTGCTGCTGCTGCAGCTGCTGCTGAGTACCTTCGCCTTGTGACGTGATCCCACCGTGTCTATTGTGGTATCGCAGAAGCCCAGCTTCAGTCTGCTCTGCTCACAAGACTTCCTTCTTCCCTCTTTACAACTTGAAACTTCTCACAACTTATGCCTGGATAACAGAATACCATAAAATTATCATTTTAAGGGTATTCATACAAAAGTTCAATGTTATTAAAATTATATTCCTTTGGACACTTCTTGCAAAACAAAATTCAACTAATAATAATATCCTTGAAATAAGTAACAAACCTAGTATGACCTCCAAGTGTTGCAACTACTGTACCTCTTAACTGTGATGAATACATTTTCCCCATTCCTCACACAATAACATTTTGAAAGTATTTTTCGTAACTGCCTTACAAAAAATGGAAAATATATTTCCAGCGCTTTTCATATAATTAATTTACCCGGCAACACCAATTTGAGATACTATTTTCATCAGGAAGTCTTATAATCATAATATATCATAATATGTATTCAATATTTCTGAAAATGAACAGAGTTCCAATAACGGTTGAGACAACAGCTTCCTTGCTTTTTATTCTCGGTGCCATTTTCCCGTCCACATGACTCAAAAATGGTTTATCTGTTCGTTTATTTAATGTTTGCACTAATTACGCGGCATATCACCTTCGTACTTTTCTGATAAATGATCACGCATATAAACAATGAGTATTGTTTATTAACAGTCTTCGAAGATGAACGGTGGGCGTTGGACTATAAAGAGTACAAATTGGGTCCTTGTAGGCAGAATTGTTGTTGTAAAAAATGCCGTGCATTACCACCACGGCCCAGTTCACCTTTCTTTGATCCTTCGCGCTTGTCGCTTTCGGCCGGGAACTCCTTTAAAAAACTCTCCGAACTAATGACCGATCGTGTAGGCTGACAAGATATGACGGATGCCATGCCGTGCAATCGCTGAACTTTATCGAGCGTCCCAAAAATGATTTCATGCCGACGCGACGCCCATTGTAATGAGACCATGTGAACTGGTACCCTGTCGTTTTAGCTCTAAAATTTATGAGCCCACCAAATTAAACCATCCGAATTGATATATATGCGCCGCTCCGCCCAAGTCTCAATGTCTCAATCAGATCGCCAGATTTATCACGAGCAGATTTTGCACCAAAATTGGCGTGACAGGTCAACGATGGCTATTCGTACATACCGTATCATGATATAGGATGGTTTAAATTCCTTCACATATAATCTGAAAAAATGTTACCCTTGGCTGAGATAGGTAGGTACTCGTATAATGTGACAATGACAGTACTGTCCATGGCGGCATGATATAAAAGTTGATACTTTTATTTGACATTGTCATTATTATAGATAGTAGTATACGAGTATAACTACTATCTCAACGGCATTTTTAAAACAAAAATAAAAAATTCCTATCTCCGAATGTCTCCCTCTTACGAAGTGAGAGGTACTATCACCTGGACTGCTTTGAAGCGGCAACAGATGTCCCTTACGACATCTGTCAACAAGGATGAACTGATTTACAACGACATCCGTTGTTCTTCGTAAACACTTTTACGATGTATCGTTATCTCTGCTCATTCACATCAGAAGCTGACAACTGATATTGAGTGTATGATCTCCACTATGCATCAGACCTGCTATAGACATGCATGTTTCGTCTTTAGCCTAGACAGGTCAGCATTGCTTGGCGCTCTAACTGTAGAGAGCAATCGGATGGTATATACGTAACCCAGTCAAGGGTGTGATAGCAACATAAACTCATCTCCAATTGTCAGCTTCTGATGTGAATGATCCGAGATAACGGTACATTGTAAAAGTGCTTACAAAGAACAATGGATGTCGCTGTACATTAGTTCACCCTTGTTGACAGAAGTTGTAAGGGACATCTGTTTCCACTTCAAGGCAGTCCAGGTGTAGGACCTTTGACTTTGTAAGTTGCCAATGAGCGTCCCCATAGAGGGCGATACTTGGCGATGAGTTCATGTTGCTATCAGACCCTTGACTGGGTTACCTATATCCCATCCAATTGCTCTTTACAGCTAGACCGCCAGGGTATACTGAGAAGTCTATGCTGAAGACGAAACATGCATTTCTATAACAAGTCTGATCCATAATGGAGAGCATACAATTAAAAAAAATCCCGTAAATTTCTAATATCTTAAATGTTTGGCCGGTACCGGCTCTAAAAATAATAATAATTATGGAAAGCAATTATTTTTTAAATTTTAGTGAATTTATTTGCTTCAATTTTTTTGGAGACGGTTTTTCTTGTCAATATTTCTATGATGCGGAGTTTTGGTGTCTATTCCGATGTCCCATTCTCATCAGAAGAATTTATTTAAATTTGCTTCGCCCTGTCGCTTAACTTTCTCAAAAATAATCGCTATATAAAATAATTATTATTTTTTGAGTCGGTGCCACCAATTAACAATTATTTACTTTCAGTCAATTTTTCTCAGAATAGATTTTGATGGAGTCGATTTTGTTTTGCTATTTTATTTTTTATTATATTTTGTCAATCTTAGGGAATTTCCAATTTCTTAAATTCTCTGCTGGCACCGTGAAATTTCATCATAACCCAAAAACAGTGATTAATAATACAGCGAATGAAATTGCGATAAGAACTTTTGCGTATAGAAAGTTCATTGTTTCTTGACCTTATATTGATGCTGAACATCCAAAATGAGATGGATCTTGAATCATTTAACCGATAAAAAAATACTTAATAACTAACCATTTGGTTTTGTTTTTCTCGTCTTGTTCTTTATATAGTTCAAATATTATTTTTCTCGAATTCTTAGGCTATACGCAAACCCAAACACTGTTTAAAGAGTTTACCTTTCATTTTTTTTTTCAACAAACATTTATAATTGAATCGTTTTGTTTACGTCTATTAATAACATATTGTAGCATGTGTTCGCTATATTTTCGTATGTATTCCTTGCACAGTAAATACAAAAATCTTCGATTTCATTTATAGATCTTTTTTCGCTTCCATTGGCATTCCCATGTTCTTAAACCAATAACTTGATACATTCATTCTTTGTAAAATGAATGTCTTCGTTGGCTCGACTCGCCCAACAGAAAAGTGAATTTGCATAAACTGTTAAATCAAGTGTTAATGCTTTTATCTTTTTATCAGTCAGTCGATGTGAAAGATGCGTATATATGGTATGTAGTATGCATGAAGTATTGAGTGCTCGAGCACATTGATCAACAACGACACGAAAACACGAAGAAAATATGTCTGTATGTTTTTGTACCTTATGTAATGTCTTAAGCGAGATCGACAGTAAAATTGAAAAGACGACAGCAAACTCATGTAAAACAAAACGTGCGGCATATTATGTACTAGTATAAATAAAGTCCCCGATGGTAGAATGTCTTATATAAAAGCATATCTACTGAAGTATAATTTATATGACACGGAATATAGACCTGAGCTTTCTCTCTAACATATGTTGGTTGGCTGGTTGGTCAACAGCCAGCAACTTTACCAGACAAAAAATTGCTGATTATCATTATATGTATATGTCTACGATACAGGATGACTCTAAACATGAGATTTTAACGGTCTATAAATACCTCGTATTTGTTAAATAATAATTACTATTGTTCACTGATTCACCTATATATATATATATATATATATATATATATATATATATATATATATATATATATATATATACATATATCTACGTATATATTTGAATGGAAAATGGAAAACATATATTAATCAAATATTACGCAATTAATAAACCATATTTTGCTTCTATAGGTTATTTATTTGGGTAGTTTTACGATTTATTTGCACAAACCTGCACATTACAGGTACATTGGTACCTAGGGGCATGTATAACAAATGCAGATATGCCTAAATATATTTTTGTTATTATGTATGTATGTATATTTATATATTATGTTGTTGAATAAATTGAAATTGAAATTGAAAATTAAAAATACGATATTTTGGGGTGAGAGTGTTATTCAACCTCGTAAGAATTGCGCCAAGTTGATCGACTTTGTATTCCACGTGCACTTTTGTCACTTTATTGAAATTTTTATCGGATTTCACAGCTGCTTAACCACAGTTGAGTTTTAATCCGAATTCTCCAAATCCTTATTTCTAAATTGATACCATTGCCTGATAAAAACAGTCTCAACTTTCTTTAAACCATATTTTTCATGATACGTACGCAATCCCATTTACAATATCATGTTTGAATAGTAGATGAAACGAATTATGTAGTCGAAAGAAAATAAAAAATCTGGAATGTATACACACAAAACTTCATAGGGCATTGTTAGACGTTTCAGATTTAGTTGAAGTTTAAATATATATTCAGTTTGCTACAAGCGATAGACGTTCTGTAAAAAAATCAAAACCTGTTGTTTTTCCATTTATTTTACTTTACCTTTACATTTCCTGCTTTAAAAACCAATCCGATATTCACGTGTATTTGGTAAATGAAAGCTTACAAATGCCATAAGTTTCCAGATATCGAGAAATATGATATTATGTAAATGGTTCTCATCAATTATTCTAGTTGTAAGTTAAGTAAACACCCTGTAAATTAGCGAACATATAATTTAACGGTACTTAGAGACACATATAAATGACTACATATGTTTTATGAATATTATACTTCTATGAATGGACAACTGGTATGCTCTTGATATATCGAACGGCATTATTTTCGATAACTGATCTGAAGCGACTCGCAGCACTCTGCCACTCTTCCATACTCTGCCCACGTTCACCACGTACACCTGGCATGTATACGCTACTATTCCATTTGCTGCTGTTGATGTGTTCATTTTTACACATACATGCTTCTGCTGCTGCTGCTGCTGCTGCTGCTGCTGCTGCTAATGCTGGTATATCGTACCATATCGCATTAATGGCGATCATCCATTACGTCTTGTTTAAGGGTATCCACATAAAAGAGCATATCGCAAGTTATCTAGTGTGACCCTATATTGAGTACATGCTCACGAGGCATACAAACAAGTCATGTCCAAATGGTTGTTATCAGATGTCTTCTTGTAAATTGGCTACAAAATACCAGGAGGCAGTCCACTAAATATTGGGCACAGCTTTCCGGCGCTGTATAGAAGTTGTATTGCTTCTAGGTTGACATGCTAATTAAATCCATGTTTTTTCACAATGATTTGCACCTCATCAATTACCGTGTCAGGGAGTGTTTCGGACCGCATTACCACACTTTCGAGCAGTACTGATCTGAGACTTGTAGAGTAGCAGTAGCTGTTCCGGAGAATAAAATTTCTTGAAGCAGGGACGACGACCTAGCCATGACATGTTATTGTTGATGTTAATTCCCAGAAAATTTATGGAATATGATTTAAGTATTAGGCGTCCCTTCATCACCACGACTGGCAGATCAGCATGTCACTTTCTCCAGGGTTGTTGCCAGAGTTCTTTATATTTTTTTATGGATAACATTTTAACCATCGGGGAACAAAGTCCCCGGTCACTCATTCCACAACGTCGAGGTTCTCCAAAAGAACGACTTTTTGAACAGGCTTATTCGAGGTGTCGTAAGCTCGACCTGGTGCGGAGACGCCCGATGGTCTCCTCTAGTATTTGCTGCACTGGCGACGTTTTGAGTTATTATGCGAGTCAGCTGGATTGAAGATTTGCCATGATAATAACTATAGAATGTCACTCAATTTAGGTACTGTTTAGACCGAAAAGCTGCCCTCGATTCGTGCCTATAGTTATAGTAAATAAATAAAACTGTTCTGGGAATAACTTGTGACATTTGGTTTGTTATAACTTCACATAAGATTTAACAAAAAATGTCAAAACGAGAAGTTTCATAAGTGAGCCTAACTTACAAAATAGATGTCGAGCGCCATAAGCTGAAAATATCTTTCAACCGGAACGAATAGACTGGTTTATGAAATGTGATAATGTTTCACCGTATTATCGCTAATATCTTAATTTGGTCTCAGTTGAAGAGATCGTGGATCGCGAAATTCCTGAATAGGCGCGCGTCTAATGGCCCATAATTTTACGTTTTTAAGTTGCATGCGTGCACAGTGAGCAAACAGCCCTCATGGCTTGTCGCGAGTGATGTGATGTAATGCTGCAAATTGCCGCGCAAAATGCCGAAATCCCTCGCTTCTATAAATTTCTATCTATTTATAGGTCTGTCTTATATACTTACTTCCATCTGTGTTCTAACAAATACTATTCCACATTAGTATTGAAGTAATATAATCTGATGATAATGAATAATAAATACATGTATCGGTGGCTATGCAATTAAAGAATTGTAGAATGTTCGATGGAGGTTACCCAAACAAGTGTCATTGCAACAAAATATGATTTCATATACTCGTAGATACGAAGAACACCGTATCATCAGGTGAACAAAACACGATGCTACATTGTCTAATCGCAAATTTAAAGATTAGATATAAATATTGAGATGTGATACATTCTATCTATAGTTCTAATGTATAATTAATACTTGTAATGAAGGTATAGGATCGATACAGAATCCATCGATATCATGATCATTTTGGTTATAAAATCTCTTATGAAGAAAAAGGTTCTATCGCGCTCCGAAAGCTCTGCCAAATTATAACTTTCTATTCGGGGATACCAATACTAGGAAGGCATGACATGATGATTCAAGTATTGGACTGGCAGCCCATATTGTGATTTCCTGGCCGATGTAGTTGTTCAAGTCCTCCACTTTATTTGGATGAGCAATAAAGCTAATACATTTTGTTATTCGTTATAAAGTGCCTAGACATTATAACATAACCGACAGGATAGTGAGAGGATTAAATTTGTGTGTAAGCGAATGTTTAAAATCATCCTTGTATGATTTCCGTTGATATTCAATACAAAATGTAGTCTGAAATGAAGCCGTTATGCACGGCGTGATCCTTTGGCACGGTTGTTATTCTTGCTAAACTGGAGAGGCTTCAAAAAAATGTCCACCGGCCGCCGAATTGTAAGAATATAAATGCATCCAACGCCGAGCAACGCAGTGCAGCGCATCGGTATGGTATATCTGGAGGTGTTCGTGCAGCGGGTGACTCAGCGGCGGCATTAATACGTTGGTTGCTCGTTTTCAAATCTCGGCAAATATACCGCAAAATCTTGATTTGTAAGCCTGTTTCGCGGCAGGCAAGCCGAACGGGCAAGCAGACTGGCAGATGCAGATCCAAAGTAAAGAAGACCCGTTTCGCTTCCCTTGAATGGATTCATTTCACGGCGCTGCGCTCACTACGCTGCCTGTGGCTCCAACGACATGACTAGATGATCGTGGCCGCTACGCTTGTTCTTGTGTTGTTGGCCCCTGCCACTGGCTTCCGGTAGTTTCGTTGCCGGTACCATGACTTAGCGAATATTTAACCATTATACTCGCACATTGGTATGCGTTCATAGTTTTCACGCCAATAGACGAGGAATTTATTATATACGCGAAATATGCAGAATTTAACATACTTACAGTCGCTGTATACTTCATGAAATATAGAGCCCGATAATACATGAATCATACATTTATCTCTATTCTTCATGGAGTTAATTATTATGATTGATACATATTTCCTCCTTCAATATCTATTTTAGTAAAACTCTAACAATTGCAATACTCTTTGATGAATGTCGCTGAACTAACGAGAGAACGAAATACTGTTTTGCGAATAATTGTGAAGTGAATTTCTAACAGCAAAACTGATTATTCTCTTTTCTTATTTTATCACAATATGTGTATACTTCAAGTATCATTATAATTATGTATATGACAAGCCATATATCACGCTGGTAAATCTGTTGCAGGGAATTTTAATAAATCCGCTTGAACATCTAGTGGACAGTTCATCCCGTCCTGTTTGTTTGAAGGTAAAACTCTAATCGCCTTACCATATTTATGAAAATGCGCAAAGTATATGTTTCTCTCTCCCTGTCTGTGTGTGTCTTTTCGTTCGCAGTTATGGCCAATGTCGAATATGAATACTCCTGAATACAAATTGCCGCGTTTCAACTTTACGATCCTCGAACTTGTAATCGTTCGCTATGCTGGATTATATTTATATACCTCTAGCTTTATTCTTTAACATATTAATGTGTTCATTTGGTGCTCAAATCACGATATAGCTTACCCGAAATTGAAACTTGAACAGTTGACTTATTTTGAATGGTTTGTGAACCCAAGGTATTGAAAAAACAATTACTGACGTTTCAGCTGCTTCTGAAAACCTTAAATGAATTTGCTATCATACATTTCTGAGATTAAAATATTTCAAAATTTCATAAAGATTCGTCACTGAAGTTGGTCTTACTTTCAAAAAAAGGTTCAATTTCCTTTCCATTCGTTCCATGCCTATCAACATACATACATCGATTCCCAAATTCGATTCACATCCAGACACTTCTATAACTTTCGATATATATTATATTAAATTAAATTTAGATGTTTAATCGTACTCATAATAATATCTATACAAATGAAAGATCTTATATCACAATTGTTCAACCCTTACATCAGGAATACATGAAATATACAATCAGCTTCCAGAAAAGATTAAATATAGCTGAGTGACAATCAGCAGAGAAAGCTTTCTAGATAATCAACTTTCATCCAATAATGTAAATTGTATAAATTATTCGGAAAATAAAAAATTGATTACTACATGAAACACTGAGAGCAATCTGAAGGAAGGCACTATCGATCGTCGCCATTTTGTTCCAATCAGGCACATTCATCAATGGAAATATCGGACGTTGTTGTCGTCGGCGAACAGTGATTTTAATATAGCTCCGTAAAAAATATATGCGGTTTTAACATGTTTTCAAGTGAAGTGAGGCTTTCTCATCATTATGATTCAATTTTGTACATGATACTCAATCTTTCATGAATAAAAATGCATTGAACCTGTGCTCTGCAATGATTTTAGTAATTTAAATGCAGGAGTAATCCAATTCATTATTTTGGTAAAAGTTTCTGTAAAACACATTTTAATCAATATTTAACCTTAAGAACCAGTTACCTAGTTCACAAAAAAGTTGCCTGACGGAATAATTTAAGTTGACAGCTGTATAAATTAATAATAGTCACAGAGCAAGCATTTACTACCCTGCATCGCAAATGCAGTTCTTTTAATTCGGATAGAAGTAAAGTTATATGAACGAGATACGACCGGAGAATATGTTCCACAAGTAAGATTTCATGTAGCACTCTTAAGGTTCATATTTCCAGTATGACATTCTATATAGTGATCAATGATAACTCAAATACAATAGTGAAAATAATATGATAATCACATTCTCAAATCTCGATCCTGAATAATTAGGGAAACTACACATCACTGTAACACCTGAAAACGCATAATTACATTTCCCAAATTACGCCATACCATCTTGTCTAAAATCAACCTATACAGATATTAAATATGCAACGAAATCACTGGAGGCCATGCAAGCAGTACTCGATCATTCCAAGCTGCTGCATTTCTGTGTTGTTGTCATCATGTCCATTCTCACTGCTTTTGGATCAGTCCTATCATTCCAACATGACAAAAGGAATACAATATTTCTTCCCTCTTTGCTTCGTCGCATCTGTAAGAATATTCTTAAATAGCTACCGCACGCCTTGGCGATTGAACTACTAACTACAAATAACACTAGGCAAAGTACAACAGCAAACAGAAACAAAACTACAGCTTGTACGGGGCGACACAAAATCATTTTAATGTGTATTTAGGAACTTTGAATTTAGACATTTGCAATCTCAGAATATTCCAGTTTGCAGTTAATTCATTGATCGACTGTTTAGATATACGACATATTTAAAGTCGTTCAGTAGTTTCAATATTTTTTATTACAATTCAAAAGACCAATAACAGCTACAAAATTTGTTCCAAATCGTTATTTTTAAACTGATATCATTGCGTGGGAAGTACAACATCAACCTACTTGACGGCTGATGCCAGTTTTTAAGTACTAGAAAAGCTACTTAGTTCATGTAGATTGTACATACTCTTACTTGGTGAAACTGAAATGAGATTACTTGAGCATCTGGTTGTAAGCCGCTCTGTAGATCAGTAGCAGTAGTATGATGGCGAGATGCCAAGTTGTTTCGGTCAATTTCGTCTCTTTAATGATAATGAGTGTAAGTGCGGTATAGTATGGTCTGAGGAATGACGGCCTCACTATATACAACTACGACGTTTGACTTTATTCTTTCACACTACGAACAATAACCTTTTGCGTCACCTTCAGCAGTAATTTTAAAACATTCGCAATGGTTTCGTGGACACAATTTATTTACAATATGCGAAATGTCCGCATTATCAAAAAAAAATCTAGATTCTGTAACTGCCCATCATACACCTTAACAGACAGTATTACAAGCTTCTAGAATTGAAGCTGGCAACTTTGGAACAACATTTATTCCCATTGGTTAAATGCTAATATAACTCTATATAATTATGTGAACGAAATCATCTGAGAACCTGATGTCTAAGAGTGATGCAACATAAGCTACTATAAATTAAATGTGTACATCTTATATATTTGAAAAATTTAGCCTAGCACAAGATATCAACGCAGGTTCAAATACGTACAAATTCAATTTCTGAGTATACTGAAAATTATCAACGAGTTAACAATAGAATATTTGCTAAAATTGTGACTGAAATGTTAAATCTGATATAATAAATTGCAATATTATTATATATAAACGGATCGAATCGATAAGCCTCTGTTTTAAAGCTGGTTAAATACGATTACAGTCTAACAGACTAAAAAAATCAGCGTACTAAACTTTTCTATTTTTTTGTTAGTTTCCTGACATAATTTCTCGTTTCTCGATCTTTTCTCATTGTATCAGTTTTTTCATGAACGCAAACCGACCAAGAATAGATTGTTCAAAGATTGAGTATTATTTAAAATAATAGGTATATATGCGTCGACCCGCCAAAAAATGTACCTCCCCAAAAAGGTTTCAAGTGATAGACTGATAGAACTTTCCGGATTCTCCGCAAAAACTAAGCTTGAACGTTCTTTGTTCTTTCGATTTTCTTATTATCCCAATCCAGACATTGCCTTATAACTACAAAAGTTTTTTTCTTTACGGAAAAAGTAAGTTATAAAGATTTGCGCGCATTGGATAGTGAATAAAAATTACAAAAATATCGCATATTTTAACAAATAAAATGATTGCGATATCTCATCTTATATCTTGAACTGCAATTATCTTACAACATTTATCAAATATCTGTATGTAAAATGGTGCAAGATGCGAAGATAATTGTAGAAGTTGAACAGCACAAGAGCAGATACCTTCCACACTGTCCGATCTTAGCATGCCTTCACCGAAGCAGGTATTTAAGTTGTTCACATACTGACACTGACACAGTAGTGCGGTTTACTTTTGGATTTTTTCCTGACGCCAAGTTACATTCCAGCGTCGTTTTCAGCAGTTGCAGTAGATAACGCATCTAGTATATGAACACTGCACACATACATAGTACATACGAGTACATACTCGGTGTCACTGCCAGCATACTCGTTCAACTTGCCTGAAATGCCTAAAAATATTTTCATTTCGATTGAAAAGATTTATGGATCTTCGAAACGGCTCTGCCTGCTTACCTGTCTGTCGTTTTGTTTTCTGTTCTGATCTGTTATCCAGGTACGTTAACATAGTGGCGATTTTATTGCCAGAGGAATGTTGCTGAGGTGTTTTGCTATTCAGGTGCTTGGTGCAACAAGATCTATGTTTGTTATTCAGGATGAATATCCGATAAGGTGGGATCAGTAGAGGTTTTCAACCTTTCAAGTTTTCCCCATGGACGCCATAATTACTAGCTACGGATCTGACTGTAAAAAGTGCGGACCGCGATAGTAAAGTAGAGAGTACAAAACGAACCCATATAAATCCAACCCAAACGTCCTCGTCATGTGGGGAGGCAGCAGATTGCTACTCCTTAGGTTGATGGACCGGCAGGCAGCAATCTGCCTAATCGGTGATGAGTTGCATCACGTGTCACCATGGATTTCAGCCAGGACATGCGCAGCATAACTCCTACCGGGGATGTGGTGTGTCTTAGGGGGAGATACGCAGTTACATATGCATCGTCCGGAGCAATCACTCCTACATTGGTGACGCCAAGTGGTCTCACGGTTTACGTTACGTCGCCAGATCGATGTACCGGTTTTCTTTAAAGAGACGCAAGGGACAAAAAGTATGCTTAATGGCGCTTCCAAGATCAAAGAATTCCGGAAGTAAAATACCTAGCCGTTTGGATATCCAGGTGCCAGGCGGTCCTGGGAGCATTTCTAACGAAACTAGTTTTTCAAACTGTGCTGCAGCATCTTAACAGGCTAATAACAGCAACCGCCAACAGCAGCAAATTCGCTTGGACGACATGCCGCAAGACATATTCAGGGTCGACTTCACGAATGTTCGAGTCCTTGCCTCAAACATAAACTCTGTCCATCAATATCTGCATTGTCACAGACACAAGTTGTCTCGTCAGTAATGGACAATTGTTTTAGGTATCCAGGATATGACCATAACGCGGTTCAGAATTCAGACTTAAATTTGATGTATGCGTATATGTCAAATCAGGACTCCTATTAGCGAGAGGAGGGTCGCGAAGCTGAAGGATTCGACATTATTTAGCTCAAAGTGTGTTGCAAATAATTTTCAAATTCATTTGCTGCAATTACAGACCACCGACTGGCAAGAATTACAGAGAGCTTTTCGATAATCTTTCAGCCATTGTAGTCTTTCAAACAGATCACTCCAACTCAGAAATAATATTTATGATTTCAACGTTCACTATACGTACTGGATAAGAAATTCCAATAAAACAGATGAGGATTCGAAGCTGGAGCCTTCGATGTCAGCTGTGGCTCGGAACAGATAATCAGCGAACAACAAGAGTTTCAGATCGCCATGAAGATTTTGCTAGCCTGCTGGACCTGTATCTCAGAACATCCTGCCATCTACACGGTAAATATATCCGATCCATTAGGAACATCCGAACACAATACCATTTCAACATACTGAGGAATGACAACACTGGTGAATACTTGAACACGCAGAGTCTGGCACTACAAATCAGCAAAGTGGTATGATCGCAGAAACTATTCCAGTCCTTTCCATTGAATGATGTCTGTTCCACGTCCATATAGTCGTCAAATTGTGGCCAAAAAGTAACAGAGGACATCAGGTATGGAAGCCTAGATACCTCACGTTGATGAACGCCCCTCCAAGAACAAACCTTGACTCAACCGGTGCTGCAAAGACGCAGTTACAGCAAAAAACCAACGGTACAGGGAATGGAGGACAAATCCTACTGCTGAAAGTTACCGCAGTTTCACCGATGCCAGATGCCACTGCAAGCGGATGATTGATAACAGCAAACAGAAGCACAACCATAAAATTAAGAATAAGCTCCTCTCATGTCCTAACTCGTCCGGATCATTTTGGTCTGTAGCCAATACTGTTGGACAGAACTTCTGCTATTCGTCCATTCTACCTCTGATGAGAGCAGTCAGTCAATAGCATCCACGCAGAAAGAAACAGTAGACACCTTGGGGCAATTTTTTGCTTCTACGATAAATTTGCAAAGAGGTACTCCACCAACTACCATCAGTGTGGACTCAAAAATGCCAGAAATTAGATTTCAACATCGAGATATGAAACGCATTCTAGAAAAACTAAACTCCAGGAAAGCTAGTGGTCGAAACCAAATACACGCAATTCCCCTGAAACGTTGCGCGGCAGAGCGTACACCTGTCCTTTGCAAACTATTTAAAATCTCCTACCAGCGAGGAGTGTTCCCTACTGGGTGGAAAACCGGTCGAGTACAACCTATACTATAAGAAGGGCAGGAAAAATATACCCAGCAACTATAGACCTGTGACTCTGCTCTGCATCATGTGCAATGTTATGGAGACTGATATTAACGAGCAGCATCTGAAGTATCTGGACAAAAATAATATCATTAACGATCGCCTATATGGTTTCAGCAAGCATAGATATATGGACAATCTTCTAGCATAAAGCGTATGTCACACATATGTGGAGCAGAGCAACACTTCATGAAGAGTCGTCGCGCTCGATATATCGAAGGCTTTGGATGAGAGACTTTTGGGCAAGCTTGCTGCCTATGGGCTACCACCGGTTTTGTGACACTGATTATCTCAGGGATTACTCCTTATTTGTGGTGGATGATGGATATGCTTCCGATGTAATTATCATCAATGCGGACTTTCCTCAAGGATATGCCCTTTCTCCTTCGCTCTCTTTACTGTAAATCAATGATTTCTTGGAAATAAAATCCAATCTGCTGTATATAAAGCACGATCTGCCATTGCATGAGGTTATCTATGAAAAAAGGACCCCAAATCAAACTAATTGGTGACCGCTGCTGTAGACTGGATTATCAGCAAGGCATCACTCAAACCCTATTTACCAATTGGAAATATATGGGGTAACGATTCCTGTCAGGAGCTCAAAGGGCTTGCTACGGTTTTTGTGTAAAAAATTGTCCCCCTGAAAAACAAACTTGTGTTTCATGTAGATTATAGACGTTCTTACTTGATGAAACTCTCCCATCATGTAGATAAAAAGTTGTGTAGTTTTCACACAGTTTCACAAATAATACTCTCTCTTATAGTGACGCGTTTCGATTTTTATTAAAATCATCGTCGGACTGTCAGATTTGACTTCTAACAAGGCTACCCAGATTACTTGCCAAATAATTAACTAGTCCTATCATGGATACAAAACTAGTGCTCTCAAAACTAGCATACTATCTATCCTGTCTAGTTATTTTTCTATTAAATTATGTTTTCATGTTCATATTTCACGTTTTGTGTCTTTCTTAGGCGATTTTTTGGCGATTGCATTTACACTAGTGTCACAACGTCCTTAAGATATTTCATGTGATAAACAATTTTATTTCTTAAGATATTTCACGTTTTAAGATATTTTATTCCTTAAGCTATTTCATTCTTCTTAATACATTCCATAACTTAATATATTTCAGTAGTAAGTTAACTTAGCATACAAATAGTTGGAAACATATAGTACTGTATCTATAAAAATAGAGTTTAAAAGATGACATTTACTACAATGAAGTCAGGGTTACGCAGATATTTCTGAATTTCTGAATTTCTAATGTTTCCATGTATTTTATTACAAGTATGAAGTACACTCATTCTATTGTCGTTTCTAGATTTTTCTGAGAAAGGTCCTTTGTAGACATTTACCTTGCGGTCCTTTTTTATTGGGTCGCCCTGTATATTGAGAACTATATATTTGCATTTGGTATTATGGTATTGGTTCTGATTCTAGGACGCTTTCTGATAGAATTGACTAACTTGCCCAGGTCATATTTTTGTTATTTGACAATTTCACGTATACAGGGAAATATGTAATAAGTGCAACTAATTGACTGGGCTACACTGTGTTTTCGTGTCAAAAACCAGAAACTGAATAGTTGAGAGATACATTGATGCTGCATTCAAGCTACAAATGGTTATATTTCCCGCCATTTATGATCCGGCGGCGGCGGGGCGGCGCATGTAATGACACGGCATGATAATATGTAAAGATGAATGATTGGCAATGGTTGAGCTGTCAAAGGATGTCAAGCATTTTGGTTTATGACCAGACACATCGAGAATATCATCAGTATCTGTATCGGCGTCGCATTCAGACAACATAACCGATCGTCGAGTCGATCGGTTCTTTATTACCTTACTTCGAATGCACCTCTCTTGACGTGTGTCTGCCTGTCTGCACGTCCGCTCGTCTGTTATTCAGAAAAAATAGAATCCTTTGTTAAATGGTCTCCTGTGCTGCTGTTGCACTTTATGACGATGAGACGCTGATTTATTTAAAGCGGGAGTATATAACTCGCATCACAATTACTACTCAGTCTACTTGAATCCACTTGATGGAATACGAGTAATGTCGGACAGTCGGTATTTAATCAATATATGTATACGAGAGTTATACAATTATTTACTGACTCTGTAAAGTATTTTCTCGCTGATACGTTGTTTTGTGTTTAAAAATGAATGACTGACATTCGTAACCTTCAGAACTTTGATTGGTAAATTACATTATGGTTCAGTGTTTAATGCTTAATGATTTGACGGTATGGCACCATCGTTTGTTGATCTTTCTTGTCGCCACATTCTAAAATTTAAAGTAATTTTCGTTAATACAACGAAACTACTGGCGACCTTCAAGAGGTTGTGCGACAAGAAACTGAATACTTTGACCACAATCTGAAGGCATTAGAAGTTCGAAGCAGTTTGAGATTTCAAGTCGAGAAAATTTTACAATTTCTTCTTAAATAAGGCAAAAAAATATTTTCAGGGTGAAATACTTGACACACTTATATATTTGCGAGGCCTGCATCCGAATTCCATCATTAAAAAAGCCTAAGATTTCGGAGCGTGCCCAATAGCAGGCGGGGCAGGTGCTAAAATGTTCTCCTTGGCTCCCCCGTTACCTCCTTTGGCCTCTTCACATCTGGCGCAAAAACGAAGGCCAAATTCGTGATTTGCACCCCGCTGGACCAATTGAATAAATTTTCATTGCGATAGTCGAACCATGTCGTTGCATCACTGATTTTCCATTGACCAATCTTGCCGCGTGAACAATCTCACCCCAAAGCATGAATACTTTCATAACGTTTGAACCATATATGCCAAATAAACCGAGGTTTGATTGATTATTTTGTTCAAAACACCATGATGAATTGCATTTCTTAGTGGTCAATCACACCTTACATTTAGTACCATTTCTTTCAGGACATTTTTTCTCTTTGGTCCGTTTAATTAATTTCTAAAATATTTTCTGGTCGTTGTTCCCGACGCAAACATCGACTGAAACCACCTATGTACAAAAATTGGTTTTTACACTGAGATAGAATTCTCTAGAAATGGTATTTTTTTCATAATCAACCTCACCCCAATGACAAGTACTAAAATAATCACGATGCCCACAAATGACCAGGTGATGGAGGGTTAAATAACAAAATTAAGATTTGAAGACAATATACTCAGAGAAAAAACAATGTTGAAAATGAGGTGTTTCTTCGAACAACTACTATTCATCAAAGAAAAGTGGCTATTGTGTGTTATAGATCTTATCTTTTTCTATAGATAACATCACGCAAACGCAGATGGCCTATCGATCCCCCAGCTTCTGGGACGCCGACCTAGCGAGGCCAGCAACATGCTCGCGCCATGACATGTTATCTTGGTAAGTGTTCGACTGAGCTGTCTCGGATAATAACACCAACAGTCGTCAGTACAGCAAACACTAGAGGGATCTAACGGAATTGTCCTCACCAGGTCGAACTCCCAACAGTTCTAACGATCTTTTTTCCAAAAACCATTATTTTGGAGAACCTCCATACTGTGTAATGGATAGCTGGGGAGTTAGTTTATTCCTCCATGGTAATAATTTATTGCGTTTTTAGTTCAATGTGAATAGACATTTGAGGATTTTGCGTGCAAAACCGGACAATATTATTTACTTGCTAATACGCAAAACGTAGGTTAGTTTAGGTCAAACTTACATTAACAAAATTAAATGCAAAGACGAATGCGTGCTTTGCAAGAAGTTATCTATAAAAAAATGCGAATATGTAATCTTATGATGTTATCGCCCGGCCTGTTACTTTCAAACTGATTTCAGCATTTATATTTGTATCCTATCGAAATCTTTTCCTTGGCAGTTGCATAGCGTCGCCGTCGCAAAACAAACAACAACATTTCCGGCGAACAATTATGATTATAGTAGTGTAGGGCGGACAGTTTTGTTGAATATCGTAATGTGCGGCTGGGCTTGTGCCTGCGTCTGTCTGCCACATAGATAATAGAATAAACCTATAATTTATTATGAAAATCTCCTGTGCAAACCTACGAGCCGGCGCGGCGCTACAAGATTTATCGCAGAATGTCAGCAATAAACCACTAAGGTCATTTTACGTAGGACATATTGAAGTTGTTGGTGATACGCACTCCACTAGAAACAGTTAACAAACTATAAAGTATATAATAATAATATTATGGCTGGGTGGCATGGCATGGCATGGGATGACATGGCATTTATGTCGGTCGGGATCCTGGTCCGGCACTCATTTGTACAGATCGTATCTCAAAGCCGATTAACGCCAACACTAGAAGCAGCGATCCTGTAATCAGGAAGTAGCGGTGTTTCTTACTTTGGATTCACTAACAAATATTCAACTTCAACAGTGGGATTCTCAGATCCTAAATACAGTATCAACAACAACCACCGAGGAAAAATCTATATTGTCAGGTAGCTGAAATCGTAGGATACTCTTCACCTAAAAAGTATGCCCACCGCTTCTTGTGCTCTCACCTTATAAATCTTCATTAATTCAGCGTGCCTTTCCGGTGCCATGCCGATGGAATGCCTACAGTAGTAGTTATGATATATACTGAAAATATTCCGTATCAAATAGCTTCTACATATTTATGTGTGAGTTAAACTTGTCGAATAAATCTTTTATAAGCGTTTCAAGTTCCTACTCCCAAAAGCAGAAATGCTAAAAATTCATCAGATTTTGCTTTATGGTGAATTTCGAATGTCTGTTTAAATTTAAAGGATGGGCCTGTCTGCCAAATGCGAGGCTAATGCGTCATGTTAAATATGTTTATTGTGTTCGGGGTGAGAGGTCATTGAATCTTATAGCCGTTACTACGTGTTCAGGTTTCCTTATGTATCATTCCAAAACGTACCTGCTGAAACTTTAGTGACACTGTTTCTCAAAACATTTGCGCTTTCAATAATGGAGAGATAAAACGTGAAGTATTAGGGGGACCGCAGGAGAAGTAATTTCCATTATTTAAAAAATATATTACTGAAATGTAGCGTTTTGCTTATTTCCAGTATTTTATTTAACCTACGATCTAGCAAATTGTTACATCCAGACTAGTCAGGGTAGTTAAGGTAAGTTGGATATCATAACATATGTATACTTTTAATAGTTTGCTTTTTTGCCTTGTACAAATAATTTCATTTTATCATCCGATTACGTAGATATGAATAGAAAGCGCACCTGAAATATCATGTGCGTGAAACTTACTTGCCTCCTCCTCTGTCATTGTTGATGTGGACCATCAATTCTAAGTAAGGCCTGCACTGTAGGACTTGTAAATTAAATCCTTGTGTGGGTGTTGATGAAATTAAATATTATGATACAGTATAGATAACATCACCCACAAAAATTTACAAAAACAATCGTATCAGTTATGGTATCAGTTTTTTCAATTTTATTTTGAGCATTGCTTTGTATCAATTTACAGGTATTTAATTTTCTTTTAATATGCGATACTAGTTTACAGTTTAATTCGCTTCGTTGTTTTGAAGTACCATATGCTATCGTGTTCACCATCTTTTTTGTACTATGCTTGAAAATATTTTTTTTCCAATAAAGTTGATACTATTCAGAATTACCCGACTGGAACAGATAAATTGTTATTTTGAATGTATTACGGAAATATTTATGGATCCCCTCCTTCAAAATTCAAGGTTATACTAAACAAATTATCATCACAATAAAGGTGTTGTGTAGCTTATTCAATTGATAAAAGCACTGGTATGACATGGATTGTCGGGTTTGTGTGTTTGAATTGTACAACCATTAGTTGCTGTCTTACTTACAAGCTGAAAGTCAACTCCTTGTTCTGATTTTCTGCATTTATATACTTAGGCATCCAAATAAAACTTGGACTATTGATCTCTGGAGTAGAGGTTACCGACTGATTTTCTCATCGTTTTGTCCGCTGTATTGGCAGCCCTCACTCCATTTTTGCTTCAAAGTTGCGTAATTTTTTCATCTTAAGCTTCCAGCTTTCCATTTTCATTTAGTTTTGCAATTCAAAATATAATTTTAATATTTGTAACTTTTCAATCTTGAAAAGAGTTCAGAATACTGACATAAGAAATGCATGTATTTTTTGATTTCCATTTACCATCTCAATAATACGTAGCAAAAACAAATTTATCGCAAAATTTTATGTTTTCTCGTAATTTCCTTAACCTATACCTATCCTTCAGTTCACCTGACGACGATAGAAGATAGCATATCAATCGAAACGTCGTGATACTCAAAATTTTATAGACAATGGAAGTCCGAAATCAAACTTTTGACCTATACCATAGTTTCATACATATATATGTGTGGGTTTGCATTTGAATAAGAAATTTCCCAGAACTCCACTTGACGTACACTTATTCTCAGATGATCATAGATTTGATAGTTCTCAAGAAAGGCATCATTCGAGTGACAGTCAGTGTACCCGTACTGATACCGATTGCGATTGATGGGACGGGATGGTGTGATAGGTCCAATCATACTGATTTCTTGTCCAGATTAAGGCCACATCGTCTGATGATGATGATAGAGATGAATAGCGGTGACATGGCATCAGACATAAAGCCGGACAGATTTGTTCTATAAATTTTACTGGCATCACAAGAAAATCGTTAAAGGGGGGGGGGGACAATTTAAACCTACATATACTAGCAGCGGGGTTAAGCTTGCCACACACTAAACATCCCGAGCTGCAATGAATTCTGATTTCGATTGTATATCCATAGTACTTAGATATATATACATATATATATACAAGTGATGTCAGCACGCATAATTTTAACATGAAGCGAAACCTGATGTCATATGCATTTGATAGCTATATGTGTATGCTTTCGAACGTAGTTTGTGTTTATTTAATTGTAGCGAAAGAACCAACATTTTGTTGCATTATTTAAAATGAGTTTTATCCCAAATAAACAACATTTGCGGGAAGTAATGTTACATTACTTTATTGCAAAGAAAAATGCGGCCGAAACATATCAGTGAAGTTTACGGTGAACATTATCCATCCGAAACAACTTGTAAAGAATGGTTTCATCGGTTTAAAAGTGGCGATTTTTCTATTAATGACAAAAACACGGAAAACCACCAACAAAAGTTGAACATGCATAATTAGAAGAATTACTCGATCAGGACCCGTGTCGAACGCAAGAGAAGCTTGCAGCATCATTATATGTTGATCAATCAACCATTTACAGATGTTTAAAGGCCCTTGGATTTATCCAGAAGCTCGGAAATTGGGTACCACATGAATTGGCGCAAAGAGAGATGTGGAAAGGCGGATTTGCATATCGAAAATGCTCCTCCAGCGCTACAAAAAGAAGAGTTTTTTGCACCGGTTTGTGAGTAGTGATGAGAAATGGATTCATTACTATAATCCGAAACGAAAAAAATTGTATTTGAAGCCCGGCCAACCAGCAAAATCAACGCCAAAGCAAATATTCATAGCGCCAAAGTAATGCTTTGTATATGGTGGGATCAAAAGGGTATCCTGTAATATGAGCTGCTAAAATCGGGTGAAACGATTACAGGAGAACGCTATCGACAAACTCCTTGAACTGAAGCGAGCAATGAACGAAAAACGGCCATAATATGCAACCAGACACGAAGCCATAATTTTCCATCATGACAACGCTCGGCCTTATATTGCTATACCGGTTAAAAACTATTTGGCAAACAGTGGATGGGAAGTTTTGCCTCACCTGCCTTATAGCCCAGACCTGGCCCCGTCTGATTTCCATTTGTTTAGATCGATGCAAAACGCCGCTCACTGGAATACGCTTCACTCAGAACAGGGTATTAAAAATTGGTTGGAATCGTTTTTGGCCTCAAAAAATGAGGAATTCATCTCTTACCCGAGAGATAAAAAAAGTTATAGCTAGCGATAGCCAATACTTTGAATAAATTGTTTTTTCATTTTCCAATTAAATAAACTGGTTTTTTCATTGAAAAAAAAGACGACATCATATGCATACACCTCTGTATAATTATAAATTATTTGAATCTTCTGTCATATGAATGATGGAATACCACAGAGTACTGTTATAATGTTTCAAACTAATATACGATGGCTGTTCTCCTTTCGCAGAATCCATCTAGTAAGCGATGAGATTTTTGAAAATTTTGTCCCACTTCTGGTCGCTCAAAAGTTTGATGTTTAGTGGCCGCTGTTGTCAAATATACCCGCTTGTGAGTTACATAAGTTATAAATCAATCCTTTCGCGCGAATAAGTGATGAAAGTGAATAAGAAGCATTATTATTATAAGGTTGTGATTTTTCACATTTCAAAATCACGAATGCATAGTGACGTGTTTATTTATTACACATGACACTAGCATACCTATACTATCAGAATGATGTTTACGTTTGTCAAAAAGTTAATATTTGGTCTAAAATAATGTCACAATTGTTGCGGCACAGTTTTTCATCATCAAATGATAAGAATGAGACTGTTCCATACACTCATCTTATTATCATATTGGTTATATCACGTGTATGGAGCACAAAATAGAGAGTCAGGCAAACAGCAGTATTTGTCGGAATGACTGCATAGGACGTGTTCCGAGGGACATTTATAGCTTACACTACAAAACCGACTGTGGATTGTGACTCTCACCCGTATAAGGAATGTGCATCGGATTTGTTAATGACCACTATAAAATTGCTCCCTTCAGGTAGGTAAGCTCACAAAAGTATAAAACAAACAACGGCTAAACACTTACACCGCTGATAGTGACTTGTTTTCTGATAAAATACGAGACTTCACCGTCGTATAAATCTTCCAAGTACGATAGAAATCCAATATTTTGTATACTGTTTACATACATTATAGATTATTCAGATAATGGAATCATAAGTTTGAGGGAAGTGATAGCATCTGAACATGTGGTGATCAAAACTAGTAAAAGTTGTTATACTGAAATAATTTTGGCACCGTTTTGTATGTTTGCGATAATCTGATCGATTAACCAAACTGAGATTATATTTAACTGTTATACGAAGGACAAGATGATATAAGAAAACTATATAAAATATGAAAGGAGCGCGACAGGTAGCATATCGAATATTGAACATAATATAATATAGGATATTTATGTTCGTATGCAAACCACTGTATTGTCGCCGCCGCCGCCAGCCGACTGTTGATGATTCAGGAATAAAGTTTTTATAGCTGTTTAATTCCCTCTACCAATTTTCCGAATCAAAAAAATCAGAGGCTGCCGTAAATTTTTGACTCAAGCATTGTAATAGAGTTAAGCTGACGGGCTGTAAAACGAGAATCAATATGAAAAGGTTGTAGTGTTGGAGTCGTAAAGTGATGATGATGGTACTACAGATTTATATGTTATGTATGATGTCGATCAGCTTAAATGAATCATATTGCTTTTTTAATAATCGATTTATGTAATATTGTAGGATCATACAATAAATTAATATGAAAAATTCGGTAGAGGTTACCAGTATGGGATGTATTTCAACTCATTTTGTATTTTTGATAAATCAACTTAACAACAGTATATGGAAGATATTTGATCGCTTATATAAAAATAATTATATATTTCTGATGCCATTCAGCGGTTATAACAAACTGATTGAAACAATTTTGATACAGGTGGTATGTATTAATGAACAGAAAATATCACAGATATCGTGGTGATTTTAAAAATAATTAATATGTAACAGAACGAGTAACTAGTTCTTAATTTTGTTCCGAATTTGCTGACGAATTTGTTCTTAGTCCACCCCTGTCAGCGCATCCAAGGGTTCGAGGGAATCTTTTTAGAAATGACAATAGCAGGCAAAACATTTGGCAACCAGATTATCTCATTACTTTGCTCATTTTTCCGTTTACCATAGGTCATAAGTAACAAAGGACGAAAAAACTGTAAATAGTTCTAAGAAGGTTACACCAGATTCAAATCATAAACATCTTTTCGAAAGGCCTGTCATTCAAGAATAGTAAATCAAATACCGGTCAGTTCAGTAAACCAGTGGCGTGTCATGGAAGGAATAAAGGATTCGGCTGACAGTGCGAAATATTTTGTATACCTTGTTTTGAGAAAAAATACTGAAAATAAGAGGAGACTCATCAACTAGGTTTTTAGTAGAATTTTCTTAGTGTACTTAATGGCAGTGGAACTGATTCTACCACCGTTCAGCGCTTGCGCTGCCCGGTGCAGATGTGAAACTATCATTAGGAGGACTATGTAATACTTCAATGTAATATTTTTATTTGTAAATATTTAAGAGGACACATCAAGGGGTGCCAACAATGTTACGGGAAAAATTATCAATGTAGCTGAGTAATTCATGGGACGTCCATGGGGCGAAGGCCCGTTGCATGTAATTTTGGTGGAACTGTACATTGAGGCACGCCTTGGAATGGGTCAAGGGAACTATTAGAACAATCACCATTTTGGCGGGGTAAAACACCCTCAATAACTATTGGTCAACGGCAAGATGACTCTGACCGAGGGAAGGGATATCCGCAACTGGCAACAGAAATGTCACAACTTTAAAGTAAGTTCTTCTCTAATCTTTCATTTGATCGGTTGGTTTAGTTGCTCATATTCTCCCTCAGTTAGTGAAAGTGCGTTTGTAATTTGATATTTGTTGAATTGAGTAAAAATTTTGTTATTTTAGATTCCGTCAGTTTAGATAACCTTTGAATATAACTTACACACAGCCCTTCCGGCTGTTGTTCAAAATTGATTTCAAGCTTGATGTGATAATTAATGTATTTTAAGTGAATTCTTCTATTTGAGCTGGGATATTTTCTAACAATCTAGGACAATAGTTCCCTTTAGTTATAATGTAAATTAAATTAGCATAAGACACTCCTCCAGTGATCTTTTCCGCATTGCCAAGTTCGATAAATTTTCTTTTTGTTAGTGTCATGATTTATTTTCACTATTCGAGTTGTCAACAATTAATTCATTAAATGTTAGTAGTCTCCTCAGTTATTGTTTTCTTTAATCTTCACTAACGCTGAACTGACTGAGATGACGCCTCAGTGATCCCTTCTTCCCGTTTGGGTTTATCTGAAGCAACGGAAAGGAGCTGCCCGCCAACTATCTGCGCAAGTGAGTTTGGTATACATTATATGTCTTTAAGTCAGGTTCTACGCGAGTCTATCTCCCTTCTAAGTAAATATTCAGCATTAAGTAAAATAATTGTGATAAGTAATATAGTCCAGATGCTTCCGGGTTGAGAGAAGGAGTCAGGTCCGGGAGTTTCGGATGAAGGTCTTGTTACATATACATATTGCGAAAAAATAAATTCGCTTCCAGAATTAATGAAACGAACTAAAAGGTAACTTCGTACTGCTGAAACGTAGATAAACGGTGTCCACCTCAGACCGTGGAACAATAGACCATACTAACCTTTTATGTGCGCTCCAAGCAATACGAGGTTTCTGTTTCGCGAGTTAACTCAGTCATTCTGCAGGCGACCTTTATTCTTTCTCAATGCGTACATACTACTTATCGGTATATTTCATCTGTACTGTTTTTACTATGTATTTAGATTCGGCATCTCACCCTTATCGTTACTGATCCTAGCAAGACATCTCGTTAAAGACGTAAATCACTCATCGGATGCCCTCTCCTGCGCTACTAAACTAATTTATAAACAACTACGATGCAACGCCCACGGTGTATCGTTTAAGCACCCTAAATATTAGGTTGCATCTATTCCAGGGGGTGAAGGTAAACAAAATAGGAAATGATTAATTTTCAGATGAGATGTAGATAGAAAGACTGTTTTCATCACGTCATTTGTCTATTTCTTCTGTTTACTGCCTTCTTACAGATGCCGCTGATGCAGGTATCCAGAACGGGAATATTTAAATTGCTATGATCCAATTATTATTATATTGCAGTTATATCTATTGATATCCTGATGGGACTGGGGAATGCGTGATTTTGAAGCGTTTTCGTAGCATTTGTTTTTTCTCAGTTTAAGTCTATTCTAAATGGCCAGTTCCTTCTTTACGGGCCAGTTTTTACGACGACCATGTCTTTGTTTTCATATTCAACTCTTTTTTGGATACAAACCTCGTCATTTTTGCAGATTTTTTAGTATACCTGAATTAATAAATGGTGGGATCTTTGTCAAGCTTGTAGCTATTTTCTACCTATATAATTAAACGGTTTTATTTAGTATGGTTCAGTATTTCATGTGATTAAATTGTGATTGTGAAGGCTTAGCTAACTCTATAAAATTATGTGTATTTTGTAGAAAAAAGTCTGAGAATTTTGGAGGGAGGTCCAGACCCTCTGGAACTCTTCCCTAGCTACGTGCCTGATTTTTGAAGAAAAGAACGTCTCAAATAGTTTGAAGGTGTACTTCCAACGCTATATCAGTTTAATAACAGAGATTTGAATCGCATTTTGGGGCAGTTTGTCTTAATGAATCGCAAAAATTTCATATTTTATAATTCATCAATCAACTACTAATACCGCATGCAAGACAAGTCAACCTACTTGACACCATTCGTAATTAATATGAATATTATTTGACTAAATTGCAGTAATCTATAGTACTAGATGCTAAAAATAGAATTGGAACGCTGTAGGCCTACTTTAGAAGTAAAAAAGTCAAAATGCCGCGCAACTAGAAAAAAAACATGAAAATGATTTAGATTTATTTTCGGAATGGGTCGTACAAGTATTCTAAACGTCCACAACTAATGACAAATCGATCATTTCCGTATTTTTCGGGCAAACTTTTCAATAATCATCTATATCTAACGAGTTAAGAGGCTTTACTGAGGTCAAAACACTGGCTATAATAAAATCTTTTAACGTCAAACTTATTTAACTGGGGTGCCAAACGCAGCATAATGTTACAAGTCAAATTCTAAATTCAATGTTGCACGATTGAATCACAGCTGATGAACGATGAGTAAAGGAATGAACATTTTAATAATCAGCGGTAATTTCTTCGAGTATATACATACGTAAAATATGTGATTAAATATGCACTTTTCCGGAAAGAAATCAGCATCAATATCGCCGACGTTGTTGCTACTGCTGCAGCGTTTAATCTTCGAAATAATTTGCTAGAGGGAAGTCTAGCGTTTTCCGTTGGTTCATTAAATTGTTGATTTATAGCTTTGCCGTTTTACTCGCAAAACTTTTATAGTGCCAATGTAAGTAACGACAGTGTGCGGGTTAATTTTCTGCTATTACTATCGCCATGCCATTTCAGCTATTCGCATACATTATGGCCATCTATGCAATATTATATTGCTGTCGATATAGAAATATCTATGTAATTTTCTGTATGCAAATACAGCTTCGACAATGGTCCGTAAAAAATATTGTGATATAAAACGCACTATATACTACTCTGTCCATTGTGCAATAAATTCGAGTGCAAAATTAATAATCCATTGTTGGTTAGGTTTGTATGTTATACAGAGAAATATATTTCTTTTTACAATTTTTTAGAATTGACAAAGCATCGCAGATTTGAATATGTAAAGCACAACAAAATTCAGTACATCGTAATAGGTGTAACGTGAACCTATTTCAGCTGCTACAAAGGCCTATTATTCATACTTTATCACTGTTTTTATCAATTTTCAATAATTGACGATCGTTCACTGATAATAATTACTCTCATATTCTCAATAATGTCCACATTCCCCGTCCGAGAGAGAGAGAGAGAGAGAGAGAGCAAGAGTGAGGCGGCAAGTCGAGTATAGATAATGTGTATATGTTTCTAGAAAAAATATAAAAAACAACCAACAGACCAACCAACCAACAAAACCGTTTCACCAAAAAGTAAAAAATAATTGCGTGATATAATTATTATTTTTGGAGTCGATGCCAGCAAAGTGTAATACCTAAAAAGACTATTTACTTTCTAGCGCATTTTTCAGAGTAGATTTTAGAGGCATAAGTTTTGTTTTGCTAAAATGATTTTCTTCAATTATATTTTGTTAGGTTCAGGAAATTTATATCTTAAATGATTAGCCGACACCGACTCCAATAATAATAATAATTGTAGAATGCAATCATTTTTGGCCTTTCAGTGAATTTTTTTAGCGTATATTGTTTTAGAGACGGTTTTTCTTGTCAAAATTATCATAATGCGGAGCTCCGGTGTCTATTCCGATGTTCCATTCATACCGTAAATATTTATTATTGTTTTTACATTGATTCCCTTTAAATTTATTAATCAGTATTTATTCAAATTTGCTTGGCCGTACTCGCTTAACTTTCTTAATTAAGATAAACTTATTGTCATTCATGAAATACTCATTGAGAGGTGATCTCTGTGGTCTCCTTTATCATTTCCACTTCACCTCTAAATCAGTGTCATAGCTAGAGACTGTGGTGCTAAGGGCAACGTCCGCAATTTGCTCCCTTGTGGATAGAATTCTCTGAATGCACATGTTTGACATCCTGCTGAAAATATCAAAATGGCTATCAACATATATGCCTGAGCAATTTGAGGAGTTCTCTCAAGTTCTCATCGATCCACTCCAAGAGACTGGATTCTGATAACAACGCGACCAGCTCGTAGGTATATCGTCCTATATATTCCTATATATTATACAATAGAAAAAATCGATTTGACTTATGAAAAATGACTGAGTTCTTTATTAGCAAATATTAATAAAATACAACCGAATTGAACACCTCGTCCTTTTTTAAAGTCGGTTAAAAAAAGAGCGAGAATTGACATTAATAAGCAGTCATACTATATAATTGTCGTCCCATAGCTTTTGAGCAGTGGAAATATCTATCAGGTAGCTTTTTCCAATGGGAGTGGGTGGGCGTTCATGCTATCAACTGATCACAAATTTAATGATAGATAATAATATCGTTGGAAGGAATGTGAACAGCTATCTGGTTTCTGTGAAAAATATCCCCTTTTCATGGGAAAATGGTCTTCTTAATGACGCGGTAACAGTAGTAAACCATTAACGTCCAAATAAACCCTAATATATAGGAGTTCAAAAGATACGGAAAAAAAATCATCTTTTGTGTGTGGAATAATGCGTTGCATGTGTGGCCTTAGTATACATTCTATTTTAACGCGTGTTTCTTTGACAATCCCTCCACCAGTGTGCAGTTACAGTATGGATGAATATATTCAGTATAGTGGCATTTTACTTGTCAAGTTTTGCTTTTATGTGAAAATTACAGGAAATAATAGATATTATCTCTAATAATTATGCCATGCAAACCGCTGCCACGCCGCGAGACCTCACATCGCATCGACGAGAGCAACATGTTCCACATATCGACGAAGGCATCGAAGGAATAACATGTCCTGGCACGATCATGTTGCCAGTCTTGCTAGGTCGGCATTCCAGAACTCAATGTGGAAGTTCTTCGTAAGGCCAGACGTATTCCAATAGACCATTGGATTTAGAAGGTTCAGGGAGTGCAAGCAGTATTCCAAAGATGGTCGATTTGGGCCTTGTGGGAGTAGCAGTTGCTGTTTCGGAGAATACAATTTTCTAGAGCGGAAAAGAATCTTCAGCTTCTGGGACGCTGACCTGCAACAAAAATCATACAAGCTTATAGAATAGTAGAAATAAAGATCTCTGGAGATAATCCATATATTTCTCCCATACGAGTACATAGGTAGAATACAGATTTCGATGATGCTATCAATGATTTGCTGCCTTATCTACTCGAGATAATAGCATCTGAGAATCGAAACAACTAACATATCAATGTACTTTTCTGAAGAAAAAAAACTAGAGATTTGGACTTTTAGTCAAGGAGATCAATTGATTTCGGAGGTCTGCGCATTCCACCATAGGGCGTGTGAACATCAACAAGCCATCGCGCTGAAATCTTTGTTTTGATTGTCGCCTGTTGTTGTTAGCCAAGTAATGTGTAATTTTCACTCTCCTCCCGATGATGATCAATAATAATAATGATGATGATGAGATGCTAGAAAAACAGACGCAGTTGACTGAGCAAACAGAATAACAGGCAAATAATAACAATACCGCCTAGCGCGTACCTATTGGATTGCACACCCGGCTGCATATTTCGTTAGTATTCGATCTTCAAGTTCCGTAACAATATTATTATGTTAGAAAAGTAAACATCATGAAACCTTTTTGCTTTTTAAAATAGGTATATTGTGTATGTTATTAAACATTATGTCTAAAATATTCACTTACTATGTTCATCCGAATCATCACATTAAATGTGATAAATTTTATCTGTATTGTTACATGATTACGATAAATCATATTGAAGGAATATACATCATCATCAGTGGCGGATGCAAGACTCAGCTAAAGTTTTTGATCACACGACTGGATCAGGCATGATCCTTGGCTTTGCTTTGGATCTGCTATTGATTGATTGTTTATGATAACTTGACATTTTGTAATACATTTCCGAAGTAACTACTTATATTTTTAGCTTATTCACTGTTTATCAAGCAATGTGTATATTACATTTACGAATGCATGAAGAAATATGTAAGCTTTCAAAGAGGTCAATTTTATTATCAGTGCTAAAAAAAGCAATATGGTGCCGCATCCCAAAAAGTATAATAAAAAACATTTGAAACTTTATCAGATTAACGACCATTGTTTACATAATTAACCTTCCCTATATAAAATGAAAACAGTTTATACCTTTCTCCGTCTGTCATCTGTTTATGGTAATTACAGATTCTGCAGCAAGCCCCTAAATCAAAACTATATACAGAGTGGCGGCGGGCGGCAAATAATAATTAAGAGATTAAGACGCCAAGCCCACCGCTTCTTCGGTTCTGAATGCTATTTTTTGTTTGTTTGCGACGGCGTCGCGCATACACATCGAACAGTAGCGTCGCAATTTTCCTTCTGTCATGTCGCGTCGGCCGATTGGTCGGATACATTGATTTTATCGAATAGGTATGCAACGAAATCCAATTCCTGGAGTCTCAGGCAGATCCGCCGGAAAAAATCCGGGTTCTAGGATAAATCTAACATTCAGGGCCCACTTGAAAAAGCGGGGTCAAGTACGTAAGATGCCGTACTTTCCTGTACAACGCAAATGTATCACTTTAAAAATAAGTATTTTAATCGTGTTTTTCAGCTATTGATCTTTTAAATTTCAATAAAGAAATAAACTACTGGAAGATCTTTTATGATTCAATAAATGAAAATGTTCAAAAATTTCCAAAATTACTTTCAAATGGTTTAACAGTTTCCAAATCCGCTAATTATATTTAGTAAACGAATATCACTACACTTGAAAGTCAGTCATCCCATTTGAAGCTAATTCATATCACATTTGCAATTACTTACTATACTTATTCAGGTAGACAGCAGGGTCTCTGAAAACTTCCAAAAACGAAGTTTGATCGATAACTCCGTGTTTCACTACAGTTCCGTTCATTGCTATAACTTGATTACTGAACCATAGCTCAACCAACAGAAGGAAACGTCGCGTCGTTTAAATTCAATCGATCACATCAAAACGTAATGCATGTTTGACAAAAAGTGAGTACTGCGCAATGCACGTTACTATATAGTAACGTGCAATGCGCATATGCCTCAGATATTACAAAAATATTTTTTTATACTGTTTCGCTTCATTCAAGTTATAATTTGAAGGAGTCATCAAAAATTATAAAAACAATGAGTATTTCCCATATCAATATTTATCGATGGAGACGCTACTGTGAATAGAGGTAAATGGTATACCTGTAACGCGTATCTGCTTTGACTCCATAATAAGATAATGAAACGTTCAGAAAAATGATTCGATGATTGCTCTGAACCTATTGATCGTTAAGCTGTTAAGGGCATAATCATCGTTTCATGATTAATTCATGCTTTACATCCAAATGTTTTCACACCTCCATAGATTAAGTAGGATTTATAGATAAGAAATACAAATTTTTATGTATTTCTCAAAATTTATTATGGATTTTTGCTGTTTTCCACATCCCCGTCCGTTTCCTAAATATTACTTGATTTCAAGTTTTTATACAAGTTATCTCAAAGATAATAGGTTTTGTTTGAATTATAGTGGGGTAAAAAGCAATTGTATCTGACCAGACGATTATAATAATATGTATTTCCGAAATAATGTTTTTCTGCATTATTCAATAGTCGACCATAAGCGATGTAATTCCTTCAAAATCAAATACAACAGAAACACAGGTGTCATTCAAAATTGTTATGTCACTATTCAGTTTTCGGAAAAAAATAAACCTCACGAAAAAACTATAATTATGTTAATATTCAGAGAGAAGAAAACAAACTAACAAGATAAAATGCTGTTCCACCACATATACATCTTTTATTATAGTATCTACATGTATACCTTGAGAACGAAAGTTTCACTTGGATGAAAAATTGTGTATTAGAATTTTAGCGTTGCGATTTGAGTATAAATCGAAACGCGACACTGATAGAAAGAGAGTTTTAATTGTGAAGCTTTGTGTTCAAATACTTACTTTTTAATCTCAATGATGGAAAAGTTTCACCAAGTAAGACCATGTAAAATCTACATGATAATGTTTAATGTTATTTTTGCGTACGAGTATTGCAGAAATATTTTTATTTCATATTTGAGTGTTGGAAGGACCGGCCTGGTGATCTCTTCAAGCCAGGGTTCAACGACCGTTAATGGTCAATAAGTATTTTCAACAGTCGAGTCGTCAGTCTGATGTCGTCTATACCGATACCGAAAATCGCATTAACCATACTACGGCACATTCTGCACATTTTGCTGAATAAGTACGGCGTGATATCTGGCCGTCCTGGCCACACACCTTCCTCAGATGAGACTCGGTTATTATTGTCGCATGTTGGTCGCTTACTCGCACTTTCTGCATGCCAGGATTATAATTGTAATACCGTGCCGTGGGCAAGCTTCATCTCCTCGAAAACCGTCCACTATGTAACAAAATACAAAAAAACAGTTTTCGAGAAATGCGAATTGTTTCTTTTTTTTAACAAAATCATAACATATCAAAAAAAACATAGAACAAGTGGTTATCGTACGAGCACAAGCACAAGCACGAGCACGAAAAATTATTTTTTAAACATAGCTTTGAAAAACACTTCGTCTTGACAAAGTTTTTTAGGGTCTGGTATTCAGAAATGTATACCACTCTGGTCCAAAACTTCGAGATCTTTTAGTAAACCCCAAGGACAAAGTTGACAAACTTGATCGATGAGGAATATACGAAATTACATAATTATAGTAACTGTAACAATGTTACATGGGACAAACTAAGGGATGTAGCAGGACTAGATTTAAGGAGCATTCAGCACATGTCAGATATGGCAAAATATATAAGTCTAGTGTGATACAACATATGTTCAAAAATGAATATAAAATATATTTAAGCAAACAAAACAAAATCGCAGCAAATTTACAGGAAACTTGAAAAGCGAAGTTCGGTGATCTTTTCAACAACAAGAAGGTATGTTTGCTTTTTGTTAAGTAGCTTGCGGCCAATGCACCGATATTGACAAATTAGCTATGTATTACATGTAATGACTACCTAAATGTGCACGCCTAAAAAAATTAAATTATACTACCTAAAATCTTTTTTGCGATCACCCAGCATACGGTTGTATATCAAAAACATGGTAGGCTAAATTTTATTACAGATATATATTTTGCAAATTCTGGTTCACATAAATAGCTACTTTAATATTTATAAAAACCGCAGCCTGCAGCCCTATGCAACATACATTACACCTTCTAGTAACATAAATGCATAATATATCCTAAAAGCTAAAACGAGCTTTAAATGTGTCATGTTTACATTATTTTATTTCCAGTAACAAGTAGAAATAGATTATTACAAAAATTAAAATTCACTTCTATAATTAATCGAACTAAAAACTAAAAAATTATTCTTAATATGAGAATAAAAGTTCTATTTTCAAATGCAGAGTTAGTTTAAAAGTATCCTGTCGTACAAAGCACCCCGCGATTGTTTTGCAATGACATTAATTTTCTCGTTAATCGTTTCATTCTTATATCATGAATCAAGTATTACTTTTTAATTCCATTGAATATAACGCATTTTATTTGTTTTTTGAACTTTAATTTGTACTTGTTAGGTTAATTCAAAAACAAAGTAAACATGACACCTTTAAAGCTCGTTTCAGCTCTTGAGATATATTATGCATTTATGTTACTAGGAGGTGTAATGTATGTTGCATAAGCCTGCTTATTATTAGCGGTTGTAATCATTATCATTTAACAACTGTAATTAGTTACCCATACTTTAAAAAAGTTTCATCCATCAAAATACTGGCAACCATGCTAAACATTTTGAAATTCATGGAAGACATACTTGAAAATCGCAAGTGCAATGCAAATTTGAAAAAACAATTGGGTTCTATTTTTCGGTTATAGCGGTGGAAGAATCATCAGCTGCCTTAATAGTAGTTAAAACCTACAAAGATTTCTAGGAAATTCCAGTAAATTGTCTAAAAATCCTTTTAACGATCATGTTTTGGGGTAAGCGGCTAAAATAAATTAAAAGTAAAAACACTTTTTTAAAAACAAGCACTTATTCAAATGCGCAAAAAAGAATAAATTAAACTTGTCCTTGAAAACTTTTACAATCAACTTATAACGTCATTACACAATTTATATGATATAAAAGCTTGTTGCTAGATTTAAGTACACATATTTACTTAGTTTGAAAATGTTAAAAATTAAAATCCTTCAGATCAAGTTAGGTTAGGTTAGGGGTTAAGTTAGGCTAGGTTAGGTTAGATTAGGTTAGGCTTGCGGATTTCTTAGGTGGAAAAATAGAATTCTTTTAAACAAGACGAAAAATTGTCTCCTAGCTACAAATTTGGGGGCGCTGATTACGAATCCTGTCTCAATTTTGCACCCAGACTCAAAGGAGAGAATTTGACGAACCGCTAAGCGCTCACCTGATGACTACCGCCTTTCTTATTATCATATTCGTGATTATCGTCCCAAAATTACCTAGAAAACGAATTTTTGTTCTGTTCGAAGTAAATCCAATTTTTCTGAATTTCGCAAAAAATATAAAGGGACCTTGCGGACTCTTTAAAAATCGAATTCTTTCAAACAAGAGGAAAAATCGTTTCCTAGCTAATTTGGGGGACGCTGATTACAAATTCGGTATCAGTTTTGCACCAGAACTGAGAGGAGAACCTCTGCCGGTCTTAATTTTGCAGCCGGACTGAAAGGAGAGCCTCTGGTGAACCTCTGAGCGCTCACCTGACGACTAACGCCTTTCTAAATCTAAATAGCTGAATCCAACGGTTTTCTCAGATTAGCGCTACGACGTTCCGTTCTCCAGTAATAACATATTCTCCGTAAAGATGAAAATTCGAAGACTAGTCGGTAGTAGTAGTAGTAGTAGTAGATGGGATGCGAAGCTCGGCTCGCGTCCGTGGCAGAAAGCCACACGTGCACCCTGGGTAACGCTAAACGAGCCGGGGCCTTGCGTGATGGGTAACCAAGATCGGGTAACCAACCCCCGGTGCGGAAACCATCACTCAGGGATGCGACAGCGTCTGACCCGGAGCGGGCGGCTGTCAAGGGGTGGAGCAGACTTCTCAAGCCGTGGAGAAGGCAGCTGATCTAGGGAGGCGGACCCGAACAAGGAAGCCAGGGGCGGGCTGAGCTCTGCAGCTGCGGCGAAAGCAATCAGCCTAGGGGAATACCCGAATAAATATCATGATATATGGAAATGGGAGACAAAGGTATAAACGTTACGGTGCAGGGGGTCGGATCCCCAGTGCCGGTCGGTGAGGCGAGTGTGCGAGTAGGCTCCCCCCGACCGTTAGCAAACGACTACTCTGTTACAACAGGCGAAAACGAGCAGTCAGCTCGTACTGCCTACAAGTGGGAAGAGGTGGGAGGAGGTGAATAACCCGTTTGTAAGGAGGAGTTCTGTAGGGAGATCTCCTCCGGGTTCAAGGAGGGGTTCGGTTAGCTCAACGGGCAGCCGAACATCGAGCAAGGATTGCACCGAAGGAACAACGAGTGCAAAATGACCCAGGGACTCAGAAGGCACTGAAATAAGTGAACTACGAGAGTTCGTAGGCAAGCTTTATAACTTAGCGGGAGGCCTGAAGGACCTGATAAAATCCGTCCCGAACACGAAGGCGGATATCAAGAAATCTGCATTTGACATTGCCCATCATATAGACTTGGTGCACCGCAAGTGTCAGGAGGTAGAAAAATACCCGAGGGAGACGAAGGCAGCAAAACGCAGCGCTGCAGATAGACTGCATCCTTTGGAAGCACCTACAATGGTGAGTGTTGAAACTCAAACAGAGAGAGGCGTTGAAACCACAAAGAGTGTAGGCATTCAGGCATCAACGGATGAGGAGGAATTGCGTGAGTCGCAAAGAGAACAGGAAGCAACAGAGGACATCCAAAGGGAAATTGAGGATGGGAAAGAATTCAGCGCTCTAGCTAAATTACTGGACAGAGAATGGCCAGAGGCGGTTTACCGCTGCGTAAAAGAGGAGGAAAGAAGTCCAGTCACTGACATACCGTGTAACGACATAGTTATGGTAGTAGACCCGAAAGCCAAATCCACAACAGGCTTCACGAAAGAAATCTTGGACCGTTTTCCGGAAGCTCGTGATCTTATTCAGGAAGGCATGGAAGAAGGCAAGATTGAATATGTTGTGAACGAGACAAAGACAAACCGGAACACTGGACAAGACAAGAAAACCAGAATCCTATATCTACTGCCTTACAATGTACATCTGGGCGGTGCAAACAACATAGAGACGATCTACAAACTGCTGACAGATCTGAAAGGAATGATTGCAGAAGGCCAAAAATGCTTCAGTTTAGTGACTCCAGAAGCTCTGGACAGAAATTACATTAGAAAGGCAGCCGAATTTGTGATGCACGGATCGGGAATAACACTCAAATATCTTATCGGCAAAATGCACACGAAGGGAAAGTATGATGTACAAAGGATACGAAATGAGGAGGTCATTATAAGGGCAGGCAACAGAAGCTATGCGGATTTGTTACGTACAGTAAAACAGAAGGTCAATGTGGAAGAAATGGGAATACAGGTGCGCAGCCTCAGAAAAACAGCTGCCGGAGATCTTATGGTTACGGTAGAGGGGGGAAAAGATTCGGCCGTCCTACTCAAAAACAAAATAAAAGAGTGTCGAAGATACAAAGGTAATCGTAAGGCGGGATGGAACTACTCTGCACGTTACAGACATCGACGTTGTCACTACCAAGGAGGAAGTCCAAATGGCGATAATGAAAAATACGCCAGACGTAGCACACAAAGACATCACAGTCGGATCTTTGAGACCAACCCGTAATGGCAATCAAGTAGTGACAGTCGTAGCACCCCAGAAAGTAGCACAGACTCTACTTTATAAGGGAGCGATAAAAATTGGATGGGTGAACTGTCGCATAAGGGAAAGGGTGCCAATGCCGAGATGCTCGAAGTGTCTAGAGCTTGGGCATAATGTGAAGACTTGCAAGGGCACGGACAGAACCAACTGCTGTTTTAACTGTGGACAGAAAGGGCATAAGGCCGCAGAATGCAAGTCAAATGCACACTGCTTCCATTGCAATGAAGAACACAGATCAGATTCGGTCAAATGTCCTCATTTTCGTAAGCTGATAAGACAAAAGAGCAGACAAAGCAAACCGAAACCCTCCACAGCATGAAGATTCTGCAGACTAACTTAAATCGGTCGATGGCTGCACATGACGTTGCATTTGCAGTAGCTGAAGAGACAAATTCTGACCTCATAATTGCTGGAGAACCAAACAGGAAAGTTGTGCGTAAGAGCGGATGGGTTGTGGATAACAACGTAGACGTGGCTGTTTACTTCAGAAACCGGAAGTAAAATCAATTCGAAGAACGGCAGGATGTATTAACATTGAGCTCGACAAATGTAGTTTATACTGTTGCTACATATCGCCCAACGTGACGATAGGGCAATATAGAGAGTATATAAATATAGTGTTTGAACAAGCCAGAAGCAACAATAAAGCACTAGTAATGGGAGACTTGAACTCCAAGTCTATCGAATGGGGCTCAACCTTCACTGATCGCAGGGGCAGCTATCTAACGGAACACATAGCGGCATCCAATCTTGTTCTCAACCAAGGAGGAACACTAACGTTCACGAGAGGAGAGTATCAGTCGCACATTGACGTCACGATCGCAACCCAAAGCACAGCCAGCGAGGTAACAGACTGGAGAGTGCTAGATACGGAAACATTAAGTGATCATAGGCACATACTCATAGAGACAACCTGGAGGGTGAAACCTAAGCTGAAACATGATCAAAAAAGAATCCTGAACCCTGTTATCATGAAGGAGCTAATACGCACCTCCTTTACCGTTGAGGATAACACACATATGTCACTAGTAGAGTACATCGACATCGCTCGAAAAGTCAACCAGAAGAGCCAAACATGTAAAAGGTCAGACCAGAAACTTCAACTCTATTGGTGGAATACCGACATCGAACAGAAGAGGAAGGATTGTCTCACAATGAGGCGACAATTAACAAGGGAGGCAGCACGAAGACGATTAAGTGATCGAGCAAGGGAGGAGATGAATGCAAAGTATATTGACCTGAAACAGCAGTTGAGGAACCTTATTAGGCAAGCCAAAATGAAGACCTGAAAAGATCTGTGCAATGAACTGGATGCAGACATATGGGGCGACGGTTACAAAATAGCTATGAAATGCTTAGGTGCACTCAGCGTGCCGCATCAGCTCTCGGATCAGCAGAAGGTGCATATAGCGAAAGAGTTATTCCCTAGTAGGAATGAAACATGGGAGAGAAGTGTTCTAGCACGAAACGTAGATCTATTCTCACAAGATGAACTAATTTCAGCGGGTTGTAGACTTAAGCCGAGAAAGGCACCAGGCCCGGACGGAATTTTACCAGAGGTGGCAAAAGAGCTGACCGTGTCTGCAACCAAGACAACGCTGAGAATGGTCAATACCTTATTAGTTTGACAAGAATTCCCCAAACAGTGGAAAGAGGCCCGCCTAGTATTGCTGCCGAAGCCAAGGAAGCATCCTGATGATGCCGTATCATATAGACCCCTCTGTCTCTTAAATACTCTAGGAAAGCTGTACGAAGGTCTGGTCCTCGGTAGACTTGAAAAGGAAATAGAAGACAGGGAAGGACTCTCCGAGAGACAATACGGATTCAGAAAAAGGAAGTCCACTGTACAGGCAGTGCAACATGTCATTCGAGCGGCTCAAGAGACCAGACGAAAGTGGTGCGTGCTAATCGCAGTAGACATCAAGAATGCGTTTAACACAGCTTCATGGGAAAAGATCATCGGTGAATTGAGGCGGAGACGTATACCGGACTACCTAATCAATCTCGTCAGCAGTTACTTCGATGACAGAACGATTAGAATCTCTAATAGAAGCAGCATGACAGTCACGACAGGCGTACCACAAGGTTTAGTAATGAGTCCAACCTTGTGGAATCTATTGTACGGCCTACTACGCCTAGAGTTAGCAGAGCAGGTGGAAACTGTAGCATTTGCAGATGATTTAGTCATCATAGTCACAGCTGAGGACGAGCAGACCCTTATGATGACTGCGAATGAATCATTGCAAAAGATCGACACATGGCTGACCTTACACAATCTTGAAATTGCTCCACATAAGACCGAAGCTATCATTCTTAAAGGCCCGAGAAAAGGAAGAGAAGCCATATCGTTCAAAATACGTGCAGTAGATATAGTCCCATCTAAGACCATAAAATACCTAGGTATCACTTTGGACGAGAGACTCACGTTTGGTGGGCACATTAAGGCCACTGTAAATAAGGCAGACAAGTGTGTTGCAGCGCTCTCGCGCATTATGCCTAACATTGGAGGACCAGGAAGCAAAAAAAGGCAGCTCCTCAATACGGTTGTCCAGTCAATTCTGCTGTACGGGGCTCCAGTATGGAAAAAAGCGATGGACACAAAAATCCACTCAACCAAGCTGCTCAGCATGCAGAGAAAAATGTTACTACGGGTAACAAGTGCCTTCCGCACAACATCAGCAGAAGCTCTTCAAGTGATCTCCGGCACTATTCCCATAGACCTGCTAGCGGAAGAGAGATGGCGACTACACAACACGGTGGACAGTCAGACGCAGTATGTGCGAAATGTAGCCAGGGAAGTGACCATTGACAAGTGGCAGCAAAGATGGAATAACACCACTGTGAATGCTCAGTGGACTAAGCGTTTGATCCCTGACATACGCAAATGGCTTGAATGCCAACACCGTACCTTGGAGTACCATTTGACCCAGCTTCTGACAGGACACGGATGTTTTGAGTCATACGCTAAGAGGTTTGCCAAAGCACCAGAGGAAACTTGCCTGTATTGCACACAAGTGGACACTCCCGAACACACACTCATTCACTGTGATCGTTGGAGTAATATACGGTCAGAGGTCACTGAAAGCATAGGTGCACCCATACACATTGACAATCTAATTGACCTGATGACACAGCACCCTCGAAACTGGATGATCGTCAAGAATATGAATAAGACAATAATGGCACGTAAAGAATCCGACAAGAGAAGGCACAGATAATGCAGACTGCCACAATCCTGATGAGAAGTCAACCTGGCTGTACCGAGATTGCGTGCGAAAACGAGGTACGTAGTACCGTGGGAGTAGAGAGGGAATGGGTTTTAACCGGTCGGGTCGGTGATGGTATGTCTGGCGAATGCATTCTTGCATCCGTGGGACATGACATCACAGGACTCAAGCTGGTACAACGTTGGGCGGGTGGTTTCTCTCTTTCACCTCCGGGTGTCTGGGTGACTCTGCCTTGCGATAATGCCGATTTCCTAAACCCTCTATAATAAAAAAAAAGTAGTAGTAGTAGTAGTAGTAGTAGTAGTAGTAGTAGTAGTAGTAGTAGTCGTAGTAGTAGTAGTCGTAGTAGTAGTAGTAGTAGTAGTAGTAGTAGTAGTAGTAGTAGTAGTAGTAGTAGTAGTAGTAGTAGTAGAGGCGAGGCAAAGCCTGGCAAGTAGGCCACCTTTGGCCCTTTTTGCTGACCCTGAACCCCAAAGACCATCACTAAAAAAAAAATACAACACTATGGCAGACCTGGTAACTTCCTAGTGTCGAACCTTCCAGACCTTTTAATAAAGGTCACGATGTTCGACCATTCCGCTAAATAGCACTCCTCCCTGTCAAATTCTGCTGTGCCGAACACCTCAGTCCTAAGGCTGCTGGATATGGCACATTCGCCCAGGACGTGGAACGAGGTCTCGTCCTCCTCCCAGCACTTCTGACAGATTGGGTCTTTGACCACTCCGATGAGTGTTATGTGTCTCCACTCCACAAGTGGAGTGAATCCCTCTTCCGGTTCAGTAGCCATAGTTCCCTACGTTTGTTGGGGCCTGCTATTAACCTCTTTGACTGCCTGCAGTCGTCTCTCTCCAGCCATGCTTTCGCAAGTTCGTTGTATGCCCAGGCATCCAGGGCATTACTAACCTGGTCTCTGCTAATGCCCAGCAAGGGTTCGGGGCCAATGCATGCGCCCCTTGCTCCTATCCTCGCCAGGCAGTCTGCTTTCTCGTTGCCTGGCACCCCGCTGTGACCAGGGACCCACATGAGGGTCACGTTCTTGGATTGGGCTAAGGATTGGAGGGCGGCACTGCACTGGTGTTCTGATCCTAGGAGATGCTACCGCTCTCAAAGCTGCCTGACTATCGGAGCATATATAGATGTCCTGCTCCGTGCATTGTTGTACTTCCGCTGAATATGCCACCATCAGGATGGCAAATATCTCCGCCTGAAAAACTGACGTAGGCTTCCTAGCGCAACGCTTTCCTCCACGCCTCTGCCTTCCAGGCACATTCCCGCGCCACTGGATCCCATCTCTACCGAGCGAGACCCGTCGGTGTAGCATACCAAGCTGTTGGGCGTAAATCTTATCTTCCCTCCCGTCCACTCTTCCCTGGAGAGACGAACGAACGAGAATCTCCTATCGAACCTAACCTTATCGTCGGCCCTTGCCACCCTGAGTGAGGAAATAAGGAGATTGATCTCTGCCACCTCCTCAATCTTGGCGTAGCCTACTAATGGGGCCGACGCGGTCCAGGAACCCCCATCCCGCATTCTCAGACAGGCCGCCATGGCGCCTCGCTTGATCCAGATATTCAGCCAGCAAGCAAGAGGACGTCCAGGGCTGCTGACGGCGTGGTTCTCATCGCTCCCGTAATCTCCAGCGCTGTCATTTTTTGGATTTTGGCCAGCCTGTTGATTACCGTGGCTCTTTTGGTGCAAGTCCACCAAACCAGGCACCCATATTGAATCCTGGCCCTGATCACCGACCTGTAGAGTCAATGCAGTACCTGAGGCTTGAGCCCCCAGGTTCTGCCTACAACCTGGCGTAACTGCCACATGGTAGCAATCGCCTTCTTGTACAGAAGGTCGATATGCCTATTCCATGACATTCTGCTGTTCAATACCACCCCCAAGTAGTTCACTTTGCTGGCTAATGTCAGTTGTGAACTCTGTAGGGTGGGCGGCTTAAAGTCTCCTATGTTCTTCCTGTGTGTGAAAAGGACCAACTCTGTCTTGGCTGGGTTGACTGAGAGTCCGGTTTCCGCACACCATTGACCTAGTATATTACAGGCTGCTTGCATTCTCTCGCAGACGACGCCCAGGAATTTACCCGAGATTAGCACCAGCCCATCGTCAGCGTAGGCTTGTGAGTATAGTCAAGCAGCGCTGAATTTTTCCAAGAGGCCATCCATGACCAGGCACCAGAGGTGAGGGGAGAGGCAGCTGCCCTGCGGGCATCCCCTGCTCACCTCCACCTCCAGCCTGACCTCTCCTAGTGAAGCGCTTACTGTCCTGTCCCTGAGGGGAGATCTGACCCAGCAGACAATGATGGGTGTAACCCCCCTAGCCTGCAGGACGCTGCATATAGTTGACGTGCGCGCCTTGTCAAAGGCTCCTTGCACGTCGAAGAAAACTCCCTGGGCTATTTCCTTGCAGTGTAGAGCTTTTTCGGTCTTTCCCACTAGAGCATGTAAGGCGGACTCAATGGAGCAGCCTTGTCTATAAGCATGCTGAGTTTGGTTTATAGGGTATTTCACAAGAGCACCTTCCACCAGATATCTATCGATAATCTTCTCTAGAGCCTTCATATGGAAGGAGGTAAGACTAATAGGTCTATACGATTTTGCTAGCGAGTAGTCAGTTTTCCCCGGTTTGGGGATAAACACAATCCTCGCTGCTCTCCAGGACTTAGGTACGTATCCCAGCGCGACTGAGCCCCTAAGCACTGCTACGATGTGCAGTAGCAGCCAGCTCAGGCTCTTTTGTAACAGCGCGGGGAAGATGCCATCAGGTCCCGCTGACTTGACAGGACTGAACTCGTTTATAGCCGGCGGCCTTTGCGCAAGGCTCCAGCTTGGTCTCCAAACCGGACGCGATGGACTCTCCCGGGAAGTGCGAGTCCAGGAGGTGCTGGATAGCCTCCTCCATTGAAGTAGTCCAAGTGCCATCTTCTTTCTTAAGGGAGCTAATTGGTTGTCTCTTCTCGCAGCTGAGCATTTTCATCAGTCGGGCGGAGTCAGAGAGGGACTCCAGCTCTCCGCAATAGCTCCGCCAGCTGGCTCTCTTACTGCTGCGTAATTCCTTTTTAAACTGCTTTCTTGCCTCTTTGAAGTTCTCCCAGGAGCGTTCATCTCCTGCCTCAGTGCTTTATTAAGGGCCCGCCTGGAGTCTCTTCGCAGTTTCGAGAGCGCGGTAGACCACCAGGGGACTTTACCTTGCGCTGATTTCCTCAAAGGGCATGATGCCTCATATGCTGTACGTATGGTGTTTTCCAATTTGGTGACCCCCACGTCTAGATCACTTTCTGTCAAAGGCACTTCCGTCGGATCCTCGAGGTCGGCAGCTACTGCGGCGGTGTACACCGCCCAGTCTGTGGCACGTGGATTTCGGCAGTAAACTTCTACGAGGTGGTCTGTATCGATCTCAAGTCTGATCATTCTATGGTCAGACAAGGTTATGTCGTTGACCACTCTCCAGTTCTTCACGATGTCCTCTAAGTTGGGGCTGATCACCGTTATATCAATCACTTCCTTACGGATGCGATCGAAGAAGGTGGCCTCGGAGCCTCTGTTGAGGATATCCAGATTGCGGGACGCTAAGTACTCCAGTAGGGCTTCCCCCCAGGCGTTAATATCGGAGCTGCCCCATACTGTATGGTGCGCATTAGCGTCAAGTCCGAATATGATTGGTAATCGATTGCTTTGTGCGTATTCTACTATATTTGTTAAATCTAAAGTTTGGGGTGGGCTTGCGGAGTCATACGGTAAGTATACTACTACTATCCTAAGTCTAGTGTTACTGACCTGTAGCTCCAATACAGCGGCTACTGCGACCCTCGTCCCCAGCTGCGGAAGTGAAGTCAGCAGTAGGTCCTTGGACGCGACGATGGCTGCTATTGGGGTGTCAGCTGCACCTGACAGCCGGCTGAAGGCGGTTGCTTCCAACACCTAAATGCTCTTCCTAAAACAATATGGTTCTTGTATTAGGACTATGCTACTTAATCTTCCAGCAACTGTGGCAACCAGTTCAGCGGTAGCACCTTTGCTGTGCTGAAGATTTATTTGACTCACCCGCAGATTCATTGATGGTGGTTGGATACTCTGCGGCGAGCTGAGCTTACTAGCTACTTGGTCCTCTTCCCTGCCGCCGAGGACTCCCCACCGCCAGGCGGTCCGGGTCTGGTCGCCCTTCCGTGAACTACCACTCTGTGGACAGCCGCAGTGTATAGAAAAAGGTCCAGCCCGTCCACCCCAGCAGCGGCTCTCGGCTGATGATGAAGAAGACCAGCGCCTCACCCTCCCTGCCTTCATCAACTGCCCCCTGGAATCTCCAGTCTCTGATGTTGAGACCGGAGTTCTGGAGGCCCAGCACTCGCTCGAGTTGGGTTTGGTCTACCGGTCCCTGGCTTCTGACCCGGAAGCTGACCCTGACTGGCCACGGGGCGTCTACAAACCGAATGGGTCTATAGACTTGCTCCTCAACCGTCAAAGCAGGCAGCCGATTCAGGAGCCAGTCTCGCATTTCCTCATCGAAGGCTGTGATCAGGAATCATCCCGAATCGACCAGCCCCGAGTTCAGAAAGTGAAGGACCGGAACCTCGCCAGCTTCCATGGCCCTCATGGCCTCCTCCATGACATGAGACCTGACAGCCCCCGCCTCCTCGGGGAGCACCAAGCCGTTAGGTCTCTCGGACCGAATAACGACCTAGAGCTCCTTCTGAGCTGCAGAGCTATAAGAGGTCATCTGTGAGCCCCCGCCAGCCTGACGCGACGAACCTCCAGCAGGCTCCCTCAGTTGGGGAGACCTGCCGGCTGAAGTCGCCGCCACGCGGCCAGACGGGCCCTCTCCCCTGACCCTCTTATGGACTCTCTCTCTGAGGGGGGGTTGTCAAGTCCTGCCTGCCCCTTTTTGTGCTCTTGGGTGGTTCGACAACTACAGCTGTTACCCTAGGGTGTGATCCCTGCAACTGCGGGTCAGTCGACCTCCCGGAGCACCCTGCTTTGGAAACCTGTGCACCACTGGTTCCACTACTCCTCTGGAGTTCTCCGCCGGCCACTGTTCTGGCGGGCTTGGCCCTCCCAGGGCGTGCCAGCCCAGAGCCCTCAGAGATGTGGGGCCCTGTAGCAGTCTGCTTCGCTCTAATGGACGCCGGTTCTGTGGGCAGCACGATGGGTCGCTTTTTAGCAGCCCTATCGGCAGCCCTCTTGCCGGGTCCTCTGGTGTACGAGGAGGCTGGGGTTACCCTGATGGGCTTGCCTGACCCCTTGCGGTGTTGTGCAGCCCAGCCCGAGTGCCCTGGAGCCTCTGAGGTCGGGGGGGCAGCTGCCCTCTCCGCTCCCGCCGGCTCCTGACTCTTCAGCCACCTACGCCTCTACATCCTCTTCCAGTTCCTCCTGGCTTTACCGTGCAGCTCCGATGGGACGAATCCCTCCCCGCCGCTCGAGAGAGGTGGCGAAGGGTTCGCTCCGCAGGGCGCTGCCGGTGACCACAGGAGGTCTTCTTCTTTATCGGAGGGGACTGTCGGAGAGTCCCCCACCCCCGGGGTCCTCTAGGAATAGTCTGGCGGCAGCAAGCGAAGCCCCCCAGGGTGTGCAGCAGGCGCCACCTGGCACTACTGCGCGCCCCGAGATTATACACTGGCTGATGGAATAGCCCTCCAAGCTGACTAGGACGACGGGTTCCTGTACTAACCGGCGGCCTAGAAGTGCCCGCCCTGGCTTTTTTCGCTGCTACCGCTCCAGGGTAATCCCAGCTGGGGCAGGGGCGGAGAGACTGGCAAGCGGATCGAGGGCCAGCTCTCGCTGACGCGCATCCGTTGGGGTGCTTTCGGTCAGGTAATGAAGGAGTCCTTTTTCTTCTGTTGTGCGGGGTCCAACATTACCACGTCCAGCGTTGCCCGCATACGGTGTTATATCCTGCTATATCGCCGTATGCTACTTGGAGGCAGACACCCGGTGGCCTTGTGCTCCATATCCAGGGGAGTATGAGTCCCCCGAACATGGCACACGCAACTACCCACCGCCAAGGCTAGTCAAACATTGATAATTTTAAATCCAACGGTTTTCTCAGATTAGCGCTACGACGTTCGGTTCTCCGGTAATACAATATTCTCCGAGAAGATCAAGATCCGAAGATTAGTCAAAAATCTATTATTTTGCACCCGGACTGAAATGAGAGCCCCGGCGAACCTCTGAGCACTCACCTGATGACTTACGCCTTTCTAAATGTCATATTCGTGACTACGGTCCCAGAATTCCGCTGAATCCAACGGTTTTCTCAGAATAGCGCTACGACGTACCGTTCTTCGGTAATAACATATTTTCCGAAAAGATGAAGATTCGAAGGCTAGTCAAAAAATGATAATTTTGCACGCGGACTGAAAGCAGAGCTTCTGGCGAACCTCTGAGCACTCACCTGACGACTTACTCCTTTCTAAATGTCATATTCGTGACTACCGTCCCAGAATTCCGTTGAATCCAACAATTTTCTCAGATTAGCGCTACGACGTTCCGTTCTCCGGTAATAACATATTTTCCGAAAAGATGAAAATGCGAAGGCTAGTCAAAAATTGATAATTTTGCACCCGGACTGAAAGGAGAGCTTCTGACGAACCTCTGAACACTCACCTGATGACTTACGCCTTTCTAAATGTCATATTCGTGACTACCGTCCCAGAATTCCGCTGAATCCAACGGTTTTCTCAGATTAGCGCTACGACGTCCCGTTCTTCGGTAATAACATATTTTCCGAAAAGATGAAGATTCGAAGGCTAGTCAAAAAGTGATAATTTTGTACGCGGACTGAAAGGAGAGCGTCTGGGCGAACCTCTGAGCATTCACCTGATGACTTACGGCTTTCTAAATGTCATATTCATGACTACCGTCCCAGAATTCCGCTGAATCCAACGGTTTTCTCAGATTAGCGCTACGACGTCCCATTCTTCGGTAATAACATATTTTCCGAAAAGATGAAGATTCGAAGGCTAGTCAAAAAATGGTAATTTTGTACGCGGACTGAAAGGAGAGCGTCTGGGCGAACCTCTGAGCATTCACCTGATGACTTACGGCTTTCTAAATGTCATATTCATGACTACCGTCCCAGAATTCCGCTGAATCCAACGGTTTTCTCAGATTAGCGCTACGACGTCCCATTCTTCGGTAATAACATATTTTCCGAAAAGATGAAGATTCGAAGGCTAGTCAAAAAATGGTAATTTTGTACGCGGACTGAAAGGAGAGCGTCTGGGCGAACCTCTGAGCATTCACCTGATGACTTACGGCTTTCTAAATGTCATATTCATGACTACCGTCCCAGAATTCCTCTGAATCCAACGGTTTTCTCAAATTAGCGCTACGACGTTCCGTTCTCCGCTAATAACATATTTTCCGGAAATATGAAGATTCGAAGGTTAGTCAAAAATCTATTATTTTGCACCCTGACTGGAAGGAGGGCCCCTGGCGAACCTCTGAGCACTCACCTGACGACTTACGCCTTTCTAAATGTCATATTCGTGACTACCGTCCCAGAATTCCGCTAAATCCAACGGTTTTCTCAGATTAGCGCTACGACGTTCCGTTCTCCGGTAATAACATATTTTCCGAAAAGATGAAAATTCGAAGGCTAGTCAAAAATTGATAATTTTGCACCCTGACTGGAAGGAGGGCCCCTGGTGAACCTCTGAGCACTCACCTGACGACTTACGCCTTTCTAAATGTCATATTCGTGACTACCGTCCTAGAATTCCGCTAAATCCAATTGTATTCTCAAATTAGCGTTACGACGTTTCGTCTTAACACATAAATTTTTTCGACTGTCGATTTTAAAGGTTTTCGAAATATAATTAAAAAAATGATTTCACCTCGTATTGTTGAACTCTGTCCAACGCAGTTTTCTTCTGAATCCAACGATGTCATCAGATTTACGCTACGACATTCCGTTTTCCGGATAAAAGGTTTTCGTTGAAAATTTATTTGCGAATTTTGAGGTGAAAGTCGTTTCTTTATCGGAAAGGACAAAAAGTTGTTTCCTGGGTAAATCTGAGGCGTTTATTACGAACCTGGCCACCTTTCTGTGCCGGACTTCCCTCTCGGTCCGATTATTTAGAAAATTCATTTCCTTTGCTGATTTAGGCAACGATTCCAGAACATAAATCGCTGACCAACAGAGAACCAAACTCTCCCTTCGGTCCGGGCTGCAGTCGACTTTTGACGCCCAATCTCGAGGCGTGATACTTATTTCACACTTGTTGCTCGACTCTATCGGATGGAAAAGTTTCCGCTGCACCCAATGGTATCCTCAGCATTACACTACGTAATTTGCTTCTCCAAAAAAAAGACGTCGCCATTTTCTTTCCCGATTTAGGCAACGATTCCAGAACGTAAATCCTCATCGCTGGCCAAAAGAGAACCAAACTCTCCCTTAGGTCCGGGCTGCATATTGAGGGCCGATTCGTGATTAGCGCTCCTCAATTACCCAAGAAACGACTTTTCGACTTGTTTGAAGAAATAAAATTTTAACTATTATGTGACCTTCAATTAGTAATCAATAATTGAAATCCTGCTTCACAATACACAATACTGGTTTCCATTAGGCTCTACGAAATACGATCATGAGGAGGACCATCGGTTTGTAATTCTACATTTGGGCAATAATTACGTATCATAAGGTGTGATTGTGATTAAAATTTTAACTTGGTAAGATGAAGTTTTTTTCGTTCCCATATATCTTCTAGCTATTAGTTGGAAGCAAGTTGACAACAAATATGATCAGTAACTGTCGAAATAATTTTCGTTCCCGTTTGCCGTTTGAGTTTTGCATGTGCTGGTAATATGTTCTATCGTTTCCTTTGTTCGGTGGCATTTTCTGCAGTTTTCATCTGTTAAGGAGGGGTCATTTATTATATACCTCTTTTAGTTTCGGGTCGCAATTACTTGATCTTGGATAGCAAGCATGAGGCCCTCTGTTTCTGGGAGAAGTTGGGCATCCTGCAGCGAAGTGTATGACTATCTATCAATGTAGTCTTGGGTCACTTGATATCGATGTTTTCCATGGAGTGTTTTCTGTGATCAGGCGTCCAACTTTTCGTGGTGCAATTGTGCATGATTCTGTGTGTCTATTTGAATGTGAGAGGGAAAGAGGTATGTAGTTCTTGTCTGCTTTCACTATCGCTCTATGTAAGTTGGTTTGCTTGCTTTGAAAGAAATGTCTGAGTGTTTGTATTTGTTTTGCGTGAAGTATTTGTATATCTGTAATTCCCCTGCCTCCTTAATTTCTGTCTACGATAAGTCTTTCTTTGTTAGAGTTTGGGTGTAACATTCTATGTTTTGTGAGTTCTGTTCGGATGAGGGTATGGATGCTGTCTATGTCAGTGTGGGACAACTTGATGATGCCAAAGGAGTACGTGAGGACCGGTATTGCAAATGTGTTGATAGCTTTGGTAAGATTTCTAGGGTTAAGTTTTGTTTCCAGAATTATTACAAGACGGTTGTTGAATTCGTTTTTCAGTTGTTCTTTGATTTGAGTATGGTTGATATTTGTGTTTTGATACAAGCCCAGATACTGGTACGTTTCGTCCTGGTCTATGTTGGCAAACATTTCTCCATTAACAGTTTTCTCTTTGGGATGGTTCTTCCATTGACCTTTATTGATGTGGAGCACTTTACATCTGCTCATCCCAAACTCCATTTTGATGTCCGACGTACAAGCCTCTGTTACTCTGAGTAGCCCTTTAGTTGCATCTCAGTGGCTGCGAATAGTTTTATATCATCCATGTAGAGGAGATGATTGATTTTGTGTTGGATCGTATTCTGATACTTGATGTTGAAACAATAACTTGTATTGCTGAGTGCATTGGAGAGTGGGTTCAGGCAAAGGCAAAACCAAAGGGAGCTAAGAGAATCTCCTTGGAAGATACCGCTCTGTATGTGGGGCTCTTCTGTTTGAATGTGCTCAGTCTCTGTTTTAGGATTAATATTGGTTCGCCATGTTTGCATGGTTTGCCTGATGTCTGGATTGATCTTATAGATTTCTAGAACTTTTATCAGCCAGCTATGGGGTAAAGAGTCAAATGCTTTTTTATAGTCTATGTAACAGGTGTGAAGATTTCTGTGTTCTTTTCTGGTCTGTTCCATGATCACGCTATCAATTATAAGTTGTTCTTTATAATCTTGTACAACGTAGGAAGGTAGGTGATTGGGCGATAATTTTCAGGGTTTTTGGTATCTGCGTTTTTTGATTTTATGTACGTTATACCTGGTGTGAGGAATTTTTGAAGTCTATTAGGTGGGAGTAGAGCTTTGTTGATTTGGTTTGCTTCATATGTTAAGGTGAATTGCGTGAACCAGAAATTTTGTATGTTGTCCACGCCTGGGTATTTCCAATTGTGGGTGTGTTTAATTGTATCTGCTATTTCATGAGGTGTCAGTATGATTTATTCCTGTTCTGTTATATGTTGATGTTTTCTCTTCTTCTATAATCCATGTGGCATTTCCGTTGTGTGTTTTTGGCTCTGACCATAAAATTTTCCAGAATTCAGTTATTTCTTGTTTGCTTGAGGGTTCTGTTGTTGTTATCTGGTCGAATGATGTAGCTTTTTGGTAGCACTGTTTCTCATTTCTCCGAATAAGATTGTTAACATCATTTCTTTCGTTGGACTCTTTGTATCTACGTAGTCTCGCGGCATAATGCGATAATTTCTGTTTTAGTGAATTATCTATCTCTATTGTCTATAAAATTTTGACTATCAGGACGTTTCGTTGATATGCTATCTTCAATGGAAACGTCAAATACTCAAAATTTTATAGACGACATCAAACTTTTGAAAAATCCACCTTGTCTACAAGTTTGTGGTGATCTAGATTTGATGTTTGAAACTTGTAGACAAGGTGGATTCATCAAAAGTTTGATTACGGACTGCCATCGAAAGTTCAAATATTAAACCGAAGTTATGGCTTCGCTATGTAGATGACACATTCATCATCTGGAACCATGGAGAGAGCCAACTAAAAACATTCTTCAGTCATTTGAACAACATGCGACCTTCGATAAAATTCACGAAAGAAGAAGAGAGCAACAACTGCCTTCCATTTTTAGATGTTTTAGTAACGAGAAGGAACATCAAAATAGAAACAACAGTACACAGAAAACCAACTCAAACAGGTCAATACCTACATTACACTTCAAACCACCCAACAGCCACGAAGAAAGGCGTCATCCGGACTTTAGTCGACCGAGCTAGGAATATTTGTAACACACAAGAGGGACTACAAAGAGAGCTCAATACCATTAAACAAGATCTATTAAACAACGGATACCCAAAGAAGCTAGTGGAAGTAACAATATAGGAAAATACGAACAGTAGAAGAATTAAACACGAAGAATCTCAGCACTTACTCATTCTGCCTTACGTCAAAGGAATATCAGATGGAATCAAAAGCCACCCTCAGAAGTATCCTAACAAAAACTAAGTCCAGGATTGAATCTCAAGAGACAAAGGACTGCATCTACCAGGTCAATGTGGTAAAATCTATGTTGGAGAAACAAAAAGGCCACTGGAAGTAAGAATCAAAGAACATCGTCTCAACACCCAGAGAGCAGAGACAGGAAAATCTGGAATAGCTGACCACGCATGGATGGAGCACCATAAAATAGCTTGGGATGACGCTAAGGTTGTTGCCAAGGAACCGCATTGGTATCGAAGGAAATTCAAGGAGGCGGCATTCATCACCAACAACAGCAAAGTGTACAGCAAACCCAGCGTAGACATTAAACCAATCTGGCAGCCACTCATAAAGAAGATCAATAGAATACGACTGGACCAGACAACAAACAATGACCGACAAACAGCCAAGTCAGCAGACCGGAATACTGCGCATCGGGAACCAATCAGAACAGACCGCGCACAACGACACGTCACCGGACGGGGTATAAATAGGCATGAAAGGAACGTGTTCGCCAGTTCACCTGAAGACGATTGAAGATAGCACATCAATCGAAACGTCGTGACACTCAAAATTTTATAGACAATGGAAGTCCGCAATCAAACTTATGATAGATCTAGATTTGAGTCTATTTATTGTTCTTGCAAGTGTTTTAAAGCATTATTATTGTTGGTATAATGTATGAGATGTAGCAGACCTTTTCTGATGGTGCTGATTTTATTTTCAATTCTTATTTGCCATCTAGGTTTTGGTATATTACCCATGCGTATTCCAGTTCTTCCTGGCAACCTTTGCTCATTCGGTATGAGTGTGCTGCAGCATATATTACGGTATGTATGTCTTACATGCTGCTATCGCTTGTTAAGAATTGCGTTATTAAAGTCTTGTTTATTGTGTATAATATTCGTTGAGTGTCAGACTTGAAAATTAATTTGGGTATTGGGTCCCTTAGTGTAGGATTGGTGCCCATCCATTTAATAACTTGTTCATTCATATTTCCTCGATTTTGTATGTGATGGAGGGAAGTTGAATATTGTTCCGCTCCTGTGCGGTTGGGGAGTGTGGATTGGTGGACACTGCGTCCACTGTATCTTTGTGTGTGTCTGTGTGATTTGAGTTTATTTTGAGTGTTGATGTCAAGTGTTGTGGCTATGTCGTCAGCTACCAGACTTTATATGGCTTGTAGTTCCAGAGGCGTGAGATGGTTGTTCTTTACAATGACTCGTTTCTGGTTAACTAGTCTCTGTTCTGTTACGAATGGTAGAAGGTGGGGGTGCTCAGCAATAAAAAGTATGTTTATTTCTATAGCTTGTTGTTATAGTTTCCAGTTTTGTGGCGGTGTACTAACAGCGCATTACAGCTGTGTTCATCTCAACTGTCCATTGTAAGCGCTGTCTTAACCAGCTTTAGTTGTTGTCGGCTGCACCGGCAAAACATCCGCAGCTGGTTTGAGAGTTTGGCTGCACTTGTTCACCAGCCTGGATGCTTGTCGGTTGTAGAGGCAAAAAATCCTTAGCTGGGTTATGTGCAGCGGGTTGTGGTGGCACTATTATTTCAAGTGAATGTTCGGGTGAGTTTAACCGACGTACCCTAAGCCGTCGCTTGTTGATTTTAAAGGTTTCATCATCGCATTCCCACACGAACCTGAGGAAAGGGTAGGTCAGCCAGTGTAGAGCCGTGCGTTTGCATTGGTTAGGCTAAAATTTAACAAGATTTCCCCCGGTGTCCTGAGTTCTACAGTTGAGACACATGTTACCCCTGTGTCATTCATCCCCTCAGCCTGTATGTCATCCTTTAGGAATGGGGGAAGTTGTTCAGCGGATCTCACCGCTCTCCTTTTAGCGGCAGGAACTACCGTGAAAGGATGGTAGGTAGGGGGCAGAAGCTGGAAAAGGCAGGACTAGGTATTAGAACAGCGGTCAGGTCGGGCGTTGGCTATACGGTCTGCGACATTACCATAGCACAGGAGCACCATCTAATGCAGGGATGCTGTACGAGATGGTGCTATAGTTTCCCTCCCCAGATCATAGCGTCACGCGATGCTACAGCTGCACTGGTCTGTAATATGGATCTGTGTTTAGTATTAGTCTGTATGTTGTGGCTGGTCCTTGGTGTATGACTCTTACTGCTGAGTTGGGCATTCTGATTATTATTATTATTATTATTATTATTATTATTATTATTATTATTATTATCATTATTATTATTATTATTATTATTATTATTATTATTATTATTATTATTATTATTATTATTATTATTATTATTATTATTATTATTATTATTATTATTATTATTATTATTATTATTATTGTTATTGTTATTATATTTTTTGTTTAGTTTAGCGGCAACAACTGCTGTGGTTATGAGCCGCACTCGATGATCTATCCCAATTGTTGCATGAACATAGCTTGTGATATACTGTAGTGTGTTTGTGTTCGTTATATTCTAGAGTATGTGCCCGTTCTTAATAAGAAAGTAAGTGCTTTCTGCCATTCCTCTTTAAGAAGAGTTTGGATGTAACTAGACATCTGTAATTCTTGGCGAATATAGGTGTAAAGTCGACAGTGTATCAAAAGATGCTCGACAGTCCATCTTTCGTTACATTCTGTACATCGTGGTCTTTAATCACCAACTAGTAGATATGAATGGGTGATGTTGCAGTGACCAATACGAAGACGATATAGAACTGACTGTTGTCGGCGGTTCAGTTGTTTTGGGTAAGTCCATTTATCCGTACTTGCCTGGACAGATATTAAGTGCCCATTATAGTGGTCCCATTGATTTTTCCATGTCTGTTTCATAATGTCCCGTGTATACTTTAGACAATTCGATATCGGTGTTGGGATGCATGCGTTCATCTCCTGCCTCAGCGCTTTATTAAGGGCCCGCTTGGAGTCTCTTCGCAGTTTCGAGAGCGCGGTAGACCACCAGGGGACTTTACCTTGCGCTGATTTCCTCAAAGGGCATGATGCCTCATATGCTGTACGTATGGTGTTTTCCAATTTGGTGACCCCCACGTCTAGATCACTTTCTGTCAAAGGCACTCCCGTCGGATCCTCGAGGTCGGCAGCTACTGCGGCGGTGTACACCGCCCAGTCTGTGGCACGTGGATTTCGGCAGTAAACTTCTACGAGGTGGTCTGTATCGATCTCAAGTCTGATCATTCTATGGTCAGACAAGATTATGTCGTTGACCACTCTCCAGTTCTTCACGATGTCCTCTAAGTTGGGCTGATCACCGTTATATCAATCACTTCCTTACGGATGCGATCGAAGAAGGTGGCCTCGGAGCCTCTGTTGAGGATATCCAGATTGCGGGACGCTAAGTACTCCAGTAGGGCTTCCCCCCAGGCGTTAATTTCGGAGCTGCCCCATACTGTATGGTGCGCATTAGCGTCAAGTCCGAATATGATTGGTAATCGATTGCTTTGTGCGTATTCTACTATATTTGTTAAATCTAAAGTTTGGGGTGGGCTTGCGGAGTCATACGGTAAGTATACTACTACTATCCTAAGTCTAGTGTTACTGACCTGTAGCTCCAATACAGCGGCTACTGCGACCCTCGTCCCCAGCTGCGGAAGTGGAGTCAGCAGTAGGTCCTTGGACGCGACGATGGCTGCTATTGGGGTGTCAGCTGCACCTGACAGCCGGCTGAAGGCGGTTGCTTCCAACACCTGAATGCTCTTCCTAAAACAATATGGTTCTTGTATTAGGACTATGCTACTTAATCTTCCAGCAACTGTGGCAACCAGTTCAGCGGTAGCACCTTTGCTGTGCTGAAGATTTATTTGACTCACCCGCAGATTCATTGATGGTGGTTGGATACTCTGCGGCGAGCTGAGCTTACTAGCTACTTGGTCCTCTTCCCTGCCGCCGAGGACTCCCCACCGCCAGGCGGTCCGGGTCTGGTCGCCCTTCCGTGAACTACCACTCTGTGGACAGCCGCAGTGTATAGAAAAAGGTCCAGCCCGTCCGCCCCAGCAGCGTGGCCTCCTCTCGGCTGATGATGAAGGAGACCAGCGCCTCACCCTCCCTGCCTTCATCAACTGCCCCCTGGAATCTCCAGTCTCTGATGTTGAGACCGGAGTTCTGGAGGCCCAGCACTCGCTCGAGTTGGGTTTGGTCTACCGGTCCCTGGCTTCTGACCCGGAAGCTGACCCTGACTGGCCACGGGGCGTCTACAAACCGAATGGGTCTATAGACTTGCTCCTCAACCGTCAAAGCAGGCAGCCGATTCAGGAGCCAGTCTCGCATTTCCTCATCGAAGGCTGTGATCAGGAATCATCCCGAATCGACCAGCCCCGAGTTCAGAAAGTGAAGGACCGGAACCTCGCCAGCTTCCATGGCCCTCATGGCCTCCTCCATGACATGAGACCTGACAGCCCCCGCCTCCTCGGGGAGCACCAAGCCGTTAGGTCTCTCGGACCGAATAACGACCTAGAGCTCCTTCTGAGCTGCAGAGCTATAAGAGGTCATCTGTGAGCCCCCGCCAGCCTGACGCGACGAACCTCCAGCAGGCTCCCTCAGTTGAGGAGACCTGCCGGCTGAAGTCGCCGCCACGCGGCCAGACGGGCCCTCTCCCCTGACCCTCTTATGGACTCTCTCTCTGAGGGGGGGTTGTCAAGTCCTGCCTGCCCCTTTTCGTGCTCTTGGGTGGTTCGACAACTACAGCTGTTACCCTAGGGTGTGATCCCTGCAACTGCGGGTCAGTCGACCTCCCGGAGCACCCTGCTTTGGAAACCTGTGCACCACTGGTTCCACTACTCCTCTGGAGTTCTCCGCCGGCCACTGTTCTGGCGGGCTTGGCCCTCCCAGGGCGTGCCAGCCCAGAGCCCTCAGAGATGTGGGGCCCTGTAGCAGTCTGCTTCGCTCTAATGGACGCCGGTTCTGTGGGCAGCACGATGGGTCGCTTTTTAGCAGCCCTATTGGCAGCCCTCTTGCCGGGTCCTCTGGTGTACGAGGAGGCTGGGGTTACCCTGATGGGCTTGCCTGACCCCTTGCGGTGTTGTGCAGCCCAGCCCGAGTGCCCTGGAGCCTCTGAGGTCGGGGGGGCAGCTGCCCTCTCCGCTCCCGCCGGCTACTGACTCTTCAGCCACCTACGTCTCTACATCCTCTTCCAGTTCCTCCTGGCTCTACCGTGCAGCTCCGATGGGACGAATCCCTCCCCGCCGCTCGAGAGAGGTGGCGAAGGGTTCGCTCCGCAGGGCGCTGCCGGTGACCACAGGAGGTCTTCTTCTTTATCGGAGGGGACTGTCGGAGAGTCCCCCACCCCCGGGGTCCTCTAGGAATAGTCTGGCGGCAGCAAGCGAAGCCCCCCAGGGTGTGCAGCAGGCGCCACCTGGCACTACTGCGCGCCCCGAGATTATACACTGGCTGATGGAACAGCCCTCCAAGCTGACTAGGACGACGGGTTCCTGTACTAACCGGCGGCCTAGAAGTGCCCGCCCTGGCTTTTTTCGCTGCTACCGCTCCAGGGTAATCCCAGCTGGGGCAGGGGCGGAGAGACTGGCAAGCGGATCGAGGGCCAGCTCTCGCTGACGCGCATCCGTTGGGGTGCTTTCGGTCAGGTAATGAAGGAGTCCTTTTTCTTTTGTTGTGCGGGGTCCAACATTACCACGTCCAGCGTTGCCCGCATACGGTGTTATATCCTGCTATATCGCCGTATGCTACTTGGAGGCAGACACCCGGTGGCCTTGTGCTCCATATCCAGGGGAGTATGAGTCCCCTGAACATGGCACACGCAACTACCCACCGCCAAGGCTAGTCAAACATTGATAATTTTAAATCCAACGGTTTTCTCAGATTAGCGCTACGACGTTCGGTTCTCCGGTAATACAATACAAAACCAAAAAGCTACATCATTCGACCAGATAACAACAACAGAACCCTCAAGCAAACAAGAAATAACTGAATTCTGGAAAATTTTATGGTCAGAGCCAAAAACACACAACGGAAATGCCACATGGATTATAGAAGAAGAGAAAACATCAACATATAACAGAACAGGAATAAATCATACTGACACCTCATGAAATAGCAGATACAATTAAACACACCCACAATTGGAAATACCCAGGCGTGAACAACATACAAAATTTCTGGTTCACGCAATTCACCTTAACATATGAAGCAAACCAAATCAACAAAGCTCTACTCCCACCTAATAGACTTCAAAAATTCCTCACACCAGGTATAACGTACATAAAATCAAAAAACGCAGATACCAAAAACCCTGAAAATTATCGCCCAATCACCTACCTTCCTACGTTGTACAAGATTATAAAGAACAACTTATAATTGATAGCGTGATCATGGAACAGACCAGAAAAGAACACAGAAATCTTCACACCTGTTACATAGACTATAAAAAAGCATTTGACTCTTTACCCCATAGCTGGCTGATAAAAGTTCTAGAAATCTATAAGATCAATCCAGACATCAGGCAAACCATGCAAACATGGCGAACCAATATTAATCCTAAAACAGAGACTGAGCACATTCAAACAGAAGAGCTCCACATACAGAGCGGTATCTTCCAAGGAGATTCTCTTAGCTCCCTTTGGTTTTGCCTTTGCCTGAACCCACTCTCCAATGCACTCAGCAATACAAGTTATGGTTTCAACATCAAGTATCAGAATACGATCCAACACAAAATCAATCATCTCCTCTACATGGATGATATAAAACTATTCGCAGCCACTGAGATGCAACTAAAGGGCTACTCAGAGTAACAGAGGCTTGTACGTCGGACATCAAAATGGAGTTTGGGATGAGCAGATGTAAAGTGCTCCACATCAATAAAGGTCAATGGAAGAACCATCCCAAAGAGAAAACTGTTAATGGAGAAATGTTTGCCAACATAGACCAGGACGAAACGTACCAGTATCTGGGCTTGTATCAAAACACAAATATCAACCATACTCAAATCAAAGAACAACTGAAAAACGAATTCAACAACCGTCTTGTAATAATTCTGGAAACAAAACTTAACCCTAAAAATCTTACCAAAGCTATCACCACATTTGCAATACCGGTCCTCACAAAACATAGAATGTTACACCCAAACTCTAACAAAGAAAGACTTATCGTAGACAGAAATTAAGGAGGCAGGGGAATTACAGATATACAAATACTTCACGCAAAACAAATACAAACACTCAGACATTTCTTTCAAAGCAAGCAAACCAACTTACATAGAGCGATAGTGAAAGCAGACAAGAACTACATACCTCTTTCCCTCTCACATTCAAATAGACACACAGAATCATGCACAATTGCACCACGAAAAGTTGGACGCCTGATCACAGAAAACACTCCATGGAAAACATCGATATCAAGTGACCCAAGACTACATTGATAGATAGTCATACACTTCGCTGCAGGATGCCCAACTTCTCCCAGAAACAGAGGGCCTCATGCTTGCTATCCAAGATCAAGTAATTGCGACCCGAAACTAAAAGGGGTATATAATAAATGACCCCTCCTTAACAGATGAAAACTGCAGAAAATGCCACCGAACAAAGGAAACGATAGAACATATTACCAGCACATGCAAAACTCAAACGGCAAACGGGAACGAAAATTATTTCGACAGTTACTGATCATATTTGTTGTCAGCTTGCTTCCAACTAATAGCTAGAAGATATATGGGAACGAAAAAAACTTCATCTTACCAAGTTAAAATTTTAATCACAATCACACCTTATGATACGTAATTATTGCCCAAATGTAGAATTACAAACCGATGGTCCTCCTCATGATCGTATTTCGTAGAGCCTAATGGAAACCAGTATTGTGTATTGTGAAGCAGGATTTCAATTATTGATTACTAATTGAAGGTCACATAATAGTTAAAATTTTATTTCTTCAAACAAGTCGAAAAGTCGTTTCTTGGGTAATTGAGGAGCGCTAATCACGAATCGGCCCTCAATATGCAGCCCGGACCTAAGGGAGAGTTTGGTTCTCTTTTGGCCAGCGATGAGGATTTACGTTCTGGAATCGTTGCCTAAATCGGGAAAGAAAATGGCGACGTCTTTTTTTTGGAGAAGCAAATTACGTAGTGTAATGCTGAGGATACCATTGGGTGCAGCGGAAACTTTTCCATTCGATAGAGTCGAGCAACAAGTGTGAAATAAGTATCACGCCTCGAGATGGGCGTCAAAAGTCGACTGCAGCCCGGACCGAAGGGAGAGTTTGGTTCTCTGTTGGTCAGCGATTTATGTTCTGGAATCGTTGCCTAAATCAGCAAAGGAAATGAATTTTCTAAATAATCGGACCGAGAGGGAAGTCCGGCACAGAAAGGTGGCCAGGTTCGTAATAAACGCCTCAGATTTACCCAGGAAACAACTTTTTGTCCTTTCCGATAAAGAAACGACTTTCACCTCAAAATTCGCAAATAAATTTTCAACGAAAGCCTTTTATCCGGACAACGGAATGTCGTAGCGTAAATCTGATGACATCGTTGGATTCAGAAGAAAACTGCGTTGGACAGAGTTCAACAATACGAGGTGAAATCATTTTTTTAATTATATTTCGAAAATCTTTAAAATCGACAGTCGAAAAAATGTATGTGTTAAGACGAAACGTCGTAACGCTAATTTGAGAATACAATTGGATTTAGCGGATTTCTAGGACGGTAGTCACGAATATGACATTTAGAAAGGCGTAAGTCGTCAGGTGAGTGCTCAGAGGTTCACCAGGGGCCCTCCTTCCAGTCAGGGTGCAAAATTATCAATTTTTGACTAGCCTTCGAATTTTCATCTTTTCGGAAAATATGTTATTACCGGAGAACGGAACGTCGTAGCGCTAATCTGAGAAAACCGTTGGATTTAGCGGAATTCTGGGACGGTAGTCACGAATATGACATTTAGAAAGGCGTAAGTCGTCAGGTGAGTGCTCAGAGGTTCGCCAGGGGCCCTCCTTCCAGTCAGGGTGCAAAATAATAGATTTTTGACTAACCTTCGAATCTTCATATTTCCGGAAAATATGTTATTAGCGGAGAACGGAACGTCGTAGCGCTAATTTGAGAAAACCGTTGGATTCAGAGGAATTCTGGGACGGTAGTCACGAATATGACATTTAGAAAGGCGTAAGTCGTCAGGTGAGTGCTCAGAGGTTCGCCAGGGGCCCTCCTTCCAGTCAGGGTGCAAAATAATAGATTTTTGACTAACCTTCGAATCTTCATATTTTCGGAAAATATGTTATTAGCGGAGAACGGAACGTCGTAGCGCTAATTTGAGAAAACCGTTGGATTCAGAGGAATTCTGGGACCGTAGTCACGAATATGACATTTAGAAAGGCGTAAATCATCAGGTGAGTGCTCAGAGGTTCGCCGGGGCTCTCATTTCAGTCCGGGTGCAAAATAATAGATTTTTGACTAATCTTCGGATCTTCATCTTCTCGGAGAATATTGTATTACCGGAGAACCGAACGTCGTAGCGCTAATCTGAGAAAACCGTTGGATTTAAAATTATCAATGTTTGACTAGCCTTGGCGGTGGGTAGTTGCGTGTGCCATGTTCGGGGGACTCATACTCCCCTGGATATGGAGCACAAGGCCACCGGGTGTCTGCCTCCAAGTAGCATACGGCGATATAGCAGGATATAACACCGTATGCGGGCAACGCTGGACGTGGTAATGTTGGACCCCGCACAACAAAAGAAAAAGGACTCCTTCATTACCTGACCGAAAGCACCCCAACGGATGCGCGTCAGCGAGAGCTGGCCCTCGATCCGCTTGCCAGTCTCTCCGCCCCTGCCCCAGCTGGGATTACCCTGGAGCGGTAGCAGCGAAAAAAGCCAGGGCGGGCACTTCTAGGCCGCCGGTTAGTACAGGAACCCGTCGTCCTAGTCAGCTTGGAGGGCTGTTCCATCAGCCAGTGTATAATCTCGGGGCGCGCAGTAGTCAATCAAGCAGTGAACCAGGTGATTGCACCGTACCGGTACTTGGTCCTGAAAAGGAAAAATGGACTTAACTTTGATAAGGTGAGTCCATTCTTAATCAGCAAGGGTTTATATAGTTTGTTCGGTGATTTGAAAATGGTGAAGAAGACTCGAGAAGGAATTTTAGTAGAAACCTCCACAGAGAGAGAGAGAGAGAGTCTTATAAGATACAGGAGACGAAAACTCTCCTTGAAATTGTTGTCGCCCCTCATAGTAATACGAATAAGTCTAGAGGAGTCATCTTTCGTCCAGATCTTCTCAATGATACAGAGGACACAATAAGAATGGAACTAGCTGACCAATATGTCATAGAAGTCAGGAGACCAAAAACAAAAAGAGACGGAGTACTGTGCGACACTCCAAATCATGTCCTTACGTTTGGCACACCCATTCTTCCAAAAAAGATCAATTTTATTCTTTAGAAGTGAGATTATATGTCCCTCCTCCACTACGGTGCTTCAAGTATCAAAAATAGGGACATATGTCTGTACGATGTATGGCGAACCAGATATGCGTTTGTGGCCAAGCAATACATGAAGGTGTTGCTTGTGAAGACCCAATCGTTTGCGTAAACTGCCATGGCAACCATTCGGCACGTTCTAAAGTATGTACAGCGTGTAAGCAAGAAGTTGCCATTCAACAAATAAAAGCTGCAAACAACATTATCTATCTAGAAGCTAAAAAGCGTATTGTTACTCAAATGTCGTCACGAGGTATTTCGGATGCTCAAGCAACATCTAGCGACCCTAGCGCAACTGCTCTAATAAAGGAATTAGTACCACAGTTGGTGCAAGCATTGAAAAATTAATTTGCAACGACCCTCTCAAACACTGGACAAAAATTTAGTTTTTCATTGCCTAAAGTACCTGCACCAAAGATTATCCATCGATCACTCGAACTCAACCAGCGGTCGGTTATCTGCTGCCTCAGCAGCAGAATCTGAAATGCGCCCGAGAGGTTCGTCCACTGAAAGCGAACAAACAGACTTCACAAGATTCACAAGAGCACCGTGTGAAAAAGAAGAAAGGTTGGCCCAAGGGAAAACCTAGGGCGCCTTCAACATCTTAGCTGCTTTATTGAACCTGTGACAACTGTATTATATATGTATATATATATCCTTTTTTCTATTTATTTATTTGTTTACTTATTTACTTATTATGTAACTTTTGGTCATATTTGTTTACTTGACGTTTTTAATTCCTGTTATGTTTATTCAATTATTCACCTTTTCTTTTAATTGTAATTGTAAAACCAATTTTGATACCATGCAAAATCTCCTGCAATGGAATTGAAATGGATGTGTGTCACACTTGAACGAATTGCGTATCATGTTAAGGAAATACGATCCTTTCTGTTTAGCACTACAAGAAACCCACTTTAGACCAGATACCCTCTTTACTGTTATAGGATTCAACATCTACCGAACAGATGTAACAGTAGACCGCAGAGCACGTGGTGGAGTGGCGATATTCATGAAGCACAATGTTATAGCGCAGGAGGTATACCTAGATACTGGTTTTCAAGATGTCGCAGTCAGAATCGAAACTCCAATTACTGCGACATTATGTAATTTATACTTACCAGATGGTAACTGGTACGTTGACCAGTTACATAGACTTCTCTCGGAACTCTCAAGTGCAACTATCCTATTGGGGGATTTTAACGCACACTCGCCTTTTTGGGGATCTACGCGCAGGTCATTCGCCGCGTCGACATTCGGAGTTATCAGGAATACATGACGTGTGTATGTACATGTTTCATATATATTACTCAAGGTAAGTACCGGTAATTGTTGCGGGTTAGACACGTAAGTATACTATTGGTATTTTTGTATTGCGTTTAGATTTTATAGAAGAGACCTGTGTTTTTCAGAAACTCTATAATTTTTCTTGTATCTTCTAGGTTATTGGAGTTCAAGACGCTCAGGTTTCGAGGAAGATGAAGAGTAGTCAATGCATCTCTGTATAATCGGCAATAGCAGAGGATGTGCTCCACCGAGAGAACCTCTTGGCATTGCTCACAGGTGGGTCTTCTTTGTCCAAGCAATAGGTGCGATGAAGTGAGATGGGTATGTCCAATTTTGAGCCTTGTTATAAGCACCTGTTCTTTTCTTGTCATACCTTTGACTACTTTAGAGCTCTGAACTGTTGGACATATTCGTCTCAATTGTGTATACTTGTTTCCCAGTCACTTTGCCATATCTTATAGATCTCTCTTTTCAGGAAACTTTTCAGGTCACAGGCTCTGATAGGAAGCTCATCTGGGGGATTTTCTGCTACGTTGTGTGCACTGATATCCGCTGTTTGATTTCCAGAGATACCGACATGTCCAGGGGTCCAAACAAATATAGTTATTTTGGACTGTTGCAGAAGTAAATGATGTAAGTGGAGAATTTTTTGAACCAGTGGATCTGTACTGAACGTCTTCATTATGGTTTGTAGAGAGCTGAGAGAATCCGAGCAGATAAGGTAGGTACCGATACTTTTTTGGTGAACGTATTTTAGAGCTTGGTAAATGGCTGTTAGTTCTGCGGTGTAAATTGAAGAGATTGTGTTTAAGCTGCCTTTCCAAATTTCTTCATCACAAACCACAGCTGCTCCCACACCGAAGTCAGATTTCGATCCATCAGTATAAATAGTTAGTGTTGGTTTGTATTCATCAATGATACTTGACATCATATTTTGATAGATAACTGGAGTGGTGTCACTTTTTTTAAATCGTGTACATTTTAGATTTACTTGTGGCTGTCGTATCAGCCAAGGAGAGGTTTGATACCTAATAGTATACACAGGTGGTAGCTCGATGGCAATATCATCTACTAATTCTCTACATCGCACTCCTAGTGGCCTAGTTATAGTCATCCTATCATTGAATTTATTGATAGTGTCATCATTGAAAATGATTTGATGATTAGGATGTGATGGTAGCGCCCATATTTTTGTCATATAATTAGCAGCGAGTATTTTTGCTCTAATTCTTAGTGGCGGAATACCTGCTTCGCAATATATTGCCTCTGACGGGCTAGTGCGGAATGCACCGATGCAAAGCCTAAGTCCTTCTCTGTGTATGGATTCTAGCTTTTTCAAGTGAGAATTTCTTGCTGATGAATATACGATTATACCATATTCCATTTTTGCCAAAAGAGTTGCCTTATATAGTGGCAGAAGCACATTTCTATCAGCGCCCCAAGAGATGCTGGATAAGCATCGGATGATGTTTAGAGACTGCTTGCATCTGTTGCTTAGGTCTTCGATGAGTGGTTTCCAGAGTAATTTTTTATCGAAGACTAGTCACAGAATTCGAATAAATTGCTTGACTGGAATGACATTACCATCTATTGTTATCTGGGGGTCTGGATGGGGGGTACGTAACCTGCAAAAATGGATGCAACTTGTCTTAGTGGCAGAAAACCGGAAACCATTTCTTCTTGCGTTAACCAGTATTTGGTTAACCGAGTTTTGAACTGTTTCTTCTACGTCAGTAATATCTCTGGATGAATAATAAATACAGAGGTCATCTACGTACATGCATTTTCCAGTTGTTCCATCAAGGGTGGATATTAAACTGTTCACTGCTATTAGGAATAAAGTTACGCTCAGAGTAGATCCCTGCGGGCTCCGTTCTCCTGGGATACTGATTCAGATAGAGTATTTTGTATCCTAACCTTGAAAGATCGGTTAGTTAGGAATGCTTCAATGAACTTTAACATACGGCCTTTTATTCCCCATTGATATAAAGTATTTAGTATTCCCTGTCTCCATGTTGTATCATAGGCCTTCTCTAGATCGAATGACACTACTACTAAATGCTTTCGGTCAGCCAAGCCGTTCTGTATTGCTGATTCTAGAATAACTAGTTGATCTGTAGTTGATCTGTGTTTACGGAAACCCATTTGATAGTCGGAGAGTAGTCGTTTTGATTCCAGTGTCCACATCAATCGTAAGCTTATTATTTTCTCCAAAAGTTTGCTAAGGCAACACGTAAGAGATATTGGGCGGTAACTGGAGGGATCTGTAATATCTTTACCTGGTTTTGGAATAGGTACAGTGATTGCCTCACGCCATTGTTCGGGGTATTCACCTTGTATCCAGATTTTATTGAACAACTCCAAGATTGTTTCGTTATCTGTTTCAGGTAGCTGACGAACCATTTCGTAGTGCACAAAATCGGGACCAGGTGCACTGTCTTTGAGAGCACCTGATTGAATTCTGCCATGGAAAAAGGTAAGTTATATTCATATACATCGGCTTCTGTTAGGCCATGATTTTCTGTGGTTTCCTCAGCCTCTCTGAGTGTTAAGTTGGTGTTTAAGCATGAGCTAATTTGACTAAAATGTTGAGCTAGTTCGTTTGCCACATTTGATGGTCCTGTAATTTCATTTTGGTTAACTATCAGCAGGGGTGACGGAGTCGCAAAATTTCTACCCGTAATAGCGCGAATTTTCTCCAAATTTCATTATTTGGTGTTCGAGAGGTCATACTTGACACGTACCTTTCCCAGGATGTCTTTTTTGAATTCAGAATTAAACGTCGAAGCTTGGCCCTCTGCTTTTTGAATTCGATGAAATTGGTTTGTGTAGGGTTTCTTATAAAGTTTTTGAACGATTGTCTTCTATCAAGCCTTGCCTTGTCAATGTCTTGATTCCACCATGGCACTATTGGCCTGGTTGGACTGGTGCTCCTTCGAGGGATGCTGATTTCAGCAGCATCAATTATATTTCCGGTGATTGATTGGGCCATATCATTAACTGAATCTTCAGAAGTCAATAATATATTTTGACGGTAAAGATCCCAATCAGACTTTTCCATTTTCCATTTCGGAGCGTTGGCGTTATCGTAGCCTTGTACTGGTTGGTCTGTTGCAATTTTAATTTCTATTGGCAAATGGTCTGACGATCCGTCATCCAAGACATTCCACTGAAAAAGATGGGATACACAGGGGCTGCATAATGTTATATCTATTGCGCTAAGGTTTTGTGATCTAGAGTTTATGTATGTGCCTGTTCCAGTATTAAGAATAACTAGACTAAATTCGTCGATAATGTCTTCGATCAAGCGTCCATTATTGTCTGTCCTACTGGATCCTCACAATGTATTATGCACGTTAAGGTCTCCCAGTAGGATGAATGGCTCAGGAAGTTGCCTGATCAGTTCCTTTATTTGCCTTCCCTCCCAGCTAGAATCTGGTAGGTATATGTTACAGATAGTAATTTTTATTTGAAACATCAGCTTTATCGCAGCCGCTTGCAGAGGAGTGTTAAGCCCTATTTCAGTGAATGGAAGATCGTCCTTCAGAAAGATTGCCACACCACCTTTAGCGCGGCCCTCTGAAATTGCATCCTTCCTGATGCTTTTTTATCCGCGAAGTCGAAATTTTTCTTGGATACGGAAATGAGTTTCTTGTATACATATACAGATGGGTGCCTTTGCTAGTAATAATGCCTTCAGCTCTGGGTATCTTGTTTTGCATCCATTAACATTCCATTGTAGGATGTTGGTTTCTGATGTATTCATAATTTTGAGTTGAAAGTTTCAGGCACACCAGTAGATATATGGATACGAATGACGAAGTATAGGTTAAGACATGATGAACGAATAAATAACAGGTAAGTATAAATAAAAGTGTTCAGACAAAATAAACATATATACACATATATACACAAGATAAAGTTGTATAAACATATATACATATATATATAAAAAAGAAAGAAAAAAGTGGGTAAATATATAAAATTGAAGAAAATATCACGATGTGTTAATCACAGCACTAGTAGATGGTTCTACTTGCTTCCGAGGTTGCCCTTTTGGCCAACCTTTCTTATTTTTTTTTCCTTTTTTTGGATTTTCGTCCTCAGAGGTAGACTCTATTTGACGCTTTCTCTGTTCGGATACAGTGGATATGTTGTTGTTGACATCGAATCTGATCTTTCTCTGCGTGTATAATAAGTGGGTTTCTCCGGTGTTTTAAACTGTTGACTGAGGGCGGCTGAAATTGCATCTTGAATTAATTGGATGATTTGTGGCATTATATTATTGAGCTCTGGGCTTGTAAGCGTTTCCCGTGTATTCTGTTGTTGAGCTGTGGCGTTTGCATAAGTAGTATTTAATTTGGGTGTTCGAATCTGAACCATTTTTTTAGCTTCATTATACGAAACCTTCTCAATAACTTTGATTTTCTGAATTGCAGCTTCTTCTTTATATTTAGGGCAACCCTTGTATCCTGCAGAGTGAGGTCCGCCACAATTGACACAGGTCTTTGGTTCTTCACAAGGTCTCCCTTCGTGAACGACCTGACCACAGATACATACGGCTTCCTTGTTGCATTTATCAGCAACGTGACCCATGCACTGACATCTGAAACAACGGACTGGAGGAGGTATATAAGGTCTTATTGGAAGGTTGTAGTAAGCCACTTTAATTTCTTTTGGAAGTTTTGGTTGATTGAATGTTAGGACATGTGATGGTGTTTCGACGAAAACATTATTTTGTTTGGTCTTCAATCTTCTAACATCAGTTACTCCAACGGATTTTAGTTCTTCCTTAATTTCTTCCACACTATTATTGAGTAGATCTCTACAAAAAATTACTCCTTTTGACTGGTTCAGCGTAGCATGAGGAATAATCTCCACATCGTATTCTCCAAACTTAGTAACTTCCATTAATCTTTTACTTTGAGGGTTGCTTTTCGTCTGAACTAAAAGACCATCTCTTACTTTCCTCACTGAATGCACGTCACCAACTAAAGCGTATAACAATTTCGATATTACAAACGGACTAGTTTTCTCAAAGTTCTCAGGAGACACATCTCCCTTCCTTTTCACAAGGAGGAACCGGGGCAAATTTGCCGCCGTCACCTCGCTTGTTGGCGGCCTCTGTAGCGACCTACCATTCTTGCTTGAAGTTGCTTTGGAGCTTCTTCGGCAGTGCCCGCATTTAAGGCTGCGTGCGCACCTGTTTGGGTTTGATTTCCGTTTTCCATAGGTTTATGCGTTACTTCATCTCCTTAGCTCCCCACCCTCCATGGAGCCTCACTGGGAGGTTGTGACCATTATCGCTACCCGCTAGGACACAACTCCAGGGCTACTAAGGAGATATAGTCTCTACATCTAGCTCCACCATACGTCAGGAATAAGATTTATCCCCGTCTGACTTCTACTAGCTGTCTAGGCTCTCCCTGCTAGCCCTCTGACGGGATAGCACAGCCGATTGATCGGGAGTGGGTTAGCCCCCGACCGCCCGTCTAGCCGAAATCCAGGCCAAAGTGGTGTGTTGCGAACGGCACGTGCTACATCTAACGCACCGCCCACTCAACCACCAGGATCCCTTCATCCGACGACACGGGTCGCGTGGCACGGCACAAACACCACGGAGACTAACAGGAACCCCACGCCTCGTCCCAAAGCGTGGAGCGGGAATCAGAGTAAGGATAGGTAAACGGGAAAAGGTAAGGCAGGTAAGTAGGGGTAAGAGTTGGAAAAGATGGAATTAGGAAAAAGGACAGCGGTCAGCTGATCGGTCGCTGGCAGTACGGTCTACGACATTACCGTAGCACCGGAATACCATCAGATGCAGCAATGCTGCAGAAAAAGGTACTCCTAGTGGCCAGACGGCCTATTATTATTATTATTATTATTATTATTATTTTTTATTTTATTTTTTTTAAATTTTGCGGCATCAACTGCTATGGTTATTAGCCGCAGCTGGAAGTGTTTATATTTCGCCAAATAAAAAAAATAGGTAATGAAAGAGTTACTGTTGAGATGGAAATAAGTTGGTCAGTGTAAGCACACACAGGTAGGTGTAAATTTTATATTTTTCTGAAAAAATTGATGGCTCTAAGGAAGCATAGAGTGTTACGAATGTATTCTGAGTTGGTGAGGCAGAGTTGCAGGTCTTCTGATATATTGTGGGCTTGTCGGGAGAAAGCATAAGGAGGACAATGTAGGACGATATGGTCTCGAGTAAGGTTGTGTCCACAAAAATCGCACTGTGGAGCTCGATCTCTAATGAGCAGGAAACGGTGCGTTACGAAGGTATGTCCTATACGGAGGCGCGTTAATGTGCACTGTTCTCTACGGTTAAGATCTGAGGGTAGTTTCCATGCACTTATAGATGGCTTCACTACCTTCAGTTGACTAGTGTCGCAGTTCCATTCTTGCTGCCATTGCTCGAGTACCTTAGCTTTAAGATATTTCTTTATATCGTCAGGTAACACTGGTATGTTGAAGTACTCTTCTTCTGTAGCTTCTTTGGCAGCTAAGTCTGCGATTTCATTTCCGTAAATTCCTACATTTGCTGGGGTCCAAATATATATTATTTGTGAATTTCTCAGTTGGATTTGATACATAGTTAGAAGAATCTCTTGTACTAAAGGGTTCCTGCTAAATTTATTGGATATTGCTAGAAGTGAACTCATAGAGTCACTGCAGATTATATACAGACCCTGTTCTTGTTCTGTGATATACTTGAGTGCTTGGAGTATTGCATACAGTTCTGCAGAAAATATTGAGGACATTGGACTTAAACGCCATTTGCGTGTCTCCTCTAAAGTTGTTAAAGCACACCCCACACCACTGTTGCTTTTAGACCCATCCGTATAGATGATTTTATTGACATTTGGGTGATTATTATGTATTATATCAAGGAAGTGCTGTTTGTAAAGCGTCGGGTTGGTGTTTCCTTTTTTATATTTGGTACCTTCAAGGTTGATTTCTGGGGATAACAGATTCCATACAGGGCATTTGTTGTATGTAAGGTTATGCGAAGGAGGTATATCAGTTTGTATCTCCTCTAGTATATTATGGATACGGGCTCCAGCAGGTTTTGTAATGGTAGGTCTGGACTGATATGTTACACGTTCTTCTTCATCGAAAATTATATCGTGATTTAGATGTTGTGGTTGTGCCCAGATTTTTACAGCGTAGTTTGAAAGTAACTGTTGTATCCTATATTTTAAGGGAGGAATGCCGGCTTCGCAAAAGACAGATGAATTCGGCGACGTGCGGAAAGCACCGATACATAATCGTATACCTTCCTTATGTAATCGTTCTAGTTTGTTCATATGAGAACGTCTTGCTGCTGAATACACTATTATACCATATTCGATTTTGGATAAAACTATTGCTTTATACAGTGACAGTAGTACCTCCCTCTCTGCTCCCCAGCAAATATTCGCGAGACACTTAATAACATTCAGGGCCTTTTTACTTCTGTTAGTGATGTCGCTTATGTGATCCTTCCAATAAAGTTTTTTCATCCAACGTTATGCCTAGTATCTTCGTGTGACGTTTAATTTCAATTTGAACACCTTTCAAAGTAAGTTTTGGGTGCTCATGGGTTTTCCTGAGACTGCAGAAATGGACGGATACTGTTTTCTGCGAAGAAAAGGTGAAACCCATATTTTCAGCCTCAACAACCAAACAGTTTATAGTTCCTTGTAAGGTATTTTCTATATCATTCATATTTTCTGCAGTAAAAAATATAGTTAAGTCGTCCACGTAGATACATTTTCCCACTCCGGCTGGGATCGATTCGATAAGCTTATTTATGGCTATGAGGAAGAGTGTTACGCTTAGGGTTGAGCCTTGAGGTATACCGTTTTCCTGCGGATAAGTGGCTGAAAACTCTTTTCCGATACGTACCTTGAATTCTCTATTTTCAAGGAAGCTAGCAATAAATTTTGGTAGGTATCCTCTTATTCCCCATGAATGAAGCGTTTTTAGAATTCCAAATCGCCATGTTGTGTCATAGGCTTTTTCGATGTCGAAAGATACTGCTACTGTATGTTGTCTTTCAGCAAAGCTCTTTTGGATAGCGGCTTCGATATAAACAAGCTGGTCTATTGTTGATCTGTATCTACGATAGCCCATTTGGTGGTTGGATAACAGACTATGTTTTTCTAGGTACCACATCAGTCTGTAATTTATAATTTTTTCTAAGATTTTACTTAGGCAACACGTTAAGGATATCGGACGATAATTCCCGGGATCTTTACTGTCTTTACTTGATTTTGGAATAGGAATAATGATCGCTTCTTGCCACTGCTTTGGGTAGGTGCCCTGTCTCCATATATTGTTAAAAAGTTCTAGTAAGCTCTGTTTTTCCGTGTCAGGAAGGTTTTGCACCATTTCGTAATGTATGGTGTCGAGTCCAGGTGAAGAACTTTTAACTTCTGCGAGAACATGTTCGAGTTCATCCATAGTTATAGGTAAATTATATTCGGATATACTGTCCTCGTTAAAATCAATACCTGCTTCTTCCGTTACGTTTTATATCAATTAAGTACGGCATGGTTATGCGTGAATGCTACATTTTTTCTCTCTAGTACTAAGATTATGTTTGTTTATTGCTTGTGTATTGCTTTGTCCCATAATTGGATTTTTCTGTTGGACAATGAAGTATTATTATTATTATTATTATTATTATTATTATTATTATTATTATTATTATTATTATTATTATTATTATTATTATTATTATTATTATCATTATTATTATTATTATTATTATTATTATTATTATTATTATTATTATTATTATTATTATTATTATTATTATTATTATTATTATTATTATTATTATTATTATTATTATGTCAGCAAACATCTCGAATGTGTCAGATTGTTCTAGATTTGTCCTGGAAAACATGTTTAGTGTACCTGCATAGTTGTAGTTAGTAGAACCTTCGAGGAGCACTTAAAGAACTTGGGAGATGTTTTTGGAAGACTTCATCAGGCAAACCTGATGCTCAACCCCAAGAAATGTCACTTGTTCCAGACCAAAGTTAACTACTTGGGATACGTAGTCAGTAGCGAAGGCGTTGCGGTTGATCCTGAGAAGGTTCAGGCAGTTCAGCAGTGGCCGATCCCAGAAGACCAGCATCAACTGAGAAGTTTCCTAGGACTGTGCACATATTACCGCAGGTACGTGAAGATATTCGGAGACATAGCGAAACCACTTCTTCTCACTCTTCTTACCGAAGAAGCACGTCCATTTTGTTGGGACAAAGACTGCCTATCCGCTTTCGAAGCCCTGAGAAGTAAACTAACCACGACTCCTGTTTTGGGATATTCGCTTCCGGATGGATAGTTTGTTATAGATACAGATGCGAGCAACGTTGGCATTGGAGCGGTGTTGTCTCAAGAGCAAGGCGGACAAGAACGAGTACTTGGATATTTTAGCAAAGTTCCCTCCAAGCCTGAGAAAAACTACTGTGTCACCAGAAGGGAGCTTCTTGCAGTTGTGAAAGCTGTGGAGCACTTTCACAAGTATCTATATGAGAAAGTTCCTGCTGAGATCAGATCATGCAGCACTGAGGTGGCTCCTGCAATTCAAGAATCCTGAGAGACAAGTGTCTAGGTGGATTGAAAGACTTCAAGAGCATGATTTTATTATTGAGCACCGGCCAGAAACCAGCCATAGGAATGCAGACGCGCTATCAAGAAGACCATGCCCACCAGAGTGCTCGCATTGTAGCAAGATGGAAGAGAAAGAAATCAACGTGTGTCGAACTACAGTAGTTAGCAACGAGTGGTCGCCATCTGGGCTTCGTCAAGATCAAGAAGGTGATCCAGATCTCAGAAAAGTTCGGCAATGGAAAATGGTTGGCCGGCGACCAGTTTGGCAAGATGTTGCAGCATTTTCGCAGAGGCTGAAGTCTTATTGAGCTCAGTGGGACTCACTGACGTTGGAAAATGGTTTCGGAGATTTTGCGTCACCTGCATGATGGCACAACGGGCGGTCACTTAGGAGTAAAGAAGACGCTGCAAAAGGTGCGTGAGCGTTTTTCCTGCGTGAACTGCTCTGACGATGTGAAGGAATGGTGTCGCAAGTGTATTGTCTGTTCATCGAGTAATAGACCTTACCGGAAAAAGAAAGCCCCGCTGAGACAGTATAACATCGGAAGCCCCTCCGAACGAATCGCCATAGATATAGCAGGACCCTTTCCAGAAACAGACCAAGGCAATAAGTACATCTTGGTAGCAATGGACTACTTTACGTACGTACGACTTAAGTGGGTAGAGGCATATGCCATTAAGAACCAGGAAGCTGGAACTGTCGCCGACGTTTTAGCAAATGAACTCATATGCCGATTTGGGGTACCACTAGAACTTCACTCCGATCAAGGGCGAAATTTCGAGAGCGAGCTGTTCCGTCAAGTATGCAAAAAATTGGGGATCCGGAAGACAAGGACAACGGCGTTACATCGACAGTCGGATGGAATGGTGGAGTGGATGAACAGAACCATTGGCAAGTACCTGTCGAAGGCTATTTCCAGCCATCAAAGGGACTGGGATCACCATCTACCGTTCTTTCTGATGGCATACAGATCAGCAGTGAACGAGTCTACTGGAAAAACTCCGGCGAAGCTTTTGTTTGGTCGAGAAATTAGGCTGCCCTGTGATTTAATATTTGGCTGTAGACCTGGAGAAGATGTAGCTGGAGAAGATTACGTCAGTAAGCTGAGGCAAAAGATGGAAGATATCCACGAATTGGCGCGTTCCCATCTCCAATTAGCTAGCGAGAAAATGAAGGAACGATACGACATCAACGCCAGCGAAGCAGGGTACAAGGAAGGCGATTTCGTGTGGCTTTACAATCCGCAGGAAACGAGGATTATCGCCTAAGCTACAACGACCTTGGGAAGGACCCTACATTGTCAAGAAAAAGATCAACGATGCTATCGCATCTGCAAGTCTCCCCACGGAAAGCCCAAGGTTGTCCATTTCAATAGAGTGGCGCCCTATCAAGGAGCCCATGACAATGATGGCCAGTACGTGAGACGAGCACAAGTCACGGACAGCGAGGTCTCTTTCCAAGAATTCATGGCTATCTACGGAGGCAGCGCAAAAGCGACACTTGGCGATACTAGAGAAGTGCAGCAGGACCTCTTCAGCCTTGCAATAGAATATTCATTGGCACACAGCGTCTCAGCAAGTCTTGATGAACAAAGGGGCGTTGCCACAGTCTTCCAGAAAAAGTTTGGTCAACTCCAGCGTTTGAAGGCCGAAGCACCGACAAAAGGAAAGACATTGGGCATCAAGCACTTCAACCGTCATCTCTTCTACCTGGTGACGAACAACAGGCCGTACGAAAAAGCATCCTACTACGACCTATGGAAGGCGCTATGTCATTTGAAGCTCCAAGCCCTGGAACACGGCGTCAAGAAGGTGGCCATGCCCAAGTTGGATTGCAGTCGCACTGGTTTAGATTGGAGAATGGTCAGAAACATGCTGGAGGTGATTTTCAAGGACGCAAACGTAGAGATCCTGGTGTGTAGTTTCAACCCAAGGGCCAACCAAGCTCCGATAGAGAAGACAGTCGCGTGCTACTTCAACAAGGTGTCTCGTTACCAGAATGGGGCTAGCTGCCGGTACAGCCATGGTGATACGATTGCGTTCCAGGAGGAACGCCGCTAAGGAGGGGGCAGTGCAATGAGATCAGAGGCCAGATCGCCCTGTATGTAAATCGTCCAGAACATGTGTGCAGCGGTCAGCAGACATCTAGAATGTGTCAGATTGTTCTAGATTTGGTTATGGAACATTCGAGATGGGGGTTTTCTGCATATATACAAGGATCGAACAGTGACAGTAGTCAGTCAGTGATCAGACGTCTAATTGTAAAGAACTTCGTTGATATAAATTAGTGAATAAGTTGTTGTTGTTATAGTGGAAATGAATTAGTGTTTAAAGAACGTTACATTATTTTTCAGGAAGTCTATGTTGGCATCATACACAGCCACATTAGTTATGGAATATTACTCTGGGGTGGCGCGACTAAAGCTGAGAGAGCTTTCATTCTCCAAAAACGAGCTGTTCGAATACTTGGTGATGTTAAGCCTGACATACCATGCAAGAGGATATTCAAGAAATACAACATATTACCCTTACCATGTATATTCATTTTGGAAAACTAGATATCTACCCATAGAAAAGCAAGTACCCTTTTAAGACACTCGGTTTAACGAATCCTATAGAAATAGCAGAGGTATTTGCCCTACAGTACGAGAACATAAGTTCTACAAATAATTATCCTGTTGATTTTCTGGCCATCAAACAAACTGAGAGTAATATTGACTGCTACTCATCAACAACCGAGGCATACAATGAACCTTTTACCATAAATGAATTTGAATCCACCATCAGCGAACAGCAATATTCTTCTCCTGGCATAGATAATATCCCCTATGAATTCATTAAACGATTACCGCAAAGTGGTAAACTCACACTGCTTAAAATGTACAATACAATATGGGAAACAGAAAGTTATCCCACAGCATGGAAGGAAGCAATTATCATACCCTTACCGAAATATGGCACAGATACCAGTCGACCATCGAATTATAGGCCAATTTCACTCACCAGCTGTATGGGTAAGCATCTTGAAAAAATTGTTGCCCGAAGACTCTCATGGCATCTGGAAAAAACCAGTTACTATCAAACACGCAGTACGGTTTCAGACAACACAGATCCACCTTAGATCAGCTCTCACAATTGGAACACTCTATCCAGCTCAGCCTCGCAGCCAGAAATCATCTAGTTGCTATATTTTTCGACCTTGAGAAAGCATTTGATGTAACTTGGAGGTATAACGTCATAAAAACTCTGTATCAGTGGAATATTAGAGGTAATATGCTATCGTTCATCAAGACTTTCTTAGAAAATAGACAGTTTAGAGTCAGATACAAAAACACCCTCTCGGAGAGACACTCATTGGAAAATGGAATTCCACAAGGCTCCACTCTAAGTGTATTGCTCTTTGCTCTTGCTGTAAACGACTTGTTTACCAGAATAAACCCTCAGGTCGGATGTGCTATGTATGTCGATGACATGGCACTTTTCTATTCCTCCTCATCAATTCAGGACATTGAGGAAACCCTGCAAGAAGCAGTCAATGTTATTACTAGAGAAGCAGGCAAGATAGGTTTTAGATTTTCTAGCACTAAAACACACTGTGTGCATTTCTGTCGATTGAGAAAGGAACACCGTGATCCAGTTATGAGCCTGAACGGGATCAATCTAGAATTCCGAAATACTGTTAAACTTCTAGGCGTCATCTTTGAGAAAAAGCTGTACTGGAAAGGACAGCAACTGGTATTGAAGTGTAAAAAAGCGTTAAACCCACTGAAAGCCTTATCGAATATAAACTGGGGAGCAGACCGGGTATTACTTCTCCGATACTATAAAGCGGTTATTCTATCTAAAATTGACTATGCTTGTCAAATATATGGAGCAGCTAAGCCCTCACATCTGAAGGCCCTAGAATCCCTTCAATGCACAGCCCTAAGACTAGCATTAGGAGCTTACAGAACCAGCCCATATCATTCACTTTGCGTTGAAGCTAATGTCCCACCTTTGCATATTAGAAGACAACAACTGCTTTTGAATTACGGACTAAAAATATGGCAGCAACCTAATCATCCCAACCACAGTTTTATATTTGAGAGCGAAGATCCTGATCTTTAAATATCCAGGCCAACCATAACGAGACCGGTGAATATAAGATTGCAGGAATTAATGAACGTACGAGGAATCTCATTGCCTCCTACTTACCCAGTGGGTCCGAGCGAGATCCCTCCATGGAAGATCCCTCCACTAAAAATCACTAGAGTGCAAGAATCTTCCAAAGCCGAGACCAACCCATTGGTCGCTAGAGTTGCACTAAATAGCCTATTCGAAACACATTCCGAATATGAGGTGATATATACTGACGGATCCAAAACAGAAACTGGTACAGGAAGTGCTATTGTTCATAACAACCTAAGCCACTTTTGGACTCTTCCGTCGAAATCAAGTGTTTTCTCAGCAGAATTATATGCCTTATGGCAAGCGCTTCTCTACATCGATCAAACAAGTAATAGCAAATACCTCATATGCACAGACTCACTCAGCTCGTTGCAAGCTGTTCAACATTTATACTCAAAGGACCCTCAAGTTCAACGAATTCAAGCCCTATTAACACACCTATCAGAAATAGACAAGCATGTCTCATTTATTTGGATACCTAGTCACAGCGGTACAGCCGGCAACGATTTGGCAGACCGTTCAGCCAAATTAGCAACGTCTCAAGGGGAGTGCGCTAACATCTTTTGCCGTCCTGACGATTTGAAGCAGTTCATCAAAAGTGCTGTACACAATAAATGGCAAGAGGAATGGAATGCGACTAGGGTCACCTTAAAAGAACTGAAGCCAGATATTTGCTACACTCCCATCCCAAAAAGTCTCCTTAGAAGGGACCAGTCTATTCTGGTTCGACTTCGTATCGGTCATACGCGCCTTACACACTCCCATTTAGTCATAGGAGCAGACACACCTCAGCGCCATATATGTGACACAACCCTTACGGTTCAACATATACTTGTTGAGTGCCCGTGGTACGAGGTTGAAAGGATAGAGTGCAAACTTCCTCAGGATTTAACCCAGATTCTGTCACCATCAGCAGATTCACTAAAAAACTTATTTCAATGGCTTAGGGTTACAGAAATATATAAGAATTTGTAATCACTGTGCAAAAAAAAATCGTATAGCTATGCGGCTAATAACCATGTTGTTGATGCCGTTGAAACAATATAAAAAAAAAGACACTCGGATATCCACAACTACAATACAAGCACAGCAGGCAATCTCGTGACGAACCACTCCAGATTAGATATAACATGTAGAAATAAAATAGATCTTAATATGTATAACATGTTTGTGAATAAGTTTAAAGATCACAACTGCAGGAACATGTCCACGACCAACTTTAAAGTGATTGCCAAAAACTATTTGTTAGAACATTGTTTCTATTCGATAGATGAATATAAACTTACAATTCGATAATAATCATTCCAGTTATAAACGTAAATTAATCTAATGTCTGTAAACGTGCACCATGAATGTAAAGGACAATAAACGATTACCTACCTACCATATTATTATTATTATTATTATTATTATTATTATTATTATTATTATTATTATTATTATTATTATTATTATTATTATTATTATTATTATTATTATTATTATTATTATTATTATTATTATTATTATTATTATTATTATTATTATTATTATTATTATTATTATTATTATTATTATTATTATTATTATTATTATTATTATTATTATTATTATTATTATTATTATTATCATTATTATTAATACTATTGTAACGTTCTTAAACACTAATTTATTTCCACTGGTAACAACAACAACTTATCTCCTAATTCATATCAACGATTTCAGGTTCTTTATAATTTGACGTCTGATCACTGACTGACTGCCGTCACTGCTCGATGCTTATATATATATATAGAAAACTCCCATCTCGAATGTTCCATAACCAAATCTAGAACAATCAGACACATTCGACATGTCTGTTGACAGCTGCACACATGTTCTGGATGATTTGCATACAGGGTGCTCTTTTCTTGGCAGCAGGCGGCTGATCTCGTTGCACTGCCCCCTCCTTAGCGGCGTTCCTCCTGGAACGCAATCGGCTCACCATGGCTGTACCGGCATCTAGCTCCATTCTGGCAACGAGACACCTTGTTGAAGTAGCACGCGACTGTCTTCTCTACTTGAGCCTGGTTGGCCCTTGGGCTGAAACTACACACCGGGATCTCTATGTTTGCGGCCTTGAAAATCACCTCCAGCATGTTTCTGGCCATTCGCCAATCTAAACCAGTGTGACTGGAATCTAGCTTGGGCATGGCCACCTTCTTGACGCCGTATTTCAGGGCTTGGAGCTTCAAATGACATAGCGCCTTCCATAGGTCGAAGTAGGATGCTTTTTCGTACGGCCTGTTCTTCGTCACCAGGTAGAAGAGATTACGGTTGAAGTGCTTGATGCCCAATGTCTTTCCCTTTGTCGGTGCTTCAGCCTTCAAATGCTGGCGTTAACCAAACTTTTTCTGGAAGACTCTGGCAACGCCTCTTTGATCATCAAGACTTGCTGAGACGCTCTGTGCCAAGGAATATTCTATTGGAAGGCTGAACAGGTCCTGCTGCATTTCTCTAGTAACGCCAAATGTCGCTTTTGCGCTGCCTCCGTAGATTGCCATGAATTCTTGGAAAGAGACCTCGCTGTCCGTGATTTGTGCTTGTCTCATGTACTGGCCATCATTGTCATGGTCTCCTTGATAAGGCGCCAGTCTATTGAAATGCACAACCTTGGTCTTTCCGTGGGGAGACTTGTAGATACGATAGATAACATCGTTGATCTTTTTGTTGACAATGTAGGGTCCTTCCCAAGGTCGTTGTAGCTTGGGCGAGAATCCTCGTTTTCTCTGCGCATTGTGGAGCCACACGAAATCGCCTTCCTTGTATCCTGCTTCGCTGGCGTTGATGTCGTATCGTTCCTTCATCTTGTCTCTAGCTAATTGGAGATAGGAACGCGCCAATTCGTGGATGGCGTAAATATTAGATCACAGGGCAGCCTGATTTCTCGATCAAACAAAAGCTTCGCCGGAGTTTGCACATTAGACTCATTCAGTGCGGATCTGTATACCATCAGAAAGGATGGCAGACGGTGATCCCAGTCCCTTTGATGGTTGGAAACACCCTTCGACAGGTACTTGCCAATGGTTCTGTTCATCCGCTCCACCATTCCGTCCGACCTGTGGATGTAACGCCGTTGTCCTTGTCTTCCGGATCCCCAATTCCTCGCATACTTGCCGGAACAGCTCGCTCTCGAAATTTCGCTCTTGATCGTAGTGAAGCTCTAGTGGTACTCCAGATCGTCAGATGAGTTCATTGGTAAAACGTCGGCTACAGTTCCAGCTTCCTGGTTCTATATGGCATATGCCTCTACCCACTCAGTAAAGTAGTCCATTGCCACCAAGATGTACCTGTTTTCTTGGTCTGTTTCAGGAAAAGGTCCTGCTATATCTATGGTAATCCGTTAGAAGGGGCTTCCGACATTATACTGTCTCATCGGAACTTTCTTTTTCCGGTGAGGTCCATTGCTCGATGAACAGTCAGTACACTTGCGACACCATTTCTTCACATCGTCAGAGCAGCTCACCCAGTAAAAACGCGCACGCACCTTTTGCAGCGTCTTCTTTACTCCTAAGTGACCTCCCAATGTCCCATTATGCAGGTGACGCAAAATCTCCGAAACTCTGCTTCTTGGAATGACAAACTGTTTCCGCTTCTCTCTTCCATCGTCGTTCTCCAGAATTCTGTGCAGCAGTCTATTCTCCAACGTCAGTGAGTCCCACTGAGCCCAATAAGACTTCAGCCTCTGCGAAAGTGCTGCAACATCTTGCCAAACTGGTCGCCGGCCAACCATTTTCCATTGCCGAACTTTTCTGAGGTCTGGATCACCTTCTCGATTTTGACGAAGCCCAGATGGTGACCACTCGTCGCTAACTTCTGTAGTTCGACACACGTTGATTTCTTTCTATTCCATCTTGCTATAATGCGAGCACTCTGGTGGGCATGGTCTTCTTGATAGCGCGTCTGCGTTCCTATGGCTGGATCCTGCCCGGTACTCAATAACAAAATCATACTCATGTAGTCTTTCAATCCACCTAGGCACTTGTCCCTCAGGATTCTTGAATTGTAGGAGCCACTTCAGTGCTGCATGATCTGTTCTCAGCAGGAACTTCCTACCATAAAGCTATCTGTGAAAGTACTCCACCGTTTTCACAACAGTAAGAAGCTGTCATCTAGTGACACAGTAGTTCTTCAGCTGGGATAGCTCATTGCTGAAAGTGCTCCACCGCATTAAGACTAATTAGTTCTATAAATTTTTGTGCTCAAAATTATCCCATTGCTTGGTCAACACTAGTAGACCGTTATGAAAACAAGAAAAATATAGCGAAAATCTATGTTGAAGCTATTTTCAATGCACCTAAATTAAATGAAGAAAATCATTCAGAGTTACGCTTCATTTATGACAAAATAAATAATAATATCCGTTTATTAAATGCATTTGGTCTGCCTGTTGAAGGTTCGGATTTCCTCATCATTTATTTAATGACGACTAAATTTGATAAGGCCACCAAAAGGGAGTGGGAAGCTTATAAGCACCAGGCTGAATTTCCTATGACGCATGATATGCAAGCCTTTTTAAAATGCAAGTGTCAATTGCTGGAAGGCCTTGAAGCTGATGAAGAAAATTTTTCTACCCCAAATATCGTCATTAAAAGGTTTGATAAAGGAAAAAGGGTTAAAACCAACTCCTTTGCCTCAACGGTGAACGCCTCTTGTTATTACTGTAAAGAAGATCATTCTATTTATGGTTGTAGCTCTTTCAAAGGCCTAGACGTGGATTCAAGGCTAAGTGAGGTAAACAGATTAAGGTTGTGCGATAATTGCTTTAATCAAAATCACTCGACAAATAACTGCAAGAAATCATTGAGCCGAAAATGTGGACGCAAGCACAACTCTTTTCTGCACAATCAAAGTACGGCCCTCTCCTCGGAAATATCGATCGCACCAGCGGATCGGTAGCGCAAACTTGGAACAGAAATGACAACCACGTGAACGCTCACAGTAGTATAATGCTTCCTCTACACGTCGACAAATGCATCAGCGGACGTCAGCAGACGCATCGGCAGATGTATTATCACGATCCGTCCACACGTCTGTAGGTAAATCAGTCTGAGTCAAACCTTTACAGATGCAACATCGAAAAAATGGATGTTGAAACTGTAGCTGCCGGTGCTATTTATGTAGTAGTTTTATTGATGATATTAGCCATTTTACACACCAAAAACAAGACACACACTCTCAATCGCAACAGCTCCAACACTGATGCGTTAGCAGACGTATGGACGCTCGCGCCAAAAAAATCCCTTTGTTGCGTGTCACAAAAACCGACAACATACGGATTGATGGCAGACGCATTGGCAGACGTTGAATGCCTACCACAGACGAGCAAATCACCCCTTCTACACGTCAGCGGACGCATCGGCAGATGATGTCCGCTGATGCATCTGTCGACGTGTGGAGGAGGCTTAATCGCTGCGCAATTGCGCATACATCTAAAACTGCTGCACCGCCGTCTTCCGTCGTATACGATCGAGATCTACCCGTTGACGATGAGCGCCACCGCGAAAGCAAACGTGACTGAATTAGACGCACAGCCGAAAAACACTTTAAACAATAACAGTATTTGTCTTTTGTCTACGGCGGCCGTTATAGCTAAAAATTCATCAGGACTTGCTCGCGCATTATTAAACCCAGGAGTCAAAGTAATTTTATAACCGAAGAGCTATGCAATAAGCTAAGTTTAAAATTAATTCCTATTAATTATTCCATATCAGGTGTAGGTGAGGCGATGACTTGAGTGAAAAATAAGGCTAAATTGTTTATTTGTTCTCGCATGAATGATTTCACAGCTGAAATTTCATGCTTAGTTATTGCAAAAATAACACAAGGAATACCTCTTACATCTTTCAATATTTCAACTTTAAAATTGCCTAGGGATATCTCATTAGCCGATCCAGCTTTAAATAAGCCTGGAGTGATTGACATACTTGTCGGCTGTGATATATTTTATAATTTGTTACGAATTAAGTTTGCCAAAGGCGAACAAGGATTTTTTATAAATTTTTTATTTGCCATAGCGAATCTAACTACAACTGCAATAGTCGGTAGCTATCTGATTGAAGATTATACATGTATACTCGTTTTTATAAAATTGTAATATGCACAGATAAGCTTATTTCGTAGAAGTCTGGACGACGACACATGAAAATGTTACGTTGTGAGCCTGAGAAAAATGCCAAGTTCATTAACACAGGATATGGCGAAGGTTATGTGAATATATTCAAAAGTCGAATTATTATATGTAACAAAATGGACTAAAATACATAACTCCTCCCCCCTTAGATCGAAACGTCCTCGTTTCGACTTCCTTTTGTTTCTGAAAGATTGATTTCTACAATAGAAGGATTCGAATTTGTCTTATTATGCAAATCCCTCAAAAAACATTTGTAAATTAAATAGATAATTATGAAAATGATGATTGTAACCAATATCGAAAATCCGCTAATAATTTCTGTATGACTAAAATTTAAATTTTGAGAAGAAATAGGCTTCATTTGCTTGAGAGTTGTTTTCAACTCTAGCAAGTCTAGAAAATGATAGTTGTTTAATTCGACTGTTGTATTGGTTGTTATATTGAAACTAGGCAATTTTTCCGGATTCTCATGAATTGTAAAATTTGAGTCTGATAAGTACAATACTTCTTCATCGATTATTAAATCACAGGATGCATATAATATATAGGAACCTTTCAAGCTGATTTTACGGATACTTTCCTCACATTTTTGTACTATTGTCTGAAATGACTTAGAATCTAAAATTACGGCATTTTGGTTCCGTAGTCTTTTGTAAAGGAAGTAATCGTTTTTCACTTCATGGAATAAACAATGCTCATAGGCATTTTTTGATGAACAAGTATTAGTACGCTGCGCATAAGAGCAGACATAAAATGTATCAGTTTTCTTACAGGGTGTCTCAGTCCAAGCTTCCTTAACAGTGTTACTTAAATAAAATGTAGTAGGCGGTTCTAATATAATATTCTCAGAATTTGGTAATGGATGTACGTAATACAAATTAAACGGAAATTTCTGAAGGATTGGGATTTTAAGGATACACAGGATATCATTGTTGATGTGCACAATATTTAATTTACTTAACTGTAGAATCTGAAAAGGCCGATTATCTTCTATATTTACTAGTGCCTTTGGAGTATATATTTTAGAAAGGTGATTTTGTATCAAATCTAATTCGTTTCTGGAAAACGTGCTTAATTGAGAATGAATGGAGTCGGGACTTAGGGTAACATATAACCGTGTTTTGTTTTTGAATAGCAGATATCTGGTTACTTTGTATTGATGCAAAATTTCAAATTCTACCTGATGCTTAAAATGATTCAAAGGATTTTCAGAATACCTTATCAAATTTACTGGATCCTCGTATTCGGGATTAGGTGATATATCTGAATCAGTTGGATCACGACTTTGTCTCTCTGTATTAATTTCTTCAGATTAGAATTTTTTATCTTATCTATGGCGTAAGTTTCGACTCTAGATAATGCATCTGCCACTACATTGTCTTTTCCTTTGACGTACTCAACTTTATATTGATATTCATCCAATTTGATTTTCCAACGATACAAATGGCTGGATTGATCTTTGAGATTAAAAAGCCAAGTCAGTGATTTTTGATCAGTTCTAATCGTAAATAATCTGCCAAATAAGAAGGGGCGAAAATGTTTGCAAGAATCAACAATGCTCAGCAGTTCTTTTTCGACTGTGAAATAATTACATTCTGCCGTGTTAAGACTACGACTAAAAAATGCAATAGGATGGTCATTTTGACTAAGTACCGATCCAATGGCAACATTGCTGGCATCTGTTGTCAGAGTGAATGATTTAGAAAAATCTGGATATGCCAAAATAGGCGCATTTATGATCAGTTCCTTGAACTTATTTACGGCGTCAATAAATGGCTGTTCATTATAGCATACTTTAGCATTCTTTTTCAAGCATTGGGTCAGTGGCTGTGCAATTCTGGAAAAATCTTTAATAAAACGCCTGTAATATCCTACGAGGCCTAGAAAAGCTTTAATTTGTTTGGTTGTAGTAGGGATAGGAAATTTTTGTTTAGCATCAATTTTAGCAGGATTTGGTATAATACCTTCTGATGTAATTACATGTCCAAGAAATCCAACTTCTTTACAAAGAAACTCTGATTTGTCTAATTGAATTTTGAGATTATATTGCCCTTATCTTGCGAATACAAGCTTTATGTGCTGTAAATGTTGCTCCAGAGATTTAGAATAAATAACCACATCGTCCATGTAGACGAAACAGCATTTATACAGTAGTTCTTTGAGAACATTGTCCCTCACTCTTTGAAAAGTCGATGGAGCGTTTTTTAAGCCAAATGACATTCGTACATACTCATAGTGTCCATTATCGACCGAAAATGCAGTTTCTATTTGATGGAATCCTTGTGCCAAATCTAACGTAGTAGTTGACATTTACCTAAATTATCTGATATTTCATCGATCCGTGGAAGTGGGTAACGATCCAGGATCGTTTTATTATTAAGGTGGCGATAATCAATCACAAGTCTCCATTTCTTTTGACCTGAGGCATCTAGTTTCTTTTCTACTATCCAGCAAGGGGATGAATAGGGTGAAATCGAACTTCTAATAATTTTATTATCAAGTAATTGCTGAATTTGCTTTTGAATCTCAATTTTTAAATGATGTGGATATCTATAAGATTTTTGGTAAACGGGAATGTCATCAAATATTCGAATATTGTGTTTAACACTATTTGTAAAAGTAAGTTCGGAACCTTCGTGATAAAAAATATCTTTATACTGTTCACATAGACTTAGAATACGAGTTTTTTCTTCATTATTCAAATGTTGGGTACGGATTACTGAAGGAATGTCTACATTACCTAATACTTTTTTCGGTTTTCTAATTTCGTACATCTGGTAGGGCTTGCACTCTAACGGTTCGTGAAAATTGATATCTAAAGTATTTTCAAAAGGTGCTGGAATCTTCACTGTGTAATTTTGAGATCTAACTATACAGCTAGGTATGAAAAAACCATCAAGTTCTATGTCAGGAAGTATAACAAGGCCATTTTCTATCACTACGGGAATTTCTAAATAATTTACTTGTGGCTTACTGAAAGGAACGAATAAGCTAGGATTCGCTTCAGTTATGGAAGGAATTTTAATTTTTCCTATCGTATAAGTCGTAAAATCTATTTTCGCACCTAATTTAGTAAGTTCGCTAGCTCCTATTAGACAGTCAAATTTTGTGTGCCAATTAACAATATGAAAATTAAGAGGTTTCCTGATTCCAAAGTCTTTGAGCATAGGAAAACGGATATTTTCAAATCCTCCTGATATTGTATTAAGAGCCTTGATATGGAATTTTTTATGGAATATAAATTCTTTAAAATACTGATATGCAACGTCTGGATTAATGACGCATGTAGATGCACCACTATCAATTAACATGCTAATTCCTAGACTAGGTAAAATAATATATGGTAACTTAGATAAATTTTGAACATTATTTATGTAATCTATCGATTGATCTCCTCTGAGGCTGGTGCAGTAAAATTTTCATCAATATTCATTTAACCAAAATTTTGTTCTAGATCGTATGAATCATCGTAAGTTGATTGTTCGTAATCGTTTCCAGTATACTCTGTATAAGGTTCACCATTATTATGAATAGTGGAAGGGTCATCTTGATTATGAAGTTCTTCGACAATGAAAGAAGGTTTTCCTGTTGCTTGAAAATGGTTAACTCTGGGCTGAATACTAGGTCGAATCGTTGAGCGATCGACTGACATGGGTGTTGGAAGGCTAGTTGGCCTTTGCTGAAAAGGACGGAAATGAGGCCTAGAAAATCTATTTTGTTGTATCGTTGAATTTTGAGAGAAATTTGGTTTGGAAAAATAATTTTGTTGTGGAAATCTACCTTGAGTAATTAAATTAGAACGAGGATATACTTGTTGAGCGTTAAATGCATTGGAATTCGGTCTCATCGAAGGAACGTGAATCTGCGGTCTCGGAGAATTAAAAACAGTGGAAAGCTGTGTATTTCTAGAAGACAACTGAGGACGATATTGTGGGCGTAAGTCAATTTCGGATTTAATTTGGTGCGAAGAATTTTTGCTTCTCAAAAAATTTGTAACTGAACCTTCATATCTAAAATTTTCTACATGCTGACACTTGAATAAAGCATCCTGCAAGCTAGTTACCTCAGATGTTTCAAATTTAGATCGATATGGATCATTTAAACCATTAATAAACCTATTTAAGGCTTGCTCATTATACATTTTAGACTTTATTACAAATTCCTGTGGAGTATCATGAAGTTTGATGTGTTGCAAAATTTTTCGTAATTGTGCATTAATCCTGTCAAAATAATTTTGGTAATTTTCTTTTGGATACTGGTACAGACGTGCCAATTCCTGAGCAAGAGATGACTCATTACGTTTGTCACCAAAACGTGAAATCAAAACATCTTTCAAATCCCTCCAAGTGGAATAAGATGCATTATTAATTAAGTCTCGTGCTTCTCCTTTGATTTTGTACACAACATTATGTAATAGTAACTTGTTAAAAACACAATTTGCATCTGGTTTTAGTAATAAATCAATAAATTGATCTCCCTTATTAATAAAATCTAACAAATCTTTAGATCCACCGTGATATTCGGGGACCATGTCCCTAGCAAGCATTATTTCAGTACCTGTTGCCTCAGCCATCTCGCGTTCAAAACCTCTGGTGACCGACTTTTTACTCTGTATCGTCGCCGCTGAAACCGCACTTTTTATCACCGCACAGGTAAACACAACCGTCCGTTATCGAATATGAACTGCAACTACTATACTATATAATTAATTAAATTATCTAGAAAACTATAAGGAATAAAACATACTCATAAACTGGTTCTAAATGAATAAATCAAAATAACGATTTTTTATTTAGAAAGACTGCAATCATTTTTTCCAAGCTGATATTAAAATACGTTAAAAACATCTTCCAAATCCATCATCTTTATTTAACTGTACAGATATAAAAATATTAACAATAATAGTCTTTAAAAAAATTCAGAGAACGTAATTTGCATTAATTTTTTAATTAAACGTCATAAAGTTAACAGCAACATAAAAACACTAAGCTTTTCTGATGGATTCAAATTTAATGAACTGCTACTGCGTTTATTAAGTATTTCTAACACTTTAATAAGTAAGAGCATATAAGCAAGCCAATAAGTAAAATGAAACTGATTGATTTACTCTGTAGAAGAACTTGAAGTATCCTTATCATTGTTGATATCTATTATAAGGGGTTCATCTTGAGTGTCAATAATATTATCTATGTCACACATTTTGATTTCAATTTTTTCCTGAACATGATGAATGCAATATTTCCATTTATCAGCCGAAACTCTGTTGACGGCATCATGAAACAGATTTTTCACATCTGAAAATTTGGAGGTCGTGTTGTTTGACGCTAGGTATTGTTTTATATTAGCCCTGATCAACTCGATAGGGTTCAGTTCACAGTGGTAAGGAGATAGTCGTAAAACAGTTTTATTTTGTTTTTTCGCCATTTCATCAATAATATTTAAGTTATACTTATATTTATGTTGTTTTACTAATTCTATTAATTACGCTTTAACCATATTTTCATCAAAATTAATTTACTTAGAATCAAGCCATTCTTGATATCCGCTTTTTCTGTACACATTGTAGAATTTTTTTCTAATTTCCTAGAATAGTATGGTGCATTATCTAACACAATTACTGAATTATCTTCAAGTTTTGGCAGAGTTTTTGAAAACCAAATTTCGAAAGATTTACCATCAATTTCTTCGTGATAGTCGCCTGTTTTCTTTGACTCAAATGCCCATAAACCATCGGGCATGAAGCCGTCCTCACCACCAATGTGACGAATTATTAGTCATTTTCCTTTCCCTAATAGTAATTGAGTTGCCGACTTGTTGTTAAAATTATGTTCTTTTGAATTTCATAATCAAGGTAATAGAAAATACACAAACAAATTTTAAAAATCCGTTAGTTAGCAGGTCGGTTAACCAACCACGTTATATTATTTCGAACCATCTCCACATCTGTCAAGTTTTTTAGTAAATCATCTTTTCCGGCAGAAATCAAATTATAATTATAATAAAATAGAGCAATCATAACGTAAAACAGATGTAGAGCTGGGAGTCAGTTCCAAATGGTATAACCTGATTGTTTAACAGGCCTGCTAACTAACGGCTTATTAAAATTATTTGTAAAGTTGGCCCTAAGTATAAGAAAAAATAAATGATAATATAATGATTAAATATTGAACAGCAAATTCAAACTATGATTTCAATTTTTTCCATGGTGTCTTGGTATTACAGCTAATCTAAATATATATCACCTGTAGGATTTTTCAGGCCAGTCGAAAGTCCATCCAAAAAAGATTGCCTTGATTATTTAACTAACTGTCCACCCAAACTTTTGCATGAGTATGCCCAGCATTTACCCACGTTTCATCTAAATAATATATTTTTCGACCTTCGTTACGAAATTATCTAAGTTTTCTGAGATATTCCTGCCTTCCCACACCTATCTATTCTTCTTCTAATAATAAACTGTTTCTTCCTCGTTTCAAGTCCGTGCCATCGTTAACTGCTTTTAAGATTTTATCAACTGTAGGTAGTTCATTTGTGAAGAAAAAAATATGTACTTTTCTTCCAATTGCATTCCCGTCAAAGTCATCGATTGCTTCGATTTTTTTTCTTGTGGGATACGATTTTGACCCTGACAATTAATGTTTATTTTTATACTCCCTAATAATTCGGTAAACACTTGACCGACTGACTCCCGAAATCTCAGCTTCCCTGCATACAACCTCTTCAATAGCAAAGTCATCATATTCGTGCATGTGCTTTTTATAAATATTTAAAATAATTCGCTTTTCATTTGCGCTAAAGTGCAGCTTTTTATCTCTTTTTTTTGGCGGGGTAAGGCTAATATCGACAATTTCGTCAGCTCAATCCAGGTCAGACATTTTCAAGTGAAACAAAGTTAACTAATGAACAAAACATACAATCACCAAACGCCTCTGAAGTATATCAGTTACTAATTGTGGTCCTGTGCCTAAAAGAATTCGTTACCAGCCACCAAAGGTTCTCTTACTCTGATTGGCCACCAACGTTGGCGTTGTATGTGGGCCCGACCAATCCGGGCCAATAGAGCGGTGGGTGTGAGATGTTCACCTATCGATCACGCGTTCATCACGCACTGATCATTGTTTATAGTTTACTTCCTATTGCGAAAAACGTCTGGTAGATCTCCAGAGTACTCCAGACAATTAAACCTGTAATTACCTTATGCCGTTCTAGCTTCTATTCTATTCTAATCATTCTCTTATGATATAGTTGGAATTTGTCGTGAAAATTTCGGGGGCTCTTTCTGTATTTTTTTCACTGGTCATTTCACACAGATAGTTGTATAATTATTATTATGTATGTGCTGGGGCTGGGAGGTATTGACTTTAGCAGTGATATGCGAAAAAATCAAGGCTTCAAAAATCTCTTTAATATAGAGAAATGTTAATGAAATTGAATTATCTGAAGGGATCGGGTCGTAGAGAACAGCTTGATAATGTAGATAGGTATTGAAATATCTCCAAGTCTACATTTAGTTTAGTGTTGTTCATTAGTTGTTTTTGCCTGTTACTTATTATAAGCTCAGGAATTAGGGATATAAGATTTTCAATCTAAAATCCAAGAGAAGGGCCTCCAGAAGAAGTTAAATTCAAGATTGTAGAGTATGAACATATGTTGCAATTATGGAAAAAACGCATATTTATGATATCTTTGGGTTTTGTTGGTAGGTACATATATCAAAGAATGACATTAATACACTATTTTACATTTGTTATAGATACCTATTTTTTTCTAGTGTCCAAGAAATTATTGAGCCACTATAAAAGTATTGGCTCTCAATATGTATTAGCTCTTCACGAAATAGATATTATATCCCATTACAGATTCTTTAGCGAAAGTACATTTTTACCCGATCTCCAAGCATCTAAAATATTCTACGCTATGAGTGATATTATGAATGAATGAAAAAAAATCTAGCTTTATGGTCCATTTTGTCCTGGAATTTTCAAATATTTTTTGTCAAATTACACTCGAAAATAGTTTTTTACATGTCGGCAAATATTTTACTAAAACTTGTCTGAATGGAAAGACTTGAGAACTTTATGAGGAAAGTGGGTACCTAGTCTTAGTATAGGATCTGAACTATTTTAGAACCGCAACGTTTGTGACAAGCTTCAAACTTCATCATCCTAAAATAAGGTTTGTTGATTTTACAGAATTGTTTCTCTTTAAAATGTACCTACCTAGTTACAGCGCCGTTATTGAATGATCGGAATGAAAATGAGTTATGCAAAAATTTCCATATTTTTTTAATTCTCAGTGTTAACTATAATAAACAAATTAATAAAAAACTCCGCCAGCTTCTACTTTCTCTCTAGTATTCACAATGCTTACAGTTAAAACATATCAAGACACCAATTACAACTATTTACATAACTTCAAATTTGAAATCAGCAACCTTCAAAATCCTAGGATATAGTTTTTCATCGAATTTAATTTATTCTGCTATATTTGATCAGCCATTTTGTTTTTCACGAAAATATTTTCAAATTCAAAATCAGCAACAATCAAAACCCTAATATAGCGATTTATATGAAATCCAAATGACTTTTCGTAAAACACATCCACCATTTTCAAATCAGCGATTCCAAAGACTATGAGATACTACGTATCAATTGATCTTCATATTATTTCGGCCAGATATTCACGATTGTCAATTTTCACACGTAAGAAGGTGTAAGAAATATTATTTTTCCCAATACCTGTTACCTACATACAAATTTTAAATTTGTTGGGAGCTTATCATATAGTTCTTTGTTGAAAGTAATATAAACGGCTCCTGTCCACAACTGAAGTTTCCATATTATCTTGAAAAATGTATAAAAGCGCAATGATGTTTTTCATCGAAGAACAAATTAACCAAGAAAGTTGAATTAGCGGATGCCAAATTGAAGTAAATCGCGAATCTCTGAGCTGATTAAATTACCAAGGGTTAACACCAGTTAAATTTGTCACAGAAAATCTGGATTTGTGCAACTCGACCAATTGCTTACAGATGTAGATTTAAATCTTGCAACTAAAATTCAATCTATTCCTTATCGTTCCCGGAAATCCGTTTAAAATGTTCTCAGACGTTTTCGAATTAGCACCACTTCCGATCTTTTTGAAACCTTAGTAACGGTTAACCAAACCGCTAGACCATAACTTCTGCTGATCTCTATGGCTCAAGTGGTACTTAACTTTTTCCAAAAACGAAAACCGCCAGGAAATAGAGTTCACCCAAAAATTCAAGAATATATATGACAAGAATATCACCAAACTACAGTAATGCTTAGTAGGTATTCGTTCCATCGATTTTCATTTTTGTGTCATAATTTAAGTGCGATATCTCTATAGAGCTTTCATAAATTTTACCTTTACGACACATCCAGGGTCTTGGAAACACTATAGCTGAAACAATTATTCTTTAGAATAAATGAAATGTTATCAAACCGACAAAAGCTAAAACATGTAAAATAGTTGAAAAATGAAAACAAAAAACTTCAAGCCCAGATGTGCAGACTGCCTGACGTACATATATTAGTGTTACTACTGTTACAGTGGTTGCCTAAACGTCATTGCCAAGTATATTAGATTTCACAGAGTACCTAGTTACCTACATGTGATCTGGAAAAAACACCGGTAGGTATACAGAAAGGTAATGATAAGCCAAGGTATCAGAAACCTATTTTTGGAACTGGTTATAGAACATATTTTTAAATGAATAAATTTCCTAGCTAGGTATATCTACTTCCACATACTTGATAAACGTTCCGAGTGCTTGTATTTAAAATTTTTGAAACCATCAACTTAAATGGTCAGACGTCTAAAAAAACAGGCAAAAGCGTAGTTTTAGCATTTCTCAAAAGTTATGATCACTAAAAATATTTTCGAGTACGTCCTAAAATAGTCAAACTATACTAATATACAAGCTTTGTAAAATTTTGATTGAGTCTCTGTGTATTGCTTATCATTTCACCGTAAGTAGAAAATCATGCTTCCTAAAGCAAAGTACCTAGTTACCTACACTATACTCCGAGCCCACATTTGCACTTGCACGGCAAATCTAAAATTCCTTCCCAAACATCAAAAGCACTACGTTCAGGGGTTTGAAGTAAGAGCTCTAACAATCAGGTGGTATTCTTACTCATATCATTTCAATATAAATATATAAACTAACAGCTATACTGACGAAACCGAAAACAAAGATAAGAGCGATGATGTAAAAAATGAACTGTCCTACTGTCCTAATCCCCTACCAAACACGGAATGGCCAGTATTCCGATGAACATTAGCGCATTCCTTTCGACAAAAAACAAACGAAGGCTTTTATGCATTACTGACCAATCACATTGCATCTAGCGCCCACGGAAATTCCAAGAAACTATCAACCAGTAGCACTGTACCTAAAAAAGACAGTGGAATTATAAGAATAGGAATGCTATTGATTTTAAATATTTATGCCAACTTTCAGGTGCTGTAAACTGAAAAGTATAGCTCGAAACTTAAAATGCCTTTTTGTGCACCACCTTCGTCGGTCTGTCGGTCTGTTGGCGTTTTTGAAACCGTATTTTAAACAAATATAAAGCACATGAATATACCTAATTCACAATTATACGACATTTCAGAGCATAGTTAAATTATTTTTCCAAAGGGGGCCAATTGGTTCGGTTTACGTTTTAACGACTTTTTCTGTAGATTACTGCATTTTAACTTATAGGGAACAGAACAGGTATTTAAAAGGTTGCGTCAAGTAGGTAATAAGAAATAATTAAAAAATAATTTGAGACATAGTAAACCAGAACAAAAGAAATCAATTTTACCAAATCCGTATCGTGAAGATTTCATACAGTTTAAAGAAAAAATATCCACACAAATTACAACCTTATTATGCAACATATTGAAAAACAAAGAAAAATTCATAAATTCGCATTTAGAAATCCGAAAAGAAGAAAAATTCTGTGAGAACTATATAAAAGAAGTCATACTAAAAACATTAGATGGTACTAGTGCTAACGTATCCAATATATCTGAAACAGATCAGTCAAATATTCCGTCCATTAGTCTCCTGGATGATGACGACATGTACTAAAGTAAATTTAAATATATTGCAGTGGAATATTAAATCTGTCAATGCTAGGAAAACGTCACTCATAAATCTAATTCAACAACATAACATAAATGTTTGTGGTTTTGTCGGAAACGTGGTTAAAAAAGGGCCGTAATTTTAATTTAAACGGTTTTAGGGTGGTTACAAGATCAAGAGATGATGGATACGGTGGAGTAGCTATTTTCGTTAAAACTGGTATCAACTATAAACAAGCACCTATTCAGTGTAGTAGTAATGATAGAATCGAGACATGTGCGGTAACACTTAATCAGGGGAAATATACTATAGTGTCAATATATAGACCACCTACCGTTAGGGCATCCAGAAATGACTGGAACAATTTAAACTCTAACAATATGTCAATGTCAGACAAAGCAAGAATCTTATTTCAGTCCACCACCAATGCGGCCAATGATAACATGTTTATCAAAAAACCTTTTACCTCGACCACAAAAAAACCTCCATGGTTTGATATCGAATGTACCGAAATGATCGCTAAAAGAAAGCAGATTCTCCATGATTATAAAAACCATTCAAACTGGGACAACTACATCAAATATCAGAATATTAGCACAGCTACAAAACGTTTACTTGAGCAAAAAAAAAACGTAACAGTTGGAGAGGCTATATATCAAAACTCAATAGAAGTACAACCGTTTCAGATGTATGAAACATGGTCAAATCTTTGAATGGAAAAAATAGCAACAGACATAGAATGGAAATATCAGATGAAACCATAAATCATATTTTAGAAACCTGTGCACCACCGATTGCAAGCAACAAACCGGTTCTGGGAACATATTCACAAAATACACATTCAGATCAATTTGGTAAGCCATTTACTACACAAGAACTTACAGCAGCTATTAAAATATCAAGAAGTTCTTCACCAGGTATAGATGGATTCACATATAAAATGCTACTTAATTTACCGTCGTCAGCAAAGACCTTACTTTTAGAATTATATAATAAATGGTGGATAGAACATGAGATTATTGAGGAACTCAAAAAGGTTGTAATTATTCTCATATATAAGATAGGTAAAGATCCGACACTACCTTCATCTTACCGTCCAATATCGCTCATGTCATGCATATTAAAAACTTTTGAAAGACTAATCAAAATGAGGCTAGAGTATTAGGCAACAGTGAGTAGAATCTAACTCACTGTTGCCTTAATCACAATACGGATATAGGAGAGGATATGGGACAAATGATGCTTTAGCTCATTTAGTTACTGATATACAGATCTCCCTATCAAAAAATGAGTATTGCTTATGTTTTTTCATGGACTTAAAAGGTGCACATGATACTGTGGATTTGGGGAACTTGTATCATGAAATAAAAAACTTTGGAATTAGTGATAGAGTATCAACTAGTATAATTGCAATATTTAATGGCAGACAGATATACGTAAGAAATCACTACAATGAGTTGTACGGTCCCAGAACTGTACATACAGGCCTCCCACAGGAGTCTGTATTAAGTTCAATACTTTTTAACATATACACTGCTGCATTGCATGACATTTTTGATGATCACGTTAAAATCGTACAATACGCAGATGACATATGCATATATGTATCCCATCAAAGATATGAAAAGTGTCTGGATGATCTTAAGACTGTAATCTGTGTTACCAACAAATGGTTCAATATGGGACTTACGATGTCTCCAGAAAAATCTGCGATAATGTGGTTCACTCGTCATAGGATGCAAAACCAGAGATCATTTGAATCAGATGGAGTTTCGATCCCAATTGTCAGACAACACAAATATTTAGGATTAGTGCTTGACACCAAACTTTTGTGGACACAACATATACAGTATATGGTGCATCGATGTGAAAAAGGATTGAACATTTTAAAATGTGTCACAAGAAAGTCTTGGGAAGCAGATCCTGCAACAGCGATAATGTTCTATAGGTCAATCATTCGCTCAGTAATTGACTATGGGTGCATATTTTATGGTACGTCATCTAACACTAACTTAAAAAAAGTGGATCGAATCCGATATAAAGCGATAAGAATGTGTATAGGAGCCTTTAAGTCATCACCTTGTCAAGCAATCCTAGCAGAAGCCAATGAACCTCCATTACACATAAGACGAGTATTACCCTAAAAAAAACAGTAACCAAATTCAGAGCGTACAACTCATTTCTGTTGAATAAAATCAGCCCATTAAATAAGGAAGATCTCACAAACAAATACTGGTTAAAGAAAAAATCTCCGCCATTAACTATTGCCTTTGTTGAAACGGCTATATATTCAGATCAAATCGAACAATATATTAAACTTCCTATTTACCAGTTCAGTTATGATACATGTATCTGCAGACCATCGGTCGTATGTCCAGAATACAGTGAAGTCCTCCCTCATAACCTGTTTCTATTTAGGCACGTTATTCAGAAAATAAATCCACAAATTACAATTTACTGCGACGGATCAAAAAATACGGAAGGTGTCGGTAGTGCATTTCTCGTGGAAGAAATGAATTTGATATTCAAAAGCAGAATCTCTAGTCTATGCAGCATTTATACAGCTGAATCCATCGCTATTCTCAATAGTTCGACATGGTGCCTAGATAATTCTCTACAGAATTCTACCATCACACTAGTTTCCGATTCGATGTCTGTTCTAAAAAGCATATCCAGTGCATTCAATGATCATTTTAAGAATCCAATTTTATGCAAAATCAGACATTTAACACATATATTACAAATGAATCGTTGCACCGTATTTTTTGTTTGGGTCAAAGGGCATTCTGGCATAATTGGAAATGAAAAGGTCGATCTAGCTGCTAAGCAAGCAACTCTCAGTAACAATATACAAAAAAATTCACTGTATAATGACTTACTTGGAACATACAAACAACATCTTATCAAAGATTGGAAATCATTATGGAAGAAGGAGTCTATTACCGCAAAAAACCAATACTTTTCTATACACCCAGAATTACCTTCAAAAGTACCTCACATCTTTAAATATCAGGTAAACAAAAAATATTCTGCTACAATTACTCGCATCAAGATGAACCATGGCACTTTTCCAGCTCATCTTTTCAAGCTAGGAATGATAGATACACCTAATTGCCCGTACGATGATGAATTAGCTGATTTAGATCATATTATCTTTGGATGTGCCAACAATGTACAACAGACTGACCACCTCATCAAAAATCTCATTACATTAGAAAAACACCCACCATTCAATATTGCCTCCTTGATCGCAAACCCAGACAAACGCATTACTGACTTAATAATACTTCACCTCCTAAATATTAAGCAAAACATATGAACCATACATTTCATGTGTACGTATGTATGTTACAGAAAAACATACTAATACAATAATCTGTGGCAAATGGACCACAAGTCCGATGCCAAACCCCCTCAAAAAAAAAGGTGTAGAAGCTCCAGCAGGATATTGTCATTTTCCGGAGTATGTACCTGAATATTTTAAGCAGCTAACGGCAGAGCAATTAGTCAGCAAGGTAGTAAAAGGATCCACCAAACAAGAGTGGCAAAAGGTAAGAGAAAGAAATGAAGTACTGGATTGTCGAATTTATGCCAGAGCAGCATCGATAGCACTGGGAGTAGACAGATGGCCAGAGAGTAAATGGAATAGTTTGAGTGGAAGAATGGAAAGTAAAAATCCTAAAAGAGTAAGACAAAGTAAGTGGCTTGGTAATCAAAATGTACAGTGAAGAATATTTAACTCAAGTTGAGAAAGCAATTCAAAAACTGCAAAGCGGAGAAAGAGTTGTCTCAATTGCATATGGTGACCATGTTGTACGGTACGGGGAAGTTCAAATAAAGGATTTATTGGAGCTCAGGCAACGAATAAAAATGGGGTTAAAAGTTGCAGGCATGAGGCCAAAGAGGAAAATTGTTTTTTCAACGAGTAATGGGATCATATAATGATAAAAATCGTTGAAAGGAACCATATGACAAAAATTATAGCAAAAGAATATACAGAATTTTTAGAGCAGCTCAAAGAACAGATTGCTACTAGTCGTTATAAATCAGCACTAGCAGTAAATAGCAAGCTTATTGTGCTTTATCACCATATTGGTACAGAGATCTTGAAGCGCCAAAAAGAACATGGCTGGGGTGCTAAAATCATAGATCAGCTAAGTAAGGATTTAAGAAGCGCATTTCCAGAACTGAAAGGCTTTAGTCCTAGAAATTTGAAGTATATGCGTAAGTTTGCTGAGGAGTATTCTGATATTGAATTTTTGCAGGAGCCTCTTGCACAATTGACTTGGTACCACAATGTTACTCTTTTAGAAAAGATAGAGAGTCGAGAAACAAGGTTGTTTTATATAAAAGAAGCAATTGAACATGGCTGGTCAAGAAACATCATGGTAATGCAGATTGAACTTGGGTTTCATAAGCGTCAGGGAAAGGCTATCACTAATTTCAAAGAGAAGCTAACTTCACCTCAATCAGATTTAGCGCATTCCACACTAAAAGCTCCATATATTTTCCATTTTTTAAGTATAGGAAAGGATGCTAATGAAAGAGAAGTAGAAAAAGGGCTTGTAGGCCATGTAGAGAAGTTTTTGCTTGAGCTAGGGGAAGGATTTGCATTTGTTGGTAGGCAATTTCACTTAGATGTAGGAAATAAAGATTTCTATATTGATTTATTGTTTTACCATTTTAAGCTACGTTGCTTTGTAGTAATTGAGCTAAAAGACAAAGATTTCAAGCCAGAATATGCAGGTAAAATGAATTTTTATCTTTCAGCCGTTGATGATTTACTAAAGCATGAGACAGATCAACCATCTATAGGATTAATTTTATGCAAGTCAAAGGATAACGTACTAGCTAAGTATACACTGAAAGACATAAACAAACCGATAGGGTTGGCAGAATATAAAATTACTGAAAATCTACCAGAGAATGTAAAGACAGCCTTGCCAACAATAGAAGAGCTGGAAGCTGAGTTTTCAACAATTTCAGATAAAGAAAAGTAATGCTACTAAAATCATTCAAACAACTATTTAGTGAGCCACAAATCAAAACTTCAGCCTGGGATGCAGCAGGCTCAGGAAGGAAAGTGATGTATTGGCAAGGAGAAACAGGAAGCATAAACAATTTGCTGTCTCAAAGCCTTGAGCACTTGCGTAGTAGATCACGTGATATGGTAAGGAAAAACCCTTATGCTGCAAATATAATTGACACAATAGTAAGTAACTCTATTGGAACAGGAATAAAACCACAATCAAAAGCAAGAGATGGAGAATTTCGAAAGAAAGTACAAGAATTATGGCTGAAATGGACAGATGAAGCAGATAGTAACGGAGTAAGTGATTTTTATGGATTACAAGCTTTGGTTTGTAGGAGCATGATAGAAGGAAGAGAATGTTTTGTACGGCTGAGAACGAGAAAACGAGAAGATGGTCTTTGTGTACCGTTGCAACTGCAAGTACTTGGATCAGAGCATTTAGACAATAAGCGCAATCAAACCCTTGCCAAAGGTAATGTAATTAGAAACGGGATTGAGTTTAATAGACTGGGGCAAAGAGAAGCGTATTACCTTTTTCGAGAACATCCGGGTGAAGGTTCGTTTGGCGAATCAGTGAGAGTGCCAGCAAATGATGTTTTACATATTTACAGACCACTAAGACCTGGGCAAGTTAGAGGGGAGCCATGGCTTTCGAGTATACTTCTGAAACTTTATGAGCTTGATCAATCTGATTATGCAGAGCTGGTGAGAAAGAAAACAGCAGCGATGTTTGTAGGGCTTATTACAAGACTTGATCCTGAGGCAAATATCATGGGAGAAGGTGAAGCAAGTGAGCAAGAAGTGGCACTATCAGGTTCAGAGCCAGGAACAATGCAGCTTTTAGACCCAGGAGAAGACATAAAATTTTCAGAACCGTCAGATGTTGGAGGAAGTTATGAAGCGTTTATGAGACAGCAACTGAGGGCAATAGCGATTGGTACAGGGATAACATATGAGCAACTAACAGGTGATTTAATCGGTGTTAATTATTCATCAATCAGAGCAGGATTAATCGAGTTTCGTCGTCGATGTGCTATGCTGCAACACAACATTATGGTATTTCAATTTTGCAGACCAGTATGGAGTAGATGGCTAGAGTTAGCAGTACTTTCTGGAGAACTGAATATAGATGCAAAAGTAGTAAAAGCAGCGAAAGAAGAAGTAAAATGGATACCACAGGAATTTGATTGGGTGGATCCACTGAAAGATCAGCAAGCACAACAAATGGCAGTAAGAAATGGATTTAAGAGTCGAGCAGAAGTAGTATCAGAAATGGGTTACGATGTTGAAGAAATTGATCAAGAAATAGCAGAAGATCAAAAGTGTGCAAATAGTCTCAATTTAATGTTTGACTCTGATTGTAAAGGGTTATGATGCTCTTAGGAAAACCATTAATGCTTGAACCAAGGAGTTTTGAGCTGCTATCGTTATAAAAAGAAAAACAGTCAATTTTCAAAAATCACTCCATCAAAAGTAACGTAGAAAAAACTGCAATTATACCAATTAATGGAATTCTGACGAAAAAACCAGGTGCGTTTGATGAAATGCTCGGGATGACATCATATGAGCAAATAGAAACACAAGTAAAGCAAGAATTAGCAGATAGTAGCATAGAGACAATTATGCTGGAAATAGATAGCCCCGGAGGAGACGTAAACGGTATATTTGACCTAGCTGACTTTATTTATGAATCAAGAGCAAAAAAGAGGATAATAGCGATAGAAGACGGTGGTGCAGAAGATCAACTTGATTATATACAGATAGAAAGTAATAACTGTTACTATGATATACAAGTAGTAGTTAGGAATTACACGGAAGTAGATAATATTGCACTAAAAGGTAACTTTAGCTATATTATACCATTTCAAACAGGTAGCGCATCTGTTAAATTACTTACTAATTTGGAAGGTAATCATGGGTTCAATTTTTTTTCCAAAAGTTGCAAATGGAAACTTTAGTATAGCTATCTCATATAATATGATGAACAATATAATCTATGAATTTAAAGACAGCGCTGAAATAAAAGTAGGTAAGGCAAGAAATTTATATGCAATACAGAATACTAATAAAACTATTGATGAAATCATAGAAAGTTACCCAGCTATAGCAAATAAACTCAATATGAATATCGCTGTTCAATCTGGTAATGAATCTATACTTGTTGGCTATGGGAAGTGTGAAGTACTTCACAATAACCCAATCCATAACAGTTACTTAATTGGAAATGGTGGTAATAACATATACGTAATGACTATAGCTTCAGGTGAGCAAAGATATGACAATAGTGTTTTTTCTATACCAGAAGTAAACATCGATAATCTTACAACAAGATAATTTAAAAGTGCATATTGGTCTACCAAGAACTTATCAAGATGGAAATGATTTGCTAGTTAAATTAGAAGCAAAAATGGGACACAATTTTTCAGGAGAAGTACTAACAGTAAGATTAAAAGATGGCTTGAATTGGTATCAAAACCTTCATATTATCTCAGATCATGCGCTTGTGAAAGTAAGTTCTGAATTAGAGTTAAAACCACTACCTTTGATCTTTGAACAGGATAAGGAGATTATTGTTGTAACTAATCAAGATGTAGAAAAAGGTACTGAGCTTGTTACACCTAGAAAAGGAGGAAATTATACCTTTGTTCGTAATAATTTTCGTGATTTAATGATAACGAATGCTTTTGATCCTAATATTACTCAGGATGATCTCTGCAGTATTACACTTCGTAAGTTCTATAAAGCACCTAAGACGAAAACGTTATCTATAAAATTTGCTGATAAAGAGATAGTGTTAAAAGAGCATCAGAAAGAAATAAGTACGGCAAGAGATATAAATATTTTAAAAAGAGAGTATAAGGACCAAGTTTATAATGATGTTTTCACAGAAGTTATGTTATCTCAACAACCTCATAGACATAGGCAGCACATTAGAAATCGTAGAATGGTGAGTAGCAGTGCGAAACCATCTTCGTGGATAATTAATTTATTTGGTTGGGTAAAAAGCTCTGTGAGTGGGTATTAGGTTCGAGAGCTGCTCTACCTGAAACTTCAGCAAATTATTCTAATACATCTGGTACTAGCCAATTTAGTAGTGAAGTTTGTATCAGTAACAATTTTGGTTTAGGATTCTTCTTATTACAAAGTTTCCTAGATAAAAAATATCCTCTTCCTAAGTTTTGTTCTGCTACTCATGAAGAAGTTCTGGCTGATACACTTAATATAATGGAAGAATTTAAAAAGACACTTAGAAAGACAGCTAAACAATCTGGTCTATCAGTGAAAGGTTTTGAATTTTTTTGAGTGTATTCAGATATAGCAGGTCATGTAAGGAACGAAAGATGTTCTAAAATACCAAGTACATTATATTCAGCCGCAGAAGAAGCCTATCCGGAAAATGAGAAGTTTTTGAGTATTTTAAAAGGCAATATTGAAAAGATGTTTGATAAGCAGCAGATGGTTAATGGTGGATATCAACCTAATGACATTGCTGATAATAAACCTAGAAGCTATTTTAATAACACAACAGTGGACAAACAGCTACAAACCCCAGTTATGGATTATCCGAGTCAATAAAGCTTAGAAATAGAGGGCTTTTTCGACTGCATGGAATACGAAACTAATGTTGAAAAAGTATGTACCAAAAAATGTATGGGGGATCTGTGCCGTAAGCTCAAATTTATTTTTCGAGCAACCAAAAACTGTCTCAATAATCGACCTTTTTCTCAATAAAATCTTCTCTTTCAGTGAGATTAATGCGTTTTTCATGCCTTTTTCACTTTAGTGATGAGTTTTAGGCCTCTTTCGAAGAGTTTCTCACAGAGCTCCTTCTTCTTTATCTCCTAACAAAAGTCCTGTCAATTTTTTAGTCAAATTTGGTACAGGTTTTCTGTCGTCAACGCTGCCTTTAGTAAGCGTAATACCTTGAACTTCGACTATTTAATTGATTACTAGATGCAATTTAAAACCCAAAAACCACCCATAGGTAGTCTTTCCTATATTTGCCAACTCTTTGAAAACTTTATTTTTTGCGATCCTTTTTGCGTGGCAAACAGCGATTGCAGTTGTATCAATATAGAGTGATTTTTGCTTGCTCGCAGAACCACTGCAAAAGCATTGCCAAATACCATAAAACCCTGGGTTTTAGAGCAACAAATCTATGATACGAAGGTAGTTTTGAAAACTCAGAACTGTACAATAATTTAAGACAATTCAAGTAAAAAAACTTGCAGTTTTTGCACGGCGATTGGTGGTAAAGTAAGATTATAGTAAGTATTTCTGGCACGGTAATTTCAGGTATTCTTGTTGTTTTTTTGCCACTTGATAGAAGGTTTTCTGAAAGTTTTTCATCAGCAATGTGACAAAAATCTTCTATGAAACAGTAACATATCTTTCCTCATGGGTAACCTCTTAATTTTTGCTAAAATACCTGAGTTTACCCTATTCCTCTCTTTATTAATTCTACTTTCTAATCCATAACTGGGGTTAATAAGATTACTGAACTTGCTAAAGGAGTTGGTGCAGAAATTTTATATCTACCTCCTTATTCTCCAGATTTTAACAAAATTGAGCATAATTGGTTTGCTATAAAAAATAGAATTAGGAAAAACATTCCTCTGTTCACATCTTTTCGTCATGCTGTCGATTCTTCCTTGTTATGATTTTTTAGGACTATTATGGCAGGGCTATTCTTTAACAGTTTTAAAGCTGAAGTAAAGAATATAGGTGTAACCACCGAAAAAGACTTTTTTCTTATCACACGAAGGCACCTGCCCTTCCCTTTTAATAAAAAATATCTATATACCTATCATAAGATACGTAAATGTATATTATGAAAAATATAAGCAAAGTTATACGCTGCTTAAACTTCTCTAATTAGTGACACTCAACTATAAGAGTAGCTTGCTGAGCAAAGAAGATACTAAGTATCTTCTTTTTTATAGTTTCATTAGATTTAGATCTGATGACAACTCAGATAAATCGTGCAGCCTTTCCTGGAGCTGAGACATAATAGAATTTGATTGATCACTAAATTTTACATCCTGTTCAAAGCTCCAATCACTTTCCCTACATTTACTAATGCATGCACTACGTAGTTCGTTATTATCCTGATGACTTTTAGGACATGCGCGTATGCAATGGAAATATTGTTTATACGCTTCTTCTTTAGTCTTATATGCAGCAGCACTTTTTGTATTACTTTTCATAATATTCTCCTTAATGAAAAAACTAGTATAATATTAACATACAAATATCAATTTTATATTAAGTAAAGTATATCTTATTTTTAGAATAACATAAAAAATGAAACTACCCATACCCTCTCCTAGCTTTTGATTAACCGGCAATCATTTATCGCTCTGCCGTAAGAAGTGTAGCCACTGCCAAGTATAGCCCCTCCCAGGCTTTGTTGCATAGCGAGTAGAGATGGGAGGCTTTGTTGAATGGCAAGGAATGAGGAATTTACGAGGCAAATTTGAAAATAGGCATACCTATATCAGTAAAGTTATTAATCAAATAGCATTTTAAAAGCACCTCTTGATCCAAATGTTTTTTGGAGCCTCAGGAAAAAACCCTCGATACGTGAAACGTATTTCATACCTTGTCTTGGGAATGTTCAAAAAAGTGTGTCAAGCCGCATTTTTAGTTCAACTCAATTTTCAATCTGTTGGGTTGTTTTTTTGACTATTTGTGGCTCAAAACTTCCCTCTCTATCTCTTGGTGTTAACAGCTCAAATGAACCTGTGCTTGTACGTACAGTTTTTGCATTCCTCCCATTCCTTCGATTATTTTCTTCATCTTCATTTGATAAGTGATTTTCTATTCCACCTTCGAGACTTGCTTCTAGTAGCTTGTTTATCAAAGGCATCAGTGCTCCATTTTTGCCAGTTAGAGCTCTACCTTCTCTTATTGATGATAAAATATTTGACTCAAATTCCTTATAATCCACAAATCCATCGTATTTGTTCGCTGTTTTTTGATTCATATGTAAAACCTCCAATTTTTATACCTATTTTATTTTTATTTCTCGGTTTGACACACTTTTTTGAACATTCCCCAAACATCAATATAAATAAAACAGCTCACCTTCTTCAAAAGGTTGTTACTTATTCAGTAATGTCCTTTGATTTTCTACATTCATATTTATAATACAGGTTTTGGATTATATTTTAGATAAGTTTTTAAAAATCCTTACTCTTTTTATTAAGTATAACCAAATTTTAAATATAGATTTAAAGATAATACTCTTTACTTCCTCCTGTACTCCAGCCTATTATTTTTGCTTTAACCCTCTTTCTAAATCGTTCGTCCTCTTCTTCTTTTTCTCTCTCTACTCCATAAAATTCAGCTAAATTATCAAGATCTTTTCCCGTTGCTAATTTAAATAAACTACTTTTTATTGCTTCATTTATTCTTTCTCTGAGCAAAAGCTCTCGCCATGCTGCTACCTCCAGAATCTTTATTGCTGGATCCGATTCTACTAACGCTGAAAAGGTTTCATCTTTACGGACTAACTCTTCCTTCATTCTCGAAAATATTCCCTCAAAGTTCAGTGGTTCGATAATATTTGGCTGCTGCATTCCTAAACAACTACTCCACTAATACCTATGAATTTGCCTTCTGAAAGATACATACCTTCAAGTACAAGAGTCATTTTTCCTTCTTTAGCTTCAGCAATCTTCACTTTTTCTAACTTAAATCTCTTCTCAAATTTCCCAGTGCTTCTGCTGTTGCTGCATATATCTTTAGTGTTAAATCTCTATTTATTGGCTTATCCATCAATTCAAATAATCTTGAGGTCTGGTAGAGATCATAACTTTAAATCCCCCTATTAGGTTTAACTGCTATGATCCCCCAACAGAACCGTACTTGCGAATTTCCCGCATACGGTTCTTCAGTGTAGCATTCACAGCATCTTTGATTACTGCTATCTGACCTTACCCAGAGAAAGTAGAGAGGAAGTTAAGACGTTTTTGAAGTAAAATAGAAGGTTTTTCAAAGAGGTGTAATATGGGAAACAGAAGGGAATATACAATAGAGTTTAAATTGGAAGCAATAAAACTAGTAAGAGAAACAGGTCAACCGTCAGCAAAAATAGCAAGAGATTTAGGTATGAGTGGAGATTTATTAAGCAGATGGGTGAGAAAATATAATGAAAAAATGTTAGGAGTAGATGCATTTCCAGGTAAAGGAAAGTTAGCTCCTTATGACCAAGAAAGGTTTGACTTAAAGAAAGAGTTAGCAAGAATAACCAGGGGAAGAGAAATTAAAAAAAAAAACCTGGGATATTTTGTCAGCCAAAAGGACTAAAATATTCTTTTATAAAAGATCTGAAGCGTTTTTAGGGCACGTCGTTCTTGTTGCGTTGTGTTAGTCTTGATTGGTTTGCTCTTCTCCAAGGTGGTTCTCACTTTCCATCTGAATTCTTCTGCCTTTTCTTGGTCCATCTTTGTGCAAGTAGTTTCCACTGCACTGATGATGTCTAGTTTGGGGACTTCCTTTGGTGTTGTAGCAAAGTTTAGACCCTTTGCCAATAGTGTCGTTTCTATGTCCGTGAGCGGCTTTGACGATATATTGACTATGGCGCGTTGGTTGATCTGATAAATTATCTTTACCAGCAGATGATGATGTTTTTAAGTCTGATATAGGGTTTTCAACCTCTACACAGTCCACGGGCTGTAGAAAAAAGGAATGAATATTTTTTCCGTGTTATACTTAATTCAGAACTATCAGGTATATTGATAGTTAACTCATCCGCTATATTTATGGAGAAGTTGTTGAAAGAGGATGCAATTTCTTTTGGATTCAGAATCATGGTACCATCTAGACTTATTTGATTAATTTGCTTTTTTCCTGCGTTATTGCAATTAGATATTTCATTTATAATATTCCATGTTTCACATAAATTTTATAAGATTTGCCAATGTATTTCTATATTTTTCTGTATTCTTGGTTTATCATTTCATTATATCTGTGAGCAATGCACTTTTTTCATAGGAGATCTATTTTTCTTATCGATGTGAGAATTCCAGCAGTCATCCATGCCGTTATTTTAGTTTTTTTGTTGTTTACTTCTACGGTAGTTCAGGCAGCATCTGAGAAATATTTATAAAGTAAGTCTGTAGCTAACTGTGCATTATTAGTTTGATATATTGAGTCCCAATCAATGTTATTCATCTTAGTCACAAAAATATCTTCATTGAATTTTGGGTATGTTGTCTTATTTGTGATATCATTTTATGTAGTCTACTCAGATAGTCATCCAAATCATCTATGAAAATGTGTTCATTCGAAGGGTTCGGTCTGTATACACCAATAATGTTTATTTTCATCTGATTAATCTCTAGGCAACATTCTACAATGGTAATTTCAGTAAGAGAAATTCTATTGACCTTGGGTACAAAATTATCTTTAATATAAGCTACCACACCATCGCATTTGTTATAACTAGCTTCATTGTAATCACTTGAATAACCTTTTATCGTATATTGTGATATATCATCTAAGATCCATGTTTCGCTCAAAATTATAACAGAGATATCAGTTATTTCATTCAGCGTGTCTATATTCAGGCTAAGTTCGTCAAAATGTGCTTTTAAGCTACGAATATTATAATGTAAAATTGTGACGTTTTCATACTGATCCTTGGTGTATGTAGCAGGTTGAGATAAATCTCTACATATTATATTATCGGCACCATTATAATCATCCAACACCTCCAGAGCAATTGATAAATTGTCATATAAACTAAAATTGAATAGAATAAAAAAAAATTGAAGTCTTGCTAACAAAAAAAAGAAATACACAAGATTGCAAAATTATAGATAAATGAACTATAATCACATGTCACTCCGCAGAAAATACCTTTTTAAAAGCATGTTTACTACTTCCGCTTTAGTCTATCAATATCATCTTCATTTTCGATATTGTGTTCCGTACTCCCCAGCTTCACCATGATCTGGCCACTATAGAAACACACATTCTCCTGTCCCAATTCGTACTTTGCCTACTTGAGTAGATTGTAGTTTCCCTTTGTCATGTCTTCTGTGACTGTTATTCCAATTCCTTTCAAAGCTTTTCTATTTTTCAGTAACGACCATTTTGTGGTCTGCTGTCTCAAGCTGGTGAGCACCGGCCTCTTTCCTTTCCATAAGGTTTTTTGTCAATTTTAAAGCAGTTTTCTAACTCCTCACTAGATATGTTAGTATTGAGCCTATCCTTGAACAACTTCGTTATTATTTATCGAATATCTTCATTACCGCTTTCTTTTATTCCATGTATTATGAGGGATTTTCTTTTAATATGCTGATTCAATTTATCAACTTCCCCCTGTAATTGCGTATTTTGGTGTTTAAGTGAAACCCTTTTTGCAGCTCATACACTTTTTGCTTCATTTCAGGTATACACAGTCTTGTTTCCAGTTTTTGTGTTTAAGTGAAACCCTTTTTGCAGCTCATCCACTTTTTGCTTCATTTCAGGTATACACAGTCTTGTTTCGAGTTTTTGTTCCAATTTCCCTGCCAGAATATTCATAAAATTTTCGTCAGCGAATAATTCAGAAATGGTTTCTTTAATTATTACCTTGATATCGCCAATTTCTTGTCTGGTATATGGCAGTTTGTAGACTGCACTTGTTATTTTATATAACAGGAGAAAGAACGAGAAAAATACTGTTATCTAAACTGGGTTTAGGAGTGATTTTCTGCGGAGCGCAAAATAAATGTCTTACTCTCTGGTCGACATACACTTGACTCAAACTGTCTGATAATTTTGAAGCTCCCATCAGTATCCTTCAATTGAAGTTCGGATTTTAATCTATACAACACATGGAGCAATTGAAATTTCGTATGGAAATTATTAAACCAAGGTGGAAAGATGCCCTTATTTGGAGGAGTTTTATACCTAGGGACACACATGTTGATGATTGGCTCAAGCGTTGAGTAAAATAATGTGCATGCTTCATCAGGACCATTGACAACTAAATTAGACCAGTCTAGAAGTGACAGCTGTTCGTAGAGTAATGGAAAGTTTGCTTTCCTAAAATTAAAGCTGCCCTTCCGATTACCCTGGAAACTGTTGTTATGGTTTATATCCAAGGGTAAACAGATACATAAACTAGGATGACGAACATCCTCCACTACTAATGTCGCGTGGGATTTAGTCACATTGCAACTGTTTTTATAACTTGTCAGATTTTTTGTGACATCTTTCATTCTGCAGAGTGTTTCTTTAACTTCTCTGTATTTTAAGTAGTTTTTAAGGTTTTACTGTGACTATTCCTATACAGATGTCTGTCTTTTGGAAAAATAAACAATGAAAAAAAATTAAAAAAAGGAACATCACAGGAAACCAAATCTAGCAGTCTGTCATCAGAGTTAACTACGTTATTATATTGAGTAAGATTTGTAGACATCAAAAAATTTATCAAAAGGGAGGACTGCGTGGAAGGTATATCCCGTTGAAGATATTTTATATAAGAGGGAATATTGAAATCTCCCAATATTAAAGTACTATCAACCTCAAAAATGTTAACGAAGCATAAACATTTAAATAGTTTCTCGTATACTGAATTAGACAAATCTGGCGGAATGTAAAGCACAATAACAAGAATGGAGTTAAAATTTAATTTCAGTAAGCCAGCTACGACATCCACTCCAGGGACGTCCCTATCTATTCCATATGGTTCGAGGTCTAGCTGCCTTGCATGCATGGAGTTTGGTACTGCTAATAGCACACCACCGCCACGTGATTTGCAAGAGCGCAACGTGTCTCGATCTTCCCTAAAAACTAAGTAATCATTTGGAAGTATTTCACTACTGAACACTGAAGGATTCAACATGTTTCGGTCAAAGCGATACAGGAATATGCCTCGCTAGATACTGAGTTAAAGATCTGTGATGTTTTGATGTTTAATCCTCTGACATTCTGATAATATATCTGAAAGGAATGGCGTGTTTTATCGGATAATTCACATCTAGTTTCGGAGTTCAATTGCTATTGTATGCTTAGCAAGTCCGATCTGAGTTTGTCCCGTGCTCTAATATACGAGGTGCATGTATTGAAGTCCCAAGACGCGTGTTCAACTGAAATACCTGACTCAACCTTTATTTACTAACTTCACTAACACCGAAGCTGATTAGAGCGACAATTTTTCACCAAGTGACTTTCTCCGCAACGAGGACATGAGAGTTTCTTTTTACAAAATCTTGATGAATGTTGCAATTCATTACAATTATAACAGCGATGGATTTCCACTGCGTCAAATACCGGACAGCTGTCATACCCGACATAAAGGCTTCCTGTATTTATAGCTCGCTCATAGGAGATTTTATCGACCTGAATTACAGCCTGAAATACATTGTTGTTCTTTTTAATGTTAGAAATGTCTATTACTTTACAGTTACTAACGTCAGTTATTATATCACTGTTCATCTTTTTGATATAGTTCACTAGTTCTTCCTCCAGCAATTCTTATTCTGCGATTGACGCCTCCAACTTCTCTAACTTTATAACCATCAGGCAGCTTTTCTTCGGCAATTCTTTTTAAGCGGGTGTTCTCCTCTTTATTTCTACAGCCCACTAATATACCTTCCATTCTTAATATTCTTGACTTTGGACAAGTGAAGCTGACTGTCAACGGGATTAATGTTTTGCATCATGACAGCCTTAGTTTGCAGTGGCTCTTGGCCAGTAGGCGGATCAATTATGACTGCTGGAACAGTTTTATTCTTCAAGACGCATGAGTATTTGGGTGGAGGTGCAGTCACCGAGGAGGTTCGAGCACACTGATTTTCACATTTCTTGCATTTCCAGCATCCCCGGTATTTTTGCTAGTTTCTCAACAATATCAGGTGTTGCGCCATACACGCAAGAAATGTGGTACTGTTTTTTACATCTTCCACCACAAAAAATTCCAGGGAATGTCCGAGAAATGAGTGAATTACACTCACCGCAGAAATTAGTCATCCTTGCACACCTTCTAGATCTAGGGGATCAAACTGTACAGATTGTCTTGTGCACTGAACGTGTTTCTTTCGCATAGATGGAATACTATACATCTTGTATAAAAATTTCCGAACACAATTCCGAAAAACTGTTGGAATGCACGGAGAAAATAAAACTGAAAGGAACATGAATGGTCAGATAAATTGAAGAAGTAGTTGCTTTGACGGAGACGCTATCATTTTTACAGTATGTTAATGAACAGATAAATAAAAAAAAAATATCTCTTGATTACTGTAAAATTAGTATCTTACCAGAAACAGGTCACATTTGTTAATTTGAATCGGTGAGACATTTGTTCTCTATTTGGTATAGTCTACAATCCATAAGATGTACATCATTTATTACATAAATTATAATTTTTTGATCGATGAGAAATATCATTGAAGAAGGGTAAAACTGAAATCAAACACCGTTCTTCCTAAGTTCGCAATCCACTATTCCAAACATCGTACAGCGAGCATATGAATTTCTTTTTTTTTACCTGAAATAATAATCTCTGTCGACCTCATGAACCATCTTGAATGCACAATCAGCTATTTTCGAAGATACATAATGATTGATAATTTGTATTATTTTAAATCTTATATTTTGTTTTTTTGCAAAAAGTGAGGTAATCACCTTTAATTTTCAATTATACACTATTTTCATGGTAGTATTTAATTATTTTTCGTCTGTAAAAAACAACGATAGACCTAGTTATACTGTAACTTATGAAATTATCCTGTTGTTGTCTCTCCCAGCTATTATATTCAAAATTTGAAACGCACCCTTAAACCATTATAGTGTACAAGATACAGTAGAATTGATGATCAGTTATCTTATTCAATCGTTGGACCATGCGTATTTTAAAAAACTTTTTCTTAGACATCCTGCGTGAAGAATACATTGATTCATATCGAAATGAAAACCTTTTTTTGTATGCCAACATTTTTTAAAATCGGTGATGTACCCATACTTTTGCGCATTTCAATGAAATGTGCTCAAATATGTTAATTATAAACATTATATCTAATCGTTCGATGTAATTAGAATAATAATAAACTAAAAATGTCAGCTTGTAAGGCATTTGAATCGAGGGCGGACTCGGTAGATACAAATGCTGCGATTACCTGAGCTGCTTAACTACAAGATTGAATAGCATGTTCTCTATTAAAATCAATGAATGTTCTATAGATAAATTGGTAGTTATAGGTAGTCTAACAAAAAATATGTAACAGCTGCAGCCTTTGGAAAATGAATTGCGATTTGTCAAAATTGAAACCATGCCGTGCATTCATGAACATGGTAATTCAAATAAAGACAAGTATGGCAAATTCTATTTGGAACTAGACATAAAATAATAAATTTTGTCTTGTGTTCGCTACTTGTAGAATTACTTCCATGCTCTCTAAGAATTATGCTAAAAATATTCAGTTACAAATTACTGGTGACCTAATATATGCAAACAAAGCACAAATATATTGTCAGAGATGTGATAAACAACTCAAAAATGATGTGAATCGTAGATACTTAATCTTTGCTGCAAAAGAAAAGCATTTAAATCAGATACTTTTCTTCCGAATAATTCGAATAAGAATTGAAAATCATTATTCAAAGCAATCCTATTTTGCAGATAAAAAGTTGTGTAATTAACACACAGTTTCACAAATAAAACTCTTTTTCTTTCAGTGACGCGTTTCGATTTATATTTAAATCATCGTCGGACTGTCAAATATTACACAAATTTTTATCTGCATGATGGAAGAGTTTCAATAAGTGAAAGCATCTACAATCTACACAATCCTTTTTCTCAAAAACGAATCAAAATCAAAATAAATTGGAGATTAACTAAATCAATAAATGATTTAGAGAAACAAGCGCGTGGCAAAACGACTTTCACTTAGTTTACTGTCTAGGAACCTTTTTTGTTGGTTAGCTTAAAACCTTTTACCTCATAGATTCCAAGTAAATCCAGTATAAAGCTTAAATTGAAGAATCACTTCACGACACAAATATATTTGAGGTATAATATAGGCCAGGACAATCATTTTTTGTGTGAAACTAGGATATGTTTTGAAATCTATTCATAAATATTACTGTTATAAAATTACATTTTCACAGATTTTTGTTTCAGGTTTCAATACTGCTCTATTGGTTGTAATGTTATGTACATATCATGAATTAAACCATTTCATATGTTGATGAATAAAACCCCTATTATACTTATAGGCATTTTATTTATAGTCCATTATTTTCTAAATGGGAAGAATATGAAAAACCATTTGCATCGATCAAGTTTATTTTGGATATCTTTTTCGATTGGCTATCGTTTTTTATAATTTTTGTTTCTGCAAGTAAAGCATTATTTTTATCATAACAGTTCTAGTCAGTCAGGTCAGTCTAATAAAGTTTCATCTATTTTTTCACATTATAAATGAAGGATGCAGGAAATAGTGCAACCTATACCTATATGATACTTGTATGAAATGTCGCAACATTCGAGAGAAATTTCATTAATTTGTAATGCTATGCTACAATCGCATCATTGTTGAAGGGCATTTAGACGCGTATAATCCTTATTGTGAAATTAATGAATCTTGTAAAACATTGCACCTTCCATTGCAGTGTAGATATAATAATGCAGCAGCCTAATTTTGTTCAGAAAGCAGTATCTATTAGTACTAACTAGCTTCACTAGAGTACTAGTCGTATCAACAAAGAACCAACAGATGCCGCTATGATATATATATATATATATATATATATATATATATATATATATATATATATATATATGTTGTTTTTTATATGGATGGATGGGCACTGTCAGGAAAGTCTAAAAAGTTGATTGATTTATTTATTACTTTTTCAAAGGTAAACTGAATTTTCGGGTGAAATTCATTGAACCGCTGTATAATTGATCTATTTGAGTTTCCGGTATGCAAATCAAACAATCGCCGACGTATCTTTTGAAAAAAAATGGCTTGTGAAGCACTGAATTTATAATTGTTTCTTCTAGGTGCTCCATTACTAAATTAGTTATTGTAGCTGAAATGGGTGAACCCATTGCCATTCCATACAGTGGTGAAAAAAACTTGGCTTCAAATGTGAAGTATGTGGTACAAACCTTGATCCATTGTTGCTATGCATACCGGAAACTCAAATTGATCAAACTTTACAGCTGTTCAATGATTTTCAGCAAAAAATCAGTTTATCTTTGATACAGATTTATATAGATCAATAAAAATTTTAGACAACTGATTCCTATGACAGTAAAGGGCAAATTCAAATAAATTGGTAAACAAAGAATACATGGTCCGGAAGATATCCAAACTATAAAGGGTCTTTTGTGTCCTACTTGTACAAAAAAAATGTGGTGAATAGTCTACTGGATAGAGCTGTCATGGTATCTGATCCAAAAACGCAGCCTGATAATTTGATAAATGTTAAAAATACATTGATAGAAACAGCTACACTACCAAGTTATTCAACCCAGTCATCAAAAACACATCGTAAGATTTATAAACAATTACGATACCAAAATAAAACCAAAAATAGATTGACACTAAAATAGAAAAAAATTCAAAGCCACATAACATCAAAATAGCACACAACTAAAAGTTTATTAAACCCATCGTAAATTATTGAGAAAAGCCTATTGTACACAGGATAGACTGTGGTGATTAATCACTATAAAAAAACAATGAACAATTAAGTTTAGATGTGAGGTTGACAGCTTAAGTATATATTCATAATTCATGAATAAAATAACAAATATTGCATCTTTCCAAAAAAACTATCTAAATTATTTGTTCTTATTATTTGATTGTATGCAATTTTAACATATATTTGTCTGTTATTCTTTAAACATATTTTTATAAAAATATTCTCTTGACCATCTTTCACATTAATATTGCTCACTATGCATCCAGCTGCCAAGAAAGCAGTTTCAAATTTGTGTAATCCATTTTCTGCAGTGATTGAGTTCATATTTAGTTTCTATGTTCTTACAAAATAGCCTGAATATGGTTTAATTCCAATAAACCAAAAGATCGCTTCTATTTTTTTATCAACTGACTTAAATACCATATTAAGAGATGTCGACTGGAGTGACTTGACAAGATGGTGCATGTCAAGGAGTATCCTTCTGGAAGGCTGAGCAGGTCCTGCTGTATCTCTTTGGAAACACCAAATGTCGCTTAGGCCATGACGCCGTAGATGCCCATGAATTATTCAAAGTAAACCTAGTTGTCCGTTGTTCGTACTTGTCTGATGTACTGGACATAGTTGTCGTGGTCTCCTTCAATGAGAGCCAGTCTGTGGACAGTGTTGGGCTTTTCGTGGGGAGACTTGCAGATGCGCTAGGCGACTTCATAGATCCTTTTCTTGACAACGTCGGGTCCTTCCGAAGGTCGTTATAGCTTGTGTGAGAATCCTTGTTTTCTTTGCAGATTGTAGAACCACATTAAATCACCAAACTGGTATCCAGCTTCTCTGGCGTTGATGTCGTACCGTTCCTACATTTTGTCGCTAACTAACTGGATATGGGTAGGAGCCAATATTCGTGGATGTCATCCATCTTCTGCCAATCAGTATGACATCAAAAAATGGAAGATGGTGATCCCAGTCCCTCTGGTAGTTGGAAACAGCCTTCGACAGGTAACTGTCAAAGCTGTTGTTCTTGTCTTCCAGATACCCAACTGCTCGCATACTTGCCGGAACAGCTCGTTTTTGAAATTTTGCATTTGATTCGAGTGAAGCTCTAGTAGTATCCCAAAGCAGCCGATGCGATTATTTACTAAAACATCGGCGAGAGTTCTAGCTTTCTGGTTCTGAATGCATACGGCCCGACCCACTTACACTTCCGCACCTTCAGCAGTGTCTTCTTCACTCCTGAGTAACCTCCTGCTGGCCTGTCATGCAGGTGACGCATAACCTCCGGAACTCTCTGATTTTTGGAATGACAAGTTGTTTTCACTTTGTTACATTATCTTTCTCCAGAATTGTACAGTACTCCATGTTGAAAGGTCAGTGAGACCCACTGAGCCCAATAAGACCTAAACCTGTGCGAAAATGTTGCAACTTCTTGCCATGCTGGTCGGCGGCCAACCCTTTTCCATTCTCGAACTCTCCCGAGATCTGGATCAATTTCTTGATTTTAATGAATCCCAGATGGTGCCTCCTCGTCGCTAACTACTGCAGTTCTAAACACGTTTCTTTCTCCTCTATCTTACCACAATGTGAGCACTCTGGTGAGCATGGTCTTCTTGATAGCGCGTCTGCATTCCGATGGTTGATTCCTGCTAGACGCTTAATAACAAAATCATACTCCTGAAGTCTTTCGATCCACTTAGCCACTTGTCCTTCAGTATTCTTGAATTGCAAGGAGCCACTTTAGTGCTGCATATTCTGTTCCCACCAGGAATTTCCTACCATGAAGCTATCTGTGAAAGTGCTCCACCGTTTTCAAAACAGTAAGAAGCTGTCTTCTAGTGACACAGTAGTTCTTCGGCTGAGATAGCTCATTGCTGAAATACCCAAGTACTCGTTCTTATCCGCTTTGTACTTGAGACAACACCGCTCCAATGCCAACGTTACTCGCATCTGTATCCAGACCAAACTGTCCATCCAGAAGCGGATATCCTAAAACAGGGCTCCGAAAGCAGATTGACACTCTTTGTACCTACTAAACGTACTTCTGCTAGGCGAGTGAGTGGTTTCGCTATGGCTCCGAACATCTTCACGTACCTGCGGGAATACGTGCACAGTCCTAGGAAGCTTCATAGTTGATGCTTTGTTTCAGCAACCACCCACTGTTGAACTGTTCGAAGCTTTTCAGGATCAACAGCAACCCCTTAGCTACTGACTACATAATAATGATAACAACAATAAAATGTATTTATTGCCTTCAGTCTACAACAGGAAAAGTTAAGCTTATAGCGGACCCAGTGATTGCTTACCGTCTCACGGTATAGGGAGCAGTCGTTGGGAGACGGAACAGTGGCCCGGTGTATCCGGAGTCCGGGCTGCACATGGTTTTTTTTTTTAATAATAATAATGCAGCAAAAGCACTAGGTACAACATACAAACTGATAGAAAAGACGGATCCTTATTACGGCTATACAATAACAGCAGCACTCGGAAACAAAAATATAAACTGGACTGGGACATCCAAATACATACCAACAATGCCAGCCAATAGGCCTGATATCGTTTTTCAATCAGAGACAGCAAGAGCTATCTATTTAATTGACATAGCTATCCCTAATGAAAACAATGTTCAAAGCACCTATTCTGGAAATATATCTGAATATACAGATCTCCCAATAGGAATTAATCGATTCTGGAAACAAGAAACAGTCCTTATCACCCCCCTCGTAACATAGTTTTAGATCTCACACCAACCACATTCACACCACACATACAACAATTAGGACCAAACGAAAAGTTACACAAGAGTCACAATACCTTCCAAATGTCTGGAATTCTCAAGGATTGTAGTATTGTAAAATGCTTCCTTCCTTGGCTTCATTGTCTGTTTCTCTCGTCAAGTTCTTTACTTTTCATTATATGCCTCGAAAATTGGCTGAAAATCACTTGGTTTAGCCTTTCCCCTAAAGTGAATTCCAGTTTTCTCTGGATCTCTGGTCGTCCACCCATCTACTATACTCAGGATGGTTTGGAGTATCCTTCTCATCAAAACAATATGCACAGTTGCGTACTCCCTCTTCTTCTTAGGTGGTTTTCAAAGCACCGATGTCTTAATTATTTATTCATCTAAGTTCCAAGTCAAAGTCATTTATAAATATAGTAGTTCCATTTGATGAGCCCTATGCAAGCAAATTGTTACCTATTATGATTGAGAAGTTTTTTAAGCAGATGCTTCTTAATTTTATATGTGAAAGTAGAGGGTTATAACTCAAGAAAAACTTATATTTAGATCATTTTTATTAGTATCCTTTCATGCAATTGATGAGAAAATTTCAACAAAACACAATATATATATATATATATATATATATATATATATATATATATATATATATATTATATATATATATATTGTGTTTTGGTGAAAACCGTGTGCTCCGGTTCGAGACGACGGAAGGAATGCGTACAAAGCGCATCACGTCAGGTGTTGCACAAGAGTCGGCAATCGGACCCGACTTGTGGAATCTCCTGTACGATGGCCTGCTCCGTCTGGAGATCCCGTTTGCCAACTCATTGGTTTTGCCGACGACGTGGCCTTGGTCGTGTGGGCCCGGACAGAGGCGGCACTTCTGCGCAGAATCGAGTGGGCAATCAGAAGAATAGCACGGTGGCTCATCCAACACAAGCTGGAGCTGGCTGCTCAAAAAACGAAATTGATGATTCGCACCAGAAGGAGAGGTTTCGGTGATGACTTTCACGTCAACATCCTAGGTACGGTGGTCAGCGCCAGATACCTCGGTATTTGGATTGATTCTCGGCTCAGCTTCCATATGCATCTCCGCAGGGTTCAGGAGAAGGCGTCCAAGCAATAGCTGGACTCAGCAGGAGGATGCCCAACATCGATGGGGTGTTTTAAGAACGTCACAATATTTTCTGTATTATCTTTCCACCCTCCTCCTGTTGCAACTCTTATACTTTGCTCATATCCCTGGTGCCCCTAATTATGTTTTCCAGTTCTTAATCCTGAATCATCAACTGTAAGTCAAACACTTTGCAAACATCAAAACAAAAACACATTTTCCAATATGCGTTGTATGTTTAACTTGGCTGAATGCACTCCTATTTCTCTTGATGTTTTTTATATCTCACCAATGTTCTCTAGTATCTGTTAGCTTCCAATACTGATGTTTGAATATATATATATATATATGAATTGTTTTTAATGATTGATAGATTGTAAATGCTTTAACTTTGTGAAACTCGTCCATCATGTAGATAAAAAGTTGTGTAAATATTAATTATTAATCTATGATAGAAATAAGCTCAGTGCAATGACTCTCTGCACTAAATTGGTATGTAATGAGGCAAAAATTGTTGAAAACCTATATTGTTTATACATATATATATATATATATATATATATATATATATATATATATATATATATATATATATATATATCGGCTGGAAAAGATGTTTAAAATCTAAAGTTGTTAGCATTGGACAACCTGAGATATGAACATTATCACCTCGCAGTTTAATCAAATGTGATAAATTTTCCTATTTGCATAACTGTTTGGTTCCACATTGTATTTTTCTTATCTTCGGTCGGTTTTATCCCACTTCCCTACCATTCACTAGCATTTTATCAATAAACATTTCATTTTTATATTATTCAGAAGGCTAGTATAATTTATGCAAGTACCAATATTTGTTAAACGCCTTAAAAACTAACATGTCACTTGTAATCAGTGTTTTGTTGAGCTTAGGATAAAAAAAAAACAGGAGAATGAATAAATAGTGGATGTATCCCTCTCACTTGGGATTAACCATTATCCACATCCATAGGTTCAACTATTCAAATAACGTTATCATTGAGTATTAACTGTACTATAAACATTATAGGTTTTCAACAATTTTTGCCTCATTACATACAACCAATTTATTGCAGAGAGTCATTGCACTGAGCTTATTTCTATCATAGATTAATAATTAATATTTATAAAACTTTTTATCTACATGATGGAAGAGTTTCACAAAGTTAGAGCATCTACAATCTATCAATCATTAAAAACAATTCATAAGATTTATAAACAATAACAATACCAAAATAAAACCACAAATAGAAATACAAAATATATAAGTTTGCCTTATATCCCCGAGATGAACACCAAAATAGAAAAATGTTCAAAGCCACATAACAGCAAAATAGCATATAACCCTTTAAACATGAGTAAAAGCTTATTTACAAAATGAAATCAAACGCAAATTATTGGGAAAAGCCTGTTGTAAACAGGATACACTATGGTGATTGCGAAGGAAGTAATATCAAAGTAAATAATATTTTAAGAACAGAATTAATCATTACATCAATCATCTAAAAAACAAGTATTATTCAGCCCTTTCAAAACATGTAAAAGAAATATTTGACTTTGATCATGCACATATAATCAAGCTGGAAAATAATTACAAAAAAATAATCCATATGAAATAAACAACAAAATGTTTTAAACTTTAGATGTGATGCTTAAGTAATATTTATAATTCATTAATCAAATAATGAATATTGCATCATTCCAAAAATTTTATCTAAAATCTGTTGTTTTACTCATATTTTTATTAGAATATTTTCTCAACCACCTTTCAAGTTAATATTGCTCAATTTGCATCCTGCTTCTGAGAAAACAGGTTCAAATTTGTATAATCTGTTTTGTGCAGTGAGTGTGTTCATATTTAGTTTGTTTGTTTTGTTTTAATTGATTTGATATTTTAGCATTACATAAACTGAAATATTGTTTTTGAAGTTTTTTTATCAAGTGACCATTCCATTAATCTACATATTGCGCATTAAAATATGGTCATAAGTCAGATCTTTATTTTTATTCACTTCTCAAAAATTTGCCAGATATTATTTCTTTCACCTTGATACACATGCAGAGTATAGTTTCTAATGCCAAAGCAGTAATGAGCATACTCAAGGAAGTACAACAATTGGCTGGAAAATATATTTAAAATCTAGCTTAGTTTTCAGCAGCGGACAATGTGGGACCTTGCACTTTTATCCAATATAAAATTTTTTCCTAATTATATAACTGTTTGGCTCTACAAGACTACTACAATGTACACCCAAAATTTAATTATATTCCTCATGTTGCTATTTGAAAGTATGACTAATAAGCTACTGAATTAAGGATACTTAATTACTCTTTGTTAATATGTCGCAATGTGTACTTGGAACATTAGTATCTATTATAGATTCATCACATATTTTTGCTCCATCTCTAAACCATAACAATTTATCCTTGGCATAAACTTTATTATTGTGAAATGTCAATATAGTAATTAATTGTTCAGATTCACATTATGTAGTTTGAACACATTTTCACAAATTAAACTCTCTTTGTGGGAAGCATTTCAATTTATAATTAAATCACTGTAGGCACAGAACATTGTCAGACTTTCAAATTTGACTGTTTACATAGGCTACCTAGGTTACTTGTAAACTAGGTAATTGGGTCCTATCATGAATATAGAATTAGAGTTCTCAAACCTAGCATTCTATTTATCCTATCTAGCTATTGTTCTTTTGTTTTGAATCTAAATCATAACATGTTATATTTGCAAAATTGTGTTCAAATATACAATTTTTGAGATGAATGTATGAATTATATGAATGATAGACAAGTTTCACCAAGTAAAATATATAATCTAAATGGTTAATCATTTGTTAAACTAATAGAATTCTCTGCATTGTATATTCACAGATCAATGTTCTTTCCAAATCTATCACTGCACAGTTCACAGGAAATCTTGGAAGGTTTGCTCATACTTAAGTTGAACTTTACAGTAAAAGGTTGTTTCAGTTTGCTCCAGCCCATGATATCTTTTAGACACCCTTTAGATTACATTCCTTCATTGCTGATGATTCAATTATACACAATTCCAACTATCTCCACTTTATCCAAGATCTTCACTAAAGTTTTGGCCTGTGATGTGTTGCTCTCAGTATATGACATCAAGATAAATTTTCTTTAAATATATAGGTACATATTGTTTTCCAATCCGCGACCTATTCTTCTATAGTGTGCTACTTTTGGAGTATCTGAAGTATTGAAAAATAAATCCAGATACAGAACTCCTGCATCACCTAAATGCAGACGGGATCATCTCACAAAACAATAACTCAACAATGGTTGATTTGAAACAAAGCTCCTTGCCATCCATACGAAACGTTGTGATACTTAGTACTGGTATGGAGTAGAGACTATTGAGGTTGTGGCATCTTGCCTTTATTAACACTGTAAGTATTAGTTACGTAGTCATGCTGAAAAGTAAAAACAAAATGTATGATTTTAAAATCCAAACACAATGTTAATAACTTGTACAATCATAATGATGTAATTATAAATGGTAGCAGCATAGAAAAAGTTAGTGAATATAAATATTTAGGAATAATTATAGATGAAAATATTTCATTTTCTAGTCATGCAATTTATTTAACTAAAAAGGTTTCAAAGAAAGTTAATCTGTTAAGCAGGATAGGGAAAGATTTAAGTACTTGGACTAAATTGCTTATATATAAGACCATCATTCTTCCACATTTTAATTACTTTGCCACCATATTATATATGTTTAACACAGGCGATATTGATATTCTTCAAAAAATCAAAATCAGGCTTTAAGATGCATTTTAGGATGTAACAAATATAGTAGAATAAAAGATATGTTAAAAACAACAGATTTATTGAGTGTTAGACAAAATATATCCTTTAATACTATGATGGTGATGTACAAAATTAAAAATAAAATGTATCCAGAACATATTTCTAACAAGTTGCAAATGGTTAGTGATATACATAACTACAATATTAGGTCACATTCAAATTTCTATGTGTCTAAGGGTTCATTCATCTTTTGCTCAAAATAATTTATTTTATAAGGGTCTAATTGATTTTAATTGTATTCCAGCTGAAAGTAAAAACTGTAATGATAATTTTAAGAGAGCATTGAGAAGATTTATAGCAGTGAATCATAGTATATAAGTTTTTTATTTACCTATAGGATGTTTTTTTTTGTTAGCAAATGCTATTAATAAAGTATAATTATATTATTATTATCAACATGCCTAAAACCACCCAAAAACGCAACGACCTCTTAAAATACAACCACTTGTACAAGTTCACCTAAAGAGGTTACATTAATATTATATAAAGAATATCATTTGTGGTATAATTTCTAGCAAGTTTCCTTTGTTTTTCGGTTTTTTTTTTGTATTTTCCGGACTATTATCATATTTTCTGTGAAATGGAGAGTGAATATCTAAAGAGCTTATTGGCTGAACTCCCAGGTGTTGGTGAAAGGTATGCTAAAAATATTGTTTCTATAGAACATATATAATATAATGTAGAACTGTAATAGTCACGTAGTCATGCTGAAGAGCATCAACATCCCAAAAGCGAACCGGCAATTCCACACCACAAATTACTATAATGAACAAAGATCTAACAACTTCTGCAGTACAATCACTTGTGCTAACAATAAAACAATATATGTATAACAACTTTATTCGGTAATTCATCACGGCAACAACAACCACCGACGATAGACAGTTGTTCTCACAGAGTGTTGTTCTATCGTCGTTGACTGTTGACAGTGTTGACAACAAATACCATAACCGCAGAATATCAGATTTTAAGTGCAGTGTTACCACAAGCATTAAGCACAGTTTATCAGATTTTCAGTGCGGTGTCACCACAACAAACCGTATTTTTTGACTTCTTTGCAGTTTCTGTTCTCCTAATACAAGTTACAAGATTTCTAAAAGCCAGCTCCAAGGTTGCAAGATCGTCTGGGAGCAATTACCGTAGAAATGATAAAAGTTATCATATGCCAGGATTCCGAGAGGGCCAGGCCTCTACACGTGATATTTAATCAAAAGCTAAAAGAAAAAATATGACACCACGTCGTTCACACTAAATATATACCGGGTTTAAGTAATTTCTCTCTAAAGCGCCACAATTAAGTGCATCCCAAAGATTTCGATTTTTTTTCAAAATGTACATGTTTTCCACGCTTTTTATGTCAATAATACAATGAAATATTTTGATCAGATTTACAAACGATCCAAAACTCTCCTCATTTAAATTTTGGCAAAATAAAAAAACTTTCAATAAAAGATAAATTCTCTTAAAATACCGTATGTATGTATGGTATCAAAAAAATAAAGGTTACCTAATTAAAAAATATAAATAAAAACAAATTCATAAAAGCTGTTTAAACACAATATTCGAGTGAACACAAGGAATCTTGAACGTTTCCAGTACAACAAAATAATTAATCAGAGTTCGAATCTGATTAGATCGTCACAAATGTTGTTATTTACTTTTTGTTGCCTTTTGAAAATTTCAATTTAGTTGCATCGCCATGTCCATTTACAAATTGAGATGCAAGTATGCTCTTGACGTTATTCGTTCCTACTTTAAATTTTTTCTGGCATTCGTTTCCATTAAATCTAGTATAAAAGTCATACGATAGCTGATCACTATGGTTTTTCGTACAATAGAGAAATGATCATACGTCTGGCAAGCCTGGCCAGCTGTCAGTCATTCAACAGATGGATCTCTTCTGAAAAGCAGCATCTATTAATACATTCGTTAATTTAGTCTGTGAATTTAGTCTCTTCATGACGATTGTCTTGAAAACATGAAAACTGTATAGCATTTATATCAAATTGAAAATCTGTACAGTACATATATATATATATGTGTTCGTGTTTCATGACAAGTGACGCAAATGAGGGTTGACATTAAAGACGATAGACATAGACAGTTGTTCTATATTATATCTATATTAATTTAATTCACCTGATAATCGGTTTGGATTTGTATTAGTGTTTGTTTTTCGGAACTACCTAAAACAAATGGAAAACCAGATATAAATTTACCAATATGTGGTAGATTACCGTGAATATCATCAGCTACTTTGTGTGAGGAGCTTGATTATTTAGGAAGGCAGTGGTATGCATTCCTTTGGGAAAAAAATTGGGGTGAGTAGACTCTTTATGTTTGATTTTAAGATGCTTTCTCACAAGAATTGAATGAAAGCATACGATACAATAAAATTCCTTATTTTGCAGGACTACGAGGTCCATAGTTTATCAGGAAAAGGAGGTTTTGCGTCTGCGTATCATGCAAGATGCCTAAAAACACATACAGATGTAGCTATAAAAATGGTAATCTTATAAATATATTTGAATAGTCAAATTAAAAGTGGTATAATTTTCAGATTGATAAAAAGCTTAAGCAGGCCACTGGAATGGTAAATAGTGTTAAGCAAGAAGTAGCCATACATTCAAGACAAAAACATCCATCTTATTGGAACTGTATGAGTGCTTTGAGGATATAAACTGTGTGTCTTGTCCTAGAGCTTTGTCACAAAGGGGAGTTGCAGAAATATATTAAAGGCAAAGTAGGTAGTATAATATTCTCCAAATTTTTCTTACCATCTGTTTGCCCAATGATGACATAATAATAATCTTAACCTTTTTCCATCTCAGGAAAAGTTTGATTTCATCAATTATATTATGAATTTCATACCAGTGTTAAATAAGTATTTCCCTATACAACTATATATGTGTGTAACTTATCCTGTGGCTGTCACCTTGATTCATTTTATTGTATGATGGCTACTAACCACATACACATATGAAAGAATATTGACTGTCTTTGGCTGCTTTGGCAGCCTCTGTCAATGAACAAAACAGAATAAAAAAATAATGTTATTGTAGATGCTCTCTTACTTGGAGAAACTTTTTGATCATTCAGATAAAATATTGTTAAACTGACAATGATTTGAATATAAAATGAAATGTATTACTGAAAACAAGATCATTTTATTTTTGAAACTTCTGAATTAAACACTAAAATTTTTAATTGATAATAAAAAAATTATTTTAAACTATAATATCATTCATATTCATTACTGTTTCCAGGGTAGCAGTTTTGTTTTCATCAAGAAAGTATTATGAGCTATTATGAAAAGCTAAAATTTGGATGAACCATTTGCATTGTTGATAAATCCATAAAAGGAAATAATTCACTGCCATACCATAAAAGTGCCTATTCTATAATATAAAATGAAACATACAGCAGTGCAATTCCAAAGTAGCAATACAATACTCCCACATTTGGCATCCAAGAACAAACCATAAGGAAACCTCAATATGAACTTATGATGTATCTGTAGGTTTGGATAACATTTACTAGACCTTTCCATGCGGCATACTCAATCAAACTGGGTCACAGTCTATTGAGGAATTAGAAATACATTAATCTTTCACCTTTATGAAAGCAGGTTCTTTTACATTCCTTTTAAAATGGTTATCCTTTAGTTATATAATTTTTGTGCTTTTTGATTTGACAGTATGGGTCTAGATGACTAACTAATATAACATTTACCACACACAGTCTATTTGATGTAATGAATTTTTTGTATCTGAATTTTCATTTTTTTTTTGCTTTATGTGGCAATGGAGGGAATTCAGTTCTTCCTGAAGAAGTTCTTGATGATTTTATATTTATATAGTGAATTTAATTGTTGGCTCCATATGGTTTATTATACTACATATATTAATGTAAATAGTAAAAAGCCAATAATTAAATTGATATTGACCATATTCTTCCTTTTGACGAGGCAAACAGATCTCCACAAACCCAAGCATCTTTTATTTGCAGAAACAATTCATTGGAAACTATTATCCAAATGACTGAGTAATGTCGGCAGAAACTTTAATATTATAATTGCTTTTGAGAAAAAGAATATAATTAAGATCCCTCCTTTGTTACACAAAGCCAAAAAATGAAAACAAATACAAAACCATCAATATATATCAAATAGAATTTGTGTGTGTGTGTGTGTGTGTGTGTGTATGGAAAATGCCATATTGGTGAGTCTTCTAGACCTATACAGTGTCTAAGAACACACTAATTATATAACTAAAGCAGCACCCAGTGAACAAGCTTGAGAGGCAGAGCATAGATTAAAATGGGAGAAGTGCCCAAAGAGGATCATAATTTTGAAAGAAAGGTCAAATAATCTTGATTGATGATTGTGTTTCTAGTTCCTCAATAGCCTGTAACCGAGTGTGTGTTGGAAATACTATATTGGTCAGTCTACTAGACCTATACAGTGTCTAAGAGCACACAAATTATGTAACTAAAGGAGACACGTCCAAATCAGCACTCAGTGAACATGTTTGGGAAACAGAGCATAGAGTAAAATGGAAGAAGTGCCCAAAGAGGATCATCATTTTGAAAGGAAGGTCAAATAATCTTGACTGATGATTGTGTTTCTAGTTCCTCAATAGCCTGTGACCTAGCTTTGTTGAGAATGCTTAGTGTGTGTTGCTACTTTGGAATTGCACTGCTGTATGTTTCACTTTATCTCATAGAACATGCTCCTTTATGGTACTTGTGTGATGATTCATTATTTCCTTTTTTGAATTTATCAACAATGAAAACGTATTCTAGCTTTTGAGAATAGTTCTTTCTAGGGCCTTGTTGAAAACAAAATTGTTCCCTGGGAATATTAATGAATTTTAATGGCATCATATTTTCAAAAATCAATTTTTTTCATTCTGTTTGTATGTCAATAAATGCTGCCAAAATGTCAGTTAAGATTCACGTACATATGTGGTTTCAATTAGCGGCCAGCAGAAAATATAATGAATTATTTGGCTGTGTAAACAATTAAATAGTGGTGGAGGAGCCTCAACCAGTTTTGAATTCAATTACCTAGACAGTATCTTTTAAAATTTATTCGGTGTAAATTTTTCATTTGCTCTATGGTTTGAACCTCTCCTGATGTAGTACTGGACTATCTTCACTAGGGTACTAAATCTCAGTAACATTTAAACATCATTACATAACTACTTGAAAAGTTGTAAAAATGTGATTTTGAATGTTTTTTTATCATATAAATTTGTAGATAAAATTGTGTAATTTGAATATAAGGTTCACAAAAAAAATCGTATTTGTGTTGTAACAATGTTATTGGAATGATTGAGGAGTTTCACCTAGTGAGAGCAACTACATGATATAAAAACTAAATTAGATTTTTACCTCATTTTGGAGTGCTAAGATTTACCTCACTGAATGTACAAGTTTGCCACAATTTGACTATGTTTTCAAATAGAGCCTAAGTATAGTTTTGGATGTAGGTGATGGTATGCAAAATGCAGGTTACACCTGCGTGTAAATATGTTTTACTTAGGCGGCAGGCTAGCCTATAGTGATAATATGCTTATGGCTGTATATTATATTCCAGTGTATACCTTTTGCCTTATAGTTTATATGGCACTATTTTTAATTGAAATTTGGTTTTAATGAAGTCCAGTGGAAAGCAGTTAGTATAAAAGTACATGTTACTTTGATTTTTGTTAAGAGAATCAAATAAATGGTGTGTTACTGGAAAACAACTCTCAATGGTGATACTTCGTGCAGAAATTGCACAGTTATATTTTTCAATTATTTTTGTGTTTCTTTAGGTACTTCCAGAAAATGAGGTTAGCAATATAATGGCTCAGATTGTTGGAGGCATAAAATACCTGCACTCATACAACATCTTACACTGAGACTTTTCTCTATCAAATCTGCTTCTGATAAAAAAATTACTTATATTTATATGTTTATTAGAAAATAGCAGATTTTGGTCTGGCTACTCAACTATCTAGACCAGATGAAAGGCACGTGACTATGTGTAGGACTCCAAACTTCATGTCACCTGAGGTAGCTTCTCGTGGCTCCCATGGATTGGAAGCTGATGTATGGATGTGGGTGTCTGTTGTATACGTTGCCGGTGAGTAAGCTGTATCTTTTAGTTTGTGGTGTATTCTTATCTGATGAGAAATGCCAAAAATTATGATTCAGACACAATCATTATTTTTTAATATATAAAGGTAGACAATATTTTATTCAAGCCTCAAGTTTCAACAAAATCATACCATAAGTATCACACACAGTTTTCTATATGATTTGTGGGGGTGCTCTTTAATAATTTAAGAGTTGCTGATCCATATAATGATAATAATAATATAATTTATTTGCAGTCAACATTAACAAATACTATTCATATAAACAAATGGAATATATAGACTGATATAACTGCAAAATGGACAAGTAAACAGTCTAAGACTGATCAAAGTACTAGCCTGTCAGAAAAAAGAAGTATTACATGTACGTTAAACTAAAAATTTATAGATAGAAGAAAAATGATATAAAAAGTGAAGGTGACAAAAAAGTGAAATATCTTGGAATACTCAATAAATGCATCAATGATTTGTTGGAAATACAAAGTATGATTTTCTCTGGTGCTGCAAACTGCAATATGCCAGAGAATGATCAGACACATTACCGATGTCCATGGTTCTTTTATTACATATTTTCATATTTTGAGAAACTAAGATAACATCAATGAGCGAAGCAGTAATATTTGTAATACAAGTAGAACTATTTGCGATAAATAAAAAATGTTTCTGCAGCTAGGGAACGTTTTAACATGTTTATTATCACAATCCAAACAGTCAATATTAATGTCACCACCACGAATGATATTACTTGAAAGAGTTCAGTTAAATTAACTTCAAGGTTAGTGAAGAACTCACTTACATTTTTATCTGGTGGCCTATAAAGGGTGCCAAATCAATAACAATATTTATTTATGCAAAACTCGATCCAGGTTTGTTCTACTGCTTCACTCTGTTGTACATTGAATGCTTGACAATTTATATAATCTGCTACATAAACCTACACCACCACCTCTAGCTCCTCTGTGTAGCCTGAAAAATCTATAGCCATTTATAAGAATATTGGAACTGGGAATCTCATCGTGCAACCACGTCTCGCAAACACCAACTATATCAAACTTTCTAAGTAATATAAACTATTTAAATTCAAAACAATTACTTGTAAGTGACCTTACATTGATAAACAAAAAACTTAATTCTTTCATATGAAGCAGTTGGAAACTTAAATAGCATTACAACCCTGAGATAAAAATATGAAAACACTATTTTCTATGTCATCAAGAGATTTTATTCGTGCAGCTATTTCTTCATCAGTCTTCCTAGCATAAATCTGTCCATTTTTACACCAGATATACATACTTGACCGCAGTTGTCTTTAATTTTCTTGCCTCCTCGAAAATTTCTCTGGTATCTCTAGGAAGATCCTCATTAATAAAAATCCTACCATGTGAGTCACCAATGTTGCAGTTTAAATTACTCAGGGACATATTTTTCCTCTTTTCCAAAACAGTATTTCGTTGATCTACTGTGTTGAATTGCACACCCACGACAGTAGAGCCTGCCCCTGCCTTGGAAAGACCCCAAACTTTATAACTGTATTCTTCAACGTTTAGCTTCATAAACACTTTTTTTATGTTTTCTTCAATATTATGATCACCTCTAATTCTTGTAATTATCACATTCTTCTTCCTTTCCTCATCTTTATCTCTCGAAATCTTTTTCTCCATTTTTACTATCACTTTTTCCAATTCAGTAACACGACTTCTAAGCTCTTGTGTTTTTCTCAAGTCTCGATTTTCGTCCGATATAGTTTTTACAGCTTTTTGTAGCTCTTCCATTATGTCTCCATCAAAATTAAGAGCTTTTTCGACTTCAGCAAATTTTGAGTGAAGAGTCTTCATAATAATGTCTTTGTTGCTGGGATTATCAGTGACTTCAAGATCAGATGTATCTGATTCTGACGATTGTCTCTTTTTCCACATTTACAACATAACCATCAGTCTTCCGTTTCTCGTAGGCTAAAAACTGATCATCTGTTAGCCCTGTACACTTTTTGTGGTGCCACAATCCACACGCACCAGCGCATTTGAGACTAAATTGGGTTTTAGTGATATTATTTTAGCATTTTCCACATTCTCAAGTCTTTGATTATCCTTAGGTCATTTCGATCAAAATTGACCGGACTATAACGCCAGATGTTTATTATTGTCTGGAGAAGAATTTGTCTGTACAGCAGTTTCTATGGTCGGGCAAACTTTTATTACCCTAAAATGATGGATATTTGATCGCGCAGTTTTCCACTAATAAATGCATATAACAGCAATATTTGTACGTAAATTTACTCCTAGCACTTCAAACATACACTTGTGAAAGAATCAAATTTTTCACTCCAGTTAAACCTGTGAAATTTGATGAAATAAGAAGAGCACTTTCCTGAACGTGTTTTCACTGTCTACAACTCCAATACTTCTGATCAAAAATCATCTAGAAACCATTATATTTGTAATATAATTGGATTTAAAAATAAACGCTTATATTTATTGATATTAAACTATTTAAAGAGGCAAACAAATCACATCGATATTTCTATCTACTTATCTGATCACCTTATGGTTACTTAATGGTTGAATCCGTGTCCTGGTTCAAAATCCAATGTCGTTGAAAATGTAGCGAACATGTACGGCTACATCCCATCTAAACCTAACTTTTCGGAAAAAAGAGATCATGAATATAATAATAATAATAATAATAATAATAAATATTTTATTTTTCAAATCTATGCTACAACATAATACATAAAATGAAAAACACCACACAGAAAAAACATCAGGTAGGTATATAATATATTTAATACACTTGTACAGTAAGTAACTTAAGAATTAACATGTGGAGGTGAATTCTTTTATACTGTATGGCTCTAAATGTACCAGATATGTCCATAATACTTTTTTGAAAGACTACGCTCTGTATCTGTTTGATGTGTTCAGGTAGTGCATTAAAGAGTTCAATACATTTATAATGAGGGTGTTTTTCTGTGAGTGTGAGCTTGTGTGTTGGGTATATGACTTGCTGGGTTCTTGTTTTGTAATTATGTTCTGCAGCATGGTCAAACTTATCTCGATGTTTTAGAAAAAAAATCAAACACTCAAATATGTACAAACCATACAGTGTCAATATCTCTTCTGATCTAAGTACATTTCTGCATGTTTCATCATAACTTGTATTATTAATTAATCTGAAGGCTCTTTCTTGAATTACAAAAATGGCCTGAATATTACTATGTGAACCACAAAATATCCGACCATATTTCATAACAGACTCAAAATTGGCAAAATATATCATTTTCAATGTTTTTTTATTCATATATCTTCCAATAACCCTTATTCCATAACACACTGAACTCAAATTATTTGCAACATTTGCAATATGTACTGACTCATCTAAAGACTCAATTCAGATGAACACCTAATAACTTTTATGGTATTTGATATCTTTAGTTCATTATTATTAAAGTGTATGCATTGAGGTTTATGTATGCGAGAACGTTTTGTTTTGAAGAGTATAACATCAGTTTTGTTTTTGTTTATTATCAACTTGTTCTGTATGCACCAATTATTGATTTCACCAAAGTATTCATTTGCATTGTCTAATAGTGTTGAAAGTTCCTTATTTCCTATAATTAAGTTTTGTATCATCAGCATAACTGATTATTTCAAAATTTGGACTGAAGAGTACATGTCGTTGATGTAAGTCACAAATAATACTGGGCCAAGAAAACTGCCCTGAGCTATACCGACAGTATTTACTACTAAACGAGAACTGTATATTTTCCCATTTTTGCAACTATTTACTTTTTGCTGATGTAAGTAGATATCCAGTTTAATGCTTTACCTCCAGCACCATATAACTGAAGTTTCTGTAACAAAATATTTCTATCAAGGCAGTCATATGCACGAGATAGGTCCAAGAACAATCCTAATGTTATGATACCATTTTTTAGATTCTGTAGAATTGTTTGGATAAAATCAAAAATTGCTGTTTGTGTGGATCTGCCTTTGAGATATCCATGTTGATTTTTTGCGAGGATATTGTTTTCTGTGAAGAAGTTTACTAACTGTTTTAATATTGCTAATTCCTAGAGTTTAAAAAATCCAGTCAAAATGTGTATGGGCCGGTAATTTTGTATGTGTGTTTTGTCTCCTTTTTTATGTACTCGTTTTATAATAGCTATTTTAAGGCGGTCTGGAAAGATCCCATGTTCAAAATAATTATTAGATAACTCAGTACTTTCTTGGTATATTCTATTGATTTCCTAACTATGCTTGTTGGAATTTCGTCTATACCGGCCGTATGTTTATTTTTTATTTCTTTTCCTAATTCACAAATTTCTTCAGGTGTTGTTGAGCGTAAAATCAAAGACTGCATATTTTGCACAATATTACATTGAACATTTTTCATTTCCAACTGCTTCAACATGTTTGGAACAACTGACAGGATATATGCATTATACTCATCAGGCAATTTTTCAATGTCTTCCGTTAAGCCCACATCATATTCATTTTTCGCAGTTTTACCTGTTATTTGCCTACAAATTGCCCACATGCACTTATTCTTGCTATCAGAATTCCTTATTCGCTTTTCATATTCATTTGAGCAACTCCTCTTAAGTAGACTATCATATTCATTTTTTGTTCTTGAATATTCTTTACATTTTTGATCATGATCTGAGAGAGTTAGTAATATATCTAGTTTTGTTTTGCATTTTCCTATTTTAGCATTATTTCTTTGTCTATTTGTAGGGGCGACGTGGTGTTGACGGAAAGCATTCGAAAAATATATTACTAAAATAGTTGAGAAATACATTCCACTGCCTATTGACATCTTCGTTTGGTACTTGATAAACAATTTCCCAGTCCTCCTGGAAGAGTCTGCTCAAGAATTTCTGCATGTTATCATCTGAAAATATTCTTATGTTCTTAACTTTATTTTTAAGTACTGCATCTGGAGACTCAAAAGTGATTTTTTGGGCTTTGTGGTCTGAAACAAAGTGTTCTCACATATTTCTGATTAGTGAAGATATTATCAATGCAACTAGAACAGACATCTGATTTTCTTCTTGTGTCCTCAAATATTGTTTGAAACAGTTGGAATGACTGCATTAGAGATAACAATTGAGTTTTATGTCTATTGTCCCTTAGAAGTTCGATATTAAAATCACCTGCTACTACTATTATCCTATTCATATAAAATAAAAGATTAATTAGATTTTCCAGTTTGTCAAAAAAATGTCTATATTGCCTGCTGCAGGACTATATAAAGCCACTATTACAAAACTTTCATTTTTGAGAGAGCACTCCACACCTGCACAGTCAATTACTCTTTCTACTGACATTTGACATACCACTGGTTATGCTCTGCAGTCTACAGAGTTTCTTGCATACACTGCTGCACCTCCAGATTTCCCTTCTCTTTGGCTGTAGCATGATATCAGGTTAAAATCTTCTATCGTCATCATCCTCAATTCCATTTTAAGATTTCCAGTGCTCAGTCACACACATAACTCCACATTCATGATGATTCCGCAACATTTCGCTTAACTTATCCACGGAGTTTCTCATAGATTGCACATTTTGGTGTATAATGCTTAGAGTGGATGTACAGGGCAACTTATAGTTTTTTTCTTCTTTTTTCTAACTGTTGGATCTTTACCTACATCATTCATGAAAAATCAGTTTCATAGTTAATGTTATTTCGGAGTCTCTCCATTCTTGATTTGAATACTGGACAGTTAATATCTCCAGCTGAATGATGAATATCGTTATATTTCATTTTTTTACAGTCGATACACATAGTATGTTCTTCATGACATTGTGATGCTGAATGTTGATCAGAGCATTTTTAGCATCTTTCTCCTTGAGAACAATACTTCGCAACATGGTCAAATCCACAGCATTTGAAGCATATGGCCAGGTTGATGTTTGTCAAATCAAAGGTAACAGTTACTCTTCACTTTCATATCCTTTTGGTATTCCTGTAATGACAAACATAGGATCATTCATTTCATTTGCTTTAAATCTTATGTCTTTTTTATCTTTTAATACGCCCTTCAATTTTTCTTGTTGTGTCTTGCTGTGACTTTCAACTACAACTGCTCCACTTCTCAACTGTCTGATGCTTTTGAAGCTCCCATCAGTATCCTTCAATTGAACTTCGGATTTTAGTCTATCCAACACAATGTTTGGATCTTCAACCTTCTCTATTCTCACAATTGTTTCATTTATTTTGTTATCTAGTGGCGTTTTCAATTGTTGTCTATCATCAGCAACCCGTAGTTTGAGTGTTGAGTGCTAGCTATTTGTGCATAGCTATTTTTTTGTGTTAGTGTATTATCGGCTTGTTGGTAACACTCATTTGTTCTGGAAACAGCAGCATTCTTTTGTTCCAAATTCACATTGAAATTTGTTTGCATTATTAGGTTTTGTTTTTCTGAGTCACCCATCTTGATTACCAAATAGGTCAATAGTTTATGAATATTATATATTGCACTCAAAATATTGTTTTTATCTTGGAAAGTTTCTGGCATTTTATTTGTTATCGCATTTATCTAATCTATTTCTTCGAAAAATTTAGATACCAACTCTGATGTTCCACCACTTTTTGCGTTTATACTGTCCATTTCTCTGAGGAAGTGTGAAAATATTTTGGAAAGTTCACTAGGCGATTCTTCCCAACATCTACGTTTTCTTGCATCATCTGTATCTGGACTGACTTCTGTTCTAATTCGCTTTCCCCCTTCAACACCATGATTTCTCTATCCACTGTTTGTGTTTGTTGCTGGGGACTGTCAAATGGTTTTGACGGTGGCGTTCGACATGTCATTCGTCGTGGCTTGAAGACATCGTCCGCGTTGGTGAAATGCCCACGGTGTTCCTCTGATCTACTTGCTGAATCACCCTGTATGCATTGGTTTTGCTGGTGGATTTTTTTCATATTCCTTTGACCTTTTTTTGACCTGCTTGTTGTTGCTTTTTGTTGTCTGGTTCAATTCCGATTATCCTATTTATTTCTTGTTTTTCCATATTAAGTTTTTCCAATGAGTTACTTCTTCCTCGATTTTTAGATAGCTGCTGTTTCACAGGATCCATTTTCTTTTGATGAAAATGTTCCTTTTTACACTCTCCGTTAAGTCCCCAATTTTCGTATTTTATCGTTTTCTTATACACCAGTAAACAATAGGAAAAGACGGAGCTCTGCGAAACACGTGTCACGGACACCTTTGGCTGGTTTATTACTTATATGAATGCTAATTGCATTGTACAAATTAATATTGTTTGATAGTGCCTATAATACCATATAAAAATACTTTCTTATATTTTTAAGGTTGGGTCGCCCCCATTCGACACGCCTGCCATCAAGAGTACTTTGACAAAGGTCGTTCCCTCGAACTATACCGTACCGGATAATCTGTCTTCCGAAGCGAAGGATCTAATAACAGCCTCCTCCAAAAGAACCCGAAAGACCGTATCTCTTTGGGCCAAATTCTCGAACTCCTTTCATAAAGCGGAGCAGGAATGTTCTTCCCCATTTGGTCCACGACAGCGGCATTCACACAATGTCCAGTAAACGGGATGATATTGCATTTTGTGAAGCCGTATCGCTACACTGCAGTTGTAACCAGCACATAAAGAGGACGAGCAGCGATTGTGGAAACCCTCATGTTTCTTTAGAAAATGGGAGGATCTTGAGTTGCGTAAGTGAAAGGTAAACTTTACTAGGAACGTGTTCCAAAACTAGGTTTTAGTTATTTTTGGATCTGGGGAATTTAGGACGGGCAATATTGACATAAGTAACTATGAAAACATTGGCATTGGCATTGATAAGAATTTTGTTCTGTTGTCTACATTTAGCTGGAGTTGTTTTTTACCTTTCAATAAATCTGTTGTTTTTTTATTCTTCGTGATCCATACATCACGAAAAACCTTGTCACTCATGCCCGTCGATCTGTCTGCTGTCTGTTAGGTAATTTTTGGTCATTGACACTTTAGGACTGGTCAGGTCGGCTGGTTGGTGAAAACCGAATGACGCGAGCTTCTGTTGCGTTGAGCGTTGTACGCGTTGCTCAAAAAAGGGGATTTTTTACAATGTTACATATGTTCTTCGAGGGTCTTCCATTAGGACCTCCCATGGTATAAAACCGAGCTAGTTTTTGACACTAGGTTATTATTATAGTAAAGTCGAAAAAAACTGAAACCATTTATGAAATATTACCTAGACAAACTTTTCAACTTTGTTACAAATGAATAAAGTATTCCTTAGGTCGATTGTGGAACTTTGAGGTGCCATTATTTACCGGAACCACGTTCAATTTCGTAATACAATTTATGCAGTTTCACAAATAAAAACTTATTCTTTCATTCACTGAAAGAAAAAGAGTATTGTTTGTGAAACTGTGTTTTTAGTTACACACTCTTTTTATCTGCATGATGGAAGAGTTTGGCTCTCCTCTACGGGATCGATAATCACACGTATAACAAACACTGAAAAGAATATGATTTTTATGATCTTCATGACTGGAGGAATGAGAATACATTATTCTGTTTGAATTACAAACTTTAGTTGTTTGTTAGCATGGCAAAATAAATCAGCAACTCACTCTATAAGCTTTCAAATTTCACAAAACCAATTTGATTACTATTTTGATCAACAATCGTAATAAAAAAGTAGTTAAAGTAATAAGCAACACATAAGCACATCGTAAGTGAACGTTGCAAAGCGGTGATTTTCAATTTTTTGTTGAATAATATATAGGGAGGAACTTCACACATGTGTGTGTGTGTGTGTGTGTGTGTGTGTGTGTGTGTGTGTGTGTGTGTGTGTGTGTGTGTGTGTGTGTGTGTGTGTGTGTGTGTGTGTGTGTGTGTGTGTGTGTGTGTGTGTGTGTGTGTGTGTGTGTGTGTGTGTGTGTGTGTGTGTGTGTGTGTGTGTGTGTGTGTGTGTGTGTGTGTGTGTGTGTGTGTGTGTGTGTGTGTGTGTGTGTGTGTGTGTGTGTGTGTGTGTGTGTGTGTGTGTGTGTGTGTGTGTGTGTGTGTGTGTGTGTGTGTGTGTGTGTGTGTGTGTGTGTGTGTGTGTGTGTGTGTGTGTGTGTGTGTGTGTGTGTGTGTGTGTGTGTGTGTGTGTGTGTGTGTGTGTGTGTGTGTGTGTGTGTGTGTGTGTGTGTGTGTGTGTGTGTGTGTGTGTGTGTGTGTGTGTGTGTGTGTGTGTGTGTGTGTGTGTGTGTGTGTGTGTGTGTGTGTGTGTGTGTGTGTGTGTGTGTGTGTGTGTGTGTGTGTGTGTGTGTGTGTGTGTGTGTGTGTGTGTGTGTGTGTGTGTGTGTGTGTGTGTGTGTGTGTGTGTGTGTGTGTGTGTGTGTGTGTGTGTGTGTGTGTGTGTGTGTGTGTGTGTGTGTGTGTGTGTGTGTGTGTGTGTGTGTGTGTGTGTGTGTGTGTGTGTGTGTGTGTGTGTGTGTGTGTGTGTGTGTGTGTGTGTGTGTGTGTGTGTGTGTGTGTGTGTGTGTGTGTGTGTGTGTGTGTGTGTGTGTGTGTGTGTGTGTGTGTGTGTGTGTGTGTGTGTGTGTGTGTGTGTGTGTGTGTGTGTGTGTGTGTGTGTGTGTGTGTGTGTGTGTGTGTGTGTGTGTGTGTGTGTGTGTGTGTGTGTGTGTGTGTGTGTGTGTGTGTGTGTGTGTGTGTGTGTGTGTGTGTGTGTGTGTGTGTGTGTGTGTGTGTGTGTGTGTGTGTGTGTGTGTGTGTGTGTGTGTGTGTGTGTGTGTGTGTGTGTGTGTGTGTGTGTGTGTGTGTGTGTGTGTGTGTGTGTGTGTGTGTGTGTGTGTGTGTGTGTGTGTGTGTGTGTGTGTGTGTGTGTGTGTGTGTGTGTGTGTGTGTGTGTGTGTGTGTGTGTGTGTGTGTGTGTGTGTGTGTGTGTGTGTGTGTGTGTGTGTGTGTGTGTGTGTGTGTGTGTGTGTGTGTGTGTGTGTGTGTGTGTGTGTGTGTGTGTGTGTGTGTGTGTGTGTGTGTGTGTGTGTGTGTGTGTGTGTGTGTGTGTGTGTGTGTGTGTGTGTGTGTGTGTGTGTGTGTGTGTGTGTGTGTGTGTGTGTGTGTGTGTGTGTGTGTGTGTGTGTGTGTGTGTGTGTGTGTGTGTGTGTGTGTGTGTGTGTGTGTGTGTGTGTGTGTGTGTGTGTGTGTGTGTGTGTGTGTGTGTGTGTGTGTGTGTGTGTGTGTGTGTGTGTGTGTGTGTGTGTGTGTGTGTGTGTGTGTGTGTGTGTGTGTGTGTGTGTGTGTGTGTGTGTGTGTGTGTGTGTGTGTGTGTGTGTGTGTGTGTGTGTGTGTGTGTGTGTGTGTGTGTGTGTGTGTGTGTGTGTGTGTGTGTGTGTGTGTGTGTGTGTGTGTGTGTGTGTGTGTGTGTGTGTGTGTGTGTGTGTGTGTGTGTGTGTGTGTGTGTGTGTGTGTGTGTGTGTGTGTGTGTGTGTGTGTGTGTGTGTGTGTGTGTGTGTGTGTGTGTGTGTGTGTGTGTGTGTGTGTGTGTGTGTGTGTGTGTGTGTGTGTGTGTGTGTGTGTGTGTGTGTGTGTGTGTGTGTGTGTGTGTGTGTGTGTGTGTGTGTGTGTGTGTGTGTGTGTGTGTGTGTGTGTGTGTGTGTGTGTGTGTGTGTGTGTGTGTGTGTGTGTGTGTGTGTGTGTGTGTGTGTGTGTGTGTGTGTGTGTGTGTGTGTGTGTGTGTGTGTGTGTGTGTGTGTGTGTGTGTGTGTGTGTGTGTGTGTGTGTGTGTGTGTGTGTGTGTGTGTGTGTGTGTGTGTGTGTGTGTGTGTGTGTGTGTGTGTGTGTGTGTGTGTGTGTGTGTGTGTGTGTGTGTGTGTGTGTGTGTGTGTGTGTGTGTGTGTGTGTGTGTGTGTGTGTGTGTGTGTGTGTGTGTGTGTGTGTGTGTGTGTGTGTGTGTGTGTGTGTGTGTGTGTGTGTGTGTGTGTGTGTGTGTGTGTGTGTGTGTGTGTGTGTGTGTGTGTGTGTGTGTGTGTGTGTGTGTGTGTGTGTGTGTGTGTGTGTGTGTGTGTGTGTGTGTGTGTGTGTGTGTGTGTGTGTGTGTGTGTGTGTGTGTGTGTGTGTGTGTGTGTGTGTGTGTGTGTGTGTGTGTGTGTGTGTGTGTGTGTGTGTGTGTGTGTGTGTGTGTGTGTGTGTGTGTGTGTGTGTGTGTGTGTGTGTGTGTGTGTGTGTGTGTGTGTGTGTGTGTGTGTGTGTGTGTGTGTGTGTGTGTGTGTGTGTGTGTGTGTGTGTGTGTGTGTGTGTGTGTGTGTGTGTGTGTGTGATTGTAAAGCAGGGAATTTAACATAGACCCCTTTTTACACTTATAATGTAGATTTGATTAGATATTACTTAACTTATCACAGTGATCAGGTACCTATTAATATTCCAATATAGATGAAAAAATACTAGAAAACTTCACTGCCGTGTAGAAAAATCTAGAGTTATCAGTGTAACGAGCAAGTAAGCTATTGGTTTTAAGCATTCACTTCATAGTGATCACATTTTTTTCATTTTTTACAGAATATGTGGGTATAGTAATACACCAAGGAACCAGTCAGGGTTACTGTCCTACCAAAGTTTGCAGCTACGAAGAATCAACTGGACCACGTCAACGTATGCTGAACAACTATATGGATGGACGTTGACACCACAGATACTAAGTGATATAAATCCCAACCAAAAAGAAAAGGTGATTTACAGCAACATTTCTTGTCATTCGTAAACACTTTTAAGATGCATCGTCACCAGCATAATTCACGTCAGAAGCTGACGACTGATACCGATTGTAGTTTTTTTCTATATATGTGACCTGTTATAGACATGCATCTTTCATTTATCAACTAGACTCGTCAGCCACTGTTAGTTGTTGGTCCGCGCTCAAAGGGATTAATTGTCTAATGAATGCTCAATTTGAATTTAGTGAATTGCAGCGCATGTTCGGCTGTCTGTCATAGAAAGGAGTAACCAAGCACCTTTTGATTGTCGAAGAACACAGAAAATTCGACTAACTGTGGGCATGGCTTGTGTAGAATTTAAATATCCCTCTGTTAAATCCTACAGAAGTCGAAGCACAAACAAAATAAAATGTTTATCGGTATCGTTCTGACGTCAGCAATCGAAAATTCGTATTGTTTGCCAAGTCAACGCCAAACGCTCTTGTGGTGATATTGCTTCTCTTAACTATGGATCTTTCTTTTCCAGCAATGCTTGGCCCACCCAAAGTCGTCCAACACATTGGTTATTTTACGGAACTTCCGCGTTTTTAACTAACGATGACGACGTTTCTTAGTTTTGTTTTATTTTATAAGTTTATATATAGTTATGACATGCAATTTCTGCCATCTCACAAAAGTGGACCACCGCGTATCATGTATTCGCGTGTGTGTGCTTGGACAATGTAAATTCCAAGTAGTTATGACCATTCAATACAAAGGCGTTAATGTGCAGCCTCACTTGTAGCTACACATCGAGAGGACGAGAGAGTGCTATTACACCCTCACCTCGCTAGGTATATATACAACGTACCCTCTTCAAGTCTGTTGCCAAGCTATACTAACGAGCCTAGGCGATAGATGAAACAATCATGTCTATAGCAGGTCGCATGTATAGTGGAGAGTATACATTTGGTGTGTTGAAATTTATCATTTTTACATCCGAGCACTGAATACATACATCAAATAACTCCTCGCTCTTACTGGAACTGAAAGGAACATGAATGGTCAGATAAATTGAAGAAGTAGTTGCTTTGACAGATACCCTATCATTTTTACAGTATGGTGACGAACAGATAAATAAAAATACAAAGTATCTCTTAATTACTGTAAAATTAGTATCTTACGAGAAACAGGTCACATTTGTTAATTAAAATCGGTGAGACATTTGTTCTCTATTTGGTATAGTCTACAATCCATAGGATCCACATTTATTACAAATTATAATTTTTAATCGAAGAGAAATATCTTTGAAGAAAGGTAAAACTGAAATCAAACACCGTTATTCCTAAGTTCGCAATCCACTATTCCAAACACCGTACAGCGAGCATATAAATACACTGGGGCATAAGATGATTTGTGTTTTAGTTCTCCGCAATCAAATATGAAACCTCGATCGATCGCGATCGACTAATTCAGCACGATGTAGCCTCTTTCAATGGAATGTTGGACATTTTGGATACTTTTACAGTTTGTGAACATTAATCATAAATGTATTGAATTTGGGCAGGTGGCAGTTTCAACTATGGAATCAACCGTCCCCTGTACTCCCATCATTTAGATCCTCCCTTAAATGAAGCTACTGGCAATTACCTATTCAGCCATACTAATGATGTCCCTACTAAACAACAAATGCGCTGCTTCGGCATTGAAAATGATGTTGGTAGAAAGGAAGAATATATTCGAAGAGACGCCAGTCGTGTTCCAGAACCGTATGATTTACCATTGAGGATAATGAACGAGCTAGAATGGAGGTAAAATTATAAAGAACAATTTTCGAAATGTATTGTCGAATATTAATATGAAACGCATTCGATTTTCTCTAATAGGGACAAAGTCTGAAAACCAAGTACGTGAAGCTTATCGTAAACATTTGTTCTATACTATCTCATCCTTATCTGGGAGGCCGCCAAGCTATTCTGACGAATGTAGACTGAATACGATTCAAGCATGTCTATTGCAGGACACATATATCGTTTTTCGTAGTTTTCTCCCACATAAGATTTGTGGGGCTATTTCATTTTCATTCAAATTTCTAAAGATAAGTTGAAAATATTTATCGACAGATCGAGCAATATGGTTATGCACAGAATGAAACACCAGCCAGCTCCTAAAACCTGTCACACTTCAATGATGTAGTACCAAAACACTGCGATCCTGCGTTAAGATCAACCGGTGTTTTTAAGGAAAAAACGGATCTCTGTCGAGGAATCCCAGTGTGTAGAACGTATACTTCCCACCAGGCACCGAACAAAGAACACAGTACTGAGTATATTGGAAGATGGAGAAGTTTGTGTAGAGTTTATTAAGGGAAGGGGGTGTGGTAGAGAAGTTGTGTGCGAGGTGAGATATCTATTAGTCAAGAAAGAGCATCTAAAATCTACCAGAAATTAATAGCAACTCATCAAATTTCTAATATTAGTACATCTGGGCATGATCTACATATTTTTAAAGAACGCTGATCTTTTCTTTTGTTATTATTTGAAATAATAATCTCTGTCGACCTCATGAACCATCTTGCATGCACAATCTGCTATTTTCTGAGATACATAATGATTGATAATTTGTATTATTTTAAATCTTATATTTTGTTTTTTCTGCAAAAAGTAAAGTAATCACCTTTAATTTTTAAGTATACACTATTTTATTGGTAGTAATAAGAGTCTTTAATTATATTTTGTCTGTAAAAAAACTATGATAAACCTAATTATGATGTAACTTCTTAAAATTATCCTGTAGTTGTCTCTTCGAGCTATTATATTCAAAATTTGAAACGCACCCTTAAACCATTATAGTATACAAGATACAGTAGAATTGATGATCAGTTATCTTATTCAATGTTGGACCATGCGTATTTTGAAAAACTTTTTCTTAGACATCCTGCCTGATGAATACATTGATTTATAGGGAAATGAAAACCTTTTTCTGTATGCCGAAATTATTGAAAAACGGTGATGTATCCATAATTTTCCGCATTTCAATGAAATGTGCTCAAATATGTTAATTATAAACATTATATCTGACTATTCGATGTAATTAGAATAATAATAAACTAAAAATGCCACCTTCAAGGCATTTGAATCGGGGGCGAACTCGGTAGATACAAATGCTGCGATTACCTGAGCTGCTTAACTACAAGATTGAATAGCATATTCTCTATTAAAATCAATGAATGTTCTATAGATAAATTGGTAGTTTTAGGTAGTCTAACAAAAAATATGTAACAGCTGCAGCCTTTGGAAAATGAATTGCGATTTGTCAAAATTGAAACCATGCCGTGCATTCATGAACATAGTAATTCAAATAAAGACAAGTATGGCAAATTCTATTTGGAACTAGACATAAAATGAAAAATTTTGTCTTGTGTTCGCTACGTGTAGAATTACTTCCATGCTCTCTGAGAATTATGCTAAAAATATTCAGTTACAAATTACTGGTGACCTAATATATGCAAACAAAGCACAAATATATTGTCAGAGATGTGATAAACAACTCAAAAATGATGTGAATCGTAGATACTTAATCTTTGCTGCAAAAGAAAAGCATTTAAATCAGATACTTTTCTTCCGAATAATTCGATTAAGAATTGAAAATCATTATTCAAAGCAATCCTATTTTGCAGATAAAAAGTTGTGTAATTAACACACAGTTTCACAAATAAAACTCTTTTTCTTTCAGTGACGCGTTTCGATTTATATTTAAATCATCGTCGGACTGTCAAATATTACACACATTTTTATCTGCATGATGGAAGAGTTTCAATAAGTGAAAGCATCTACAATCTACACAATCCTTTTTCTCAAAAACGAATCAAAATCATAATAAATTGGAGATTAACTAAATCAATAAATGATTTAGAGAAACAAGCGCGTGGCAAAACGACTTTCACTTAGTTTACTGTCTAGGAACCTTTTTTGTTGGTTAGCTTAAAACCTTTTACCTCATAGATTCCAAGTAAATCCAGTATAAAGCTTAAATTGAAGAATCACTTCACGACACAAATATATTTGAGGTATAATATAGGCCAGGACAATCATTTTTTGTGTGAAACTAGGATATGTTTTGAAATCTATTCATAAATATTACTGTTATAAAATTACATTTTCACAGATTTTTGTTTCAGGTTTCAATACTGCTCTATTGGTTGTAATGTTATGTACATATCATGAATTAAACCATTTCATATGTTGATGAATAAAACCCCTATTATACTTATAGGCATTTTATTTATAGTCCATTATTTTCTAAATGGGAAGAATATGAAAAACCATTTGCATCGATCAAGTTTATTTTGGATATCTTTTTCGATTGGCTATCGTTTTTTATAATTTTTGTTTCTGCAAGTAAAGCATTATTTTTATCACAACAGTTCTAGTCAGTCAGGTCAGTCTAATAAAGTTTCATATATTTTTTCACATTATAAATGAAGGATGCAGGAAATAGTGCAACCTATACCTATATGATACTTGTATGAAATGTCGCAACATTCGAGAGAAATTTCATTAATTTGTAATGCTAATACCGTGAAGTACTTTCTAAAAATCAATTTATTTCTTATGTGTGATCTACAATGGCTGGATTAAGACTGAACTATATATAGTATATATATATATATATAGTATATATATATATATATATATATATATATATATATATATAGTATATATAGTTCAGTCTTAATCCAGCCATTGTAGATCACACATAAGAAATAAATTGATTTTTAGAAAGTACTTCTTACTATATATATATATATATATATATATATATATATATATATATATAGTATATATAGTTCAGTCTTAATCCAGCCATTGTAGATCACACATAAGAAATAAATTGATTTTTAGAAAGTACTTCACGGTATTCCGAAACTTAATTTATATATATGTTGTTTTTTATATGGATGGGCACTGTCAGAAAAGTCTAAAAAGTTGATTGATTTATTTATTACTTTTTCAAAGGTGAACTGAATTTTCGGGTGAAATTCATTGAACCGCTGTATAATTGATCTATTTGAGTTTCCGGTATGCAAATCAAAAAAATGGCTTGTGAAACACTGAATTTATAATTGTTTCTTCTAGGTGCTCCATTACTAAATTAGTTATTGTAGCTGAAATGGGTGAACCCATTGCCATTCCATACAGTGGTGAAAAAAACTTGGCTTCAAATGTGAAGTATCTGGTACAAACCTTGATCCATTGTTGCTATGCATACCGGAAACTCAAATTGATCAAACTTTCCAGCTGTTCAATGATTTTCAGCAAAAAATCAGTTTATCTTTGATACAGATTTATATAGATCAATAAAAATTTTAGACAACTGATTCCTATGACAGTAAAGGGCAAATTCAAATAAATTGGTAAACAAAGAATACATGGTCCGGAAGATATCCAAACTATATAGGTCTTTTGTGTCCCACTTGTACAAAAAAAATGTGGTGAATAGTCTACTGGATAGAGCTGTCATGGTATCTGATCCAAAAACGCAGCCTGATAATTTGATAAATGTTAAAAATACATTGATAGAAAACAGCTACACTACCGAGTTATTCAACCCAGTCATCAAAAACACTTCGTAAGATTTATAAACAATCACGATACCAAAATAAAACCAAAAATAGATTGACACTAAAATCGAAAAAAGTTCAAAGCCACATAACATCAAAATAGCACACAACTAAAAGTTTATTAAACCCATCGTAAATTATTGAGAAAAGCCTATTGTACACAAGATAGACTGTGGTGATTAATCACTATAAAAAACAATGAACAATTAAGTTTAGATGTGAGGTTGACAGCTTAAGTATATATCCATAATTCATGAATAAAATAACAAATATTGCATCTTTCCAAAAAAACTATCTAAGTTATTTGTTCTTATTATTTGATTGTATGCAATTTTTACATATATTTGTCTGTTATTCTTTAAACATATTTTTATAAAAATATTCTCTTGACCATCTTTCACATTAATATTGCTCACTATGCATCCAGCTGCCAAGAAAGCAGTTTCAAATTTGTGTAATCCATTTTCTTCAGTGATTGTGTTCATATTTAGTTTCTATGTTCTTACAAAATAGCCTGAATATGGTTTGATTCCAATAAACTAAAAGATCGCTTCTATTTTTTTATCAACTGACTTAAATACCATATTAAACAACATGTTGCCCCTTAAAATACAGTGATGAATCTTAAGGTCTTTTACCTTGATACACATGCTTACGAGAGCGTAACTTCTAATACCAAAGCAGTAATAAACATACTCGGGCAAAAACAATTGGCTGGAAAAGATATTTAAAATCTAGCTTAGTTTTTAGCATAAGACAATGTTGGAGATGAATATCATCATCTTGCACATTGATCCAATACAATAAATTACATAACTAAAAAATAAATATCTTTTTCTTTTAGTTAAAAGAGTTTTATTCGTGAAACTGTGTGTTGATTACACAATCTTTTTATCTGCATGATGGAAGACTTTCACCAATTAAGAGCATCTACAATCTACATGATATGGTGAAACATGTTTGAATGCCAACTTTTTCTTATGGAACGTGCCCATGATATTTTTAAAAACAATTTTGAAACTATATTATAACTTTCCAAATTATTCCAAAAAAAATCCAAATAATTCAGACGTACATATCGAACTAATAAAAAGTTTCCTGAAGACATCCCACAATACGATTCATTGTTCCCCTATTTTTTGAAGGTTTATTAAACGAAGATAAATTATGCACGTCAGAGAATAACTAAGGTTGGTTTTTGTCTCTCTCCTGTACACATTAAATTCCTGTACAATCGGTTGCCATGTAACTGGTCACTCATATTACGGGCCGTACTTTGCGAGTTTTGGTAGTTTGTTGCATTTAAGCGACACTTACTATTCTACTGGAGCGAGTATCTTGCAAAGACTAGCTATTTTTTGGTATTTTCACTATTTTCAAATTGTGATTATTATCGCAACGTGTGTTTTTGTTTGTGTGTTGCGTGTGTATATTTTTTAAGAGTTACTTGAATAGAAACGTTAAAATGTTTCGTCCGTGGAAAAAAAGGGGTCCGGCTTCATGGAGACGTTGGCAAGACGATAATGTTGCATGTGAAAATCGAGGTGAAAATATTGACATGGATCCTGACGGGTCCATACTCTGAGTGTGAATTTTCCAGTCCTGAAGAGGCATATGCAGAAGTAAAATACTGGAAGCCAGGCAGTGATGTTGCAAAACTTTCTTAGCAAAGATGCAAAATAGAATATATATATATATATATATATATATATATATATATATATATATATATATGAATTGTTTTTAATGATTGATAGATTGTAGATATATATATATATTTTAAGAAATCAAGAAATAAGGCAAGAATAAGATTTAACATGGACCGTTTACAAGAAGGGTCGGTGGTTACAAGAAAACATAACTATGAGGCTAGAAAAAGAGCAGGATAAAGCAAATATAGAGGAGGAGTGGAAGCATATACATTACGCTTTTACAGAAAGCATGAATGAGTGTTTCGGAAAGGAATCCAATAGAAACAGTAACAAGGATTGGTTCAACAAGCAATGTAGCAGAGCTGTAGAAGAAAGAAATATTGCACGACTCAAATGTCTGGAGCATAAAAATGTGAACGTCTGGAGTGCTTATCGAGAAAAAAGAAAAGAAGCAAAAAGAATATGTAGACGGGAAAAAAGAAAATACTTGTACAACCAACTGCAGACTATTGAAGATCATTACGCTAATAAGGAAATCAGAAACTTCTATCGGGAGGCTAAAAAATCGAAGGAATACGTAGGGAGGGTCCCAAATTATTGCAGAGACAGGGAAGGACAGCTATTGAACAAGCAGCAGGACCGACTTGAGAGATGGGCAGAATATTTTCATGAAGTGCTGAATGATGCTTCTGGTCAGGTGGAAGTCCACGAAGAGGATAACTTGGAACGTGCATATGATACGCCAGTGGATGTGCCAGCGGAGGAAGAAATAATAACTGAAATGATGAAAATGAAAAATAATAGGAGCGGAGGGGAGAATGGAATAACTGCAGAAATATTGAAACAAGGGGGGGAGAAGTTACAAAAAAGGATATGCAACCTGATCAGTAGCATCTGGCGGGAGCAAAAACTACCGGAGGAGTGGTATGAAGCGATTATCTGTCCCATATACAAAAGCGGAGATCGAAGTGTGTGTCAGAATTACAGAGGAGTGTCGTTATTGGATGTTACATACAAGTTACTAGCAAGACTGATCAGAAATAGGTTAATGAGATACCAAAATGAAGAAGTTGGCGAATATCAGGGAGGTTTCAGGGAAGGGCGAGGTACATCGGACCAAATATTTACGTTAAAAATGATTCAGCACAATAGTCGGGAACAAAATTTGGAGTTATGTATCCTTTCTATAGATTTTCAACAGGCATATGACAGCATTCTATGACACAAACTTTATGAAGCTATGATCGAGCTAAGAATCCCAAAAAAGTTAATAGGACTTGTGAAACTTACTTTGAACAAGACATACAGCAAAGTATGCGTAGAAGGAAGACTTTCAAAAATGTTCACTACAAAAAAGGGTTTAAAACAAGGAGATCCGTTATCTACTGTTTTATTCGATCTGGTCCTGGAAGTTATCTTAAGGAAAGCTAATATACACAGAAAAGGTATGATATATCATTGCAGGCATCAAGTCATTGCGTACGCCGATGACATAGCGATGTTGACCAGATCCCGAAAGGAACTGCAAACTGTGTATAATAGGCTACATAGTACAGCTAAAGGATATGGTCTCAGTGTAAAGTGCAAAAAAACTAAATATATGGAAATGAAGGGGAAAAAAGAATCGAAAGCAAGCAACGTAAGTTTTGAGACAGAAGGCGGAAAAGTCAGTTTCGAAATTGTACAGCAGTTTGATTATCTAGGGGTAGGGGTACTGGTTAACAGCAAAGGTGAGGAATCTGCTGAAATCGAAAAAAGGATTCTGAAAGGAAACGAGACCGCAGGAGCCTTGAACAAAATATTCCATGCAAAGAATATATCACGAGCAGCAAAAATACGATTATATAAAACAATAATTAAGCCAACGGTAATGTACGGATGTGAAGCCTGGATAATGACACAAATTAATCAAGCTAAGTTGGAAGTATGGGAAAGGAAAGTTTTTAGAAAGATATTTGGAGGAGTTAAAATAGATGAAGGTTTATGGAGGAGAAGGACAAATGACGAAGTTATGGAAATGTATGGTCAACCATCCATTACAAAATCGATCAAAGCCCATTCCATCATGTAGATAAAAAGTGTTGTAAATATTAATTATTAATCTATGATAGAAATAAGCTCAGTGCAATGACTCTCTGCACTAAATTGGTTGTATGTAATGAGGCAAAAATTGTTGAAAACCTATAATGTTTATAGTACAGTTAATACTCAATGATAACGTTATTTGAATAGTTGAACCTATGGATGTGGATAATGGTTTATCCCAAGTGAGTGGGATAAATCCACTATTTATTCATTCTCCTGTTTTTTTTTTATCCTAAGCTCAACAAAACACTGATTACAAGTGACATATAACTGTGCAGATTTTTGATGTGACATAAATGTTAGTTTTTAAGGCGTTTAACAAATATTGGTACTTGCATATATTATACTAGCCTTCTGAATAATATAAAAATGAAATGTTTATTGATAAAATGCTAGTGCATGGTAGGGAAGTGGGATAAAACCGACCGAAGATAAGAAAAATACAATGTGGAACCAAACAGTTATGCAAATAGGAAAATTTATCACATTTGATTAAACTGCGAGGTGATAATGTTCATATCTCAGGTTGTCCAATGCTAACAACTTTATATTTTAAACATCTTTTCCAGCCGATATATATATATATATATATATATATATATATATATATATATATATATATATATATATATATATATATATATATATATATATATATATATGCAAACATCAGTATTGGAAGCTAACAGATACTAGAGAACATTGGTGAGATATAAAAAACATCAAGAGAAATAGGAGTGCATTGAGTCAAGTTGAACATACAATGCATATGGGAAAATGTGTTTTTGTTTTGATGTTTGCAAAGTGTTTGACTTACAGTTGATGATTCAGGATTGAGAACTGGAAAACATAATTAGGGGCACCAGGGATATGAGCAAAGTATAAGAGCTGCAGCAGGAGGAGGGAGGAAAGATAATACAGAAAATATTGTGACGTTCTTAAAACACTAATTTATTTTAATAACATAACATATGCTAATTTATATACCACGTCTTATGGTTCTGACTGTTGGACGTCTGAAGACTGACTGACTCCTATCACAGCTCGATGTTTCAATATATACAAGAATATCCATCTCGACGTTCCAGAGCTTTAGGCACGGCCACCTTCTTGACGCCGTGTTCAAGGACTCGGAGCTTCAAATGACAGCGCATTCCATAGGTCGCAGTAGGATGCTGTTTGGTACCGCTTGTTCTTCGTCACCAGGTAGAAGAGATGTCGACTGGAGTGACTTGACGAGATGGTGCATGTCAAGGAGTATCCTTCTGGAAGGCTGAGCAGGTCCTGCTGTATCTCTTCGGAAACACCAAATGTCGCTTAGGCCATGACGCCGTAGATGCCCATAAATTATTCAAAGTAAACCTAGTTGTCCGTTGTTCGTACTTGTCTGATGTACTGGACATAGTTGTCGTGGTCTCCTTCAATGAGAGCCAGTCTGTGGACAGTCTTGGGCTTTTCGTGGGGAGACTTGCAGATGCGCTAGGCGACTTCATAGATCCTTTTCTTGACAACGTCGGGTCCTTCCGAAGGTCGTTATAGCTTGTGTGAGAATTCTTGTTTTTTTTGCAGATTGTAGAACCACATTAAATCACCAAACTGGTATCCAGTTTCTCTGGCGTTGATGTCGTACCGTTCCTTCATTTTGTCGCTAACTAACTGGATATGGGTAGGAGCCAATATTCGTGGATGTCATCCATCTTCTGCCAATCAGTATGACATCAAAAAAATGGAAGATGGTGATCCCAGTCCCTCTGGTAGTTGGAAACATCCTTCGACAGGTAACTGTCAAAGCTGTTGTTCTTGTCTTCCAGATACCCAACTTCTCGCATACTTGCCGGAACAGCTCGTTTTTGAAATTTTGCCTTTGATTCGAGTGAAGCTCTAGTAGTATCCCAAAGCAGCCGATGCGATTATTTACTAAAACATCGGCGAGAGTTCTAGCTTCCTGGTTCTGAATGCATACGGCCCGACGCACTTACGCTCCTGCACCTTCAGCGGTGTCTTCTTCACTCCTGAGTAACCTCCTGCTGGCCTGTCATGCAGGTGACGCAAAACCTCCGGAACTCTCTGATTTTTGGAATGACAAGTTGTTTTCACTTTGTTACATTATCTTTCTCCAGAATTGTACAGTACTCCATGTTAAAAGGTCAGTGAGACCCACTGAGCCCAATAAGACCTAAACCTGTGCGAAAATGTAGCAACTTCTTGCCATGCTGGTCGGCGGCCAACCCTTTTCCATTCTCGAACTCTCCCGAGATCTGGATCAATTTCTTGATCTTAATGAATCCCAGATGGTGCCTCCTCGTCGCTAACTACTGCAGTTCTAAACACGTTTCTTTCTCCTCTATCTTACCACAATGTGAGCACTCTGGTGAGCATGGTCTTCTTGATAGCGCGTCTGCATTCCGATGGTTGATTCCTGCTAGACGCTTAATAACAAAATCATACTCCTGAAGTCTTTCGATCCACTTAGCCACTTGTCCTTCAGTATTCTTGAATTGCAAGGAGCCACTTTAGTGCTGCATATTCTGTTCCCACCAGGAGCTTCCTACCATGAAGTTATCTGTGAAAGTGCTCCACCGTTTTCAAAACAGTAAGAAGCTGTTTTCTAGCGACACAGTAGTTCTTCGGCTGAGATAGCTCATTGCGGAAATACCCAAGTACCCGTTCTTATCTGCTTTGTACTTGAGACAACACCGCTCCAATGCCAACGTTACTCGCATCTGTATCCAGAACAAACTGTCCATCCAGAAGCGGATATCCTAAAACAGGGCTCCGAAAGCAGATTGACACTCTTTGTACCTACTAAACGTACTTCTGCTAGGCGAGTGAGTGGTTTCGCTATGGCTCCGAACATCTTCATGTACCTGCGGGAATACGTGCACAGTTCTAGGAAGCTTCATAGTTGATGCTTTGTTTCAGCAACCACCCACTGTTGAACTGTTTGAAGCTTTTCAGGATCAACAGCAACCCCTTAGCTACTGACTACATAATAATGATAACAACAATAAAATGTATTTATTGCCTTCAGTCTATAACAGGAAAAGTTAAGCTTATAGCGGACCCAGTGATTGCTTACCGTCTCACGGTATGGGGAGCAGTCGTTGGGAGACGGAACAGTGGCCCGGTGTATCCGGAGTCCGGGCTGCACATGGTTTTTTTTTGAATAATAATAATGCAGCAAAAGCACTAGCCACAACATACAAACTGATAGAAAAGACGGATCCTTATTACGGCTATACAATAACGGCAGCACTCGGAAACAAAAATATAAACTGGACTGGGACATCCAAATACATACCAACAATGCCAGCCAATAGGCCTGATATCGTTTTTCAATCAGAGACAGCAAGGGCTATCTATTTAATTGATATAGCTATCCCTAATGAAAACAATGTTCAAAGCACCTATTCTGGAAATATATCTGAATATACAGATCTCCCAATAGGAATTAATCAATTCTGGAAACAAGAAACAGTCCTTATCACCCCCCTCGTAACATAATTTTAGATCTCACACCAACCACATTCACACCACACATACAACAATTAGGACCAAACGAAAAGTTACACAAGAGTCACAATACCTTCCAAATGTCTGGAATTCTCAAGGATTGTAGTATTGTAAAATGCTTCCTTCCTTGGCTTCATTGTCTGTTTCTCTCGTCAAGTTCTTTACTTTTCATTATATGCCTCGAAAATTGGCTGAAAATCACTTGGTTTAGTATTTCCCCTAAAGTGAATTCCAGTTTTCTCTGGATCTCTGGTCGTCCACCCTACTCAAGATGGTTTGGAGTATCCTTCTCATCAAAACAATATGCACAGTTGCGTACTCCCTCTTCTTCTTAGGTGGTTTTCAAAGCACCGATGTCTTAATTATTTATTCATCTAAGTTCCAAGTCAAAGTCATTTATAAATATAGTAGTTCCATTTGATGAGCCCTATGCAAGCAAATTGTTACCTATTATGATAGAGAAGTTTTTTAAGCAGATGCTTCTTAATTTTATATGTGAAAGTAGAGGGTTATAACTCAATAAAAACTTCATCATTTTTATTTGTATCCTTTCATGCAATTGAGGAGAAAATTTCAACAAAACACAATATATATATTGTGCTTTGGTGAAAACCGTGTGCTCCGGTTCGAGACGACGGAAAGAATGCGTACAAAGCGCATCACGTCAGGTGTTGCACAAGAGTCGGCAATCGGACCCGACTTGTGGAATCTCCTGAACGATGGCCTACTCCGTCTGGAGATCCCGTTTGCCAACTCATTGGTTTTGCCGACGACGTGGCCTTGGTCGTGTGGGCCCGGACAGAGGCGGCACTCCAGCGCAGGATCGAGTGGGCAATCAGAAGAATAGCACGGTGGCTCATCCAACACAAGCTGGAGCTGGCTGCTCAAAAAACGGAATTGATGATTCTCACCAGAAGGAGAGGCTTCGGTGATAACTTTCACGTCAACATCCTAGGTACGGTGGTCAGCGCCAAATACCTCGGTATTTGGATTGATTCTCGGCTCAGCTTCCATATGCATCTCCGCAGGGTTCAGGAGAAGGCGTCCAAGCAGTAGCTGGACTCAGCAGGATGATGCCCAACATCGATGGGGTGTTTTAAGAACGTCACAATATTTTCTGTATTATCTTTCCACCCTCCTCCTGTTGCAACTCTTATACTTTGCTCATATCCCTGGTGCCCCTAATTATGTTTTCCAGTTCTTAATCCTGAATCATCAACTGTGAGTCAAACACTTTGCAAACATCAAAACAAAAACACATATATATATATATATAAATTGTTTTTAATGATTGATAGATTGTAGATGCTTTAACTTTATGTCACATCAAAAATCTGCACAGTTATATGTCACTTGTAATCAGTGTTTTGTTGAGCTTAGGATAAAAAAAACAGGAGAATGAATAAATAGTGGATTTATCCCTCTCACTTGGGATTAAGCATTATCCACATCCATAGGTTCAACTATTCAAATAACGTTATCATTAAGTATTAACTGTACTATAAACAATATAGGTTTTCAACAATTTTTGCCTCATTACATACCAATTTAGTGCAGAGAGTCATTGCACTGAGCTTATTTCTATCATAGATTAATAATTAATATTTATAAAACTTTTTATCTACATGATGGAAGAGTTTCACAAAGTTAGAGCATCTACAATCTATCAATCATTAAAATTTAAGATTAAGATTTATAAACAATAACAATACCAAAATAAAACCACAGATAGAAATACAAAATATATAAGTTTGCCTTATATCCCCGAGATGAACACTAAAATAGGCAAATGTTCAAAGCCACATAACATCAAAATAGCATATAACCCTTCAAACATGAGTAAAAGCTTATTTACAAAATGAAATCAAACGCAAATTATTGGGAAAAGCCTGTTGTAAACAGGATAGACTATGGTGATTGCGAAGGAAGTAATATCAATCAAAGTAAATAATATTTCAAGAACAGAATTAATCATTACATCAATCATCTAAAAAACAAGTATTATTCAGCCCTTTCAAAACATGTAAAAGAAATATTTGACTTTGATCATGCACATATAATCAAGCTGGAAAATAATTACAAGAGATGCATCAAAAAAATAATCCATATAAAATAAACAACAAAATGTTTTAAACTTTAGATGTGATGCTTAAGTAATATTTATAGTTCATTAATCAAATAACGAATATTGCATCTTTCCAAAAATTTTATCTATAATCTGTTGTTTTACTCATATTTTTATTAGAATATTTTCTCAACCACCTTTCAAGTTAATATTGCTCAATTTGCATCCTGCTTCTGAGAAAGCAGGTTCAAATTTGTATAATCTGTACTAAACCATAACAATTTATCCTTGGCATAAACTTTATTATTGTGAAATGTCAATATAGTAATTAATTGTTACACATTATGTAGTTTGAACACATTTTCACAAATAAAACTCTCTTTGTGGGAAGCATTTCAATTTATAATTAAATCACTGTAGGCACAGAACATTGTCAGACTTTCAAATTTGACTGTTTACATAGACTACCTAGGTTACTTGTAAACTAGGTAATTGGGTCCTATCATGAATATAGAATTAGAGTTATCAAACCTAGCATTCTATTTATCCTATCTAGCTATTGTTCTTTTGTTTTAAATCTAAATCATAACATGTTCTATTTGCAAAATTGTGTTCGAATATACAATTTTTGAGAGAATGAATGCATGAATTATATGAATGATGGACAAGTTTCACCAAGTTAAATATATAATCTAAATGGTTAATCATTTGTTAAACTAATAGAATTCTCTGCATTGTATATTCACAGATCAATGTTCTTTCCAAATCTATCACTGCACAGTTCACAGGAAATCTTGGAAGGTTTGCTCATACTTAAGTTGAACTTTACAGTAAAAGGTTGTTTCAGTTTGCTCCAGCCCATGACATCTTTTAGACACCCTTTAGATTACATTCCTTCATTGCTGATGATTCAATTATACACAATTCCAACTATCTCCACTTTATCCAAGATCTTCACTAAAGTTTTGGCCTGTGATGTGTTGCTCTCAGTATATGACATCAAGATAAATTTTCTTTAAATATATAGGTACATATTGTTTTCCAATCCGCGACCTATTCTTCTATAGTGTGCTACTTTTGGAGTATCTGAAGTATTGAAAAATAAATCCAGATACAGAACTCCTGCATCACCTATTTGCAGACGGGATCATCTCACAAAACAATAACTCAACTATGGTTGATTTGAAACAAAGCTCCTTGCCATCCATATGAAACGTTGTGATACTTAGTACTGGTATGGAGTAGAGACCATTGAGGTTGTGGCATCTTGCCTTTATTAACACTGTAAGTATTAGTTATGTAGTCAGGCTAAAAAGTAAAAACAAAATGTATGATTTTAAAATCCAAACACAATGTTAATAACTTGTACAATCATAATGATGTAATTATAAATGGTAGTAGCATAGAAAAAGTTAGTGAATATAAATATTTAGGAATAATTATAGATGAAAATATTTCATTTTCTAGTCATGCAATTTATTTAACTAAAAAGGTTTCAAAGAAAGTTAATCTGTTATGCAGAATAGGGAATGATTTAAGTACTTGGACTAAATTGCTTATATATAAGACCATCATTCTTCCACATTCTAATTACTTCGCCACCATATTATATATGTTTAACAAAGGTGATATTGATATTCTTCAAAAAAAACAAAATCAGGCTTTAAGATGCATTTTAGGATACAAATATAGGATAGGATAGGTAACAAATATAGTAGAATAAAAGATATGTTAAAAACAACAGATTTATTGAGTGTTAGACAAAATATATCCTTTAATACTATGATGGTGATGTACAAAATTAAAAATAAAATGTATTCAGAACATATTTCAAACAAGTTGCAAATGGTTAGTGATATACATAACTACAATATTAGGTCACATTCAAATTTCTATGTGTCTAGGGTTCATTCATCTTTTGCTCAAAATAATTCATTTTATAAGGGTCTAATTGATTTTAATTGTATTGCAGCTGAAATTAAAAACTGTGATGATAATTTTAAGAGAGCATTGAGAAGATTTATAGCAGTGAATCATAGCATATAAGTTTTTTATTTGTGTACCTAGGATGTTTTCTTGGTTAGCAAATGCTATTAATAAAGTATAATTATATTATTATTATCAACATGCCTAAAACCACCCAAAAACGCAACGACCTCTTAAAATACAACCACTTGTACAAGTTCACCTAATGAGGTTACATTAATATTATATAAAGAATATCATTCGTGGTATAATTTCTAGCAAGTTCCCTTTGTGTTTTTCCGTGTTTTTTTTTGTATTTTCCTGACTAATATCATATTTTCTGTGAAATGGAGAGTGAATATCTAAAGAGCTTATCGGCTGAACTCCCAGATGTTGGTGCAAGGTATGCTAAAAAGGGATAAAGTTGTTTCCTTTACACATGTTATATTGTTCATTCTTTGCAGATACCAGAATAAGATATGGTTGATCAATGGCTTAGATCCCATTACTCTCTGAAATACTACTGCTCATCACATCCTCTTCATTACTCTACAATAGAAAAACATATGTAAGAAACATATACATTTAATACAGGACTGATTATTCATTACAATAAAACATTCATTTGACATCAAAAATATCTTTTAAATCCCAAAGCTAAACACTAAACAAACTTATTGTTTCTATAGAACATATCTAATATAATGTAGAACTTAATTGTCCTGTATTGAAAGATTTCTACTCCTTCTGAAACTCAAAAATAACCAAGTACTACCTAATATAATTATTGATTTTCTATTATGTATATTGGCTTTCTACATCATAGCTATATCATCTCAACTATTTAATAGTTTACCTTTGCCACAATAGCTTTGAACTTCTTCCTCTTTTCTAGCCTCGCCTTCCGTTCAACAGTCTTCTTGCCTTTTGAAACCATATGAGTTGAATGACCCATGTTTTGAGAGGGAAACCAATCAGGGTGATCCCAATCTTCAAGAGAAGCTGGTTTACCTGAAATTACGTCACATTACATGATTTTGCTCCACATTATTGTAAGGTTTGGCATTAGAATGTAAAATACAATATAGTTACCTGTTAGAAAATGTCTACTGCAGACTCTCTGATTCTTAATTCTGCTCTCTGTGAGGTCGTCCCTTTTTATAGCAGCCAGCCATAGTTCCCTGCGTTTCTTGCTTAACTCATTTTTATGAGTTAAAAATCGATGATTTGTAACAGCAGGTACTGAATAGAAAGACACCTGGTCTCTGTGGAACTGCTTCTACATCCAACAACGAGACACGTCACCATTTCGTAAGTCTGTAGAGTCCAATACACATAAACAAACCACAAACAAACTATTTTCAACTGTTCAATTATCACGAATTGCACAAAAACCTAGAAAATATGGCAGATTCAGTCAATTAACTTCTGTTCTAACATATGATAAATGTCAAATGTTCGCCATCAAACGCCATATTGAATTTTATTTGACAGGTCACCCAATACATCAAGGCGACCACAACGGCGACGGCAAAGATGTAATAATACTTGTTGCACTTTCTGTTATCCTAATTACGAATAGCCGATTCTATTCTACCAACAACCAGCTCATAAAAGCCAGGACGTGTGGAATAGAATAGTGATGCGCATATAAAAAGAATATTCTTTAAAATATCGATTTCTTGCATCGATATTCAAGTTCTATTTTTTATATATTATATATATATATATATATATATATATATATATATATATATATATATATATATATATATATATATATATATATATATATATATATATATATATATATATATATATATATATATATCACCACAATATTACATAAATGGTTTCACGAATCTATTTATTCATTTATTTGTCTGATGACGCCTCACTAATAAATAATAATTCTGGAATCCTGAAATATAATGATTATGAAGTAATCGAGGGTATCCCATTACGCTGCTTAATACTTGTTGTTGTGTTGGCTTTTTGTGCTCCGATTAAAAATTATTAATTATTTCCTATAAATATACAAAACCGTCTGCACCTTGCACCACACATTTATTTGCTTCTTTTAGTTGAATGGAGATAATGAATATACGTAATTAAATACTATTCAGCCACTTAAGAAAGACGTTAAGTAGGTTAACTATGTATTTCACGTTCAGTGATATCATTTGAATGAAGTTTTTGATAGAATTTTGGAGTTGTTGATCCACTTGAAGTTTTATGAATATTATGATTATTTTATTATATTATAAATTTTGTAAATCTTTAAAATTATAAAAGATTTGAAGTTTCTCAGTATTTTGAATCTCTTTAGAATCCTATTAAAAATACCAATAGATCTAAAATACGTCACAAATTTTTATTTATAAACTTTTACCATTATACGGTAAATATAGCGTCAACCCATAATGCCCTTTTTCCAAATCATATCAACTTTTTTGATAGGATGACCCTATATTTCATTGAATGTTCCAATAGTTCTAAAATTCTTTATTTATAAAATGCATAACGTATATGTTTACGTAGTTAACTGTTAAATATTTATATCCAACAATTATCCATTTTGAATAATCTAATCATAAGCCATTTACTATGTTATCATTGCGATATTTTTTGATATATCGTTGTATTGATTTCGATGTTTTTAAAATATCGATGTAGAAAAGATCGCAAAAGTACTATCGATGTCAAAAAATATGTCCATAGAAAAAACATGGTTAAAGCCATATCGATACAAAAATCTATTAATTATTTTATCAAAACTCGATATTTTATCAACAGCAATATGTTCGATGCGAATCTCTATACAAGACGCATCATCAAAACTGCTTGGTTCTTGTTCTAATGCGCTTGCGCTTGCTACGATATGACATATGACACATTTATACATTTTTGTAAAGTGTTAGCAGTATCGCGAAAACGAAACTAGCGTAATGTTTATATTTTATGGTCCCAAAAAACTGAAAACTACTTGTTGGTTGAGAATGGTCTACAGAAATATTGCTATAAAGAGTATAAAGTGAATCTTTATTAGGCACAGTGTCTCTAATGTGATGGAATTTTTCTCAAAAACCTTTCAGATAGCAGATATTATCTGATGGCAGCATTCGCGATGTGAGTCAAGAAAAATATTTTGAAATATTCCAAAACATTTTTCATAATTCAAACTATGTAATTACTAATTCAAACTACATTCGTATGGGTATCTGGTTCTTTTCTGACTACTTGTGTTGTGGTTTGTGTCTGGAATTTGAAAGCTTTGACCAGTTAGTCTGTGATGGAGTGAGTTTTAACCCCCCTTACCAATCAAACTTTGCTGCTCATCGTCAAAATTCATGATGCCCCAACCCTATGCCTAATCTGAACCTTATTGCTGCAGATCATTCGATATTTGATGGCTTTGCTGTTTCATAACCTAATATGTTTGATTTCACACTTTTTTCAGTGATTTTCAAGATTATTAATTTGAGCAAAAATTCACTACTGTTGTGTACCTGGATGGCAAATGACTCAATGGTGAGTCTGTTCAAATATTTAATAAAAGGTATATGCTAGGTATTTATAATGAAATTTGTTTTTCAATTATTCGTAATAGTATTGCAGAATATTTGTTTGCTATTAATTTTGTATTCCTTACTGACAAATATGTGCAATATATATTATGGATGTTTATAACAAATTATTTATAAAATGAGAATAGGACTCTGCTAATATATTGTGTAGCAATTGTTCCAGCTTTCTCAGTTGTCTGGGATTTCCCAAAAAACATTCAGGCACATCAGGAATGCTTATCAAGTGTGTAATCATCAAGTCTCTACATAGGTGATAATTCCAGATGGGAAAGAAAGAGTAGGCTCCAACCTAAAGGCAGAATGTAGTTCTATCCATTACCTGGGCAAGCTAAGTTATTGTACTTCTAGTCTGGAATGATAATTGTATGCAGTAATAAGGTGTGTATAACAGGCCTAGTACTATATCCAGTAGATATAGGTATGTGATCCCTCATTTTTTTTAAATCTATTCATCACAAAATGTACATCTAGTATAGATGACAAGTCATAGCTACTAAAAATTTTACATAAAGAACTTAAAAATGAATAATAATAAGTAATATATTTGGCACCATCTGAAATTAGTTTATTATAAACCTAAAAAGTCTTTTACACTATAAAAACAACTTTGCACTAAATATTTCTTAGTCCCAGATTTAAATAGTTCATATGAAGAAATTTCACATATGCCTAAGGGCAAATTGTTATAGGTATATTTAGATGCACATATAATAGGTTGACTTTTCAAAGCTACTTGTTCTATGTCTAGGCAATGAAAGGAGTCTACTTCTTGTTCCATAAGTATGGTAATTTGTAAGAAATGTGAATTCATGTATATTTCTCTTTACAAAAGTTGCACACTTGAGGATAAAAACACAAGGTAATGAACGTATGTCATAATTGATAAATATAGATCTGCAAGATTCATTGTAATGCAGATTGAAGATTAACCTCAGAATTTTCTTTTGAGCCACAAAAATTCTCTTACTTTGTGGTGCCAAACCCCATGTAGCATATTGTTTGATAAATAGCTGTAAGCGAGAGCATAGTAAACAGATAATAGTTCTGCAATGCCTAAAAATGGTTTCAACAGAAGAATAGCATAGTATGCACTATTAAGCGTCTTACAGACATAGTCATTATGACAAGCAAAGCTCAAGTCAGAGTCCAAGTATGTACCTAGAAGCTTGACACATGTTTTCTCTTGTATATTAATAATGCTATTTTCAAAGAAAAGTGGAGGAATTTTCTTCGTGAGAAAAAAGTTTATACATACTGTTTTATTCTTGTTAAAAATTAGTTTATTTTTGGTAGTCCATGTATCCATTTTGTGAATAACATTGCATATCTTTACTTCAAGTTCATCCACTGATTTTCCACAAACAGTCACTGTTGTGTCATCAGCAAACATAGTAACCTTTCCAGAATGTATGTGATTTGGGAGATCATTCACAAATCGTAAAAAAATCAAAGGACCTAATACTGATCCTTGGGGAATCCCTAAGGATATATCGTAGGTGTCAGACATATCTTGTTTTAATTTCACAACTAGTTTCCTTCGAGTGAGGTATGAATGAAACCACTCAAGCAAAATTCCTCGAACACCTAATTGATATAACTTATCTAGAATGAAATCTATGTTTAAGCAATCAAATGCCCTGGATAAATCAAACAGAATGCTCACCACATATAGGCCATTGTCTAAACTTTCATACACTAGATTTAACAGACGATAAGTGGCAGACTCTGTTGATTTACTTCTTTTAAAACCATGTTGATTGTATGATAAGAGGTTGTACACATCAACAAATTCTACAACGATGTTTTATATACACATCTTTCTAAAAGTTCCGAAAATTCTGAAAGCAAAGAAATTTGCCTATAGTTTTCAGGTAAATGAGCATTGCCACTCTTGAACACAGAACATACAACTGCTATTTTCATTAGATCTGGAAATGTACCTACAGATAATGACAAGTTTATAAGATGGACTAGAGACGTAATGATATACCTAGTCTTGTATGGTTTTCAATAAGCGAGGCGAAATTTCGTCAATGTCTATATTTGTTTTTTAGGCATGCTATTGCATTAGTCACGTCATTCTGTGTTTGAAATGGCACAAAAATACTGTTTGTTGGAGATCTGGATGTTGTGCACGAGTTATAATTTTCACGTTCAAAATGATCTGATACAATGCTGGTCAAACATTCAGAAAAATATTTGGCAAAGATATTAACAATTTCTTCAGAACTGCTAATAATCATATCATTATGAATTATTGAAATTTCTTTGATAGTATTTTGTTTTCGATTCAGTGATGTACTTATAACACTCCAAGTTTCTTTGATCTCATTGGGTGCAGAGTCAATTTTATTTTTTATGTAAGTGCGTTTGGCTGATTTAATTGCTCTATTATATTCACGTTTCTTTTCAGAGTACAAAATTTTTGTTTGAGGACAACATGTTAATGGAAGAAAATTGTGCAAATCATGGAGTTCACATTTCATTTTGTGTAATTTCATACATTCATCCTTTTTTGTAATATAGTGTAACACATGCTGAGTGATAGATCTTAATGTTGTTGAAGTGTATGACAAAGTTATTAATTGAAAAAAATATTCTTATGGTAAATATTATAAAAAATATACCCATACAGGAGAACTACAAAGCTGGCTTGCAGCCTGTAAAGGAAATAGTAATGATTGTTGCAATGTGTTGGAAGAGTTTCAGCAAGTCAGCATACAAAAATATTTATGAAATGACGTTCCTGTAATTGTTCTTTTATTATGCTTTTTTGAAGTGTTGAAACCAAGATTTCAATTAAAATGAAACTTATTTTGAGTAAATACAGAAAAAAATTAGAAAAAGTGGAAAACACCAAACCAAATACCTTTCAGAAGCCAAAATCTGCACAGCAAAATATTAAATAGAATATGGAAAGAAATCCTAGATATAAATTAAGCTAACCATCTAACAAAATTAAAAATAGAATAGATTTATTACGTTCCACTTCGATGCTAGATCTATAATACAACTTGGCCAGTTTATCTCGGATCAGTGCCAATAACATAATTTAAAAAAAAGTTGGAGCATTTAATAAAGATTCTAAAATGGTATGGCACCTGCTTGATTATCTCTTCAATTATGCAAAAAGAATTGTTATTTATATACCCAGTCCAATTTTTGGTTTACTTACCTTATAAATTATGTGGTTCAAATTTTGAACCAGTGTGTGAGATTGAAGCATGTTTGAAGTTGCTCAATACTATTGTAATTAATTTTTCGAAACTACCTTAAACAAAAGGGAAACCAGAGATATAAATTTAGCAATATGTTGTAGATTACCGTGAATATCATCAGCTACTTTGTAGGGCTTGATTACTTAGAAAGGCAGTGGTATGCATTCCTTCAGGAAAAGAATTGAGGTGACTAGATTGTTTTTGTCTGATTTTTAAATGCTTCACACAAGATTTGAATGAAAGCATATAATATAATAGCATTTCAGATTTTGCAGGACTATGAGGTCCATAGTTTAATAGGAATAGGAGTTTTTGCGTCTGTGTATCATGCTGATGCCTAAAAACCTAAAAACCTAAAAACACATACAGATGTAGCTTGTTGCTATAAAAATGGTAAGCTTATAAATATATTTGAATAGATAAATTAAAAGTGGTATAATTTTAGATTGATATTTAGCTTGTGCAGGCCACTGGAATGGTGAACAGGGTTAGGCTAGAAGTGGCAATACATTCAAGATTAAAACATCCATCTACACTGGAGCTGTATGAGTGCTTTGAGGATATAAACTATGTAAATCTTGTCCTAGAGCTTTGCCACAAAGGGAAGTTGCAGAAATATATTGAAGGCAAAGTATTCTGCAGATTTTTATTACCATCTGCTTGCTGAGTGATGACATAATGAATAGATCCATCTTATACCCTTTTCAATCTCAGGTGTAAGTTTGAATTGGTACCTCTAGTATATAATAAATTTCATACCAGTGCTAAATAAGTATTAGGGTTATTTCCAATACAACTATGTAACATTGACTTGTATGTATATGTGTGTAACTTATCCCTTGGCTGTCTCTCTGATTCATTATATTGTATGGCGGCTGCTAACCACATACATGAAAGAATATTTAATGTCTTTGGCTGCTTTGGCAGCCTCTGTCATTGTACAAAACAGAATGAATAAATCATGTAGATTGTAGATGCTCTTACTTTGAGAAAATTTTCCATCATTCAGATAATAATAATAATTCGTTTTATTAAAATTTAAGTAAAATAAAATTACATGAGTTATGTATAGGGCATTAGTGTCGAAGTTTAGAAACTGCTATTCTTACACTTAACCACTAGTACCTCACATAAATCAGATGTTGTAATCATGAAAAATTCAAATGGACATAATTATATGAAATAAAGAAAGTCAAAGGAGCAAAGTAACCATATAACATTATCAAGACACTAATGAGTTGATGAATTTTTGAATTGTTGTAAAGAGCATTGACTATTACAAATCTAACATCAAGCTCTTGATGCTTTGTCGGAAACGATTCAATGTCATTTTTTTATAACGATACCTAACAGAGTTTGTAAAGGATAGCGGCAGTATACGAGAAGCTTCGTTGAAAGAGTGAGCTAATATGATGGGGTATTGTTAGGCTGTAACCATGTCTGATATTCAAGTTGTGTGCATCTGCTCTAAATAATAACTTTTCACGCAAATGATATATATATATATATATATATATATATATATATTGCAAAGATCATACTCTTCGAATAAAATAAACGATACAAAATCAAATGTTATTATGTTTTGTTCTGACATCAGGAGACAATACATTTAAATATCAAGATTGGATCAGAAAATTTGAAATTTTCAGAAAATGTTAAAATTCTTGCTGTTATATTTGATGAAAACTGAGATTCACTAGTCATGTTAAAAACCTCCTGAAAAAAACTATGTGAAGCTCTAGCAATGCCAATTTTTAATAATGGTGATGTATTATTCTTTCCATATCTTGATCAGGTGACCAAAAATCGCATCCAAATTGTTCCAAATAATTGTGTTAGGCTTATCTTTGGTCTAAGGCGTTATGATCATATTTCTGAAAAATATCCTACTATTAGGCGGCTGAAAATGTCACAATTGATCAGACTTTACTACGAGTATCTTGTACTTGTTCATAAAGTTATTATAACCTCAAAACCCCTTCATTTGCGTGAAAAGTTATTATTTAGAGCAGATGCACACAACTTGAATATCAGACATGGTTACAGCCTAACAATACCCCATCATATTAGCTCACTCTTTCAACGAAGCTTCTCGTATACTGCCGCTATCCTTTACAAACTCTGTTAGGTATCGTTATAAAAAAATGACATTGAATCGTTTCCGACAAAGCATCAAGAGCTTGATGTTAGATTTGTAATAGTCAATGCTCTTTACAACAATTCAAAAATTCATCAACTCATTAGTGTCTTGATAATGTTATATGGTTACTTTGCTCCTTTGACTTTCTTTATTTCATATAATTATGTCCATTTGAATTTTTCATGATTACAACATCTGATTTATGTGAGGTACTAGTGGTTAAGTGTAAGAATAGCAGTTTCTAAACTTCGACACTAATGCCCTATACATAACTCATGTAATTTTATTTTACTTAAATTTTAATAAAACGAATTATTATTATTATCTGAATGATGGAAAATTTTCTCAAAGTAAGAGCATCTACAATCTACATGATTTATTCATTCTGTTTTGTACAATGACAGAGGCTGCCAAAGCAGCCAAAGACATTAAATATTCTTTCATGTATGTGGTTAGCAGCCGCCATACAATATAATGAATCAGAGAGACAGCCAAGGGATAAGTTACACACATATACATACAAGTCAATGTTACATAGTTGTATTGGAAATAACCCTAATACTTATTTAGCACTGGTATGAAATTTATTATATACTAGAGGTACCAATTCAAACTTACACCTGAGATTGAAAAGGGTATAAGATGGATCTATTCATTATGTCATCACTCAGCAAGCAGATGGTAATAAAAATCTGCAGAATACTTTGCCTTCAATATATTTCTGCAACTTCCCTTTGTGGCAAAGCTCTAGGACAAGATTTACATAGTTTATATCCTCAAAGCACTCATACAGCTCCAGTGTAGATGGATGTTTTAATCTTGAATGTATTGCCACTTCTTGCCTAACCCTGTTCACCATTCCAGTGGCCTGCACAAGCTAATTATCAATCTAAAATTATACCACTTTTAATTTATCTATTCAAATATATTTATAAGCTTACCATTTTTATAGCAACAAGCTACATCTGTATGTGTTTTTAGGTTTTTAGGTTTTTAGGCATCAGCATGATACACAGACGCAAAAACTCCTATTCCTATTAAACTATGGACCTCATAGTCCTGCAAAATCTGAAATGCTATTATATTATATGCTTTCATTCAAATCTTGTGTGAAGCATTTAAAAATCAGACAAAAACAATCTAGTCACCTCAATTCTTTTCCTGAAGGAATGCATACCACTGCCTTTCTAAGTAATCAAGCCCTACAAAGTAGCTGATGATATTCACGGTAATCTACAACATATTGCTAAATTTATATCTCTGGTTTCCCTTTTGTTTAAGGTAGTTTCGAAAAATTAATTACAATAGTATTGAGCAACTTCAAACATGCTTCAATCTCACACACTGGTTCAAAATTTAAACCACATAATTTATAAGGTAAGTAAACCAAAAATTGGACTGGGTATATAAATAACAATTCTTTTTGCATAATTGAAGAGATAATCAAGCAGGTGCCATACCATTTTAGAATCTTTATTAAATGCTCCAACTTTTTTTTAAATTATGTTATTGGCACTGATCCGAGATAAACTGGCCAAGTTGTATTATAGATCTAGCATCGAAGTGGAACGTAATAAATCTATTCTATTTTTAATTTTGTTAGATGGTTAGCTTAATTTATATCTAGGATTTCTTTCCATATTCTATTTAATATTTTGCTGTGCAGATTTTGGCTTCTGAAAGGTATTTGGTTTGGTGTTTTCCACTTTTTCTAATTTTTTTCTGTATTTACTCAAAATAAGTTTCATTTTAATTGAAATCTTGGTTTCAACACTTCAAAAAAGCATAATAAAAGAACAATTACAGGAACGTCATTTCATAAATATTTTTGTATGCTGACTTGCTGAAACTCTTCCAACACATTGCAACAATCATTACTATTTCCTTTACAGGCTGCAAGCCAGCTTTGTAGTTCTCCTGTATGGATATATTTTTTATAATATTTACCATAAGAATATTTTTTTCAATTAATAACTTTGTCATACACTTCAACAACATTAAGATCTATCACTCAGCATGTGTTACACTATATTACAAAAAAGGATGAATGTATGAAATTACACAAAATGAAATGTGAACTCCATGATTTGCACAATTTTCTTCCATTAACATGTTGTCCTCAAACAAAAATTTTGTACTCTGAAAAGAAACGTGAATATAATAGAGCAATTAAATCAGCCAAACGCACTTACATAAAAAATAAAATTGACTCTGCACCCAATGAGATCAAAGAAACTTGGAGTGTTATAAGTACATCACTGAATCGAAAACAAAATACTATCAAAGAAATTTCAATAATTCATAATGATATGATTATTAGCAGTTCTGAAGAAATTGTTAATATCTTTGCCAAATATTTTTCTGAATGTTTGACCAGCATTGTATCAGATCATTTTGAACGTGAAAATTATAACTCGTGCACAACATCCAGATCTCCAACAAACAGTATTTTTGTGCCATTTCAAACACAGAATGACGTGACTAATGCAATAGCATGCCTAAAAAACAAATATAGACATTGACGAAATTTCGCCTCGCTTATTGAAAACCATACAAGACTAGGTATATCATTACGTCTCTAGTCCATCTTATAAACTTGTCATTATCTGTAGGTACATTTCCAGATCTAATGAAAATAGCAGTTGTATGTTCTGTGTTCAAGAGTGGCAATGCTCATTTACCTGAAAACTATAGGCAAATTTCTTTGCTTTCAGAATTTTCGGAACTTTCAGAAAGATGTGTATATAAAACATCGTTGTAGAATTTGTTGATGTGTACAACCTCTTATCATACAATCAACATGGTTTTAAAAGAAGTAAATCAACAGAGTCTGCCACTTATCGTCTGTTAAATCTAGTGTATGAAAGTTTAGACAATGGCCTATATGTGGTGAGCATTCTGTTTGATTTATCCAGGGCATTTGATTGCTTAAACATAGATTTCATTCTAGATAAGTTATATCAATTAGGTGTTCGAGGAATTTTGCTTGAGTGGTTTCATTCATACCTCACTCGAAGGAAACTAGTTGTGAAATTAAAACAAGATATGTCTGACACCTACGATATATCCTTAGGGATTCCCCAAGGATCAGTATTAGGTCCTTTGATTTTTTTACGATTTGTGAATGATCTCCCAAATCACATACATTCTGGAAAGGTTACTATGTTTGCTGATGACACAACAGTGACTGTTTGTGGAAAATCAGTGGATGAACTTGAAGTAAAGATATGCAATGTTATTCACAAAATGGATACATGGACTACCAAAAATAAACTAATTTTTAACAAGAATAAAACAGTATGTATAAACTTTTTTCTCACGAAGAAAATTCCTCCACTTTTCTTTGAAAATAGCATTATTAATATACAAGAGAAAACATGTGTCAAGCTTCTAGGTACATACTTGGACTCTGACTTGAGCTTTGCTTGTCATAATGACTATGTCTGTAAGACGCTTAATAGTGCATACTATGCTATTCTTCTGTTGAAACCATTTTTAGGCATTGCAGAACTATTATCTGTTTACTATGCTCTCGCTTACAGCTATTTATCAAACAATATGCTACATGGGGTTTGGCACCACAAAGTAAGAGAATTTTTGTGGCTCAAAAGAAAATTCTGAGGTTAATCTTCAATCTGCATTACAATGAATCTTGCAGATCTATATTTATCAATTATGACATACGTTCATTACCTTGTGTTTTTATCCTCAAGTGTGCAACTTTTGTAAAGAGAAATATACATGAATTCACATTTCTTACAAATTACCATACTTATGGAACAAGAAGTAGACTCCTTTCATTGCCTAGACATAGAACAAGTAGCTTTGAAAAGTCAACCTATTATATGTGCATCTAAATATACCTATAACAATTTGCCCTTAGGCATATGTGAAATTTCTTCATATGAACTATTTAAATCTGGGACTAAGAAATATTTAGTGCAAAGTTGTTTTTATAGTGTAAAAGACTTTTTAGGTTTATAATAAACTAATTTCAGATGGTGCCAAATATATTACTTATTATTATTCATTTTTAAGTTCTTTATGTAAAATTTTTAGTAGCTATGACTTGTCATCTATACTAGATGTACGTTTTGTGATGAATAGATTTAAAAAAAATGAGGGATCACATACCTATATCTACTGGATATAGTACTAGGCCTGTTATACACACCTTATTACTGCATACAATTATCATTCCAGACTAGAAGTACAATAACTTAGCTTGCCCAGGTAATGGATAGAACTACATTCTGCCTTTAGGTTGGAGCCTACTCTTTCTTTCCCATCTGGAATTATCACCTATGTAGAGACTTGATGATTACACACTTGATAAGCATTCCTGATGTGCCTGAATGTTTTTTGGGAAATCCCAGACAACTGAGAAAGCTGGAACAATTGCTACACAATATATTAGCAGAGTCCTATTCTCATTTTATAAATAATTTGTTATAAACATCCATAATATATATTGCACATATTTGTCAGTAAGGAATACAAAATTAATAGCAAACAAATATTCTGCAATACTATTACGAATAATTGAAAAACAAATTTCATTATAAATACCTAGCATATACCTTTTATTAAATATTTGAACAGACTCACCATTGAGTCATTTGCCATCCAGGTACACAACAGTAGTGAATTTTTGCTCAAATTAATAATCTTGAAAATCACTGAAAAAAGTGTGAAATCAAACATATTAGGTTATGAAACAGCAAAGCCATCAAATATCGAATGATCTGCAGCAATAAGGTTCAGATTAGGCATAGGGTTGGGGCATCATGAATTTTGACGATGAGCAGCAAAGTTTGATTGGTAAGGGGGGTTAAAACTCACTCCATCACAGACTAACTGGTCAAAGCTTTCAAATTCCAGACACAAACCACAACACAAGTAGTCAGAAAAGAACCAGATACCCATACGAATGTAGTTTGAATTAGTAATTACATAGTTTGAATTATGAAAAATGTTTTGGAATATTTCAAAATATTTTTCTTGACTCACATCGCGAATGCTGCCATCAGATAATATCTGCTATCTGAAAGGTTTTTGAGAAAAATTCCATCACATTAGAGACACTGTGCCTAATAACGTTAATCTACTCGAAGATAACTCCCTGTCGCAGTGCTTTGACTCATATGGATTTATACAATAAGTCACAACGCCAACACGTATTACAAAGAATTCTGCTACACTCTTATATATATATATTAAGTAATCATTGAGATCATACTCGGCATTTTGTATTTCATTTGTGTCGAAGTAGTTGAATGAGCTATGTGTCATCTGCAAAGGAATGCAAGTGTGATGTGAAAACTTTACCAGGTAGATCCGCAACATAAATAAGGTATAGAAGCGGCCTTAATACAGACCCTTGTGGCACTCCTGAGCTGATTATTTGGAAATGGGATTTAATGTCACCCAAAGAAGTGCATTGTGATCTGTGATTCAAATAGTTTTTAACAAACTTTAGTGAGGTAGTATCAAAACCATAATATTTTAATTTAGTTATTTGCAAACCATGGTTTATTTTATCAAATGTTTTGGAGAAGTCTAATGAAACTTGGGCAACATACATTTTTATCAAGGGCTCTCAATACGTTATCACAAAAGATCCTTAAGACATGTTGTGGTGCTGTGTGATTTCCGAAAACCAGACTGACTTATCGGAATAATAGAGTTTGCATCTAAATATTCAACCAACTGAATTTGAACGCTTTCTCCAAGAATTTTGACAAAATTGGGAGTAGACTAATAGATCTCAAATGAACAAGTTCGTCTGGGTTATTGATCTTGGGTATGGGAATTACAATCGCCTGCTTCCAGGACCTTGGAAAATATCCCACAACCTTTGCAACAACTGCATCTATCTCTACAAATAAGATAACATTTTTTCCATGTTCTGGTTGAAATAAAGAGAGTTTTATTTTTGAAACTTGTAAATTAAACACAATTTTTTTTATTGAAAATGAAAAAATCTGATTTTGAACTATAATTCATGACTGTTTTCAGGGTAGCAGTTTTGTTTTCATCAAGAAAGTATTATGAACTATTATGAAAGGCTAGAATTCTGATGAACCATTTGCATTGCTGATAAATCCATAAAAGGAAATAATCAACCATAAAGCTGCCTATTCTATGATATAAAATGAAACACAGCAGTGCAGTTCCAAAGTAGCATACAATACTCCCCCATTTGGCATTCAAAAACAAACCATAAGGAAACTGGAATATGAACTTATGATGCATCTGTAGGTTTGGAGAACATTTACTAGACCTTTCCATGAGGCATACTCAACCAAACTGGGTCACAGTCTATTGAGGAATTAGAAATATAATAATGTTTCACCTTCTTAGACCCTCCTTTTGAAATTGTTAAGCTTTAGTTATATGATTTTGTGCTTATTGATTTGACAGTATAGGTCTAGAAGGCTCACTAATATAACATTTACCACACACAAGTTTATTTGATATATTGAATTTTTTGTATCTACATTTTAATTTTTTTGCTTTGTGTGGCAGAGGGAACTGAGTCTTTACTGAAGAAGTTCCTGATGATTTTATATTTATATTGTGAATGTAATTGTTGGCTCCTTACAGTTTATTATACTACATATATTAAGGTAAATAGTAAAAAGCCAATAATTAAATTCACAATAGAGAATAGATAATGACCGGATTCTTCCTTTTTTGGACATATATATATATATAGATATAATTAATAAATCTTTGATGACATCAGTTTCTAGAAAACTGATGCAACTGTTAGATATTCACATTTCAAATATAATGTCATGACTACGAAGACTTGACTCTCCACCAGTGTCTCCGAGACAACAACCGACGTCTACCGACACTCTCTACCATATAAATATAATAATAATAATCTTTATTTCAAATCTTTTACCATACATACAACTGTATATAATGATACAGACATGAAAATGCGTCCCCTTCTAATTCTTAAAATACTGCATTCAAAAATTCAGATATATTGTAAGGTTCTAATTGGATAACAATTTGTTTCAGGTGTCTTTTGAAGTTGTTTGCCATTCAGAGCCTTCATATGAGTTGGTAGCTTATTGTGAAATTTGGCACACATATAAAATGAGTTCCTTTCAGTTAGTGTTAATCTATGAGGAGGTATCAATACATTTATGGCTCTAGTGCTGTATGAGTGATCATTATGAGTACGAAACTTTTCTTTATTTTTTACAGTAAACATGATACATTTAAATATTTATAGCGCATATACTGCCATTAATCCAACCGATCTACACGTCTGATTAAATTTCATATGCTTCATTGTCCTTAAAGTTCGTTTTTGGATAACAAATATTTTTTGCATATCTGAGCTACATCCAAACAGTATTATACCATAACGTAAAACTGATTCAAAATAAGCACAAAATAAGATTTTCAAACATTCTAATTTAATATACTTTGACAACACTTTTATTCCATAACTAATGGTACTTGGTTTTAAGGCAGTATTATTTATATGTGGAGTCCAGCTCATAAATTCATCCAGATGTATTCCTAGAACTTTTATCTGTTGATTAACTTCAATATTAATATCTGAGAGAGCAACTGTACTTGGAATATCAACTTGTGAGCGTTTAGTTCGGAATATAACTAAATTGGTTTTGTCCTCATTCAGGGCCAGTTTATTCGTAGTAAACCACCGCCTCACTGATTCAAAAGCCTTTTGACCAGTGTGTTCCAAATCTGCTGTACTTTTATCACTTATCAAGATACTTGTATCATCAGCATAGTTTATTATTGTAAAATTCATTTGTTTTTATTTTATACTATTACTTAAATCATTAATGTAAATGAAAAACAATATGGGGCCTAATACACTGCGTTGCGGTATTCCTACATTGGTGTAAATTATGTCTGACTTAACGATGTAGCCATCTCTTTTCGTAATCACCCGCTGCTGCCTATTTGTAAGATAGGGATTTACCCTATTAAGTGTATTAGCTCTCAATTCATATCTGTCCAACTTGCTATACAGAATGGTGTGATTTAAACAATCGTATGCTTTAGAAAGCCCATTGTTAAATTTTTATTTTCAGTATTGCTCAGAATGTCCTGAGTAAACTAATGAAGTGCTGAGATTGAAGATCGTCCTTCTATATATCCATGCTGAGTGTTGCTGAATAGTTTGCATTTATTCATAAAGTCAATAAGTTGTGTGCAAACCACATGTTGAAATAGTTTAGAAAAGCTGTTTAAAGTACTGATAGGCCTATGGTTATCAATAATAGCTGGATCACCCTTCTTCGGCAATAGTTTTATTTCAGACAGTTTAAGTTGGTCTGGAAAGATTCGAAATTTCAATGAATTATTGATTATGTAGCTTAAAATATCTTTGATTTCCTTTAAAAACGATTTCACAATAATTATTGTTGGTATTTCGTCTGCGCCTGAACTGTATTCATTTTTTAATTTGTAGGAAAGTTTTACCAAATCATCAGGCTTAATGTTTCCTCATTGTGAGATATTTCACAATTATATGGAATATTTTCTAAATTTTGCATCATGTTTGGAACTAAATCAGTAAGATGATGGTTCACCATGTAGCCACCTCATATAGGTCTCCAGGAATTTTACATTCATCATCATTTCCAACATGTCATCTTATCTCATTACATAAGGACCACGTGGTTTTTGATTTGTTGTCTGAATTGCAAATTTTGCTTTCCATATCTTCCTTCCTTTGTTCAATTATCATATTCTTTCTTAGTCTTATCATACTCAAATTTAAAATGTTTGTCATGTCTATATAGCACTAGCAGCTTATTTAATTTTATGCTGTTTCATGTACGTGCATTTTTTAGGGAAGCACATGTTGAAAATGTTGATGAAGTTTGAAATATATAATTTCCATTGTCCATTAACATCTCGTTCAGGAACCTCCAGCACTTCTTGTCAGTCTTATTGCTTCAATTCATTTTGAAAATTATTTTTTGCTATTTCTGTGAGGAGTCTTTTGTGGACAACTATATTTTCATGTGCACTTACCATAGGAATTGACAATATTTCAGCAGAATTATCTGATATGTGGGTTTCTAGTATTTTATCTGTACAGTTATGGTGATTAGTAAAAATGTCTGAGGCACTTTTGGTATCTGGTGTGACCCTAGTAAACCCATTTATTGTGGGCTTCAAGGAAGAGGAAAACATTAGAGAGTATAGCTCATTTTTCAAGTTATTTTCATAAACCATTTCAATATAAAAATCATCTTGTTATTATTATTGTTTTGTTCTGATCAAGATGTGTTAGAAGCCTTCCAAGTTTTAAGAAAAATATCCTATAATCTCTATTTGGTGGTCTACACAACATACAACTTGCATATTCCCTATTTTACATTCCATAGCGGCGCATTCAAAAGCACCTGTCACTGACAACCTATTCATATTTCTATTCACTTGGAACTTAATACCTTGTTTGATATACACTGCAGCACCACCATGATGCCCTTCTTCCCTACAGAAATATGCCGCCAACTTGAAGCCTTGTATGCCTATCCGTTGTATTTGTTCTTCAGATTTCCAATGTTCAGTAATGCACAAAACTACACACTGGATTTTCCTGCAGCACTGAGTTTATTTTGTCCACACTGTTTTCCAGGGATTGAACGTTTTGGTGAATCACACTGTAATATTTATGAAGAGTCCTCTCAGGTTCTGGCCTGTCCGTTCTGTTAGGGTGAACTTTATTCAGTCGAAGTTTTTTGTTGGCGTTTCAAAGTCGTCTTGTTCACTTGCTGCTCCTTCACGTCCAGCTCTTGGGTTGTTCAGGAATCTCTGACCAATTATGAAGTTGAATCTTTCATATGCGACACCAGGGGGCCAAAAGCCTCTCTCATATAATTTATCTTTGAATGAAAACTTAACTCCAATGAGGAAGCAGCTGTTGTCCTTCCTTTTATAATGAGTGTCGATTTTTTTGACCGCAATGGCTTCTTCGTCGGTTTGTAGTTTATTTTTAAGGAACATATGTACTTTGTCCTCCGTAACTGTATCTCTGACTCATTTTATGAATATCCATGCCTTCTCATTTTTCTTTCTTCCTTCAAATCCGAAGTTGTCACCGGATATGGATTCTCCTGTGCCAAATTGTAATCTTTTGCGCCTTTTGTTTACAACTTCAGTGAAATTTTGTTTTTGGTGGACATTCTTTAGATTGTGCTGTCGATTCTGTCCTTTTGTATTCATTTTTTTGACCAGTTTGACTTGTTTGTGGATCCTGGTTTATGTTCACATAAAAATCTGCTAATTTTCTTTGCTCATTAAATAGGTGTGTTTGTGCAATTTATTTTTGTTGTATGGTTCCGGTTTTCTCATGAGGTTTTTGGGATGTGCATTCTTTATCACTAATACTAATTCCCAATTCAATAGGTTCTGGAATAGTGACTTTGCTTATTTTGCTTATACTTTTCTGCAAGTTGGCAATCTGTGGATCAATGTATTTTTTTGGTATTTTCTTCAACCTTTTCGATCATTTTATTAGTCTGAGTGAGAGAATTTGTGCATAGGTCAGTCAGCTTATCAATTCTTGACATTAGACTATTTAGCATATCTCCTACTTTCAAATAATGCATTATGTTTGGTTTACACATCTCACAGGCAAATGTCATATTTCGTTCTCGCAATTCCATTACCTTTATCTCGGATGTACATAACCGAGAACAAGTTTTGCAAAACCGTTTTTTTGCAAAATTCGCAACAGTATAATTGTTTGAGTTGGTTGGGATTATGGTAGCACATATTGCACATGCTGTTTCCATTTCCTAATATTTTATGTGTTTCTTCAGATAAGATCCATATCCTTACCAGAGAAATAATTAATAAATAAATAAGATGATTATCCAAAAGACTGAGTATTGTTGGCAGAAACTTTAATATTATAATTGTTTTTAAAACAAAGAATATAACTAAGATCCCGCCTTTGCTACAGAAAGCTGAAAAATGAAAACATAAATACAAAAAATTCAATATAATAAATATACTGTGTGTGTGTGTGTGTGGGGCAAATGCTATATTGTCTTCTAGACCTTTATAGTGTCTCATCAAAGAGCACACAATTTATAACTAAAGGAGACACGTCCAGATCAGAACTCAGTAAACACGTCTTTATAAAGTTGATTGATGAGTCTTTTTCTAATTCCGCAATAACCTGTGACCCAGTTTTGTTGAGAATTCTTAGTGGAAAGATAGTCTGTAGTAGTGTATTGTTTTTGGTGACGGTTTCATTCTGATAAATTGAAATGTAATGATTCATTTGTTAATGATATCATATATTTTAATTGTATTATATGGCTCACTGGATGTAAAAGTTTGCCACAATTTGACTACGTTATTAAATAAAGCCTAATTATAGTTTGGGATGTAGGTGATGGTATGCAAAATTTAGATTACACTTGGGTGTAAATATGTTTTTCTCAGACGGCAGGCTAGCCTATAGTGATAATGTGCCTATGGCTGTATATTATATTCCAGTGTATACCTATTGCCTTATAGTTTATATGATATTATTTTGAATTAAAATTTGGTTAATTAATTAGTAATTTCCCAAATATTTTCGAATATTTTGATAAATATATCTGCCATGTCAGATTTCATTGCTTGCTCTTGCTGTGGTATAGTTATTCATTAAGTAGTCAATTCAAACGAATTAATATTGTCTGATAGTGCCTATATTACCATATTCAAAATATTTTCTTATATTTTTAAGGTTGGTTCAACCCCCATTCGTCACGCCTGCCGTCAGGAGTACTTTAACAAAGGTCGTTCTCTCGAACTATACCGTACCGGATAATCTGTCTTCCGAAGCGAAGGATCTGATAAGACAGCCTCCTCCAAAAGAACCCGAACGACCGCATCACTTTGGACCAAATTCTCGAACATCTTTTCATAAAGCGGAGCAGGAATGTTCTTTTCCATTTGGTCCACGACAGCGGCATTCACACAATGTCCAGGAAACGGGATGATAGTGCATTCTGTGAAGCCGGGTCGCTACACTGGAGTTGTAACCAGCACATAAAGAGGACGAGCACCGATTGTGGAAACCCTCATGTTTCTCTAGAAGATGGGAAGATCATGAGTTGCGAAAGTGAAAGGTAAACTTTACTAGGAACATATTCCAAAACTAGGTTTCGGTTAGTTTTTCTGGTATTGGTGTTGAATGGCATATTGGACAGGCAATATTGACATAGGAAACTACGAAAACATTGGCATTGGTATTGATGAGAATCTTTTTTGTTGTCTACATTTAGCTGGAGTTGTTACCTTTCAATAAACCTTGAGCCTCAGTGGTTCCATTGCCATTTACTAATAAAGATAGCGAGGATGTTATCAAGGATTTGTCAAGTATTGCTATTGTTTCTCCAGGAATCCGCAAGAGTAATAAGTGAGAATAACACGTAGTTTTCCAAAAATCTTTCTTTACTTTGCAACATTAATTTACGGCAACTTAACATGGAAGTTCATTGTGGCAGCAATTGCTTGTAATAGGGTGTCCAAACTGGTCTCAGAAAATAAAGGATTTTGTTTGACATATATTGCTACACCTCTTTAGGAATTTTTTATTATTTATGAAGCAGTTATATCCTCTCAATTCAATTTTTCCAGCTGATTCGAAGTGCGTCTTGCAGACATACTCATAGGATAAGTGAAATAACGACGTGGGTCTGTGGTTAAATCATGTATATTGTATATCCTCTTGCTTGGTAAAACTTTTACATCGTGCAGATGAATTACTTTTGTAGCCGAGAATCCAACATTCAGACCCCTTTTCACACTTATAATTCGGAACTGATTAGAAATCGCTTAACTAAGTCCAGTGATCCAGGTACTCCTGTTTATATTCCAATATAGTTGAAAAATACTAGAAAACTTCACTGCTGTGTAGAAAAATCTAGAGTTGTCAGTGTAACGAGCAAGTAAGCTATTGGTTTTAAACATTCACTTCATAGTGATCACGTATACAGACGTTGATTCTACTAATAGCAATTTTTCATATTTTTTCAGAATATGTGGGTATAGTATTACACTAAGAAACCAAAGTCAGGGTTACCGTCCTACCAAAGGTTGCAGCTATGAAGAATCAATTAGGCCACGTGAACGTATGCTGAACAACTATATGGACATTGACATTGAAACTAAGGGATATACATAAACCATCAGACAGAAAAGGTCTAAGTCGGTGCAATGATTAATGTCACACCCGCATCGGTGGGCCACATTGCTATTAGGATCATCCGCGTTTTCACCAACGATGACGACGTATCCTAGTTTTCTTTTGTTTAATGAGCTTGATATAGTATTTACATGCAATTTCTGCCACCGCACTAAAGTGGACCACCGCATGTGTGTGCTTGCACAATATAAACTTTGCTGCGAGTGCAAATAAACGCGTGCCTTTAGACTTTCCAAGTAGTGAGGACCATTCGATACTAAGGCGATAATGAGCAGCTTGACTTGTAGCGACACATCGAGAGAGTGCTATTCCACCCTCACCTGGGCAAGGTAATTGGGTCCCCATATGAATAAATAAATAAATATACATAATCTTTTCCAGTTATAGGTACAACTCCAATATACATATTGTTTTCTCTAATTGCAGAACTGTTGAACCAGGTCCTGGTGCTTACTTGTGTTGCTGTCACCTTTAATGTGAAAATATAAAATATACCTACATTAGTTGCATAAAATAAGAGGCAATTAAGGTCTTCATCTCCAGAAAGAAGAACCCCGAAGAAAACAGCAGAGCAGTCTATTGATGCTATTGAAGTAGATACAAGGTTTGTTTTAAAATATACATTTCATACAGTATAAGCAAATGCATTGTTTACAGGTCTGAAAATGAGCCACAAGCATTTATCTCACACAAAAAAATTTGATGAACCCTTGCAGAGTTCCATATCAAATGCGTCACTTGATGCTGAAAGCTATTATTTCTGATTAGATCTGGAGCAAGTTACAGGAAGCCTTGTACATCCTACAGAGAGGATATATAGATTTCTGTTCTTATTCTAAGTTATTGATGTACAATATTATTATAAATAGTATAAATAGAATGCTTAAAAAATGAGAAAAGTATAAATTATTTATTATTTATAATATCAAGATTCAGCTATTTGATTCACTGTGTCACAGGTTACAGTATTAAATGTTGTAACAGCATAGATACATTTACTATATAAAATTATCTTTAGACAAATTATATCTAATATTAGATCAAGAAGTATATACAAACTTGGTCATGTAGATTGTAGATGCTCTTACTTGGTGAAACTCTTCCATCATGTAGATAAAAAGTTGTCTTATTATCACACAGTTTCACAAATAAAACTCTTCCTTTTAGTGACGAGTTCCGATTTTTATTAAAATCATCGTCATTAAAAGAAAGAGTTTTATTTGTGGAACTGTGTGATAATTAAACAACTTTTTTATCTACAAACTTTGTCTACAAAATTGTTTCAGTAGTTTTACAAACCGTATAATAATCCTAGATTGTACTGATATATATGCATCAGTAAGTTGGCCAAGTTGGATATACAAAGCATTGTGCACGAAAGACTCAACTGATGAGCTATTTTTTCTGTTTAGAACAGATTGATTATGTGTTTGATTTGAGGAATTTGGGCTGCGGATTTTTGTATGATGTTTTCAATTCTATAATGTAAATTGCTGTCTTGGGTAATCTATAATTGATATATTTTCCTGTATTGTTATTGTAGAAGCTCCATAGACTTGTTATAATTTTGTGTAAGTTGTGAACTATGTCCTATAGTTTCCTCTATAATTTGTTTTCAAATTACTTTCAAGTTAGTTACATGTCTGTCGTTAATTTTGTTATCTATAAAAGTTCTGTAAAACGATTTTTCTCAACGAAACATAGGTATTTTCACAGAAAATATTTATTTTATTCAAACTTTCAATGTATTCTGTGTACAAACGTTTTATGAAACAAGAGTTTACAGTATATTTAATCCTAACATTATGTATTATACTATTTTCATTGAAAAAATGTGATTCTTTGTACACATTAAGTTACATGGTGCATGATTTATTAACACGCTCCTGACACTTGTAATTTGAAAAAAACTTAATTTGTCCAAATTAAAACAATTGGATTATAAAACACTGAAAAGCTGGAAACTTTCAATTTGAAAAATATCCAAAACTTCATTTAATTAGATTTGCAGCGCTAAAATCTGATAGGAATCTTCAATACCATAAATACAATTGCATGTGGAATACAGTCAACACAATTGGCGCCAAGGAAGTAAATTACAACCTAGAAATTTCTTACAATTTGAACACATTTAGGAATAGATAAGTAAGTCTATGTATTATTTATAAATGTAAATGAATTATTGACACTTTTTTATATCAAAAACAAAAAACGAGTAAAAAAATAATAGATTTGAAACAAATCACATAGTTCATCATATTTTGAATTTTGATCCATATATCCTGTCGTATAGTAATTTATAATTCAAAAAACATAAGATATACTAACAGTTTGGTTAGAACACTCATTTGTATTTTTACTATAAATTATACTAAACAATACATTAAAAAAGGAAAAATTATTAGTACAGCCCCCGCGGCTCGGACCCCACCTCTACCCTCACCTCACCCCCACTCTCACCCCTTCACTGTCCCACCTTACCTCAACAGAATCTCGGGCCTCCGCGGATCGGGCCTCCGGGGATCGGGCCCCCACGGCTCGGCCAAACCTCACAATAAAATGGAGCGAAATCATGTAATGTGACGTAATTTCAGGTAAACCAGCTTCTCTGGAAGATCGGGATCACCCTGATTGGGTTCCCTCTCAAAACATAGGTCATTCTGCTCATATGGTTTTGAAAGGGAAGAAGACTGTTGAACGGAAGGAGAAGCTAGAAAAGAGGAAGAACTTACAAGCTACTGTGGCAAAGGTAAGCTATTAAAAACTTAAGATGATATAGCTATGATGTAGAAAGCCAATAACATAATAGAAAATCAATGAATATACTAGGTAGTACTTGGTTATTTTTGAGTTTCAGGAGTAGACATCTTTCGATACAGGACAATTAAGTTCTAGACATGTTCTATAGAAACACCCTAACAACAACCTAGCAGTCAAGCATGGCGCCAGTGGATTGTGTTATATGCAGTAAGACGGTAAAAGCTGGCTATTCAATAAAATGTCAGAAGTGTGCTCAATGACTTCATAGGGACTGTGCCAACTTGTCCATAGATGAAGTGAAAAACTTTGATAAAGAGCTCAGGATAGAAAAAGGCAAAAGGTTTTACTGCAGCATCTGCCTTCCTCAGAGTCCACACCGATCAACTATATGCAAGGAAAGCAGTACAAATGAACATTTTGAAGACAAACTACTGTAGAAGATAAAGCTGTATTTCAATGAGAAACTAGAAACGCAGATAAATAGGATAAGGGAAGAGAATGAAAAGCTATTGAACATTTACCACTTTTGGAGGAAAAAGTTCTCAAAATATCATCCGTGAAAGACAGAGTTTCACAACTTGATCTTCTTTATACCAGAATGTGCAGTGTATAAGAAACAAAATGTCCCAGCTGGAGGTAATTCTTGAAGAAAATTATATACAAATATTGTGTGTAACTTAGCATTGGCTCTCAGAAAATGAAACATCTTTTATTTTTGATGGTTTTAAATTAGTGTCATCTTTTCATAGATCTGTTTCAATTCATGGAGGTGCAGGAATTTATGTTCAGGCAGGACATAAATTGTTCCGAATTAAAGTATGCTAATAACATGTCATTGGAACTGCATTGTGAGATTGCAGCAATAAGGTTAAATCAGATTGTTTTAGTCACTGTGTACTGGTCTCCTAATGTTGTTTTTCAGCAGTTTCTGGATTCATTATATCTCCTGTTAGATAAATTAGGGGTAGAGGGTGACATAATTTTAGCTGGTGATTTCAATGTACCTTTTAATACAAATTACCATCATGTATCACAGTTAATTAATATACTTGAATCGTATGGCTTAAGACTGACTGTGTTTCTTAACACGAGGATGAATGCATGTTTAGATGTGTTTTTACCAGCATTTCAAACATTTCTGTAAGTGTGATTGATTTGGGTATATCTGATCATTCTGGCAAGTTTTCAAGTGTAACACTATATCTGAAGGAGCAGAATCGAATACAAGAGTGAATTTTAGACCAATCACAAATGAGGGCTTATTCAAATTTTAGAACTTGATTGAACAACAAAACTGGCCATTTGTTGAAAATAATTCGGATTGCACAACAAAGTTTCAACTATTCCATGACTGTATATTAGACAATTTTGAAATTAGCGCTTCCCTATCAAGTCAAAAGCCAAAAGTGATTTCAAACCTAATGGATCTAACTGGTTCAATAGTCACTTGAGGAAACTGAGAGATACACTATCACTGCTAATTGAAATTAACAAACGGGACAGTAATTTTGTGTTGTTTGAAACTTTTAGACAAGGTGGATTTATCAAAAGTTTGATTTCGGACTTCCATTCTCTATAAAATTTTGAGTATCACGACGTTTCGATTGATGTGCTATCTTCAATCGTCTTCAGGTGAACTGGCGAACACGTTCCTTTCATGCCTATTTATACCAAGTCCGGTGACGTGTCGTTGTGCGCGGTCTGTTCTGATTGGTTCCCGATGCGCGGTATTCCGGCCTGCTGACGTGGCTGTTTGTCGGTCATTGTTTGTTGTCTGGTCCAGTCGTAGTCTATTGATCTTCTTTATGAGTGGCTTCCAGATTGGTTTAATGTCTACGCTGGGTTTGCTGTACACTTTGCTGTTGGTGATGAATGCCAAACCAGTTAATAATCAGAGTAGTACAAACCTCAATACAGGTGAATTTAATGAATATTTTGTAAACATTGCAGAGAATTTAATTAAAAATTTGGATTAGTCAGACAAAAGTCATACAGATTACATAAATGCAAATATCAGTGCTCATTTTGATTTCAGACCTGTTTCTAATATTGAGACCAGAGAGGCAATAAAAAATTTCAAAGATAACGTTAGCAAAGATTCATATGGGATTACAATTAAAGTTGTAAAATCTATAATGAATTTAATCTTAGTACCACTAACAAAATTAATTAATTGTTGCATTGAGCAACGTGTTTATCCAACATTGCTGAAAATAGCAAAACTTATCCCCATTTTTAAAGCAGGTTCTGAGAATGATCTGAGCAATTTTAGACCTATAGCATTAGTTCCAGTGCTTGCGAAAATATTTGAATACTTATTGAACAAACAAATTGTGGAACATCTAGAAAAGCATGAAATATTAAGTAAAAATCAACATGGCTTTCGTAAAAATAAAAGTACCACAACTGCATTAACAGAATTAACAGAACTGCCTTAACAGAATTATCCAATTTTGTTCTGACTGGTTTTGAAAATCACGAAACTACACATTGTACATTGTATGATTTCTCAAAAGCATTTGACTGTGTTTCTCACTCCATACTAACTGATAAACTGCGCCTGTATGGGTTTGGTGACAATAGCACTGCCCTCAATCGTATCTGTCTGATCGACAACAGTGCGTCTCATCAAACGGAAATTTTTCTTTATTAGATTTTATTAAATATCGTGTACCACAAGGCTCTATATTGAGGCCTACTCTCTTTTTAATATAAATTGATGACATTGAAAACTGTGACACTGAATCCAAATTTATAATGTATGCTGATGATACATCAAAGATGCATCAATCAAAGACCCAAAACGGTATCAGTTCTGAAAGCAACCATAAATTAGATATTGAAACTTGGTGTCTAGCTAATCAGCTTCATATAAACAATAATAAAACTCAACAAATAGCATTTCAAACTACTAACAACGCAGAATCCAATATCAATGATAAAATAAAGCTTCTTGGTGTATACCTGGACCCTATGCTTTCATGGAAACTGCACACAAATGAGCTATCCAAAAAAATTGTGCAAAATCATATTCAATAATAATGATAATACTTTCTGTTGCGAAACCTAAAACCCATTTTACACAACATTTTAAGTCATGATTCAATTCTTACATGTTATCATGGGTACTTTCAGAACGCACTAAGATATGCCATTTTCACCTAGCGGCATTCGCCTCATACTAAAAAAATATTTTCTCTACAAAGAAGATGCATAAGAATTTTGACTAATTTGAAGTATCAGGATCAATGCCAACATGCATTTGTCAGTTTAAAGATCCTTACTCTGCCTTATATCTATATACTTGAATGTCTAGACTACGCCAGAAAGAATGAGAATCTTTTTGTCAAGCATCCAAGTGTACATACCTACTTGACAAGAAATATAGAAAACTACGAATTAAAGGACTTGAGGCTGACAAAATCCAGAAACAGTACTAATTACCCCTGTGTCAAGTTTTATAATTCTCTCCCAGTAGAAATTAGAACCCTGCAAATAAACTCTTTCCATGTCAAAATGAAAAGATATTTACTCGGAAAAGCTTTATTCTTTTGAGGATTACCTCCTAAACGATTTTTCTGATTTTTTTTCTAACAGTTTTTAACGTGATACTTATAGTGTTTGTCTGTTTTTATTATCTTATTGTACATTATTTTAGTGTTAATCCAAATGAATGCTATATGACTATATTTTTAGATATATACTTGTATGCACTTCTGACGTATGTGAGCAGGTTTTTCCTGCAAAATATCAATAAACTACTATTACTATAAGTTTGTTTAGTGTTTAGCTTTGGGATTTAAAAGATATTTTTGATGTCAAATGAATGTTTCATTGTAATGAACAATATTCCCTGTATTACATGTATATGTTTCATACATGTTTTTTTGTTGTAGAGTAATGAAGAGGATGTGATGAGCAGTAATGCAATGAGTACTGAGCCACCAGGTGTTTCAACACATACTGACTTGACGATGGAAGAGCTGTGCTTGAAATTTTCCCAGTTGAGTTTTGTTGCCAAAACCATAGCTGAGCTTGAAAGAAAGATTGAGAATACATCATTTGGACTGTTGGAAGATTGTGCAAAATGGAAATATTATACAGGTTTTGAATACAAGATTATTAAAGTGGTAATTTTTGAACTTGTGGAAAAATATATCCCATCAACAAGTACAACTGTTTTGAGCATGTTTAATCAATTATTATTGACACTTATCAGATTAGGATTAGAGTTGCACTTCAAGGACTTAGCATACCATTTCAAAATTTCTGCCACTACAGCATCTACATATTTTATAAATATTATCCATGTTTTGTATAAGCGAATGAAGTCATATATAGTATGGCCAAGTCGTTCAGTTGCGCAAATGAATATAACAACATGTTTTAAGGAGGTATTCCATGACAAAAAAACAGTCATAATAGATTGTTTTGAAATTTTTATAGGAAAGCCCCCTACTCTTCTAATCCAGCAACAATGCTAGTCAAACTATAAGCACCAACAAACGATTAAATTTTTAATTGGGATAACACCACAGGGTTCAGTTTGTTATATAAGTGAAGCTTGGTGTGGACGAATCTCTGACAAGCAAATTGTAGAGCTGAGTGGTTTTTTGAACAACATCAAACCTGGAGATGTTGTTCTAGCAGATAGGGGATTTACTATCAAAGATTTTTTGGGTATCCTTCAGGCAAAACTAGTTATACCTGCTTTTACAAAAGGGAAAAATCAGTTGCATCCCATGGAAATAGAGGAAACCAGACAAATTAATTGCCCATGTTCGAATTCATGTAGAAAGAATCATTGGCATGATAAAAAATGAATTTAATATCTTTAAGGATACTATACATAGTATATTAAGCATACAGAATGATGGTGTTAACATTATAGATGAAATTATTACTGTTTGTGGCACTTTGGTTAATTTGTCAACCTATTATTAGCCTTCAAATGTCTGAGGAGCTTGTATGTTTATGGCAATCAACCACCATTTTTCCTAAACCATGTACCTTTTCAAACCTTCATAATTAGAAAAACCTCTAAAAAATTGTTTAATCATATTTTCAACTTTTAATAACAAAATTGTGTACCAAATTTTTTTTCAATTGTGATAGGTGTTTAATGATGTGGTTTTCTGTCATGCCGAGAATATCTATATTTTTGTGGTTTGATGACTTGGAAATGTTGTCATCCATAACATGTATTTCTGTTATGGTATGTTCTGAAGGAGAAAATAGAATTAAAAGTGCATCTTAATCGAAGTGTAACATTTTACCAACCTTTACACTGCAACCTCAATAATTTCTACACTTGGTTGTTGTGCATTAATAATTTGGACCTATGCACCCCTCTATATGAATATTTATAGAGCAGAGGGTAGTTTTTTGACAATAAAAAATAGCTATGAACTAAAGATCTTGGGGTTGTAAAAATTTATATTTCTCTACTATATAATAATAAAATATTGGGATTTGCTTGCATCAGTTTGACATTTTCTTTCAAGTAAATCTCAATGTATTTTATACATTATTAATTAAAAGATTATCATTAAAACATTTTTTGTTGTTGAATGCCCTCAAGATTGGCTGTTAATAACAGTGCCTTGTATGTCTTGACTTTACTACATTTTGACCACATACAAAGATTTTCCATAGTTCTTATAATGTATATAACAATAATACAACTTTTTATGTCAAGCCTTTATTGATATAAATGTATAATTTATTGTGCTGTACTTATTGATTATCCAGTTTTAATCATATTATTCAATTTTGTATATAATAATAGGTGTTTATTTGTAAATATATATATATATATATATATATATATATATATATATATATATAATAATAATAATAAGGTGACTGATTAAAGGTCATGGTGTTTTTTAAAATTAATAGTAATAAAAAATGTATTCTATTCAGTTAATGATTATGAGCAAAACAGTATTTCACAAAAATGTATTTTGGTTCAAAAAATTTATAAAAGAAGCAAATTTGGGAAGTTTTATATTCCTTATTTAAAAAATACTGGTAGATGGATTGACCAATAATCTCCCACTGAATTCAATTAAAATGATTGTTACCTTTAACTGCACTCACCCTGTATATGTACAAAAAGTGTTAACATAATTATGTATAAATCGAAGTATTATTTTTGAAAAAATGTATTCACATAAAATATAGTGGATGTATAACTACTATGTACTATACAATACCTTGTTTATGAGTAATGTACAATGAACAATAATTATTTCAGTAAGGGTTTATGTTATTTTTTTGCCATTTGAAATAAATCTGTCATTAAAACATGGTTATTATTTTCCACTGGATACTAATTATCATTATTGCACAAAAACGTAATGATGGTAGTGCCACAGGAACCATGAAGAGATAGACATAATTAGCTATTTAGTCAGGCAATTTTTGTTAACTTACCAATTAGTTTTTAATATTTAATAACTTTATTTAAAAACAGTACAATTACCATCATTAGGAATGTACATTAAATGACAGTATGAAACAACAAATCAGTTAATGCTGTTGAGTAGATATAAATGTCAAAACCATTGTCAATAGAATTGCAAAAATGAACTCCATTACATGAGTAACCACATTCAAAAAGAGAAGTTAAGTGATGTGGTATTCAGACTAGCCATTTCTCATAGTTTTGTTATTATTGATTAAAACTTAATCCTCTAAAATATTCTGGTTTAGAGGTTAATTTATGTACACAAATCAAGGATATTCTTTTAATTGAAAGCTAATAAATATTGAGATCAGAGGCACAGATATTTTACATTTAATCTTTGAATGATATTGTCAGTATTTTTTTATAATAAATGTCTCAACTTCCACATGCATTGCAATACCATGCACAATTCAGTGTTTGAAGTAGTTTAACACATTCAAAATGAAACTACTGCTTCTTACACTCATCTGACTCATATCTTATCATTGGCCTTCCATCATCATTGCGGCTGCACCAATGTGAAAAATTTCCTCAAAAGTTCAGGCATTATTACTTCAACATGGAAGCTGAGTGCAAGTGATCTTTCTTGATTCCAAAATTCATGCTCTGGCAATATTCTTTGTTTAAAAAATACATTAGGACCCCAAATCACAAAATCACAGTACAATAGCTCTGTACAAAATATCTGAGCTTGTACTTGATAGTAATATCTATGTTTTTTATTCAATAAATATTCATTTCCACTTTCAATTAAGCATGAACTTTTCATTCCACAATATCTTTCAATATTTTGTATATTATTGGCAAATAATATATAAGGGCATTTTACTTCCCAGCACCCACTTAAACAAAACTCACAAAAAACTAAGCTGTCAGGAGTTGCAGCTAATTGTGGCCACTTGCTGCTTACCACAAGGCCCACCTCACACATGAAATGGCTGGTGACTTTCACTTTTCATGATTTATTTGTCATACATGCTAATTTTAAATTAGATGTAGTTATTCTACCTACTTTTTGCAAAAACCTATCTGGATTTTCTGATTGTTTCCTAGTACCCTCTTCTATAATATTAATTTTTTCTTTGTTTATACACCACTCAATATTTTTTGATAGTTTCATTCATTCAGAGTAACATTTATTTGTATTTGCTTCATCAAATAAGTTTATAGCTGGTAAAATGATGTTCTTTACATTTAACTCTGAAGCAAATGGTTTTACTACTCACATTAAAACTGCATTATGTCCTAATTCCAAGGCTTTTTTGAGAGAATTAACAATTTCATTGTGATTGGGGGGATTCGGCTTGCCCCATTAAATTTCTCAACAGGTAGATACTAGAGGTACTGAAGAATCACGCCACAAAGCTAATTGATCCATACAAGAAATTGCCTCTTTTTTGTGTTCATATACTCAACTGCAAACAGTACTGCACCAACATGGCTGCAAACTTCACTATTGCCTGCCATACATGTACAGTGAGCAGTACAGATGGCTCCACTTTTCTCAGCTACACACCAAACATTCATTGGCTGCTGAGAGGCCTTCAAAGAATGCTTCACCTACAAAAGTCAGTATTTATCAGTTGTTCAATCTCAATATTGAGAAAAATCTTACCTTTCCAACTATCACAGAAAAATCACGTACAACTTGACATCACAAATACCTAACAAGACCACTTTCAAGGTACTTATAGGCTTGCAGGCTCTTGAAGGCTTTCATTTGCTCTTTAGTGTAAAAGCTGTGAGCACTAGGTAGCTAACAATATCCATGTTCGATACTGGAGGAAAGCTTTCTGTTATTTGATTTAGATCTTCGTATTTCAGAGTACTGATCAACCGTATCTTATTCTGGTATCTGCAAAGAATGAACAATGAAACATAATCATGTAAACAAAACAACTTTACACCTTTTTAGCATACCTTGCACCAACATCTGGGTGTTCGGCCAATAAGCTCTTTAGAGATTTACTCTCCATTTCACAAAAAATACGATAACAGTCTATAAAACACAAAAAACACGAAAAAACGCTAAGAAAACTTGCTAGAAATTATACCACAAATGATATTCTTACGTCGCTGTCACGTATGCCTGCTCAGCCGCCATACTGAATCCACAGACTATACCCTGATTCCTGATTGGATCAGTGGATCACGTGGTTTGGATTCCCTACCCTAATAGGTCAAGGCGACCACAACGGCTGCGGCACAGACGTAAATAATACTTGTTGCACTTTCTGTTATCCTAATTATGAATAGCCGATTCTATTCTACCGACAACTAACTCATAAAAGCGAGAAAGTATGGAATAGAATAGAGATGCGCATATTAAAATAGTAAATTATAAAACATCGATTTTTTTGCATCGATGTTGCTTTTGCCATGTTTTTATATACCGACGAAGTTAATTCAACGGAATTTAAATGCTATTTTTGTTTCAAGGAGCTAAAATATTGCATATATTCATTTTATTTATTTTTCAAATGATCACTATTATTACTTCAGACAAATGAACAATAGGTTCTATGTACGTGTATGTGAGATTACAGAATATTATGTATCGAGTTGCCATCTAATATAAAAGAAATAACCGCCGCATTTAGCCTCCTAGCATGAGACTTCACTACAATATTACATAAATTGTTTCACGAATCTGTTTATTCATTTATTCGTTTGGTGACGCCTCACTAATAAATAATAGTTCTGGGGTTAAATCCTGGAATATTATGATTATGACGTAATTGAGGGTACCTTATTACGCTACTCAATATTTGTTGAAGAGTTGGATTTTTGTGCTCAGATTAAAAATTATTTTACATGTTATTATTATTCATGGGAGCAATTATTTCCTATAAGTATACAAAACAGGTCTGCCCCTGCACCACACATTTATTTGCTTCTTTTAGTTGAATGGGGATAATAAATATACATACTCAAGTACTATTCAGCTACTTATGAAAGACGTCAGGTAGGTTAACTATGTATTTCACGTGCAGTGATATCAGTTAAATGAAGTTTTTGATAGGATTTTGGAGTTGTTGATCCACTTGAAGTTTAATGAATGACTTATTTCTTTTCATTATATGTAAATTTTGTAAATCTTTAACATTATAAAAGATTTGATGCTTCTCAGTATGTTTAATCTTTTTAAAATTCTATTAAAAAGGCAAACACATCTAAAATACGTCAAAAATCTTGATTCATAACCTGATAACATTATATGGTAAATATAGCGTCAACCTATAAGGCCATTTTTCAAGGTCAAATCAACTATTTTGAATGGAATTTGGGTAATCTAATCATATTATCCATTTAATATGTTTTCGTTGTGAAATTTTTTGATATATCGTTGACTTGATTCCGATGTTTTTGTGATACCAATGGATAAAAACATCGCAAAAGTACCATCAATGTCAACAAATATGTCCATGTAATAAAACATGGCTAATGCAATATCGATGCAAAAAATCTATATTTTATAAAAAATCGCATCTCTATAGAAGACACAAAACTGCTCGGTTCTTGCTCTAATGCGCTTGTGGCTTTCCACAATATGACATACGACATATGATGACAGAGCTTCCAAAAGTTATAAAAAAACAGATGTAATCAAGAAATAATATTGTGGTAATCTTGTTAAGTTTATTGTTTCCTTTTATATATCACCACAGTTACATTTATAAATTTTTGTATTGTGTTAGCAGTATCGCAAAAACCATCCTAGCGTTATTTTTATAGTCCCACAAAACTACTTGTTGGTTGGGAATGGTCTACAGAAATATTGCTATATTGAATCCTTTTTATTCCGCACAGTGTCTAATGTCATGCTGGAGTGTTAGAATAACAATTTCATTTAAGCAACCTGTTAGATAGCAGTATATTATCTGATGGCATTAATGTTAGTAAAGATATTTTAAAACATTTCAAAACATAATTCAAACTAGTGACCTTCAGATTTCTTATTTTTTCTGACTAGTATTGTGGTTTGATATTTGATTAAAAAGCTTTTCCTAGTTACTCTGTATGATCTAGTGAGTTTTGACGCCCCATGCCATTAAAACTTCGCCGTTCTTTATCAGAATTCATGGTCCCCCGGCTCTATGCCTAACTTGAACTTTGTTGCAGGGGATCATTCCCTATTTCACTGCTTTTCTGCTTCATAACCTCATTTGTTCGATTTTTCCGCTTTTTCCAATATTTTGCAAGGTTATTTTAGCAAAACTGTACTACTGTTGTGTACCTGGATGCCAAATGATCAAGAAATGAGCCTGTTTCATTATTGATCAGTATATGCAAGGCATTTATAATAAAATTTGTTTCTCAATTATTCATAATAGTACAAAATATGTTTGCTGCATATTTTTTGTTTTACTGACAAACATCTGCAATCTATATGATGGATGTTTATAAGAGGTTATTCAGAAAATATTCATATGACTTTGCTAACATATTATATAACAATTTATTTTTCCAGCTTTCTCAGTTGTGGCTGTCTTGTAAAATGAGGTATTTCTTAAAAAATCATTCAAGCGTATCAGGAATGCTTATCAAGTGTGTGATCAGCATGTCTCTACACAGGCGAGAATACCAAATGGAAAAGGAAGAGTAGGATCCAACCTGAAGGCAGATGCAGTTTCATCTGTTACCTGGACGAGATAATTTGTGTATTGTACCAGAAGCCTGGAATAACAGTAAACATAGGAATGAAATTCATCATTGATCCCTTTTTGTATTGTAACACATGAAAGATACTTATGGTGAAGTGTAGGACAAAGATATTAATTTATCATAAATTTTTTGATAGTAAATCTTATGAAAAATAATATAAAATGTAAAAGTCATACATAATTTTGTTATAAGTAGTTTATAAGTTTCATAAAAAAAAAAAATTCTCAAATTGCTCATACTGGAAAACTACATAGCTGCCTTGCTGTCTCTAAAGGAAATAGTTTGTTTGTTAGATAGATAAATTTGATTGATTTCCTGTATGCTGCATTAATCTATAGAAATCAAATAGGTCAGCTAGCTTTCTCAGGTATTTCCAAAGAAAGGTTTACTATGATGATTGTGTTTTCTATGATTGGGAGCAAATTTCTACTGTTATCTAGTTAATGGTCATATATTTGAAAATGAAGCTGTTTTTATATAATGTATGATTTTTTGTTTTTGACATCCTTTCATTTGCCCTAAAACTGCACTGAGTGCATATTATCACCACAGACCTTGAGCTCATGGCATTTTAGTGCATATTTGACAGCTATCAATATAATCAGTCATAAATTATAACCTCTTCTATCTATGGCACCCAAGTGTAAAATCTATGGCTTAAAAACATTGATTTTGTATTTTTTTTATCATGATTTCTTTGTATCTTCAATTTTATTTAGTAGTATTGTCTAAAATGTAACATATTTATATATATATATATATATATATATATATATATATATATATATATATATATATATATATATATATATATATATATATATATATAATGGATGATATGGTACAGGAAGTGCTTATTTTGAATCAACTACTAACATCCTACAGATGAATAGCGCTACATAAGGATAAGTTTCATAGTGAAATTGCAATTAAAATGCAACTTTGTGAGGCAATTTCACTGTGAAACTAGTGCCTATATACAACACTATCTTGAACAGTGTGTATAAGTGTTGTTGCTACATAGCACTATAAATTGATGTGATGGAAGCATTTCAGCAAGTCATCACACAAATATATTTAGGACATCATGCCCCTGTGATCGTTGTAATGGTTTAAAATTACTTTTGTAGAGCTGTGCTGGAAGCTAATAATTACATACTTTTGTAATATTGAAACCAACATTTCAATTGAAATGAACCTTTTACCTCAGATTTTGAGGAAATCCAGTATGAAGCTAGTTGAATAGATTCAGTTCCAGTACACAAAGTGCACTTGAGGTATAATATAGGGCAGGACAATCATTTTTTGTGTGAAATTAGTTCATGTTTTCAAATCTATGTACAAATATTTCTGTTATAAGAATATTCACATGAAGACATTACACTGATCTTTTTTTCTAGGTTCCAACACTGCTGTTGTGGTTGTAATGTTGTGTAATTTTATATGTTCATGAATAAAACCCATCAGTGTGCATTCAATTGCACCACCATCAACTCGATCAAACGGTCCTTAGAAAGACATGGGATTAACCCACTTTTGACGGAATGGATTTTAACCACCTTAGAGGGTCGAGTGGCTTCCGCTACAACTAATGAAGTTAGTCATAAGAGTCGCGGTAGCGCGAGGCTGTCCACAGGGCAGAGTGCTGTCACCTATACTGTGGGGCCTGGTAGTAAATGAACTTCTCGTTAGGCTCAGTAACATGGGGGTGTATGTACAGGCCTATGCCGACGATGTCAGCATAGTGGTCAGAGGTAAGATTCATTAAAACGGTCTCTGAGGTAATGCAAGGCGCGCTTGGTGCAGTGCAGTAGTGGTGTAATAAGGTCGATCTATCAGTGAACGCTAACAAGACGAGCTCGTTATGTTCACCATGAGGAGGAAACTCGATGGATTCGTCAAACCAACCTTCTTTGGGATACCACTTGTACTATCCCAATCAGTAAAATACCTAGGTGTAATCCTGGATTACAAACTGAATTGGAGACAGCATGTAGAATACAAGGTCAGCAAAGCTCGCAACTCCCTATGGGCTTGCAGAAGTGTTGTTGGCGCGAGATGTGGACTAAGACCTAAAGTGCTACATTGGCTCTACACAACAATAGTAAGACCATCCTTATTGTATGGCTCCTTAGTATGATGGCCCTGCGTAAAGATAGAGGCAATCAAAGTCAGACTCATGAAAATCCAGCGGCTGGCTTGTGTTAGTACAACGAGGGCTGTGCGGACGACCCCATTGGGTGCCCTTGAAGCACTGCTGAATCTCCCTCCACTAGATCTTGTGATCAGGGGAGAGGCCAGGGTAACTGCATTCCGGCTATGGAGCCAAGGCAGTTGGCCTTTTATCAATCCGGGTAAAGTGTGCGATCCTTTTTGAGTTACAAAAGGAGACACCGATTTTGCAAACAAGGAGTGACATAATTACACCCAAGTACCTTTTTGATTGCAAATTCATGGTAGAGTATCCAACAAGAGAGGAATGGGTCACAGGAGGCCGACAGCTCTTCGGGAGAGGTGGGCAATTGACACATGACTCATCCCCCCTTTGGGGATACACCACTGTCTTCCAGGCTGAGATCTTTGCAATTTTAGCGTGTGAAATTCGCATTCAGGAAAATCACTATTTGCTCTAATATTCAGGCAGCAATCAAGGCAGTAAGTGCCTGCAGGATAGCATCAGGGCTGGTCTTAGAGTGTAGAAAAGCTCTTGACGAGATCGCAGAGAGACACAGGGTCACACTAATGTGGGTCCCTGGACATTCCTTGATTCAAGGCAACATTATGGCGGACGCTTTGGCGAAGGCAGGATTAAAAGGAAATCTGTTAAGCTCCGTCAGGCACAGGAATTCATTAGAGGGCCTGTAGCCAGAGAGGGGCGATTTTGCCTCTCTCTTCATAGGAGTCATCTTAGGTTGCTGGTGGGACTGCTTTCTGGTCATAATACCTTTAGGCGGCACCTCTACCTAATGGGGATAGTTAGTGACGCAACATGTGCACGCTGTGACGAGGAGGAGGAGTCCTCGGCACACATACTATGCCGCTGTGAAGCCCTCGGGCACCACAGGCAGGCCATGATCCTGGAACCAGGGGATATAAGATGGGCAGGACCCAAGGCCATACTTAACTTGGCGAAAAGGGCTGGCCTTGGGAACTAGAGCTGATAGAGGCGCGAAAGGGCCCGGCGGTGGTCTATGCACCGATGGTCCACATCGGAATGCCTCTTTCTATTCACTCCTTCATTCATTCATACTATTAGCTAAAAAAAAGCTCTTTCACGTACTAATATTGTAAAGTGAGGTAATGTATACCTTCAAATTTTCGAGACTCGTTTTCTCTGGGCATGTGACAAATTTTTTATTACTTCAAGACAAAAAAATTGAGCCAAATTAGCCGCTCTCTGAAATCTGCCGCCCTGGACTTCAGCCTACTCAGCCTGATGCTGGTAATCTAAACACAGTTTCCCAAATAAAATTATTTTTCTTTCAGTTACGCGTTTCGATTTATATTTAAATCATCGTCGGACTGTCAGATTTGATGCCAACAAGGCTACCCATATTACTTGCTGACTAACAAACTAGAACCTGTCATAGATACAATTCTAGAGCTCTCAAATCTAGCAAACTATTCTGTCTAGCTACAATATTTTTTTATTTTTTTCTAATTTTTCTTTCTTGTGTCACTTATGGAGGAAATATTTTTTTGGCGACTACATTTACACTAGTGTTAAGAGAAACCCCTACAAAACATAAACCATCGTCGTCAAAATGGCCTAGATATTTCGTGTGATAAACTATTTTATTTCTTGAGATATTTCACGTTTTAAGATATTTTATTTCTTAAACTATTTCATTCTTCTTAATAAATTCTATAACTTAGGATATTTCAGCAGTAAGTTAACCCAGATTACAAATAGATGGAAACTTATAGTAGTGTATCGATTTTATTAAAATTATGAAGTACACTCATTTTATTTTCGTTTCTAACTTTATGATTAGTATCTACTTATCTAGTAAGTGTTGTATGTATGAATAATGGATGTTATTTCACATGCAACATATATTCAATGCACTGATGCGTGGTTTGTTTACATTGCTGTTTCAAGTTACTTGCGATAAGCTATACAATTTATAACAAATTTCAAAGCAATATACCGGGTTGTTCACGTTGTTCGACACGAAGCATTATGGCTAAAGTATCTGATTAAAAAAAAAATTAAAATGTTGAATGGATAGGGACCCATTAAAGCTACATTTTGTTGTTGACATAAAATACAGGGCATCCCGTTTAAATTAAACAAGTTATTACCGTTTAAAGATAGTGATTATTTAATCATAATTTTTAGACACTCTGTATAAGTTAGTGAAAATTTCACAAGTGCCAAATAAAACTTAATCAATTGGTAGAATTGAGCATCAATTTGTTAAAAAAAAAGAAATCACCAGCTGAGAAATTAAGCATTGAAATAGATACTACATTTTCGCAAAATTAACGATATTTCAAAAACCATCAGGCTTAGGTGCATTAAACCTTAATTAAACTTACCTTAATTTTGATCGTACAAACCAAAAATGAAATAATATACAGGGTGTTCTATTTAAAAAAATACAACTTTGATAGGTTTCGTGTTTTGGGTACACCCTGTATAACATGAAAATATTTTTAAAATGTAGCTTTAATCGGTCCCTATCCATCCAACATTTTTTTTTAATCAGATACTTTAGCCATAATGCTTCGTGTCGAATAACGTGAATAACCTGGTATAAAACCAACTAAATAAAATCATTTTGAATCCGGGCCTGTTCAAGTTCTCACGGCCAACAGACCTGAAACGGCTTAATATTAGTGCGGAGGTTTACGTACACGTAAAATATATCCATTTATTGAAATATCTTGAAAATTTATATTTTTTTAAAGGAGAGTCAAAAATTAGTTTTAGTCTTGGTTTTACAATTACTTTGGACTGTGTTTGAAGAAATTATTTTTTTTTCAGCAAAACTTATTCCTGTTAGCACATCAAAGAAGAGATTATCAAAATCACAAAGGACATGCAGATTAGACTTTAAATGCACTAGCATATGACAAAAGTGACCAATCGAAAATGCATTGTTGCATGGATAAAGACCCATTATGGACATGCATTTGACGGTATCAAATACTAACAATGCATCAATTGCATCCAAACTATTCTTGGTATTGCTCCTTCTAGGTAAGTAATTAATTGAGATATCACTTTAATTTTCACTTTTTATTATTCATTAATTGAACTATTCACTTTTCCTGCCCTACTCTCCCTGTGGCATTAGTATTGCCAAAACTATCAGTAAGCAGGAAAGACTGACGTTGAATACATATGTAGTCTAGACACTTCTCTAAGCAGGCGTGTGTCCTTAGTCAATTACCCCAGTTATGCCATTGGTTACCTATTCTATATAACAAGGAAAAATGTTATTTGCAGGATTTTGGATACTCATTAGAGAGAGATAATTGAGATGAGTCAATTAGTTCGAACAGATCTCGTTACAAGGGTTGATGTCCGAAATGTGAAAAGATCATACCACATTGATATTGCTGATGGAGTTAAAACCCAAAAAGTTGCTATATCTTTTAATTTGTGGGTGAATCAATCAAGGACAAATATTACCATCTAGTATTATTCTATAAGAAGCAGGGGGTGGTGGACAATTTATATAATTTAGATTTTAGTGATTTTTGTTTAGTAGTAGAGTTCCAGAAGCAAATGTTTGTAATTAATTTTCTTGAAAGTTCAAACCATACAGAGTTTATTTATTTATTAACAAACATGGTCACCTAACAGACCTACATCAACTGCAGATCCAATGACAAGGCAACTCAAAATGACAAAAAATGTATACAATATAAAGCTACAAGCTAAATCTCATAACCTAAGAAAAAAATATATTAACAGATTAATTTTGACCTACAGCTGTACTGAATTAATAAAATGATATAGAGAAAAGAGAAAACATAAAAAAGGGAATAACTAGGAGCTCCAATGCCACAATCAGGGTAAATTACCCCTATCCATAAAAATATTTCTGAGTATTTTCAATAAATTTCTTTTGAATACGGTCAAGTTCGAGGAAAAGATATCAATATCAGAGCGACAGATGATATTGTAAGCATTCATACACCTGAATAAAGGCGAGTTAGCATAATAGTTGGTAGAATGAATAGGAACGTAAAATAGCAGCCTTGATCTAGTATATGGACGACTACAATTGAGCAGAAACTGGAAAATACAGTACTCAGAGTCAACTAAGTTATTGAAGACCTTATATACAAATAGTATGTCACTAAATTCTCTTCTAATGTGTAACTCATTTAGCTTATAAAAAGATAAGTTACTGTCATAGCTGTAATTGTAACGTGATCTAAAGAAGCGATAGTTTAATGTCTTAACTAGCTTGCGTTGTACAGATTCAATTTTATTTACATATTTATCATAATATGGATTCCAAATCGTACTGCAATAATCTAATATTGGTCTCACCAGTGTCGCGTATAATCTAATGACTGACCTGTGTTGTTTGAAATCTTTAGTGTTTCTTAAAACAAATCCCAGTGACTTCAACGCCTTTCTTGTGATATGCTCTATGTGCGGTTCAAATGTCAATTGACTATCTAGAATGATGCCCAAATCTTTCACTTGTTGACATACAGGAATGATACAATTATTAATGTGCAGCTGCTTAAATTGAGGCTCCTTTAGATGGGAGAAAAGAATCTGGTGACATTTTGTAACATTTATTGTCAGCTTATTCACAATGCAGTAATCATAAAATCTATTCAAATCCTGTTGAAAGCTCATGTAATCATTTATATGAGAAATTCTACAATATAGTTTTAAATCGTCAGCATACAGAAGAAAATTAGAACGTGAAAAACAGCTTCCAACATCAGATATGAAGATACTGAACAATAGAGGACCTAATAGTTGTCCAATAAAATAAATTATATTGAACTTATGTGTTTTATCTCATAATTTTAAGGTTCGATAATCACAGGATATATGAATTGATAGAAAAATCATTCCGAATGGAATAATTCCCGGTTTTAACCGTCCAGTTTTAACACAACCAAAAAACGGTTTTCTGAATAACCGGTTATCGGTTATTGGCGAATTTTACACATTTTTATGACAAATGTTATTTGCAATCTGAACACTATCAATAATGGTGAAATGAATTCAAAATTCATAGGAACGGCACATTGTTAAGAGTATGCTTAATATATACTTTTTGTCATGTTTACATACTTTGATCGTTTAATCTGCAGAAGTTTGTTGCAATGATTATGGGACCCCATACAAGGATATTTCATACTGACTGACAGCTGATTAAGTACTGATTAATTTATAAAACTTTTAGGTTAATTTTTAATGAAAAAACGCATCGTCAAACATGTCAAACCTAATTTTGTCTCTTGATGACCTCCCAGATTTTCTGCAACATTTAATTTAAAGAAATGTAGCTTTGTATAAAATTGTATACGTTAATCAGTTTACGAAATTTTCTGTCAGTCAGGATGAAATATCCTTGTAGTGAGTTAGGGACTCTACATGTATTTATATCAATTGACGAACATGTTCATACACAGCAACAAAATAAAATACAGAAGCTGAATTTTTTATTATACACTTATGTCTATCTGTAGAATGTACATATAAAAAAAGTGAAATTATATTTAATATCTAGAAAAAGCTTTAAAAATGTTTTATTCTACCCAATAATTTTTATCAACTCTGGTTATAAATACCCTCTCTGTTACATGATCATCTGTCAATCGACTTCTTTCACCTGACACCACCGCATTTAGTGTTGAAACCAACCTCTCTGACGCCACGGAACTACCCATGACTGTTAAATCTTTTGAGGCAACAAAAGCTAATGCAGGCATACATTGCTTGCTCTGACCCCAGTACTCCATTGGGTTAGCTCCCCGGGGCAAAACTGAAGGAACTATTTGCTAAGACTGGCGACATATAAAGCTTTTAGAATCTTGGGTCTGACAGTGTTGCATGACAAAGAAGGGGATTGGTTAGTAATGGTTTGAATCTTGTGGACAAACTTTCACTTAGTTTTTTTTTTCAAAAGTTTTGGTATTTCATTATTTGGACTGATCTTATTCAGGGCTTCTTCAATATTACTGAGTAATGGTATGGTTAAACTACCAGTTAAATATTCACTTCCTAAAATTTCAGAAGTCGCCTCCTTGAATGGTTTTAATATATTAATTTATTCACCAAAAATTTCAATTTCTGAGCTAGAAAGCATACGGCGAGCTTTTTTAGGTCAGGATTGGCTAATACACAAGCAATGTATGGAGACAGCTTTAGAAATCTAAGCAACATATTGTAGGTGCTGTTCCATCTTGTTCGAACCGACTGTACAAGAAGGACATTTCCTTCAGAAAGACCTTTTTTTTGTTCCAACTTAAGGTTATCCATAAACAAATTACTGTGTCTTGCAAATGTTACAATTTGTTTAACTTCCCCAGTGAGTTGTTCTAAACCAGGATTTCCAGCATCCTCCAGCCCATCATTTATTATCAAATTTAAGATGTGAGCTAAACAATGTACATTTCTACTCTCCTCTAATAACATTCTGACAGCTTCAATCATATGTGCACCTCCATTAGTGCAAACAGAAACAATTTTTGATTTTGGAATATTAAATGAATCTAGAAGACCTTCAATATCTGCACTAATGTAGTCTGATGTAAGTGACTCCATTGGTCTTCTAACACCAAGCATGATTGTTTCAAGCACGTTAGCTTCAGGACCTGCAAAGTTGTATAAAAATAATGTTTCAATTAGACAATAAGGGTAAGTACAATTCTTACAAATAAAATGTGCTGTAACCACTAAAAAGAGCATATTTCAGTATATCATTCTCATACGGAATTTTCAGTACGATGTAGTATTTGGACGAAGACTGAGTGTAATTGGCATTTCTGGCCTGTCTGACGATTATCAGTGCTAGTGAGCAAAACGCTAGTAGTGGATAAAAACCACCACTCGGAAATCATGATGAGACTGTCTATTTACATTCAAAAGATCTGTAACTCTCATGTATGTTTGGGAAAAACATCATTTCTCCAACTGGTGGAGTGTAGTTCATGTTAAAAGTTATTTCAAAGGGCAGATAAAAAATGTACTGGCAACTCCTGTATTATCAGCAAGTGATAATAAGCTGAACCTTTTGAAATGCTTGGTGGATTGTCTTGATGTTTGGCATCAATCTCTCTTTACCAAAGTACTTGCACAAGATACTATATTTTACCTAGAAAGTTGCTAAGTGATAATTAATTTAGAAAAATGAATCGTTCATAAAAGGAATATTTCTGGATGCCCATACACAATGTATCTGTGAAAAAGATATATCATCCAGAAAAAAAAGTTAAGTATTCAAGTTATTATAAAGATTAGTAATTTGAACGATATAGTCTGTTTGTTATAATGAACCTGATAATTTTGATATTGAAAACAATGCAATAGAATTCAGTTTTATTATAAGTATAAATTATTTAGAGACATACTTAATGGAATGACCAAACTTACAACATATACATATGCAGCTAATAGTATGCAAATTTATAAAAAATACTATCAGAGATGCAAAAAAATAAAATATTGCATAGTTTTTACAAAAAACTAATTACCAATATAGTTGCCCCAATATTTTCAGAAATTGTTTTGAATGACTGTGGTAAAAGTAAAAATTACAATTTTCACATAAAAGGTACCTAAAAATATTGAAATACAAAAATTCAATTTAATGTTCACCACCTGTTTTTCATATATAGTTAAAATATTAGAATTAGTTTTTGTTAATATGAACTCATTTTGTGATTTGTATATTGTGATATATAGCTGTTTCTATAACATAGGTATAAAAATGCATGTTTTGTCTAATTTTTTTAATTCAATTTTGTATTCATTATGTATGTTATTATTTTATATAATTATTCTTATTTGTGGAAACTACAATAAAAAAAGTATTTTGACAGGATATATGCATCAGAATCATCACTGATTCAAAATATGTTGCTTGTTGATAATTTGTTAACCTAATCATTTACATTGAAAGCTACCAAATATATGTAATAATAATAATAATAAATATTTTATTTTTTCAAATCTATGCTACAACATAATACATATGTTCGACATAAAATGAAAAACACGTCACAGAAAAAAAACATTCAACATCAGATAGGTACTATTAATAAAATTGTAGAGTAAGTATAGCTTAACAATTAACATGTGGAGGTGAATTCTCTTATACTGTATGGCTCTAAATGTACCAGATATTTCCATAATACTTTTTTTAAAGACTTTACGTTCTGTATCTGTTTGATGTGGTCAGGTAGTGCATTAAAGAGTTCAATACATTTATAATGAGGGTGTTTTTCTGTGAGTGTGAGCTTGTGTGTTGGGTATATGACTTGCTGGGCTCTTGTATTGTAATTATGTTCAGTAGCATGGTCAAACTTATCTCGATGTTTTAGGAAAAAAATCAAACACTCAAATATGTACAAACCATACACTGTCAATATCCCTTCTGATCTAAATACATTTCTGCATGTTTCATTATAACTCTTATTATTAATTAATCTCAAGGCTCTTTTTTGAATTACAAAAATGTCCTGAATATTACTATCTGAACCCCAAAACATCAGACCATATTTCATAACGGACTCAAAATTGGCAAAATATATTATTTTCAATGTTTTTTTATTCATATATCTTCCAATAACCCTTATTCCATAACACACTGAACTCAAATTATTTGCAACATTTCCAATATGTACTGACCAATCTAAAGACTCATTTAGATGAATACCCAAAAACTTTGTGGTATTTGATATCTTTAGTTCATTATTATCAAGGTGTATGCATTCAGGTTTATGTATACGAGAACGTTTTGTTTTGAAGAGTATAACATCGGTTTTGTTTTTGTTTATTATCAACTTGTTCTGTATGCACCAATGTTTGATTTCACCAAAGTGTTCATTTGCATTGTCAAATAGTGTTGAAAGTTCCTTATTTCCTATAATTAAGTTTGTATCATCAGCATAACTGATTATTTCAAAATTTGGACTATCTGCTGAAGAGTACATGTCGTTGATGTAAATAACGAATAATACTGGGCCAAGAATACTACCCTGAGCTATACCGACACTATTAACTCCTATACTAGAACTGTATATTTTCCCATTTTTGCAAATATTTACTTTTTGCTGCCTATCACTAATGTAAGTAGATATCCAGTTTAATGCTTTACCTCCAACACCATATAACTGAAGTTTCTGTAATAAAATATTCCTGTCGAGGCAGTCATATGCACGAGATAGGTCCAAGAACAATCCTAATGTAATGATACCATTTTCTAGATTCTGTAGAATTATTTGGATAAAATCAAAAATTGCTGTTTGTGTGGATCTGCCTTTGAGATATCCATGTTGATTTTTTGCTAGGATATTGTTTTCTGTGAAGAAGTTTACTAACTGTTTTAACATTGCTAATTCGTAGAGTTTAGAAAATCCAGTCAAAATGTGTATGGGTCGGTAATTTTCTATGAGTGTTTTGTCTCCTTTTTTGTGTACTGGTTTTATAATAGCTATTTTGAGTCGGTCTGGAAAGATCCCATGTTCAAAAGAATTATTAATTAAATAACTCAGTACTTTCTTGGTACATTCTATTGATTTTCTAACTATGCTTGTTGGAATTTCGTCTATGCCGGCCGTATGTTTATTTTTTATTTCTTTTCCTAATTCGCAAATTTCTTCAGGTGTTGTTGGACGTGAAATCATTGACTGGGTATTTTGCACAATATTACATTGAAAATTTCTCATTTCCAACTGTTTCAACATGTTTGGAACAACTGATAGGATATATGCATTATACCTATCGGGCAATTTTTCAATGTTCTCCGTTAAGCCCACATCATATTCATTTTTCGCAGTTTTACCTGTTATTTGCCTACAAATTGCCCACATGCACTTATTCTTGTTATCAGAATTCTTTATTCGCTTTTCGTATTCATTTGAGCGACTCCTCTTAAGTAGACTATCATATTCATTTTTTGTTCTTGAATATTCCACTTTGAATTTTTGATCATGATCTGAGAGAGTTAATAATATATCTAGTTTTGTTTTGCATTTTTCTATTTCTGCATTATTTATTTTTCTATTTGTGGGGCGACGTGTAGTTAACGGAAAGCATTCGAAAAATATATTACTAAAATAGTTGATAAATACATTCCACTGCCTATTGACATCTTCATTTGGTACTTGATAAACAATTTCCCAGTCTTCCTCGAACAGTCTGCTGAAGAATTTCTGAGTGTTATCATCTGAAAATATTCTTATGTTCTTAACTTTATTTTTAACTACTGCATCTGGAGACTCAAAAGTGATTTTTTGGGCTTTGTGGTCTGAAACAAAGTTTTCAATAATTTCCGTTCTCACATATTCCTGATTTGTGAAGATATTATCAATGCAACTAGCACAGACATCTGATTTTCTTCTTGTGTCCTCAAATATTGTTTGAAACAGTTGGAATGACTGCATTAAAGATAACAATTGAGTTTTATGTCTATTGTCCCTTATAAGTTCGATATTAAAATCACCTGCTACTACTATTATCCTATTCATATAAAATAAAAGATTAATTAGATTTTCCAGTTTATCAAAAAAAATGTCTATATTGCCTGTCGGAGGTCTATATAAGGCCACTATTACGAACCGTTCATTTTTGATAGAGCACTCCACACCTGCACATTCAATCATTCTTTCCACTGACATTTCACATACCTCTGGTAATGCTCTGCAGTATACAGAGTTTCTTGCATACACTGCTGCACCTCCATATTTCCCTTCTCTTCGGCTGTAGCATGATCTCAGGTTAAAATCTTCTATCGCCATCATCCTCAATTGAATTTCAGATTTCCAGTGCTCGGTCACACACATAACTCCACATTCATGATGATTCCGCAACATTTCGCTTAACTTATCCACGGAGTTTCCCATAGATTGCACATTTTGGTGTATAATGCTTACAGTGGATGTACAGGGCAAATTATAATCTTTTTTTCTAACTGTTGGATCTTTACCTATATCATTCATAAAAAAATAGTTTCATAGTTAATGTTAATTCGGAATCTCTCCATCCTTGATTTAAATACTGGACAGTTAATATCTCTAGCTGAATGATGAATATCGTTATATTTCATTTTTTTACAGTTGATACACATAGTATGTTCTTCATGGCATTGTGATGCTGAATGTTGATCAAAGCATTTATAGCATCTTTCTTCTTGAGAACAATACTTCGCAACATGGCCAAATCCACAGCATTTGAAGCATATGGCCAGGTTGATGTGTTCTTTTACATACACTTTTGTCAAATCAAAGGTAACAGTTCCCCTCTTTAAGAACCACTTTGCAATTTCTGGGGAGGCTTGAAGGATCCAATTCTCTTTTGTAGGATTTCGGCACTGTTTTCTAGTAATGACTTTAATTCTATCTGCCATTGACTGGTTTAATTCTACTTTACTTTCATTATTAAGTCTCACTAATTCTTTGAGAAACTCTTCACTTTCATATCCTTTTGGTATTCCTGTAATGACAAACATAGGATCGTTCATTTCATTTTCTTTAATTCTTATGTCTTTTTTATTTTTTAATACGCCCTTCAATTTTTCTTGTTGCGTTTTGCTGTGACTTTCAACTACAACTGCTCCACTTCTCAACTGTCTGATACTTTTGAAGCTCCCATCAGTATCCTTCAATTGAACTTCGGATTTTAGTCTATTCAACACAATTTTTGGATCTTCAACCTTCTCTATTCTTACAATTGTTTCATGTCTTTTGTTGTCTGGTGGCGTTTTCCATAGTTGTCTATCGTCAGCAGACCCTGGTTTGGCTTGATTTGACTGTTGAGTGCTAGCTTTTTGGGCATAGTTTTTTTTTGTGTTAGTGTTTTATTGGCTTGTTGGCACCGCTCATTTATTCTGGAAACAGCTGCATTCTTTTGTTCCAAATTCGCATTGAAATTGGTTTGCATTATCAGGTTTTGTTTTTCTAAGTCACCCATCTTGATTACCAAATAGGTCAATAGTTTATGAATATTATATGTTGCACTCAAAATATTGTTTTTATCTTGGAAAGTTTCTGGGATTTTATTTGTTATCACATTTATCTGATCTATTTCTTTGAAAAATTTAGATACCAACTCTGAAGTTCCACCATTTGTTGCGTTTATATGGTCCATTTCAAATATTTCGGAAAGTTCACTAGGCGATTATTCCCTACATATACGTTTTCTTGCATCATCTGTATCTGGACTGACTTCTGTTCTAATTCGTTTTCCCCATTCAACACCATGTTTCTCTCTTTCCGATGTTTGTTTCTCGGGACTGTCCAATGGTTTTGACGGTGGCGTTCGACATGTCATTCATCGTGGCTTGAAGACATCGTCCACGTTGGTGAACTGCTCACGGTGTTCCTCTGATCTACTTGCTGAATCACCCTGTATGCATTCGTTTTGCTGAAGTATTTCTGTCACATTCCTTTGACCTTTTTTTGACCTGCGTGTTGTTGCTTTTTGTTGTCTGGTTCAATTCCGATTATACTATTTATTTCTTGTTTTCCCATATTAAGTTTTCCCAATGAGTTACTTCTTCCTTGATTTTGAGATCGCTGCTGCTTTACAGGATCCATTTTCTTTTGATGAAAATGTTCCTTTTTAAACTCTCCGTCAAATCTCCAAATTTCGTATTTTATCGTTTTCTTCTACACCAGTAAACAATAAAAAAAGAAGGAGCTCTGCGAAACACGTGTCACGATCACGATGTATGTAAAATATTACACTGTATAAACATGGTTTCATCATCACTCCAATGATTTTAATTTTTTTTAATGTTACTGTCAGGGGAGACTGAAATAATCACCCCCAAATCATTTTTAATGCTTGGACAAAAATTTCGTTAATATATATTGTGTGATAGGTATCTTTTTCACAACTTGTTTTTAGTATCCCACCTTTCATTGTAAATGTTTCAGTTTTTTTAATATAAATTATCGAACGTATGTACAAAGTATTTTGTCAGATTATCTACGATCTACTATGTAGTTTGTTTTATATTATCAAATATTTAATCTTTCGCGCACCATTTTTTTTGTTATAAAAATTTGCTATTACATATGGATTGATATTCATTACTAATGCATAGACGTACATATTTCTAAATGTGTTCAAATTAAATTAATTTTCTAAGTTGTAGGTGGCTGTGATTAAGGCCCTTAAGAATTGCGCCAATCAGGTCATGTATTTCATATTTACACTGTGCCAGTTTATCGTAAATTCTCATCAGATTTCAGATCACTCAAAGCAAATTTTGGAAATTCACGGAATTTTTGGAAAAATTTTTCAATTCAATTCCAGCAGTACAAAAATCTGGTTCAAATTATCATTTCTAAACTGATACCATTGCATGGGAAGTACAGTGACGCTCTATTTAGTGCTTATACAATTGGAATATATTTGAAACTACTTTCGCAGCTTTGTTTTTAGTATCTGTATTTTGGTTTTATGTTAATCTATGAAAATTGTATCTATATTACAAATTATCTCTTTGAGTGCCATGTGTTTTGGACAAATAAAGTACTTCTAGTAGTATGCCTGACAAAAATTCTAGTTGGGTATGGATGGATGGAAGTTTTTGATTTTATTAGATTCATTAACATATATCCAGGTGGAAAGACAATGCAAAGATTGTACATAAAAAATCTCTTTTTTATAGAGCAAACACAACACTTTTTAAATTGAAGTAGAATAATTTTTTACTTTTACTTTCATACTATTAATGCATGGTTTTTTTGTTTTGTATGATCTTATAGTTTTATTATCTATATGTCTGCTCAGTTTATTGTTTCAATTGACATTTGGAGTTGAATGTAACTTGTGAAACTTATCCTGTGGTTAATTACTCTTTATTTTTGTAGTGAAAATTTTGTTAATTTAGCATGTAGATTTATATTGTTTAAAGGTATGGAAAATATGATTTTGAGTTTACTAGAAAAAGTTTTTTTATATTGTCGTTCTAGTTCCATTCTAAAGATGATATCTTTGTGCATGGAATTTGTGTTTCCGTGAAATTTTCCCCTTAATTGCATGACAAAAGGATAAGAATAAAAATTATCTAAATATGAGTTTTTATTGATTTATAACCTTATCCTTTCACATATAAAATTAGGTTTAATAAATTTCTCTATTATAATAGGAGTTATGTGACTGTCCACCCTATATTATTGTTTATATATTATACTTTTATTTTTGCTTAGCTCAGCCTTTTGGTTTATATAAATTAGAATCATCAGTTTTTCCAGTCAGTCAGTCAGTCTTTTACTAGATGTAATTCGGTTCGGTTCGGTTTATAAATGTATTTTGTTGCCGAGGAATAAATTTTTTAAAAACAAAGTTTTGTTCCTCGACCACTTAATTGGCGCAGCGGCAGTAGGATTTCCAAAGGGATTAAAACCGATAATTCCTTGAGTCGTAACTTGATTGGGAACCTAAATAACCTCCACCACCGACCGAAGAACGAGAAAAAACAGGACCATCGTGCCCCTTCGTTCTGGAACCGCCCAGGTCCACATAGAGGAACCCAGGCAGTACGGGATGAAGAGCTGGATATACCAGTAAGTGCTCATTGTTCCTTTTTTTTCTTATGACTGACTCACCCCGACCTGTACATCCATCTGAAGGTGATATTGCAGATCAACTAGCTAATTACTCAGCAACATTAGAATTAGAAGATACAAATATAAGATAAATAAATAATAAGATTCAAGTAAACATGTCAACTCCTAGTGTAAGTAGAAATAATGTGCCTTCCTTCGATATCAAATTACTACAGATAATACCTGATTTCGATGGAAATCCATGTAGATTATATAGATATTTAGAAGTAAGTACTGATTTAATAAATACATACTGGAATGCAACTGACCCCGGTTGCGTTCAAAACAAAATTTTATTGCATGGCATTTTTTCAAAATTGTCTGGTGCAGCAGAGCAAGTTTTTCCACTCAGTGGTAGTTCAGACTGGGAAGTTATTAAAAATTTAGTAATTTCTCATTTTGGCGACCAAAGAAATGAGAGCAGTTTAATTTCAGATATGACTGCCCTTAGACAAAATGCTACAGAAAGTTCTTTGCAATTCTATTCTAGGGTTTTAGCAATGCTAAATCATTTACATAATTATATAAATATACATGAAACAAATGACGCTGTCAAGACGAGTAAAAAGACTCTTTTTGATAGTCATGCTTTACACACACTTTTAGTAGTAGTAGGTACGTGCAAAAGTCTAGTAGTCCTTCCATGTCAAATTTCCAAAAGCCATTTTCTCCATCGCTACCTCCTAAGCCTAATTCCCAAATTCAACCACATTCATTTCACAGGCCACAAATGCATCCAATGATACAAAATAGGCCTCAGCCATATTTTTATAATTCTCTGCCTCAATTTCCGAGACGTCCAATCCAAATTAATCCGAGACAGAATATTCCTCCTCAAAGATTTCCGACGAATGCCCAAGTGTTTGGCTCAAAACCTGATGTTAATGTATGGCGAAATCCGCCCAATCAAGGTGCTTCCTTTAAGCCAACACCTATGAGTGGTGTTAGCAGTATTAATAGAAATAGACCAAGTTTCCAAAATAATCATTTCAAACCTTCTGGACCAAGGAACTTTGCATCCACGGAACTTCATAGTGTTGAAAGTGATATGTATGATCAAAATTTTAACGCTTACGATTATTATTATCCCGAATGTTGTTCACAATCTGATGTTCCATATGAATATGAGAATTATGAGCAATATTATAATAGTTCTGATAACGATCAAACCAATTCTGAATCTGAGCAAAAGCCTGAGGACGAAGATCAAAATTTTCGATTTGCCACCCCCATGATAACAGAATGATAATAGATTTAATTACTATATATGACAAGACTGAATTGCCCTATATCGAAATCCAAAACCCACCTTTGAAACTTCTTATAGATACCGGCGCTACAAAGTCTTCTTCTTCTTCTTCGATTGTTATTGGCGTCTGCAGCCTTGTGCAATTCGCCAGCTCATTTGGTGGGTTGCAGACTGGTCTGACTCCAGGTCATGCTGCAACCTCTGCAGATTGTTAATTTATATATATTATTCTTGACTTTTGATATTTATTTATTTTTATTCACTTATTTAATTGTATATTACTTATAATTTTTTTTTTTTTTTTTTTTTTTTTTTTTTTTTTTTTTTTTTTTTTTTTTTTTTTCGAGCTTTAACGTCTAGGTGTGGCGACAGTTAGTAACAACAGATAGCACAAACAAAGGTATAAAAACTCTTCTCGCATCCGGGCAGCGGAGATGCATTCACACAAACCCGAAATGCTGCCTCGGTTAGGCATAGCACCCTGGGATTTAAAAGAAAGGAAGGATAGTATCTATATTATAACTTAATATGATTGTAATTGATAAAGTTGCTTAATATTTGAATTATGTTCCTATTTAGTTGACTTAATACTATTTGCATATTCATTGGAGATTGTATACCTGCTTTCCTTAGTTCTTGATAAATGTCTGTTGGAGTGCTTTTATTGATAGGGCATTCAAGGAAGATGTGGTCCAAATCTTCAACTCCTCCGCATTCACAGTATGGGTCTTGTTCGATTCCTATTCTGAATAAATGTTTTTTGTGTAGAGCATGTCCTGTTCTCATCCTAATGATGGTGGTGATGTGTCTTCTACTTAGATTTGCATAATTATAGTACCATGGCTGTGTGGGGAATTCTTCCTGAATCTTGTTGTACCATATTCCTTTACTACGGCTAGCTATTTTCCATGTTTCTTTAAATTTGTTTTTTATTTTAAATTTGATGTTATTTTGTATATCTGATATGGGGATGTTTATATCTAATGGAATGTTCAAGTTTCTTCCTATTTTAGCTAATGTGTCTACCTTTTCGTTACCTTGGATGTTTGAATGTCCTGGGATCCATGCTAGGGCTATTTGGACACCTTGTAATTTGGCAGTTTCAATTTGTTTTTTTGTATCCAAGGTTATCCAATCTGCCTCAGTGGTTAATCCGTTTTTGATTATTTTTTCAATGGCGCTTTTGGAGTCAGATAAAATTATACTGTTTTTCAGATTTAGGTGTCGTGCTATTTGTATTGCTTTATTAATTGCCGCTATCTCCGCTGTACAAATGCTCATTTCCTCAGGCAATCTGGCCGAAAAATTGTGTTTTTTTTCTGGTATATGTATTCCTATTCCCACTTTGTTGTTGTGTTTTGATGCGTCCGTGTATATTGTGGTATGAGTAGTTGTGTATTTTTCTATTACTTCTAGGAATTTTTGATTGCTATTGATTTCGTGTTTTTTGATACCTAGATTGATGTGTTGTATATTTTGTAGTTGTGTATCATATCCAAATTCAAAACATGGTAATTTTTTTATTCTAGTTATAGCTATGTTTTGTTGTTGTAGGATATCCATTGCCTTAATTAATAAGGGAGCCTCTTTGTTCCGCCAGTATCCTCTTTGAGATGTAGTGTGTGTCTGTACGGCTTGTAGTAAGTTGTTGAGGGGGTGGTTGTCTATTTGGATTTTTTTAATGAGAAATTTTGTAGTCAGCCATATTCTCCTATTTTGAAGATTCATTTCCGCATTTTCTGCTAGTAGGCAGTTCACTGGGGTGGATTTCATACATCCTATAATGATTCTTAGTCCTTGGTTGAAGGTATTATCTAGTTGTTTTAGGGACCTTTGGCTTGCAGGAGAAAGAAATATACATCCATAATCTAAATGTGACTTCACTAGCCCGTTGAACACCATCTGTAGGGTCTTGGGATCTGATCCCCACCATACTTTTCCAAAAATTTTCATTAGTTTTATACCCTGGTTAGCCTTCCTAATCATCTCGTTGATATGTGTTTCCCATTTCAGGTGCTTATGTAATGTTATTCCTAAATATTTTGTTGTGTTTACCTCTCCTATGATTTGATCATTGATTTGAATGGAATGTGGATGTGGTAGGCGTTTTCCTTTTGTGAACCACATTTTTTTGCACTTTTCTGTAGATAAAGACAGGTTGTGTTCTGTAAGCCATTTATGTATGGTCTCTAATGATTCGTTTAGTTGCACATGCATATCACTTATATTATTACCTTTAACAAATATTATTAAGTCGTCCGCATATCCTAGGATGTATACCTGATCCGAGATTATTCTAAATATTTTGTGAATGTATATGTTGAACAATAATGGGCTTAGTGGGGAGCCTTGAGTTAATCCTGTAGATGTAGTGATAGGTCCTTGGACATCATCTTCATTGTCAATGATGTACATTTGCCTGTTTGTGAATATGCGGAATATTAAATTACATAGATGTATTGGGATATTGATTTCTCTCAAGATTTTATATAAACTGTATATGTTGACATTATCATAGGCTGCTTTTATATCCAAAAAGACTGCTAATACTGTTTCATTTTGTGAAAAAGCTGTATAGATGGTTGATGTTAACACTGCTACGTTATCATATGTGGAGTGACCTCCACGGAATCCTGTTTGAAATTCTGTGAATATGTTTGCCTTTTCTACTTCCCAGTTAATTCTAGATTTAATGAGATGTTCCAGTGTTTTTAACATACATGAACTGAGAATGAGAGGTCTGTAATTTTCTATATTTCCAGGGTTTCTGTTAGTTTTAAGTATTGGTAAAACCATGTAATCTTTCCATGTATTTGGTAAATTGGTACCTGCTAAGCATTCGTTATATGTATTTATTATAATGTTTAGTGCATTGTCTGGTAAATGTTTTATCATGGAATAGGAGATATCATCTAATCCTGTCGCTGTGTCCCTTCTTGAGTTTAAGCACATCTTAATTTCCTGTATTGTAAATGGTTGTATTTCATGTGGATTTACCGGTAGCAGTCTAAAGTCGGGATTAATGGTGCAGTATGCTAGATTATTCAAAATATTGTATGCCAATTGTTTTTTGGGAAGTAGCTGTCTTGAAAATTTTTGTTTATTATCTATGAATTTTTTGACAGTTTTCCATATATAGGAAGAGTCAGTGTTTCTATTTAATGTAGCACAAAATTTCTTAAATTGTATTTTTTTCTTTTGTTTTAAAAATCTATTTGTGATTGCCCTCGTTTTTTTTGCTTCTATATATGTATCCATATTAGGGTTAGTTTTGAAATTATTCAGTGCTACTTTCCTCTTGGTGATTGCTTCATTACATTCCTGATCCCACCAGGGGCTTCGTGGTAAATTGTTCTTCTGCCCTTGTAATTTGGTAGGTATAGCAAACCTTGCTGCGTTATTAATAGTATCTTGTAGCTCCATCCAACCATCTTCCTGGGTCATATTCCTAATACCTTCTGAAATCTTCTCGTAATACTTTTCCCAATTGGCTTTATTGAAATTTCTTTTATTTCGTTGTACAAGGTGGTCTATATTGCATCTGACTTTGAGATATGTGGGAAAATGGTCACTGTTACCGCAATCTTGTCCAATTGACCATTCACAGGTTGTTGCTATTTGTTGTGACACTATAGTGATGTCCAGTGGGCTGATATTGTCATTTGGGCCTATAAGTCTCGTAGAGGATCCATCATTGAGGCATACTAGGTTGTGTGTTTCCATGATTGTTTGAGTTAATGTACCATTCCAGTTGCAGTTGGCACTACCCCATAGCCAGTGATGAGCATTAAGGTCGCCCATAATTATTATATGTCCTGATAGTCTAAGTAATATTTCATTTATTTCTTCATATATTATTCTATTATTTGGAGGAGAGTAGATATTGATTATATTTAAGTTTTTGGTTTTAATCCCCATTATTTGAGTTCTTATGTTTGTGTCATCTATTTTAATCTCTTCGTATTTGATATTATTTTTTATATATATAGCAATCCCCCCTTTACCATCAGCTCTGTCTTTTCTGATGGTGTTATAGTTTGTAATATCTGCCGTCATATTGGCTTTTAGCCATGTTTCATTTAGTAGGATTATTTCTGGGTTGGTGGATCTGATGAAGTAGGTTAAATTATGTCTATTACTGTTTAGACTTCGTATGTTCCATTGCATAATTTTCAGATATTCATTGAAATTTCTTTTTTGCATAAGGTTATTCATTATCACTCTGTGAATCTCTGTTGTGTGTTTGAGTATCTAAATCTTTGTCCAGTTCATGCTGTAGATTGATGTGTGTTAGTAATATATCTCTAATTTTCTCTTGTGTTTCTGCTGGTTTAGAAAAAATTTGTGAAATAATTTTTTGTATGTCATTGTTCCCTATCATTACTTGATTATTTTTATCTTCATTGTTTCGATGATGTGCACTAAAAGGCCGATTTATATTGTTCCTGTTTTGTGTTTGTTCCCTGGTAGTTTGCATTATATTTCTGACTTGTCTTTGTGGTCTGGAATTTGGAAAAATTAGTTGTTCCTCATGTGCTTCTCTGTCATAGTTTTTGGTATTTGTCATAATTATTCTTTTTTTGGGAGACGTGCTGATTGCTTGTTGGAATGTTCTTTTGGTTTGGATGTTGTTTTCAAATTCTGCTCGTCTTCTATGTGTGACTGGTACTGAGGATGTGCTTGGTTGAGTGTTGTTTACTAGATTCGGGAAGTCTGTCAGTCTGAAGTTGAAGGTGTTCACATTTTGAGGTTCACTGTTGGTATTTTTGTATGTCTTTGGTATTGCATTATTTGCATCAAAGTAAGATATATTTTCATATACCATTAATTCTTTTATTTTTTTCTGTCTGTTAAATTCTGGACATCTTTTTGAGTTGGATCTATGTTCTATGCTTTGACAGTGGTAGCATTGCTGTTGGCATGCATATTCCTCAGTGTTTTGATCATGTTTGTGTTCTGTTGATGCACAGTTGAAGCATTTTTCTTTCCCTCTACATTGAGTTCTCGTGTGTCCAAAAAGAAAGCATGCAAAACATTGGGTGACTGGGGGGAAATAAAGATTCACTGGGAAGCTCAGGTAATAGATACTCACGTCCTTGGGTAAGATTGTGCCTTCAAAAGTTATCAGAATTGTACCTGTTGGTACATATTTTATACCATTCTCGTCTATTACTTTTCTATTCATTCTTTTAATTTCAAGTACTTTTTTTGTCGATTTTATTGCTTTCAGAATTTTCTCTTCTGTTATTCCTATATCAACATTTTTTATTATACCCTTACATGTGACTTTGTGCAGAGGTATGTATATCTTGTATCCTTTACTTTTTAAGATGTCGTTTTTGGCGAATGCATTCGCCGTGTTACTGTCTGTGAATTCAACTCCTAGCCTGTTTTTGCCTTTTATTGTTATTTTTTTAAGGTTTTTGAAATTCAGTTCTACTATTTCTTTCGCAATTGTCAAATGATTTTTTTTTCCTATTTGATATCCGGCTTCTTCTGTAGCTTCAATGAAGACGAGGTAAGGGCCTGGTTCCGTATTACTGTAAAACACTTCCGTTTTTACGTTTGTTTTTTCGGGGTTTAAGTTGTTTTTTTGTTTGTTCATGTTTGTTTTTTCGGTATCCATTTCAATATTTCTCAAATTCACTGGTGCTCCTATTATATTCTCTATCTCTTCTTGGCTGAATGGGGGGGTCCCCCCCCCCGTCCCAACTTCCATGAATGTCTCACTACCTGTTTTATTATTTATTTGATTATAAATTTAATAATGTTATGAATTATAATATGAGATGGAAGGATATGATCAACAGAGGAGTTGTTAGTAAATGTCACACCTAGACTTACTCAGTATATTCACTCGCCCGATAAAATTTTCACTTAAGCGAATAACCACACGTGTTACCACAATCCCGGTCAAACCGGAAGTCCCGCTACAAAGTCGTTATTAAATCCTGAACTAGCATATAAATACTTTCCAAATAATATTTATAAAGAACCTTTCGAAGTAACTTCTGTTTTTCAACGTTCAAAAAGAGAATATTGTGCCGAGATACCTGCCTTTCCTGAATTTTAGATATCTTAAAACTTCTAAATTCTCACATAGACCTTAGAAATTCTATTCTGCATACTAAGAATGCAAAAATCCTCATTAAGTTTCATGACCTGAAAAATCGTCTTTTATTCTTCCTAGAAATTGAACCTTGTATGGCAGCCCAAGTAAAAATTCCCGTTAGTACTGTTTATGGTGATATTTTAGTGCCACAAAATTAATGATTGCATCATCCGAGAAACCCTTACGAAAGCAGTTAATGGTTATGAATTAGTTGACCTAGAGAATCCGAGTACTGCTTATCAAGATATTTCATTGTATGAACCAATACAATCATTTCCATTCAATAATAACAATTACGCTTTGTTTCATGCAGTTAGCAATCCTCCTGAATCAGATCCGCCGTCGCGACACAACGTTAGTAAGTTGATACGCACGTGCAATATGAATAAAGAAGAAAAAGCCCACATTACAAAATTATGCCAAACCTATTCTGATATTTTCTATTACGAGGGTGATCCGCTTACTTTCACAAATGAAATCAAGCATCACATTAGAACCACAGACGAAATTCCCGTATACACAAAATCTTACCGCTACCCCCATATACTTAAGGATGAAATTCAAAAACAAGTCAGATCCCTTCTTGATCAAAACATAATTCGACATAGTAATTCACCCTGGAGCTCACCGGTCTGGCTCGTGCCCAAAAAAGCAGACGCTACTGGAAAGAAAAAATGGTGTATGGTAGTTCATTATCGTAAAATCAACGAGAAAACCATAGACGATCGCTACCCTATTCCGTGTATTTCTGACATACTAGATAAATTGGGTCGTTGTAATTATTTTACTACCCTTGATCTAGCTAGTGGCTTCCACCAAATTGAAATTGCCCCACAGGATATTCCAAAAACAGCCTTTAGTGTTGAAGGTGGTCATTACGAATACCTTCGTATGAGCTTTGGACTCAAAGGTGCTCCTAGCACGTTTCAGCGTGTTATGGACAATGTCCTACGAGGACTAGATAACACTATGGTTTATATGGATGATATAATAATTTACTCCACATCCTTACAAGAACACGTTGTGTCCTTGAAAAAAGGTTTTCCAAAGACTAAGGGAAACAAATTTGAAAGTCCAGCTTGATAAATCAGAATTTTTTAAAAAAGAAGCAGCTTTCCTAGGCCACATTGTCACCCCACAAGGAGTAAAACCTAACCCCGATAAAATTGAAGCAGTTCTTAAGTATTCTTTGCCAAAGACACCTCGTGAAATTAAACAGTTTATGGGTCTTATTGGATATTACCGAAAGTTTATTAAAGATTTTGCCAAAATTACTCGCCCTCTCACTCTATGCTTAAATAAACTTCAAACTCTCTGGAATCCTAAGAAATTCTTATACACCCTGTACATAGTAAATAATGACCTAACTCCTATCATCACGTTTTTGAAAGATTACGGTCAACCAAAAAGTACGTATGCATTTTATTTTGGAGATAATGATGGTAACGAGATATATAAAAATCTAGCCACTCTTGTATCTAACACATTCAAAAATTCCGCATTCAAACTGGTAAAGTGTAATAAAAATTTGGAAAATATTACAGAAATTTTGAGACAAGAAGAAATAATGAGATATAATCACGAAACAAAAACGAATAATCGAGGTATCGTTGAAACTACTAACCAAATTAAAAGAAAGTATTATTGGCCACATATAGATGATGATGTAAAATTGTATATCAATACATGCGATATTTGCCAGCGAACTAAATATGAACGGCATCCTCCTCGAATTGAATTTGAAATAACCCCAACTCCTAAAATACCATTCCAAATTATTCATTTGGACATTTATCAAGCAAAGAATAAGAAATTTTTAACAATCATTGATAACTTTTCCAAATACGCCCAAGCTTTCCCAATCGAATCAGCAGATGGTATTTCAGTAATAGATAATTTAATAAAGTTCATGTCATTTCATGGCTTGCCCATTCAAATTGTAGCCGACTCTGGTACAGAATTTAACAATTCGTTAGTAAAAGAATTTACAAAGCTCCATCGAATAAAATTACATTACACTACTTCAAAAAATTCAAACAGTAACTCGCCTATTGAAAGATTTCATTCTACTATAACTGAACATTTAAGAGCCCTTACGTTACAATTTCCAAAAAAAGATGTTACAGCTTTAATGCCTTACGCAGTTTCTGGCTATAATCATTCTATACATTCGGTTACTAAATGGAAACCAATAGAAATTATAAATGGTCACCTAGATGTCCGAGATCCTTTTGATTCAGATGTAGATAGAGAATTGATGAACAATTATCTTCAAGAACACAAAAGTAGAACGAAATTAGTTTACGCCCTTATCCATCATAATTCAAAGTCCCAAAAAGAAAAAGTAATTAGAAAAGCCAATGAAAATAGAGAAAAACCTACTGACTACTCAAAGGAAAAGATAGCTTACCGACGTGACGTAAAGTCCAGAGGAAATAAACTCAAACCCCCATTTATTAAAGAACAAATATTGACTGATAAAGGTAAAAAACTAAAAACATACCGAAACACATACCACAAAGGTATTTTCAAAAAACCCAGACAGAAAGTAACTAAAAATTTGTTACAGGATGATACTTCATCTGACAATACAATTGACGAAGACCACAGTCAAGGTCACCAACCTTGAAACCAACCCTGGTATCCTGCCCTTCCGTTTAGGCGACGCTAAAGTAAAAATTGGTACACACACGTTTTTGCATTATGTAGACTTTGAACCAGTAAGAAAAGAGGTAAACTCGCTAAGCGCAGAACTACAAAATATACAGAACTATACTGAATATAACAAGTACAATTTAGGATTTATACCCCAAACACATCTGGCAGATACTGAACAGCATATTGTGTACTCAATGTCTAATTTGAAAAATAAATTAAAGTCAATTTATCTATCTTGGAATAATCAAACCCGTCAAAAGAGAGGCCTAATAAATGGATTAGGTTCTATCATTAAAATGATTTCAGGAAATTTAGATGATAATGATGCTCAAAAATATGATCAGGCTATTAAACAGTTACAGAAAAATCAGGAACATGTAATAAAAACAGCAAACCAGCAAATTTCCTTGACCCATGAAGTCCTTAAAAATAACAATAGGACATTCACCCTCATGGTCCATAACCAAGCAATAATACAACAATCCTTGGAGGAAATGCAAAAGAACAACAGTTATTATTTTACCTATTTTGATACGCTACTTCAGATAAAGTTCAATTTAGATACGCTGCTTTCCATCAATAATTTGGAAAATGCCATAGCGTTTGCCAAAATTGGGTCATTGCACCACAGTATTATCTCAGTTAATGAAATGAAGTCCATACTCAGCACTTTAGTAAAATATCACAAAAAAGAGCAGTTGATATATTCAGAATTTGAAGATATATATAAGCTATATGATGTAATTGCAGTTGAAGCCTATTTTTCCAAAAATCGATCAGTTTTTGCTTTACACGTTCCTCTTTTACACATAGATAAATTCAAGCACTATCATCTTTATTCCATCCCTACCGCTAACCTTACTACTATCCTTCCCAAAAATTCCTATTTTACAATGAGCACTACAATGTACCAATACGCTGACCCCTGCCAATATATAGAAGAAAATTTTATCTGCCATGACAACAAGTTAGTCCACGCGACAGTAGAAGAAGAAGATTGCCTGTATGCCATATTAGAAGTCAATACAAAGAAACCAAATTGCAACCAGGTCCCTGTATCCCTTCAGAGGTCCTTAATTGAACAAGTTTCGGAATCCAAGTACATAGCCATCTTTCCAAAACCAGAGAAGTTACTAATAAAATGTGATCAAGAAGACGTCATTGAGTTGCAGGGCATTTATCTACTTGAAGTGCCCTACCAGTGCAGTATACAGACTAAAGACCAGATATACATGAACGTAAGGGGAATAACCAAAGAAACGCCCTTATTACTCCCAGCCGTACAAATTCTACAGGAAACAAATACCAAAAGAATAAATCTCCAGCATATATCGTTAGACAAACTTCACAAACTTCAAGAAACAGCAGACCAGATAGAGACGATAACTTCCAAAGACACTTCGCACTATTACAAGTGGAGTCTACCCCTGTATGCAATTATGCTATTGGGAATTGCATACATCATCGTAACAAGACTACAAAAGAAGAATAGAAGAACAGAATCAGCAAGAGGCCAATGGTCCCTAGAAGCCCAGGATCAACCCTCGACGCCAGAAGTTTTGTTCAAGCCTTCCAAAACTTCATCTCAAGGGGGGAGGAGTTATGTGACTGTCCACCCTATATTATTGTTTATATACTATACTTTTATTTTTGCTTAGCTAAGCCTTTTGGTTTATATAAATTAGAATCATCAGATTTTCCAGTCAGTCAGTCTCAGTCTTTTACTAGATGTAATTCGGTTCGGTTCGGTTTATAAATGTATTTTGTTGCTGAGGAATAAATTTTTTGAAAACAAAGTTTTGTTCCTCGACCACTTAATTTAGGTAACAATTTGCTTGCATAGTTTTCATCAAATGGACCCACTATAATTATAAATGACTTTGACTTAGAACTTAGATGAATAAATGATTAAGTCACACAATTTTAAATTGAAAATTGCCATTCCCAATTGTATTTGACCATAGTAAAAATGGTTCTTCTCTAAAGTATCTCCAGTTTCTGCATTTACTTCCAGGCATGAGCAGGAGTAAATAAACTCTATAGTGTCATTGCCTGAAAAAAATACTTTATTTACTAATGTGAAATATCAACAAAAAAATGCACTGATGATCAAACAAATGACAATAGTCTCTAGTAAAGATTCCATCAATATAAGTTATATGTTGCCATATAAATAGCAAATTTTACCATCATAGGGGCATTTGATTTCCAATAATCTTGTTGGAACTCTGTCAGCCATTACAATACAATCTGGAGAATAGGCAAACCAGAGATATTAACAATGGATCACTAGGCCTGTTTCATAGTCTTGATATTTGTTCACTGCCTTGCGTTTTTCTAGAGCCTTCAACTTCATATTTCAAGCCATGTATATTGTCATTGATGTATATTAGCTCTTGAAGTTTTTTGGCCAGAAGTAAGTTGTAGCTTTGGATTTCCAGTCTTGTTTTGAATATGTATCGATAGAATAACTCCTGGAGCCTAAAAAAATTAAAAAGTTCAGTTTTTATGTTAGTAGGAAAAATGATAAGACAAAGCAGTTGAAATAACCTCTCAACAGTAGTGCTAACTGCTTTTGAAATATAAACAACTTAATTTTTGTTTAAGTACACTATAGGTTCATACAGAGCAAACAAAATTTACCAGCTATTCATAGTTGACCTTGATGGCAAACCTCAGACCTCTGTTTTGACATTAACACTGTGGAAAGCCTTCAAATCTATGATTTATTTTGTTGTGGCTTTGCAACATGGTTTTAGCAAAACAATGTCAATTATCAAATTTAAGGAGGAAAATATGCTGAGCTTGCTGCATGAGATATAATTATCAGATCTACAGTTTCTTTTTATTCACTCTGCAAGTGAGGCTGCTCTTGTTTGTCCTCTTCTAAAAAAAATTAATTATACATTGATATGAATTTAAGCCTAATATAAAATACTTTCATATGACAAGACGATCTGGACTCATTACAAACAGAGGATAATAAGTTTAAACACTTGCAAGCAGTTTATAAAATTGGTTTAGCCTCATGTTCCTCCTCAACCAGCTTTTCCAACAAGTAAATATTAGATCAAAAACAAAAATTAATTTAGCATATTTCTTAACACATAGGTTTTTTGTGAGTTAGAGATTTTTCATATACATTTTGTATGGTTAACTTATTTTATATTAGTAATAATTTTAATTCAAGTTCCATAATGAGCTATAATAATGATAATAGTACTCAATATAACTGTCAATTAGATTGAGATATATTGGAATTAGGTCAACTACTCTATATGTTATAATAATAAGATTATTGGTATTACCTGGTACATTTCAGAATATCTGTGGCAATAATGCAATACGTTTGCAAGCAGCATGTCCCTGATAGTCCAGCTTAACAGCTGCATGTAATCTGATCCACTTCAATCCTCTTATCTTTTACAATGGATAATTTTCCTTTTGTTTCATGTGGATTACTTTTCATTGCGATTGTTTGAAGGCACCAATGAGTAGGCACAAAGCAAATATCTCTAAACATTTCTCCGTCTGAGTTGAAGTTCCAATGAATATGACGTGTGTATTGCAAAATGCATCCTGATACAGAACAGCTACATCACTTCATTGCAGATGGGGTAATGGATCGTCTCGAAAAACAATAAACCCCCTATGGATGATGTACCGTTCTTTGAAATGAAGTACTTAGTATTGGTGCAAACTACAGAGGTTGTGGCACCTTGCCTTGCCTTTATTAACACTCTGTATGTAATAGTCACGTAGTCATGCTGAAGAGCATCAATATCCCTAAAACAACAACAAATATCATAACCTCACATTTTCAGTGCAGTGTTACCACAAGTCATAACAAATACCATGAAAGCAAAGATTATCAGATTTTCAGTGCAGTGTTCCCACAACAATTCCGTGTTTTTGACTTCTTTGCTGTTTCTGTTCTCCTAATACAAGTTACAAGATTTCTAAAATCCAGCTCCAAGGTTGCAAGATCGTCTGGGAGCAATTACCGTAGAAATGATTTTCGGATAAAAATTATCATATGCCAGGATTCCGAGAGGGGGAGGGCTCTACATGTCATATTTTATCAAAAGCAAAAAGACAAAATATGACAAAACATCTTTCAAACCGAATAATACCATTACCATTACCATAGGTAATTTCCCTGTAAAAGGCCACAATTAAGTGCATCCCAAAAACTCCCATTTTTGTTCAAAATGTAAATCTTTTCCACGCTTTCTATGTCAATAATACAATTAAATATTTGGAACGACTTTACAAACGATCCAAAATTCTCATTTAAATGATGGCAAAATGATAAAACGTTCAATAAAAGATCATTTCTCCGTCTTAAAATACCGTATGTATGTATGGTATCAAAAAAATAAAGGTTACCTAATTAAAAAATATAAATAAAAACAAATAAATAAAAGCTGTTTGAACACAATATTCGAGTGTACACAAGGAATCTTGAACATTTACAGTATAACAAAATAATTAATCAAAGTCCGAATCTGATTCGATCGTCATAAATGTTTTATCCACTTTTTGTTGTCTTTTGAAGGTATCAATTTAGTTGCATCTCCTTGTCCATTTACAAATCGAGATGCAAGTATGCTTTTGCCGTTATTCGTTTCTACTCTCAATTTTTTTCTGGCCTTCGTTTTTATTAAATCTGATTAAAAGCCGTACGATAGCTGATGATTATCGTTTATCGTACAATAGGCGTAATTATCATGCGTCTGGCAACCTTGGCCAGCTGTCAGTCAGATGATCAGATGAATCTCTTTTGAAAAGCAGCATCTATTAGTACATTAGCCAATTTATCTGTCGATGATGATCGTCTTGGAAACTAAATAGCATTTTTATCACATTGAAAATCTCTACAGTACAGATATATGAATATATATAAATATATATATATATTCCTATTTTTTCCGTGCACTGATGATAGAACACTAATTTCTGTGGATGTGTTCGTGGTCGTGTTCCATGACAAGTGACGGTTGACATCGACGTAATCTAAGTTCATTATGGTGCGATTAATTCCAAAATCTACCCACTAATTATAAGAATATATGCAAATGCGTGTACATATACATAAAAGCAAGTATAGAAAAAGAGAAATGAATGACTATAATATAATGTAAAATTATTGTGTGAAATGTCATTTTGGCGACATCTATCAAAGAAGCACCCAATTTAATAGAGTATCCGTAATTAAAAGCTTTATTGTAGCATTAGCAGTTGTCTACGCACCGTATCCTTAAATGTGTTTTAGGGTGATTAAGAAGATATCCGCATCAACATAATAAAAGTCATTATATGTTTTATGAGCTCTCACTAGAGGAGCATTAACTCCCAAGTTTGTTCTCCGAAACGGAATTTTGAAAAAGGGTACTTGTCGAAACTGCCTTTCTGGGACATTAAAATTAATTCTAGATCAGAGGTACGGACTATCAAATATATTGATTACTTTATAAATAATGCACAGATCTGACAGTATCCTTCTATATTCCAAAGTATGTTAAATTCACTCCTTAGATTCTTGTAGTTTCCATTTTGCACAGGTTTACCAGTTTTGAATCCCAGTGTTCTTAAAAATTTATTTTGTTGTCGTTCAATGCGATTAACATATGTCTTATACGAAAGATTCCATATAACGGAGGCAAAACTCAGCTTACTATAAGCGTATGCATAATAAAGCGAAATCAAGGCCCTTGTATTTTTGAATTCTTTTGATATTCTGCAAATAAAACCAAGGGTTCTATTACATTCGGATACTAAATTTTTTATATGTAATTGGAACGTCGTGTTTTCATCCATAAGCACCCCTAGGTACTTCACAACATGAGACTGCTTTAGCTTATTATTATTTATTTTATAGTTATATTCAATAATTTTTTTATTGCGTGTATATCTTATATAACTGCACTTATCTATGTTTAGGTATAAATCATTTTTACTGCAAAATAATGAAAAGGTGTTAAGGTCATTTTGTATTTTCTGCCTAGACAATAAGAGTTGTTCAATAAAATTAATTATATTGAACTTATGTGTTTTATCTCATAATTTTAAGGTTCGATAATCACAGGATATATCAATTGATATAAAAATCATTCCGAATGGAATAATTCCCGGTTTTAACCGTCCAGTTTTAACCGAACCAAAAAAAAAACGGTTATCGGCTATTGGCGAATTTTAGCGACACATTTTTATGACAAATGTAATTTGCAATCTGAACACTATCAATAATGGTGAAATAAATTCAAAATTCATAGGAACGGCACATTGTTAATAGTATGCTTAATATATACTTTTTGTCATGTTTACATACTTTAATCTGCAAAAGTTTGTTGCAATGTTTATGGGACCCCATACAAGGATATTTCATACTGACTGACAGATGATAGTGTACTGATTAATTTATAAAACTTTTAGGTTAATTTTTAATGAAAAAACGCATCGTCAAACATGTCAAACCTAATTTTGTCTCTTGATGACCTCCCAGATTTTCTGCAACATTTAATTTAAAGAAATGTAGCTTTGTATAAAATTTTATACGTTAATCAGTTTACGAAATTTTCTGTCAGTCAGGATGAAATATCCTTGTAGTGAGTTAGGGATTCCACATGTATTTATATCAATTGACGAACATGTTCATACAGAGCAACAAAATAAAATACAGAAGCTGAATTTTTTATTATACACTTATGTCTATCTGTAGAATGTACATATAAAAAAAGTGAAATTATAATTAATATCTAGAAAAAGCTTTAAAAATGTTTTATTCTACCCAATAATTTTTATTAACTGGTTATAAATACCCTCTCTGTTACATGATCATCTGTCAATCGACTTCTTTCTTCTGACACCACAGCATTTAGTGTTGAAACCAATCTCTCTGACGCCACGGAACTACCCATGACTGTTAAATATTTTGAGGCAACAAAAGCTAATGCAGGCATACATTGCTTGCTCTGACCCCAGTACTCCATTGGGTTAGCTCCCCGGAGCAAAACTGGATGCTGCAAAAATAATTTAAGTTTGCTGGGGAAGGAACTGCAGGTTCAAACATTTCGGGAAGTACTGGCAAATTTGCTATCATGCACTGACCAACGAGAGCTTGGATTCGAACTGTCACTCTGTAGGTAAAGGTGGTGAAATTTTGCCTAAGTCTTTCAGGCAATTTTTTACATCTTTACTTATTTGCGAAGACTGGCGACATATAAAGCTTTTAGAATCTTGGGTCTGGCAGTATTGCATGACAAAGAAGGGGATTGGTTAGTAATGGTTTGAATCTTGTGGACAAACTTACTGTTTTTTTTTTCAAAAGTTTTGGTATTTCATTATTTGGACTGATCTTATTCAGGGCTTCTTCAATAATACTCAGTAATAGTATGGTTGAACTACCAGTTAAATATTCACTTCCTGAAATTTCAGAAGTCGCCTCCTTGAATGGTTTTAATATATTAATTAATTCACCCAAAATTCCAATTTCTGAGCTAGACAGCATACAGGGAGCTTTTTTTAGGTGAGGATTGGCTAATACATGAGCAATCTATGGAGACAGCTCTAGAAATCTGAGCAACATATTGTAGGTGCTGTTCCATCTTGTTCGAACCGACTGACAAATTACTGTGTCTTGCAAATGTTACAATTTGTTTAACTTCCCCAATGATTTGTTTTAAACCAGGATTTCCCACATCCTCGAGCCCATCATTTATCATCAAATTCAAGATGTGAGCTGAACAATTTACATTTCTACCCTCCCCTAATAACATTCTGATAGCTGCAATCATATTTACACCTCCATCAGTGCAAACAGTAACAATTTTTGATTTTGGAATATTAAATGAATCAAGAAGACCTTCAATCTCTGCACTAATGTAGTCTGCTGTATGTGACTCCATTGGTCTTCTAACACTAAGCACTATTGTTTCAGGCATGATAGTTTCAGGACCTGCAAAGTTGTATAAAAATAATGCTTCAATTAGACAATAAGGGTAGGTACAATTCGTACAAATAAAATTTGCTGTAACCACTGAAAAACTCCAACTGGTGTTAACTACAGTAAAGATATCTGAAGTTAGCGAAATATGTGGAATATCTGTCATTTATTTTTCACACTATTGGTAATGGCACTGCATGGAGCTGATACCATCTGTGTTACCTGAAAAATATAAAATTCACTTTAATTTGACAACAGTATTTCTTGCTGGTAACTTGTATATAGGAGCAACTGTTTTTGTGAAATGAACAAAACCATCCTTTTCTACTAATGAATGGAGAGCATTATCTTTACAAATCATATAAATCTTCTTCCACCTCCTGCAATAGAAATGTACATATTTATAGATTAAAAAAATGCTAAACTATACATTTTTGAATCACTGGTTGTATTATGGAATGATAAACAGTAATTAGCTCACATGATATTTTTGATTGGTTTGGCATTGCTTTTAAACTGTTTTGAACCATTATGTAAGTTTTTTATGAGTTTTTCAAAACTGATAAATGTAGAAACCATTAATATTAGCAATATGACAAGCATGAACTACCACACATGCATATTTTGGTTCTCATTTAGATATTTATTAATGCAACTGAAGAGTCAACAGTGGAGATAAATCATTCTGAATGTACTTGTACTACTAATAATACTACTCACTCTCATATCTAGATGTCCTCTCTATGGATTCAAAAAGTGTCATTTGTCTCTGTTTTTGGAGAAATGAGGAAGTGGAGTGAAGGAGGTTGTGATGTCGGTGATCTAGATTGCTGTGAAGCTTCAGCATCTGGTGACTAGGAGGACAAATTTGAAGATGTGGGCAAAGGATGATCAGAATTATCTTGACTCTCACTCAAGCCCCTTTTTCCTGCTCCACCCTATGCATAAAAACATTATGTTATTAAAATGTAGAAAAAATAAAGTTTTAGAATATTAATACAATTATCAAATACTTGTTTCCAGAAATAGCAGTATTTTGTATTGAAATCAAAACTTTTTTTACAATTATGCAATCTGAATAGAGAATTACAGGATACAATTTACATTTCGTTACATTACCATATTTTAATAAAGTGTGTGATTTACCTTTTTATCCTTTTCTGCATTCGGATGCTTTCGATTTAGATGTTGGCGTATATTTGTAGTTCCACCACCAGTTTTGATATGCTTGAGGCATAAATTGCAGTCGCCATTGTTGCCTCCCGGTTCTCGTTTTTGGTGAAATATTTCCAGATTGATGACATTGCTCAGGGCTCTGGTTTTCATACGCACTCTATGAGAGGTACCAATGGTACCATGCACTACCATGTATGTAGTTTTAGTACTGTGCTGAAGAATAACGCTTCTTGTAAATCCACAAGTAAATCAGTAGAAAACTTTAAATTCAGTGGAATGAAATAACAAAAAACGGATACAACAAACTGAACAAAGTCAAGAAAAAAAGGGCAATCTCAATATCTCGAGGGGCGCAAAACAGTTATAACTGATAAGTGCAGCACAAAAAGTGCAGACTGCAGATAGGCTACTCGAGTCTCGAAGTAGTCGAAGCGTGTCAAAAGTGTCAAAGTCAAAGATACAGCCACACAAAGCAGAAAGTTGCGGGATCGCATACATCCTTGGAACATCGACACTTCACTTTACAATTTTTTAACACAAAGGGGGAAATAGCCGGTTTTTTCACCGGTTATTCAATATAAAAAGAAAAACCCGCACCAACTAATAACCGGTTATTATCGGTTATTTTTATCCACATAACCGGTTTTTCGGTTTAACCGACCGGTTATTGACCAGTGTTGCCAACCGTGGCGGAATTCCGCTACGGTAGCGGATTTTCAGCCCTTGTAGCGGCGTAGCGGCGGGATTACGTTTTTTCTTCAAAGTAGCGGAATTCGTACCTACCAGAAGGGTACGGTCATAACACTAAAATACTAAAATACTTTTATTTATAATTTATATGATCCAAAAGCGAGCAGCGAGCGGGCGAGTTTTTCATACATTTAATCGATAGACATAGAAGAGATTAACCGAAATTAACAGACTTGATATCAGCATCCTGTGACAACTGTTTTGTTTCAATGTTTGGAAACAGTGTTTCGTATCTACTCATTGCCCAAATCTACTATTTTGACAGAATGAAATGAACTGAATCCGTCAATAACATGGGAATCAATGGATTCCCAGAGAAAATATAGCAAGCAATGTGATGACAGTTGAATTCAGGTTCATTTATTTGTGTGTGTAATTATATGCTTTAACTAATTTGAATATATTGTATCGTTCGTCGTTATTCATCATGTTTGTGGTAAGCCACACTAGACTAATGGAATTTTGTGAAGAGTATTAATAAGTTCAGGCAGCGTGTCTGTTTAGGGGTGCAGTAAAACTTAAAGCAATAGTTGTTAATTTCTATATTTTATGTTTTAATTTCTTTTGTAGTTGAATGTTGAAGATTTGGTATTTAAAATGGTACTATTTATAGGACATATTATAATTGTTAGTGTTTAACTTATTTTCATTTGTTGCTTCTATGTTTGAACTTCTTGTAATTGAAGAGTTTTTTTAATAAATAATTTTTGAAACGAAAATACTGATTTTATATTTTATATATTACGAAATTTTGATACTGATTTTTTTGCTTTGCTATCGAAAATTCCCGACTTTAATCACCGTAGCGGATTTTTTTAATATGTAGTGGAATTATCAGCCTGTCGTAGTGGTGGGATGCTCTGAAAGGTTGGCAACACTTTTATTGACGTCCCTAAACCAAACGACGTGATGACGTATTGACGTGTCCAGTATGGCGGCTGTGATATAATTTCTAGCAAGTTTTCTTAGCGTTTCCCGTGTTTTTTGTGTTTTTCGGACTATTATCGTGTTTTGTGTGAAATGGAGAGTGAATATCTAAAGAACTTATTGTCTGAACTCCCAGATGTTGGTGCAAGTTATCCTAAAAAGGTGTAAAGTTGTTTTGTTCGCCTATGTTATATTGTTAATTCTTTGCAGATACCAGAATAGTATACGGTTGATCAATGGCTTAGATCCCTTTACTCTGAAATATGAAGTTATGAATCAAATAGCAGAAAGCTTTCTTCCAGTATCGAACATGGATGTACCTAGTGCTCACTCACAGCTTTTACACTAAAGAGCAAATCAAAGTCATCAAGAGCCTGCAAGCCTATAAGTACCTTGAAAGTGGTCTTGTTAGGTATTTGGGGTGTCAATTTGTACGTGATTTGTTCGTGATAGTTGGAAAGGCAAGATTTTTCTCAATATTAAGATTGAACAACTGATAAATACTGACTTTTGTAGGTGGAGCATTCTTAGGAGGCCTCTCTGCAGCCATTGAATGTTTGGTGTATAGCTGACAAAAGTGGAGCCATCTGTACTGCTCACTGTACATGTATGGCAGGCAATAGTGAAGTTTGCAGCCATGTTGGGGCAGTACTATTTGCAGTTGAGTATATGAACACAAAAAAGAGGCAATTTCTTGTACCAATCAATTAGCTTTGTGGTGTGTTCCTTCAGCATCATCGCAAGTACCTATAGTACCTGTTAGAGAAATGCAATGGGGCAAGCATACAAATTTGTCTAGGAAGATATACTGCCAATCTCAATGACTGGAATTGTAATTGTAAACATGTATATGTAATACAGGACTGATTATTTATTACAATGAAACATTCCTTTGACATCAAAAATATCTTTTGAATCCCAAAGCTAAACACTGAACAAACTTATAGTTTCTATAGAACATGTCTAATATGATATAGAACTTGATTGTCCTGTATTGAAAGATTTCTACTCCTGAAATTCGAAAATAACCAAGCACTACCTAGTATATTTATTGATTTTCTATTATGTATATTGGCTTTCTACGTCATAGCTATATCATCTTAACTTTTTAATAGCTTACCTTCGCCACAGTAGCTTTGAACTTCTTCGTCTTTTCTAGGCTGTCCTTCTGTTCAACAGTCTTTTTGCCTTTTGAAACCATATGAGCTAAATGACCCATGTTTTGAGAGGGAACCCAATCAGGGTGATCCCCATCTTCAAGAGAAGCTGGTTTACCTGAAATTATTTCACATTACATGATTTTGCTCCATTTTATTGTGAGGTTTAGCATGAGAAGAATGTAAAATACAAAATAGTTACCTATTAGAAAATGTTTACTGTGGACTCTCTCATTCTTAATTTTGGTCTCTGTGAAGTCTTCCCTCTTGATAGCAGCCAGCCATAGCTCCCTACGTTTCTTGCTTAACTCAGTTTTATGAGTTGAAAATTGATGATTTGTGACAGCAGGTACTGAATAGAAAGACACCTGGCCACTGTTGGAACGGGTTCCACGTCCAACAACAATAAAAATCACAGGCATTTCATAGGACTGTAGTCTTATACACATACACTATTTTAGATACCACTAAGTGAACGAAAACGTCGAAAACACAGCAGATTCTATAATATGATAACTGTCAAATGTTTGTCCACAATGCCATATTAAATTTTATTTGACAGGTCATTGGATTGCGTAATATATCCCTATATAGGTGTGAATTTTGAATCACTGTTGAATACTATTTGTAATAAGTTTTTCAAAACTACCTAAAACAAAAAGGAAAACCAGAGATATGAAATTGCTAATATGTTGTTGATAACTGTGAATATCATCAGCTACTTTGTGTGAGGAGCTTGATTATTTAGAAAGGCAATGGTATGCATTCCTTCGGGAAAAGAATTGAGGTGATCAGATTGTTTGTCTGATTTTTTAATGCTTCACTCAAGAATTGAATGAAAATATACAATATAACAGCTTTTCATATTTTGCACAACTATGAGGTCCATAGTTTATCAGGGAAAGGAGGTTTTGTGTCTGTGTATCATGCAAGATGCCTAAAAACACATATAGATGTAGCTATAAACATGGTAAGCTTATACATATTCGGATAGTTAGATTGAAAGTGGTACAATTTTCAGATTGATAAGAAGCTTATGCAGGCCACTGGAATGGTAAACAGGGTTAAGTAAGAAGTGGCCATACATTCAAGACTAAAACATCCATTTACACTGGAACTGTATGAGTGCTTTGAGGATATAAACTATGTGTATTTTGTCCTAGAGCTTTGTCACAAAGGGGAGTTGCAGAAATATATTAAAGGCAAAGTAGGTAGCACATTATTCTCCAGATTTTTCTTACCATCTGCTTGCTGAGTGATGACATAATGAATAGAGCCATCTTAACCCTTTTCAGTCTCAGCTGTAAGTTTGAATTGGTACCTCTAGCATATTATAAATTTCATACCAGTGCTAAATAAGTATTAGGGTTATTTCACCATACAATAATGTAACATTGACTTGACTGTATATGTGTGTGTAACTTATCCTTTGGCTGTCTCTCTGATTCATTATATTGTATGGTGGCTGCTAACCACATACATATGAAATAATATTTTCTGTCTTTGGCTGCTTTGGCAGCCTCTGTCAATGTACAAAACAGAATGAATAAATCTTGTAGATTGTAGATGCTCTTACTTTGAGAAACTTTTCCATCATTCAGATAAAAAATTGTTAGTCTGACAATAATCTGAATATAAAACGAAAAGTGTTACTGAAATAAAGAGAGTTTTATAAACTTCTGAATTAAACTTAAAATTTTTAAATGAAAATGAAAAAAGAATGATTATGAACTATAATGACATTAATATTCATAACTGTTTCCAGGGTTGCAGTTTTATTTTCATCAAGAAAGTATTATAAACTATTATGAAAGGCTAGAATTCTGATGAACCATTTGCATTGTTGATAAATCTGTAAAAGGAAATAATTAACTGCCATACCATAAAGCTGCCTATTCTATGGTATAAAATGAAACAGCAGTGCAGTTCCAAAGTAGCAATACAATAATCTCCCATTTGGCATCCAAGAACAAACCATAAGGAAACTGTAATATGAACTTATGATGCATTTGTAGGCTTTGAGAACATTTACTAGACCTTTCCATGAGGCATACTTAACCAAACTGGGTCACAGTATATTGAGGAATAATAGCAATAATCTTTCACCTTTATAAAGGCAGATTATTTGACCCTCTTTTTGAAATTGTTATGCTTTAGTTTTAAGATTTTGTGCTTTTTTAATTGACAGTATAGGTTCAGAAGGCTCACTAATGTAACAGTTACCTCACACAAGTCTATTTGATATATTGAATTTTTGGTATCTACATTTCAATTTTTTTGCTCTGTGTGGCAGAGGAAACTTTTTCCTTACTGAAGAAGTTCCTGATGATTTTATATTTATTTTGTGAATTTAATTGTTGGCTCCTCACAGTTTATTATACCACATTTATTAAGGTAAATAGTATAAAGCCAATAATTAAATTCACAACAGAAATGGATAATGACCGGTATCTTTATTTTTTGGACCTTTATATAGAGATAATTAATAATTCTTTCATAGCATCAGTTTATAGAAAACTGATGCATACAAATAAATATTTACATTGCAAATTTAATGATGTAATGACTATGAAGAAGGGATTGATAAATAGTGTTTTTGACAGGGCAAACAGATCTCCACAAACCAAAGCATGTTTTATTTGCAGTAACAATTCATTGAAAACTTCTATTCTTAACTAAAGGACACAAACACGTCCAAAACAGCACTCAGTAAATACGTCTTTATAAAGTTGATTGATGATTCTGTTTATAATTTCACAATAGCCTGTGACCCAGTTTTGTAGAGAATGCTTAGTGGAAAAGGAGTATGTGGTAGTGTATTGTTTTTGGTGATGGTTTTTGTTAATGACATCATATATTTTAATTGTATTATATGGTTCACTGGATGTACAAGTTTGCCACAATTTGACTATGTTATTAAATAACGCTTAATTATAGTTTGAGATCTAGGTGATGCTATGCAAAATGCAGGTTACACCTGTTGCCTTATAGTTTATATGACATTATTTTAAATTAAAATTTGGTTCTAATGAAGTGCACTGGAAAGCAGTTTGAATAAAAGTACATGTGCTTTTTAGCTTAATTCCTCATAAGAATGACTTTGATTTTTGTTAAGGAAATCACTAATTATCAAATCTTTTCAAATATTTTGATAAATATACCTGCCATGTGAGATTTTATTGCTTGCTTTTGCTGTGTTATAGTATATTTATTGAGTAGTCAATTCGAAAGACTGATGATACTTTAGGAAACAAATAAATAGTGTGTTACTGTAAAACAAATCTCAATAGTAATATTTTGTGTATAAATTGCACAATTATATATGAAATTAACAGTATCATAGAATATACTTCACTACTTTACCACAGTCATTCACTATGATCATAGAAGTAAATTTTTTTTTTTTTTTTTTTTTTTATATATTGGCTTTGGGTCGATGAACCCATTCAGCCACGAATGTGATGTTACAAGCAGTTCATGGTCACATGAACAGCAATATGTTTCACTATCTGTAATTAGTCATAGACCTCATTATAAACAAAACAATAATAAACGCATCCAGCTAATACTCACACTCATACATGCAGTGCCCTAACAACACGGAAAATGCTGAAGACTCGACTATGAGGAATAACAGGGACACACGCTTCACGCTAAGGTGCCCGTCATAGCGACTATAAGGAGACAAACAACACAGGCAACGGATAGGAGGTTTATAACACATAGGGATAGACAGAGGAAACATCTTTATAATTTCATTCACGCATCACTCTTACAGCCTCCATCCAGAATTAGAGATTAAATTTTTCGTCTACATCTCTTTAAAAACTCCCATAGGGTAGAACGAACTAATATATTTCTGGTACCTAGGTAGAAAAGAGAAACTTGGCTTTGGGGCAATGGGACTCGTAAAGCACTTAAAGACTTTAACAGGTATTCCGAGGCACGTGCATTGGACTGACACTGGAATAGCCAATGGTCTAAATCGTCACGGTTTCCATCACAACTGCATATGTCAGATTGCTCAAGACCAAATCGATGTAAATACGCTTTCACTGTAGCGTGTCCAACAAGGCATCTGAAGTACATAGAGTATATACATCTATTAGAGTGGCTTCTTTGACTCATATCATTCTTGGGGAGATTTGGGTGTATTTTATAGTACTGATTATTACTTTTTCTGCAAGAATTTTCCCATTCTGACTCCCAATTTGATCTCATTTTGTTTTTTCTACGGGAAATAACATCCCATCGGAAGATAGATTCCAGTTCCTGTCCTGTCAATGCCGCTTTCTTGGCCAATCTGTCTGCTTCTTCATTACCATCTATATGTGCGTGGGCTTTCACCCAAATAAATGTAACTGATTTGCCCATTTCCTTTAGTTTTAGTGTCTTCTCTAAAATGGAGGTGATGATACTATTAGCATATATGTGGATGGATGAGTATTGCAGTGCGAGGAGGGAAGACTGTGAATCTGACATGATGATGTAGTGTTGGTACATAGCGTGATTAGAAATTATCCAGTCGAGGGAACGTTCTACAGCTTTCAATTCGGCACTAAAAACGGAGCATATTTCGTTTAGTTTAAACTTTAGAGCTTGTTGGTTGTTCTGGACGAATACAGCGCAACCCACTCCTTGTTCGGTCTTAGATCCATCTGTGAATATTTTGCAGGGGTTGTCAAATTTTTCCAGAAGCTGGTCTATCGAACCCCGAGCTGAGGATACGGTATCAATATTGGGAAAGCGAATGTCAAGATTTGGGAACAAGATGCTGTACTCGGACATGAAGAATGGAACTCCCTCTTCCATGATGCGATAAGACGAGATATTCGGAAAAGCGTCGGCTAGTGTAGGCGAGTTTCTGTTATTCCACCAAGGCAGAGTAAGGTTGTATCTGGTTAGATGGGATAATTTCTTAAGAATTTCAGTTTGTCCATTGAATTTGCATTTAACGATGAATTTTTCTGCTAATAATAATCTTCTCAATTTTAATGGCGCTTCCTGACATTCTGCTAAGAGAGTGGCAGTTGGGGTAGACCTTAAAGCACCCAACGTCATCCTTAGTGCTTTGAATTGTAATCTGTCGAGTTTAACCAGGCGTGATTTTGTAGCTGAGCCATAGAAGAAACAGCCGTAATCTAGGATAGATCTTGTGTATGCCCTATAGAATAATAGATTTATTTTAGGGTCAGCTCCCCATCTACGTCTATTTACAGCCTTCAAGACATTCAGGCTTTTTTCGCATTTGACAAGGCATTTGTTTATATGTTCGTTCCAAGTTAATTTGGAGTCCAGGGTAATGCCTAGATATGTATGGCTATTTCTAACAGGGATGTCCACGTCACCCAGTGATAGGCTACTGCATGGAGGTAATCGATGACGAGAAAAGAAAGTCACAGCAGATTTGGTTGGGGATATGTCCAGGCCTTGTTCAGAGAAGTATCGCTTGCAGTAGTACATGACTACCTTGAGAAGGTGGATGCATCGATCGTATATTTTATCTGTTACGTAGAAGCAAAAGTCATCAGCATACTGTAGAATACTACATTCTATTCCCATTGTATGTAGATCTAGAGTGTACATATTAAAGAGTAAAGGGCTGAGGACTGAGCCTTGAGGTAGTCCCCTATGTACTATCCTTGGACCTAGAACTCTGTTATTGCAGCGCATGTAAACTCTTCTGTTGATAAATAGATTCACCAGAACACCAGCGTATCTATTGGGTATATCCAGTTTCAGCAATTTGTCATACAATAGGCCAGGGACAACGTTATCATAGGCGCTAGATATGTCGATGAAAAGCGATGCGAGATAGTGGTTTTCAGAAAATGTGAGCTGGATATCGCTTACCAAATGAGCCAAACAATCAGTAGTACCCAATCCTCTTCTAAAGCCAAATTGTGATACTGGAAATGCCTTGTTCTTTTCTAGCCACCATTCAAGTCTAGTCTTCAGAATTCTTTCTAATGTTTTCAACATGCAGGACATCAACGATATGGGTCTTAAAGAGTTGGGATCATTAGACTTAGGAATTGGTATGATTAAAGAATTTTTCAGAGCATCGCAGTTTTCTCCTAGAAGTAAAATGCGGTTATATATATCACATAGAAATACTATGGCGACCTGAGGTAGGTTAGCTAGCATCAAGTAAGTGATGCCATCCATTCCTGGAGCCGTGGACTTGGTAGCCTTGATATTAGCTTTAATCTCCTGTACGATGATTGGAGTTAGCAAGAAATGTTGTTCACAATCTTCTGAATAATAGAGTAAGGGAGGAGTGACATATGGAGGGGCTATCTTTTGAAAGAGTATGTCAACCTTTGATTCGTCATTTATACAGAAGCTCTTCGCACTATGGATTTTGTTGACTCGTTTCCAAATGTTTGAGAGAGAGGATTCTCTGCTTAAATTAGTACAAAACTGAGCCCATCCTTGTTTCGCCTTTCTTCTTAAAACACGTTTGCAGAGAGCATCCAACTTTTTGTATTCCAGAAAGTTTGCAAATGTAAGATTCGATTTATATTTTTTGAATGCATCTTTTCTAGAATTAATCATTGAAAGGCACTCATCATCCCACCAAGGAGGAGACTTGGTGTGGACAGGAAAGGGTTTCAAAATTCTACATGACTTGTTAGCTGCATTAGTGATAACGTCTGTTAGGAAAACCGTCATATCATTGGAGTCCGTGAAGGAACGAGACTCAGAAAATGATTTTTCAATTTCCGATCGATATGTTTCCCAATTAGCATTTTTCATAGACCACTTCGAAATAGGATTCACAATATGGTCTTCGGGCACTATGCTCTTGATGGTGATTAAAATAGGAAAGTGATCAGAGCCGAATGTATCCGCCAGAGTAGACCAATCAAGGAAAGTACAGAATTTAGATGAAACAATAGTTACATCTATAGAAGATTTTGGTTGTCCAGGGGGACTCAGCCGAGTTTCAGAGCCGTCGTTAACTACTACAAAGTCCTGAAAGGAGTCTAGTGCTTCTACTAAGGAGTTACCTTCGTTTGAGTTCATAGGGGAGCCCCACATGCCATGATGAGCATTGAAATCCCCACCAATTATACAATCGTATTTTATTTGTTCGAAGATATTTATATAATCTTGGGTAGAAGTTCTAACGTTAGGAGGTCTATACAAACTAACCACAGATAGATTTTGACCATTCATGAAAATGTTTATGCCACAAACTTCAATATCTTTGTTAAAGTTATCTCTGAATTTTATGGATTCATATTGAACAAATTCTGAAACAAAAATAGCTACTCCACCATAGCCATTCGTTCTGTCTTTTCTGATTACATGAAAATTTTTTAAGGTTACAATATGAGAAGGTTTGTACCAAGTTTCGGATACTAGGGCAATATCGATTTTTTCTTCTGATAGAAGTTGTATAAGTGAGTGCCTGTTTGAAAGTAAAGATCTAGCATTCCACTGTAGGATTTTTAGTGCTCTAGGGTCCATGGATTAGGTGAAATAGCTGTCAACTATGTTTTTAATTTTCTTTTCAAATTCTATATCACTGAAAATAGAGATAGCGCTTTCGACATCCAAAGTATCTTTATTGAGTTCTTGAATGTATTGTCTGAATAAGTCTTTAAAAGCGGAAGCAACTTGGTTAGCAAAACCGTCAGATTGATTATCCGATTTCTGATTATCTCTCTGATAGACAGGGCCAGCACAAAATTTTGTGTTATATTCTCTCCGTATTGGTGGAAAGTTGGGGGATGTGACTGTTTTTCTTTTTTTAGGAGGATTGCTTTGGGGAGAAGGGACAAGATTCTGTATTTCATGGGGTCTGGTTGGTTGACTTGACGATGCTGCAGGCTGGGATGTGGGTGGTCTTAATATGGGAAAATCTACATCTGAGTTTAGGAGTGGGGCAAACCTATTCTTATGAACTATACTTGAATACGCAGGATTATCCACAACTTTTTCGGCTTCTTTGAAGGCCAGATTTAAATTTACCATAGCTTCTTTGATCCTATATTGTTTTTTATAAATTGGACATTCCCTAAATGTTGACTCATGACTACTATTTTTGCAGTAAATACAATATGTGTTGCAATTGGAACATTCATTTGTAACCTCAGAGCCACACTTTCTGCACCTTTTTTTGCTCTTGCACTGTGCTGCATTATGTCCATATCGAAGGCACTGGAAGCACTGAAGGACAGGGGGAACGTAGGCTTCAACTGGACATCTGACCTTATTGATGAAAATGAATTGAGGTACAATCTTTCCTGCAAATGTAACGATGATCATTTGTTTGGGAACTCTAACAGTAGAATTTTCATTTTTGACCACTCTAGTCATGCGACGAACATTTTTGACTGGTATATTTGACTGTATGATGGCTTCTAGAGTTGCATCGCTAATACTGGTGTCAACCCCACGCACTAGGCCACGTTTTTCGGTAAGATAGTTAGGTATATATGCAACTAAATCGTTTGACTTAAAGAAGGAGTTTTGGATCAAATTATTTGCGCTAGCGCCTGAGTCCAATTCAATTTTAATCCGGTTACGTCCGACGCTACTGATTTCCCTAATGTTTTTATCGTATTCGTTTAAGGTTTGTAATTTTTCTCCCAGTTTCATTGGGTGCAAACGGCCAATATTCAAATTAATGTGTTCTACAAATATAAAGAACGGTCCTGTGTCTGTTGTTCTAAATCGGTTTTCCGTATTTATCGCACGGAGCGCCGTGTTTTCTACCTGGCTATCAGCGGGACTGTTTTTGTTGACATTATTTTTGTTGTTTATGTTAGAGGAATTACTTGCAGAGTTATAATTGCTTTGTGATGCAGATATATTACCTTCGGAACCGCTATGTTCGCTATCAATACAGATAACGTCCTCCACATACATATTGGGCAGATTTTGTCCAGAATTCGATGGTGAATCCATGCCGCAGCTGCGGCTATCGCCACCGGACATCTGTTACCAGAGCCGGTGACACAAAAATTATTCTAAGAGGCCCGAACTCAAGAAGAAAAATAGTAATTATACTTACAGTAAGGCCGCAGTTAACTACCTAATTAAATAAAATACTAAGTAGCGAAAAAATTAAACACCCAAGCGCGCACACAGCTCACACGTCCGAACACTATAGTAGTCGAAACGAGACTGCATAGAAGTAAATAATATAGCTTTTTGATGTCGCTAGATATACTTTTCAGTCATTTTATTTCTGTTACAGCATGTTAACGTGAAACTTACTGATTGTAATTTCCTCTATACATGTGACCTGCTATATACATCTTTCATCTTTTAACTAGACTCTTCAGCTTCTGTTAGTTTTTGGTCCGTGCTCAATTGCCTGACGAATGCTCAATTTGAAATAAGCGAATTGCAGCGCATGTTCGACCGTCTGTCATAGAAAGGAGTAACCAGCACCTTTTGATTGTCGAAAAACACAAAAAAAAAAAAAAAAAAAAAAAAAAAAAAAATTCGATTAACTGTGGGCATGGCTTGTTGAGAATTTAAATATGCTCCAGCTAAAACCTACAGAAATTGAAGCACAAACAAAATAAAATGTTTATTGGATCTCTCTGACGAGAGCAATTGAAAATTCGTATTGTTCGCAAAGTCAACCCCAAACGCTCTTGCTTCTCTTAACTATGGATCTTTCTTTTCTAGCAATGTGGCCCACATCGGTGGGGTGTGCTTTCCACCCTCACCTGGGCTAGGTATATATACAAGGTACATATTTGCTCTCTACTGTCGTCACTAAGCAATACTGAGGAGCCTAGGCGATATAGGTGAAACAATAGCAGATCGCATGTATAGTGGAGAGTATGGTATGTGGAATTTGATCATTTTTACATCTGAGCTTTTGCTGGAACTGAAAGGAAGATGAATGGTTAGATACATTGATGAAGTAGTTGCTTTTGCGAAGACCCTATCATTTATACGAACAGATAAATAGAACTACAAAAATATTTCTTTATTCCTCTAAAATTAGTATTTTACCGGATTCGGGTCACATTAGTTAATTTAAATTGGTGAGACATTTTTTTTTCTATTAGGTACAATCTATAGGATGCACATGTATTATATAAATTGAAATTTGGGAGGTGGCAGCCTCAACTATGGATTGACCCGTCTCCTGTGCTTTCACCATTCAGATCCTCCTTAAGTGAAGCTACTGGCAATTACCTATACAGCCATACTAACAATGTCCCTCCTAAACAACAAATGCGCTGCTTTGGCAGTGAAAAGGATGTTGGTAGAAAGGAAGAATATTTCCAAAGTGACACCCCATGCCAGAACTGCGTGATTTGCCATTGAGATGATGAACGAGTTAGCATTGAGGTAAAATTTAAAAAAACAATTTTTTAAATGTATTGTTGAATATTTATATGAAACGCATTCAGTGTCCTCTCACAAAGTTTGAAAACGAACTATGTGAAGTTTATTATGAAAATTTGTTCTATACATAATTTATAATTTTTTCATCGATAAGAAATATCTTTGAAGAAGGGTAAAACTGCAATTAAACACCATTCTTGTTAAGTTCAGCAGTAAGCTGCTGTGTGTAAAGCAGGGTGGATCTGAGACATCCTAATATTATTCTAAAACCTTTGTAGAACACCTTATCTAATCATTTGAATAAAACACAAGCAATACCAGCATGAATGGTGCAACACAGTCTAAGCAAAGGTAACTGCTGAATTGAAAAGAGAAAGTGAAAACACTGCAAACTACTGTTGCTTTGAGGAGAAAAGAAATCACTGAACGGCTTACTGAAACTTTTGAAGCAGAAAATGTATATAACAGATACAGCTGAAACTGCATTGAAGGTATGGTGAAAATTGTTATAATGATGGATGATGACTTGATAGGTTAAATTCAATATATTTCTCACTTACCTTTGATTATACTTTCACACAAAGCAATTTTTTTTATATATTATATAAAAAATCTGCAGCTTGGATGAATTCTTTGCTTAGTAGATCAAAATTAATCCTTAGTTTTTGTAATGGAACATTACTGTTTTGTTGTTAGATGTTTTGTTCCTGTAGGCAAGGTCTATTTCAGAGGCCTCTGCCAGTAAGCTGCTGTGTGTGAAGCAGGGAGGATCTGAGACATCCTAATATTATTCTGATACCTTTGTAGAACACCTTATCTAATCATTTGAATAAAACACAAGCAATACCAGCATGAATGGTGCAACACAGTCTAAGCAAAGGTAACTGCTGAATTGATTCTTGTCATCTATTTATTTTCTCAAGAGGAAACAGTGATTGTGTCCTGTGCCATACAGTTTTTATTGGAAAGTAGTATCCTAATCATTGATATATTCTTTTCAGCCAAAGCAATATGCTGGAGATCTATCTAGTGGTCACTTCTCGACTCCCAGAAAATCCAAAACAAATTATCCTGTCACAAAGAGCAGGCTTATGTAGAAAAACGTGAAAACACTGCAAACTACTGTTGCTTTGAGGAGAAGAGAAAAATCACTGAACGACTTACTGAAACTTTTGAAGCGGAAAATGTATATAATGAATACAGCTGAAACTGCATTGAAGGTATGGTGAAAATTTTCATAATGATCGATGATGACTTGATAGGTTAAATTCAATATATTTCTCACTTAACTTTGATAATACTTTCACATGAAGAAATTTTTTTATATATTATATAAAAAAATCTGCAGCTTGGATGAATCCTTTGCTTAGTAGATCAAAATTAATCCTTAGTTTTTGTTATGGAACATTACTGTTTTGTTGTTACATGTCTTGTTCCTATAGGCAAGGTCTATTTCAGAGGCCTCTGCCAGTAAGCTGCTGTGTGTAAAGCAGGGAGGATCTGAGACATCCTAATATTATTCTGAAACCATTCTTATACCTTATCTAATCATTTGAATAAAACACAAGCAATACCAGCATGAATGGTGCAACACAGTCTAAGCAAAGGTAACTGCTGAATTGATTCTTGTCATCTATTTATTTTCTCAAGAGGAAACAGTGATTGTGTCCTGTGCGATACAGTTTTTATGGGAAAGTAGTATCCTAATCATTAATGTATTCTTTTCAGACAAAAGCGATATGCTGTAGATCTATCCAGTGATGGTTTCTTGACTCCCAGAAAAGCCAAAACAAATTATCGCGACACTGCAGAAGAAAGTGAAAACAATGCAAACTACACTACTGTTGGTGATTTGAGAAGAAGAGAAAATTCACTGAACAGCTTACTAAAACTTTTGAAGCAGAAAATGTATATAACGGATACAGCTGAAACTGCATTGAAGGTATGGTGAAAATTTTTATAATGATGGATGATGACTTGATAGGTTAAATTCAATATATTTCTCACTTACCTTTTATTATGCTTTCACACAAAGCAGTTTTTTATATATTATATAAAAAAATCTGCAGCTTGGATGAATTCTTTGCTTAGTAGATCAAAATTAATTCTTAGTTTTTGCAATGGAACATTACTGTTTTGTTGTTTGATGTTTTGTTCCTATAGGCAAGGTCTATTTCACAGGCCTCTGTCAGTAAGCTGCTGTGTGTAAAGCAGGGTGGATCTGAGACATCCTAATATTATTCTAAAACCTTTGTAGAACACCTTATCTAATCATTTGAATAAAACACAAGCAATACCAGCATGAATGGTGCAACACAGTCTAAGCAAAGGTAACTGCTGAATTGATTCTTGTCATCTATTTATTTTCTCAAGAGGAAACAGTGATTGTGTCCTGTGCCATACAGTTTTTATTGGAAAGTAGTATCCTAATCATTGATATATTCTTTTCAGCCAAAGCAATATGCTGGAGATCTATCTAGTGGTCACTTCTCGACTCCCAGAAAATCCAAAACAAATTATCCTGTCACAAAGAGCAGGCTTATGTAGAAAAACGTGAAAACACTGCAAACTACTGTTGCTTTGAGGAGAAGAGAAAAATCACTGAACGACTTACTGAAACTTTTGAAGCGGAAAATGTATATAATGAATACAGCTGAAACTGCATTGAAGGTATGGTGAAAATTTTCATAATGATCGATGATGACTTGATAGGTTAAATTCAATATATTTCTCACTTACCTTTGATAATACTTTCACATGAAGAAATTTTTTTATATATTATATAAAAAAATCTGCAGCTTGGATGAATCCTTTGCTTAGTAGATCAAAATTAATCCTTAGTTTTTGTTATGGAACATTACTGTTTTGTTGTTACATGTCTTGTTCCTATAGGCAAGGTCTATTTCAGAGGCCTCTGCCAGTAAGCTGCTGTGTGTAAAGCAGGGAGGATCTGAGACATCCTAATATTATTCTGAAACCATTCTTATACCTTATCTAATCATTTGAATAAAACACAAGCAATACCAGCATGAATGGTGCAATACAGTCTAAGCAAAGGTAACTGCTGAATTGATTCTTGTCATCTATTTATTTTCTCAAGAGGAAACAGTGATTGTGTCCTGTGCGATACAGTTTTTATGGGAAAGTAGTATCCTAATCATTAATGTATTCTTTTCAGACAAAAGCGATATGCTGTAGATCTATCCAGTGATGGTTTCTTGACTCCCAGAAAAGCCAAAACAAATTATCGCGACACTGCAGAAGAAAGTGAAAACAATGCAAACTACACTACTGTTGGTGATTTGAGAAGAAGAGAAAATTCACTGAACAGCTTACTAAAACTTTTGAAGCAGAAAATGTATATAACGGATACAGCTGAAACTGCATTGAAGGTATGGTGAAAATTTTTATAATGATGGATGATGACTTGATAGGTTAAATTCAATATATTTCTCACTTACCTTTTATTATGCTTTCACACAAAGCAGTTTTTTATATATTATATAAAAAAATCTGCAGCTTGGATGAATTCTTTGCTTAGTAGATCAAAATTAATTCTTAGTTTTTGCAATGGAACATTACTGTTTTGTTGTTTGATGTTTTGTTCCTATAGGCAAGGTCTATTTCACAGGCCTCTGTCAGTAAGCTGCTGTGTGTAAAGCAGGGTGGATCTGAGACATCCTAATATTATTCTAAAACCTTTGTAGAACACCTTATCTAATCATTTGAATAAAACACAAGCAATACCAGCATGAATGGTGCAACACAGTCTAAGCAAAGGTAACTGCTGAATTGATTCTTGTCATCTATTTATTGTCTCAAGAGGAAACAGTGACTGTGTCCTGTGCCATACAGTTTTTATGGGAAAGTAGTATCCTAATCATTGATATATTGTTTTCAGCCAAAGCAATATGCTGGAGATCTATCCAGTGATCACTTCTCGACTCCCAGAAAATCCAAAACAAATTATCGTGTCACGAAGAGCAGGCTTATGACATTGCAGAAGAAAGTGAAAACACTGCAAACTGCTGTTGCTTTGAGGAGAAGAGAAATCACTGAACGGCTTACTGAAACGTTTGAAGCAGAAAATGTATATAACAGATACAGCTGAAACTGCATTGAAGGTATGGTGAAAATTTTCATAATGATCGATGCTGACTTGATAGGTTAAATTCAATATATTTCTCACTTACCTTTGATAATACTTTCACACAAAGCAATTTTTTTATATATTATATAAAAAAATCTGCTGCTTGGATGAATTATTTGCTTAGTAGATCAATATTAATCCTTAGTTTTTGTAATGGAACATTACTGTTTTGTTGTTTGATGTTTTGTGCCTATAGGCAAGGTCTATTTCAGAGGCCTCTGCCAGTAAGCTGCTGTGTGTAAAGCAGGGTGGATCTGAGACATCCTAATATTATTCTAAAACCTTTGTAGAACACCTTATCTAATCATTTGAATAAAACACAAGCAATACCCGCATGAATGGTGCAACACAGTCTAAGCAAAGGTAACTGCTGAATTGATTCTTGTCATCTATTAATTTTCTCAAGAGGAAACAGAGATTGTGTCCTGTGCGATACAGTTTTTATTAGAAAATAGTATCCTAATCATTAATGTATTCTTTCCAGACAAAAGCGATATGCTGTAGATCTGTCCAGTGATGACTTCTTGACTCCCAGAAAAGCCAAAACAAATTATCTCGACACTGCAGAAGAAAGTGAAAACACTGCAAACTACACTACTGTTGGTGATTTGAGAAGAGAAAAATCACTGAACGGCTTACTGAAACTTTTGAAGCAGAAAATGTATTTAGCAGATACAGCTGAAACTGCATTGAAGGTATGGTGAAAATTTTCATAATGATTGATGATGACTTGATACGTTAAATTCAATATATTTCTCACTTACCTTTGATAATGCTTTAGTAAATAAAATAAATAAATGAATACATTTTCATTGATACGGCGAAGTCTGCCTTAAGTGAATGGCTTAATCGATTTAATGGGTTTATTGTCATTCCGATCCTCCATAAACAAAAATTTATAGATTTTTCATGTGAAACTGATAGTTTACAAGATGAATGTTCGAACATGTTGATCATAATGGCGGTTGAATGACATCCCGCGCACCAGTTTGAGTTTATCACAAGAAAATTATATTCTACTATGACAAAAAGATTATTGTCGATCATGGCAGGTACTATAAACAGTTCTACTCCCTGTACTATAGCTTCTTATAGTCAGTGCTTCAAATCTTGCCCTAGGAAATGTTCAGAGATACAGGAGCAGAATAAATTGGAAATCAATCATGTCAAGTTGCAACTGGACGACGTAACCCAAAAACTGGAACAGGAAAAATCAGCTTACGTCGCCTTGTCTCAAGTGCACAAAGAAGTGTCTGCAAAGCTAATCAAAAGTATCAAAGATGTGGTGGATGAGAGAAATGCCAGGCAAGAGGCAGACGCCAATCTGAAAGCTCTTCAGGCTGAAATAAATCGATTGAAATCAGAAAAGGTAGTTTTCATCCAACCATCCGAAAAGCAGATGATTAATTTTATAAGTTTTAGTCGGATTTGCAGCAGCAAGTCAACGTTCTACTGGATGGTTTGAACGATAGCAAAAACCGTATCAATACTTTGACCCAAGAAAAAGGAAATGCTCAGTTCTCATTAGACGATCTTCAGAAACGTTACAGCGACATGCTCAAAAAGTGTCTAGCTTTGGAGAACGAGCAAACTATTCACCAATATTTTTTTTTGTATGTAAGTCCTTCTGCAAATTTTACGATTCACTTTGAAAAGTGTCTAATGTTGATGTTACAGTAATTTTATTTCATTCATTGCTGTCTTTTATAGAAAATTTGATAATCTTAATAACTGCAGGTTTTTAGAATACCTCAAATTAAAAAAAAAACTGCTATTTATGTATTTCTCTGTAACGAGTAACAGGCAGGAGTTCCGGTTGGGATGCCGTAATGGCTGGCTACGCGCCATGCCACGTGCAGAACTGTGAAGTTTAAAATTCTTTTTGTAAAGTTTTAGAGTTCATATACGTGTTTTATCGATCAAGTTTTTGTCAAATTTCCAGGGTTTGCAGCATGACCTAGAGTCAGACCAGTCTGCAACCCACCTAATGAGCTGGCGAATTGCATCACCCTGCAAACGCCATTAACAATCGAAGAAGAGTAACAGGTAATATTTCTTTTTGTGTACCGCCTTAGTTTACTTAAATTGCAATTTATTTACAGGTGAGAAGTGCGGAACTTCACAACAACTGCGAAATTAGCCATTCAACATTGAGAGTAAGTGAGCATTGCATGAATTCAGCTTTTGGTCTAACTGAAATACCTTCACAAATAGGATCAAGTAGAGCAGTTGAAGAAGGGCTTCCAAGATAACAACGGAACGATAGTAGCTCTGAAACTAGACATCAACAAGCTTATGCAGCAAATTACAACGTTGGAGTTCCAAAATTAGGCTTGAGTGTATTAATCTTAAAGCGAAGCAGGATGATGTCATTTTGAAATGATTTTGTTCTGATCCTCTTTTAGATGATGAATTTTTCCAGATTCAATATTGAAGCTTGTACCATTTTTTCTATTGTAGATAACTCTGACATCTTGAAGAAAGAAATTTTTGAATACTATAATTTTCACCCAGATTATCCGTGTTTTTCAACATGAGGAAATACGTATTGAAGAACTTTAAATCTTTCAGGTCTGAGGTAACTCTTAAGATTGCATGAAATGCAAAGAAAATACTAGACGGAACAGAAGGTATGCGAAAAACTGCAAACTAAGCACAAAATGGTCCTAGAGTCTTTGATGAAGATGAAAGAGGTGGGTAGGATGAATGGGAGCGAGTGTAACTTGTTAATGCGAATGGTGCAAAGTAATAGTACCTCCAATACATCAAATATTGATTCTGATAGTAGATGAGCTGCTGTGAAAATACGTTCAACTGTATCTTGAATGAATATAATTTCATACGCTCCCCCCTAAATCTGAGTATTTTGGTGATTTATTGTTCCTGTCTATCAGAGCAGAGATATAGTTTAAAAGTTGGTACGGGTAATACTGGAGCCGTTTTTTTTAACATTAGCATACCGCTAGCTATGGTGTAGATCTGTGTCAACAAATTTCTGGCACGGTCTGTATATTCCATATTTTCGATCTCTTATATTTTTGAAGGCAGATCAATATAACACTTAATCCCAGTCAGATAAAATAGATATCCTGATCCAACAAGATATGAAAAAATTACAAGAGAAGAAGGGTGTCAAGAGTTGAAAAGTACTCAGCCAATCAACCCCCAATTTATTGCAGTTAAAATTCTCAGACAATTAGCACAGAGACATCTTTCCTCAAGATATGTAACATTTGTAACGTAGCCTCACAGCGATTTTTGCACATATTTTTTGTCGGATTCAAAGCACATACAAAGTTGAAAATATGATCAATCAATTTGTTTTGTTACTGAAAAATGCATTGTTTTTCTGGTGTCTGTCCTGGATTGAATATCTTTTGTTGTTTGGATAATTTATTCAATAGTAATAGTGTCTCGGTTCTAATGTATGGTATTTAAATAAGGCAAATGCAATATTATTGAAAGGATTGATAAGAATCCCGGATTTGTATTAGACCCATTCATGTGGCTGAAATGTCAACAGACTGATTAAACTGTTCTCATTTTTGTATGGCATCTACCCATATATCACTTCTTATTATAGAGATTTAGTTCATTCTGACTGAATGACAGTCAATTTGAGAGTGAGCTGTTAACTATTTTTAAGATTATTTTTCCTTGATAGTATTTATTTTCCATAAATTTTATTTAAGTGTACCATTATAGTGCTCGATTTAGGAATATGCATTTTAATAATCAAATCGTTTGTCAGATCTCAAACTTTTTGTTTCTTTTCCTTGCTAAGTACTCCCACTTCATGAGTGCCTCAAAATTAATGTAAATTGTACTCCAAAATACAAATAAAATGTATCTATGTAAAGGTAACTATATTTTGATTTTCAAATGTTATCACCTTACTCCATCTGGTCATCTAAGGGTATATTTGTGATAGAAAGACTAATATTTGTTGAATATTTTAATTACCCAAAAGAAATATCGAAGCATAGTAAACTAAACTGCTTCTTCTTTTGGTAAATCATTGCCTAAGATAACTGCACTCCACACCTTCTTCAGTTATTATCCCAAGTCTTACAACACCACCAGAAGAACCATCTCTTGACATAGCAAGAGCCAATGCTGAAAAAAAGAAATTATCTAAAAATCCATATCTCAATAATTAAGATTGCAAACCATGAAGCCATAATGAATATCTTATTACAAAAAAAAGTTCTCACACATCGACATATCTGAGCTTATCTATTTTTTCATGAAGTCACATAATAAGTGATAGTAACAATAGCAATATGCTCACAACATTTATGGAAAAAATGATATTCATGTTACCCAAACATATTTTACAAGGAAATACTTCAAAAACTCACCATTTGTAACAAATTTAATACAATCATCCTTTGACATGTTGGGCTTAAAATTAGCATCTACATAACCATACACGTAACTAGAACCAGAGCCTCCAATGGAAACTGATTGTCTCACACACATCCCACCGATTGGAATGGAATATATCTGTCCACCTTTACGTTAGTCCTACCCAGCTGCAAGAATTCCAGCAATCAGGGAGTCTCTGTAATTGTAGCAAAGCTCCTGGAAACAGAAGCAGCCACTTCTACAGATAGTTCAACTTCTGACTCGATCCTGGAAGGATTTTATCAATTAAAACTATAATAATAACAAATTAATTGTTGATATTACCCATGGAAGTTGAGATGATAGCTAACAATATCAGATATGGCTTGTGTAACAGCAGCAGTCAGAGCGACAACAGTAGACATGGTTTGTCACTTTGGTCAATTTATCAGATGCTCGGTTTGCAATGTACGCATTACAAGAAAACTGGGATTATATAGACGATTTTTTAAAATTTATCTATAAATAACATTGGAAATCGTTGCACAAATTTGAAAAAGGCAAACCTGTACGTATAACAGATGACATGATGACATTTATCAGAATGACAATTGATATATGACACATGTCATATCATAGATCAACAAGCAAAAAGATGTGTATTCATATAAATTTATGTGAGACGGTTTCGTCTCAGACGCCAATCCAACGTTGCCATATCTCAAAACTGGCTGAATAATGGCAAAATATGAATCTTGTTAGCTTGGTAGTATTTTTGCACTGATAGAAGTTATGTTTCAGAAATGTAATTTGATTTGCTGATAATATGAACCTGAACCTGCGTGTAATTGGATATCAGAAGATTATTGCATAAATAAAACAAAGTATTGTCTTGTACAATTTCAGTCATGTAGATAAGTGGATGAAAAAAAATAATCTGTCCATTTATCTTATACGAGTATATTGCTGGAGCCTGAATTGCTGCCTGTAGTGTTATGCAACTGCTTGTCTTACAATCTTTATGTATATTATCTTTTTGGTCGCCAAATAAAATAACATAAGATTGACTTACGATATGCTAGCGTTTTTGCTGCCTAGGCATCCTTTATCAATATACAAAATATGAAATTCATTCATATTTTGATAGTGGCTGCGGTGGCAGCCGAAACATTAAGTCAATCGTATATGATTTCAATTAATGGCTAGTAGAATATATGAGATCAATCAGAGAAACAACCACATTATAAGTTTTTAAAGTTACATTGACTAACGACCTCTCAAATTAATGTAAGCTGCACATCTTGCCGGCAAGAAACTTGGCAACATAGGATCGTTATTCGATAGCGAACACACAATACACCTAGTTGTCTATCTTATAATTTTTATTCTATGTTTTGTGATCAAAGTACCTAACGTCAAATTGTAAAACGATAAATTCAAAATACTTCAAAGCTGCCAGTGACAAAAATGCAAATTCTGTGATTGCAATTATACATCAGCATCAGCATCGGCATTAGCAACCTAACCTTATATATTCTGTGATTGACAATGTCACCTCCGTGTCGCAATGTCGCATCCCCATTGGACTTCCGGTTTGACCGGGATTGTGGTAACACGTGTGGTTATTCGCTTAAGTGAAAATTTTATCGGGCGAGTGAATATACTGAGTAAGTCTAGGTGTGGCATTTACTAACAACTCCTCTGTTGAGCATATCCTTCCATCTCATATTATAATTCATAACATTATTAAATTTATAATCAAATAAATAAATAAAACAGGTAGTGAGACATTCATGGAAGTTGGGACGGGGGGGGGGACCCCCCCATTCAGCCAAGAAGAGATAGAGAATATAATAGGAGCACCAGTGAATTTGAGAAATATTGAAATGGATACCGAAAAAACAAACATGAACAAACAAAAAAACAACTTAAACCCCGAAAAAACAAACGTAAAAACGGAAGTGTTTTACAGTAATACGGAACCAGGCCCTTACCTCGTCTTCATTGAAGCTACAGAAGAAGCCGGATATCAAATAGGAAAAAAAAATCATTTGACAATTGCGAAAGAAATAGTAGAACTGAATTTCAAAAACCTTAAAAAAATAACAATAAAAGGCAAAAACAGGCTAGGAGTTGAATTCACAGACAGTAACACGGCGAATGCATTCGCCAAAAACGACATCTTAAAAAGTAAAGGATACAAGATATACATACCTCTGCACAAAGTCACATGTAAGGGTATAATAAAAAATGTTGATATAGGAATAACAGAAGAGAAAATTCTGAAAGCAATAAAATCAACAAAAAAAGTACTTGAAATTAAAAGAATGAATAGAAAAGTAATAGACGAGAATGGTATAAAATATGTACCAACAGGTACAATCCTGATAACTTTTGAAGGCACAATCTTACCCAAGGACGTGAGTATCTATTACCTGAGCTTCCCAGTGAATCTTTATTTCCCCCCAGTCACCCAATGTTTTGCATGCTTTCTTTTTGGACACACGAGAACTCAATGTAGAGGGAAAGAAAAATGCTTCAACTGTGCATCAACAGAACACAAACATGATCAAAACACTGAGGAATATGCATGCCAACAGCAATGCTACCACTGTCAAAGCATAGAACATAGATCCAACTCAAAAAGATGTCCAGAATTTAACAGACAGAAAAAAATAAAAGAATTAATGGTATATGAAAATATATCTTATTTTGATGCAAATAATGCAATACCAAAGACATACAAAAATACCAACAGTGAACCTCAAAATGTGAACACCTTCAACTTCAGACTGACAGACTTCCCGAATCTAGTAAACAACACTCAACCAAGCACATCCTCAGTACCAGTCACACATAGAAGACGAGCAGAATTTGAAAACAACATCCAAACCAAAAGAACATTCCAACAAGCAATCAGCACGTCACCCAAAAAAAGAATAATTATGACAAATACGAAAAACTATGACAGAGAAGCACACGAGGAACAACTAATTTTTCCGAATTCCAGACCACAAAGACAAGTCAGAAATATAATGCAAACTACCAGGGAACAAACACAAAACAGGAACAATATAAATCGGCCTTTTAGTGCACATCATCGAAACAATGAAGATAAAAATAATCAAGTAATGATAGGGAACAATGACATACAAAAAATTATTTCACAAATTTTTTCTAAACCAGCAGAAACACAAGAGAAAATTAGAGATATATTACTAACACACATCAATCTACAGCATGAACTGGACAAAGATTTAGATACTCAAACACACAACAGAGATTCACAGAGTGATAATGAATAACCTTATACAAAAAAGAAATTTCAATGAATATCTGAAAATTATGCAATGGAACATACGAAGTCTAAACAGTAACAGACATAATTTAACCTACTTCATCAGATCCACCAACCCAGAAATAATCCTACTAAATGAAACATGGCTAAAAGCCAATATGACGGCAGATATTACAAACTATAACACCATCAGAAAAGACAGAGCTGATGGTAAAGGGGGGATTGCTATATATATAAAAAATAATATCAAATACGAAGAGATTAAAATAGATGACACAAACATAAGAACTCAAATAATGGGGATTAAAACCAAAAACTTAAATATAATCAATATCTACTCTCCTCCAAATAATAGAATAATATATGAAGAAATAAATGAAATATTACTTAGACTATCAGGACATATAATAATTATGGGCGACCTCAATGCTCATCACTGGCTATGGGGTAGTGCCAACTGCAACTGGAATGGTACATTAACTCAAACAATCATGGAAACACACAACCTAGTATGCCTCAATGATGGATCCTCTACGAGACTTATAGGCCCAAATGACAATATCAGCCCACTGGACATCACTATAGTGTCACAACAAATAGCAACAACCTGTGAATGGTCAATTGGACAAGATTGCGGTAACAGTGACCATTTTCCCACATATCTCAAAGTCAGATGCAATATAGACCACCTTGTACAACGAAATAAAAGAAATTTCAATAAAGCCAATTGGGAAAAGTATTACGAGAAGATTTCAGAAGGTATTAGGAATATGACTCAGGAAGATGGTTGGATGGAGCTACAAGATACTATTAATAACGCAGCAAGGTTTGCTATACCTAACAAATTACAAGGGCAGAAGAACAATTTACCACGAAGCCCCTGGTGGGATCAGGAATGTAATGAAGCAATCACCAAGAGGAAAGTAGCACTGAATAATTTCAAAACTAACCCTAATATGGATACATATATAGAAGCAAAAAAAACGAGGGCAATCACAAATAGATTTTTAAAACAAAAGAAAAAAATACAATTTAAGAAATTTTGTGCTACATTAAATAGAAACACTGACTCTTCCTATATATGGAAAACTGTCAAAAAATTCATAGATAATAAACAAAAATTTTCAAGACAGCTACTTCCCAAAAAACAATTGGCATACAATATTTTGAATAATCTAGCATACTGCACCATTAATCCTGACTTTAGACTGCTACCGGTGAATCCACATGAAATACAACCATTTACAATACAGGAAATTAAGATGTGCTTAAACTCAAGAAGGGACACAGCGACAGGATTAGATGATATCTCCTATTCCATGATAAAACATTTACCAGACAATGCACTAAACATTATAATAAATACATATAACGAATGCTTAGCAGGTACCAATTTACCAAATACATGGAAAGATTACATGGTTTTACCAATACTTAAAACTAACAGAAACCCTGGAAATATAGAAAATTACAGACCTCTCATTCTCAGTTCATGTATGTTAAAAACACTGGAACATCTCATTAAAACTAGAATTAACTGGGAAGTAGAAAAGGCAAACATATTCACAGAATTTCAAACAGGATTCCGTGGAGGTCACTCCACATATGATAACGTAGCAGTGTTAACATCAACCATCTATACAGCTTTTTCACAAAATGAAACAGTATTAGCAGTCTTTTTGGATATAAAAGCAGCCTATGATAATGTCAACATATACAGTTTATATAAAATCTTGAGAGAAATCAATATCCCAATACATCTATGTAATTTAATATTCCGCATATTCACAAACAGGCAAATGTACATCATTGACAATGAAGATGATGTCCAAGGACCTATCACTACATCTACAGGATTAACTCAAGGCTCCCCACTAAGCCCATTATTGTTCAACATATACATTCACAAAATATTTAGAATAATCTCGGATCAGGTATACATCCTAGGATATGCGGACGACTTAATAATATTTGTTAAAGGCAATAATATAAGTGATATGCATGTGCAATTAAACGAATCATTAGAGACCATACATAAATGGCTTACAGAACACAACCTGTCTTTATCTACAGAAAAGTGTAAAAAAATGTGGTTCACAAAAGGAAAACGCCTACCACATCCACATTCCATCCAAATCAATGATCAAATCATAGGAGAGGTAAACACAACAAAATATTTAGGAATAACATTACATAAGCACCTGAAATGGGAAACACATATCAACGAGATGATCAGGAAGGCAAACCAGGGTATAAAACTAATGAAAATTTTTGGAAAAGTATGGTGGGGATCAGATCCCAAGACCCTACAGATGGTGTTCAACGGGCTAGTGAAGGCACATTTAGATTATGGATGTATATTTCTTTCTCCTGCAAGCCAAAGGTCCCTAAAACAACTAGATAATACCTTCAACCAAGGACTAAGAATCATTATAGGATGTATGAAATCCACCCCAGTGAACTGCCTACTAGCAGAAAATGCGGAAATGAATCTTCAAAATAGGAGAATATGGCTGACTACAAAATTTCTCATTAAAAAAATCCAAATAGACAACCACCCCCTCAACAACTTACTACAAGCCGTACAGACACACACTACATCTCAAAGAGGATACTGGCGGAACAAAGAGGCTCCCTTATTAATTAAGGCAATGGATATCCTACAACAACAAAACATAGCTATAACTAGAATAAAAAAATTACCATGTTTTGAATTTGGATATGATACACAACTACAAAATATACCACACATCAATCTAGGTATCAAAAAACACGAAATCAATAGCAATCAAAAATTCCTAGAAGTAATAGAAAAATACACAACTACTCATACCACAATATACACGGACGCATCAAAACACAACAACAAAGTGGGAATAGGAATACATATACCAGAAAAAAAACACAATTTTTCGGCCAGATTGCCTGAGGAAATGAGCATTTGTACAGCGGAGATAGCGGCAATTAATAAAGCAATACAAATAGCACGACACCTAAATCTGAAAAACAGTATAATTTTATCTGACTCCAAAAGCGCCATTGAAAAAATAATCAAAAACGGATTAACCACTGAGGCAGATTGGATAACCTTGGATACAAAAAAACAAATTGAAACTGCCAAATTACAAGGTGTCCAAATAGCCCTAGCATGGATCCCAGGACATTCAAACATCCAAGGTAACGAAAAGGTAGACACATTAGCTAAAATAGGAAGAAACTTGAACATTCCATTAGATATAAACATCCCCATATCAGATATACAAAATAACATCAAATTTAAAATAAAAAACAAATTTAAAGAAACATGGAAAATAGCTAGCCGTAGTAAAGGAATATGGTACAACAAGATTCAGGAAGAATTCCCCACACAGCCATGGTACTATAATTATGCAAATCTAAGTAGAAGACACATCACCACCATCATTAGGATGAGAACAGGACATGCTCTACACAAAAAACATTTATTCAGAATAGGAATCGAACAAGACCCATATTGTGAATGCGGAGGAGTTGAAGATTTAGACCACATTTTCCTTGAATGCCCTATCAATAAAAGCACTCCAACAGACATTTATCAAGAACTAAGGAAAGCAGGTATACAATCTCCAATGAATATGCAAATAGTATTAAGTCAACTAAATAGGAACATAATTCAAATATTAAGCAACTTTATCAATTACAATCATATTAAGTTATAATATAGATACTATCCTTCCTTTCTTTTAAATCCCAGGGTGCTATGCCTAACCGAGGCAGCATTTCGGGTTTGTGTGAATGCATCTCCGCTGCCCGGATGCGAGAAGAGTTTTTATACCTTTGTTTGTGCTATCTGTTGTTACTAACTGTCGCCACACCTAGACGTTAAAGCTCGAAAAAAAAAAAAAAAAAAAAAAAAAAAAAAAAAAAAAAAAAAAAAAATTATAAGTAATAAACAATTAAATAAGTGAATAAAAATAAATAAATATCAAAAGTCAAGAATAATATATATAAATTAACAATCTGCAGAGGTTGCAGCATGACCTGGAGTCAGACCAGTCTGCAACCCACCAAATGAGCTGGCGAATTGCACAAGGCTGCAGACGCCAATAACAATCGAAGAAGAAGAGAAGAAGCATCCCCATTGGTTTCTCGGATGTAGCTGCACTTAACGTACGCTAAAATTTAGTCATCCTGATATTTTTAGCAGACAATCAGCATTCCAGCAATCCAATCATTGAGCCACGAATCTAATAGCGATTCATCGTATAAATAGCTGTACGAAATTTGAATTACTCCCGCGAAATTTCCACCACATTGTTTTTATGGTGTTATTGCGTGTACTCTCGATTGCCAGTCCAAGAAGATGGAACGAGGTATTCAGTCCAAGTTCCTCCAAGGGCTTCAAAAACGGGCACAGTTTTACTTCCTGATTTTGTTGTCGATATTGGTGGTTTTCGTTTTGGACGCCATTAGGGAAATGAGAAAATACTCGCACACTGGTAAGTTTTTCTCCGTATAAAGTTTTTGTGGGTATTCTAGTTCCTTTAGAATTAGTTTTTCGTACTATGGCTGTTTATCATCAATACAAATAAATGACACTATATCAACGAACGATCTATGTACATTACTCAGCAGTGTAGATAAAGAATATGTTTACTATATTTTGTTTTAGTTTTCACTATAGTAATCAGGTAATCATCATCACTGGCTGCCACAAACTCACGAAGGTCTATGATACATTTTTTTTAGTACATCTATGATGAGCAAGTATTGGACATTGAATCTCTATGAAGAGTTTTGTTTGATATGGACCATTGAATAGGGACAAGTATATGCAATGTCTTTTTGATTGCAATCCTCACATTAGATCTGGATTGAATAAATCAAATGGCACCTTGGTGCAGCTTAGCATTCCAAATACCTTTATAGTAATATTTATATGAGCAGAGATATGATTCTACATGTATATTGCAGTCAGCATCAAGAAAAGATCAAGCAGTGACAGCAGTCAGTCAGTTCCGATGTCAAATTGTTAAGAACTAGATATCGTGGATATAAATTATGAGGTATAAGTTGTTGTGTTATCAGAGGAAATAAATTAGTGTTTAAGAACGTTACAATATGTTGCAGATATAAAATGATAGGGACCTTTTCATATAAATTAAAGAATTCCATAATGAAGCCATGTGAGTACTGCATTGAAAAGTTTTCAAATTCGACAACGTCCAATGATATCTGCATCTTCAAAGAGGATGTCTTTGCCTCTGCTACTAATACCTAGCACTATCCAAATGCAAGATATACTGCAAGATATACTTAAGAATCCAATACTGTACTAATGGTCTCTTGGAATAAAGATTATTATTATTATTTACATTCGAATAATTCGTTCAAATAATAATTCTTTTCCCAGCTTCAAAATTTGGGAAAACGAGTTAGGAATTACTGATACTCATTAGTATGCCAATTATTACACCAAAGCAGGCAAAACACCGGTATAATATCCAGTCTACACTTTAAAGACCATTGGTTCAGAAGCATTGCAAGGCAGTGTTTGAAAACTGGTGCAGTTCCACCTTTACGTTTACCCACAGTTGATACTCCCATTGCTTTCATCTCAGATGTTTATGATGAAGATATGGACGAACAACAAAACAATAGAAATCAAAGAAGAGATAGAAAAATATGATGGAATAGATGACTCAGCATGTGTGAAATTGGAAGAGGAACATCTCAATGAGGAAATTTACAACAGGCAAGTTATGTTGTGTGTATGCATTTAAGTAACTAAACAGTGCAGTTATTTGTTTTAATTCAGGAGATTATAGTTAACTTTGAATATTTGCCCTATATCTGTGCATTGTTCAATAGATTTGAGGCGAGTATTCTAAAGGTTCTAAATGTATCATGTACTGTTTTAGAATTAAAGATGAGCACAGTACAGAAACCTTGGGTGAATGTAATTGTTCTGCAAACCCAATAGAGCATGTGAGAATTCAGGACCAAGCAGCAATTTAGATTTAGACGAGGTTTTATGGATCACATGGTGAAACATAGGATTAAACAAAGTCCCTGTATACACTGCAATGCTCCATTCAGTAAACAGAGTTTTGCTAACCATATAATACAGAAGTATCCTGAATTGATTTCATCGATTGGTTACAAGTTACATGAATGTATATATTGTGCATAGAAAACTTCACACAAAAAACGTTTTGCAAATCATATGATGAGATATACAGAATATATTAAGCAATCAGTTTCTTATAAGAAACAAGATACAAATTGTGATGACAAAGCTACTACAAATGATAATAGTTTGGAAAATCTTAAGTTATCACATTCTGGTGTTGTTGATGAGCTTGAGATTATTCTAATGCAGCAATTGAAAATATACAACCTCAACATGATCATATTTTGAAAAATCATCCTTGCATGGATGTAATTTCAAAACTATGGAGAAAAATAGTTTAGTAAAAGTTATTGTTAATTACCATTTCACCACACATAACACAACTCCATAACAAAAGTTAGCATTTTACAATGTATTTTTACACTAAATCTGAATTTGAAACTGTAGGTGTGTTCATGGTGTGAATTTATTATGAGTTATTGACTTCCTTGTCTCTTTTACTAATTTCACAACACATACAGTACTTCATTAGTGTATTTGTCTTTCAGTGCTGTGAAAGAGGAAAACCTGAAGAGCCATAAGATTATTGGAAATTGTCAAAGGGAAACCAGTTCTGAAGAATCCCATACTGTGCCTCCGCCTTGTGTACACTGTCAGGCAGTCTGCACGACTAAGCAACAGCTAGATGGACATATAGTGAGGGAACATCCAAATTTTATTGCATTAGTTTATTCTAAGATACATGAGTGTACAAAGTGTAATTATAAAAGAATATATCAGAGTCATTTGAATAGACATATGTCAATACATCCGTGTGCAGTTTCTAAGATACTGAAGTGCATACATTGTAATGCAAAATTCAAAAGTAAGCAACCATTGGATGACCATATTGTAAAGAAACATTGCATCTATTTCTTGTAAGATACTAAAATGTGCAAAGAGTGATTTCATAACTACAAAAAAGAGTAGTTTTAACAGTCATATATTAGTTCAATTTGGGGTTTCTAGGTTTAGCTTTTGTAAATATTGTAGTGTGTCATTCAAAAGTGAACAATCACTGGACGACCATATTGTGAGAATGCAACAATTGTTAGATGACTACATTTTAAAGAAACATCCCAAGTTCATTGCACATCAGAATCTTGAAAGATAAATGAATGTCTGCACTGTGTACACAAAACTACATACCATGTTATGAAATATACTGAACAAGCAGTTACTTACAAGATATGTAAATGTACAAACTGTGTTTTCAAAACTACACGTAAAAGTAGTTTCCAAAATCATATATTGATACATGAATCCTCAAATACATCATTAAAAAATGAACAATCTAGAGATGATATTATTGTTATTAAATAATGAAATGCATGAATGTAAAAACTGTGATACCAAAACTGCAAATAAGACTAGTTTCCACAGTCATATGTTGATACATTCTGGTTCAGGTGCTAAGCTTGAAATATGCAAATATTGTAATGCAAAATGAACATAAACAGAGACAAGAAGGGTCACTCCAAGCTCCGCCCCGAAATATGCCTATCTCTCTCGCTAGCTGACACTACTTTAACTTCATACGCTCCATACAATCATACATGCCGTGGTAGATGCAGTCAGAGGTTGTTTCAGATCATGGATTCAATTTTGGAAAATTGGTTAACAAACTTTTAAAAGTAACCACGGAAAACGTTCACTTTAACGTAGATAACTTGAGACTTGTTTATTTATATGACGTGCCATTTCCCTACAATTACCGGTTACCAAAAGAGATTGTGAAAAAATGCTATCTAGATACTTTTTATGCACACGATAAGAAAAAAGAATATAGACTTTGTCCTAAATTAACCCGAACATCTTTATCCTGGTAACTTTCAGAAAATGAAGGTAAAATTAGCATCGCAAATATTTAGTCATTCTGTGGCAGCTGCTCTTGAAACTTACATAGGTTTCAAAGTTTTGCCTTCGAATGCAAGTGTCACAGCAGAATTCATTAAAACCATGAATGATTTATTTGACTTATCGAATTCATGTCTTTTAAATAATTTCAACACTTTTATGGGTACAGAAAAACAACTAAAATTCCTGGAAGAAATTGAATCTATGTTTGATAATTTCAAGGTTGTTGAAACGGTTAGAGTAAGAGGCCAGGACAGCTGTGTGGAAAAGTGTATAAATAATAAAGTACATTTTATATATGGTTGGAAATTAACAATCACTTCCATAAAGCTTTGTGGGAATCTTTAAAGTCTCGACAGTATACATTTCTACTCACCAGAAACTTAAATCAAGATTGCAAAGAAAACTTTTTTGGACAAGAAATTGTAGTAGCAACGCCAGAAATCCAACGCCAATACAGTTTTCTAGAGCATTTAAAAAATCATTCTAGCTTAAATACTTTAATCAAACTGAAGGTGCAAATTGTATCGATGATATTGCAGAAGTTTTATTGAAAAATGTTTATTGCAACATTCGTGTGATTTATGTTAAGGTATATTGAACAAAATACTTTAAAAGATGAAGTAACAGTATTTCTTAGATCGAAAGCCTACTCGTCTTCTCAACAAATTGGTGGTTTAACTGCGCCACCTCTAAATATTGTAGAATTTATTGTAAATCTGGAGGACATTTTTGTCAAAAATTTCAATGAAATAGCATTTGAAAATCATATTGGAAAAAATCTGAAAGATTTTTCAAAGACTATAACACTAACACATCCGTCATCAAAGATCACATAAGAAAGAGACTGAAACCAAATATAAAATTAACAATTTTACAACATTTATGAGTAGAGTATATATCTTGAAATTCCTATAGTATGTTTTTGTTGTCCTATTTTTTTGTTTTGTATTTATTTTTAGAGAAGTTCAACACTACACAGTCTAAACACTCGCCAAAACGATTTTTTAAACCCGTCAAATATGTTTACAGACCTACTAGTCAACCCAAGGGATAAAATTCAAGAAATTGTTAACTGTCGTTTTAATAACAAAATTGTGTACCAAATTTTTTTTTCAATTGTGATAGGTGTTTAATGATGTGGTTTTCTGTCATGCCGAGAATATCTATATTTTTGTGGTTTGATGACTTGGAAATGTTGTCATCCATAACATGTATTTTTGTTATGGTATGTTCTGGAGGAGAAAATAGAATTAAAAGTGCATCTTAATCGAAGTGTAACATTTTACCAACCTTTACACTGCAACCTCAATAATTTCTACACTTGGTTGTTGTGCATTAATAATTTGAACCTATGCACCCCTCTATATGAATATTTATAGAGCAGAGGGTAGTTTTTTGACAATAAAAAATAGCTATGAACTAAAGATCTTGGGGTTGTAAAAATTTATATTTCTCTACTATATAATAATAAAATATTGGGATTTGCTTGCACCAGTTTGACATTTTCTTTCAAGTAAATCTCAATGTATTTTATACATTATTAACTAAAGATTATCATTAAAACATTTTTTGTTGTTGAATGCCCTCAAGATTGGCTATTAATAACAGTGCCTTGTATGTCTTGACTTTACTACATTTTGACCACATACAAAGATTTTCCATAGTTCTTTTAATGTATATAACAATAATACAACTTTTTATGTCAAGCCTTTATTGATATAAATGTATAATTCATTGTGCTGTACTTATTGATTATCCAGTTTTAATCATATTATTCAATTTTGTATATAATAATAGGTGTTTATTTGTAAATATATATATATATATATATATATATATATATATATATATATATATATATATATATATATATATATAATAAGGTGATTGATTAAAGGTCATGGTGTTTTTTAAAATTATTAGTAATAAAAAATGTATTCTATTCAGTTAATGATTATGAGCAAAACAGTATTTCACAGAAATGTATTTTTGTTCAAAAAAATTTATAAAAGAAGCAAATTTGGGAAGTTTTATATTCCTTATTTAAAAAATACTGGTAGATGGTTTGACCAATAATCTCCCACTGAATTCAATTAAAATGATTGTTAACTGCACTCACCCTGTATATGTACAAAAAGTGTTAACATAATTATGTATAAATCGAAGTATTATTTAAACAAAAATGTATTCACATAAAATATAGTGGATGTATAACTACTATGTACTATACAATACCTTGTTTATGAGTAATGTACAATGAACAATAATTATTTCAGTAAGGGTTTATGTTATTTTTTTGCCATTTGAAATAAATCTGTCATTAAAACATGGTTATTATTTTCCACTGTATACTAATAATCATTAATGCACAAAAACTTAATGATGGTAGTGCCACAGGAACCATGAAGGGATAGACATAATTAGCTATTTAGTCAGGCAATTTTTGTTAACTTACCAATTAGTTTTTAATATTTAATAACTTTATTTAAAAACAGTACAATTACCATCATTAGGAATGTACATTAAATGACAGTATGAAACAACAAATCAGTTGATGCTGTTGAGTAGATATAAATGTCAAAACCATTGTCAATAGAATTGCAAAAATGAACTCCATTACATGAGTAACCACATTCAAAAAGAGAAGTTAAGTGCTGTGGTATTCATACTAGCCATTTCTCATAGTTTTGTTATTGTTGATTAAAACTTAATCCTTCTCTAAAATATTCTGGTTCAGAGGTTAATTTATGTACACAAATCAAGGATATTCTTTTAATTGAAAGCTAATAAATATTGAGATCAGAGGCACAGATATTTTACATTTAATCTTTGAATGATATTGTCAGTATTTTTTGATAATAAATGTCTCAACTTCCACATGCATTGCAATACCATGCACAATTCGGTGTTTGAAGTAGTTCAACACATTCAAAATGAAACCACTGCTTCTCACACTCATCTGACTCATATCTTATCATTGGCCTTCCATCATCAACACCATTGCGGCTGCACCAATGTGAAAAATTTCCTCAAAAGTTCAGGCATTATTACTTCAACATGGAAGCTGAGTGCAAGTGATCTTTCTTGATTCCAAAATTCATGCTCTGGCAATATTCTTTGTTTAAAAAATACATTAGGACCCCAAATAACAAAATCACAGTACAGTAGCTCTGTACAAAATATCTGAGCTTGTACTTGATAGTAATATCTATGTTTTTTATTCAATAAATATTCATTTCCACTTTCAATTAAGCATGAACTTTTCATTCCACAATATGTTTCAATATTTTGTATATTATTGGCAAATAATATATAAGGGCATTTTACTTCCCAGCACCCACTTAAACAAAACTCACAAAAAACTAAGCTGTCAGGAGTTGCAGCTAATTGTGGCCACTTGCTGCTTACCACAAGGCCCACCTCACACATGAAATGGCTGGTGACTTTCACTTTTCATATAGCTTTCAGATACATCTACAGCAGTACTTTCATGGGATATGCCCCATAATATTGCTTAGGTATTAAATAAAATTTTAGTTCAGTAACAGATAGATTTTATCAAAGATAATGGAGGCTTTGATTTATTTGTCATACATGCTAATTTTAAATTAGATGTAGTTATTCTACCTACTTTTTGCAAAAACCTATCTGGATTTTCTGATTGTTTCCTAGTACCCTCTTCTATAATATTAATTTTTTCTTTGTTTATACACCACTCAATATTTTTTGATAGTTTCATTAATTCAGAGTAACATTTATTTCTATTTGCTTCATCAAATAAGTTTATAGCTGGTAAAATGATGTTCTTTACATTTAACTCTGAAGCAAATTGTTTTACTACTCACATTAAAACTGCATCATGTCCTAATTCCAAGGCTTTTTTGAGAGAATTAACAATTTCATTGTGATTGGGGGGATTCGGCTTGCCCTATTGAATTTCTCAACAGGTAGATACTAGAGGTACTGAAGAATCACGCCACAAAGCTAATTGATCCATACAAGAAATTGCCTCTTTTTTGTGTTCATATACTCAACTGCAAACAGTACTGCACCAACATGGCTGCAAACTTCACTACTGCCTGCCATACATGTACAGTGAGCAGTACAGATGGCTCCACTTTTCTCAGCTACACACCAAACATGCTGAGAGGCCTTCAAAGAATGCTTCACCTACAAAAGTCAGTATTTATCAGTTGTTCAATCTCAATATTGAGAAAAATCTTACCTTTCCAACTATCACAAAAAAATCACGTACAACTTGACATCACAAATACCTAACAAGACCACTTTCAAGGTGTTTATAGGCTTGCAGGATCTTGAAGGCTTTCATTTGCTCTTTAGTGTAAAAGCTGTGAGCACTAGGTAGCTAACAATATCCATGTTCGATACTGGGGGGAAAGCTTTCTGTTATTTGATTTAGATCTTCGTATTTCAGAGTACTGATCAACCGTATCTTATTCTGGTATCTGCAAAGAATGAACAATGAAACATAATCATGTAAACAAAACAACTTTACACCTTTTTAGCATACCTTGCACCAACATCTGGGTGTTCGGCCAATAAGCTCTTTAGAGATTTACTCTCCATTTCACAAAAAATACGATAACAGTCTATAAAACACAAAAAACACGGAAAAACGCTAAGAAAACTTGCTAGAAATTATACCACAAATGATATTTTTACGGCGCTGTCACGTATGCCTGCTCAGCCGCCATACTGAATCCACAGACTATACCCTGATTCCTGATTGGATCAGTGGATCACGTGGTTTGGATTCCCTACCCTAATAGGTCAAGGCGACCACAACGGCTACGGCACAGACGTAAATAATACTTGTTGCACTTTCTGTTATCCTAATTATGAATAGCCGATTCTATTCTACCGACAACTAACTCATAAAAGCCAGAAAGTATGGAATAGAATAGAGATGCGCATATAAAAATAGTAAATTATAAAACATCGATTTTTTTGCATCGATGTTGCTTTTGCCATGTTTTTATATACCGGCGAAGTTAATTCAACGGAATTTAAATGCTATTTTTGTTTCAAGGAGCTAAAATATTGCATATATTCATTTTATTTATTTTTCAAATGATCACTATTATTACTTCAGACAAATGAACAATAGGTTCTATGTACGTGTATGTGAGATTACAGAATATTATGTATCGAGTCGCCATCTAATATAAAAGCAATAACCGCCGCATTTAGCCTCCTAGCATGAGACTTCACTACAATATTACATAAATTGTTTCACGAATCTGTTTATTCATTTATTCGTTTGGTGACGCCTCACTAATAAATAATGGTTCTGGGGTTAAATCCTGGAATATTATGATTATGACGTAATTGAGGGTACCTTATTACGCTACTCAATATTTGTTGAAGAGTTGGATTTTTGTGCTCAGATTAAAAATTATTTTACATGTTATTATTATTCATGGGAACAATTATTTCCTATAAGTATACAAAACAGGTCTGCCCCTGCACCACACATTTATTTGCTTCTTTTAGTTGAATGGGGATAATAAATATACATACTCAAGTACTACTCAGCTACTTATGAAAGACGTCAGGTAGGTGAACTATGTATTTCACGTGCAGTGATATCAGTTAAATGAAGATTTTGATAGGATTTTGGAGTTGTTGATCCACTTGAAGTTTAATGAATGACTTATTTCTATTCATGATATGTAAATTTTGTAAATCTTTAACATTATAAAAGATTTGATGCTTCTCAGTATGTTTAATCTTTTTAAAATTCTATTAAAAAGGCAAACACATCTAAAATACGTCAGAAATCTTGATTTATAACCTGATAACATTATATGGTAAATATAGCGTCAACCTATAAGGCCATTTTTCAAGGTCAAATCAACTATTTTGAATGGAATTTGGGTAATCTAATCATATTATCCATTTAATATGTTTTCATTGTGATTTTTTTTGATATATCGTTGACTTGATTCCGATGTTTTTGTGATACCAATGGATAAAAACATCGCAAAAGTACCATCGATGTCAACAAATATGTCCATGTAATAAAACATGGCTAATGCAATATCGATGCAAAAAATCTATATTTTATAAAAAATCGCATCTCTATAGAAGACACAAAACTGCTCGGTTCTTGCTCTAATGCGCTTGTGGCTTTCCACAATATGACATACGACATATGATGACAGAGCTTCCAAAAGTTATAAAAAAACAGATGTAATCAAGAAATAATATTGTGGTAATCTTGTTAAGTTTATTGTTTCCTTTTATATATCACCACAGTTACATTTATAAATTTTTGTATTGTGTTAGCAGTATCGCAAAAACCATCCTAGCGTTATTTTTATAGTCCCACAAAACTACTTGTTGGTTGGGAATGGTCTACAGAAATATTGCTATATTGAATCCTTTTTATTCCGCACAGTGTCTAATGTCATGCTGGAGTGTTAGAATAACAATTTCATTTAAGCAACCTTTTAGATAGCAGTATATTATCTGATGGCATTAATGTTAGTAAAGATATTTTAAAACATAATTCAAACTAGTGACCTTCAGATTTTTTATTTTTTCTGACTAGTATTGTGGTTTGACATTTGATTAAAAAGCTTTTCCTAGTTACTCTGTATGATCTAGTGAGTTTTGACGCCCCATGCCATTAAAACTTCGCCGTTCTTCATCAGAATTCATGGTCCCCCGGCTCTATGCCTAACTTGAACTTTGTTGCAGGGGATCATTCCCTATTTCACTGCTTTTCTGCTTCATAACCTCGTTCGATTTTTCCGCTTTTTCCAATATTTTTCAAGGTTATTTTAGCAAAACTGTACTACTGTTGTGTACCTGAATGCCAAATGATCAAGAAATGAGCCTGTTTTATTATTGATCAGTATATGCAAGGCATTTATAATAAAATTTGTTTCTCAATTATTCATAATAGTACAAAATATGTTTGCTGCATATTTTTTATGTTTTACTGACAAACATCTGCAATCTATATGATGGATGTTTATAAGAGGTTATTCAGAAAATATTCATAGGACTTTGCTAACATATTGTATAACAATTTATTGTTCCAGCTTTCTCAGTTGTGGCTGTCTTGTAAAATGAGGTATTTCTTAAAAAATCATTCAAGCATATCAGGAATGCTTATCAAGTGTGTGATCAGCATGTCTCTACACAGGCGAGAATACCAAATGGAAAAGGAAGAGTAGGATCCAACCTGAAGGCAGATGCAGTTTCATCTGTTACCTGGACGAGATAATTTGTGTATTGTACCAGAAGCCTGGAATAATAGCTGTATGTATGTATGTTATATGTGTATAACAGGATTAGTGCTATATTCAGTAAACATAGGAATGAAATTCTTCATTGATCCCTTTTTGTATTGTAACATGAAATATACTTATGGTGAAGTGTAGGACAAAGATATTAATTTATCATAAATTTTTTGATAGTAAATCTTATGAAAAATAATATAAAATGTAAAAGTCATACATAATTTTGTTATAAGTAGTTTATAAGTTTCATAAAAAAAAATTCTCAAATTGCTCATACTGGAAAACTACATAGCTGCCTTGCTGTCTCTAAAGGAAATAGTTTGTTTGTTAGATAGATAAATTTGATTGATTTCCTGTATTCTGCATTAATCTATAGAAATGAAATAGGTCAGCTAGCTTTTCAGGTATTTCCAAAGAAAGGATTACTATGATGATTGTTTTTCCTATGATTGGGAGCAAATTTCTACTGTTATCTAGTTAATGGTCATATATTTGAAAATGAAGCTGTTTTTATATAATGTATGATTTTTTGTTTTTGTTTTTGACATCCTTTCATTTGCCCTAAAACTGCACTGAGTGCATATTATCACCACAGACCTTGAGCTCATGGCATTTCAGTGCATATTTGACAGCTATCAATAGTATTAGTCATAAATTATAACCTCTTCTATCTATGGCACCCAAGTGTAAAATCTATGGCTTAAAAACATTGATTTTGTATTTTTTTATCATGATTTGTTTGTATCTTCAATTTTATTTAGTAGTATTGTCTAAAATTTAACATATTTATATATATATATATATATATATATATATATATATATATATATATATATATATAATGGATGATATGGTACAGGAAGTGCTTATTTTGAATCAACTACTAACATCCTACAGATGAATAGCGCTACATAAGGATAACTTTCATAGTGAAATTGCAATTAAAATGCAACTTTGTGGGGCAATTTCACTGTGAAACTAGTGCCTATATACAACACTATCTTGAACAGTGTGTATAAGTGTTGTTGCTACATAGCACTATAAATTGATGTGATGGAAGCATTTCAGCAAGTCATCACACAAATATATTTAGGACATCATGCCCCTGTGATCGTTGTAATGGTTTAAAATTACTTTTGTAGAGCTGTGCTGGAAGCTAATAATTACATACTTTTGTAATATTGAAACCAACATTTCAATTGAAATGAACCTTTACCTCAGATTTTGAGGAAATCCAGTATGAAGCTAGTTGAATAGATTCAGTTCCAGTACACAAAGTGCACTTGAGGTATAATATAGGGCTGGACAATCATTTTTTGTGTGAAATTAGTTCATGTTTTCAAATCTATGTACAAATATTTCTGTTATAAGAATATTCACATGAAGACATTACACTATCTTTTTTTCTAGGTTCCAACACTGCTGTTATGGTTGTAATGTTGTGTAATTTTATATGTTCATGAATAAAACTCATCAGTGTGCATTCAATTGCACCACCATCAACTCGATCAAGCGGTCCTTAGAAAGACATGGGATTAACCCACTTTTGACGGAATGGATTTTAACCACCTTAGAGGGTCGAGTGGCTTCCGCTACAATTAATGAAGTTAGTCATAAGAGTCGCGGTAGCGCGAGGCTGTCCACAGGGCAGAGTGCTGTCACCTATACTGTGGAGCCTGGTAGTAAATGAACTTCTCGTTAGGCTCAGTAACATGGGGGTGTATGTACAGGCCTATGCCGACGATGTCAGCATAGTGGTCAGAGGTAGATTCATTAAAACAGTCTCTGAGGTAATGCAAGGCGCGCTTGGTGCAGTGCAGTAGTGGTGTAATAAGGTCGATCTATCAGTGAACGCTAACAAGACGAGCTCGTTATGTTCACCAGGAGGAGGAAACTCGACGGATTCGTCAAACCAACCTTCTTTGGGATACCACTTGTACTATCCCAATCAGTAAAATACCTAGGTGTAATCCTGGATTACAAACTGAATTGGAGATAGCATGTAGAATACAAGGTCAGCAAAGCTCGCAACTCCCTATGGGCTTGCAGAAGTGTCGTTGGCGCGAGATGGGGACTAAGACCTAAAGTGCTACATTGGCTCTACACAACAATAGTAAGACCATCCTTATTGTATGGCTCCTTAGTATGATGGCCCTGCGTAAGGATAGAGGCAATCAAAGTCAGACTCATAAAAATCCAGCGGCTGGCTTGTGTTAGTACAACGAGGGCTGTGCGGACGACCCCATTGGGTGCCCTTGAAGCACTGCTGAATCTCCCTCCACTAGATCTTGTGATCAGGGGAGAGGCCGGCTATGGAGCCAAGGCAGTTGGCCTTTTATCAATCCGGGTAAAGGGCACTGTGCGATCCTTTTTGAGTTACAAAAGGAGACACCGATTTTGCAAACAAGGAGTGACATAATTACACCCAAGTACCTTTTTGATTGCAAATTCATGGTGGAGTATCCAACAAGAGAGGAATGGGTCACAGGAGGCCGACAGCTCTTCGGGAGAGGTGGTCAATTGTGGTACACGGATGGCTCACTGACCGAGGAGGGCTCTGCCTCCGGGGTCTTCGGACACATGACTCATCCCCCCTTTGGGGATACACTACTGTCTTCCAGGCTGAGATCTTTGCAATTTTAGCGTGTGAACAACATTATGGCGGACGCTTTGGCGAAGGCAGGATTAAAAGGAAATCTGTTAAGCTCCGTCAGGCACAGGAATTCATTAGAGGGCCTGTATGCCAGAGAGGGGCGATTTTGCCTCTCTCTTCATAGGAGTCATCTTAGGTTGCTGGTGGGACTGCTCTCTGGTCATAATACCTTCAGGCGGCACCTCTACCTAATGGGGATAGTTAGTGACGCAACATGTGCACGCTGTGACGATGAGGAGGAGTCCTCGGCACACATACTATGCCGCTGTGAAGCCCTCGGGCACCACAGGCAGGCCATGATTCTGGAACCAGGGGATATAAGATGGGCAGGACCCAAGGCCATACTTAACTTGGCGAAAAGGGCTGGCCTTCGGAACTAGAGCTGATAGAGGCACGAAAGGGCCCGGCGGTGGTCTATGCACCGATGGTCCACATCGGAATGCCTCTTTCTATTCACTCCTTCATTCATTCATACTATTAGCTAAAAAAAAGCTCTTTCACGTACTAATATTGTAAAGTGAGGTAATGTATACCTTCAAATTTTCGAGACTCGTTTTCTCTGGGCATGCGACAATTTTTTTATTACTTCAAGACAAAAAAATTGAGCCAAATTAGCCGCTCTCTGAAATCTGCCGCCCTGGACTTCAGCCTACTCAGCCTGATGCTGGTAATCTAAACACAGTTTCCCAAATAAAATTATTTTTCTTTCAGTTACGCGTTTCGATTTATATTTAAATCATCGTCGGACTGTCAGATTTGATGCCAACAAGGCTACCCATATTACTTGCTCACTAACAAACTAGAACCTGTCATAGATACAATTCTAGAGCTCTCAAATCTAGCAAACTATTTATTCTGTCTAGCTACAATATTTTTCTATTTTTTTCTAATTTTTCTTTCTTGTGTCACTTATGGAGGAAATATTTTTTTGGCGACTACATTTACACTAGTGTTAAGAGAAACCCCTACAAAACATAAACCATCATCGTCAAAATGGCCTAGATATTTCGTGTGATAAACTATTTTATTTCTTGAGATATTTCACGTTTTAAGATATTTTATTTCTTAAACTATTTCATTCTTCTTAATTAATTCTATAACTTAGGATATTTCAGCAGTAAGTTAACCCAGATTACAAATAGATGGAAACTTATAGTAGTGTATCGATTTTATTAAAATTATGAAGTACACTCATTTTATTTTCGTTTCTAACTTTATGATTAGTATCTACTTATCTAGTAAGTGTTGTATGCATGAATAATGGATGTTATTTCACATGCAACATATATTCGATGCACTGATGCGTGGTTTGTTTACATTGCTGTTTCAAGTTACTTGCGATAAGCTATACAATTTATAACAAATTTCAAAGCAATATACCGGGTTGTTCACGTTATTCGACACGAAGCATTATGGCTAAAGTATCTGATTAAAAAAAAAATTAAAATGTTGGATGGATAGGGACCCATTAAAGCTACATTTTGTTGTTGACATGAAATACAGGGCATCCAATTTAAATTAAACAAGTTATTACCGTTTAAAGATAGTGATTATTTAATCATAATTTTTAGACACTCTGTATAAGTTAGTGAAAATTTCACAAGTGCCAAATAAAACTTAATCAATTGGTAGAATTGAGCATCAATTTGTTAAAAAAAAGAAATCACCAGCTGAGAAATTAAGCATTGAAATAGATACTACATTTTCGCAAAATTAACGATATTTCAAAAACCATCAGGCTTAGGTGCATTAAACCTTAATTAAACTTACCTTAATTTTGATCGTACAAACCAAAAATGAAATAATATACAGGGTGTTCTATTTAAAAAAATACAACTTTGATAGGTTTCGTGTTTTGGGTACACCCTGTATAACATGAAAATATTTTTAAAATGTAGCTTTAATCGGTCCCTATCCATCCAACATTTTTTTTTAATCAGATACTTTAGCCATAATGCTTCGTGTCGAATAACGTGAATAACCTGGTATAAAACCAACTAAATAAAATCATTTTGAATCCGGGCCTGTTCAAGTTCTCACGGCCAACAGACCTGAAACGGCTTAATATTAGTGCGGAGGTTTACGTACACGTAAAATATATCCATTTATTGAAATATCTTGAAAATTTATATTTTTTTAAAGGAGAGTCAAAAATTAGTTTTAGTCTTGGTTTTACAATTACTTTGGACTGTGTTCGAAGAAATTATTTTTTTTTCAGCAAAACTTATTCCTGTTAGCACATCAAAGAAGAGATTATCAAAATCACAAAGGACATGCAGATTAGACTTTAAATGCACTAGCATATGACAAAAGTGACCAATCGAAAATGCATTGTTGCATGGATAAAGACCCATTATGGACATGCATTTGACGGTATCAAATACTAACACTGCATCAATTGCATCCAAACTATTCTTGGTATTGCTCCTTCTAGGTAAGTAATTAATTGAGATATCACTTTAATTTTCACTTTTTATTATTCATTAATTGAACTATTCACTTTTCCTGCCCTACTCTCCCTGTGGCATTAGTATTGCCAAAACTATCAGTAAGCAGGAAAGACTGACGTTGAATACATATGTAGTCTAGACACTTCTCTAAGCAGGCGTGTGTCCTTAGTCAATTACCCCAGTTATGCCATTGGTTACCTATTCTATATAACAAGGAAAAATGTTATTTGCAGGATTTTGGATACTCATTAGAGAGAGATAATTGAGATGAGTCAATTAGTTCGAACAGATCTCGTTACAAGGGTTGATGTCCGAAATGTGAAAAGATCATACCACATTGATATTGCTGATGGAGTTAAAACCCAAAAAGTTGCTATATCTTTTAATTTGTGGGTGAATCAATCAAGGACAAATATTACCATCTAGTATTATTCTATAAGAAGCAGGGGGTGGTGGACAATTTATATAATTTAGATTTTAGTGATTTTTGTTTAGTAGTAGAGTTCCAGAAGCAAATGTTTGTAATTAATTTTCTTGAAAGTTCAAACCATACAGAGTTTATTTATTTATTAACAAACATGGTCACCTAACAGACCTACATCAACTGCAGATCCAATGACAAGGCAACTCAAAATGACAAAAAATGTATACAATATAAAGCTACAAGCTAAATCTCATAACATTAGAAAAAATATATTAACAGATTAATTTTGACCTACAGCTGTACTGAATTAATAAAATGATATAGAGAAAAGAGAAAACATAAAAAAGGGAATAACTAGGAGCTCCAATGCCACAATCAGGGTAAATTACCCCTATCCATAAAAATATTTCTGAGTATTTTCAATAAATTTCTTTTGAATACGGTCAAGTTCGAGGAAAAGATATCAATATCAGAGCGACAGATGATATTGTAAGCATTCATACACCTGATTAAAGGCGAGTTAGCATAATAGTTGGTAGAATGAATAGGAACGTAAAATAGCAGCCTTGATCTAGTATATGGACGACTACAATTGAGCAGAAACTGGGAAATACAGTACTCAGAGTCAACTAAGTTATTTAGCTTATAAAAAGATAAGTTACTGTCATAGCTGTAATTGTAACGTGATCTAAAGAAGCGATAGTTTAATGTCTTAACTAGCTTGCGTTGTACAGATTCAATTTTATTTACATATTTATCATAGTATGGATTCCAAATCGTACTGCAATAATCTAATATTGGTCTCACCAGTGTCGAGTATAATCTAATGACTGACCTGTGTTGTTTGAAATCTTTAGTGTTTCTTAAAACAAATCCCAGTGACTTCAACGCCTTTCTTGTGATATGCTCTATGTGTGGTTCAAATGTCAATTGACTATCTAGAATGATGTCCAAATCTTTCACTTGTTGACATACAGGAATGATACAATTATTAATGTGCAGCTGCTTAAATTGAGGCTCCTTTAGATGGGAGAAAAGAATCTGGTGACATTTTGTAACATTTATTGTCAGCTTATTCACAATGCAGTAATCATAAAATCTATTCAAATCCTGTTGAAAGCTCATGTAATCATTTATATGAGAAATTCTACAATATAGTTTTAAATCGTCAGCATACAGAAGAAAATTAGAACGTGAAAAACAGCTTCCAACATCAGATATGAAGATACTGAACAATAGAGGACCTAATAGTTGTCCAATAAAATAAATTATATTGAACTTATGTGTTTTATCTCATAATTTTAAGGTTCGATAATCACAGGATATATGAATTGATAGAAAAATCATTCCGAATGGAATAATTCCCGGTTTTAACCGTCCAGTTTTAACACAACCAAAAAACGGTTTTCTGAATAACCGGTTATCGGTTATTGGCGAATTTTACACATTTTTATGACAAATGTTATTTGCAATCTGAACACTATCAATAATGGTGAAATGAATTCAAAATTCATAGGAACGGCACATTGTTAAGAGTATGCTTAATATATACTTTTTGTCATGTTTACATACTTTAATCGTTTAATCTGCAGAAGTTTGTTACAATGATTATGGGACCCCATACAAGGATATTTCATACTGACTGACAGCTGATTATGTACTGATTAATTTATAAAACTTTTAGGTTAATTTTTAATGAAAAAACGCATCGTCAAACATGTCAAACCTAATTTTGTCTCTTGATGACCTCCCAGATTTTCTGCAACATTTAATTTAAAGAAATGTAGCTTTGTATAAAATTTTATACGTTAATCAGTTTACGAAATTTTCTGTCAGTCAGGATGAAATATCCTTGTAGTGAGTTAGGGACTCTACATGTATTTATATCAATTGACGAACATGTTCATATACAGCAACAAAATAAAATACAGAAGCTGATTTTTTTATTATACACTTATGTCTATCTGTAGAATGTACATATAAAAAAAGTGAAATTATAATTAATATCTAGAAAAAGCTTTAAAAATGTTTTATTCTACTCAATAATTTTTATCAACTCTGGTTATAAATACCCTTTCTGTTACATGATCATCTGTCAATCGACTTCTTTCACCTGACACCACCGCATTTAGTGTTGGAACCAACCTCTCTGACGCCACGGAACTACCCATGACTGTTTAATCTTTTGAGGCAACAAAAGCTAATGCAGGCATACATTGCTTGCTCTGACCCCAGTACTCCATTGGGTTAGCTCCCCGGGGCAAAACCGAAGGAACTATTTGCTAAGACTGGCGACATATAAAGCTTTTAGAATCTTGGGTCTGACAGTGTTGCATGACAAAAAAGGGGATTGGTTAGTAATGGTTTGAATCTTGTGGACAAACTTTCACTTAGTTCTTTTTTTCAAAAGTTTTAGTATTTCATTATTTGGACTGATCTTATTCAGGGCTTCTTCAATATTACTGAGTAATGGTATGGTTAAACTACCAGTTAAATATTCACTTCCTGAAATTTCAGAAGTTGCCTCCTTGAATGGTTTTAATATATTAATTAATTCACCCAAAATTTCAATTTCTGAGCTAGACAGCATACGGGGAGCTTTTTTAGGTCAGGATTGGCTAATACACGAGCAATGTATGGAGACAGCTCTAGAAATCTGAGCAACATATTGTAGGTGCTGTTCCATCTTGTTCGAACCGACTGTACAAGAAGGACATTTCCTTCAGAAAGACCTTTTTTTTTTGTTCCAACTTAAGGTTATCCATAAACAAATTACTGTGTCTTGCAAATGTTACAATTTGTTTAATTTCCCCAGTGAGTTGTTTTAAACCAGGCATTCCAACATCCTCCAGCCGATCATTTATTATCAAATTTAAGATGTGAGCTAAACAATGTACATTTCTACTCTCCTCTAATAACATTCTCACAGCTTCAATCATATTTGCACCTCCATCAGTGCAAACAGAAACAATTTTTGATTTTGGAATATTAAATGAATCTAGAATACCTTCAATCTCTGCACTAATGTAGTCTGATGTAAGTGACTCCATTGGTCTTCTAACACCAAGCATGATTCTTTCAAGCACGTTAGCTTCAGGACCTGCAAAGTTGTATAAAAATAATGTTTCAATTAGACAATAAGGGTAGGTACAATTCTTACAAATAAAATGTGCTGTAACCACTAAAAAGAGCATATTTCAGTATATCATTCTCATTCGGAATTTTCAGTACGATGTAGTATTTGGACGAAGGCTGAGTGTAATTGGCATTTCTGGCCTGTCTGACGATTATCAGTGCTAGTGAGCAAAACGCTAGTAGTGGATAAAAACCACCACTCGGAAATCATGATGATACTCTCTATTTACATTCAAAAGATCTGTAACTCTCATGTATGTTTGGGAAAAACATCATTTCTCCAACTGGTGGAGTGTAGTTCATGTTAAAAGTTATTTCAAAGGGCAGATAAAAAATGTACTGGCAACTCCTGTATTATCAGCAAGTGATAATAAGCTGAACCTTTTGAAATGCTTGGTGGATTGTCTTGATGCTTGGCATTAATCTCTCTTTACCAAAGTACTTGCACAAGATACTATATTTTACCTAGAAAGTTGCTAAGTGATAATTTAGAAAAATAAATCATTCATAAGAGGAATATTTCTGGATGCCCATACACAATGTATCTGTGAAAAAGATATATCATTCAGAAAAAAAAGTTAAGTATTCAAGTTATTATAAAGATTAGTAATTTGAACGATATAGTCTGTTTGTTATAATGAACCTGATAATTTTGATATTGAAAACAATGCAATAGAATTCAGTTTTATTATAAGAATAAATTATTTAGAGACATACTTAATGGAATGACCAAACTTACAACATATACATATGCAGATAATAGTATGCAAATTTATAAAAAATACCATCAGAGATGCAAAAAAATAAAATATTGCATAGTTTTTACAAAAAACTAATTACCAATATAGTTGCCCCAATATTTTCAGAAATTGTTTTGAATGACTGTGGTAAAAGTGAAAATAACAATTTTCACATAAAAGGTACCTAAAAATATTAACATACAAAAATTCAATTTACTGTTCACCACCTGTTTTTCATATATAGTTAAAATATTAGAATTAGTTTTTGTTAATATGCACTCATTTTGTGATTTGTATATTGCATGTTTTGTCTAATTTTTTTAATTCAATTTTGTATTCATTATGTATGTTATTATTTTATATAATTATTCTTATTTGTGGAAACTACAATAAAAAAAGTATTTTGACAGGATATATGCATCAGAATCATCACTGATTCAAAATATGTTGCTTGTTGATAATTTGTTAACTTAATCATTTACATTGAAAGCTACCAAATATATGTATGTAAAATATTACACTGTATAAACATGGTTTCATCATCACTCCAATGATTTTAATTTTTTTTAATGTTACTGTCAGGGGAGACTGAAATAATCACCCCCAAATCATTTTTAATGCTTGGACAAAAAATTCGTTAATATATATTGTGTGATAGGTATCTTTTTCACAACTTGTTTTTAGTATCCCACCTTTCATTGTAAATGTTTAAGTTTTTTTAATATAAATTATCGAACGTATGTACAAAGTATTTTGTCAGATTATCTACGATCTACTATGTAGTTTGTTTTATATTATCAAATATTTAATCTTTCGCGCACCATTTTTTTTGTTATAAAAATTTGCTATTACATATGGATTGATATTCATTACTAATGCATAGACGTACATATTTCTAAATGTGTTCAAATTAAATTAATTTTCTAAGTTGTAGGTGGCTGTGATTTAGGCCCTTGAGAATTGCGCCAATCAGGTCATGTATTTCATATTTACACTGTGCCAGTTTATCGTAAATTCTCATCAGATTTCAGATCACTCAAAGCAAATTTTGGAAATTCACGGAATTTTTGGAAACATTTTTCAATTCAATTTCAGCAGTACGAAAATCTGGTTCAAATTATCAATAAATATACATGGAACAAATGACGCTGTCAAGACGAGTAAAAAGACTCTTTTTGATAGTCATGCTTTACACACAGTTTTAGTAGTAGTAGGTACTTGCAAAAGTCTAGTAGTCCTTCCATGTCAAATTTCCAAAAGCCATTTTCTCCATCGCTACCTCCTAAGCCTAATTCCCAAATTCAACCACATTCATTTCACAGGCCACAAATGCATCCAATGATACAAAATAGGCCTCAATTCTCTGCCTCAATTTCCGAGAGGTCTAATCCAAATTAATACGAGACAGAATATTCCTCCTCAAAGATTTCCGACGAATGCCCAAGTGTTTGGCTCAAAACCTAATGTTAATGTATGGCGAAATCCGCCCAATCAAGGTGCTTCCTTCAAGCCAACACCTATGAGTGGTGTTAGCAGTATTAATAGAAATAGACCAAGTTTCCAAAATAATCATTTCAAACCTTCTGGACCAAGGAACTTTGCATCCACGGAACTTCATAATGTTGAAAGTGATATGTATGATCAAAATTTTAACGCTTACGATTATTATTATCCCGAATATTGTTCACAATCTGATGTTCCATATGAATATGAGAATTATGAGCAATATTATAATAGTTCTGATAACGATCAAACCAATCTGAATCTGAGCAAAAGCCTGAGGACGAAGATCAAAATTTTCGATCTGCCACCCCCATGATAACAGAATGATAATAGATTTAAATACTATATATGACAAGACTGAATTGCCCTATATCGAAATCCAAAACCCACCTTTGAAACTTCTCATAGATACCGGCGCTACAAAGTCGTTCTTAAATCCTGAACTAGCATATAAATACTTTCCAAATAATATTTATAAAGAACCTTTCGAAGTAACATCTGTTTTTCAACGTTCAAAAAGAGAATATTGTGCCGAGATACCTGCCTTCCCTGAATTTAACGTCAATGAACCAATTAAATTTCATTTGTTCAAATTTCATAAGTATTTTGATGGTCTCATTGGTTTAGATATCTTAAAACTTCTAAATTCTCACATATACCTTAGAAATTCTATTCTGCATACTAAGAATGCAAAAATCCCCATTAAGTTTCATGACCTGAAAAATCGTCTTTTATTCTTCCTAGCAATTGAACCTTGAATGGCAGCCCAAGTAAAAATTCCCGTTAGTACTGTTTATGGTGATATTTTAGTGCCACATTTCAAAATTAATGATTGCATCATCCGAGAAACCCTTACGAAAGCAGTTAATGGTTATGAATCAGTTGACCTAGATAACCCGAGTACTGCTTATCAAGATATTTCATTGTATGAACCAATACAATCATTTCCATTCAATAAGAACAATTACGCTTTGTTTCATGCAGTTAGCAATCCCCCTGAATCAGATCCGCCGTCGCGACACAACGTTAGTAAGTTGATACGCACGAGCCATATGAATAAAGAAGAAAAAGGCCACATTACAAAATTATGCCAAACCGATTCTGATATTTCCTATTACGAGGGTGATCCGCTTACTTTCACAAATGAAATCAAGCATCACATTAGAACCACAGACGAAAATCCCGTATACACAAAATCTTACCGCTACCCCCATATACTTAAGGATGAAATTCAAAAACAAGTCAGATCCCTTCTTGATCAAAACATAATTCGACATAGTAATTCACCCTGGAGCTCACGGGTCTGGCTCGTGCCTGAAAAAGCAGACGCTACTGGAAAGAAAAAATGGCGTATGGTAGTTCATTATCGTAAAATCAACGAGAAAACCATAGACGATCGCTACCCTATTCCGTGTATTTCTGACATACTAGATAAATTGGGTCGTTGTAATTATTTTACTACCCTTGATCGAGCTAGTGGCTTTCACCAAATTGAAATTGCCCCACAGGATATTCCAAAAACAGCCTTTAGTGTTGAAAGTGGTCATTACGAATACCTTCGTATGAGCTTTGGACTCAAAGGTGCTCCTAGCACGTTTCAGCGTGTTATGGACAATGTCCTACGAGGACTAGATAACACTATGGTTTATATGGATTATATAATAATTTACTCCACATCCTTAAAAGAACACATTGTGTCCTTGAAAAAGATTTTCCAAAGACTAAGGGAAACAAATTTGAAAGTCCAGCTTGATAAATCAGAATTTTTTAAAAAAGAAGCAGCTTTCCTAGGCCACATTGTCACCCCACAAGGAGTAAAACCTAACCCCGATAAAATTGAAGCAGTTCTTCTTTGCCAAAGACACCTCGTGAGATTAGACAGTTTTTAGGTCTTATTGGATATTACCGAAAATTTATTAAAGATTTTGCCAAAATTACTCGCCCTCTCACTCTATGCTTGAAGAAAGGTGCTGAAATTAAGCATGATGAAAAATTTCTTAAAGCTTTCGATCACTGTAAAAGTCTTCTAACAAATGAACCCTTATTACATTTGTGCTCACTACAGATGCTAGCAATTCCGCTATCTCAGCAATTTTATCGCAAGGCCCTATTGGCTCTGATAAACCCATAGCGTATGCGTCTCGAACTTTGAATGAATCTGAACAAAATTATGGCGCTACTGAAAAGGAATGTTTAGCTATTGTTTTTGGTACTAAATATTTTAGACATTAGTTATTTGGACGAAAATTTAAAATTGTAACTGATTGTAAACCACTCCAATGGCTCATGTCTTTAACAGAACCAAATTCTCGATTACAAAGATGGCGTCTAAAATTATCCGAATTTGAATATGAAGTCGTATATATAAAAGGAAAAGAAAACAAAAATGCTGACGCACTTTCACGAATCCAAATTAACGCGAACGAAATTGAACCTCAACCATCTACTTCTCAAGCTCAAAATTCCGAATCAGAAATTGATTCTCCATTTTTCGAATACATTAGAACTTTTAATAAAGATTTTGCAGAAAACGCTATTGAAAACGATCGAACTTCAGTCGAAAACAATATAGATGACGATCCATCGTTCCGCGAGTGCATGAATTAGGTGAAAAAATTTAAAACGTAACAATTCAGCCAGATGACGAAAGTCCTATACAAGAAATTAACCCCGTAGAAAAACCAATTAATGTATTTAAATATCAAATTTTTGTGAAAAGAGCTAGCCTACCTAGAAAATTCACTCTTCAAACTCTCTGGAATCCTAAGAAATTCTTATACACCCTGTACATAGTAAATAATGACCTAACTCCTATCATCACGTTTTTGAAAGATTACGGTCAACCAAAAAGTACGTATGCATTTTATTTTGAAGATAATGATTGTAACGAGATATATAAAAATCTAGCCACTCTTGTATCTAACACATTCAGAAATTCCGCATTCAAACTGGTAAAGTGCAATAAAAATTTGGAAAATATTACAGAAATTTTGAGAGAAGAAGAAATAATGAGATATAATCACGAAACAAAAACGAATAATCGAGGTATCGTTGAAACTACTAACCAAATTAAAAGAAAGTATTATTGGCCACATATAGATGATGATGTAAAATTGTATCTCAATACATGCGATATTTGCCAGCGAACTAAATATGAACGGCATCCTCCTCGAATTGAATTTGAAATAACCCCAACTCCTAAAATACCATTCCAAATTATTCATTTGGACATTTATCAAGCAAAGAATAAGGAATTTTTAACAATCATTGATAACTTTTCCAAATACGCCCAAGCTTTCCCAATCGAATCAGCAGATGGTATTTCAGTAATAGATAATTTAATAAAGTTCATGTCATTTCATGGCTTGCCCATCCAAATTGTAGCCGACTCTGGTACAGAATTTAACAATTCGTTAGTAAAAGAATTTACAAAGCTCCATCCAATAAAGTTACATTACACTACTTCAAAAAATTCAAACAGTAACTCGCCTATTGAAAGATTTCATTCTACTATAACTGAACATTTGAGAGCCCTTACGTTACAATTTCCAAAAAAAGATGTTACAGCTTCAATGCCTTACGCAGTTTTTGGCTATAATCATTCTATACATTCGGTTACTAAATGGAAACCAATAGAAATTATAAATGGTCACTTAGATGTCCGAGATCCTTTTGATTTAGATGTAGATAGAGAATTGATGAACAATTATCTTCAAGAACACAAAAGTAGAACGAAATTAGTTTACGCCCTCATCCATCATAAGTCAAAGTCCCAAAAAGAAAAAGTAATTAGAAAAGCCAATGAAAATAGAGAAAAACCTACTGACTACTCAAAGGAAAAGATAGCCTACCGACGTGACGTAAAGTCCAGAGGAAATAAACTCAAACCCCCATTTATTGAAGAACAAATATTGACTGATAAAGGTAAAAAACTAAAAACATACCGAAACACATACCACAAAGGTATTTTCAAAAAACCCAGACAGAAAGTAACTAAAAATTTGTTACAGGATGATACTTCATCTGACAATACAATTGACGAATCAGACCACAGTCAAGGTCACCAACCTTGAAACCAACCCTGGTATCCTGCCCTTCCGTTTAGGCGACGCTAAAGTAAAAATTGGTACACACACGTTTTTGCATTATGTAGACTTTGAACCAGTAAGAAAAGAGGTAAACTCGCTAAGCGCAGAACTACAAAATATACAGAACTATACTGAATATAACAAGTACAATTTAGGATTTATACCCCAAACACATCTGGCAGATACTGAACAGCATATTGTGTACTCAATGTCTAATTTGAAAAATAAATTAAAGTCAATTTATCTATCTTGGAATAATCAAACCCGTCAAAAGAGAGGCCTAATAAATGGATTAGGTTCTATCATTAAAATGATTTCAGGAAATTTAGATGATAATGATGCTCAAAAATATGATCAGGCTATTAAACAGTTACAGAAAAATCAGGAACATGTAATAAAAACAGCGAACCAGCAAATTTCCTTGACCCATGAAGTCCTTAAAAATAACAATAGGACATTCACCCTCATGGTCCATAACCAAGCAATAATACAACAATCCTTGGAGGAAATGCAAAAGAACAACAGTTATTATTTCACCTATTTTGATACGCTACTTCAGATAAAGTTCAATTTAGATACGCTGCTTTCCATCAATAATTTGGAAAATGCCATAGCGTTTGCCAAAATTGGGTCATTGCATCACAGTATTATCTCAGTTAATGAAATGAAGTCCATACTCAGCACTTTAGTAAAACATCACAAAAAAGAGCATTTGATATATTCAGAATTTGAAGATATATATATATATATATATATATATATATATATATATATATATAAGCTATATGATGTAATTGCAGTTGAAGCCTATTTTTCCAAAAATCGATTAGTTTTTGATTTACACGTTCCTCTTCTGCACATAGATGAATTCAAGCACTATCATCTTTATTCCATCCTTACCGCTAACCTTACTACTATCCTTCCCAAAAATTCCTATTTTACAATGAGCACTACAATGTACCAATATGACGCTGACCCCTGCCAATATATAGAAGAAAATTTTTTCTGCCATGACAACAAGTTAGTCCACGCGATAGAAGAAGAAGATTGCCTGTATGCCATATTAGAAGTCAATACAAAGAAACCAAATTGCAACCAGGTCCCTGTATCCCTTCAGAGGTCCTTAATTGAACAAGTTTCGGAATCCAAGTACATAGCAATCTTTCCAAAGCCAGAGAAGTTACTAATAAAATGTGATCAAGAAGACGTCATTGAGTTGCAGGGCATTTATCTACTTGAAGTGCCCTACCAGTGCAGTATATAGACTAAAGACCAGATATACATGAACGTAAGGGGAATAACCAAAGAAACGCCCTTATTACTCCCAGCCGTACAAATTCTACAGAAAACAAATACCAAAAGAATAAATCTCCAGCATATATCGTTAGACAAACTTCACAAACTTCAAGAAACAGCAGACCAGATAGAGACGATAACTTCCAAAGACACTTCGCACTCTTACAAGTGGAGTCTACGCCTGTATGCAATTATGCTATTGGGAATTGCATACATCATCGTAACAAGACTACAAAAGAAGAATAGAAGAACAGAATCAGCAAGAGGCCAATGGTCTCTAGAAGTCCAGGATCAACCCTCGACGCCAGAAGTTTTGTTCAAGCCTTCCAAAACTTCATCTTAAGGGGGGAGGAGTTATGTAACTGTCCACCCTATATTATTGTTTATATATTATACTTTTATTTTTGCTTAGCTCAGCCTTTTGGTTTATATAAATTAGAATCATCAGTTTTTCCAGTCAGTCAGTCACAGTCTTTTACTAGATGTAATTTGGTTCGGTTCGGTTTATAAATGTATTTTGTTGCTGAGGAATAAATTTTTTAAAAACAAAGTTTTGTTCCTCGACCACTTAATTTAGGTAACAATTTGCTTGCATAGTTCTCATCAAATGGACCCACTATAATTATAAATGAACTTAGATGAATAAATGATTAAGTCACACAATTTTAAATTGAAAATTGCCATTCCCAATTGTATTTGACCATAGTAAGAATGGTTCTTCTTTAAAGTATCTCCAGTTTCAGCACTTACTTCCAGGCATGAGCAGGAGTAAATAAACGCTAGTGTCATTGCCTGAAAAAAAAAAATTACTAATGTGAAATATCAACAAAAAATTGAGCATTTTTTTTCAGTCAACATTCTGTTCCAGGAATAAAAGTGAGGAAGTTTTAATTCAACCATTTGAATCAGAACCATATATGATACAGTACAATTTTTTTGAAAATTATTCCAAAAAGAAGCGTGAGTCCCTGAAAACTTGGCTGAAATTCTCAATTAACAAGGAACAGATTTTATTCGCACCCTGCGTAAAAAATTTGGGACTTCATATTGATGAAGAGTTAAGATTTAGAAATCATGTTATTAATGTTTCGCAAGCCTATTACCTAAGACTCAAACTTCTGTATGCCAACAAGTCAATTTTGAGCAAGGCCATGAAAAAATCGTTGTGTGAATCCTTGGTGTTATCGAAAATATCCTACTGCAATATTGTGTACTATCCTTGTCTTGACAATACCACTAAATATAGGCTACAACGGATTCAAAACAATTGCTGTCGTTATGTCAACAGTCTAAGAAAATATGATCATGTAACGCCGTCGTTTGTATCTATGCAATGGCTAAAAACCACCGAACTATACCTATACAGCTTTGTTTCGTTTGTCTCTAATATCTTGAAAACCTTTGTACCCACTTATTCAAAGCAAAAATTAATAATGAGGAATGCTGTACATCAAGTTAATATTCGTCAGAAATATTTTCTGACCATGCCGCAGCATAAGACAGCCATGTTTAGGAGATCATTCACATTTAATGCAGTGAACATTATGAATTCCCTACAATTAGATTTTCATTCCTACACTGCACAGTCAAAAAAAAAACTGAAAACGCAGCTGTTAGACGGATATTCTACATGATAAATATATGCATACAACCTATCTTAGTATTAGTATAAGTTATTATAAGTTAGGAGTAAGTTTTTGACCTGGTTAAGTATGAGTAGCTTGAAGCTAGACTTCGCCATTTATAACTAATTGTAAAATAGTTATAATAAAGTCATTATTATTATTATTATTCATTAATCTTTATCATGTAAAATTATGTCATATCCACTTGTAGAATATTATAGATGTTTAGCTTACAGAACTTTGACAAAAGTTACATCATTTGAAAATTTACATATTTTCGATGATATTTTTATGAACACTGTTGCATTTTAAGCATAACTGGTTTGAAAATGTTGCACTGATGATCAAACAAATGACAATAGTCTCTAGTAAAGATTCCATCAATATAAGTTATATGTCGCCATATAAATAGCAAATTTTACCATCATAGGGGCATTTGATTTCCAATAATCTTGTTGGAACTCTGTCAGCCATTACAATACAATCTGGAGAATAGGCAAACCAGAGATATTAACAATGGATCACTAGGCCTGTTTCATAGTCTTGATATTTGTTCACTGCCTTGCGTTTTTCTAGAGCCTTCAACTTCATATTTCAAGCCATGTATATTGTCATTGATGTATATTAGCTCTTGAAGTTTTTTGGCCAGAAATAAGTTGTAGCTTTGGATTTCCAGTCTTGTTTTGAATATGTATCGATAGAATAACTCCTGGAGCCTAAAAAAATTAAAAAGTTCAGTTTTTATGTTAGTAGGAAAAATGATAAGACAAAGCAGTTGAAATAACCTCTCAACAGTAGTGCTAACTGCTTTTGAAATATAAACAACTTAATTTTTGTTTAAGTACACTATAGGTTCATACAGAGCAAACAAAATTTACCAGCTATTCATAGTTGACCTTGATGGCAAACCTCAGACCTCTGTTTTGACATTAACACTGTGGAAAGCCTTCAAATCTATGATTTATTTTGTTGTGGCTTTGCAACATGGTTTTAGCAAAACAATGTCGATTATCAAATTTAAGGAGGAAAATATGCTGAGCTTGCTGCATGAGATATAATTATCAGATCTACAGTTTCTTTTTATTCACTCTGCAAGTGAGGCTGCTCTTGTTTGTCCTCTTCTAAAAAAAATTAATTATACATTGATATGAATTTAAGCCTAATATAAAATACTTTCATATGACAAGACGATCTGGACTCATTACAAACAGAGGATAATAAGTTTAAACACTTGCAAGCAGTTTATAAAATTGGTTTAGCCTCATGTTCCTCCTCAACCAGCTTTTCCAACAAGTAAATATTAGATCAAAAACAAAAATTAATTTAGCATATTTCTTAACACATAGGTTTTTTGTGAGTTAGAGATTTTTCATATACATTTTGTATGGTTAACTTATTTTATATTAGTAATAATTTTAATTCAAGTTCCATAATGAGCTATAATAATGATAATAGTAGTCAATATAACTGTCAATTAGATTGAGATATATTGGAATTAGGTCAACTACTCTATATGTTATAATAATAAGATTATTGGTATTACCTGGTACATTTCAGAATATCTGTGGCAATAATGCAATACGTTTGCAAGCAGCATGTCCCTGATAGTCCAGCTTAACAGCTGCATGTAATCTGATCCACTTCAATCCTCTTATCTTTTACAATGGATAATTTTCCTTTTGTTTCATGTGGATTACTTTTCATTGCGATTGTTTGAAGGCACCAATGAGTAGGCACAAAGCAAATATCTCTAAACATTTCTCCGTCTGAGTTGAAGTTCCAATGAATATGACGTGTGTATTGCAAAATGCATCCTGATACAGAACAGCTACATCACTTCATTGCAGATGGGGTAATGGATCGTCTCGAAAAACAATAAACCCCCTATGGATGATGTACCGTTCTTTGAAATGAAGTACTTAGTATTGGTGCAAACTACAGAGGTTGTGGCACCTTGCCTTGCCTTTATTAACACTCTGTATGTAATAGTCACGTAGTCATGCTGAAGAGCATCAATATCCCTAAAACAACAACAAATATCATAACCTCACATTTTCAGTGCAGTGTTACCACAAGTCATAACAAATACCATGAAAGCAAAGATTATCAGATTTTCAGTGCAGTGTTCCCACAACAATTCCGTGTTTTTGACTTCTTTGCTGTTTCTGTTCTCCTAATACAAGTTACAAGATTTCTAAAATCCAGCTCCAAGGTTGCAAGATCGTCTGGGAGCAATTACCGTAGAAATGATTTTCGGATAAAAATTATCATATGCCAGGATTCCGAGAGGGGGAGGGCTCTACATGTCATATTTTATCAAAAGCAAAAAGACAAAATATGACAAAACATCTTTCAAACCGAATAATACCATTACCATTACCATAGGTAATTTCCCTGTAAAAGGCCACAATTAAGTGCATCCCAAAAACTCCCATTTTTGTTCAAAATGTAAATCTTTTCCACGCTTTCTATGTCAATAATACAATTAAATATTTGGAACGACTTTACAAACGATCCAAAATTCTCATTTAAATGATGGCAAAATGATAAAACGTTCAATAAAAGATCATTTCTCCGTCTTAAAATACCGTATGTATGTATGGTATCAAAAAAATAAAGGTTACCTAATTAAAAAATATAAATAAAAACAAATAAATAAAAGCTGTTTGAACACAATATTCGAGTGTACACAAGGAATCTTGAACATTTACAGTATAACAAAATAATTAATCAAAGTCCGAATCTGATTCGATCGTCATAAATGTTTTATCCACTTTTTGTTGTCTTTTGAAGGTATCAATTTAGTTGCATCTCCTTGTCCATTTACAAATCGAGATGCAAGTATGCTTTTGCCGTTATTCGTTTCTACTCTCAATTTTTTTCTGGCCTTCGTTTTTATTAAATCTGATTAAAAGCCGTACGATAGCTGATGATTATCGTTTATCGTACAATAGGCGTAATTATCATGCGTCTGGCAACCTTGGCCAGCTGTCAGTCAGATGATCAGATGAATCTCTTTTGAAAAGCAGCATCTATTAGTACATTAGCCAATTTATCTGTCGATGATGATCGTCTTGGAAACTAAATAGCATTTTTATCTCATTGAAAATCTCTACAGTACAGATATATGAATATATATAAATATATATATATATATTCCTATTTTTTCCGTGCACTGATGATAGAACACTAATTTCTGTGGATGTGTTCGTGGTCGTGTTCCATGACAAGTGACGGTTGACATCGACGTAATCTAAGTTCATTATGGTGCGATTAATTCCAAAATCTACCCACTAATTATAAGAATATATGCAAATGCGTGTACATATACATAAAAGCAAGTATAGAAAAAGAGAAATGAATGACTATAATATAATGTAAAATTATTGTGTGAAATGTCATTTTGGCGACATCTATCAAAGAAGCACCCAATTTAATACAGTATACGTAATTAAAAGCTTTATTGTAGCATTAGCAGTTGTCTACGCACAGTATCCATTTACAGTATCCTTAAATGTGTTTAGGGTGATTAAGAAGATATCCGCATCAACATAATAAAAGTCATTATATGTTTTTTGAGCTCTCACTAGAGGAGCATTAACTCCCAAGTTTGTTCTCCGAAACGGAATTTTGAAAAAGGGTACTTGCCGAAACTGCCTTTCTGGGACATTAAAATTAATTCTAGATAAGAGGTACGGACTATCAAATATATTGATTACTTTATAAATAATGCACAGATCTGACAGTATCCTTCTATATTCCAAAGTATGTTAAATTCACTCCTTAGATTCTGGTAGTTTCCATTTTGCACAGGTTTACCAGTTTTGAATCCCAGTGTTCTTAAAAATTTATTTTGTTGTCGTTCAATGCGATTAACATATGTCTTATACGAAAGATTCCATATAACGGAGGCAAAACTCAGGTTACTATAAGCGTATGCATAATAAAGCGAAATCAAGGCCCTTGTATTTTTGAATTCTTTTGATATTCTGCAAATAAAACCAAGGGTTCTATTACATTCGGATACTAAATTTTTTATATGTAATTGGAACGTCGTTTTTTCATCCATAAGCACCCCTAGGTACTTCACAACATGAGACTGCTTTAGCTTATTATTATTTATTTTATAGTTATATTCAATAATTTTTTTATTGCGTGTATATCTTATATAACTGCACTTATCTATGTTTAGGTATAAATCATTTTTACTGCAAAATAATGAAAAGGTGTTAAGGTCATTTTGTATTTTCTGCCTAGACAATAAGAGTTGTTCAATAAAATTAATTATATTCAACTTATGTGTTTTATCTCATAATTTTAAGGTTCGATAATCACAGGATATATCAATTGATATAAAAATCATTCCGAATGGAATAATTCCCGGTTTTAACCGTCCAGTTTTAACCGAACCAAAAAAAAACGGTTATCGGCTATTGGCGAATTTTAGCCACACATTTTTATGACAAATGTCATTTGCAATCTGAACACTATCAATAATGGTGAAATAAATTCAAAATTCATAGGAACGGCACATTGTTAAGAGTATGCTTAATATATACTTTTTGTCATGTTTACATACTTTAATCGTTTAATCTGCAGAAGTTTGTTGCAATGTTTATGGGACCCCATACAAGGATATTTCATACTGACTGCCAGATGATTATGTACTGATTAATTTAGAAAACTTTTAGGTTAATTTTTGATGAAAAAACGCATCGTCAAACATGTCAAACCTAATTTTGTCTCTTGATGACCTCCCAGATTTTCTGCAACATTTAATTTAAAGAAATGTAGCTTTGTATAAAATTTTATACGTTAATCAGTTTACGAAATTTTCTGTCAGTCAGGATGAAATATCCTTGTAGTGAGTTAGGGACTCTACATGTATTTATATCAATTGACGAACATGTTCATACACAGCAACAAAATAAAATACAGAAGCTGATTTTTTTATTATACACTTATGTCTATCTGTAGAATGTACATATAAAAAAAGTGAAATTATAATTAATATCTAGAAAAAGCTTTAAAAAAGTTTTATTCTACCCAATAATTTTTATCAACTCTGGTTATAAATACCCTTTCTGTTACATGATCATCTGTCAATCGACTTCTTTCACCTGACACCACCGCATTTAGTGTTGAAACCAACCTCTCTGACGCCACGGAACTACCCATGACTGTTTAATCTTTTGAGGCAACAAAAGCTAATGCAGGCATACATTGCTTTCTCTGACCCCAGTACTCCATTGGGTTAGCTCCCCGGAGCAAAACTGGATGCTGCAAAAATAATTTAAGTTTGCTGGGGAAGGAACTCTCTGCACTACCAGGTTCAAAAATTTGGGAAGTACTGGCAAATTTGCTATCATGCACTGACCAACGAAAGCTTGGATTCGAACTGTCACTCTGTAGGTAAAGGTGATGAAATTTTGCTTAAGTCTTTCAGGCAATTTTTTACTTTTTTACTTATTTGCGAAGACTGGCGACATATAATGCTTTTAGAATCTTGGGTCTGACAGTATTGCATGACAAAGAAGGGGATTGGTTAGTAATGGTTTGAATCTTGTGGACAAACTTACACTTAGTTTTTTTTTCAAAAGTTTTGGTATTTCATTATTTGGACTGATCTTATTCAGGGCTTCTTCAATAATACTCAGTAATAGTATGGTTAAACTACCAGTTAAATATTCACTTCCTGAAATTTCAGGAGTCGCCTCCTTGGATGGTTTTAATATATTAATTAATTCACCCAAAATTTCAATTTCTGAGCTAGACAGCATACAGGAAGCTTTTTTTAGGTGAGGATGGGCTAATACATGAGCAATCTATGGAAACAGCTCTAGAAATCTGAGCAACATATTGTAGGTGCTGTTCGAACCGACTGTACAAGGACATTTCCTTCAGAAATACCTTTTTTTTCTTCCAATCTAAGGTTATCCATAAACAAATTACTGTGTCTTGCAAATGTTACAATTTGTTTAACTTCCCCAATGAGTTGTTTTAAACCAGGATTTCCCTCATCCTCCAGCATTCCTCATCATTTATTATCAAATTCAAGATGTGAGCTAAACAATTTACATTTCTACCCTCCCCTAATAACATTCTGATAGCTGCAATCATATTTGCACCTCCATCAGCGCAAACAGTAACAATTTTTTATTTTGGAATATTAAATGAATCAAGAAGACCTTCAATCTCTGCACTAATGTAGTCTGCTGTATGTGACTCCATTGGTCTTCTAACACCAAGCACTATTGCTTCAGGCACGATAGTTTCAGGACCTGCAAAGTTGTATAAAAATAATGCTTCAATTAGACAATAAGGGTAGGTACAATTCGTACAAATAAAATTTGCTGTAACCACTGAAAAACTCCAACTGGTGTTAACTACAGTACAGATATCTGAAGTTAGCGAAATATGTGGAATATCTGTCAGTTTATTTTTCACACTATTGGTAATGGCACTGCATGGAGCTGATACCATCTGTGTTACCTGAAAAATATAAAATTCACTTTAATTTGACAACAGTATTTCTTGCTGGTAACTTGTATATAGGAGCAGCTGTTTTTGTGAAATGAACAAAACCATCCTTTTCTACTAACGAATGGAGAGCATTATCTTTACAAATCATATAAATCTTCTTCCACCTCCTGCAACAGAAATGTACATATTTCTAGATTAAAAAAATGCTAAACTATACATTTTTGAATCAGATATTATTAAGCGCTGCCAATGACAGTTCCGAGAATCACCTCCCCTACCGAGTCTGAGTTTCGTCCGGGGTTTTTCCCGTTTTTCCAGTTTCCTGAAAGGGTTTTTCCGGGGAAAAAGGCGTTTTCGGCAAGGCGAAAGTCCGGCGCTTTTCGTGGTGTGCGGTAAGTCGGGGTTTTTTGGGTACAAGTCGTCCAAAAATGGGCGAGAATGCGCGAAAATGGAGTGAAAATCGTGTAAGGTTTTGGCGTAGTCGTTCGATCCGGCCTTCTCATGGATATATCTACCCGGAACTAGCATCGTTCGATAGGCAAATAACATACGGGTACGGTTGGCGGGGTGAGACTTTTATTTTGTCGTCGGTTTTCGATAAAAAAAATGTGCAATTTGCACTTTCCAAAAAGCCAGTTTTTTCCACGAAAACATATAAAGCGAAAAAAAGGTGTGTAAACCATTTCCCTTTCGATTGGGAATCATTTCCACTTATGCATCTCGACGAGTACTACGAATCGTAAAGAGTGACATTTTTTTGGAAATCGATCCGTTTTGCCGGAAATAATTTTTCAAGTTCCCAAATGATGACGATTTATACAGTTCAAAACGCGCTGTTCCCGTTTGTTTCGAGTAGCCCGGATAAACCATCATGTTTAAAAAATTTTCAGCATTTTCCCGTTATTCTTATCAAAAAAATCTACCAGGTGAATATAAATTCAGGTCAGTGGATTGCACCGTTTTTGATTTATGACGATTTAAAGTTTTCTCGAAAAAATTGTACTTTATGTGACATCGCGTACTTCTACCGACGATATATCGTATTTGCGGTTACTTGTTGAGAAAATTTTGTAGCTTCTTTTTTTACTCTTGAAACGGTCTTCACAATACGCTGGGATCGATTCTTCCCTCCTTTTCGGTTTTCCAGAAAACTGGAGAAACGTATAGTGGAATTTTTCAAATCAGACCGATAAAACCGATGTCAACCACGTACTTCGACAGAGCTGCACGGATAATTCGACCGACAAACGGAAAACCGCCTATATCCGGGTGAAGAGGAGATTCCACAATAGCCAAATTCGAAAAGTTTTCAAAGATCGCTCAAACCGTTTCTGAGATATTTCGAAAAAACTGGGCTACACGGAAACGGGCCGCGGACGTGTCAGTTTCCTTTTATGGGAAAATTCACTTATATATTCATACAGAAAACGAATACTACTCACCGGACAAGTCAAGTTTTGAGCTGAGCTTTTCATACCGATACACACTTTCCACAAAATACAGCTATTTTTCCAGCAATCACTACGTAAAAACTATCAAGTCCCTTTCAAATCCATACGAAACTCGGAAAACCGACGTACATCTCATTTGTCACACTATATTATCAACTTTTTATTTAGCGCGATGAAAATTCAGGGTTTCCTTAATAGTTAGACATTTTTTCACTGCTCGATTCCATCAATTTTCGTCAGGATATTGAAATTTATCGAAAATGTTTGAAATTTTAACCAAACTTAACACGCATGACAGCTGGTCGGCCATCTTGCCCGATGCGAGTGCAGCACGGCTGTTGCCAGAATGTGCACGTCGCAGATTGGAAGTTGGTTGAACGGTACAGCTGTCCGTTGCTTATGCAATAACAGCATCCATAACTTCGATCTACGATTGCTGAAAAAAATTTTCCTGGACGGAAATGGCGAAGAAAAATTATTTCGAGTATATATTCGCAAATTGTTCGTATTTTTTGCACATAATATAACGGTGATTTTGTTGCTCCATATCATTTTGCGTTCTTTTTTCACAATCCGGCAACAGGGCAGCTCAGTAATAATGTAGGGTTATGTACCTTGATAGTGACATGTTGAAAATTCTTCATTCTAGAAGAACATTTTTCGGGAATAACTTTTTCTATTAAAACAAATACTGTGATTGAATATATATCTTCGAGATTTCAGTTGCAAGCAAGGTACCCACAAATATGTTTACCAGCGTAAATGACTTATTACCATTCACCAGTCATGGTTCATGGTGCACAGGAAAAATGTTTATTTGTACTTCTTTAACGTAAAAAATCTCGATAATATGAATAAATGGTGAGTACTGTCTCGAAAACTCTTATGTACGGTATATATTGCTCCCCAGTTATGCTGATTAAAATCTAACTACAATAGTTGTCAAATTGCATTTGAGGTTAGGTTTTTTGCAATAGGTATTTTCATTTACCAGAACAACTTTGTATGAAATATTATGAAAAGCTGGAATGCAGTTGGATTTTGTTGCTGTGAAACGGCATATAAAGATTTGTGAAGTAGTTATGTATTTGAAAATAGACTAGGCACAGATAGTCATAAGATAAGTATCAGACTTACACATCATAGCTATTTTTCATTTCGCACAACAGTCAGTTCATATCAGGATAATAATACACTTCTGGAAATCTCAGACACAGTATATTGTTGTGCAAGCAGCAAACACTAACAAATATAACTGGCCAAGGTGCAAAGAATTACTTTCATATAAACTTATTATAACTTTTCCAATAGCATTGTACAATTACATCTTTGCAATTCTTCCTAGCATATACTAAGGTGATCATAGATGCTTTATAATATTAATATATCTTTGAAATATTCTCAAGTCATTATTTATGAGATAAACAAAATATATTGCTAATCATTTTTGTTTCTTTACTGGCTCAAATCATTAATAGCATGCTTAAACATATCAGGATCAGGATCTATGGTGAAAATGTAAAGATGATCTCACAATAACCATTGATTTACAACTGGTATGCATACCTTTCATTTTCAAAAAGTAAAACACTTCATTGAAATGTGTAAGCAAGTGAAAAGTCATGTTCGCCTTGATTTTTATTATTCCTTCTTTAACCAGGGTAGTTTGCAGGCAGCTCCATTGGAAGATATTTTTGCAATTTCATAGCTATTAAGATATCTTTTCAATCTCATTTTAATTATATTTTGGTATCTCTTATATAAGTATAACTGCAAAAGTTATAATTTCTATCAATGATTGTTCATTTCAAACTATAACAAAAGTTTCAGAAACATTACGCTATCTCAACATAATGTGCCTTTGGCAACAAACTTCAACCAGCATCTTCCATTGTCAACTAGATCATACAGAAAAGCAAAACAACTTCAAAAATAGAACAATTAATATTGCTATCAATATAAACATATTGAGTTTGAAGGTTTCAAAATGGTAATTAATGAAAACAGTTGTATCGACATCACCTTGGTGGTAAGTAAGTCAATAGAAAGACATTTGTAATTACTTTCTGGTACTTAAATTTCAAACTATACACATTAAATAATATTAGGTTCAAAATAATAATATGCTTTAATTAGGAAACTGTTTGATGGATAATCTTAAAAGTGCACTGGATCCATTTGAAATCAGGTGGTCAGGCTCAGAGTGTTTACATGCATTGCATTTCTATCATCAAAGTTTCTTCTTTGGAAGGACATTGAGGTGAAAATTTCTTTCTTTTTTTCATCAACTGTGAAGAAATGTACAGGGTGCAACAGAAATGTTGTCTCTATTATTATAACAGCTACGAAATTGTGCTAAAGTGGTAAGCATAATTGCATCTGAAATGAAACAAACAAAAATTCAGACTTAAACTTTTTAAGGGATATTTCGAAAACTCTAAAATATACAGGAATGCCAAACATGTTACAGTAACAGTAATTAAGATATACATGGTGTGTCAAATTTAAATTTCCTCTAAAATTCACTTTCAACGTTCAACTAGATATCGCGAAAACCACATGAAATACATAAACCATAACGTGTTCAAGTGATTACCATATACAGGGGTATCTAAAATAAAAAAAATGATTCATTAAAAATTAACATTTTACGTTTTAATAGATATCTCTAAAAATACATGACATACAGGGACGGCATAAGTGTGGAATTGATTAGCATATACAGGATTTGTGCAAAATTTAAATTTTGCCGAAAATTCAGATTTCAACATTTAAATAGGTATTTCTAAAACGACATGATGTACAGGGTGTGCCAAATTAAAATTTCCCCTGAAATTAATTTTCAACGTTCAGCTAGATATCGCGAAAACGACATGAAATACAAAAAGGAAAACGTGTAGAAGTGATTAACATATACGGGGTGTCTCAAAAATTGAAATCCATTTGATAATTTTCATTTAAACGTTTCAATAGACATCTTGAAAACTACATGAGACACAAACACGACAAACGTATTGGAGTTCTTGGCATGTACAGGGTGTCTCAAATTTAAATTTCTCAGAAAATTCACGTTTTATCATTTTAATATATATCTCGAAAACTACGTGATATACAGGGACGTCATAAGGGTTGATGTGATTAGTATATACAGGGATTGCCCAAAACATATTTGAACTTTCTAATAGATATCTCGAAAACTACGTGATATACAGGGACGGCATAAGGGTTGATGTGATTAGCATATACCGGGTGTGCCCAAAATTGAAATCCATCCGATAATTTACACTCAAACGTTTTCATAGATATCTCGAAAACTACATGACTTACAAAAACGTTACAGGTATCATTCGAAAGCTTATTTTATGTGGTACTCAACTACCCTAAACAGCACAGCGTTACGCGTGCCGAGACTGCGCTATCACTGGTTGTATTATGGAATGATAAACAGTAATTAGCTCACATGATATTTTTGATTGCTTTGGCATTGCTTTTAAACTGTTTTGAACCATTATGTAAGTTTTTTATGAGTTTTTCAAAACTGATAAATGTAGAAACCATTAATATTAGCAATATGACAAGCATGAACTACCACACATGCATATTTTGGTCCTCATTTAGATATTTATTAATGCAACTGAAGAGTCAACAGTGGAGATAAATCATTCTGAATGTACTTGTACTACTAATAATACTACTCACTCTCATATCTAGATGTCCTCTCTATGGATTCAAAAAGTGTCATTTGTCTCTGTTTTTGGAAAAATGAGGAAGTGGAGTGGAAGAGGTTGTGATGTCGGTGACCTAGATTGCTGTGAAGCTTCAGCATCTGGTGACAAGGAGGACAAATTTGAAGATGTGGGCAAAGGATGATCAGAATTATCTTGACTCTCACTCAAGCCCCTTTTTCCTGCTCCACCCTGTGCATAAAAACATTATGTTATTAAAATGTAGAAAAAATAAAGTTTTAGAATATTGATACAATTATCAAATACTTGTTTCCAGAAATAGCAGTATTTTGTATTGAAATCAAAACTTTTTTTACAATTATGCAATCTGAATAGAGAATTACAGGATACAATTTACATTTCGTTACATTACCATATTTTAATAAAGTGTGTGATTTACCTTTTTATCCTTTTCTGCATTCGGATGCTTTCGATTTAGATGTTGGCGTATATTTGTAGTTCCACCACCAGTTTTGATATGCTTGAGGCATAAATTGCATGTCGCCATTGTTGCCTCCTGGTTCTCGTTGTACCATGTATGTTTGTTTCAACTAATAAAAAAAAATCTGAAGCTTACTGAATAAACATTCATCAATTTGGATTTTTTCTCAATATTTTTGGTAAAACATGAATTCAAATATACCTACTGGCTCTAATCAGCTATCGATGTCGAAAAGATCTGAAGTATACCCGAAATTAGTATTATACTGCCATTGCCGTCGAAAAGTTAAATGACGACAATATATCCGACTAACACAATATATTTTCGATACATTTCGAATGTTTCAAATAAATGTAAATCATATAAATTTATTTTGTCGTTATACGACATTTTAGGGCGTAGTTGACGTCCTTTACCATTTCGTTTCTGTTTTAGCAACTTTCACTACAGATCAATGAATTTTGACTGAATAAGAATCAAGAATAATTATAAAAGTAGAATTTATAGCTTCTTAAAAAAACTACTTTGTAGTAAAAAGAAGTTGTAGTAGTGGGTTGAAATCAGTATATCGAAAATTTTGACAAAGTTTTGGAAGAAATAATTCACTGGACCGCAAAATTATGCGGACAGATACAAATGTGCATAAATTCAATCTCAAATAACTTTTAGGTCTTTTTACCAATTATAATAATTTTTTGACAAGTTGCATATGGTTTTTTGTCTTTATCATGTCCTGATATCGATATTACGATCAGTATACATTAATATGTTGACATACAGGGTAGCACCAAAAATTGCAATTCACGCTTAACTTCTGTAAGTCCTGTGGAAAAATATAATAATTATTGTATGATGTTTGTACGGAATTTTCGAGCCGTAGCTTTTGATGCATACTGATATCTGTATCCTTTAAGAAAAAACGCAAGATAGAATGAAATAATGCAATAATCCTTTGTCAGCAACAAAAAAATTAAAAAAATAATTTGTAACTTCTAAATGTCCTTGAAAATTTTTTAATAATCGCGGATGTTTATCTGTACAACATTTTGGTGCCTAGTCTTTTTCGAAGATTGTATTCTTTGATTCAACCGATATCGGTAATCTTAAAGAAAAAAACATAAATTTACAGGAATGCCTTATTTACATTAAACTTGTGTTTCGTAAAGTTTACTTTTTCTTTCTGATTTGTCCTGATATTGTTTTTACGTATAGTGTGAATGGATATGGATAAATACACTCTTTTAAGGAACGGTTTTCAAAACACAAAGAAGGACCAACACCAACTAACTTGAGAGACGATAGAAGTATAGGAATTAAAAAATCCGTAATTTGATGAAAAAAGCTTTTTTGCCAACCCACGATACCATGGAAGCTGCAAAATCTTATACCTCATAACAGAAAGACAAAGCCAACGTCACAAAATAATTTTTTCATTTTTGGTTGCTGACAAAGGTTTATTGAATTACTTCCTCCAAACTTGCGAATTAACATCAACAATAACATGTTATAGCACGATCATGTTATTGGCCTCGATAGGTCGGCATCCCAGAAGCTTGGGATTATCTTTCGCTCCACGAAATTATAATCTCCGGAACAGCTACTGCTACTATACAAGGCCCAAAGCAGATCATCGCTGGAGTGCTGCTCGCATGTGTGGGGATGAGACCCAAAGCACTTCCTAAAACTTCTGTACTCAATCCATACGTTTAGTGGATGCGCCTGACCTCACAAATGACCTCCACAGTCTGGAACGTCGAAGAAGGGTGGCTGATCTGTCTGTATTTTATAGATATTATCATGGCAGATGTTCGACCAGCTGTCTCTCATAATAACTCAAAGAGTCGCCAGTTGAGCTTACAACGCCTCGAACAAACCTCTTCCACAAGACGTTTTTTTGGAGAACTTCGGCGATGTGGAATGAGCTGCCGCATGCCGGGACTTTGTTCTCCGATGGTTAGAATCGGTTAGGCCGGTTCGAGGCATTGGAAGCTCGCCCTGGTGACGACGCGCCCGATTAGCCCCTCTTGTGTTGGCTGTACTAGTAACTCTTGGTGTTATTATGCGAGACAGATCAGTCGAACATTTGCCATGTAGTACCTATAAATGAAAGACAGATCAGTGACCTTACTTTGACATTCCAGATTGCGGACCTCTTTTCTAAGATAAGGGTATCAATCAGACGGACTATTCGTTTCAGGATTATGTCCAGAACCTTCAGGTGCTTCGGAGCACAACCCCATATGTGTTTCAGCACATCTGTGTTTCAGCATTGTTTCACATATAATGCAGCCATGTTATATGATTCATTGAGTCCATCTTACAAAAATATGAACCTTAATAACTTTAGGAAGCATGTAAAACGTTTGTGTCGTTGCTTTAATTATAATTAGTCATTAGTTGTGCCCATCTGTACATTAATATTATTTTCATCTTGTATATTTGCTCAGTTAAAATCTTTTATTTTATTTACGAATCGGTTCCAACGTCTGTAACATCTTTATAACTGTGATATTTGTGGTTAAGTGTAAGAGTAGCTGACAGCTAAACTTCGCCACAGATGTCCACACTATATAATATGTACATGTTGTGCATTGTTAATAAAGGCGAGTTTATTATTTATTATTTATTTTTTTTATCCATTTAGGTATGGTTTGCACTCGACTGAACTTCCATCTAATAGGGAACACGTCTCGCTGGTTGGAGAGTTTAAATAGTTTGCAAAGAGCTGGTGTAAGATCTGATGGACGAAGTTTATGGACAATAGCCGGTATTTGGTCGGGACTACCAGCTTTTCTGTAGTTCAGTTTTTATAGAATACGTTTTATATCTCGGTATTGTAATCTTGTTTATTTGGTATTTTTGAGTCCACGGTCATAGTATTGAATGGAGTACCTCCTTGTCACTGCAGCTCTGATTAAACTAAGACTTGCTTTTGGAGGTGCTCTTCTCAACGAAGAATTTAGGCTTCCATACCCTATGTCAACATGTCTGTTATACACATACACGCATACGCCCTATCTTCTTTTGAATCGGATGTATGTCGTATACGGGATATCTGAAGCAACTGTCCATATCAGATCAGCCGACTTGGATCTCTGATAATGCTAGAATGTGTTGTTTTTGTGTCTGCAGAGATTGATGGACAGGGTTTATGTTTGAGAAGAGACCTAGAACATTAGTGGAGTTGACTTCGAATATATTTCCTTGGCCTTGTAGCCTGTCGTCCTGTTGAGGACGGCTCTGTACCCGAAGAGCTAGGTATTTTACCTCCAGAATTTTTTGATATAGGAAGTGAGGATTATCTGTGTTAAGCGTCAGTTTAGGGGAAGTCGGTACATTGGTCTAGCCCCGATGTCGCGGTGAGTGTACCGCATTCTCCAGCACTGGAGGTAGAAGGGCTACTTGTTAGACTACTTAATAGGCAGCCTAACCCATATCAGGGTTAGTTGGGAGACGTTGCTGGCTGCATCCATTCCGTCCTATTGGGTAGATGTCAGAGACGCCAATCCCAGTCCGATTAAAATATATAAAGCTTTGAAAATTACTTCCCCGTTAGTTATACCTGTCTGCTTGTAAATTTTGTTTCCTATACAAAATTGAAAAAATTAGATTTGACGAATATTTATTTTCACTGAAAATGTGTTTTTATTTTACCATCCAATATATTTCCTATACAAAAGTTTCATCAAACAAGACTTTAAAGTACATTTGAAATTAAACGTATTTTATTATCTTCTTTATTCACTAAAAAAATGTTTTATTTCACAAATCACGACCCTGACACCTGTATGATGAAAAAAACGCATACTACTAGAAGTATTTTATTTGTCCAAAACTCATGGCACTTCAGAGATAATTTGTAGTATAGATAAAATTTTCATACATTTACATACAGCCAAATTACAAATACTGTTTTATGACATGGTATAATATATATTCTGTCCTACCATAACCAGTATAACCACGCTCAATTGTCCCAAGATAGAAAAATTAAGTAGTAGCATAAGCTGAAAAAGTAGTTCAAAATATATTCCAATAGTATATAAGCACTTTAAAAATGGCACCCAGTGGGTGTACTGTACTTCCCATGCAATGGTATCAGTTTAGAAATTAGGATTTGAACCAGATTTTCGTGATGCTGTTAGTTGAAATTGAATTGAAAAACAATGAATAGCATTGAAACTTCCAATAGCAAAAATTCCAAAAAATTCCTTTAGAAGAATCTGAAATCTGATGAGAATTTTTGAAAAACTGGTACAGTGTACTTGGCAAATACACGATTTGATTGGCGCAATTCTCAAAGGCCTGAATCACAGCCTAGGTGGCTCAGAAAATTAAATTATTCTAAACACATTTAGAAATAGATGGGTACGTCTACGCATTAGTAATAAATATAAATCAATATATAATACCAAATTTTAATAACAAAAACAAAAATGATGCGAGAAAGAATAAATAGTCAATGCTATAAAACAAACTACATAGTAGACTGTACAGAGGTTCAATAATTTATATTTAAAAAACTTAAACATTTACAATGAAAGGAGAGATACTAAAAACTAGTTGTGAAGAAGATACCCATCACACATATACATTAACATAATTTTTTTCCTCACGTTAAAAATAATTTGGAGGTTATTATTTCAGTCTCCGCTGATAGTAACATTCAGAAAAATTTAAAATCGTTGGAGTGATGATAGAACCATGTTTATACATTATGATATTTCACATACATATATGGCATCCTTCAATGTAACGGGTTAACAAATTATCTTACAACAAGCAACATATATTGAATCAGTGATGATACCGATGCATCTATACTGTCAAAATACAAATGCGGTATTTACAAATGAGAATAATTATATAAAATAATGACATACATAATGAATACAAAATTGAATTAAAAAAATGTCGATATTTTTTTGATGTGAAAATTGTTATTTTTACTCTTAAAAAACAATTTTTGAAAATAATGGAACAACTTAATTAGTAATTCGTTTTTTTGTAGAAGGTATGCAATATTTTCTTTGTTTGCACCTCTGATGTAATTTTTTTAAAAATTTGCATACTATAAGCTGCATATGCACACAATATGAGTTTGGTCATATTCATTAAGTATGTGGTTAAATTATTTGTTTATAAATTAAGCATCAAGACAATCCACAAAGCATTTCAAAAGGTTCATCTCATTATCAGTTTCTGATAATACAGCAGTTGACTGTACATTTTCTTAATCTGCACTTTGAAATAACTTTTAACATGAACTACACTCAACTAGTTTCTTATAATTTGATGAAATGTTTTTTCCCAAACATACATGAGAGTGAAGCAGCCTATAGTAGATTTATGGAATATGTTTTCTAGCAAAGTGTTCTAAATTATATTGATAGATGGACATTCATCTCTTTAGTTATATTATTGAATTCTCATTTATTTAATACCTTCAAATAAAAAAAAAAACTTGCATTAGGTTTGATTGAATGTCTGTTAAAATCTGGTAAAACACTTATTTGACATCTTTTTGACTCAGCCAATCATTTCTCATATTTTTGTAAAAGTAGACAAAATCAAAATGAATAAAAATTTGAACATTGACAAATTTTGATTAAAGATTGGTATAATTGTGTTGAATATATTTTGATTCAATCTGCTAGTATCTGTTATGATACATAATATTTTGAAAACATGGCTAACTGCAGCAAGTGCATTATTTCCTTAAGTATGTATATGATAATAACTGTGATATTATGAACTATCACCAGATGATCACATCTGTCAAATTGCCAAGTACAGAAAAAATTATAAAAGCAAAAACTGTTTTAGCTAATTGATTGCTCATCATTAGAAGGTGTTTTTGTATAGTAATAATTAAAAACTTTATTAAATAACAATATGATGAAGAAGACTGATTACACATTGTCAATGAGTAGAAAATACTTTCTAAAGTATAAGTAACTTTCTTTGATGCCAATAGCTATAACTAATTTTTCATCAAGTTTAATATTATATTTGCTATCATATGCATTTTGAATGATATTCTTGTTATGGGCTTTTAGAATCAGAAAACTAATATCATGGTCTTGTTGCATGCTTGACATATCTAGATAGCAAATTTTTCAGCTGTCACCACCTACTTCACTTGCAATAATCTGATAAAATTCACTTCAGTTCTTGGGATGAGAACTAGATTGTAGAAAAAACTTTGAGGTAACTATCATGATAGTTGTCTTGGCTATATTTCTGAAACTTTCATGTTGCACTCATTTAAAACAATATTTCCACTTAGATCTCGCACTAGTTCACTGAAACTTGATATCAAATGTTTCTGGAGGATATGTTTGATGTGATTTTTTCGAAGCTCCGTTGAGAGATCTTTCTTCTGGCTTCCTTCTGATTGGGAGTTTGGGGTGGGGATGGCAAGTTGGCTGGTTCTCAAAAAGTCTCAGTATGGTTCCATCCTTGAACCATTGGAATCTGGCGTGGTATGATTAACATCTGGGACCATTGCAATGTCTCAATCTATAATACAAATATTAAATTATAAATTTCATAATCTAAAAAATCAACAACATCTATATTACTGTATTTCCTACTTTGCTCGAATAAATCTCACTATTCCACATTAATTTTCAATTTGCAGATCTTCCAAGTTCCCATTATTATTGTCATCGTAAAACTGTTTCAAAGCAGTTAAAGATAGAGAATGTGCAATTACAAAAATTACGCTGATGAAGTGTGGTATTTATGAATAATTGTTATAGAAAAAATAATAGCTACAAAGATGACCTATTTCGAATATATATCAATATAAAGACAAAAACTTCCTTCATCACGCTTCACAGCAATTAATTCAATAAACGATGATGACCAAAACATGGACGATGAACAACAAATCATCGATATTTTGAAAACTTGGATGATGAGATCGCTCAATACGCCCAGCACAAATAAACCACAGAACATAGAAATAAACGACAGATAACAGAGATAAACATTGGAGTAAACAAACAGTTCGCTTCGGGTGACGTCGGGCTGGAGCTTTTGTCGATTGGAGCAAATGAACTTTGGGCCAAAAACAGCCATCCCGAATCATACATCTCCATCGTACAGCGGTTATTGCCAGAATACGAAATCCTAACCTTAATTGCTATTTGAAAACCATTTAAATTTGAAGGGGCATAATTCACACGATATTAATCACTTTTACAGTACTTACCAGTTGTTCCGTAATTACAAATTATTATGTTTCGTTTGTATGAATGAAGTAACCTCAAAACACAAACGGAAACAAAAATCATTTCGGCGGGTAGCTTATCATATTTGTTGTCAGTTTGCTTCGAACCGATAGGTAGAAGATATATCCAAACGAAAAAAACTCCACCATCCAAAGTTGAAATGATAATCACAATCACTAATGATAATTAATTATTGCCCAAATAACGAATGACAAATCGATGGTCTTCCACTCTACCTCTTCAACCTATTGCGTAGAGCCAATAGGAAGCCAGTGCAGAAAAGTGTAGAAATGTAGCCAATAAGATAGCGCTATTTGAGTTATTGATTTTTAGTGTACAAATGTGAAGCAAATATTGAGTTGTTACATTTTTTCCTCTATTAATGTAGGAAAGTGTACCCGAAATAATTTTTTTTCGCTATTTCCTTCTCGGAATATTTTTTTCGGCAATCGTAGTATGAAGTCTTGTATTTTACAAGCTTGTTATTAGCCGTTTATCTTCTCTCCTGTCGATGATTTTTCTGCATAAGCAACGAACAGCTGTACTCGATATTCGTATATATAGCATTCCTGGCCTACACCTCTCATTTTAATCACTTCTCCCTCACTACTTGTATGATATTTTTTATTAATAATAACGAAAATGAATAAAGAACCACTGTCAAAAATATTTCCGTTTAGATACATTGCGGACAATATGCCCTTTTAGTATTTTATAATGGAAAAAATGCAAACTTTCGAATAATCAACTTCACATACCCGAAGGTGCACAATCTCACAACAGCGGTACTGCATTCATCACGATGAACATTGCAAGACGGACTCGACCAGGACTCGACCGTGTCATGTTTGGACGAAATTTGCTACATTTTCAAAATTTTTTCCATATTCTGACTAAAATTGATGGAATCGGGCAGCGAAAAAACGTCGGACTATTAAGGAAACCCTACATTTTCATTGTGCGAAAGAAAAAGTTGATAATTTAATGACCCGAAAAAGATGTATGTAGTTTTTCGCGATCTCGTATAGATTTCGGAGTGTTTTGGTGTTGTTCGGATGATGATTGTAAACAAAATAGAAGTGAATCCTGGGAAATGTGTGCTCCTATAATAAGAAAAACTGCAAAGGTATCTTATAAAGCGAGTAGTATTCGTTTTCTATACACATATATCAGTGAATTTTCGACACGTCCGCGGCATGTTTTCGTGTAGCCAAGTTTTTTCGAAATATCTCAGAAACGGTTAGAGCGATCTTTGAAAACTTTTCGAATTTGGATATTGTGGAATCTCCTCTTCACCTGGTTTTCCGTTATTCGATCGAATTATCTGTGCAGCTCTGTCGAAATACGTGATTAACACCGGTTTTATCGGTCAGATTTGAAAAATTTCACTATACATTTCTCCAGTTTTCTGGTAAACCGAAAAGGAGGGAAGAATCGGTCCCTGTGTCTCGTAAAGATCGTTTCGAGAGGAAAAAAGGACGATACAAAATTTGCTCGATCAGAATCCCGAAATACGAAATATGGGACTCGAAATTGGGCGACGTCACAGAAAGTGTCATTTTTTCGAAATAATATTAAACGGTCATAAATGGAAAACCGACCCGAATTTATATTTAACAACGTGCCTGTTCATCCAGAATCGTGGGAAAAATCGGCGAAATTCGTAAAGACAACGCAGCACCACGCAAAACGCCCGACTCCCGGCTTCCCAAAAACGCCTTTCCTCCCCGGAAAACCCCCCACCAAAACCAACATGGCGTCCGTACAAAAACTCTTCATCAAAAAGACAATTGCTCAAGTTTTAAAATATCTGACTAGCTCAGTCTGGGCACGCGTAACGCTGTGCTGTTTAGGGTAGTTGAGTACCACATAAAATAAGCTTTCGAATGATAGCTGTAACGTTTCTGTATGTCATGTAGTTTTCGAGATATCTATTAAAACGTTTAAATGTAAATTATCGGATGGATTTCAATTTTGGGCATACTCTATATATCCTAATCACATCAACCCTTATGTTGTCTCTGTATATTATACAGTTTTCGAGATATCTATTTAAATGTTTAAACGTGAATTTTTTGGGAAATTTAAATTTTAGACATCCTGTACATGCCAAGCACTCCAATACGTTTGTCGTCTTTGTATATCATGTAGTTTTCGAGATATCTATTGAAACGTTTAAATGTAAATTATCGAATGGATTTCAATTTTTGACACACCCTGTATATGTTAATCACTTCCACATGTTTTCGTTTCTGTATTTCATGTCGTTTTCGCGATATCTAGCAAAACGTTGAAAGTGAATTTTAGGGGAAATTTTCATTTGGCACATCCTGTACATCATGTCAGTATCGAAATACCTATTTAAATGTTTAAATCTGAATTTTAGGCGAAATTTAAATTTTGGACACATCCTGTATATGCTAATCAATTCAACACTTTTGCCGTCCCTGTATGTCATGTATTTTTAGAGACATCTATTAAAACGTTAAATGTTGATTTTTGGTGAATGAAATTTTAATTTTAGACACCTCCTGTATATGCTAATCACTTAAACACGTTTTCGTTTTTGTATTTGAAGTGGTTTTCGCGATATCTAGTTAAACGTTGAAAGTGAATTTTAGCAGAAATTTAAATCTGACACACCATGTATATCTCAATTACTGTAATGTATGGCATTCCTGTATATCATAGAGTTTTCGAAATATCCCATAAAATGTTTAAGTCTGAATTTTAGGCGAAATTTAAATTTGGGACACCCCTAGTATATGCTGATCAATTAAACACTTTTGTTTGATTTCAGATACCATATGCTAACCACTTCAGCACAATTTCGTAGCTGTTACAATAATAGAGCAAACATTTCTGTTGCACCCCGTACATTTCTTCACAGTTGATGAATATCAATTGAATACTATACTGAAACAGCGAAACTGCAATCCCCATATTACTATTCATTTTCAAGTAGTTATGCTTGAAACTTCTAAACTTCTATCAATCTTTTGCGTTGTCAGGACCCTTGTACATTGTAAATGACCTGAAATATCAAGTGGAAAATAAAAAAGAACGAAATTTGAACCTCAATGCCCTCTCAAAGAAGAAACTTTGATGATAGAAATGCAATGCATGAAAACACTCTGAGCCTGATTTCAAATGGATCCATATGTGCATATACACTTTTAAGATTATCTATCAAATAGTTTCCTCATTAAAACATATTATTATTTTAAACCTAATAATATTTAATATGCATAGTTGGAAATTTGAGTATCAGAAAGTAATTACATATGCCTTTCTATTGACTTATTTTTACTACCAAGGTGATGTCAGTACAACCATTTTGAAATGTTGAGACTCAATATGTTTATATTGATGGCAATATTAATTGTTCTATTTTTGAAGTTGTTTTGCTTTTCTGTATGATCTTGTTGACAATGGAGGATGCTGGCTGAAGTTTATTGCCAAAGGCACATTATGTTCAGATAGCGTAATGTTTGTGAAACTGTTTTTATAGTTCGAAATGACCAATCGTTCATAGAAATTATAACTATTGCAGTTATATTTATATAAGACACACCAAAATAATTAAAATAAGATTGAAAAGATATCTTAATAGCTATAAAATTGCAAAAATATCTTTCAATGGAGCTGCCTGCAAGCTACCCCAGCTATGGAAGAAATAATTAAAATCAGGGCAACATGACTTTTCACTTTCTTACACATTTTAATGGAGTGTTATACTTTGTGAGAATGAAAGGTATGCACACCAGTTGTAAATCAATGGTTGTTGTGAGATCATCTTTACATTTCCACCATAGATCCTGATATGTATAAGCATCTCATTAATGATTTGAGCCAGCAAAGAAACAAAAATGATTAGCAATATTTTGTTTATCTAATAAATAATGACTTGAGAATATTTGAAAGATATATTAACATAATAAAGTATCTATGTTCACCTTAGTATATTATGTTAAGAAGAATTGCGAAGATGTAATAATACAATGCTACTGGAAAAGTTATAATTAGTTGATTCGGCTAATTGATGTGATAGTAATTCTTTGCACCTTGGCCAGTTATATTTGTAGATAGTGTTTGCTGCTTGCACAACAATTATACTGTGTCTGAGATTTCCAGAAGTGTATTATTATCCTGATATGAACTGACTGTTGTGCGAAATGAAAAATAGCTGTAATGTAAAGTCGGATACTTATCTTATGACTATCTGTGCCTAGTCTATTTTCGAATACATAACTCCTTCACAAATGTTTATATGCCGTTTCACAGCAACAAAATCCAACTGCATTCCAGCTTTTCATAAGATTTCATACTAAGTTGTTCTGGTAAATGAAAATACCTATTGCAAAACATAACCTCAAGTGCAATTCGACAACTGTTGTAGTTAGATTTTAATCAGCATAACTGGGGAGCAATATATACCGTACATAAGAGTTTTCAAGACTGTACTCACTACTCACCATTTATTTATATTATTAAGACTCTTTACGTTGAAGAAGTACAAGTAAACATTTTTTCTGAGTACCATGACGGACGAATGGTCATATGTCATTTACTGTGGTAAACATATTTGTGGGTAGCTTGCTTGCAACTGAAATCTCGAAAATATATTTAATCACAGTAGTTTTTTTGTTAAATAGATAAAGTTATTCCCGAAAAATTATCTTCCAGAATGAAAAATTCCCAACATGTCAAGGTACATAACCTTACATTATTACACAGTTGCCGGAATGTGAAAAAAACAACGCAAAATGTGTTTAACGATATGTAGCAGAAAACACCGTGATATTATGTGCAAAAAATACGAACAATTTACGAAACTATACTCGAAATAATTTATTTTTCATCGCCATTTTCGTCTAGGAATATTTTTTTCGGCAATCGTAGATTGAAGTTATCGATGCTGTTATTGCATAAGCAATGAACAGCTGTACCGTTCAACCAGCTTCCAATCTGCGAGGTGCACATTCTGGCAACAGCGGTACTGTACTCACCCTGAATTTTCATTGCGCAAAAGAAAAAGTCGATTATAGGTATAGTGTGACAAATAAGATGTACGTAGGTTTTCCGAATTTCGTATGGATTTGAAAGGAGCCTCATATTTTTTAAGGTAGTGATTGCTGGAAAAATAGCTGTATTTCGTGGAAAGTGTGTGTTGGTATGAAAAGCTTAGCTCAAAACTTGACTTGTCCGGTCAGTAGTATTCGTTTTCTGTATAAATATATGGGTGAATTTTTCGAAAAAAGGAATCCGATACGTCCGCGGTCCGTTTCCGTGAGTTATGTATTTTAGTCCATTTTGTTACATATAATAATTCGACTTTTGAATATATTCACATAACCTTCGCCATATACTGTGTTAATGAACTTGGCATTTTTCTCAGGCTCACAATGTAACATTATCATGTGTCGTCGTCCAGACTTCTACGAAATGAGCTTATCTGTGCATATTACAATTTCATAAAAACCAGTATACATGTATAATCTTCAATCAGATAGCTACCGACTATTGCAGTTGTAGTTAGATTCGCTGTGGCAAATAAAAGATTTTTAAAAATCCTTGTTCGCCTTTGGCAAACTTAATTCGCGCAATAACATGCTTTTACTGACTGTACTTATATTGAATTAACGTGCTGTCACTTTTATGTCGTCAGTATAGAATGTTACGGAAAGTATTAAGATGTTAGTGTAGAACTTTCAACTTTATGTTGTAAGCAACTCGATGCGTTCATTTGAGACTAAAACCTTATAAGTCAGCCTAAACTTCGGATGACGTTTCTGTTATTTGTGATATTAGTGCTGATCAAGTGAAACATACTTTTCTATGCTACCGCCGGTGAAGTATTATTCAGCAATTTTATGAATACCCAAAAATTTGAAAATCTCCGATTGACTCATAACTTTCCACTGGTCAACTAGAAATCTCTACTAAATTGTAAAAAAAATCACATTTTTTGTGAAATTATATGTAATATAAATGTGAAGTAACCATTTTTGGTACGAACTAGATACACGTATTATCATATCGCAATTCTTATTATATCTTCTCAATATATTCGCCTTCCATCTCTATGCATTTTGCCATCCTCTGAAACCAGTTGTCAAAGATTTCGTTCCATTTATCCATAGATATCTCAGAGCAAGCCTGATCCCAAGCGTTGATTAGTTCTTCATCGTATTCGAATTGGTGCCCTTTAAGAGTTCGGTTGATATAGGGGAACAGACCGCAGTCACACGGCGATAGATCGGGGCTGTTTGATGGATGTTCTAGGAGGACAAGGCTTGTGCTCTTCAGATACTGCTCTACCTGGAACAAGACAAAGTTCTAGCTAAATCAGCGGCTTGTATCAATACTACGCATTCAGTATTATAGTCTATTCATGTGTACAGTACTTATTTTCAGTATTCAACTAGAACATTTAATTAATTTACATAGTATATAATTTACTTGGGTGATCAAATCTTTGCGTGGCGATGTTGTACTGGATTTTGATGTTCTATTTATACATTTTGATGAGATGTAAAAACTGAGTAGTCGGAGTTATAATTTGCCATTTCACAGGTAGTGTCTTTACGACCACAGGTATCATAACGTCTTGTTAACTTACTCAGGCTGTAGCGGATCAACCATTTTCAAATAGGACACGCAGTCCAGTTCCGTCTGCACTATCTGACACCTCTGTATCCGCAACACTTTTACCTGTTCTATCTGTCAACAAACAACTGTTCGCTATCTCTTAACCACACATCATTTTACGGTCACCTATCTGATAGCCCTTGAGATATCTAGACGTATTATGAAACCAATATTCTGAAATATATGTGTCTCACGATTGAAAATCTATCTATCTCATTCATTCTATTACATTGTTGTTATCTTCACGTACAATGAAAGACGCCACGATTTCAGTGTTGTCGTTACACCCATAAAGATTGGTTCGGTTTATTTACTGGCGTACTGACAAAAAGTGTCGAGCGTGGTTATATGGGGAAATTCCGTCATGCTCATTCAGTTACATTTTCAGTGTTACTAAATCATCATTGAATCGGGTAATATATAATGGACACCAACGATCCCCCCGACACTGGGGGGAATAATATGATCGTTGAAGATGCAATGAGTAATTAATCGTAAAATCGGAGCACAGGTTTAAATGGTGACCATATTCCTTCAGATTCGACAGAACCAGGCTCTGGCCGCTCTATTCAGACGGCTCTAGGTGAGAAAGAACCTGCATTATTCGATGTACAGAAGGCAAATATGTTTTCAGACAATATTTATGTCTGTGTCGAAAAACCTAACTCTCAAAATATCGGCAATCTACATCCGATGGCCGTCGGTCACATTTTGCATAAAGAGCTTCAAGTCCAAAATATTTTGAGAATCACAAAAGTAGGTAGTAACAGAATAAAAGTCCAACTGAAGTCAATCAAGGATGCACAACTTGATAAAACATGTAGGTTTAGAAGAAAAAATAACACGTGCATTAATTCCTAATAATTAACTGCAACGCAAGGGTATAATAAGTGGCGTAGATACAAATTTCACGGATGATTATTTATTCGTCGGATAACCCCACCCCCTTATCCAGTTCCTTCTCTAGTCTTTGGCGGATAAGTATCTCATACAGTTTGCCCGCTGTGTCGAGTAGACACAACGGCTTGAATAAGGATGCTCTTATTTGCTCTATCTGGCCGCTTTTAGGAATTAGCATTAGTTTTGCGATCTTCCAGAATTCTGGAAACAGTTGTTCCTTCAGAATATTGTTAAGCATCCTCAAGAAGTAATCGGGTGCTATCTCTACAACCATTTTGATGGCTTCTGGTGGGACGCTGTCCGGGCCGGGTGCCTTGCCGTTTTTAAAATTATCGCAGGCTTCCTCCAGCTCACACTTGGTGAAGAGCTCCACGTCCTTGGCGACGGGTACTTACTCCCAGGAATCTTCCCTACTCAAAAATAGCTCTGCTGCTAATTCCCTTTGCATTTGCGAGGTCAAGCTGTATGGCATTCTGCAACCCATGAGGTGTATGGTTACGATGCGGTATCCATCGCCCCACACGTCTGTATCCAGATTGTCACAAAGATTTTGCCAGTGCTTCCTTTTGGAGATAAATACTAACTTCCTCAATTCATTCTTCAACTTGAGGTATTCTTGTGAAGCTTCTTCTATGACATCCCTTCTTCCGTTGCGTGCTCTTCGGAGTCTCGTTTTCCTACGCCTTGCAGATACACATCTCGCCCTCTTTATGCTTATTTCCATATTCCACCAATATGGAAATTTCCATGACTGTTGTCCCCTACGTGCTATGCTCTGTTTGCATGCGTTTCTCACAATTCCCATGCACTCCCCCGGCATTGCTTCCTCAGCGTTCAAGTCCATGGTGCTGTCTTGTATGGCTTTTTCTCAATAAAAGTGGTCCGTCGCTCACGGCTGGGTTTTCGAAAGCCGTTCCCGCCGCAGTGGGGTGCGAAGCTCGGCTCGCGTCCGTGGCAGAAAGCCACACGTGCACCCTGGGTAACGCTGAACGAGCTGGGGCCTTGCGTGATGGACAACCAAGATCGGGTAACCAACCCCCGGTGGCGGAAACGATCACACAGGGATGCGACGGCGTCTGACCCGGAGCAGGCGGCTGTCAAGGGGTGGAGCAGACTCCTTAAGCCGTGGAGAAGGCAGCTGATCTAGGGAAGCGGACCCGAACAAGGAAGCCAGGGGCGGACTGAGCTCAGCAGCTGCGGCGAAAGCAATCAGCCTAGGGGAATACCCGAATAAATATTATGATATATGGAAATGGGAGACAAAGGTATAAACGTTACGGTGCAGGGGGTCGGATCCCCAGTGCCGGTCAGTGAGGCGAGTGTGCGAGTAGGCTCCCCCCGACCGTCAGCAAACGACTACTCTGTTACAACAGGGTTCAAGGAGGGGTTCGGTTAGCTCAACGGGCAGTCGAACGTCGAGCAAGGATTGCACGGAAGGAACAACGAGTGCAAAATGGTCCAGGGACTCAGAAGGCATTGAAATAAGTGAACTACGAGAGTTGGTAGGCAAGCTTTATAACTTAGCGGGTGGCCTGAAGGACCTGATAAAATCCGTCCCAAACACGGCGGATATCAAGAAGTCTGCATTTGATATTGCCCATCATATAGACTTGGTGCACCGCAAGTGTCAGGAGGTAGAAAAATACCCGAGGGAGACGAAGGCAGCAAAACGCCTTTGGAAGCACCTACAATGGTGAGTGTTGAAACTCAAACAGAGAGAGGCGTTGAAACCACAAAGAGTGTAGCCATTCAGGCATAAATGGATCAGGAGGAATTGCGTGTGTCGCAAAGAGAACAGAAAGCAACAGAGAACATCCAAAGGGAAATTGAGAATGGAAAAGAATTCAGCGCTCTAGCTAAATTACTGGACAGAGAATGGCCAGAGGCGGTTTACCGCTGCGTAAAAGAGGAAGAAAGAAGTCCAATCACTGACATACCGTGTAACTACATAGTTATGGTAGTAGACCCGAAAGCCAAATCCACAAGAGCCTTCACGAAAGAAATCTTGGACCATTTTCCTGAGGCTCGTGATCTTATTCAGGAAGTCATGGAAGAGGGCAAGATTGAATATGTTGTGAACGAGACAAAGAAAAGCCGATACACTGGACAAGACAAGTCAACCAGAACCCTATATCTACTGCCTTACATGTACATCTGGGGGGTGCAAACAACATAGAGACGATCTACAAACTGCTGACAGATCTGAAAAGAATGATCGCAGAAGGCCACAAATGTTTCTGTTTTGTGACTCCAGAGGCACTGGACAGAAATTACATTAGAAAGGCAGCCGAATTTGTGATGCGCGGATCGGGAATAACATTCAAATATCTTATCGGCAAAATGCACACGAAGGGAAAGTATGATGTACAAAGAATACGAAATGAGGAGGTCATTATAAGGGCAGGTAACAGAAGCTATGCGGATTTGTTACGTACAGTAAAACAGATGGTCAATGTGGAAGAAATGGGAATACAGGTGCGCAGCCTCAGAAAAACAGCTGCCGGAGATCTTATGGTTACGGTAGAGGGGAGAAAAGATTCGGCCGTCCTCCTCAAAAACAAAATAAAAGAGAATGTCGAAGATACAAAGGTAATCGTAAGGCGGGATGGAACTACTCTGCACGTTACAGAGATCGACTTTGCCACTACCAAGAAGGAAGTTCAAATGGCGATAATGAAAAATACGCCAGACATAGCACACAAAGACATCACAGTCGGATCTTTGAGACCAACCCGTAATGGCAATCAAGTAGTGACAGTCGTAGTACCCCAGAAAGTAGCAGAGACTTTACTATATAAGGGAGCGATAAAAATTGGATGGGTGAACTGTCGCATAAGGGAGAGGGTACCAATGCTGAGATGCTCGAAGTGTCTAGAGCTCGGGCATAATGTGAAGACTTGCAAGGGCACGGACAGAACCAACTGCTGTTTCAACTGTGGACAGAAAGGGCATAAGGCCGTAGAATGTAAGTCAAATGCACACTGCTTCCATTGAAATGAAGAACACAGATCAGATTCGGTCAATGTTCTCATTTTCGTAAGCTAATAAGACAGAAGAGCAAAGAAACCCTCCACAGCATGGAAATTCTGCAGACTAACTTAAATCGGTCAATGGCTGCACATGACGTTGCATTCGCAGTAGCTGAAGAAACAAATTCTGACCTCATAATTTCTGGAGAACTAAATAGGAAAGTTGTGCGTAAGAGCGTATAGGTTGTGGATAACAACGTAGACGTGGCTGTTTACTTCAGAAACCGGTCTTTAGAAGGTGAAATCAAATCGAAGAACGGTAGGGTGTATCAACATTGAGCTCAACAAATGTAGTTTATACTGTTGCTACATATCGCCCAACGTGACAATAGGGCAATATAGAGAGTATATAGATACAGTGTTTGAACAAGTCAGACACAACAGTAAAGCACTAGTAATGGGAGACTTTAACTCTAAGTCTATTGAATGGGGCTCAACCTTCACTGATCGCAGGGGCAGCTATCTAACGGAACACATAGCGGCACCAAATCTTGTTGTTCTCAAGGAGGAATATCAACGTTCACGAGAGGAGAGTATCAGTCGCACATTGACGTCACGATCGTAACCCAAAGCACAGTCAGCGAGGTAACGGACTGGAGTGTGCTAGATACGGAAGCATTAAGTGATCATAGGCACATACTCATAGAGACAACCTGGAAGGTGAAACCTAAGCCGGAAAATGATCAAAAAAGAATCCTGGACCCTTTTATCATGAAGGAGCTAAAACGCACCTCCTTTACCGTTGAGGATAACACACATATGTCACTAGTAGAGTACATCTATATCACTCGAAAAGTCAACCAGAAGAGCCAAACACGTAAAAGACATCGAGTAGAAGAGGAAGGATTGTCTCACAATGAGACGACAATCAACAAGGGAGGCAGCAAGAAGAAGGTAAAGCGATCGAGCAAGGGAGGAGATGAAAGCAAAGTATATTGATCTGAAACAGCAGTTGAGGAATCGTATTAGGCAAGCCAAGATGAGGGCCCGGAAAGATCTGTGCAATGAACTGGATGCAGACATATGGCGACGGTTATAAGATAGCTATGAAAGGTTTAGGAGCACTCAGCGTCCCGCATGAGCTCACGGATCAGCAGAAGGTGCATATAGCGAAAGAGTTATTCACTAGTAGGAATGAAACATGGGAGAGAAGTATTATAGCACGAAACGTTGATCTATTCTCAGAAGATGAACTAATTTCAGCTGGTTGTAGACTTAAGCCGAAAAAGGCACCAGGCCCGGACGCAATTTTACCAGAGGTGGCAAAGGAGCTGACCGTGTCTGGAACCGAGACTACGCTGAGAATGATCAACACCTTATTAGTTCGACAAAAATTCCCCAAATAATGGAAAGAGGCCCGCCTAGTATTGCTACCGAAGCCAAGGAAGCATTCCGATGATGCCGTATCATATAGACCCCTCTGTCTTTCAAATACCCTAGGAAAGCTCTACGAAGGTCTGGTCCTCGGTAGACTTGAGAAGGAAATAGAAGACGGGGAAGGACTCTCCGAGAGACAATACGGATTCAGAAAAGGGAAGTTCACTGTACAGGCAGTGCAACTTGTCATTCGAGCGGCTCAAGAGACCAGACGAAAGTGGTGCGTGTTAATCGTCGTAGACATCAAGAATGCTTTTAATATAGCTCCATGGGAATTAAGGCGGAGACGTATACCGGACTACTTAATCAATCTCGTCAGCAGTGACTTCGATGACAGAACGATAAGAATCTCTAATAGAAGCAGCATGGCAGTCACGACAGGCGTTCCACAAGGTTCTGTAATGGGTCCAACATTGTGGAATCTATTGTACGATGGCCTACTACGCCTAGAGCTAGTAGAGCAGGTGGAAGCTGTAGCATTTGAAGATGATTTAGCCATCATAGTCACAGCTGAGGACGAGCACACCCTTATGATGACTGTGAATGAATCACTGCAAAAGATCGACAATCTATCATTCTTAAAGGCCCGAGAAAAGGAATAGAAGCCATAGTGTTCAAGATACGTTCAGTAGAGATAGTCCCATCTAAGACCATAAAATACCTAGGTATCACTTTGGACGAGAGACTCACGCTGGTGAGCACATTAAGGCCACTGTAAATAAGGCAGACAAGTGTGTTGCAGCGCTCTCACGCATTATGCCTAACATTGGGGACCAGGAAGTAAAAAAAGGTACCTCAATACGGTTGTCCAGTCAATTCTGCTGTACGGAGCTCCAGTATGGAAAAAAGCGATGGACACAAAAATCTACTCAACGAAGCTGCTCAGCATGCAGAGAAAAATATTACTACGGGTAACAAGTGCCTTCGCACAACATCAGCAGAAGCTCTTCAAGTGATCTCCGGCACTATTCCCATAGACCTGTTAGCGGAAGAGAGATGGTGACTACACAACACGGCGGACAGTCAGACGCAGTATGTGCGAAATGTAGCCAGGGAAGTGACCATTGACAAGTGGCAGCAAAGATGGAATAACACCACTGTGAATGCCCAGTGGACTAAATGGCTTGAATGCCAACACCGTGCTTTGGACTACCATTTGACCCAGCTTCTGACAGGACACGAATGTTTTGAGTCATACGCTAAGAGGTTTGGCAAAGCACCAGAGGAGACTTGCCTGTATTGCACGCAAGTGGACACTCCCGAACACACACTGTGATCGGTGGAGTAATATACGGTCAGAGGTCACTGAAAGCATGGGCGCACCCATACACATAGACAATCTAATTGACCTGATGACACAGCACCCTCGAAACTGGATGATCGTCAAGAATAAGGCTAAGACAATAATGGCACGTAAAGAATCCGACAAGAGAAGGCACAGATAATGCAGACTGCCACAATCCTGATGAGAAGTCAACTTGGCTGTACCGAGATTGCGTGCGAAAACGAGGTACGTAGTACCATGGGAGTAGAGAGGGAATAGGTTTTTATCTTGCATCTGTGGGACATGACATCACAGGACTCAAGATGGTACAACGTTGGGCGGGCGGTTTCTCTCTCTCACCTCCGGGTGTTTGGGTGACTCTGCCTTACGATAACGCCGATTTTCTAAACCCTCTATAATAAAAAAAAGTGGCAGTGGCAATGACAAGGGCAAGGGCAAGGGCAACGGCAAGGGCAAGGGCAAGGGCAAGGGCAAGGGCAAGGGCAAGGGCAAGGGCAAGGACGAGGACGAGGACGAGGACGAGGTCGAGGTCGAGGTCGAGGTCGAGGTCGAGGTCGAGGTCGAGGTCGAGGTCGAGGTCGAGGTCGAGGTCGAGGTCGAGGTCGAGGTCGAGGTCGAGGTCGAGGTCGAGGTCGAGGTCGAGGTCGAGGTCGAGGTCGAGGTCGAGGTCGAGGTCGAGGTCGAGGTCGAGGTCGAGGACGAGGACGAGGACAAGGTCGAGGTCGAGGTCGAGGTCGAGGTCGAGGTCGAGGTCGAGGTCGAGGTCGAGGTCGAGGTCGAGGACGAGGACGAGGACAAGGACAAGGACAAGGACAAGGACAAGGACAAGGACAAGGACAAGGACAAGGACAAGGACAAGGACAAGGACAAGGACAAGGACAAGGACAAGGACAAGGACAAGGACAAGGACAAGGACAAGGACAAGGACAAGGACAAGGACAAGGACAAGGACAAGGACAAGGACAAGGACAAGGACAAGGACAAGGACAAGGACAAGGACAAGGACAAGGACAAGGACAAGGACAAGGACAAGGACAAGGACAAGGACAAGGACAAGGACAAGGACAAGGACAAGGACAAGGACAAGGACAAGGACAAGGACAAGGACAAGGACAAGGACAAGGACAAGGACAAGGACAAGGACAAGGACAAGGACAAGGACAAGGACAAGGACAAGGACAAGGACAAGGACAAGGACAAGGACAAGGACAAGGACAAGGACAAGGACAAGGACAAGGACAAGGACAAGGACAAGGACAAGGACAAGGACAAGGACAAGGACAAGGACAAGGACAAGGACAAGGACAAGGACAAGGACAAGGACAAGGACAAGGAGAATGAGAGCGAGAATGATAACGATAACGATAACGATAACGATAACGATAACGATAACGATAACGATAACGATAACGATAACGATAACGATAACGATAACGATAACGATAACGATAACGATAACGATAACAATAACGATAACGAAAGCGATAACGAAAGCGATAACGATAACGATAACGATAGCGATAGCGTTAACGATAACGATAACGATAACGATAACGAAAGCGATAACGAAAGCGATAACGATAACGATAGCGATAGCGATAGCGATAACGATAACGATAACGATAACGATAACGATAACGATAACGACAACGACAACGACAACGACAACGACAACGACAACGACAACGACAACGACAACGACAACGACAACGACAACGACAACGACAACGACAACGGTTACGATAACGATAACGATAACGATAACGATAACCATAACAATAATGGTAATGATAATGGTTGTTTTTTGGGTTTAGAAGAGAAATGCAGTAGAAGGCTGCAATACCTGCTAAAACTCTCCTTGTGGCTCCTGGTTTATATATCCCATCCTGGAACTGCGTTGGCATTACTTCATGATGAACCCCAGTTTTAGGTATTGCACCCAGGTTACCTACGCCTAGATCGAGCCCGAGCTTGCATCTATTGGCCGGCATCACACGACGGCGGGGGAGACGTGAGGTCAGTGCGGTCTTAGAAAGGGAAAAGGGAACCATCCAGGAAAGAAGGACGACGCTACAAACGTGGCGAAACAGGTGGAATGACGAAACTGAGGCCAGCAGGTGGACACATCGTCTTATAACTGACTTGGCTAGGTGGACTTCACAAAGGCATGGGGAGGTAAACTTTTACCTCACTCAATTTTTATTGGGGCATGTATACTTCCGGGAGTATCTATCGCGGATAAACAAGGTAGATACGGCGCGATGTAAATACTGCGGATACGATTGAGACAACGCGGAACATACGTTTTTCGACTGTCCGCACTGGCACGAGGAAAGGCGTCAACTGGAAGTAGTCACGGGACGACTCTCACCTGACACGGTCGTAAATCGGATGATAGATACGGAAGAATGCTGGGGCGCGGTCGCGAAATACGTAGAACTCGTTCTACGTAATAAAAACAGATACGAATAGCTTAGGCTAGATTCGATTGGAAGAGATATCATATAGGTAGGATACAATAGGCTGAAAATAGCTATACGTACGGTTTGATTTCATGTAGGCAGGGATCTCGGTTTGAGGTAATGCGAAAGCGGTTTCCAAATCGTGATCTTTAGGTAGAAGGGTGCAGAGAGGTTATTTCAGTCGGTACTCTCTCAGCATGCATTAGTATGAAAAGCCTGAGATGTCGCACTAGGTCACCCCGCAGCCGGCAACTGGCAAGCCCGACACAGCGTGCGTAAGTGCGTAAATGCATTTATTTCCTGTCATAAATAATAATAATAATAATAATAATAATAATAATAATAATAATAATAATAATAATAATAATAATAATAATAATAATAATAATAATAATAATAATAATAATAATAATAATAATAATAATAATAATAATAATAATAATAATAATAATAATAATAATAATAATAATAATAATAATAATAATAATAATAATAATAATAATAATAATAATAATAGGCCGTCTGGCCACTAGGAGTACCATTTTCTGCAGCATTGCTGCATCTGATGGTATTCCGGTGCTACGGTAATGTCGTAGACCGTACTGCCAGCGACCGATCAGCTGACCGCTGTCCTTTTACCTAATTCCATCTCTTCCAACTCTTACCTCTACTCACCTGGCTTACCTTTTCCCGTTTACCTATCCTTACTCTGATTCCCGCTCCACGCCTTGGGACGAGGCGTGGGGTTCCTGTTAGTCTCCGTGGTGTTTGTGCCGTGCCACGCGACCCGTAAGCAGGTCAAGGGGATCCTGGTGGTTGAGTCCTACCAGTCAGGAGGGCAACACGCCACTTTGGCCCTGCGATCGGTGTAGACGAGCGGCCGCGCCTAGCTCAGCGTCGGTCAATCGGCTGCGCTACCCCGTCAGAGGGCTAGCAGAGCGAGTTTCTATCGTCTGTGAATGGCAGACGTGGTCCAACTTGTTGGACAACGGCCTGTTCTGGATCAGGCGCGGGAGCTATATCCAACCGGTAGCCCTGGAGTCCATGCCCCTAGCTTACTAGCAGCATGGCTTCCCCATTGCGGGCTCCGTGGCGGGTGGGGAGCCGGGAGGATGAAGATCTTGCCAATTTATATGGGTGATCGAACAAAAAACAAAGGTGGGCCTACTACCTCAAGTGTAGCCAACAGTAGTATCAGCGGTGCTCCATGCGGAACCACCACTGGAGGAAGTGATGTAACCAAGGAGACGGTTGGGCCAATCTCCCGGTTCCTGGTTATTAAGAGGGTAGATGGAGAAGATTTTACTCACGTTAGTTCTTTTTTAATAGCTAAAAACCTTTATAGCATAATTGGAAAAAATCCAAAAACAGTAAAAATTAAGGGAGGCATACTAATAGAAACCATAAGAGATGAACAATCAAAAAGATTAATGCAAGTAACCAAGTTTGCTGGATTTCCTGTAGTAATCGAACCTCATCCATCATTGAATATAAGCAAAGGAGTGATCTACTGCAAGGATTTACTTAACTGTTCTGAAGAAGAAATAGCAGAGGAATTGAAAGATATAGGCGTTGTCAAAGTTCAACGAATTAAAGCAAAACGAAACAATACTCTAGAGAATACGCCAAACCATATTCTTACTTTTAATCGGCCTAACTTCCCAGAAAAAGTTCCAGTAGCCTTGTATAACCTGCCGTTCATACCTACACCAATCCGATGCTTTAGATGCCAACGCTTCGGTCACGCGGCCATAACATGTTCTAGTGAAGAGCTGTGTATATGTGGGAAACAAATGCATGAGGGCAGACCCTGTGAACTACCGATAATTTGTATTAATTGCGAAGGACCACACTCTGCTAAATCAAAATATGTCCAAAATATAAAACAGAAATGGCAATTCAACGGATCAAAACTTTGGAAAAAATCAGTTACTCCGAAACTAAGAGCAAAGTTCTCATGCAGACTCCAAAACCTAATGTCTCTTATTCCCAAGCTACTCAAATGCCGAGCCAACTCGAACAAGATTTTTTAAACAAAATAACTCCAGTAATTAAAACAGTCGTTAAGAAGTCCGTATCTGAAATTCTCGTGAATTGTTCATTGACACAGCGAACCCCACAGCCATCGACTTCAAATTTACCCCCACCGAAGAGATATGAAGGGACGATTACTAGATTAAGGACTGGATCGGAAGCCTCAAATATATCCAAAAGGAAGGCCTCTTCACCAGCAGAAGTAACTGACTTATCAGACGATAGTCAAGCATCGTCGCAAACAGAAGGTCGTAAAGGAAAAGGCTGGCCAAAAGGAAAACCCAGAAAAGGTCATGTTAGAAGCAAAAACGTTAAGACAGCGACCCATCAGGAAGTAGTAAACCCTCTTCAGCGCCATGATCCAACCATCCCAAGTTCTGGCGATCCTCCAGATCCTGCGAATATCTCGCAGACTGGATCATCTGTAGATCAAACCTAACTTGGTAACATTTTATTGTGATATTTAGTACTGTCGAACAAACCTTTTAATTCTGTCATCTTATTTCTTGTTTGTTTCCATATTATTTGTTCTTAAAGACACTTACTATTATTTTATAAACTCATTTATTTATTTATTTATCTATTTATTTATTTATTTATTTATTTGTTTATTTATTTATTTATTTATTTAATCTGTCTATTCGTTGAAAATTGTAGTGTCTCTTACACGCTAATTGAATCTATCCTTTTCCAACAATGCAAAATTTACTCCAATGGAATGTTAATGGATGTGCAACTCGTTACCCAGAACTTAAATCCTTGCTATTAGTTTATACTCCATTTTGCGTGTGCTTGCAAGAGACGCACTTCACCTTGTCAACTAAATTTGACCTAAGAGGTTACAAATGCTCAAGAAAAGATGTCACACCTACCTTACGAGCTAGAGGAGGTGTAGCAACATTTGTCCGTGACAACATCCCTCATCAAATTATACCACTCAACACTGAGTTACAAGCAGCTGCGATTCACGTTCAGTATCCCGTAAAGATGACTATATGCAACATATATCTTCCAGACCAGAACTGGGAATACGAGCAACTAGAAAACCTATACAAGCAACTCCCAACACCAGTTCTATTTGTAGGAGACTTCAATGCACACAATCCTATATGGGGATCAGAACGACTTGATCCCAGAGGTACTCTGATAGAAAAGCTAATAAATCAATTTGACCTTGTTGTACTCAACAAAGGGGATGGCACCTACCTCAATTTACGTTCCGATAAGCTGTCTGCTATAGATGTGTCTCTTTGTAGTCCCAGCATATCCCATATATTAGACTGGGAAGTCTTAGGAGACTACTCATCCGACCACCTACCAATTAATATCAGCCTAGCAGTCAACAATACATCTACCTTGAGACCCGAAAAGTGGAATATGAGAAAAGCAGATTGGAATCTTTTCCTACAATTCCTCGAACCTCTTCACATAACAGATAGGAATGTCCAAGTAATAACCAGTAAACTAATCCAAGCTGCAACTGTAAGCATACCCAAAACTAAAACCCCAAAGAACAGGAGAGTAGTCCCATGGTGGAATAACGACATTGCATTAGCCATTGCAGAAAAGAAACATTCTTTCAATATCTTCAAAAGAAATCCAACAATCACCAATCTCGTTGCCTTCAAAAAGGCACGAGCAAAAGCAAGATAACTCCCGGTCTCAGGGAAGAAAAGGTCTTGGGAGGAATACGTTTCCACTATTACCTCTGAGACACCAATAACAGAAATATGGGACAAAATTAGAGTCATTACGGAAAAACGCTTTACACCAATATCTCCGATGCTTGTGGTGAATAACAGAGAGATAACAGACACTGAAGAAATCTCAAATGCTTTAGGATCACGCTTTGCACTCACAAGCCGCAATCCAAACAATGGCATGGAAGACTCATCACATGAAATCGATTTCAGCGAAAACATCACTTCCTATTATAACGTAGATTTTACGTTAACTGAATTTATGGCAGTTCTAGAAGAAGTTGGGAACTCATCTGAAGGACCGGATTTAATCCGGTATGAGATGGTCCAAAACCTATCCGACGGGGACAAAGGAGTGATACTAGAAATGTTCAACGACATATGGCGATCAGGCAATTATCCAGACAGTTGGCGAGAGGCACTCGTTGTTCCCATACCCAAACAACGCAAGGATCTTAAGGACCCCAGCAGCTACAGGCCTATCTCACTAACAAGCTGCATGAGTAAAATTATGGAGAAAATGATAAACAAAAGATTTACATGGGTATTAGAAACAAAAGGACTGTTATCAAATTACCAGATGGGGTTTAGGAAATATCGATCCACGTTAGACCAACTTGTTCTACTAGAATCCACAATACAAAATAACTTTGCAGTCCGCAAGCATACAGTCGCAGTGTCATTCGATCTCCAAAAGGCATATGATACCGTCTCCAAACCAGCAATTTTAAAAAAGCTATACAACTGGGGTTTTAGAGGTCAACTACCAATACTGATCAGAAGCTTCCTTAGAGACCGTCGATTCAAAGTACGAGTGGGAAATATACTATCTCAGACCTTTGATCAGCAAAATGGAATACCACAGGGTTCAACTCTGAGTGTCACACTCTTTACAGTAGCTGTGAATGATCTCATTGAATCAATCGATGAGCAGATTGGGAAATGTCTATATGTAGACGATCTGACAGTTTTCGCATCAGGAGAGAAAATCGAAGAGATAGAAAATAAATTACAACCGACTATTGATAAGTTGGTCGACGTAACAGGCAGAAATGGAATGCTATTCTCTAAAGAAAAAACAGTTGCGTTGCACTTTTGTCGCCTGAGAACCCCCCATAGGGATCCTATGCTCCTCTTGCAAGGTACCGCCATACAAGTGAAGGAACACCACAGGATTCTTGGTGTCATTTTTGATCGTAAGTTACTGTGGCAACAACATATACAAGATCTAGCCCTTAATTGCAAGAAGGCCCTAAATATAATTAAATGCCTATGTAATATCAAATGAGGTACTAACAAGGACGTACTTGTTAATATATATATAAGACGCTTATATTATCGAAAATGGAGTATGGATTAATCGCTTTCTCTTCTGCAAGACCAACGCACCTGAAGAAGCTTGAGACAATACACCTTCAAGGTTTACGCCTTTGTCTAGGTGCTTTTCGCACTAGTCCCTCAGCCTCCATATATTGTGAAGCAGGTGTCCCACCACTGCACATCCACATTAACCGCTTAACACTTAACTATGCGGCTAACATATCAGCTCAACCTAACCACCCAAATAACAGTGTGATGTTTGACGAAACAAACAATGAAATTTACGATACGAGGCCGACTATAACGAAATCAATCGGAGCAAGAATATCGAAACTACTGAGGGAGAGCGATATAACTCTATATGATACATATACAAAGAGTTTTAGTGAAGTACCTCCATGGATCATTTCTCCCCCAACTATAATTATCCAGCAACATGGCCCAAAAAAAGATATTAGCGCTTCAATGCACAAACAAATATTCATGAACACCCTTGACCAACTTAATCCAACTGAAGCGATCTATACAGATGGTTCCAAGACTGACGAAGGTGTGGGAGCGGCTTTTATTTCCAACCGAGAAATATATAAATTCAAACTAAATGATATAGTATCTATTTACACAGCCGAACAGTTTGCTATATTACAGGCAACCAAATATATAAAAGAACAAACCCCAGGAAAATATGCCATCTGTACAGATTCACTTAGCACACTGCTAGCATTACGCAAGCAGTGTAATGGCCAACCTCTGGTAAGAGAGATCTTGACCAATCACCAACGACTTCAGTCAGAATCCAAAGAAATTATCTATGTATGGTGCCCAGGGCATACTGGTATTACGGGAAATGACCAAGCTGATTCTGCAGCTCGGCAGGCGATTCAGGATGGAATAAGGAATGATAAAGTGTGCCCAGATGATCTTAAGCGATATATGAAAATAAAATGTCATCAACAATGGCAACGTGAGTGGCATTGTAATAGTGGTAAGCTAAAACGTATTAAACCAACCATAGATAAATGGCCTTACCCTAAAAACCTTAAAACAAGGGATCAGGTTTGTCTAACGCGCGTAAGAATTGGTCACACTCATCTTACTTCTTCCTACCTTTTGTTGAGACGTCCACCTCCTCTTTGCGATACATGCCATACACATTTAACAATAGACCACCTACTCTTTGACTGTAGAATATTTGTAAATATCCGCAAACAATGCAACCTCCCTATAACATTAGATCAGTGCATGATAAACAGTACTGCAATTGAGAAACTCCTAGTTTACCTAAAAGCCAGTGGTTTATATTTAAAACTATAAGAACCATATTGTAATTAATTAAATAGTGATACTAATAATGATAACTACGACGGTCACATCTATCTATATACCTTTCTGTCTTTTATTTTAAATTGTATAAGTCAATTACCAACCCTTACCTATTCGTTTTTAACCTTTGTTATCTCCTCAAACTATCCGTGGACCTCCCTGTGTATTGTGTTTTAACAAAGTCGCCCAGATAGTCCGCTGAGGCGTGAAATGTGTCCCAGTCTTATCATGTTCCTTAGAATGACCTAAATCGGGCGGTGGGAAGCGGCTAATAACCGTCGTAGTTGATGCCGCTGTGGGTTAAAAAAAATAATAATAATAATAATAATAATAAGGCCGTCTGGCCACGGGAAGCACCATATGGTACAGCATCCCTGCATTTGATGGTGTTCCTGTGCTACGGTAATGTCGCAAACCGTACAGCCAGCGCCCGGCCAGCTGACCGCTGTCCTAATACCTAGTCCTGCATTTTCCAGCTTCTGCCCCCTACCTACCATCCTTTTACGGTAGCTCCTGCTACTAAAAGGAGTGCGGTGAGGTTCGCTAAACAACTGCCCCCAATCCCAAAATGTGACTCACAGGCTGAGGGGTTGAATGGCACAGGGGTAACATGTGTCTCAACTGTGGAACTCAGGACACCGGGCGAAATCCTGTTTAATTGTAGCCTTACCAGGACAAACCGGGGCTCTACACTGGCTGACCTACCCTTTCTCCAGGTACTCGTGGGAATGCGATGAATGATAAAACCTTTAAAATCAACAAACGACGGCTTAGGGTACGTCACTTAAACTCACCTGAACCTTTACTTGGAATAATAGCGCCACCACCACCCGTTGCACACAACCCAGTTAAGGATGTTTTGCCTGGACAACCGACAATCATCGAGGTTGTTGAACAAGTGCAGCCAACCTCACACAAACCAGCTGCGGATGTTTTGCCGGTGCAGCCGACAACCACTAAAGCTGGTAAACCAAGACAGTGCTTACAATAGACAGTTGAGATGAACACAGCTATAATGCGCTGTTATTACACCGCCACAAAACTGGAAATCATCACAAAAGGCTACAGACATCAACTACACAGACTTTCTATTGCTTAACACCCCCATCTTCTACCATTCGTAACAGAACAGTGGATAGTTGGCCAGAAACGAGTCATTGTGAAGAACAAGCGTCTCACACATCTGGAGCTACAAGCCATAAAAAGCCTGGTAGCTGACGAAACCAATACAACAACTAACACGCAAAACAACTCAACTCCGAACACAGCCACAACACTAAACATCCACACTCAACATGAAATAAACTCAAATCGCACAGAGACACACATAGACACACTGGACGCAGTGTCCACTAATCCAAATTCCTGAACCGCACAGGATCCGAACAATATTCAACCTTCTTCCATCACATACAAAATAGAGGAAATAATGAATGAACAAGTAATTAAATGGATGGGCACCAATCCTACACTAAGGGACCCACTACCCAAATTAATTTTCAAGTCTAACACAACAAATATCAAACACAATAAACAAAAAATTTGATACCACAGTTTTTAACAAGCGATAGCAGCATCGAAGGCATACATACCGTAATATATGCTGCAGCAGTTGCCGCAATTATAACGAACGAGCAACAGTTACTAGGAAGAACTGGAAGATGCATGGGTAACAGATCAAATCCTAGATGGCAGATAAGAATTGAAAATAAGATCAGCACCTTCAGAAAGGATCTGGCACATCTCATACAATATACCAACAATAATAACACCTCAAAACATATTGCAACAACAGTAAACAGACTCAAATCTAGACCACCCCAAACACGTTTACCAGAGATATATGATACACTGAGACAGAAATTATCGGTTTATGCAGCGAGACTACGTAGATACAAAGAGTCCAACGAAAAAAAGGATGTTAACAATCTTTTTCGGAGGAATGAGAATAAGTGCTACCAAAAAGCAACATCAATCGACCATATAACAACAATAGAACAACCAAGCAAACAAGAAATAACTGAATTCTGGAAAAGTCTATGGTGAAAACCAAAAACACACAACGGAAATGCCGCATGGATCAGATAAGAAGAGGAAAAACATCAACAGATAGCAGAACAGGAAGAAATCATACTGACACCTCATGAAATAGCAGACACAATCAAACACACCCACAATTGGAAATGTCCAGGCGTGGACAACATAAAAAATTTCTAGTACAAGCAATTCACCTCAACATATGAAGCACTCGCAAACCAAGTCAACAAAGCTTTACTCCAACCTAATAGACTACCAAAATTTCTCACACAAGGTACAACGTACATAAAACCCAAAAACGCAGATACCAAAAACCAGGAAAATTATCGCCTTCCAACGTTGTACAAGATTATAACCGCAACAATATGCAGAAGAATAGAACAATATCTTCCAAATGTATTTATATAATTTTTAAGATGTATGAGACAGTATGTGAAAATGTATGTACGGATGTGTGTGAATGAATTAGTTAAGAGTACTAAGATTTTCGCAAATATTTTTTCCCTAATTTTTTTCCTTTTTTTACTACATCCACGTACAGTGTCTACTACACTCTGTGGTTCTTCTACAATATTTATTTTCTTTAGCAAAGTACTTTGTATGATGTTAAACGTCAGCTTTTGAAGTGTTTTTTATACATCTTTTGCCAAATAAACATTATTATTATTATTATTATTATTATTATTATTATTATTATTATTATTATTATTATTATTATTATTATTATTATTATTATTATTATTATTATTATTATTATTATTATTATTATTATTATTATTATTATTATTATTATTATTATTATTATTATTATCTAACGCAGAACAACATACTTACGGAAGAACGAAAAGGATGCAGAAAACAAAGTGTAAAGAACAACTCAATTGATAGCGTGATCATGGAACAGACCAGGAAAGAACACATAAATCTTCACACCTGTTACATAGACTATAAAAAAGCATTTGACTCTGTACCCCATAGCTGGCTGATTAAAGTTCTAGAAATCTATAAGATCAACCCAGGGATCAGGCCTTCCTAATGCAAACATGGCGAACCAACATTTTTCTTAAAACACAGACCGAGCACATTCAAACAGAAGAGCTCCACATACAGAGCGGTATCTTCCAAGGAGATTCTCTTAGCTCCCTTTGGTTTTGCCTTTGCCTGAACCCACTCTCCAGCGCAATCAGTAATACAATTATAGTTTCAACATCAAGTGTCAGAATACGATTCAACACAAAATCAATCATCTCCTCTACATGGATGATATAAAACTATACGCTGCCGGTGACTTGCAACTAAAAGCGTTACTCAGAGTAACAGAGGCTTGTACCTCGGACATCGAAATGAAGTTCGGGATGAGCAAATCTAAGGTGCTCCACATCAATAAAGGTCAATGGAGGAACCATCCTGAAGAGAAAACTGTAAATGGGGCAATGTTTGCCAACATGGACCAGGACGAAACGTACAAGTATCTGGACTTTTATCAAAACACAAATATCAACCATACTCAAATCAAACAACAACTGAAACACGAATTCAACAACCAAAAATTCTGAATACAAAACTCTAGAAATCTTACCAAAGCTATCAACACATTTGCAATACCGGTCCTCACGTACTCCTTTGGCATTATCAAGTGGTCCCACACTGACATAGACAGCATCCATACCGTCATCTGATCAGAACTCACAAAACATAGAATGTTACACCCAAACTCATGCAAAAAAGACTTACCTTAGGCAGAAATCAAGGAGGTAGGGGAGTTGCAGCCCTACAAATACTTCACGCAAAACAAATACAAACACTCATACATTTCTTTCAAAGCAAGCAAACCAACTTACATAGAGCGATAGTGAAAGCAGGCAAGAACTACTCACCTCTTGCCCTATCATATTTAAACCACTCAGCAGACACACAGAATTATGCACACCAAGAAAGGTTGAACACCTGGTCACAGAAAGCACTCCATGGAAAACATCGATATCAAGTGACCCAAGACTACATTGATAGAAAACAGTCATACACTTGGCTGCAGAATGGCCAACTTTTTCCAGAAACAGAGGGCTTCATGCTTGCTATCCAAGATCAAGTAATTGCGACCCGAAACTACAAGAAGTACATAATAAAAGACTCCTCTATAACAGATGAAAGATACAGAAAATGCCACTGAACTAAGGAAACGATAGAACATATTACCAGCGCATGCAAAACTCTAGTTGGAACTGAATACACTGCGAGGCACGACTCTGCAGCAAAAGTCATACACCAAGCACTAGCCACAACATACAGACTAATACAAAACACAGATCCATATTACAGATATACACCAACGTCAGTACTCGAAAACAATCAATAAAAACTATACTAGAACATCCAAATACATACCGACAAAAAAATCCCAGCCAATAGGCCTGATATCGTTTTTCAATCAAAAGCAGAAAAAGTTACCTATTCAATTGATGTTGCTATACTCAATGATAACAACATTCGAAGCACCTATTTTGGGAAAATATCTAAATACACAGATCTCGCAATGGAAATTAAACGACTCTGGAAACAAGAAAAAGTCATTATCATTCCCCTCATTATGTCAGTCTCGGGCCTCACACCAGTCACATTCACACCACACATACAGCGATTGGGACTAGACGAAAAGTTACACAAAACCTTCCAAGAGTCTGTGATCCTCAAGACCTGTAGTATTGTACGAAACTTCCTCAACGCAGAGCCATAGCTCGGGTACTGACTTGGTATAGCCTGTCAGTGCCTGATTACACCGCAATCTTGCGAGAAGAAGACTGCAGATAATAATGATAATAATAGGTAGGTAGGTAATCGTTTATTATCCTTTACATCCATGGTGCATGTTAACAGGCATTTGATTAATTTACGTTTATAACTTGAATTATTATTATCGAATTGTAAGTTTATATTTATCTACCGAATACAAACAATGTTCTACCAAAAATAGTTTTTGGCAAGCACTTTAAAGTTGGTCGTGGACATGTTCCTGCATCCTGCAGTTGTGGTCTTTAAACATGTTCACAAACATGTTATATGTTGTATTTCTTGAATATCCTCTTGCAAGATATGTCAGCCTGAACATCACTAACTACTCAAACAGCTCGTCTTTAGAGAATGAAAACTCTCTCAGGTTTAGTCGATCCCCCAGAGTAATATGCCATAGCTAATGAGGCTGTGTATAATGCCAAAATAGACTTCCCAGGGGCTTGCTTGGGCAGCATTGGACTCAACTGTCTTAATGCGAGTGTTTGTGAGGAAAGAAAGGAGCACAGTTGTTCTATGTGCGGTTGCCAATTTAAACGTGAGTTCAGTACAACTATGAGAAGCTTAGTAGGTTTGGATTTTGTGTGCCACCAATCAGTACTGAAAGAAATATTCTGCGACTTGCTATCGTTTAACTTGAGACTGTCTGCGGAAAGCCAATTTTTCACCTCTGCTAATACCAAAGTATTAGGAGTGGCAGAATTTCGTATAAGAATGGTGGTGTCATCCGCAAACAAGACGCAAGTCATGTTATCTATAGCCACGGGAAGATCATTGATATAGATCAAAAAAGGACCAATCCAAGCACGACCCTTGAGGGACCCTGTGTTAATTGGCATGTGCTCTAAATAAACACCTCCAAATTCGACAGACTGCTGCCTGTTTGTTAGGTACGATCTTAGCAAATCGAGAACATTCATCCTAAAGCCGTAGTACTCTAGCTTTAGTAATAGTATTTCAGTGTTAACGCAGTCGAATGCTTTACTCAGGTCACATAATGACGCAGGTGCCTCCACGCCCGAGTCCAAGCAGTCGACTACGACCTCCACCAGCTAAAGCAAGGCGGTGATAGTAGATTTACCTTTTTTAAAACCAAACTGGGATGGTGTTGTTATCGACTTACATTTGCAGTAGCTCACAATCTGTTCCTTGAGGAGAATTTCAAAAGATTTGCTTATGATTGGTACAATAGCGATAGGGCGATAGTTATCAGGTATGGATGTATCTCCTTTTTTGAACATTGGCAAAACCTTGGAGACTTTCAGTAAGTCAGGCCAGTTACCCTCATATACACATTTGTTGAAAAGAATGGCTAATGGAGTGACCAGATGGTCTAAAACTGACTTGACAATAAGACTATTCAATCCATAAGCGTCCATGCACTTTGAATTAGATAATGCATTTATGGCGCGCCTCACATCCTGCTCCAATATAGGCACCAAGGAGAAAGAACTAGACGATTTCGGAGCTTTATTCAAATACACTTGTTATTGGATCTCATAATGGAACTTGTGTAAGCAGCTCTTTTTTCCTGAATCAAGGTTTTCCTATACTCCTTACGTAACAAGCAGTAGCCTGTCCAACTGGACTCATTAGGGTTGTGTAGGTAAGTTTTGTGACAACGGTTCACCTCACGTCTCATCTCACGTAGCTTAGAGTTATACCAGCTGATGGGTTCATTCCTATCTCTAAATACTATCACGGGTAAATGTTGGTTAACGTATTGCTGAAGAATGTCGATCATCATTTCTGCGATATCGTGGGAGTGTAGGTTTTTTAACTGCTGATCCTTCCAATGCACTTGACTCAAACTGTATTTAAATTCATTTATCCTTTATTCTGTGATGAGCCTTTTGTTATAAGAACTATTCCGTTTTTTAGTCCTGTGATTGATATTGAAATTTATATATATTGCTGGATGGTCTGAGATGTGAGTATTAATTATACCATAAGCCATAGTTTCATTTTCAAAATTACATATATTGTCCAAGCAACTACTTCGATTTCCACCAAACCGAGCAGATTCGATATTATCTGCGGCATCCCCCGTAATGCCATTTATGTCCAAGTTAAAGTCACCCAAAATAACAACTCTTTTGTACTGGCTCACTAAGTGCGTTAAAACATTAAGCAACAAATTTTTAAACCTATTGATACTGACCTTACAAGAAGAGCGATATAGACACAAAATAAAAATATTTCTATCAGTTAATGCTATTCCTCAGAATTCTCCATGGAAGTTTTCGCAATAACCAGATAGATTATCTACCTCAACTTCAAGATCTGAAGAACTAAATATGACAACCCCACCATGTTTATAACCTGTACGACAAAACGATGTAACATATTTATAATTTTTAAGATTCATTAATTCGATATTTTCTTTATTTAGCCAATGCTCGGAGAAACAGAGTATATCAATTTTGTTCTATTGAGTGAAAATATTAAGCATATCTACTTTGTTTAACTAACTTTGGATATCGCTAACCCATTTTCTTGAACTATTAATTTCTTGGTGACCTTTTTGCTGGAAAAAATTGTTTACGGCAACATGTTGAGGCCACACATCATCACGGATTATTTTCTGAGCCTCCTCATAAGATACGCTGACGTTGAAAGGAGCATATCTGTTAGGATGTTTCGAAGTATGTTTCCTTACTTCTACACTAGTACAAATGTATTTCAGAGAGTCATATAAGGCGTCTTCTGAAACACTGGGATCGAAGTTGGTCATATGGAAATGTTGCAGTGTTACCTGTTGGGGTGCCTTCAACGTACATTTACTGGCATCAGTTAGTTTACCAACCAATACCTTTTGTGTACGATTCAGATTATTCCTCGCACTAATATTTATCCTTGTGATTTCTCATCACCTCGATTTTGTGAGACTTCAGATGACGGAACTATTGCCCTCGATGTTGACAGCGCCTTCGAATTCGTGAGTCCTATCGGCATCGCCACTGCGTTAGCCGTTCCTAATTCAGGCGCCTGTGTAAGCACTGGGGAAACAGGCTGCCGCTGATTGGTGGATAAGTTACGCGATGCAGGCTGCTGCTGTGGCTGGGATCGCTGCTCGCTGGTGGTACTTGCTGGTCGTTGCAAAGACATGGTTGCAGTACCTTCCGGAACTATTGTTGTGCATTTGCTTGAGGATCTCGAGAGGACCTCATCATCGGCAGATAATAATTGATTTAATAATGCAATTTGTTCCTTTAGATATGAAACTGTGATAGCCTGCTGTTCTATAGTTTGCCGCAATGCCGTTATAGACAAGTTTTGCTGATGTATTGTCTCTTGTTGTTCCTGAATAATGCGCTCTTTATGTTTTACTATATTCTCCAAGTATTCAGTTTTAATTTTCAGCATACTGTTGTCACTAGTGCCGGTTTTTTCGCATGATTCAGTATCATCTCCACAGCAGTTTACGGTGATGTCGTTAATGATCTGCACGTAATGAGTTTTGCTATTACTTAAAGTCTCTACGCACTTATTGTGAGATATTCTAGAACACTTGATGCACTTCATTCCAGTCTTAGCGACGGATTTGCACCTTTTACAAGGCAAAATTGATGGACTTTCAGACATATCAGTATTTTAAATATATTTATAGAAAAGGCAGCAGCGGAAATGTGAAATCTGCGCCTATAGTTACATACGAAGACGATGTTTATTTACACTGTTTTCACTTATCTGGGGGACGGCCTGCTCAGATAACAAATAAAAGTAACTCTCTGTTTATAGAAGTTTCACAAACATGAATGTTGATATTAAAACCATAGAAAACACTCAATAACACGCCACTTTATGGTAATAATTGACGAGTAAACCAAAGCACGTCTGTCTCGTACGACCGCTCGACCGAGAACAATAATAATAATAATAATAATAATAATAATAATAATAATAATAATAATAATAATAATAATAATAATGATAATGATAATGATAATGATAATAATAATAATAATAATAATAGCTGGCTTATAAAAGTTCTGCATATCTATAAGATCAACCCAGGCCTCAGGTGGTTCTTAACGCAAACCATGCAAACATGAAGGACCAATATCCATCTTAAAACAGAAACTGATACAGGATAGTATATTCCAAGGAGATTCTCTTAGCTCCCTTTGGTTTTGCCTTAGCCTGAACCCACTCTCCAATGCACTCAGAAATACAAGTTATGGTTTCAACATCAAGTATCAGAAAACGATCCAGCACAAAATCAATCATCTCCTCTACATGGATGATATAAAACTATACGCAGCCACAGAGATGCAACTAAAAGGACTACTCAGAGTAACAGAGGCTTTTACGTCGGACATCAAAATGGAGTTCATGATGAGCAAATGTAAAGTGCTCCACATCAATAGAGGACAATCGAAAAATGATCCCGAAGAGGAAACCGTAAATGGAGCGACGTTTGCCAACATGGACCAGGACGAAACGTACAAGTATCTGGGCTTTTATCAAAACACAAAGCAACCATACACAAATCAAAAAACAACTGAAAAACGAATTCAACAACCATCTTATAGAACTTCTGAAAACAAAACTAAACTCTAGAAATCTTACCAAAGCTATCAATACATTTGCTATACCGGTCCTCACGTACTCCTTTGGCATCAATAAGTGGTCCCACACTGACATAGACAGCATCCATACTCTCATCCGAAGAGGAAAGACAACTCACAAAACAAGTAACATCCAAACTCATGCAAAGAAAAACTCACCGTAGAAAGGAATCAAGGAGGCAGGGGAATCACAGACATACTCCACGCAAAACAAATACAAACACTCAGACATTTCTTTCAAAGCAAGCAAACCAACTTACATAAAGCAATAATAAAAGCAGACAAAAACTACACACCTCTTGCCCTCTCACATCCAAACCACTCAGCAGACACACACAGTCATGCACAATTACACCAAGAAAAGTTGGACACCTGATCACAGAAAACTCTCCATGGAAAATATCGATATCAAGTGACCCAACACCACATTAATAAAAAAACAGTCATACACCTGGCTGCAGGATAGCCAACTTTTCCCAGAAGCAGAGGGCTTCATGCTTGCCATCCAAGATCAAGTAGCCACAACATACAGACTAATACAAAACACGGATCCTTATTACAGATATACACCAACATCAGTACTCGAAAACAATCAATATAAACTATACTGGGACATCCAAATACATACCGACAAGACAATCCCAGCCAATAGGCCTGATATCGCTTTTCAATCGAAGGCAGTAAAAGTTACCTATTTAATTGATGTTGCTATACCCAGTGATAACAACATTCGAAGCTCCTGTTCTTGGAAAATATCTAAATACACAGATCTCGCAGTAGGAATTAAACGACTCTGGAAACAAGAAAAAGTCACTATCGTTCCCCTCATTATGTCAGTCTCGGGCCTCACACCAACCACATTCACACCACACATATAGCGACTGGGGCTGGACGAAAAGGTACACAAAACCTTCCAAAAGTCTGTGATCCTCAAGACCTGTAATATTGTACGAAACTTCTTCAACGCAGAGCAATAGCTCGGGTACTGACTTGGTATAGCCCGTCAGTACCTGATTACACCGCAATCTTGCGAGAAGAGTGCGATGATGATGATGATGATGATGATGATGATGATGATGATCATAATAATAATAATGATAATAATAATAATAATAATAATAATAATAATAATAATAATAATAATAATAATAATAATAATAATAATAATAATAATAATAATAATAATAATAATAATAATAATAATAATAATAATATCAGTTTATTGCCAAAAGGCTATGTCCCTTTACAGAGCTGGATACAATATACAACACAATATCTGTATCAAGTATGGAAGAAGAAAAATACGAAATAACAACAGGAAATATTAACGAAATATACAAGCGGCAGAAAAAAACATTATAATATATCCTAGCAGCTGATTTTAATTCCGTAAGGCCACAGGTGAACAAATTAACATGGTTCGAGATATTATTGAATAGTGTGCGCATTACTGATATCGGCGACTTTAGCAAGTTAGTTCGTGGATTATTAAAATAAAAGTTCATTGTCTGACGCGAATTGAATAGTGGAACATTCAGACTGATACAATCCAGCAACGCTGGGCAAACAGATCATTAATAAATATTGTGAATAATAGTGGACCGAGATTAGATACTTGTGTAACACCTGAAGTTGCTATATAACAATTGTAATGTACTAGCTGCATCCTATTTCCTAAATATGATCAAATAAACTGAATAAGGGAGGGAGAACATCCATAATAATATAGCTTATCAAGTTAGGGTGCCATGATCCAGTCTATCGATAGCCTTAGAAAAATCTGTATATATCAGAATCATCTGACCACCATGGTCCAGAGATCGAGATAGGTCTTGTGTGAAAAGAGCATGGTTTGTTTTCGTTGATCTGCCATTGATAAAACCATGCTGTGGTGAGACAAAAAGGTTTCTGACTGCAGGATATATGCGATTATGAATTACAATTTCAAATAGCTTAGAAAAATTCGATAAAATGGATATAGCTCAATATCTTGTGAATCAGAATGAACTGCTGCTATATGAGTCATTTGCCCAGGGATTCTTGAAGATTTGTTTTTATTCCTCATGTAACACTAGAACTCTTCAGAGTTACTGTTTATTTTCTCTTGGAACATTAATTATATATTTATCAAAATATGTCCTTAAAATTTCCTTTATCTGATATTTCAATACTTTGTATTCTCCAAAAAGCCTGTTACCGGTACGTCTGTATTTTCTTAAAATATGTTCTTTTTTATTCCTTTCTATTGTCTCAATGATTTCTGAATCGATCCATGGAGAGATATTACGCTTATGATTTTTAGATAGGGGCACATGGACATCAAAAGTAGAGCATATGATATTATAGAAAAACTCCACGGCTGTATTTATGTTACTATAGAGATCCAAACATGACCAATCAATGAGCAACAGAGCATCATATAGATCTACCTAATTTAGATAAAAAGTTGTGTTATTATCACACAGTTTCATAAATAAAACTATTTCTTTTAGTGACGCGCGACTCTTTTACTGATTTATTGTCGGCATCTTCTGAGAGATTGAAGAACATTACATTATTAGCTCTGATTTGTCTTTCATGGATTTTTTTAGCATCTTTTTCTCCAGGAGGCCATATGAAGTTAAAAGATGAACCAGTGCTAGGGCGACTACTTTCCTTAACATATGGCAGCAGAATAATTTTGATTGACCTTTAAATTATCCTTATCAATCTGCTGTCTTCTACCTGTGGTAAGAGATCTATTAAGTAAAACAACAAGACATTATCTTCTTATCAGGTGCAGCTCTTTTCATTGAATCAAAAATCGTTACAATGCTAAAGTTAAATAGCATGGTATGATTGTTAATTGAAAAAAGTTTAAGTAAGTGACTTTTCATATGGACATTTCAATCAATCAGTCCAGCGTTTCTTATTCATTCCGGTACATGGGACATTTTCTTACGCTGGCACTGGCTATCCATCTAAAATGCATATAACATATTATTTATAAACATTTACCAGGAACGCCAGAACATACAAGTCTGGCGCGCGACAAAAATTGAGTGAGGCAGAGTGCATTAAATATGAGTATGGAGATGCAAACATTTTCAAAGTAAATTAATACATACTTAATGTTTTGGGAAACGAGAAAGTTCATTACCCTTCCGCTAATACCCCTGACAATAAAATAAAACAAATTAAAAAAAAAAATTTTTCACAGTAAGAGAAATAACAACTTTGATGTTTGTAGATAGGTCAGATTCAACGACGAGCTTTATCAAATCTGTTGGTATTTCCTGTGATCTCCGCTAGTCATAGATATAGGAATATTAGGAAAATGAGTTACAAGTCGCCCAGTCAGCAACAGCAATACCTTCGATATTATTAGTTCTTTATGGGAAGAAAAAATTCCACGATGCCGAATTTTAAAAATTTTCTAACAGCCACCGCTACAATTCTGCGACCAGAGGCTCAGCTGACTTTGAAGGTAATCTCTCAACGTATACAGAAAAAGTTAAATACCATCTCGTAGATGTGACGTAAAATGGTGTTACTGAATTTCTCCATTTCTCGGCGGATTTCATTCTTTCTGTAAGTGATATTCTGTGTTGGATATGTTGTGCGAAGGGGTGCTTAGCTGCTATATGTGATTGGTATTTTTTTTGCTTCATTTGAAAGGTGTATTCGATGTTATGATAAAATGCATGGACTTATCAGGAACGTCATTCATTCCCTGAACCATTTCTTGTATATGAGAAATTTGACTCGCATATATAATATATAAGGGTATTACTTCAATTTTTGGAAAGGTCTTTTTCCCACGGACCACCCTGACAAGACACTATTGATAGAAGGATGGCCATTCTCTTCTGCATTAACAAAATTTTCATGTGGCGATGACAAGATTTCATCATGACTCTTCAAACAAGAGACTTCTAGTATAAAAGGAATACAAGATCAACGTATCTGAAGCAGAGATGTGAAAGAAGTTTGATGGAATAAAGTAAACAGAACATTGCCAAATGAACAAACAACAATTTGTAAAAATGCAAATTAACACGACAATGGAAGAAGAAATAATTTGTCCATAGAAATTAATTTCAACTTATCAAAGAGATATATAACTACCCGATACGGTGTACTGCAAAAATAACATCCACAAACAGCAAAAATGTCTCGGCCGATTTGCTGCCAGAAGCAAAATTAAACCGAAACTAATTTGGAGTTAAAATCGCCGGAATAGAAATTGAATCTGGGGCCATATGCCCAGTTACCAAAAAAATGCTCAAGGTAGTAGATTTTATACAAATGAATACACTTATGGAAGTACAGCAACATTACTTACATTATTTGCTAGAAACGTCGGAGCATTGTTATGATGGAAGTGCCAGAAATCTAAATTAGATTTCGGTCGAAGATTTTTCAGTGAGTTAACCACTTGAGGCAGACACGACTCGATGTACCAAGTATCTGCAATAATAAATAATAAATTTGTGTTAAAAAAATTGTTGACAACTTCCATGATGTGAATACTGGTATAATCCCAATATAATTTTGATGGTGAATACGTTGGACATATTCAAATATATCTATAATATAACTTTATTCACAGATGGAAAAACTTGCAGATATTACACATTTCAAAATGGATCAGAGCAACAAATGGCAGTCGTTAGTTTAAAGATAAACGACACGTGTATACTAATGAAAAAAAACAAATGCATTGCACACTTTGAATTGACGGTCTAGGATAATCCTGGAGAGCCATATTTTGTATAAAGTATCAATACCTTGTAGCTTGGCAGTATCATTATCTCAGACCCATAAAAGTAATCTCGGTGAGATTTATCCGAGTAGTTTTGAACCTATAAAAATGTTACAAAAATCTAGACTCTAGGGACATTTTTAAAATACTGTAACGTTCTTGAACACTAATTTATTTCCACTGTAACAAAAACAACTTATTCACTAATTTATATCAACAATTTCAAGTTCTTCACAATAAGACGTCTGATCACTGACTGACTGCTGTCACTGCTTGATACTTGTATATACACAGAAAACACCCATCTCGAATGTTCCATAACCAAATCTAGAACAATCTGACACATTCGAGATGTCTGTTGACAGCAGCACACATGTTCTGGATGATTTACATACAGGGCGATCTTTTCTTGGCTGCTGGCCGCTGATATCGTTGCACTGCCCCCTCCTTAGCGGCGTTCCTCCTGGAACGCAATCGGCTCACCATGGCTGTACCGGCTAGCTAGCTGTGCAATCCAACTTGGGCATGGCCACCTTCTTGACGCCGTGTTTCAGGGCTTGGAGCTTCAAATGACATAGCGCCTTCCATAGGTCGTAGTAGGATGCTTTTTTGTACGGCCTGTTCTTCGTCAGCAGGTAGAAGAGATGACGGTTGAAGTACTTGATGACCAATGTCTTTCCCCTTGTCGGTGCTTCGGCCTTCGAACGCTGGCGTTGACCAATTTTTTTCTGGAAGACTCTGGCAACGCCCCTTTGTTCATCAAAACTTGCCGAGACGCTGTGTGCCAAGGAATATTCTATTGGAAGGCTAAACAGGTCCTGCTGCACTTCTCTAGTAACGCCAAACGTCGCTTTTGCGCTGCCTCCGTAGATAGCCATGAATTCTTGGAGAGAGACCTCGCTGTCCGTGACTTGTGCTCGTCTCATGTACTGACCATCATTGTCATGGCCTCCTTGATAGGGCGCCAGTCTATTAAAATGGAAAACCTTGGGCTTTCCGTGGGGAGACTTGCAGATGCGATAGATAACGTCGTTGATCTTTTTCTTGACAATGTAGGGTCCTTCCCAAGGTCGTTGTAGCTTAGGCGAGAATCCTTGTTTTCTCTGCGGATTGTGGAGCCACACGAAATCGCCTTCCTTGTATCCTCCCTCGCTGGCGTTGATGTCGTATCGTACCTTCATTTTGTCGCTAGCTAATTGGAGATGGGAACGCGCCAATTCGTGGATATCTTTTATCTTTTGCCTCAGCTTACTGACGTAATCTTCTCCAGCTACATCTTCTCCAGGTCTACAGCCAAATATTAGATCACAGGACAGCCTGATTTCTCGACCAAACAAAAGCTTCGCCGGAGTTTGCCCAGTAGACTCGTTCACTGCTGATCTGTATGCCATCAGAAAGAACGGTAGATGGTGATCCCGGTCCCTTTGATGGCTGGAAACAGCCATCGACAGGTACTTGCCAATGGTTCTGTTCATCCGCTCCACCATTCCATCCGACTGTGGATGTAACGCCGTCATTCTTGTCTTCCGGATCCCCAATTTCTCGCATACTTGCCGGAACAGCTCGCTCTCGAAATTTCGTCCTTGATCGGAGTGGAGTTCTAGTGGTACCCCAAATCGACAGATGAGTTCATTTGCTAAAACGTCAGCGACAGTTCCAGCTTCCTGGTTCTTTATGGCATATGCCTCTACCCACTTAGTAAAGTAGTCCATTGCCACCAAGATATACTTGTTTCCTTGGTCTGTTTCTGGAAAAGGTCCTGCTATATCGATGGCGATCCGTTCGAAGGGGCTTCCGACGTTATACTGTCTCATCGGGGCTTTCTTTATCCGGTGAGGTCCATTACTCGATGAACTGACAGTACACTTGCGACACCATTCCTTCACATCGTCAGAGCAGTTCACCCAGTAAAAACGTTCACGCACCTTTTGCAGCGTCTTCTTTACTCCTAAGTGACCTCCCGATGTGCCATCATGCAGGTGACGCAAAATCTCCGAAACTCTGCTTCTTGGAATGACAAGCTGTTTCCGCTTCTCTCTTCCATCGTCGTTCTCCAGAATTCTGTGCAGTAGTTCATTTTCCAACGTCAGTGAGTTCCACTGAGCCCAATAAGACTTCAGCCTCTGCGAAAGTGCTGCAACATCTTGCCAAACTGGTCGCCGGCCAATAATTTTCCAATGCCGAACTTTTCTGAGATCTGAATCACCTTCACCTTCTTGATCTTGACGAAGCCCAGATGGCGACCACTCGTCGCTAACTACTGTAGTTCGACACACTTCCATCTTGCTACAATGCGAGCACTCTGGTGGGCATGGTCTTCTTGATAGCGCGTCTGCATTCCTATGGCTAGTTCCTGGCCGGTGTTCAATAATAAAATCATACTCTGTAGTAAATCCTTATTCGAATAAAACGATGGCTCCCGGAAATAAAAATAACTTTATTTCTATTCCACATCAGCATAAAACATAAAACAGTCAAAACGGCCTGCCAACCTCACCCCCGTATGACAACTGGCAGAGAACACAGACTTGCATAATTCATTTATCCATTCTATATTACCACAGTTCGGCCATACTGACATTTAGGCCGACCTCGGGCTAAGCAGTAGCATAAACACTAATAAAGACTTCTTGAACATAACCTAAACACGTCAAGATGGTATAAATACAATACATAAGTACATATAACATAAGCACATAAGTAGTTAACAAGTTTCCATTTGTTGTATATCAACATAATACATAATATCCATCATAAGGTCTACCTTCATCAACGACATTACGAATAGTCATAAGGATTCTCTAACATAATTATCATAAGAATGAACATAAACATCACAACAGTTTTAACATAAGTATTATAAACGTTTTAACATAAGGAATCAATGTAACCATAATTTCATGCTCTCCGGTCCATAAATACATTCGAAAGGCCTCTGTGTAAGTTAGAACCCTTCTACATCTACAATCAAATACCGATCATGACCTAAAACCTTCTTAACCTCATAAGGTCCTCTATACTTAGGTAAAAGCTGTTTGTTTACACCTGGGGTGGTGTCAATATTTTTCAGTACTACATAATCACCAACACTGTAAACATGTGGTGCCTGATGTCTTGTCAAAATAATTCTTATTATATTGCTGAGCTGTTTCATTCTATTTTTCTGCTTTTTCTCTTAAGTTAGCTAAATCCCTATCTTCTTCATTACTAAGATGGAACCGTAAACCATCCTGTCGGTCAAACTGGTCAACACCAAATAGTAATTTAGAAGGGGAAGTACCAATAGACCTACAATATAAGTTGTTGATTGCAAATTCAACTTCAAACAAATGTTTAGACCATTTATTTTTCAACTGGCATAATTTTGATAACATAGGAGTTAAATCACGGTTTATACGTTCAATTTGGCCATTGGACTTAGGCGAACTAGTTGCTATCTTAATATGTTGAATTACATTTTCTTTCAAAAAGTTTTCAAATTCATTGGAGGTAAAACTACTACCCCTATCAGATATCAAATAAACTGGTCTACTATAATAGTTGAAATATTCTTGCAGCTTATGAATAACTTCTATAGTTTTGGTAGTTTTTACATCATATAACTTTACAAATTTGGTAAAAGCATCAATAACCTCAAAAACATATTTTTTACCCAAAGGAGTTTCTTCTAGTGGTCCATAATGATCAATATGCAGTGTGACAAATGGTTTATCACCTTTTGGTATGTTATGCAGTTCACCTCCACATTTACCTGACTTGCTTGAATATTGAATGCACTTCAAACAATTTTGTATGTATTCCTTTACCTTATTCCTCATATCAGGGAACCAATAAACACGCGATATGTATTCAATTGTTTTGTCAATACCTAAGTGACCTAAAGTATCATGAGAATTAAAACTTACTCTATTTTCCATTGATCGTGGAACATAAAATAATGACTTCTTTTTATTAATTTTCTTATAAACTAGACCTTGGTTAAGTTCAAAGTTTTTGTCTTCCTCATTTATCAGCTTATCTTTTATTTCCCTGATGCAGTGACCTAAGTTTTGTGCCACTGACAGATTCTGTTCAAAAGTATTTTCTTTTAAAATCAAGATAGTGTTAACTCTACTCAATGCATCAACATGTTTCATTTTACCAGTTTCCCTATGGTCCAATTGATAATCGTAATTTTGAAGAATTAAACTCCAACGCATAATTTTAGTGTTTATTTCCTTCTTCTTAAGTGCCAAGTTTAATCTATTGCAATCAGTGATTATTTCAAATGGGATGCCATATAGATAAATCCTGAAACAATTGAGACTGTACACAATTGCAAGCATTTCCAATTCAAAACTGTGAAATTCAGATTCAGCAGGTGTAGTACGCTGGCTAAAATAAAACAAAGGGTGAAATACACCATCACTTTGTTTTTGCACCAAAAAATACCGCCAAAAGCAACCGACGAAGCATCACAGTGCGACTGTGTTTCTGCATGTAGCGAATAAATTGATAAGACAGGTCTAGCAGTCAAAAGACTCTTGATTCTATTGAAACTTTCTAGCTGTACAGGCCCAAATTCAAATGAAGCATTTTTCTTTAAGAGTTCATAAAGAAGACGAGCAATTTCTGCAAAACCCTGTACAAATTTGCGAAGATAAGAAGCTAGTCCAATAAAACTATGCAGCTCCTTTGTATTCCGAGGAATTGGGTACTCAGAGACAGCTTTAATACGGTGATTACTAGGGCTAACCTAATTCATCTCTACTTCATACCCTAACAGAGAAATTTTAGTCTCAAGAAAAGAACACTTGTCCAGTCGCAGTGTTAACTTATTTGCTACTAATATTTCCAGAACAGATTTCAAAACTTGGAGATTCCCCTCTATGCTGCATGAGGCTATAATGATATCATCAATATAAATGGAAATTTTATTGTGCTCTAATAGATTTCTGAATATGTTATTAATGTACCTCATAAATACTGCCGGACTATTTTTTCGTCCAAATGGCATCTTTAGGTATTCATATTGGCCTGATTCTATAACAAATGAAGTGTATTTGATAGAACTTGGCTCGATATCTACGTGATGGAAAGCTCTTTTTAAATCTAAAACAGTAAAATAACTTTTACCTCTCAAATAATCTATTTGTTCCTCAATAAGTGGGAGCGGAAAATTATCCCGGAGTGTAAGTATATTTAAGGCACGAAAATCTATGCACAGGCGATATTCACCAGACTTTTTCTTGATTAAAACTACAGGTGAACTATATTCTGATTCACTTTTTCTTAGAATGTCTTCCCTTAACAGTTCATTTACTATTTTATTAGCTGCTTGTCTGTCTACATAAGATAACCTTCTAGGCTTAAAAAAGAAAGGTTGGTGTTTTTCTTGTAACACTATTTTCATTTCATACTTCTGCATAGGCTGATCTGGCCTAACAAGATCTAAATAGCATGATTTGAATATATGCAAAAGCTTTAGTTTATCATCATAATTTATATGAGGATTGAGTCCCAATTCAATTTCATCATGATCAACATAATTTATGTTCATAATTGATAGAATTTCATCATTGCTAGATTCATGACTATGACTCGACTCAACAATAACATCTGTTCCTACAAAAGTAATTTTTACCCTGCTATGGGTGATAAAATCCCTACCTAAGAGGATTTATAAGGTATTGCATGGTCCGGCACTACATAAAATGATAAATCAAGCTCTATCCCAGATAAAATAACTGAGAAGCCTATCCTACCTAATACATCTAACCTAGAGTTATTTAGTCCAGTGAACACTCTATCATCCTTCACACCTTCCAAATCTAAACGTTCCACCATACTATAACATATTAGTGAGACAGGACTTCCTGTACCTAAAATACAGTCTGAGATGTTCAGTATTGTCTCTTTTCAATTTTACCTGCAGCACAAAAGCACTTACCGGTTTATCCTCTACCAGTAATGTAGACTCCTTCACAGGTTCCTTCTTCACAGGGCAATCTCGCTTCTGATGCTCAGTAGATCCACAAGCATAACAGGATCCCCTTGGACGAGGTGGCTTAGGGCATTGACTCACCCGGTGTCCTTCTAGTCCACAATTGTAGCACCTGGGTACGTCTTTTGCAGTGGCAGTCGATACATGTGCTTTGTATTTCTCTTCACGTTTTTCATTATCTGTATCTTCACTCTCTCCTTACGTGCACTTTCTATTCTGCCATAACTGATGATGTCTTAATAGAGTTCATCTTCATCTGAGTGGGTACGTGAATTGAGAAAGTTGCTGAGCTCCCTGGACCGCAGTCCAACTACTACCTGTTCTTTAACTTCTGGAAAGGGCAATTCCACGGCTTTGCACAAAACATACTTTTCCATGGTAGTATACATTTACCTTTTCCTTATATTTTTGGACTCTCTGTACCATTCGAGTCCACGCTTCTGTACGATTCACTTGAAACATGAATGTTTTCTTAAATGCTGCTCTAAAGGTTCTCCAATCCGTCACGTCATTGATTCTCCCTAGCAGCCAGTGGTGGGCGGCACCCTTGAGATAATTCACCGCTATTTGGTAAGTGTGTGTTTCTGGCCAGCCATATACCTAGTTGTGCCGAAGTTTCCAGTTGTTGTAGCCATATCTTGGCTGCATTTGGGCCTCCTTCCCCATCAAATATAGGCACTGTCTTGGGTTTGTCGGTCATAACAGTATAGCTGGGTCGTTCCTCCTGCCTCTGACTTACCGTACTGTGCTGCAGCATCTGTATCAATTGCGCATTCTGCTGCAATAGAGCATTCATAGTTCCCAACATTTGACTAACGTCAGTTGGCAATTGGTCATTAATCCTTTGGCTCCGGTGAAAATCTTCTCGTTCCTCGCACCTACAGGATTAGGGCTTCTACTTTGGTTTGGCGTTCGGGACATTTCGCGTGTTCGGGGGGGGGGGGGCTTAACCTACCCCCACTTTCTCTTTCGTAATTCCAATCTATTTTTCTGGAAATATCCACTTCTATGACCTCGTCCCTTTTCCGCCCGAATTCCACTTCTGAGAATTGTAGTAAATCCTTATTCGAATAAAACGATGGCTCCCGAAAATAAAAATAACTATTTCTATTCCACATCCGCATAAAATATAAAACAGTCAAAACGGCCTGCCAACCTCACCCCCGTATGACAATTGGCAGAGAACACAGACTTGCATAATTCATTTATTCATTCTACATTACTACAACTCTTGAAGTCTTTCAATCCACCTAGCCACTTGTCCCTCAGGATTCTTGAATTGCAGGAGCCACTTCAGTGCTGCATGATCTGTTCTCAGCAGAAACTTTCTACCATATGGATACTTGTGAAAGTGCTCCACAGCTTTCACAACCGCAAGAAGCTCTCTTCTGGTGGCACAGTCGTTCCTCTCCGGCTTCGAGAGAACTTTGCTAAAATATCCAAGTACTCGTTCTTGTCCACTTTGCTTTTGAGACAACACCGCTCCAATGTCAACGTTGCTCGCATCTGTGTCGAGAACAAACTGTCCATCCGGAAGCGGATATCCCAAAACAGGAGTCGTGGTTAGTTTACTTTTCAGGGCTTCGAAAGCGGATTGGCACTCGTTGTCCCAACAAAATGGACGTGCTTCTTCGGTCAGACGAGTAACTGGTTCCGCTATGTCTCCGAACATCTTCACGTACCTACGGTAATACGTGCACAGTCCTAGGAAACTTCTTAGTTGATGCTTGTCTTCTGGGACCGGCCACTGCTGAACTGCCTGAACCTTCTCAGGAGCAACCGCAACGCCTTCGCTACTGACTACATGTCCCAAGTAGTTAACTTTTGTCTGGAACAAGTGACATTTCTTGGGGTTGAGCATCAGGTTTGTCTGATGAAGTCTTCCAAAAACATCTTCCAAGTTCTTTAGATGCTCCTCGAAGGTTCTACTAACTACAATTATGTCATCCAGGCACACTAAACATGTTTTCCAGGACAAGTCCTTCAGCACATTCTCCATGAGTCTCTCAAATTTACCAGGAGCGTTACATAGCCAAAAGCCATCACTGTAAACTGCCACAGTCCAGTCCCAACAGTAAATGCCGTTTTCTCCTTATCCACGGGATCCATTTTTACCTGCCAGTAGCCACACTTCAAATCCAAAGTGGAAAATAACTACGCTCCAGCCAAGGTGTCCAAAGTGTCATCGATTCGGGGCAAGGGATAGCTATCTTTTTTCGTAACACTATTCAACTGCCGGTAGTCCACACAGAATATCGTGGATCCATCTTTCTTCTTCACCAGTACCACTGGAGACGCCCATGGACTACACGACGGCTCTATCACTCAATCCCTTTCCAACTCTTGGACCATATCTTCAGCTGATTCTCTTTCAACCAGTGGTAACCTCCTTGGTGGCTGTCGGATCGGCTTGACATTTTCAGTGTAGATTTTATGCTTCACGACACTTGTTCTATCAGACTTCCCACCTTTCGACATGAATATGGAGCTATATCGTTGAATCAACTCCTTAGCCTTTTTCTTTTGTGGCGCAGTGAGCGATTGGCATAACGAAGACAGCAGCTGCTCCAGCTTGCCATTTTCTTTCTTTCCAGACATCTGTCGAACTATCGAGATAGCAGAACAGCACTTTCGCACCATTGTGCCCTTGCTGACAGTGACAGGGTATTCATTCATGTTGAGCAGACGAACAGGTATCTCTTGTTTAGAAGTCACCAGCACTCTTCCTACCAGGATGCCACGGGTGACCTCTTCATCGTGGTTCCAGGGTTCCACGATCACGGGAGCCCCGTTTTCGATGTCACCTTGCAACCGAGCCTTCACGATGACTTCTCTCCTCGCTGGCAATACAGTCTCTTCTGCTAACAACACTTGGGTCGCTGTTTCTTCCCGAGGATGCAGAAATAGTTCTTCAGGTCCAACCTTAAGAGTACGGTTCTTGAAGTTAATCTGGACATCCTGCTTGTTCATGATATCCATACCCAGTATCACCTCTTCTTTTATATCTGCTACAATGGCCACGTGCTGAAACTCCACGCTACCAATCTTGATTTTTACTGAAGCCTCACCATGGACTGTGGCAGCCTCTCCAGTAGCAGTACACAGACGCCATCTTGAATTCATTATCTTTCCTTTGCCTACTGTCTTCGGCTGTATGATAGTTCTCGTAGCACCGGTATCCACCAAAAATGGATGCATCTTACCATTTACCATTCCGTCCACATAGGCGCTTCCACTGAAATGGTTCATGGCGGCTATGACTACGAAGGGGTCCTGGCAACAGTCACGGGTCGATAATGCCCCCTCCTTATCGACTCGGTCTAGTTTTCTTGTTCCTCTGTAGTTGTTTTCTTGGGTCGTTTACAAGCACTCTTCACATGACCCAGCTCCCCACAGTTCCAACATCTAATGATCCTCTTCTTGTTTGTCAAGAAGCTCTTCATGAGGTTCACCAATTCATCCAAGGCATGTCGAGATGGCTCCTCCATTTTGCCTTCCTCACTCAAAACCCGAACTTTTGCATGTCCACGAGAAGCTTCAGTTGCAGCCTCATATTCTAAGGCAATTGAAAGCACATCTGTAAGTGTCGTTGGGCGAGCGAAACGTAGTGTGCGCTGCATTTCGGTATCCTTCAATCCATCGATGAATGTTTGTACCGCTACACTCCATAAGTTGTTCGGTGGCAGAGGGATAAGCAAATCTTACTAACCTAGCTACGTCTGCCTCGAATTCTTGTAAACTCTCACCAGCTTTTTGTCGGCGATTTTTCAGTTGCGATTGATACACCTGTTCTGAATGTACTTGGCCATACCTCATATCTAACCGCCTGACCAGCTGCTCGTAGCTTTTGGAGTCTTCTGCGTGTAGGGTTAGGAGAATGTCCATTGCGTCTCTATGGAGAGCAACTGTTAATGCCACTGCTTTCTCTTTGGAAGACTAGCCATTCGCTTCAGCAGCCGCTTCAAATTGCTTCAGATAATTAGTCCACGATATCTTGCCATCAAATGCCGGCGGTTTCACGTGCGAAGCGAGCTTAGCTGGATGCGGTTCCTCCAAGCTGACTCCCGTAATGGTGTTATCCCCCTCCGCCTGAAGGATATCTCTGCTTGGTGCGGCAAATTTACATTCTAGTTGTCTTATCTTCGCTTGGATCTCATCTATAGAGTCTTTTACTTTTATCTCTACCTTGTCTAACTTTTCTTTCAAGGCAGCTTGCTCATTGTTCAAAGCATTTATTATTTCTTCAAAGCGTTCTGTTAGTTGCCCTGTACATACCTTTAGTTCATCTTTTCACTGGCTCTGTTGTACCTCCAATTGCGCGGCTAGTTTGCCTTCCAGCTGGTCCTGTTGTGCTTTCAGTTGATCTTTCAACTCATCCCGTTGTACCTTCAGTTCATCTCTTAACTGGCTCTGTTGTACCTCTAATTGTGCGGCTAGCTTGCCTTCCAGCTGGTCCTGTTGTGCCTTCAGTTCATCTTTCAACTAGTCCAAAGGCGTTTCAAATGAATAGCTCTCTGGTTCCTCGCCATTATCGAGAAGGTACTCACGTAGCCGACTCACTAGCACTGCCTTCACACCACTGGTTTCCAAGCCTTTCTCCTCCAACTCGCGTTTCAGATCCGCCACTTTCAATTCACACAGTCTTTTCGCCATTATCCCACTTCTGGTAACACTTTAACTTAGCGCGGTAGGCAAAATTTGAAAAAAAGTTGACGAAATGGGTAGATTTCGACGATTTTCAAGTGGAATCGACAGGATCTTGTTAGGAAACGCTTTTTATCGCAGCCGTGGCTCATAAAGTCATCAATTTGAGGTAAATTCATAAATGGAAATACTTACGTTTTTAAGTGGTGTTTACTGTAGTATACGTATATAAAATTCTGGTTTGTCTGTATTTAGATAGATTTTCGGCGATTTTCTTTGGAAAACAGTGTGAATTTCCTGTGTAATTATAGTGAAATCAGAAAAATGGAATAATTCAAAAATTGTTAACCTGCTCTCAAGATTGTGGGAGATATGTCAAATCTGACATATGTCCCTTAAACAGCGAATCAGATTGCGACGTTGCCAAATGTATTTTTTTGTAATAACTGAATAATCGACTACGGGAGACGTATCAATAGTACAAATGCTAAAGTTACGACAGTTCAACTTCATAATAATAAATAATTTAAACCAATTTAACAAAACATAGATTTTTTTGAAATTCATCAAAAATAGAAAAAAAACTGAAAACAAGATTTTGATATAACTGCCGTAGTACGGTTCCAATGAAAACTTAGTTTTGTAATGATGTTTTTCCGAAAGAAAATGAAAGATAGAAGAAATAAGATTATTTGTAACTAGTGTATGAACTAGTCCTATACTGGCACTGTTATCAATGAATTAATGTTAGAAATAAAGAACATGCATTAATGAAATAATGTTGAAGGTGCTTTGGCATCAGTATTTCTATTTAATTCATCTAAAGTGGACCATTTCCAGTTGGAAAGCATCATTATGACTAAGTTATCTTTGAAATAGTATAGATTTACCCAAAATAGATGGTGGAGGAGGGAAAATGTAGGCTGGGTAAATATGACTTCATTTTGAGGAGGTGGTAAAGGGTGAATGAGACTGTATTTTTTCAATTTATTTATTTGAACACAAGTTAAATGTTAAGGAGTGAATGAGACTGTTTTTTAGATGATTTCTTTGAATACAGAATAGATGGCGAAGCAACCGCAGCTGCACCCTCAGCGCGCGCTTCGTGTGCAGCTGCGGTTGCTATGAGGGGGGAGGGGGTGGCGTGATTGCCACTATCTTCTTCGATTTAATTATTTGAATACAAAATAGATGGCGAAGCAACCGCAGCTGCACCCTCAGCGCCCGCTTCGTGTGCAGCTGCGGTTGCTATGAAGGGGGAGGGGGGTGAGGTGATTGCCACTATCTTTTTCAATTTACTTATTTGAATACAAAATAGATGGCGAAGCCACCGCAGCTGCACCCTCAGCGCGCGCTTCGTGTGCAGCTGCGGTTGCTTTGAGGGGAAAGGGGGGGGGTGATTGCCACTATCTTTTTCAATTTATTTCTTCGAATACAAAATATATGGCGAAGCAACCGCAGCTGCACCCTCAGCGCGCGCCTCGTGTGCAGCTGCGGTTGCTTTGAGGGGGGGGAGGGGGGGAATTGCTACTATCTTTTTCAATTTATTTCTTCGAATACAAAATATATGGCGAAGCAACCGCAGCTGCACACTCAGCGCGCGCTTCGTGTGCAGCTGCGGTTGCTAGAGGGGGGGGAGGGAGGGGGGTGATTGCCACTATCTTTTTCAATTCATTTCTTCGAATACAAAATATATGGCGAAGCAACCGCAGCTGCACCCTCAGCGCGCGCTTCGTGTGCAGCTGCGGTTGCTTTAAGGGGGAAGGGGGGGGGAAGGGCATTGCCACCATCTTTTTCAATTTATTTCTTCGAATACAAAATATATGGCGAAGCAACCGCAGCTGCACACTCAGCGCGGGCTTCGTGTGCAGCTGCGGTTGCTGTGAAGGGGGAGGGGGTGGGGTGATTGCCACTATCTTTTTCAATTTAATTATTTGAATACAATATAGATGGCGAAGCAACCGCAGCTGCACCCTCAGCGCGCACTTCGTGTGCAGCTGCGGTTGCTTTGAGGGGGGAGGGGAGGGGGGGAATTGCCACTATCTTTTTCAATTTATTTCTTTGAATACAAAATATATGGCGAAGCAACCGCAGCTGCACACGAAGCGCGCGCTTCGTGTGCAGCTGCGGTTGCTATGAAGGGGGAGGGGGGTGGGGTGATTGCCACTATCTTTTTCAATTTACTTATTTGAATACAAAATAGATGGCGAAGCAACCGCAGCTGCACCCTCAGCGCGCGCTTCGTGTGCAGCTGCGGTTGCTTTGAGGGGGAAGGGGCAGGGGGAGGGAATTGCCACTATCTTTTTCAATTTATTTCTTTGAATACAAATCACAGTACGGAGAACTTAGCAAATTTGGGGAATTTGTAAAAAACCGTAAATCCGGCAACACGGCTAGACCTATGTCAACGGGTCAGTGCTATTTGATTGAATGGAGAGAGCAATAGGACTCATACAGAATGCGTTATCCATATGTACGAATGTAGTGAGTAGGATCCATATGTCGAAAGGAAGGTAATTCAATGAAGCTGTGCAAAAGGCCTGGAATCGTATGAAGAGCATTGTAATAAATAATTGTATATGTCAAATTGATTGATTAAAAACGGATCCTATAAGCATCAAACTTGAAAATGTAATGGGGATAATGAGTTGAGAAAAGTAGATTAGTTGGATCCGTAAGAATGAGTGTAAGGTAGGGCATAGGTTAAAAAAGACTATATATATACTGCCACAATTCAAGATTTGAATTGAATGGGCACTTGCTTCTCAACTGAATATGTGATTAGTGCTAACGACTATACACTCATACAAGACATATATCCTGAATAATAAAACTCCTCGAACTTATCACGTACCTGTCTCTGGTTCATTAACAATAATTGAAATCATGTATATAATGACTGAATTATACTTACTAACGTGTTCGATGTACAAAAATTGAAAGATTTCGAAATTATGATGACATTAATAATTTTGTTTGCATTTTTTGACAATATTTCTTAGTCTTTCAGATTATTATTTTAATCATAGTATACCTACAGTGTGCTGGAGGAGGTTGCTAGTTGTCTTTGAGTCATAGTGGAGTGTAAGGAATAGGAATTGTTTCTCCCTAATAAAAATGGATTGAGCGTTTTCATTATAAATTCAAAATATAATTCTTACATTTTGTACTTTCTAAGAAACTGCTGAAGCAATCGTAAAAAGTCATCCCCTTCGGCCCCGACGGAGGGGTTGTTGTCACCCTTAGCACGTCCAGGACATAACTTTTTTTGACCCAGTCAATAAAATTACAGGATGGAAATACAAATTATTCCTATGATGGGTAGTTGTTTGCAGATGATGTGTATCCTCTTCGGTCACGTCCGAGAGGTTTTCTTTCAGCCTACATACAGAATGCCCAAGACAGCAGTTTTCGTTATTTTGGACTAACCAGAAAAATAGTTAGAAGATGAAAATTGATGGAAATCATTCCTATGACGTATCATGTTAGGCCTCTCTTAGAACGCCCAATGTGGTATATCGGTTTTTTCACATATCCAGAAAAATAGTTGCAGGATAAAAATTGCTAGAAATTATCATAAGTACTGGTTAGCACACAAAGGATCATCTTCGGTCATCTCGAGGGATTTTTTTCACTCTTAGAATGTCCAAGACATAAATTACTGTTTTGGTTTTCTAAGGTTAAACAAAACCACTCCGACCCGGTAGAAGAAGATGACCCTTTCCATGCTAAGAACTACTTGTGGTAGGAATAATTTTCACAGATTTTCGACCAATAACTATTTTTCCGACTATGTACGAAAATATCGTCAAAGGAGTTCTACAGGTGAAAACTATTCCAACGGCGCCGAAGAGAAGACTTGTTTTGTGCGGACAACTGCAACTGGTAGAAATAATTTCCATCATCTTTCATCATGTAACTATTTTTCTAGCTAGGTCAAACAAATTATTGTTCGTTTTAAGGTTGAAAGCTATTCTTCCGACTGAGCAGAGGAAGACACGCGGTGTGTGCCGATAACTGATAATGAATTGCTTCCGCTTTCGCTATTCCTTCAACTACTTGCAAGTCGAGTAGATCATAAAAAATGTCTGCTCAGAATTGGCTGTTAACTTCAAACGAAACCCTGAAGCAATTGGCAGCTATAAATTGCCTGTTAACTCCATATCGGTTAAACTTGAATAATTATCCTACAATCATGGCTATTCTATGGGAAATCCCCAAAAGTATTTTCTTGTGTAATCTCAGCCGTTTGCGACACACGTGATTTCTTGATTCATGCTTAGGCATTTTCGTACGAAATTGGTGAATGACTTGCTCGAGAGGTGATTTTAAATCTGGAGCCCAGAACTAGGAAAGAGGAAAATGGAGTACAAAATACTGTTCCATAACACAGTCGCGCATCACTTAACGAGGTTACATGGGCCAAAGATCAGTCAGTATACGCGCTGCTGGTGTCGTTGATATTATTGTGACACAAAAATACTATTATTGATAACTTCAATCCACAGAGATGAGCTTTTTTCTAGTTCTGTGTTAGTTGATCGGTCTCTGTCATGCTCTAGGTAGCCAGGCCTTTAGAGCCAATTTCTACTCTGTTAAGTTTTAGTTCGTTTTTATCTAACACATTTTTTACTTCTAGTGGTTGGATTCTTTGTTTTGATAACATTTCTAAAAATCTCTATAACTTGACAATTTACTAAAAGTTCTTTCCATAAATTGCTAGAGCAAATCTTGGGACATTTTCTTGAAACTGGTAACCTTGATCTAATAAGCAAAATATCTCATACCTTTGAACTGTTTCTTTTCTTCATCCATAACAACTCTTTCTATAATGCCTCTCTTTCCGAAAAACACTACGATCGTGTTATTTTTCAGAGTCCTCGCCTGCAGCTTGACCGATGTAGGAATATCCTCTTCGAACGACCAGACCTTTTGGTGTTGTCCCCTCATAGGAACGTCGTAAGAATATAGGCTCAGTTCGTCTCCCGTCACGATGGAATAGACGTCATTCGACCTGCCACTCTCAAATTTTTTCAGCATGTTCTTGCACCATTTTACTCTCTGCGCCTTTTGTTCATCGGTTAGTATTTGCGGCACCCATAAGCCACACACCTAGCATTAAAAATATTTTGAACATGCAGCTGATACAGTACAAAACTTGGGCCTCCAGCCCTCGCACAGTTTGACCAATACGCGACCCCTTCCCGAAAGCTGAAAAACGGAAAAAACCCCGGACGAAACTCGGCCTCGGTAGGGGAGGTGATTCTCGGAAATGACAGCCGTTTGGCCATAAAACAATTGGTCAAACTTTAATATTATCGACTAGCGCAGTCGGGGCACTCGTAATGCTGTGTATATCCTTATCACTTCAAAACCTTTGTCGTCCCTTTATATCACGTAGTTTTCGAGATATCGATTAAAACGTTTAAATGTATATTTTCGGCTAGATTTCAATTTTGGGCTCGCCCTGTATATGCTAATGAATTCAACAAATTTGCCGTCCTTGTATATCATGTAGTTTTCGAGATACATATTAAAGTGTTTAAACGTGAATTTTCTGGGAAATTTGAATTTTAGACACACTGTGCATGCCAAGGACTACAATACGTTTGTTGTGTTTGTATATCATGTATTTTTCGAGATAGCTATTGAAACGTTCAAATGTAAATTATCGAATGGATTACAATTTTTGACACACCCTGTATATGTTAATCACTTCCACACGTTTTCGTTTCTGTATTTCATGTCGATTTCTAGCAAATCGTTGAAAGTGAATTTTGTCGGTTTCGAAATATCTATTTAAATGTTTAAATCTGAATTTTAGGCGAAATTTAAATTTTGGAACATCCTGGATATACTATCCAATTCAACACTTTTGCCGTCCCTGTATGTCATGTAGTTTTAGAGATATCTATTAAAACGTTTTTGGTGAATTAAATTTTAATTTTAGACAACTCCTGTATATGCTAATCACTTGAGCACGTTTTCGTTTTTGTATTTGAGGTGGTTTTCGCGATATCTAGTTAAACGTTGAAAGTGAATTTTAGGAGACATTTCAATTTGACACACCCTGTATATCCCAATTACTGTAATATGTTTGGCATTACTGTATATCATAAGAGTTTTCGAAATATCTATTAAAATGTTTAAGTCTGAATTCTAGGTCGACTTTAAATTTGGGACACCCCCTGTATATGCTAATCAAATACACACTTTTGTTTCATTTCAGATACTATATACTAACCACTTTAGCACAATTTAGTAGCTGTTACAATAATAGAGCCGACATTTATGTTGCACCCTGTACATTTCTTCAAAGTTGATGGATATCAATTGAATACTATACTGAAACAGTGAAACTGCAATCCCCATATTACTAACCATTTTCAAGTAGTTATGCTTGAAACTTCTCATTTCTATCTATCTTCTGTATTTCCAGGACCCTTGTACATTGTAAATGTCTTCAAATATCAAGTGGAAAGATAAAACTTGAACCTCAATGTCCTCCCAAAGAAGAAACTTTGATGGTAGAAATGCAATGCATGTAAACACTCTGAACCTGACCACCTGATTTCAAATGGGTCCAGTGCATATACACTTTTAAGATTCTCTATCAAACAGTTTCCTCATTAAAACATATTATTATTTTAAACCTAATATTATTTAATGTGTATAGTTTGAAATTTAAGTATCAGAAAGTAATTACATATGTCTTTCTATTGACTTACTTCTACTACCAAGCTGATGTCCATACAACTGTTTTCATTAATTACCATTTTGAAATCTTCAAACTCAATATGTTTATATTGACAGATATTAATTGTTCTATTTTTGAAGACGTCTTGCTTTTCTGTATCATCTAATTGACAATGGAATATGCTGGTTGAAGTTTGTTGCCAGCGTGTTCAGATAGCGTAATGTTTCTGAAACTGTTGTTATAGTTCGAAATGACCAATCAATCATAGAAATTATAAATTTTGCAGTTATATTTATATAAGATACACCAAAATAGGTAAAATAAGATTAAAAAGATATCTTAATAGGTATAAAATTGCTAAAATATCTTTCAGTGAAGCTGCCTGCAAGCTACCCCAGCTATGAAAGAAATAATAAAAATCAAGGCGAACATGACTGTTCACTTGCTTATCCATTTTAATGAAGTGTTATACTTTGTGAGATTGAAAGGTATGCACACCAGTTGTAAATTAATGGTTACTGTGAGATCATCTTTACATTTTCATCATAGATCCTGAACCAATGGAATCTATATGTATAAGCATGCCATTAATGATTTGAGCAAACAAAGAAACAAAAATTATTAGCAATATTTTGTTTATCTCATAAATAATGACTTGAGAATATTTTAAAGATATATTAATATTATAAAGCATCTATGTTCACCTTAGTATATGTTAGGAAGAATTGTAAAGATGTAATTATACAATGCAATTGGAAAAGTTATAATTAGTTGATTCAGCTAATTGATATGAAAGTAATTCTTTGCACCTTGGCCAGCTATATTTGTAGATAGTGTTTGCTGCTTGCACAACAATAGACTGTGTCTGAGATTTCCAGAAGTGTATTATTATCCTGATATAAACTGACTGTTGTGCGAAATGAAAAATAGCTGTGATGTAAAGTCTGATACTTATCTTATGACTATCTGTGCCTAGTCTATTTTCAAATACATAACTTCTTCACAAATATTTATATGCCGGTTCACAGCAACAAAATCCAACTGCATTCAAGCTTTTCATTAAGATTTCATACTAAGTTGTTCTGGTAAATGAAAATATTGCGAAACATAACCTCAAGTGCAATTCGACAACTATTGTAGTTAGATTTTAATCAGCATAACTGGGGAGCAATATATACCGTACATAAGAGTTTTCAAGACCGTACTCGGCTATGGTATAACTTAGCGCGGTACGTCGATTATTGAATTTTTTACTCAAATGGGTAGATTTACATGTAATTCGAACTATAACATCGGCTTTTTGCTTAGGAAGTGTATACTTTTGCATTTTTTACTGCATTCATAATTTTTTAAACTGGCACTATGGAGCCCCTGCTAATCAGCCATATAAGTTATTTTCTCACTATTTACGCACTAAAACACTGTACACAGATAGAGTACTATATATACTTCAACGTACTGTCAGGCTCAGGAGCTACAATGTGTTTTTCGTTGTACTACTCAGTTCCATCGTCCTCTCTGTCTGTCTACTGTAGCAAGTACAAAAAAGCTTCATAGTTCAAAAAACTCATAGGCGGCAAAGATCAAGAAAATAAAAAACAGTGAAAGATGAACAACCTTCATTTATTTTTGATAGCATCATCGCAACGAGATCAGCCACCTGCTGCCAAGAAAAGATCACCCTGTATGCAAATCATCCAGAACATGTGTGCAGCTGTCAACAGACATCTCGAATGTGTCAGATTGTTCTAGATTTGGTTATGGAACATTCTAGATGGGTCTTTTCTGTATATATACAAGTATTGAGCAGTGACAGCAGTCAGTGAGTGATCAGACGTCAAATAGTAAAGAACTTGAAATCGTTGATATAAATTAGTGTATAAGTTGTTGTTACCAGTGGAAATAAATTACTGTTTAAGAACGTTACAAGTGGTGTCAGAAGTTCAGATAATGGCGAAGAGACTGTGCGAATTGAAAGTCGCGGACCTCACACACGATTTGGAGGAACGAGACTTGGAAACTAGTGGTGTAAAGACAGTGCTAGTGAGTCGGGCGCGGTACTTCGATTATTGAATTTTTCACAAAAATGGGTAGATTTACATGTAATTCGAACTATAACATCGGTTTTTTTTTAGGAAATGTATACATTCGGATTTTTTACTGTACTTACAATTTTTTGAACAGGCACTATGAAGCCCCTGCTAATAAGCCATATAAGATATTTTCTAACTATTTACGCACTAAATCACTGTACACAGATAGTCTACTACATATACTTCAACGCACTGTCAGGCTCTGGAGCTACAATGTGGTTTTCTCTAATATTTCGATATTCACATAGACATGTAACATATTCCAGTATTCATTTTCAAATAAACCACAAAATAATTAATATTATATAATAATAATTTTTCTTGTCACCCGCCATTTCATTCGCCCTCCCCCTTCCCCCACTCAAAGCAACCGCAGCTGCATATACAGCACGCGCTGCGGGTGCAGCTGCATGTCTACGTAAAGACTATGAGGTTCCTTCCAAATCCATACGAAATTCGGAAAACCGACGTACATCTTATTTGTCATACTATATAATCGACTTTTTCTTTTACGAAATGAAAATTTGGGGTTTCCTTAATAGTTAGACGTTTTTTCTCTTCCCGATTACATCAATTTTCGTCAGGATATTGAAAATTGTCGAAAATGTTTCAAATTTCATCCAAACATGACACACATGACAGGTGGTCGTCCATCTTGCCCGATGCGAGTGCAGTACCGCTGTTGCCAGAATGTGCACCTCGCAGATTGGAAGTTGGTTGAATGGTACAGCTGTTCATTGCTTATGCTATAACAGCATCGATAACTTCAATCTACGATTGCCGAAAAAAATGTTCCTAGACGGAAATTCATTCATCCCCCTCCCCCCGGCGAAGCAACCGCAGCTGCACACGAAGCGCGCGCTGAGGGTGCAGCTGCAGTTGCTTCGCCATCTAGCTTGTGATCAAAGAAATAATCTAAAAAACACAGTCTCATTCACCCCTTAATATCTAACTTGTGTTCAAATAAATAAATTAAAAAAAATAGTCTCATTCACCCTTTACCACCTCCTCAAAATGAAGTCATATTTAAGCCTACTTTTTCTCTCCTCCACCATCTATTTTGGGTAAATCTATGCTGTTTCAAAGAAAACTTATTCATAATGATGCATTCCGACTAGAAATGGTCCACTTTAGATGAATTAAATAAAAATACTGATGCCAAAGCACCTTTAACATTATTTTATCAATGTATATTCTTCATTTCTTACATTAATTCATTGTAAGCAGTGCCAGTATAGGACTAGTTCATACACTAGTTACAGATAATCTTATTTCTCCTATCTTTCATTTTCTTTCGGAAAAACATCATTAAAAACTAAGTTTTCATTGGAACCGTACTACGGCAGTTATATCAAAATCTCTTATTCAGTTTTTTTTCTATTTCTGATAAATTACATCAAAAGCTATGTTTTGTCAAATGCGTTCAAATTATTTATTATTATAAAGTTGAACTGTCGTAGCTTTAGCAATTGTATTATTGATACGTCTCCCGTAGTCGATTATTCAGTTATTGCAAAAAAAAACATTTGGCAACGTCGCAATCTGGTTCACTGTTTAAGGGACATATATCAGATTTGACATATCTCCCACATTCTTGAGAATTTTTAAACTATCCCATTTCTCTGATTCCACTATAATTACACAGGAAATTCACATTGTTTCCCTAAGATAATCGCCGAAAATCTATCTAAATACAGACAAACCAGAATTTTATATACGTATACTACAGTAAAGACCACTTAAAGACGTAAGTATTTCTATTTATGAATTTATCTCAAATTGATGACTCTATGAGCCACGGGTGCATTAAACCATTATGGCAGCCACTCATAAAGAAGATCAATAGACTGGACCAGACAACAAACAATTATCGACGAACAGCCACGTCAGCAGACCGGAACACCACTCACCTGGAACCAATCAGAACAGACCATACACAACGACACGTCACCGGACGGAGTATCAATAGGCTTGAAGGGAACATGTTCGCCAGTTCATCACCTGAAGACGTTCATATATATATATATATATATATATATATATGTGTCTTTACTGTAGTATACGTATATATATATATATATATATATATATATATACGTATACTACAGTAAAGACCACTTAAAGACGTAAGTACTTCTATTTATGAATTTACCTCAAATTGATGACTCTATGAGCCACGGGTGCGACAAAAAGCGTTTACTAACAAGATCCTGTCAATTCCACTTGAAAATCGTCCCCGTCTACCCATTTCGTCAACGTTTTTTTAAATTTTGCCTACCGCGCTAAGGAAAACCGTTACCGTGAGTCGGCTACGTGAGTACCTTTTTGATAACGGCAAGGACCCAGAAATATATACATTTGAAACGCTTTGGGACAGCTAGATGACAAACTAACCTATTTGAAGCTAAAACAGGACCAGCTAGAAGGCAAACTAGCCGCACAATTGGAGATACAACAGAGCCAGTTAAAAGATGAACTGAAGGTATGTACAGGGCAGCTAACAGAACGCTTTGAAGAAATAACAAATGCTTTGAACAATGAGCAAGCTGCCTTGAAAGAAAAGTTAGACAAGGTAGAGATAAAAGTAAAAAACTCTATAGATGAGATCCAAGCGAAACATTGAAGTGGCTCCTGCAATTCAAGGATACTGAGGGACAAGTGGCTAGGTAGATTGAAAGACTTCAAGAGTATGATTTTGTTATTGAGCACCGGGCAGGAACCAGCCATAGGAATGCAGAAGCTCTATCAAGAAGACCATGCCCACCAGAGTGCTCGGATTGTAGCAAGCTGGAAGAGAAAGAAATCAACGTGTGTCAAACTACAGTAGTTAGTGACGAGTAGTCGCCATCTGGTCTTCTTCAAGATCAAGAAGGTGATCCAGATCTCAGAAAAGTTCGGCAACGGAAAATGGTTGGCCGGCGACCAGTTTGGCAATATGTAGGACCACTTTCGCAAAGGCTGGAGTCTTATTGGGACTCACTGACGTTGGAAAATGGACTGCTCCATAGAATTCTGGAGAACGACGTTGGAACAGAGAAGCGGAAACAGCTTGTCATTCCAAGAAGCAGAGTTTCGAAGATTTTGCGTCACCTGCATCATGGGACATCGGGAGGTCATTTCGGAGTAAAGAAGACGCAGCAAAAGGTACGTGAACGTTTTTACTGGGTGAACTGCTCTGACGATGTGAAGGAATGGTGTATGTTCATCGAGTAATGGACCTCACCGGAAAAAGAAAGCCCCGATAAGACAGTATAACGTCAGAAGTCCCTTCGAACGGATCGCCTTAGATATAGCAGGACCTTTTCCAGAAATAGACTAAGGAAATAGGTACATTTTAGTGGCAATGGACTACTTCACTAAGAGGGTAGAGGCATATGCCAAAAATAACCAGGAAGCTGGAAATGTCGCCGACGTTTTAGCAAATGAACTCATCTGCCGATTTGGGGTACCACCAGAGCTTCACTCCGATCAAGGGCGAAATTTTGAGAGCGAGCTGTTCCGGCAAGTATGCTAGAAATTGGGGATCCGGAAAACAAGGACAACGGCGTTATATTTCTAGAGATCTAATATTCGGATGTAGACCTGGGAAAGATGTAGCTGGAGAAGATTACGTCAGTAAGCTGAGGTAAAAGATGGAAGACAACCACGAATTGGCGCGCTCCCACAGCGTCTCGGCAATTCTTGATGATCAAAGAGGCGGCGCCAGAGTCTTCCAGAAAAAGTTTGGTCAATGCCAGCGTTTGAAGGGCGTAGCACCGACAAGGGGAAAGACATTGGTAATCAAGTACTTCAACCGTCAAGTCTTCTACCTGTTGACGGAAAACAGGCCGTACGAAAAAGTTTCAAATCTTTATAGAGCAATAAATAGAACAAGTCTTTGCGTTCCACCAACCCCCCACCCCCATGCCACCCCAATTTCACCCCCTACCAAAAAAAAATTGAAAATGATCAGAGACCCTTAAAACGCCTAGTTTGAGAATGTTTGGATACTTTTTCGTTTTTTTGCTAATTACTCCGCCGCCAATTCACCGATTTTCAAAAATATAGCAGCATTATCTACTACGACCCCACAGCATACCGCTCCCCAAATTTCATCAGAATCGGTGTAGCGGTTACTGGGATTACGAGGTGACAAAAACGCCAACAGACCGACATACAGACCGACGGAAATGAGTGACATGGTTTTTTGTGATGAGGACGTCATAAAACGTCCAAAAACTTATTATCTCAAATTCGAAAATTTTCGCGATTACAATACTACTCTCGCTTATGCGTGAGGAGTAAAAGTTACTAAACTTTGTTTCTAGACTCTTTAAGGGTCCCTGAATATTTTCTAAAAGTATAAGAGGTGAAAATTGGGGGAGGGGGGGGGAGTTATGATATCATCCTGTAGATTTCAAGCTTAGCTGTATATCGAATAATCTGCTTTTAAGGAGATAATGGTAGTATAATTTTCAGTAGCTATGGACTTATATACCTACAAATAAATAATTTTATGCATATTACTGGTTACGTGGAAAAACAAATGAATCAAATATTGAAAGCTGAACTTCGCCTCTTCATCTTACCCTTTTTGCCGATAGTTTTCGGTAAATAAACGTCCAGAGCCGACACTCCTCTTCCGTACATTGACTACTGGTTTGGCTTTACAGAATGAAAGAGCCCTAGAAACACATTTCCAAGTATACTTATTTTCAACTGAAATCAAAATTTAAATGGCTAACTACAAAAAATGTGAATACGTATGCCAGAAAAATATAAAACCTCGGTAGCGGTTTTGATCCGAAATACGTTTTTTGTTAGGTTCTCAATGATTCACTGTCGCGTTTCACAAATATATAAAATTTTTCATGGTACAGGTTTACTGAGCATCTAATATGTACAGGTCCAGTCAGGATTTCGTTGGAATCGTGGCAGCGGTTAACTCAGCGTCCCTTCCGATTTGTAACAAGGAGCCAAGAAATTTGCATAATCTATTTATAGAACAGTTCGTCTCCATGAGAAAAATATATATTTCTTTTGCAAGCTCTGTTTTACCCTTAATTGCTACCCGGCGTCCTTACGTAGTGTGTTACGGCAGCATATATGTTTTAGTTGTAATGTATGGCAAGCTATGATCACTTTTTAGAGTCAATGTTCAAGATCTAGGAATAATTAAAGCTGTTAAGGGGGTTTTAAGATGCCTATGTGATTGGCGGGTCTAATATTTTAAGTTCCCTGTATTTTGGCTTCAAAAAGTGATGGTAATTACCATACTTTTATGAAAATAGCGACACCCCCCCCACTATATGGCGTTTGCTCCGCCTAAAAACATGATTTGTTGTGATTTTGGGATTTAGGATGAGCATATCAAGTTTCTTTGCTCTATACATTTTTACCTCATGTGTGTTTTCCGTAAAAGTTTCCGAGGGTTCTTATATTGTTGATGTTGCCCACCCCCTAGACGAAATTCCTAGCTGCGCCATTGCACAATTTGAATTGGAACTGTAACGGCAATGTTTAAATCTCATGCAGTGTGCCCCTATCTTTCAAAGTAAACCCGGTAAACTGTCAACGAAGTTTTTAGAGAACTGTAACCAAATTGGTTTGGCCGTCGTTCATTCGGTTTACCTTTGCCCTATTCGGGTTCGGGCGATGACCGTCCGCAAACTGTCAAGAGTGTACGCCGTAGAAAATTCGAGCTCTATATTTTCTACTGCGCACACTCCTCATAGTTTGCGGACGGTTGGCGTCGGATCCCGAATAGACTGCTTGTAGTTACCTGTCTTTTTAAGAAGTACCTATATTCGTTTAATAATAATAAATATTTTTTGAGCATTAGTGCTATTTGTTCTCTTGCCTATTATCCTATTATGCAAATTGATGGCGGACTACCTAAAACTTTATAATAATTAAAGTGTTCTCAAACGTTCCGTAACGTAAATTTGGTCTTGATCCCCTTCCTACCTGTAAGGAACCACAATTTTCAGCAAATGCAACAAATGTTGTCACGGTGTGGGTATCAGACAGTGGGATTACTCACTTTACTTAAACACCACTCGTCCGAAGGCGAAACCTAGGACGATTATATGTCATATTGAGCAATACATAAAACCATTACAAAAATAAAATCTTTTGTAGCAATTTCCCAACTAGTCTAATTTTGATGGTTTTACACTACTGGTCTAAATATGAATTTGCGTTCATTAGTCATCAAGCACTGGCAATGTAAAGTCTTACTATTTGCGAGTAACAAAATAATTATTTTAGTCGGCAGGATTAATCGTATTCACGACCGTTTGCTGAGCACCTTGTTTTAGGTTGACGTTGCCGTTTAGTTCAGATCTATACTCGAAATATAGAATCCAAACAATTCTGCGGAAGAGCATTTACTGGCCACATCTTCGCTTAGGTTAATTATTAAGGTTATAGTAAGCCCTGCGCAAGATGTGCAAATAACTTGCAGATTTGTATCATACGTGTATAAAATATATCCACGCCTAGTTGTGAAATCGTGAATAATAAACGTTATAAGTTTGCAAAATTGCCCATCCATTGCGGACTACGGTGAATTCAGATAGTTATGTAACCAGATTTGTTGAACCACACTTAACCGTCACAATTTTGTTATCGTACGAGGCTTTGACTACAGTGATCCGACTTCAGTAGTTTGAGTTTAAACGCGTCATCATCGATAAGAACTAATATTAAAATATGAAGGACATCGTCCGAGCCCCGTGCAAATATCTTGATGTATGCGGTATGGTGCTCATCCGAAAGAAGTGAGGTATGACCTTCAACGGCCATGCTCTATAGCGCGAGTAACGGCCGAATTGAACACATATTTTGCAGCCAGGTATTTGAGTAGACACTGAACTACTCCAATTTATGTTTACATGAAATTCAAAATTGGTTGTGAATAGTTATCAAAGCTTTTCACCACTTATTTTAGAGAAATAAATTACACTATTATCGTTTTGTAATGGAAGACGGAAGATTCTAAAACCAAGCTAATGCGGTACAAAAAAATAATTATCTAGAAAAAAATCAATATTTGATGTTACGTGAACCTGTAAGTATATATGCGTGTATGTTTTCCAAAGGACGCATAGTAAACCTGCCGTTTGCTAAAGACGTCATGTTGCCTATCTTTGAAATTGAAGTTATATACACGGTATATACGCCGGACGCTGGGTACTACGCTTTTTGTCCGGACGCTGATTGATACGCTATATATATATATATATATATATATATACGTATACTACAGTAAAGACCACTTAAAGACGTAAGTATTTCTATTTATGAATTTACCTCAAATTGATGACTCTATGAGCCACGGGTGCGACAAAAAGCGTTTACTAACAAGATCCTGTCAATTCCACTTGAAAATCGTCCCCGTCTCCCCATTTCGTCAACCTTTTTTTTAAATTTTGCCTACCGCGCTAAGGAAAACCGTTACCGTGAGTCGGCTACGTGAGTACCTTTTTGATAACGGCAAGGACCCAGAAATATATACATTTGAAACGCTTTGGGACAGCTAGATGACAAACTAACCTATTTGAAGCTACAACAGGACCAGCTAGAAGGCAAACTAGCCGCACAATTGGAGATACAACAGAGCCAGTTAAAAGATGAACTGAAGGTATGTATAGGGCAGCTAACAGAATGCTTTGAAGAAATAACAAATGCTTTGAACAATGAGCAAGCTGCCTTGAAAGAAAAGTTAGACAAGGTAGAGATAAAAGTAAAAAACTCTATAGATGAGATCCAAGCGAAACACTGAAGTGGCTCCTGCAATTCAAGGATACTGAGGGACAAGTGGCTAGGTGGATTGAAAGACTTCAAGAGTATGATTTTGTTATTGAGCACCGGGCAGGAACCCGCCATAGTAATGCAGACGCTCTATCAAGAAGACCATGCCCACCAGAGTGCTCGGATTGTAGCAAGCTGGAAGAGAAAGAAATCAACGTGTGTCAAACTACAGTAGTTAGTGACGAGTGGTCGCCATCTGGTCTTCGTCAAGATCAAGAAGGTGATCCAGATCTCAGAAAAGTTCGGCAACGGAAAATGGTTGGCCGGCGACCAGTTTGGCAAGATGTAGGACCACTTTCGCAAAGGCTGGAGTCTTATTGGGACTCACTGACGTTGGAAAATGGACTGCTCCATAGAATTCTGGAGAACGACGTTGGAACAGAGAAGCGGAAACAGCTTGTCATTCCAAGAAGCAGAGTTTCGAAGATTTTGCGTCACCTGCATCATGGGACATCGGGAGGTCATTTCGGAGTAAAGAAGACGCAGCAAAAGGTACGTGAACGTTTTTACTGGGTGAACTGCTCTGACGATGTGAAGGAATGGTGTCTGTTCATCGAGTAATGGACCTCACCGGAAAAAGAAAGCCCCGATAAGACAGTATAACGTCAGAAGTCCCTTCGAACGAATCGCCTTAGATATAGCAGGACCTTTTCCAGAAATAGACTAAGGAAATAGGTACATTTTAGTGGCAATGGACTACTTTACTAAGAGGTTAGAGGCATATGCCATAAATAACCAGGATGCTGGAAATGTCGCCGACGTTTTAGCAAATGAACTCATCTGCCGATTTGGGGTACCACCAGAGCTTCACTCCGATCAAGGGCGAAATTTTGAGAGCGAGCTGTTCCGGCAAGTATGCTAGAAATTGGGGGTCCGGAAGACAAGGACAACGGCGTTATATTTCTAGAGATCTAATATTTGGATGTAGACCTGGGAAAGATGTAGCTGGAGAAGATTACGTCAGTAAGCTGAGGTAAAAGATGGAAGACAACCACGAATTGGCGCGCTCCCACAGCGTCTCGGCAATTCTTGATGATCAAAGAGGCGGCGCCAGAGTCTTCCAGAAAAAGTTTGGTCAATGCCAGCGTTTGAAGGCCGTAGCACCGACAAGGGGAAAGACATTGGTAATCAAGTACTTTTACCGTCAAGTCTTCTACCTGGTGACGAAAAACAGGCCGTACGAAAAAGCATCCTACTACAACCTATGGAAGGCGCTATGGCATTTGTAGCTCCAAGCCCTGGAACACGGCGTCACGAAGGTAGCCATGCCCAAGTTGGATTGCAGTCACACTGGTTTAGATTGGAGAATGGCCAGAAACATGCTGGTTGCAGGTTTTGTGGAAGAAGGACAAACGGTGGAGAATAGGATAAAGGATTGATAGATGTTAGGTGTAGTATAGTCAGTGTGAATAATGTATACGTGGCAATCATCGTTATAGTAGAAGCGTACTCAAGTGATGTCGAATGGAGTCAAGAAATCTGTCAAAATTAAAATTTCTGGGAAACCGGGACGAAAGATCAGTAATATGCAATTGTGCGAGCCATGTCTGCCAGCAGCGAGATACATCATATTTAATATGTAGGACAGTGCGTATACAAAGCAAATACAGGATCATGAAAATCGTCTGGTAAACATCTCTTTAAATAGTATTCACCACTAACGTATGTCGAATATTTCATTCTGGATATTGCCAAAGCTGACATGTACGACTTTGTATATGATTTTTTTAAGCCCACCTATGGTGAAAATTGTACGATTTTGTATATAGACCCAGATTGCTGATTCATTCATGTGAAAACACTGAACTTTTATAAGGATATGAAAAATATATAATATAACTCTCCGAGACATCCAGTTATACAATACCCAACTGTCATAATATGCCGAATGAATGAATTCTTTTCTCACCATTTTGTGTTGGAATTCAAGGGAAAACAATAATTTTCATAGAATTTTGACAGCACAATGTTTAATGGCATTTCACAAAAGGCTTATGTTAATCCATTCGTTATATCTCTGATGTTGATGAAATCCACCCTGAGTGTCTTGTCTCAATTTCAATAGTCATTGGTTGGGTAAGCATAAAATATGGGTGACAATCCATCATTATACAAACCGAAGTTCATGATAGCTACGCAGGTATACTTTCAATTACGACTAGGACATTTCTCGTATCAGAACGGTGCCCTGGTTAGGTCAAAAACATATTATCTAAAACCGTGAATACAACATTGAGTCGGGTGATAACAGGTGAAATACAATGAATAAGGCATGACTTCTGACACTCACGGCAAATCAACATACGTTTATACCTGAACCCCGCGATGAAATCGATGTAATTGAGCGTATCAAGATAGTTAGCCAGTCTAATGGTTGGCCATTTCATACTATCAGGACCTGAGGTCTACCCTAAGAAGGCAGCATCCATGACACCTTTCGCCTCGCCATATCCAGTCTCTGCAGGTACATGCTGGCGAATAAATAATCATTAGAGTGTGTCGCCGCTTCATTGAGTAGTCTTCCTGGGGAGTTTCGTGAAGGGCGATATCCTTATAATCCCAGGCCAATGTATTTGTTGATCCTTGAATCAGGTTTCGCTTATCATCATGATTCGTTAGTTCCACCTTTAATATACAGTTCGTATAGATGGTATGTGATTCGGATCTAAAAACGTACATCATACAGTACACTTGATCTTGGGACCCTTCCACAATAGTTTTGTGGTGACTTAGTGCAAGCTGTTTTTTAACAGTAGTGTGATTGATAACTTTAGCTTTTTAATCGATTATCTGTCCAGCATCAATGCAGTAGGTTTTTGCCCCTGTCCTGTAGAAGGCTGTAAATACCTTATCGGCATACCTGTCTTTCATATTATCTAACACATTTTCGGCATATTATGACAGTTGGGTATTGTATAACTGGATGTCTCGGAGAGTTATATTATATATTTTTCATATCCTTATAAAAGTTCAGTGTTTTCACATGAATGAATCAGCAATCTGGGTCTATATACAAAATCGTACAATTTTCACCATAGGTGGGCTTAAAAAAATCATATACAAAGTCGTACATGTCAGCTTTGGCAATATCCAGAATGAAATATTCGACATACGTTAGTGGTGAATACTATTTAAAGAGATGTTTACCAGACGATTTTCATGATCCTGTATTTGCTTTGTATACGCACTGTCCTACATATTAAATATGATGTATCTCGCTGCTGGCAGACATGGCTCGCACAATTGCATACTACTGATCTTTCGTCCCGGTTTCCCAGAAATTTTAATTTTGACAGATTTCTTGACTCCATTCGACATCACTTGAGTACGCTTCTACTATAACGATGATTGCCACGTATACGTTATTCACACTGACTATACTACACCTAACATCTATCAATCCTTTATCCTATTCTCCACCGTTTGTCCTTCTTCCACAATACCTGCAACCAGCATGTTTCTGGCCATTCTCCAATCTAAACCAGTGTGACTGCAATCCAACTTGGGCATGGCTACCTTCGTGACGCCGTGTTCCAGGGCTTGGAGCTACAAATGCCATAGCGCCTTCCATAGGTTGTAGTAGGATGCTTTTTCGTACGGCCTGTTTTTCGTCACCAGGTAGAAGACTTGACGGTAGAAGTACTTGATTACCAATGTCTTTCCCCTTGTCGGTGCTACGGCCTTCAAACGCTGGCATTGACCAAACTTTTTCTGGAAGACTCTGGCGCCGCCTCTTTGATCATCAAGAATTGCCGAGACGCTGTGGGAGCGCGCCAATTCGTGGTTGTCTTCCATCTTTTACCTCAGCTTACTGACGTAATCTTCTCCAGCTACATCTTTCCCAGGTCTACATCCAAATATTAGATCTCTAGAAATATAACGCCGTTGTCCTTGTCTTCCGGATCCCCAATTTCTAGCATACTTGCCGGAACAGCTCGCTCTCAAAATTTCGCCCTTGATCGGAGTGAAGCTCTGGTGGTACCCCAAATCGGCAGATGAGTTCATTTGCTAAAACGTCGGCGACATTTCCAGCATCCTGGTTATTTATGGCATATGCCTCTACCCTCTTAGTAAAGTAGTCCATTGCCACTAAAATGTACCTATTTCCTTAGTCTATTTCTGGAAAAGGTCATGCTATATCTAAGGCGATTCGTTCGAAGGGACTTCTGACGTTATACTGTCTTATCGGGGCTTTCTTTTTCCGGTGAGGTCCATTACTCGATGAACAGACACTATTCCTTCACATCGTCAGAGCAGTTCACCCAGTAAAAACGTTCACGTACCTTTTGCTGCGTCTTCTTTACTCCGAAATGACCTCCCGATGTCCCATGGTGCAGGTGACGCAAAATCTTCGAAACTCTGCTTCTTGGAATGACAAGCTGTTTCCGCTTCTCTGTTCCAACGTCGTTCTCCAGAATTCTATGGAGCAGTCCACTTTCCAACGTCAGTGAGTCCCAATAAGACTCTAGCCTTTGCGAAAGTGGTCCTACATCTTGCCAAACTGGTCGCCGGCCAACCATTTTCCGTTGCCGAACTTTTCTGAGATCTGGATCACCTTCTTGATCTTGACGAAGACCAGATGGCGACCACTCGTCACTAACTACTGTAGTTTGACACACGTTGATTTCTTTCTCTTCCAGCTTGCTATAATCCGAGCACTCTGGTGGGCATGGTCTTCTTGATAGAGCGTCTGCATTCCTATGGCTGGTTCCTGCCCGGTGCTCAATAACAAAATCATACTCTTGAAGTCTTTCAATCCACCTAGCCACTTGTCCCTCAGTATCCTTGAATTGCAGGAGCCACTTCAGTGTTTCGCTTGGATCTCATCTATAGAGTTTTTTACTTTTATCTCTACCTTGTCTAACTTTTCTTCCAAGGCAGCTTGCTCATTGTTCAAAGCATTTGTTATTTCTTCAAAGCGTTCTGTTAGCTGCCCTGTACATACCTTCAGTTCATCTTTTAACTGGCTCTGTTGTATCTCCAATTGTGCGGCTAGTTTGCCTTCTAGCTGGTCCTGTTTTAGCTTCAAATAGGTTAGTTTGTCATCTAGCTGTCCCAAAGCGTTTCAAATGTATATATTTCTGGGTCCTTGCCGTTATCAAAAAGGTACTCACGTAGCCGACTCACGGTAACGGTTTTCCTTAGCGCGGTAGGCAAAATTTAAAAAAACATTGACGAAATGGGTAGACGGGGACGATTTTCAAGTGGAATTGACAGGATCTTGTTAGTAAACGCTTTTTGTCGCACCCGTGGCTCATAGAGTCATCAATTTGAGGTAAATTCATATATAGAAGTACTTACGTCTTTAAGTGGTCTTTACTGTAGTATACGTATATATATATATATATATATATATATATATATATATATATATATATATATATATAAACGTCTTCAGGTGAACTGGCGAACATGTTCCCTTCAAGCCTATTGATACTCCGTCCGGTGACGTGTCGTTGTGTATGGTCTGTTCTGATTGGTTCCAGATGAGTGGTGTTCCGGTCTGCTGACGTGGCTGTTCGTCGATAATTGTTTGTTGTCTGGTCCAGTCTATAGATCTTCTTTATGAGTGGCTGCCATATTGGTTTAATGCATACGCTACACGTTGCTGTTGTTGGTGATGAATGCCGCCTCCTTGAATTTTCTTCGATACCAGGGCGGTTCTTTGGCAATAACCTTAGCGTCGTCCCAAGCTATTTTATGGTGCTCCGTCCATGCGTGGTCAGCTATTCCACATTTTCCTGTCTCTGCTCGCTGGGTGTTGAGACGATGTTCTTTGATTCTTACTTCCAGTGGCCTTTTTTTCCCCAACATAAATTTTACCACATTGACATGGTATCTGGTGGATGCAGTCCTTTGTCTCTTGACATGCATCTGGAACCAATCAGAACAGACCACACACAACGACACGTCACCAGACAGAGTATAAATAGGCATAAAAGGAACAGGTTCGCCAGTTCACCTGAAGACGATTGAAGATATTATATCAGTCGAAACGTTGTGATACTCAAAAAATTTATAGACAATGGAAGTCCGGGATCAAACTTTTGTTTTTTACAGCCTTGGCTTCATATTCTACGTCCTCTTTATTCTTCCGTAAGTATGTTGTCCTGTATTAGATGTTGTTCCACTCTTCTGCATATTGTTGCCGTTATAATCTTATACAACGTTTTTGGGTTTTATGTACGTTATACCTGGTGTGAGCAATTTGGGGAGCCTATTTGATTGGAGTATAGCTTTGTTGATTTGTTTTGCGACAGCTTCATATGTTGAGGTAAATTGCTTGTACCAGAAATTACCAATTGTGAGTGTCTTTAATTGTGTCTTCTATTTCATGAGGTGTCAGTATGATTTCTCCCTATTCTGTGATATGTTGATGTTTTTTCTCTTCTTCTTCTCAGTTCCAACTAGAGTTTTGCATGCGCTGGGAATATGTTCTATCGTTTCCTTTGTTTGGTGGCATTTTATACAGTTTTCATCTGCTATGGAGGGGTCTTTTATTGTATACTTCGGGTCGCAATTACTTGATCTTGGATAGCAAGCATGAAGCACTCTATATCTGGAAAAAGTTGACCATCCTGCAGCTACGGACTTGACTGTTTTCTATTGTGTAGTCTTGGGTCACTTGATATCGATGTTTTCCATGGACTGTTTCCTGTAAACAGGTGTCCAACTGTTCACCTGAAGACGATAGAAGATACCATATCAATCGAAACGTCGTGATACTCAAAATTTCATAGACAATGGAAGTCCGAAATCAAACTTTTGGTAACATTCTATGTTTTGGCAAACGTTTCTCCAGTTACAGTTTCCTCTTCGGGATGGTTTGACCTTTATTGATGTGGAGCACTTTACATTTGCTCATCCCTAACTCCATTTTGATGTCCGAAGTACAAGCCTCTGTTACTCTGAGTAGCCCTTTTAGTTGCATCTCAGTGGCTGCGTATAGTTTTATGTCATCCATGTAGAGCAGATGATTGATTTTGTGTTGGATCGTATTCTGATACTTGATGTTGAAACCACAACTTGTATTGTTGAGTGCATTCGAGAGTGGGTTCATGCAGAGACAAATCTAAAGGGAGCTAAGAGAATCTCCTTGGAGGATACCGCTCTGTATGTGGAGCTCTTCTGTAAGGATGTACTCACTACTCAGTCTCTATTTTAAGATGAATATTGGTTCGCCATGTTTGCATGGTTTGCATTAGAAGCCGCCTGAGGCCTGGGTTGATCTTATAGACTTCTAGAACTGTTAATAGTCAATAACCATCTATGGGGTACAGAGTTAAATGCTTCATTATAACAAGTGTGAAGATTTCTGTGTTCTTTTCTGGTCTGTTCCATGATTACGCTATCAATTATAAGTTGTTCCTCACAACCTTGGCTTTGTTTTCTACATCCTTTTTGTTCTTCCCTAAGTATGTTATTCTGCATTAGATGCCGTTCTATTCTTCTGCATATTGTTATAATCTTGTACAACGTTGGAAGGCAGGTGATTGGGCGATAATTTTCCGGATTTTTGGTATCTGCGTTTTTGGGTTTTATGTACGTTATACCTTGTGTGAGGAATTTTAGAAAATTCCTTAGGTTGGAGTATAGCTTTGTTGATTTGGTTTATGTTGAGGTGAATTGCTTGTACCAGAAATTTTGTATTTTGTCCACGCCCGGACATTTCCAATCGTCGGTGTTTTTAATTGTGTCTGCTATTATATGAGGTGTCAGTATAATTTATTCCTATTCTGCTATACGTTGATGTTTTTCCTCTTACTGATCCATGCGGCATTTTCGTTGTGTGTTTTTGGTTCTGACCATAGACTTTTCTAAAATTCAGTGACTTCTAGTTTGCTTGGGGGTTCTAGTGTTGTTACCTGGCCGATTGATGTTGCTTTTTGGTAGAACTGCTTCTCACTCCTCTGAAAAAGATTGTTAACATCTTTTCTTTCGTTGGATTCTTTGTATCTACGTAGTTTCGTTGCATAAACCGATAATTCCTGTTTTAGTGAATCATATATCTCTGGTGTTTGTGGTGATCTATATTTGAGTCTATTTACTGTTGTTGTAATGTGTTTTGAGGTGTTATTATTGTTAGTATATTGTATGACATATACCGGATCTTTTCTGATGGTGCTGATTTTATTTTCAATTCTTATTTGCCATCTAGGTTCTGGTCTGTTACCCATGGGTCTTCCAGTTCTTCCTGGCAAACTTTGCTCGTTCGTATGCGATGGAGGGAAGTTGAATATTGTTCCGCTCCTGTCTGCTTGAGGAATGCGGATGGGTGGACACTGCGTCCAGTGTGTCTTTGTGTGTGTCTGTGTGTTTTGAGTTTATTTCATGTTGAGTGTTGATGTTAAGTGTTGTGGCTGTGTTTGGAGTTGGGTTGTTTTGCGTGTTAGTTGTTGTATTGATTTCGGCAATTACCTGATTTTTTATGACTTGTAGTTCCAGAGGTGTGAGACGCTCGTTATTTACAATGGCTCGTTTCTGGTCAACTAGCCTCTGTTCTGTTACAAATGGTAGAAGGTGGGGATGTTGAGCAATAAAAAGTCTGTGTAGTTCATGTCTGTAGCCTGTTATGATGGTTTCCAGTTTTGTAGTGATGTAATAACAGCGCATTACAGCTGTGTTCATCTCAACTGTCCATTGTAAGCGCTGTCTTGGTTTACCAGCCTTAGTGGTTGTCGGCTGCACCGGCAAAACATCCGCAGCTGGTTTGTGTGAGGTTGGCTGCACTTGTACACCAGCCTCGATGGTTGTCGGATGTACAGGCAAAACATCCTTAGCTGGGTTGTGTGCAGCGGGTTGTAGTGGCATTATTATTTCAAGTGAAGGTTCGAGTCAGTTTAAGCGACGTACCCTAAACTGTCGTTTGTTGATTTTGATGATCTTACCATTCATCGCATTCCCATGAGTAGCTGGGGAAAGGGTAGGTCGGCTAGTGTAGAGCCCCGGTTTGCACTGGTAAGGCTACAATTAAACAGAATTTCGCCCGTTGTCCTAAGTTCCACAGTTGAGACACATGTTACCCCTGTGCCATTCATCCCCTTAGCCTGTGTGTCACACTTTGGGATTGGGAAAAGTTGTTTAGCGGACCTCACCGCTCTCCTTTTAGTGGCAGGAGCTACCGTAAAAGGATGGTAGGTAGGGCGCAGAAGCTGGGAAAGGCAGGCCTAGGTATTAGGACAGCGGTCAGTATTATACATACCTACGTGATTCCGCCCAGCAATGCTCACAATTACGGTCAATTGTGCTTAAAATTTTGATTTAAGTACTATTCCTTCTTTTCATAACTACATTGATGTCACACATTGTTGCCTCAGAATGTCGCTAACGTTCACCATATCAGGCAATTCGTCCATCCTTACTGTCGATTTTAACACTCCTCTGTACATTAGTGAGGTTTCAGGATATGAAACTTCTTTATGTAGTTTTGAGAGTTTCAATATGATTCCTATGAAATAGGAGATTTACATAAATATTTGTAAGGCCATCTTCCACACGATTACATACTTTCTATTACGCCTAATGCAAGCACCTCCACTGTCTCTCGACGCAAACTTTAACATTAATTGTGCTCAGTACCAACGTTAGGACGACTTTTGGGATTCCAGCCTCGCCTCTTAACTTTTAACTTTAACTTTTCTAGTTAAATTTCCCAGTTAAAATTCTCAAAGTTAATGCCTTGTACAGCGAATGCACTATCGCCAGAGGTTTCTTTCACATTGAAATACCTTGCCATATTATTCTCATGTTTTTCAAATCATTCTAGCGAGATATAAAATTGTGCAATCACCTCAGAACCTCCTGATTAATCAAAACAGGCAACTCTTCAATTTTCGCAACGAAGCTATCACACATTCAACTTCATCTGCGCGTTGCTAACAAGGAGCATTAGTTACCACAAGTGGTTTGGCAATCACCACTCATCTGTATGAAAAGTCGCAACAGCAGCGTCGCTCTGTCAGTACATCAAACACAATCCTAGGCAAAGGGTTCACACCTTCCACACCTTCCGAATTCGCAAGCTCACTACTAAGACCGAAAGGTTTTTGCAGTCGCTAGGACTCCAAGTGTATTACAGAAGAGTATTTTAAATGTAATACAGCCGCCTCTCGTAGATAACTCAATCACTGAAAAGGAGGTACATACCTATGAGACATTTATAGATGCCAAATTTGATTATAATGACGAGATTCGTACACGTTACCATCTCAAAGCATGTTACATCTTGAAAGAATTTTGACAAATAGTAATAGTTGAGCTATCGAATCCTTGGCACTAATTAACATTGCATTTGCCTTTTTATTTCACGAAATTCGTTACGAGTTGAATGGAGTCGTTATCGAACTGTTGGTCTAACAGACACTTAGAAGAGGTTTCTCTCCTACAAGGAAAATGAAAGCCTGCATCTAAAAAATGCGAATTGGTTTCCCAAAGACAAAAACGTTTCTGATAGTGGAAAGTTCAACGTTTGTATACCATCAAGCATCTGAACGGCCTTTTTTTAGAGATTACGATAGAATTACACTAGATATGAAACAGGAATTGGTTCTCATACAGAGCAATTCCGATTTGGATGCAGTAACCAGCACTGCTGAGGAACAGCCTGAAATTACTATGATGAAATCCATTGGCGCGTGCTCCATGTTTGGGTTGACACAGTAATTAGCGTTAACAAAACTTCTTAACAAAAAAGTTGATATCCCATCTACTTTCGCAACTGACAATTAACAGCATATCCCATTCTTTCAGAAACTATGTCATACGTGGCCTGTAAAAACGACTACAAAGCTTTGAAACGCCTCGACATGTTCAGATTGCATTCGAGACAGGTAAGAAAAGTAAAATTACTTCCAATATATCAAACCTTTGATCATTGTCGCTTAAGTAACTTTCGCGTCTTTCTAAATTCTGATTATTTTCCGTACAATGATTTATGTCTCGATTTCGATAATAACAAATTTGCAACGGTCTATGATATGTTTCCCAAATTCCCACCAACTATCACACGGAAAATGAGCCACTATTTGCTCCTAAGGACTTCAAGTCGTTAGCACTCATAACAAATATTGATTGCACTAAGCAAAGGGAAAGTATCTAATCTACTTCTACCATCATGCGAATAAAATTCGAAACTTGTTAAAATGTTCCTAAGAATATCACAATTTACTGCTTAATTCTCCTTGATCGAGTATTTTCTTACAAACCATTGAAAAAATTGTAAAACAGCGTTAACTTGCACATCTATACATTCTTCCTCTTATAGCCTAAAATCCATGACGGACGCATACAAACAAGCTTTCCCTTGACAAATACTGTTACAGAAACACTATATTTAAACACGACAGTCGCATGCGACTATGAGGCATGTGTTGGACATCCGGGGTTTCAAAACAGAGAAAAATAAATTTATCGTGAGGGAGCTAGCGGCCTTTGATGGATCCAGGGCATGTCATTATGTTTTTAAGCAACCTTTTTCCTGATAACTATTCCCTGCTGAGGTACAATAACAAGCTTGTTGGTTAACGGAGCATCACCACTCTAGTGAATGGACTTCTAGTTATACACCACCTCTCCAGGCTCCTCCAGCAATTGCGATCATAAGTTGATCGAATTTCTGTGAAGGGTAAAGAAAACGTCATTTACTTGCTTGTTATTTGAGGTAGTATTACACCAAGTCCATCACTGCATTGCACAGCCGCGCTTTGTCGCACGACCTGCTCGCTGTTTTGCGCACCCTAAGGACACCTGCATTTGTGGACTTTCTATGATTATTTTTCAAATGGTACTTTTATTATATCATAATTATTATATTTTTGTATCAATGTACTTGGATATTGTTTTCCTTTTGACGTTCCATTCCTTCTAGTCTAACCACTTCATAGGTTAAGAAAATATAATTTATTTTATGATCCATTCACAGTTGTGTACAGTAACTCAAAGGATAAAATAAATCATTACACACATCAGATATGTTGTTAGAAGGTTTTCCTAAACTTTAAGTGTTTGATGTTATCACTTGTTTGTCATTTAAAACACTGTTCTTGCGTTACCACATTTATATTTGGGACGTTAAAATGCACGATACGTCAAACTCACAGACGTTCCAATGGGAGACTGAATACTTTGTTAAAAAATGACATTGAGTTACTAACATAAGCCCCCACTTTGAAAGAGTTGAACTTTCAGTAAAATAAAACTTGCAAATTAATAAAAAACTAACAAATATGATATGGAGTTTGGAAACATATCTAAGAATATTTCCAATATAGGCCTTAACAAAAACACACAATTTATTGAAGTGCAGAGCGCATTAATCTTCATTGCCAGTAGGAAGGATCAAATATTAGAGATATGCTTTTTAAGCATACCCCACGAGGTCTTAACAGACACTACTCGGTACTGTCTATCAGGACCTAAATGGATCTCACTTACACGTCAAATTCTCCAATTGAGGAGATCATCCTCACGAATTAGAACCATTTTAACCACTTGAATGTTTTTCTCAGGTTAATTCCGTTTAAACTGCTGTTGAAGGATAACATACTCCTTCGACCAGCGCATCCAAAAATATTGGTACAGCTTTTGAACGGATTGATATTTGGAAAGACGATTATCGTCTATAAAAATTATTATGCTATGTATTAAAATGTATGTATCAAAATTTAAAATTTCTTCAAAAATCCACATTTCAACGCTTTATTAGATGTCTCGAAAACTACATGATATACAAAAACTGTTAACCTATCATTGAAAGCTCATTTTATGGAGCACTTAAGTACCCAAAAGAGCATATCGTTATGCGATGCTACGATTGCGCTAGTTCACCATTATCATGCGATACATTTTCGCAATATCTGCACGATATTATGAATTATAAACCTTACCAATATCTGCAACAAGTCATCTTACATATTTGGCCCACAATACTAAGTGACATTTCATTGTCCGTGAGAGATCAATATTTAAAAACTATTCTCATTTATGACTCTATGATGAGGTAATAGGTCAAAAAAATTTATTTGCCAGAGTTGTTTGTTGATTCAGACATATGACCCAAGGAATCATATTCTTTCATAAAGTCAATATCAACTTGTTTTATCTGTAGATTTTTCTGCAGTTTCCATTCCAATAAGAATAATTGCCTTTTTGTAGAAAAGTTTGAGTTACGTATTACAGATGGAGGCTGCTTGAATAGAATTTGAACTACAAATCTGCCATTGTCTCTTTTTGTAGTATGAACAAGGTTAACGTGACATTCCTTGTCATCAATTGTAAGTATGAGCTATAAACCATTTGAGGGCTCTTCAATTGACCAAAATGTTTCCAACTGATTTAGAATATCTGACTAAATAGTCAACCCACAATTAATAGGTTGAAGCTTTGTATGCAAATTTGCATGTTTCCGATAAAATCCATCCACACGTTGTTTTTTGCATAATGGATTGATTTTTCCCCCAAACTAATCTGGCCAGTGCACAATAGCTCATAAAATATGGCCTCGCTAGGTCGGCGCCCAAGAAACTGGGTATTCTCTTCTGCTCCAGGAAATCATACTCTTTGGAACAGCTACCGCTGAAGCACTGCTCGCATCTGTGGGGATGTGGTCCAAAGCATTCCCTGAAGCTTCTGGACACAATCCAGAAACGAGCAGCACGTCTAGTGGATGCGCCAGTATAGAACATCGAAGAAGGGTGGAGGTACTATTCTATATATATTATCATGGCAGATTCTCGACAGAGCTAATTATTATGATACTATCATATGTGCTCAGTACAGCAAAAACTAGAGGAGTAAAACGGGCGCATGCTCAAAATGTCGAACTTACAACGCCTCTTCCAAAAATCGTTCCTTTGGAGAACCTCGGCGGTGTGGAATGAGCTACCGCGGACTTTGTTCCCCTATGCTTACAATCAACAGCGATTTAAGGTCAATGTGAATAGATATTTATCCTCTCGCAGCGCGATAGGCTATCTGCCTCTGCGTGAGGTTATCTATGAAAAAAATAATGACACAGCACGTAATTGCAGAAAAGCCTGCGAAAGCGTAGTCAGTAGAAAGTAAGGCTGTCCCAAGGCTAGACAAGACGACGGTATGGTGAGAGCCGCACATACAGTGTTATTCCATAGGCTAGGGGCCCAACATTTGAGTAAGTAATGTCAGGTCAACGGTAGCTGGTACTTTACGGAGCAGGAACTCCAAAATCGAAAGATTCGTAGACTTCAACCGTTATAAACGGATCGCGCGTATTACTATGAGATGTAACCCCCTCTTAATTACGTACTTGAAACGAGTTGCGGCTGTTTCAAATGTTACTTTGTCAGAAACGTATCCACCATAAATTATACTGATTGTTTTGCATAGGAGTCCTACGTAATTTTTAGCCTAGGGCCTGTTGTAACGCTAATCCGTTCCAATGCACATATATGGGTTCATGATGAGAATTTGGAATCTGGGATACATATTTGGAATTCCGCGAACTTAGGATAGCCGTCCTTGCTTTTCATTTGAAAATTTTTTGTGCCTCCACCATCCTCAAAACACACTATTATATTAGTTGTTATCTGTTCTGTGGGTCTGTGACAGTATTATAAAGTGTCAACATGTTTTTTATCAGCGCCAGAAAGTTAAACCATGACGTCTTGTTATGTGATAAGCAATGACAAGTGTTGCCACAGAGGTTCACAGGCTTTCTTGCACTAACACAGTCTGCTATTTCTCATTGTCTTACATTAACACGATTCTTATATTCCGATGTCCGATTCATGAAACAAAGTAAAATAATTTAATTTTTAGGAAATAAAGTTTCGGCTCGCTCCAAAGTTTGAGGTTCTTAGGGGAAATTGCAATATTCGTAGGATTGAGAAAATTCAGAAAGTTATATTTAGAAAGTAGTCAATGCATAGAATTTGTGTGTGTATATTATGTTAGGTTTTTGTAAAATATCTATTCCACCATACATAAATATTCCAGGAAATTAAAAATTTATTTTTTGATTGATAATTACAATATGGAAACGAGTTGCATATTTTCAGAAGAAAATAGAATAGTGCGCAGCCATGAAGAATAATACATTTATCTAGCAATCATAAACTCTTTAACCATCTATCTTCTTTAATATTTTTTCATTGTTTTATAAGCTCCTGGAATTTCAATACCCATATGTCATCTCACAAGTTTGAAAAATTTGTTTTACATGGTCTCTCATCATTGGTTTTTCAACTTTAATGGTCACTCTTTATATATCTCTGGTCAAATTTTTTATCAAAACAATTCCCAGTATTTTAGAAATAATAATAATTTAAGCCTCAACTTACTCAGTATAAACAGCGCATAACATTCCAAAATACCAAATCAGGAATTTTTGACTTTTCTATCACAACAGAACTGAAAATGAGAGTATTGAAAAGTTTAGCAAACATTTAGTAAAGATGGTTTTCATTTATCTACACTTTCTTGATTATAGTTATTCTAATAATTCTTCTTAGAATAAACATACCTTCCTATAGTAAAAGTTATCATGTAAAATTGTATTCACGGATTGTGATCCAATCTTCAAGAGGACCTCAATCTGCCTGTACGTGATCCGACGGTCGTTCTTGATTAGCTCTTCCAGTGCGTTGCCCATATCCTTGTTTACGATGTCCGAAGGCCGACCCGATCGTGGTTCGTCCTCTAAGTCAAACACGCCGCGCTGGAACTGCTTGTACCTGAGTGATGAAAACGTTGAAATTATCAGTACTAGGATTCTTAACCAATTCTCAGGGCTCTTAAATATTGGGGGAACTATTCTTACTGCATTTTGCTTTCGATAACATTCGAATTATTTTGTCATTACGTTTTTTCCGTGACCCTTTGAGGTTGCCAAGATCGGCAACAAAAAAATTTGGTTGGTTGAAAAATCGTGTAGTCTGTCGAAAAGGTCCGCTTTGAGTTTCGCAAATTGAGGTCCGCAAATTTATTTTGTGCATTTTGATTAATATTGAAATACTCGTTTCAGTTAAACCTCATGGAAACTAAAATGGATATGAATTGTAGTTGTTTGAAACTTGTAGACAAGGTGAATTTTTCTAAAGTTTGATTTCGGACTTCCATTGTCTATAAAATTTTTGAGTATCACGACGTTTCGATTGATATGCTATCTTCAATCGTCTTCAGGTAAACTGGCGAACACGTTCCTTTCATGCCTATTTATACCCCGTCCGGTGACGTGTCGTTGTGCGCGGTCTGTTCTGATTGGTTCCCGATGAGTGGTATTCCGGTCTGCTGACGTGGCTGTTTGTCGGTCATTGTTTGTTGTCTGGTCCAGTCGTAGTCTATTGATCTTCTTTATGGGTGGCTGCCATATTGGTTTGATGTCTACGCTGGGTTTGTTGTTCTTTCACCTTTGACTTAGATTACGCTGTCCTGATGAGGTCCAATAAGTCCAATACACGTATCGAAACTATCCTCATTTTCCTTTAGAGTGCTTATGCCATGACCTTCTTTCTGTTTTTGTTTCAAATTTCACACAATATTGATTTCATTGAACCCATTAACCGCCAGTGTACACTTTTGAGGACAGTGCGTATTTACCGCAATTTCAGATAATTGGCGGTGCTGCCATGATATTTGCGTATTTCATATGTCTTTTGTAACTATTTTCTGTTGGCTCGGTTCACCAGAAGTCAGCAGTTGTTTTGCTCTTTGAGGTAGTATTACTGTGACGTTTATACTTTTCCTTGCCTTTGTAGTGTTGAATAATACAGGGTATTGCTGCATTTTAGTTTTACTGGTAGGTAGTTATACCTCTATAAATGGTTAATTGTAGATAGCAGAAGGTTTATCCTAATATGCAAATCGATTTTTTCAGATTGCTGTTTTCATAAAACTATAAAAATATGTTTCCTCAAAATATGAAGCTGAGACTTGACCTTATATGTAAATCGTTTTTTTCGGGCTGATAAACATTGCCGAAAATTGTGAAAATTTGTGAGTGCACCAAATAGACTAATATGCAAATAGTTGTATAATACCCAGGGTGAGAATTCAAAGAACAAAGGCGATTTTAATTGATAATTAATGCTACCAAATAAAAACCCATGGAATGTGTGAAAGTTTTTTTCTTCAAAACATTGATATACTGTCCGAGGATAAAATTCCTAACCAGTGACGTGCGGAAAATAACTACCACAATCATAATAGTTAAATAAAACAACAATAATGGATGACAAATGCAGTAAGTGTAAAAACTCTACAAATGCAGAAAGTAAAAAGCCAATACGCTGCGACGAATGTAATATCGTTCTATGTAAAGGATGTTCACAACTTTCTTAAAGTGAAGTGAAAGTTATTGAATTATCTCAAAGAAGAATGATCTTTTGGTGCCAAGAGTGTATCAATTCAAATAAAAAACCTGAAGTTGCTCCAATAAATGAGCTAGTAGAAGAAATAAAGAACCTGAAACAAAATGAAAATGTCATATTGAATATAATCAAGAGCTTCCAACAGACTTTAGAGCAGAAAAACCTAGAAATCAGGAAAATGATGGAAGAACACATCAAATTACTGCAAGAATCCTTCAAGAAGAATACAAATGAAATGCTAATGGTTCTAAAAAAGTCAAACCAAGGAAATCAGCTAGAGTCAAATGAAATGATAGGTACTAAAAAGCTGCAACAAAAATCACCAAAACTAATGCCAAAACAAAACAATACTGCTACTACTTCTAGTTCTGTGAATGCAGTCCAAAGAGCTTCCTCATCAAACTGTATCGAAAATGATGACTTGGCTCAGACGCAAGCCAATATGATGAATGACATAATTTACATGAATACTGATAGTCATTTGCTGGACTCTAATTGTAGCCTGCTAAAGCACATTCTTACAGTAGCATTACAAAGTCACGTCCAGTGTACAATAATCAACAAGCAGCAAATGAACAAGATGCTTTTGTCAACTTTAAAAGAAGACGGAATATGCGAAAAGAATACAATGTTGGAACGGCAGAAGTACAACCAGATGAAGAATGTTCTTTTGCAGGAAGTGCAAAAACACAAGCCAAGAAGATATGGGTATTTTTGAAGAAAGTGAATGACAACGTTTCAAGGGAGACAATAGAAAAGTGGGTGTGTAAAAAGGCAGATGTTCTTCCAGATTTTGTGCACATAAAAAAAGTTGAAACATATGACAAAATTAAAGACAACAATTGTTTCCTTGTAAGGGTTGATCCAGCTCTTCAGGAAACGGTTTGTGGAAAAAAGTTTTGGCCTAGTGGAGTGATTTTTGAAAAGTTCAATTTTATGAGAGGAGAAAAATTTTTGGATAATAAGTCACAAGCACGCATCAACAAAACCAGCTTGTCAATTCCAGGAGGATTTTTAATTACCAAGAAATCTCCCGCCAAATTACTTTGTCATAGGAAAACTAACAAGAGTACCAAAACAATGTACCTTAAAACCTTTTTTCTCAATATAAGAAGCCTGCAAAATTAAATTGAAGAACTAGAAAACATGGTGGAAGGTGACAACTATCAAGTTATTTGCCTCTGTGAACACTGGATGAAAAAGGAAACCATTGAATATGCATACATCAAAAACTTTAACATCATCAATTACCACTGCAGAAGCATTACCAGCCATGGAGGGGTCATCATATATGTAAATAAGGCATTATCAGCAAAGAAAGTGGGAAACATTGATCATCTTGCAAGGGATGTCGACTGCGAGTGCACGTCAGCAGAAATTGAGAGTACAGGTGTAGTGATTGTGAGTGTGTATAGGTCACCACTAGGAGACTTTGATATATTTTTAAAGACAATGCATACCATGTTGGAAATTTGTTACAAATTGAAAAAAAGGGTATTTATATATGGAGACTTTAATATCAATGTGTTAGGAACAGGCATTCAAAAGAATAAGTTTTTTAACATTATATCCTCTTTTGGTTTTCGACTTCTGATAAATAGCCCAACAAGGGTAACAACTGAAAACAGTAGTTGCTTGGATAACTGCATTACTAACTTTAAAGATACAGTGAATGTAACACTAGATGACTGTTATTTATCTGATCATAAAAGTATTAGTATTGACATTAATAATATTAAATTAGATATTCAGACTACTGTTATAGAGTATATAATATTTTCAAATGATTCAATCAATAAATGTATCCAAAGTCTGAGAACAGACGATTGGAGTAGGCGATACTACTTCCAAGATGTTAATGAAATGTTTGAAGATTTTTTAAATATTTTCGTGTATCACATTAATGAATATTTTCCAAATAAAAATAAAAATAAGCATAACAAAAATTTATCAAAGCCATGGTACAATCAAGAATTAAAAGATATGCGTGCCTACTTAATTTACTGGTAGAGCTGTCAAATCAATATAGTATACCTAAGATAAAGGAAGAAATAAAAAGTTTTCGCAGAGAGTATAAAAACAGAATCAGGCAACAAAAGATGAGCTATACAAATAAAAAAATCATTACAGCGAACAAGTCACAAACGGCTTGGAAAATTATAAATGAGAATAGAAAACCTTATAACAGTGTGAAAAATAAAGTAACGGCGGAAGAGTTCAACAACTATTTCATTAAGATTTCGAAACAGATAACTGATTCACTTCCACCTACACCATATGATCCAGTTAAGATGGTTGATAAAAATTTCAGAAGTATAAACTCCTGTTTCTTGTCACCTGTAACAGAACCAGAAATGAGATCTATCTTGTACAGCTAATCAAATAGTACTGCTAAAGATATTTATGGTATAAGTAATAAATTGATTAAATCAGTAGCAGATGGAATTGTCTCACCATTGACTATAATCACTAATAATTGCTTTCAACAAGGAGACTTCCCAAATAAGTTAGAGTTTTCCAGGGTGTCACCTATATATAAAAAAGGAAACAAGGACCTGCCCGAAAATCACAGGCCTATTTCAATAATCCCAACTTTATCAAAACCTATAGAAGTAGCTTTCAACAATAGAATCCTTTCCCATTTAGGAAAGAACAATTTCCTAAGCCCTGCTCAATATGGTTTTAGAAAAATCTGTCTGCTATTGATGCGACTGTGGAGTTGGTGACGGGCATAGTTGGGGCCTTTGAGAGGGGCGAAATGGCTTCCGCTATATTTTGTGACCTAACGAAGGCTTTTGACTGCGTCAGTCACACAATTTTACTAGATAAACTGGAAGTATATGGCGTGAGGGGCTAGGCTCTTAAATTTATAATAGCATATCTCGTGATTAGAAAACAACTGGTACACCACAATGGCATAAAGTCATCACAATTAGATGTAATAGCTGGTGTTCCACAGGGGTCAATTTTAGGCCCAACTTTCTTCATTTTGTATGTAAATGATCTGCCTCATCACATGAAGGAATATAAGAGTATATTATATGCTGATGATACCACACTGTACCATACACACTCAGATCAAAATAAAATACAAGAAATAAATAATGAAACAATCAATGAAGTTAACATGTGGTTCAGCTGCAACCACTTAAGTTTAAACACAGAGAAAACAAAAACACTAACCTTCACTTTAATAAATAACTTTGATCAGAAAACAATGCAGCTATTGGGAATTCATTCGGATCAAAAATTAACTTGGAAAGATCATCTGCAAAATTTGACCAACAAGCTGTCAGGTATCATATATCTCCTCAGACGAATTACACAAATGGCACCACTTCATGTCAGAAGAATAGCATACTTCAGACTATTTCAGAGCCAAATTACATATGGAATGCTCTTATGGGGTAACTCTACAGAGTGGTTATCAATTTTCAAACTTCGAAAGGCTGCACTGAGATGTATAACTAATACTCCAAGTTGCGAATCATTCCCTGCACTATATATTTACCACTGTTTGTTATTTATGAAATCAAACCAGCATAGATATCAGACAAATGCAACCAATCATGAGTATGATACAAGGCAGAGAGATCAGCTGATCATGCCTCAACATCAATTGACCCTAACACATAAGAGCCACTTAAATATGTCAGTCAAATTGTACAACAAACAACCACAACATTTAAAAGAACTCTCAAAAAACAAATTTGAAAATAAAATGAAAACACTTTTAATGTCTTTTGTCATATATAGTTTAGATGACTTTCTTGAAAGATAAATTATAATGTAGCATGTGAAATACTTTAAACAATCTTTATACTTCTAAATTGTTTCTCTTCATCATATATTAGTTTTCAAGATTTATTTTTTTTTGACGATGCCAAACATGTTATGTATGTTTTTTTGCAAATAAAGTTATGTATATGTATATAAGTCATCGTTCATTTCGGCGTTTAGTATTGCTTCAAAATGGTCGGCCTAAATTACGTTTATCAAGACAATGGAATAAGCCATATCAGAACAGTGCGACCTTGATATATTGGCTCTCCCACCAGAAGTTGACCACCTAACGGAAGAAGCTGATGTTGATGACAATTTCTTCAATTAACCTTTAGTATATAATGTAGTAGGCATTGAGAGGTTCAGATTTTACAGGAATCTGATTCAGACTATTTTGACGAAGATGCATCGGTAAGAGAAAAATTTCTTACAGGAAGGGAATCCGGGGCAGAGGAAACTAAGCTCATGGGAGAAAATTTTCAGAAAATGGCTAATGAACTACGACAGTCAACACCTCTTTAAATGTTTGAGCAGTTCTTTAATGATGTATATGTGTATATACATACGTATATACACATATACATACGTATATACACATATACATACGTATATACACATATAAGGAAGGAAATACACCGGTGTGCAGCTACTCAGAAAAATAGGCATATGTATACAATAGAAGTTATTGACTTGAAAGTCTTCATTGGTTTTTGCTTTTTATATATATAAATACCCTACCAAGCGAGCGTGATTAGTGAAGCGAGGAAGAAGATCTATGGGTTCCTATAGTCAGAAATGCAATGAGCAGAAATGCTTATAAGGATCAAAAAGGTCTAATTCATTTGCAGCAGAAGAGATTGCTCCTTCAAAATCAATCCTCTGATTGAAATACTGAATAAGAATTTTAGGAAGTAGAACATTTTTAACCAGCACTTAGCAATTGATGCAATAATTATATGATACTATGGAGACTATCCAATAAAGCAATTAATAAAATCCAAGTCTATAAGGTTTGAGTACAAGTTGTGGGCACTACATGTTAATAGTATTCTGTACAATAATAGCAATGTAACTGTTTGATTTAAATAAATTGGTTTCAATTATGAAAGTTCACTTACTTTTCTTGTGATAAGCAAACGAGAAATATCCTACCGTCCTCTAATGAGGACAGCATTTTTTAAGAGCTAATATTTTTTTTGTCAATTTATTTGTTGAAACATCTGAGATATGTGTATTTTATGCAACATGTCCATATATAGCAGCAAATTCTATGAAATTGGTCTACATATAATACATAAGTTTAGTAAAGTTTAAATTTACGCATGGTTTTTATATCAAGATAAGCGTATTATATTTTGCACACGTACAAAATATGACGAAAGTGAGAGTGCGTGTCCACATGGTATATTCGCGGATATAATCCGTGTCCATGCACAAAGAATGTCCAATCCTCCTCCAGTTAATTATTTCCCATGGTGGTGTGAATTAGCGCTGCCTGCTTGAACTTCACACAATGGCACATCTTTCCCGGGTCGGCCATATAGTACCCCATAATAATACTTTAATGACAACATAAATAAAACTGAAACCACAAAGTAAGGGGTGGCATCAGAGTCACCACCATATAGTCCCTATATTCAGAGCTGTGGCGTCAACGTTGGGAAATACGTTTTAAAGAATCTGGTTACGCAAAACTTACACTAATCATATAAATACCCTCACTCAGCCAGTGTAAATGTGTCTCAAATGGCTATATATATAATGTGCAAAACTAAAAGAACAGTTATCATGTAGATGTAGATGCTCTTACATACTTGTGTAAGCATATGAATTACTTTCAACTTATGTCTGCACGAATGTCACCCAGAAAGGGATCACGTTACTTGAATACATCTAGTTTCTATCGATAAAGACCCAAGAATTTGATGACTCCAGGGTTGCATGTCAGCAATTGGTGATCTGTCGCATTCACTTATCGTACGTTCAATAATAGCGACGTTTGGAAATTTCGGTTGTATGTATAGTAATCCTAAGAAGTGTCTTCGGTAGGTGTACTGAGTGCTTCATATGGTTTGACTGTACTACATATTTTGTCAATAATCTAACTATATTTCTCATATGTCTACAAAGATTTTTTTTAACTCCCAATCTATTTACTATCTGTAAATACTAGTTACAATAAGTAAATTTTGTGTCAATAGTAATATGACATGTACAAAATAGTTCAGTAACTATTTCCTGTTACAGATTTGCACTTTAGTACAAATAACTTAGCACTGGGAAGCTACACACTCATTCACTCAAAATCTTGTCGGTAGATCCCTTGGGATGTGACGCTTCAGTCTACACCTGTCCTGTTGCTGCATAAGGTGTCGGGCCAATTGGTTAGGATGTTGTTGTAAACGAACTGTGTACCTCCCGGAGATGTTGGATACTTCCTCTTTCACTGACAGGATCTGCAGGTCGCGCCTGATGAACTCGTTTGGAACATACCATGGAGCCCTTGTTAATATCCCAAGTGCTTTCGATTGAAATCTCTCTAGTATTTCGATGTTAGAAGTTGAGGCAAATCCCCATAATTGTATTCCATAGCAACAGATTATTGTTTTGTATATCAAAGTTTTATTACTCAACGAGAGTGATGATCTGTGGCCTATTAGCCAATAAAGGTTTTGAAGTTCCATCCCTAGTTGTATCCTTTTCATGAAGATGCGTTTTTTCCAGGTCAGTATTCGATCGACGTAAATTCCTAAGTATTTGACATATTCTTTGAGTTGTAAAATATGGTTATTTAGAGAGACTGTTGGACAGTTATCCCTCCTATTGGTGAAAGTTACACGGACAGATTTTATTTCGTTTGCCTTAATACGCTATTTTTTGAGCCAAACCTCGATGTCATTATGGTTTTCTTGTAGCCAATGGGATGCCTCTATATGATTATGTTGCACTGATAGTACGGCGGTTTTTTTTGTTTAGGAGGGGGAAAGCTTTTATAGCCGAAATGTGGGAGTCTCCACCGGCTACCCACTACCGTCATGATTACACAGTAGTAGATAGTACACCCGATGGCATACGCACTAAAACCCAAACCTCCGAACGCCAACCGCCACCGCGGAACTGTTTAACACAATACTTCACGGTGGCGGCCTTGTGGCTGGCGCCTACAATCAGGTTTGCCCAACCCAGAAGACCCAGAATGCGGGCACTATTGCCAGCGTCCACAATCAGGCTTGCACGTTTCGGGCCACCTGCTGTAGGGCCCTTTCCTCTGATTTTTTCTCCCGTAGAACCATCTCTACAAATCCCGCCACAGCATTCCAATTCTGAGGGGATCGAACCATGCAGTTCACTATAGTACCTGGCGTAACAACTTCGCCCAGGTTCATCATCATTAATGCCCTCCACACGTTCCACCTTTCGCAGGTAAAGGTAGTTATACCTCTATAAATGGTTAATTGTAGATAGCAGAAGGTTTATCCTAATATGCAAATCGATTTTTTCAGATTGCTGTTTTCATAAAACTATAAAAATATGTTTCCTCAAAATATGAAGCTGAGACTTGACCTTATATGTAAATCGTTTTTTTCGGGCTGATAAACATTGCCGAAAATTGTGAAAATTTGTGAGTGCACCAAATAGACTAATATGCAAATAGTTGTATAATACCCAGGGTGAGAATTCAAAGAACAAAGGCGATTTTAATTGATAATTAATGCTACCAAATAAAAACCCATGGAATGTGTGAAAGTTTTTTTCTTCAAAACATTGATATACTGTCCGAGGATAAAATTCCTAACCAGTGACGTGCGGAAAATAACTACCACAATCATAATAGTTAAATAAAACAACAATAATGGATGACAAATGCAGTAAGTGTAAAAACTCTACAAATGCAGAAAGTAAAAAGCCAATACGCTGCGACGAATGTAATATCGTTCTATGTAAAGGATGTTCACAACTTTCTTAAAGTGAAGTGAAAGTTATTGAATTATCTCAAATAAGAATGATCTTTTGGTGCCAAGAGTGTATCAATTCAAATAAAAAACCTGAAGTTGCTCCAATAAATGAGCTAGTAGAAGAAATAAAGAACCTGAAACAAAATGAAAATGTCATATTGAATATAATCAAGAGCTTCCAACAGACTTTAGAGCAGAAAAACCTAGAAATCAGGAAAATGATGGAAGAACACATCAAATTACTGCAAGAATCCTTCAAGAAGAATACAAATGAAATGCTAATGGTTCTAAAAAAGTCAAACCAAGGAAATCAGCTAGAGTCAAATGAAATGATAGGTACTAAAAAGCTGCAACAAAAATCACCAAAACTAATGCCAAAACAAAACAATACTGCTACTACTTCTAGTTCTGTGAATGCAGTCCAAAGAGCTTCCTCATCAAACTGTATCGAAAATGATGACTTGGCTCAGACGCAAGCCAATATGATGAATGACATAATTTACATGAATACTGATAGTCATTTGCTGGACTCTAATTGTAGCCTGCTAAAGCACATTCTTACAGTAGCATTACAAAGTCACGTCCAGTGTACAATAATCAACAAGCAGCAAATGAACAAGATGCTTTTGTCAACTTTAAAAGAAGACGGAATATGCGAAAAGAATACAATGTTGGAACGGCAGAAGTACAACCAGATGAAGAATGTTCTTTTGCAGGAAGTGCAAAAACACAAGCCAAGAAGATATGGGTATTTTTGAAGAAAGTGAATGACAACGTTTCAAGGGAGACAATAGAAAAGTGGGTGTGTAAAAAGGCAGATGTTCTTCCAGATTTTGTGCACATAAAAAAAGTTGAAACATATGACAAAATTAAAGACAACAATTGTTTCCTTGTAAGGGTTGATCCAGCTCTTCAGGAAACGGTTTGTGGAAAAAAGTTTTGGCCTAGTGGAGTGATTTTTGAAAAGTTCAATTTTATGAGAGGAGAAAAATTTTTGGATAATAAGTCACAAGCACGCATCAACAAAACCAGCTTGTCAATTCCAGGAGGATTTTTAATTACCAAGAAATCTCCCGCCAAATTACTTTGTCATAGGAAAACTAACAAGAGTACCAAAACAATGTACCTTAAAACCTTTTTTCTCAATATAAGAAGCCTGCAAAATTAAATTGAAGAACTAGAAAACATGGTGGAAGGTGACAACTATCAAGTTATTTGCCTCTGTGAACACTGGATGAAAAAGGAAACCATTGAATATGCATACATCAAAAACTTTAACATCATCAATTACCACTGCAGAAGCATTACCAGCCATGGAGGGGTCATCATATATGTAAATAAGGCATTATCAGCAAAGAAAGTGGGAAACATTGATCATCTTGCAAGGGATGTCGACTGCGAGTGCACGTCAGCAGAAATTGAGAGTACAGGTGTAGTGATTGTGAGTGTGTATAGGTCACCACTAGGAGACTTTGATATATTTTTAAAGACAATGCATACCATGTTGGAAATTTGTTACAAATTGAAAAAAAGGGTATTTATATATGGAGACTTTAATATCAATGTGTTAGGAACAGGCATTCAAAAGAATAAGTTTTTTAACATTATATCCTCTTTTGGTTTTCGACTTCTGATAAATAGCCCAACAAGGGTAACAACTGAAAACAGTAGTTGCTTGGATAACTGCATTACTAACTTTAAAGATACAGTGAATGTAACACTAGATGACTGTTATTTATCTGATCATAAAAGTATTAGTATTGACATTAATAATATTAAATTAGATATTCAGACTACTGTTATAGAGTATATAATATTTTCAAATGATTCAATCAATAAATGTATCCAAAGTCTGAGAACAGACGATTGGAGTAGGCGATACTACTTCCAAGATGTTAATGAAATGTTTGAAGATTTTTTAAATATTTTCGTGTATCACATTAATGAATATTTTCCAAATAAAAATAAAAATAAGCATAACAAAAATTTATCAAAGCCATGGTACAATCAAGAATTAAAAGATATGCGTGCCTACTTAATTTACTGGTAGAGCTGTCAAATCAATATAGTATACCTAAGATAAAGGAAGAAATAAAAAGTTTTCGCAGAGAGTATAAAAACAGAATCAGGCAACAAAAGATGAGCTATACAAATAAAAAAATCATTACAGCGAACAAGTCACAAACGGCTTGGAAAATTATAAATGAGAATAGAAAACCTTATAACAGTGTGAAAAATAAAGTAACGGCGGAAGAGTTCAACAACTATTTCATTAAGATTTCGAAACAGATAACTGATTCACTTCCACCTACACCATATGATCCAGTTAAGATGGTTGATAAAAATTTCAGAAGTATAAACTCCTGTTTCTTGTCACCTGTAACAGAACCAGAAATGAGATCTATCTTGTACAGCTAATCAAATAGTACTGCTAAAGATATTTATGGTATAAGTAATAAATTGATTAAATCAGTAGCAGATGGAATTGTCTCACCATTGACTATAATCACTAATAATTGCTTTCAACAAGGAGACTTCCCAAATAAGTTAGAGTTTTCCAGGGTGTCACCTATATATAAAAAAGGAAACAAGGACCTGCCCGAAAATCACAGGCCTATTTCAATAATCCCAACTTTATCAAAACCTATAGAAGTAGCTTTCAACAATAGAATCCTTTCCCATTTAGGAAAGAACAATTTCCTAAGCCCTGCTCAATATGGTTTTAGAAAAATCTGTCTGCTATTGATGCGACTGTGGAGTTGGTGACGGGCATAGTTGGGGCCTTTGAGAGGGGCGAAATGGCTTCCGCTATATTTTGTGACCTAACGAAGGCTTTTGACTGCGTCAGTCACACAATTTTACTAGATAAACTGGAAGTATATGGCGTGAGGGGCTAGGCTCTTAAATTTATAATAGCATATCTCGTGATTAGAAAACAACTGGTACACCACAATGGCATAAAGTCATCACAATTAGATGTAATAGCTGGTGTTCCACAGGGGTCAATTTTAGGCCCAACTTTCTTCATTTTGTATGTAAATGATCTGCCTCATCACATGAAGGAATATAAGAGTATATTATATGCTGATGATACCACACTGTACCATACACACTCAGATCAAAATAAAATACAAGAAATAAATAATGAAACAATCAATGAAGTTAACATGTGGTTCAGCTGCAACCACTTAAGTTTAAACACAGAGAAAACAAAAACACTAACCTTCACTTTAATAAATAACTTTGATCAGAAAACAATGCAGCTATTGGGAATTCATTCGGATCAAAAATTAACTTGGAAAGATCATCTGCAAAATTTGACCAACAAGCTGTCAGGTATCATATATCTCCTCAGACGAATTACACAAATGGCACCACTTCATGTCAGAAGAATAGCATACTTCAGACTATTTCAGAGCCAAATTACATATGGAATGCTCTTATGGGGTAACTCTACAGAGTGGTTATCAATTTTCAAACTTCGAAAGGCTGCACTGAGATGTATAACTAATACTCCAAGTTGCGAATCATTCCCTGCACTATATATTTACCACTGTTTGTTATTTATGAAATCAAACCAGCATAGATATCAGACAAATGCAACCAATCATGAGTATGATACAAGGCAGAGAGATCAGCTGATCATGCCTCAACATCAATTGACCCTAACACATAAGAGCCACTTAAATATGTCAGTCAAATTGTACAACAAACAACCACAACATTTAAAAGAACTCTCAAAAAACAAATTTGAAAATAAAATGAAAACACTTTTAATGTCTTTTGTCATATATAGTTTAGATGACTTTCTTGAAAGATAAATTATAATGTAGCATGTGAAATACTTTAAACAATCTTTATACTTCTAAATTGTTTCTCTTCATCATATATTAGTTTTCAAGATTTATTTTTTTTTGACGATGCCAAACATGTTATGTATGTTTTTTTGCAAATAAAGTTATGTATATGTATATAAGTCATCGTTCATTTCGGCGTTTAGTATTGCTTCAAAATGGTCGGCCTAAATTACGTTTATCAAGACAATGGAATAAGCCATATCAGAACAGTGCGACCTTGATATATTGGCTCTCCCACCAGAAGTTGACCACCTAACGGAAGAAGCTGATGTTGATGACAATTTCTTCAATTAACCTTTAGTATATAATGTAGTAGGCATTGAGAGGTTCAGATTTTACAGGAATCTGATTCAGACTATTTTGACGAAGATGCATCGGTAAGAGAAAAATTTCTTACAGGAAGGGAATCCGGGGCAGAGGAAACTAAGCTCATGGGAGAAAATTTTCAGAAAATGGCTAATGAACTACGACAGTCAACACCTCTTTAAATGTTTGAGCAGTTCTTTAATGATGTATATGTGTATATACATACGTATATACACATATACATACGTATATACACATATACATACGTATATACACATATAAGGAAGGAAATACACCGGTGTGCAGCTACTCAGAAAAATAGGCATATGTATACAATAGAAGTTATTGACTTGAAAGTCTTCATTGGTTTTTGCTTTTTATATATATAAATACCCTACCAAGCGAGCGTGATTAGTGAAGCGAGGAAGAAGATCTATGGGTTCCTATAGTCAGAAATGCAATGAGCAGAAATGCTTATAAGGATCAAAAAGGTCTAATTCATTTGCAGCAGAAGAGATTGCTCCTTCAAAATCAATCCTCTGATTGAAATACTGAATAAGAATTTTAGGAAGTAGAACATTTTTAACCAGCACTTAGCAATTGATGCAATAATTATATGATACTATGGAGACTATCCAATAAAGCAATTAATAAAATCCAAGTCTATAAGGTTTGAGTACAAGTTGTGGGCACTACATGTTAATAGTATTCTGTACAATAATAGCAATGTAACTGTTTGATTTAAATAAATTGGTTTCAATTATGAAAGTTCACTTACTTTTCTTGTGATAAGCAAACGAGAAATATCCTACCGTCCTCTAATGAGGACAGCATTTTTTAAGAGCTAATATTTTTTTTGTCAATTTATTTGTTGAAACATCTGAGATATGTGTATTTTATGCAACATGTCCATATATAGCAGCAAATTCTATGAAATTGGTCTACATATAATACATAAGTTTAGTAAAGTTTAAATTTACGCATGGTTTTTATATCAAGATAAGCGTATTATATTTTGCACACGTACAAAATATGACGAAAGTGAGAGTGCGTGTCCACATGGTATATTCGCGGATATAATCCGTGTCCATGCACAAAGAATGTCCAATCCTCCTCCAGTTAATTATTTCCCATGGTGGTGTGAATTAGCGCTGCCTGCTTGAACTTCACACAATGGCACATCTTTCCCGGGTCGGCCATATAGTACCCCATAATAATACTTTAATGACAACATAAATAAAACTGAAACCACAAAGTAAGGGGTGGCATCAGAGTCACCACCATATAGTCCCTATATTCAGAGCTGTGGCGTCAACGTTGGGAAATACGTTTTAAAGAATCTGGTTACGCAAAACTTACACTAATCATATAAATACCCTCACTCAGCCAGTGTAAATGTGTCTCAAATGGCTATATATATAATGTGCAAAACTAAAAGAACAGTTATCATGTAGATGTAGATGCTCTTACATACTTGTGTAAGCATATGAATTACTTTCAACTTATGTCTGCACGAATGTCACCCAGAAAGGGATCACGTTACTTGAATACATCTAGTTTCTATCGATAAAGACCCAAGAATTTGATGACTCCAGGGTTGCATGTCAGCAATTGGTGATCTGTCGCATTCACTTATCGTACGTTCAATAATAGCGACGTTTGGAAATTTCGGTTGTATGTATAGTAATCCTAAGAAGTGTCTTCGGTAGGTGTACTGAGTGCTTCATATGGTTTGACTGTACTACATATTTTGTCAATAATCTAACTATATTTCTCATATGTCTACAAAGATTTTTTTTAACTCCCAATCTATTTACTATCTGTAAATACTAGTTACAATAAGTAAATTTTGTGTCAATAGTAATATGACATGTACAAAATAGTTCAGTAACTATTTCCTGTTACAGATTTGCACTTTAGTACAAATAACTTAGCACTGGGAAGCTACACACTCATTCACTCAAAATCTTGTCGGTAGATCCCTTGGGATGTGACGCTTCAGTCTACACCTGTCCTGTTGCTGCATAAGGTGTCGGGCCAATTGGTTAGGATGTTGTTGTAAACGAACTGTGTACCTCCCGGAGATGTTGGATACTTCCTCTTTCACTGACAGGATCTGCAGGTCGCGCCTGATGAACTCGTTTGGAACATACCATGGAGCCCTTGTTAATATCCCAAGTGCTTTCGATTGAAATCTCTCTAGTATTTCGATGTTAGAAGTTGAGGCAAATCCCCATAATTGTATTCCATAGCAACAGATTATTGTTTTGTATATCAAAGTTTTATTACTCAACGAGAGTGATGATCTGTGGCCTATTAGCCAATAAAGGTTTTGAAGTTCCATCCCTAGTTGTATCCTTTTCATGAAGATGCGTTTTTTCCAGGTCAGTATTCGATCGACGTAAATTCCTAAGTATTTGACATATTCTTTGAGTTGTAAAATATGGTTATTTAGAGAGACTGTTGGACAGTTATCCCTCCTATTGGTGAAAGTTACACGGACAGATTTTATTTCGTTTGCCTTAATACGCTATTTTTTGAGCCAAACCTCGATGTCATTATGGTTTTCTTGTAGCCAATGGGATGCCTCTATATGATTATGTTGCACTGATAGTACGGCGGTTTTTTTTGTTTAGGAGGGGGAAAGCTTTTATAGCCGAAATGTGGGAGTCTCCACCGGCTACCCACTACCGTCATGATTACACAGTAGTAGATAGTACACCCGATGGCATACGCACTAAAACCCAAACCTCCGAACGCCAACCGCCACCGCGGAACTGTTTAACACAATACTTCACGGTGGCGGCCTTGTGGCTGGCGCCTACAATCAGGTTTGCCCAACCCAGAAGACCCAGAATGCGGGCACTATTGCCAGCGTCCACAATCAGGCTTGCACGTTTCGGGCCACCTGCTGTAGGGCCCTTTCCTCTGATTTTTTCTCCCGTAGAACCATCTCTACAAATCCCGCCACAGCATTCCAATTCTGAGGGGATCGAACCATGCAGTTCACTATAGTACCTGGCGTAACAACTTCGCCCAGGTTCATCATCATTAATGCCCTCCACACGTTCCACCTTTCGCAGGTAAAGAACGTGTGTTCTGGTCCATCCACTGCACCTGGACAATAAGTGTAGTTAGGTGAGTCGAGTAGAGTCCTTTTGTGTAGATAGCTGTTGAAGTGACCGTGTCCCGACAGAAACTGGGTGAGATAAAAGTTGATCTCACCCCATTTCCTGTCATGCCACGGTGCCACTTGTCTAATTAGGGTGTGCGTCCATTTGGCTACCTGTGTATCTTGCTCCCACCGTTGTTGCCAGCTGTCCATCGTCTTTTCATTTCGCACTGCAGCGGCTGGTGTTGTCTCCTCTTTTCTCCGATACTTATTCTGGCGCTCTTTTGCCAGCAAGTCTATCGGTGGCGTTCCCACAATCACAAGAATTGCACTTGTAGACACAGTTCTATATGCACTTCCGACGCGTAAAGCTGCCGTTATCTGAACAGACGCCATCCGTTTATTGTATTTGGAGAATTGAAGTGCCTCTGCCCACACTTCCCCATACAACAAAATAGAATGTACTACATTCATGAGCATCCTTCTTTTGCTGGATCGTGGTCCACTCACGTTTGGCATAAGCCTTGATAGGGCAGCCACAGCTTTAGCAGCTTTGTTTGCTGCCAAGGTAATGTGCTGCCAATGAGTTAACTTTGAGTCAAGTAACTCGCCTAGATACTTAACCGCCCCTTTGGCCTCGATAGTAGTCCCCTGGTACATGATCGAGAACGGTTGAGGGAAAACTCGCTGGCGGGTGAAGACCACCATCTCAGTTTTTGCAGCTGCTAGCTCCAGCCCATGCTCTCTCAACCAGTCGTGGATCTGGCTCAGAACTGCCCCTACCATCCAGTCGGCCTGCTCAGGATTTCTAGCCATTATTATAGCTGCTAAATCGTCGGCATACCCAACAAGTTTTGCCCATTCTGGAAGTTGTAACCTCAGTACTCCATCGTACATTATATTTCACAAATTGGGTCCTAGCACAGATCCTTGCGCTACCCCTGCTGTTACCTGGACACGCTTCTCACCCTCAGTCGTATGATATACCAGTTCCCTTTCATTAAGGTAACGGCTCATCATTCTTAGTAAGTAAGATGGTACACTGAATTTTGATCTGAGAGCATCTAGGACATTTGTCCATTTGGCCGAGTTAAATGCATTGCGAATGTCCAGAGTGATGACAACGCATGAATCTCTTGATCTGTGGTTACCTTGCCACGCATTTTGTGCTGTTGTAACTACCTGCAGTATGGCTCCTATTGTAGATCGTCCATGTCTGAAGCCGTGTTGACTGTCAGCTAGTGCTCCAGCTATCTCAACGGCTTCACTCAAACGTCTTTTTAGAAGTCGTTCTAGACCCTTGCCAGCATGATCTAGCATGCAAAGTGGTCTATGGATGAGGGAGAGATTGGTGGCCCTTTTCCCTTATCGATAAGAACCAATCTCTGCAGTTTCCAGATTCTTGGAAAGATACCAGTACAGAGGCACTTATTGTATATGTTTAAGAGAGTATATGGTCTCTCGCGTGCAATAATTTTTACCACTTCTACAGGTATTCCATCTGGCCCTGGTGCTTTTCGATTAGGCATACCTTTAAAAGCCTCCGACAGTTCATCGATTGTGAAGAGTGGGATGTCTCCCTCAATACTTACCTGAACATTTTCACGATGAGGATGTAGCGGGAAAAGTCCTCTGACAATGATTTCCATTGGAGAGGGGTCGCGAGGTACAAGTGGGGCCTGTTTACCTAGTCGTTTCATGAATATTTTGTAACCCAGGCCCCATGTGTCTCGATTTATATCTTCACAGAGCTTTTTCCAGCAGAGAGCTTTGCTAGTTGCTATAGCTCTGCGAAGTGCTCTTTTTGCCTCTATATAATGGTTTTGTGCAGTTTCATCCAACGATCTCCTTCTACTTCTCTGCGCAAGACGACGTAGCCGAAACGCATTTCTGCGGAGCTCAGCAATTTCATCCGTCCACCAGTCAGCAGGCTGTCTTCCTGCAACATACGTTCTTCGTGGCATTTAAGCATTACAGCAGAGCTTCATTAAGCTTAGTTACATTCCAGCCTAGCTGCGTCGAAACATTTCTTCTAAATGCGGCATTTACATTCAATTTAATATACTGATGGTCACTACCAGTGTACTCTTCCAGAACTTGCCAACATTCTATAGGCCTTGCAATTCTGGGCAGTGCTAAAGAGATATAGAATTATCGTGCCATTGTACCCCCGTCGACGGAAGGTCGGACTCGTACCAGAGTTCAGAACAGTCAAGTCGAGCCGGGCTGAAGACTCTAGAACAGCTGCACCTCTCTGACACGTGCTTTCCATCCCCCACTCTAGTGCTTTTGCGTTGAAATAACCTGCTACAATCACATTCTCTCCCAGCTCTCTGATGACGACTCCCAAAGTGTTTAATTTGTGCTGAAACAATTCGAAACGTTCATTAGGAGAAAAGTAACAACTAACAACTGTAACACCCTCGATCTTGATCCAAACAAAACCGTCACCGCGGTATCATCTGCATATGTGGCTGTAGTAACGTTACCATTTGTAGGTAGATCAGCTGTGAATAGGGTATACAATAATGGTCCTAGGACACTGCCCTGCGGTACTCCGGAATTAACTGGGAAAAGTGAAAATTGCTCTTCTCGATGTTGTACGAAGAAATGTCGATCTTGCAGATGTGATTTGAGGATAAGGAAGTATTGGTAAGGAAGGTTCTTTCTGAGTTTATATAGAAGGCCAGTACGCCAGACCTTGTCAAATGCCTGAGATATGTCTATGAAAGCAGCTGAACAATACATTTTGTCTTCTAAAGCTTGATGTATGGTTTTACAGATCCCATGCACTTGTTCTGTGGTTGCATGTTGTGGTCTGAAACCAAACTGATGAGTTGGTATCAGTTGACGTTCCATTAGCAGTGGCTGAGTTCTTGACGATAACAACTTTTCTAGGATTTTTGACATTACTGGTAGTAGACTTATAGGTCTGTAGGACTCCACCTCTGTCGCAGGTTTTCCTGGTTTGGGGATTTGGATAATTCTGGCAGTCTTCCATAGGACAGGAAAATATCCTGTTCTCAAAACAGCGTTATATAGTTGTGTCAGATAAACCACGCCTTTACAAGGCAACTGCTTTATTATCTTTCCCGTAATTAGATCGTGGCCTGCTGCTTTTTTAGGATTTAAATTGGTTTGAATAACTTTGTTGACTTGACTAGCTTTAAATTTTACTAATGGCAGTTGTATCTGGAACGGAGATTCTAAAAACGTAAGGATCTGTGATTCTATATTATAGTCTTCGTCAAGAGTATGTGGTTGAAAGACACGTGTAAGATGTGCTGCAAACATTACCGCGTTTTCTTTGTCATTTTTAGCCCATTTGCCGTCATGTGTTTTTATGGGAGAGTTTACTGTTTGTGGTCGATTGATTTTTTGGGTGGCTTTCCAAAGCGAGTAATCGGTTGCCTCTGTGGGCGACAGATTTCTGAGATTGTTTTGGAAGTAACTATTTTTATGATTGTTTAGTAGAGCTTTTAGCTTACTTATTTCTTGGTTTACCAATTTCTTGTCTCGCGGCGAACGGTTTATTTGCCATTTTTTTCTTATTCTTCGTTTCTCCAAAATGTTTTCCCTCATAACGACTAGCAGTTCTTTGCTTGTGTATGTTGGTGTTTTTATGGGTGTAGATTGCCAGACAGTCTGCTGAATGGTTAAATTGAAATTATGAACCACTTCGTCAATTTCTAAATTTGTTTTAAGTGGTATGTGTAGAACTAATTTTTCATTTACGACTTGCCGAAAATTGTCCCAATCTGCGTACTTATTACCCAAAGTACAAGGAGGTTCCCTTTTTAAGAAATTCTGTACTTATTTTTATTAGTATGGGTGAGTGATCAGAGCTTAAATCAAAACAAGATTCAGCTCTGTATGTATCCAGCGACATTCCTTTGGTAACACAAAAATCTAATAAATCTGGGATTTTATTCATATCTGATGGCCAGTAAGTCGGCTCCCCGGTTGATATATATTTATAATTTCTGTCATTCATTGCCATAAATAGTTGTCTTCCTTTCGGGTTAATAAGCCTAGATCCCGAATGAGTGTGATTTGAATTATAGTCACCACCGGCAACAAATAGATTTCCTAAAGTCTGAAAATACTCCTCAAATTGCTCTTTTTTGACAGTGTGTTGTGGAGGACAATATACTGCAGCTACTGTGAGAGGACCAAACCAATCTTCAACTACTATACTTGTAGATTGCAAAAAATTTGTCTTAAAAACTGTTACCTTCGTGATGTTTGATCTTTATTCTGATAATTATCGCAGTTCCGCTATGTGCTGTTCCATCTGGATGTATTTTCTTATAAATCGCGTAGTTCGGCATGGTGAAATAGTTTTTATTTGTAAAATGAGTTTCTGAAATCAGCATTATATCAATATTATGTAATACAATGAAAGCATTGACTTCCTGCGCATGTTGGTGCAAGCCATTGGCCTTCCACAATGCTATTTTAAGGGGACTGTTCATTTAACTAGTTTCGAAATCACTGTTGTTAAGAGGTTTATCATGGTGCCCATTTGCTCCATTAAGCTCTTCATCATAGATTTTAGCACTGATAGGTCATTAGAATTATGTGTCTCAGTTGTGTGCGCTGCTTGGGGGATATTTTGAGGTGCCTGCTGTGTGCTTGCTATTTGGGCGTAGCTTAAACCGGGTATAACAGTTTGGTCGACAGTTTTGTAAAAGATGTAAAAGATTTTAGCCGTAATGCTGGGTATGTTTTACTTTGTAGCTCTTTGTAAACAGTGCAACCCTTATAGTTTGCTGGATGATTTCCTTCACATAAAATGCATTTCACATCTGTTGATCTTTCTTTTCTTGGGCAATTTTCTGTAGCATGGTCTCCAGTACATTTTACACACCTTGGTCTATGCTGACAGTACTTTTTTGTATGACTATACCGTTGACATCTTCCGCATTGCACGATTTCTCTTTTAGCACGTGACGGTTCAAATTTAATTCTCTGATCGAGCAGATATTCGAGCTCATATATTTTTTTGTTTTCATCATGTGGTTTTAGGTCAATGAAGAACATAAATAAAGGTTGTTTTGTCTTAAAATGCTTAACATTCCATATGTTTTCCACAGTATATCTTTCTTCCTCTATGGCTGATTTGAGGTCGGTTAAAATTGTTGAGTAGTGCATGTTTTTCAAAACTACCCTTAAGTTTCGTTCATCTTTAGGTCTATATGTGTGAAATTCGGTCTGTTTATCAATCAATGTTTTTGTAACTTTCTTATAATTATCTATATCCTTACACTGGACTCTGACTTGATCGTAACTTAAGACTTTAATTTCGAATCCACCATTAGCTATTTCATTTAGTATTGTTATGAGGGGATTGATATTTTCTACACCATCGACAAATATTGGTGGGGGTTTTACCGGTTTAGCTGTCCTTTGTTCTTCTTGAGCCTGTTTATCCTTATCAGAACCATCCAATGCTTCATATCGATTTGAAACCTGCGTGGGTGGCTTTAGCCAGTAATCATTTATTTTGGATTGCTTTGTGAATCTTTTATCAGGACTATCTCTTATCCTTTTTTTGTTGTTTTCAACTATTTCCCACATTTCTGATTCATTAGTTTGGGCTTGTGTTGGTTGGGAGGAAATCTCATTGTTTGAAAGTTAGGACGCTTGATGCGAGGAAGATGGTTGAGACTGAGGAAGAACCATATTATTTTGGAAGTCTACGAAGATGAAATTCATAAGCCAACTATAGTGAACTACATTTCATTTATTTATTGACTGATGGGTTCCAAAATTATCGTTCACAAATCGATGAAGATAAAGGGTAGCCAACTTATAATCTCTACAGGTGGAACGTCTCCAACTATAGGGATTATTGAGATGAGCAGAAAGGTATGCATTCAGATAAATTAGATGACTACAGTAGAACGCAGTGAAACTTCTATGCATGCTTTCCTTTATACCAGCCTATAGGACAGCTCAGAAATGCGTAAGTCTACGTATTCTAAACGAGGCAGACCATCAGCAGCTGCTGGTGTGATAAGACGGGAGTCTAATCTCGATCTCTCAGAAACAGGGACTCCGACTTACGCAGAACGAGTGAGAGCTTCACTTCCACAGGTAAGACAAGACAAAGTACCAATTACACTAGCCCCGTTAGAACATCTGAGAGATGGCACGCAGTCTAGCAGCCAGAAGACGACTAGACATGAGGAGGAAGGATGGACCAATGTTAGGCGTCGGAAGAGACGCAAACCAGATGCGGTTTTGATTAAACCGACAGAAGGTGTTGCATCTAAGGAAATCCTTAGATGCATTCGAAGCAGCGTTAACCCTGACATATTGGGCGTCAGAACAAAGGCTATTCGTGAGACTGAAGCTCGCGAAGTTTTGGTCGAGCTAGCAGCCAACCCCGAGGACAAAGACCGTTTCAAGGCTTCAATCAGAGCAGCTGTTTCAGACTAAGGCGCAGTGCGACAGCTTGTCCCGAGATCTGTAATAATGATCAAAGGGATTAACGCTACCACTGAGACGGAAGATATTAGGAGAGCGCTATAGGACTTTCTTAGAGATACAGGTGAAATAAGCATTTCTATCTCGAAAAAAGGTTTCCGCTGGAGCTACATAGCTTTTGCGAAGCCGAACCTGACGGCTGCTAAACAAGCTATACAAATGGGCCACGTAAAGGTAGGTTGGCTTAAGTGCCACATAAAAGAAAAACTGGAACCACCGAGATGCTTCCGTTGTCACGGTTATGGACATGTTGTCCGAGACTGTAAAGGACCTAATAGGGAAGCCTGCTGTAGGAAATGTGGTAAGGAGGGGCACAAAGGACGTGAGTGCAAATTCGATCCAAATTGCTGTCTATGTCAATCCCTTTCTGGAACAACACGGACTAACCACCTGCCGGGGTCAGCGAAATGCGCTGCTTTTAAACAAGCTTTAGAAAACATGAAGTGATGGTCGTTCTACTTCAAATTAATTAAGGACGCTGCAGGATGGCTCAAGAGCTGCTGTCTCATACAGCTTACGAGCATGAAGCTGGTATAGTCATCGTTAGCGAGCAATATCAGCACACTACTCTAGGCAGAGGCTGGTACACAGACGAAACAAATACGGCAGCTATCTGGACCCGAGGCCGCACAGTGGCTGTCCAAGAGTTTGGGCGCGGTGACGGTTTTGTTTGGATCAAGATCAAGGGTGTTACAGTTGTTAGTTGTTACTTTTCTCCTAATGAACGTTTCGAGTTGTTTCAGCACAAATTAAACACTTTGGAAGACGTCATCAGAGAGCTGAGACCTCGAGATTGGAACATTTTTCTTTCACTTCGATTGAAGATGTGGGTACAACAAGAACTTGTCCATTTTGTAGCGTCTGAACAAGACTTTGCGTTTGGCGTACTGGTACAGCATTACAGGCAGTATTGGGGTGTCGTTAATCATGTCAATGATACAATGGTTACTGGTGTCCATGAAGTTATCGGACAGATAAACGTTTCCGAAAAGTGGTAGTTTCTGGTCTATCCATGCATGCTCGTTTTCAGTACCGAGTATGAGGTAGGGTTTAGGTGGCAAAATGGTGAGGTTTTTGTAAGGTAAGGGTATATTCTTGAACAAAGAGTAAGGTTTTTCCTTTAAAATTGGAACTAAAATTTTAATATATAATTTAGAGGTTTTAATAAAAGTTTGAATCTTGAATAGACCCAAGTAATGATGAACGTAAAATGAAGGAATTTCATTTTTCTTATAAAGACGTCCAAGATTTGCAAAAATGTCATTTATATCATCGATAGTGATAATATTAGAATGCACTAAATTTAAATGAGCAAACAATAGAGCATTTTCTATATTAGAGGGATAATTTTGAAGAAAGTTTACATTATTAATTAAATCTTGAATATGTTGGTGGACATTGATATTATTAAATTCTTTTATGATATGATCATTGTTAGCGTTTATTACTTAAAACTTAAAGTAGAGAGCAGAGTAAGAAAGATTTAAGAGATATTGTTCGATTGTATTTAAGTCAATTAAGTGAAGGAAAGAGTGGTAGTGGGATATTATTTCAACTGGTCCCAGAAGTATTGGAAGGACCGGGTTTTGGATCAGGTGAACTTCTAGCGTTTCGTATCCGTGAAGCAAGAGTTGCAAGAGGAATTTCAGAGTCAGCGTCATTCTTGTCTTCATCCTGTAACAATGAGGATAGTCTTAGTCATCTCTTCCTTTTTACTTTATTTTTTATGAAAAGTTCCTGCAGAAGTATCTACAGTGGGTCCTTTGTCTTTACGTACAGAAACTTGTTTAAAGATTGGTTTTATTTTAGGGTCGCGAGGAGTTTTAACTTTGAGGTATTCTTTTGATGAGGCAGGTTGGGGATCATCTAATTTTTCGTTTACTTTTGAAATTACTTTTTCTTTTTGTCCTATACGATTTTGAACTGTGGAGTAGAGTTGTTTAGCAATATTTTTTGTTGTATTGGGTGATTTTGGTCTCATTTAAAGTAGGTGAGTTATCTTTGTCAAGGTGTGAAAGTATTATATTGAAAGGAGTTAATTTGGTTACTGAATTATTATTATAACACAAGACAGCAAAACTCATTAAATAAGATAATGATTTATTTGGATGATCAATTTTTAAGGTTCTAAGGAAATCTAAGAGAGTAGAGTGAAAACGTTCAACAGGACTGTTACTGTTAGAATTCCTTATAGACGTGATGTGAAGTTTAATACCATACAATTGGCAATATTCTTTTAAAAGAAGGTTATTAAATTCTTTACCAGGATCTGCAATAATTTGTGAAGGTGCTCCTAACAGGAAGTGAACTGAATTAGGGCTTGTACTACGTCAATTGCATTTTTTGAAGGTATCTTGATGGCTTGACCATATTTAGAAAAGGTTTTAAAGATGGTTAAATATTTCTTGGATTCAATATGGAAAAGATCGATGTGTACGACATCTAAAGGTTTAGCAGCGGTTGGGGTTGTTTGTAGTTTGACATGTTGAGGGTTGCGGTCGTATTTTGCACGTTGACAAACATCACATAGATTTATGTATCGATTGATATCATTGGACAGATTAGGCCAATAGAATTTAGAATAAATTCGTTTAGTTGTTTCGTTAATGCCTCGATGGGTGGTTTTTGTTTCAAGCCAATATTTGATTTCAGTAATTTTTTCACGATCTGAGAAAAGATCAGTAACAAAGGAATTTGAAATAATAATTTTAGTATGAGGGTCGAACTTTTCTTGGAGAACACGAAGTACTTTTTCTTTTATAGTTTCATTGTGGAAGTAGAGACAATGCTTTTCTGATGTATTAACATATTTTTTAAGATAATGGCAAATTTCATCATTCGATATGCTTGTATGGAAAGTCAAGATATGGCGAGTTTTACCCAAGGGTTTTTCGAGAGAGGGCAAGAATCGTGCAACAAGGGTATGTGATTCATTGATAATAATTTGACGATTATATGAATTTACTGGTTTTCCGTGATGGGGGGTGCACAAACAGGATTTTCTATTGCTGCGTGGCGTGTGTTATCAGTAAGGTCGTTAATGAGGTCTTCAAGTAGTTCGGGGTCTGGGCTAGGTAAATTATCGAGATTTTCTAAAAAGTCGGAAAGATTTTCTTGATCTTCTAAGTCAGGATTGTTAATCATGGAGATTTCGTCATCTTAAGCATGAGTTTTTTCAATTTTGATTCTTGAGAGGGCATCAGCATTTACATTAGTTTTACCTTTTTTATAGCGAATTTCATAAGCATACTGTTCAAGCGCCAGCGTACAAGGCGTGACTGTGGGTTTTTTAGACGAGAACAACCACTGGAGTGGTTGATGGCCCGAATATACGAAAAATTTTCGTCCAAATAAATATGGTCTGAAATATTTTACTGCGTAAACAATTGCTAAAGTTTCGTTTTCGATGAAACTGTGATTTATTTCAGCAGGGTTCAGAGTTCTGAATGCATAAGCAATTGGTTTATTATTTTGTGAGAGAACGGCTCCGATCGCAAAATTACTTGCATCAGTAGTGATTTCAAAAGTTTTCGAGAAGTCGGGGTAGACGAGAAGGGGTTCATTGGTCAGAATATTTTTACATTCTTCAAAGGCTTCAATAAATTCGGGGGTGTAGAGAATTTTTTCGATCTTTCGTTTCTTGAGACATTTTGTAAGGGGTGTCGTAATCTTAGCAAAGTTGTCTATGAACTTACGGTAATAGCCAACGAGACCTAAAAATGACTTGATCTCTTTAGCAGTTTTTGGAATGGGAAATTCTTTTATTGCTTTAATTTTATCTGGGTTATGTTTGATTCCTTCCCCCGTGATTATGTGTCCTAAGAAAGCTGTTCGTACCTTTAAAAATTCTGATTTATCAAGGGAGATTTTGGGAGAGTATTTTCTGAAGGATTCAAAGATAAGTTTCAAATTTTGAATATTCTCTTGGAGGCATGTTGAAAATACAGTGACGTCATCCATATAGACTAAACAGATTTTATGTTGGACGTCTTTGAGAACATTATCCATAACGCGTTGGAATGTTGCTGGGGCATTTTTAAGGCTAAATGGCGTACGAAGATACTCATAGTGGCCATTTTCTACTGTAAAGGCGGTTATTTCTGTGGAATTTGGGTCCATCTCGATTTGATGAAAGCCCTGGGCTAAATCGAGCGTTGTAAAATAATTGCAATGACCTAACTTGTCTAGAATGTCAGTTATGTTCGGGAGTGGGTAACGGTCATCTATGGTTTTTTTGTTCAAGTTGCGATAGTCTATGACTAAGCGCCACTTATGTTTTCCACTAGCGGCCATCTTTTTGGGGACAATCCAAACAGGACGACTGCATGAACTACAGGAAGGTTTGATTATCTTTTCGTTTAACATTTTCCGAATCTGATCATGAACTTCTTGTTTATGGACATAGGGATATCTGTTCGAACGAGTGTACACGGGGGTGTCATCTGAAAGGCGGATTTTATGTTTGACTTCATTGGTAAAAGATAAGGGTTGATCTAGAAGTAAAAAGACATCTTGAAAACTATTAGAAAGAGAAATAAGTTGCTGACGTTCTTCGGAATTAAGATGGTCAGAACGAATGAGTTCAGAAATATCATGTTTTGAATAAGCAACATTAGATGCTTCAGATTTCAGGTTTCAGGTCATAATGTTGAAGGGGATAAACAACAGTAGGGTATTCAAAATAATAAACTGTCTCAGTTTTATCCGAAAGATTATGGATTTCTGCTAAGGCTTGATTATTTTCAGCGATTGTGACGATCGAGGGAATTTTTAGTGTTCCAAAATTCTGTTCAGGGACATAAACTTCTTCTGAGGATATATTGGTTGAAATAGTTGTACAAACAATTCCATGGGCGTTAATTGTAATACGTCTCGTAGCATCACGGGGGTCTCGGAAATGAAGTGGTAATTGAAAATTATTACCATAACAAATTTGGTTGGAAATATCGGAAAGAATATGAAATTTTTTTAATAACATCTAAGCCTATTGAACCATCAAAATAGTTGTGAAAGTCAAATAGAATTATTTTGATTTTTTCGTCAGAATTAAACTCTGGGAATGCAGGAATTTCTGCACAAAATTAAATTAGCTTTTGACTTAAACAGGTTTTAATTATAGAATTTTTTTTAAATACTGTATCTGGAAAATAATTTTGAACTATGTCAGGACGTATTAATGATATCGAGGAACCAGAATCAATTAGTAATTTATTAATTTGAATATACGCAAGAGAGGCGGCTGAAAGGGCATTGTGTTTGGTTGGTTGTTGTCGAAACATTCTGAAAATTTTGACTTGAAGCTTCATCTTCTTGGTTTGCGTCAATTAGTGTGTCTTCAGTGTTCCATTCCGCATAATAAGGTTCGATTTCTTCGGTTTCATAGTATGGGAAAGGTTGTGTTTTTGTTCTAACTGTTCTTCTTCTTCTTCTTGATGATACAGTTCTTCGGATATTGGTCGTGGATACTGTCGAAATTGTCGACTGATACCCTGCCATTGTGTTTTAGATTGGGGAATGGTAGACACTCCGGACATAGGCATCGGTTTATAAATGGCTTGGGGTTTATAACTGGTTTGATGTTTGCTAAATACTTGAGAGTTGCGAAGGGAGTGGTTGTGGCTTGAATTGAGGTTGGGTTTGAAAATTTTGTCTTGGTTGGTAATTTTGAAAATTATAATTCGGTTGGTAACCTTGATTATTATAAATTAGTCTAAAATTTTGATTACTTGTGGCATTTTGTTGTCTGTGTCCAGTCTGTGGCTTTTGGAGAGGACGAGGTTGTATTCCTAGGATAACCTTTTGTATTCCTCATATTTCACTTGCTCATCAATAAACAAAATTGCAGATTGTAATGTATTAATTGTTGGGTTATTTCTAAGAATCGTTTCATAATGGGGTGGCAAATTCATTTTGTATTTATTATATGTTTGTCTTTCATAAAGACTAATATGACCTTTTTTCTCCTCGCCAGAAATTTCAGAAAGTTGAACTTTAGTAATTAATTTAAGATTTTAATTCAATTAATCGGTTACCAAAATCAATAAGTGTTTCTTTAGGATTGTATCTAACGTATTGAAGCTCTTGTTCAAGCGTCAGTAAATTTCTGTTATCACTAAAATTTTGAATATTCAACTGTTTAATTTGGGGCCAAAAAATAACATCGGGACGGCTATACAATAAAATATGAGCTTTGCCTTCTATTTTATTCTTTACCACACTTAATAGCAGTTTAATATGTAATGGTTCTGTAGTTGGATTAGCCTCAAATAAATTTTCAATAGAATTAAATAAATTTTGTAACATTAATTCATCTCCATCAAACAATGGTATGAATTCACAAAGGTTTCTGTCTTTTTGCAGGTCTAATTGAGCCATGGTTACTTGTTAGGTAATTAACGATTGAGCTACTGGTTCTAATTCGTCTTCTAATTCGCCAGTACTGCTTAAATGTCTAGGTCTAGAAGTCGAATATGGTCTACTCATGAACAATGCTAAAGCTAAGGGTTTATGAAGAAAATTGTTTTGATTGATTTTTCTACTGAACCTACTGAATTCAGCTTTATCAAGGTCAGATAATAGCAAGATTCTTCCTAGTTCAGCAAAGACAAAACTCTTACTAGATTTGTACCTAAACTATCTTAATATTTGTTCAAAGACAGGGTAGGCACGGGCAGTGCGGGAAATAATCGGAGTTACTTGTATTATTCCTGATCGATCTCTGGAGGGTTGATGGGGGTTGCTTGCAGGATCTGTTGTCTTCTAATGGATTTACAGTCCACCAGGTGTCACACAACGTCAGTGAGCCCGTGAAGTCAATCCTACTGTGACTGCGCCAGTTTCGAGATCTACCTTGCATCCACCAGAAAAAATATCAACGCCGGAATATTTGCGAACACTTTTTTTTTTTTAGTTTAGCAGCATCGACTGCAATGGTCATTAGCTGCTCCACTGACTTACTCGAATTTTAATGCTATCCAATTTTTCATAATTTCCAGAACAGTCCAATATGCTTTAGGGAATTTAGACAAATCTCTATGTGTCTTGGTTGTGTGAGGCATTCTGACATGGTTCCACGCACGCCAAACGTTTCCATTTGAAGACTGACAAAAGGACATTCGGAGAGAATATGACGAACTGTTAGAACTTCATGGCAGTATTGACATTTTTGTGGGTCATCTCTTGTAAAGATATTGGAGTGGGTTATAGCTGTGTGCCCCATTCTGAGTCGGTGGAGGCGAAGTTTATCTATTCCATTCATTTTGCCATGCGTGTCTTATACTATCCAATATATGTCTTTTTTGTTCCTCCAAATTTATTTCTGGGACATCTATATTGGAAAGAGACGCTGCTTGTCGGGCAGCTGCATCTGCTTCCTCGTTCCCAGGAATTTGGCTATGTCCAGGCACCCAAATAAATACAACATGCTTACCCCCGGTCTCGAGAGCTTTAAGTTTTTCTAAACTCATTTTCACTAGAGGATCTCTTGATGTGGGGTTCTTTAGTGCTGTAATGGCTGATAGTGAATCACTAACTACTAGTGATAGTGTTTTATCCATTGCCATCTCGCAGTACCTGCCAGATGGCGTATTGTTCTGCCGTGTAGATAGAGGCCCATGGCGAGAGAGACCACAAATGGGGGGTTCCGTTCACCACTATAGAACAGCCGACACCAGTATCTGTTTTGGAACCATCCGTGTATTGAGTATTTGGATATGATATCCTGGAAAGCAGCTCTAATGAGTTCATGAGGCGTGTTCTGTTTATCGATGTTTGTGAGTTCAAGACGCTCTTCCGGGATTGGTATGAGCCATGGCGGCGATTCATTTTTTCCAATTGGATAGACAGGATGGTGTACTATGTCAAGCTGGTTAGCTGCCTCATGTGCTCTTACCGTCAGGGGTCTTGCGATGGTAGGTCTATTCATATAGGAGTAGTCATCAGTAGTGATAATATCAAAGTTACGATGTTGTGGGAGTGCTCTGACAGACGATGCGTATGATATTGCTAGCTTTTTCCGATGTAATTCTAAAGGTTCGAAACCTGATTCGCAATACAAGCTACTCACAGGTGTTGTGGGGAAGGCTCCTAGACAATAACGAAGGCTCAGCTTATGTACACGATCGAGCAACTTTAGAAGAGAAATTCTTGCAGATGCATATGCAACACAGCCATAATAAATACGGGATAGAACCAGACTTCTATATATTTTAAGTAAGACTCCACTGTCTGCTCCCCAGCGGGTAGAGCTTAAACATTTTATTATATTGAGGATACTTTTGCACTTTTTGACAGTATTTGTGAAATGTTCTCGCCAGTTTAATTTTGAGTCAAACGTCAGACCTAAAAATTTGATGGATGGTAGACATGCAATTTGCTGATCGTTTAGTGTGAGAACAGGATCAGAATGTGATTTTCGGAGCCGATAGTTAGTTTTTGTTTTGGATAGAACAAAACCCTTTTTTTGAGCGGCCATGTTGATTGCATTAATAGCAGATTGCAATCGACTGGTTATGTCTTCAATGGTATTTCCTGCTGACAGTATACAGAGATCATCAACATATAAGCATTTGCTGATACCTGAGTTGACATATTCTGCTATATTGTTTATAGCAATATCAAACAGTGTGCAGCTTAGCGTAGATCCCTGAGGATTCCATTTTCAAGGACACGACTCCCAGAGAGGCTGCTTCCTACCCGCACGCAAATGAGACAATCTGTCAGGAAGGAAGATACGAAACGCGGTAAATTGCCTCGAAGACCCCAATTATGCAATTGCGATAATATATCATATCGCCAAGTCATGTCAAATGCCCTCTCTATATCAAAAAATACCCCAACTAAATGCTGCCTATTTTGGAAGGCATTTTGTATAAGGTTTTCAACGTACACTAATTGATCTATCGTTGATCCATTCTTCCGAAAACCAGCTTGATAGTGTACGATGAGATTGTTGGTCTCCAGGCACCAGGATAGTCGCTCATTAACCATTTTCTTCAAGATTTTAACAAGGCAACAGGTGAGACTGATCGGTCTGTAGCTTGATGGAATCATTGGATCCTTTTCCTCTTTGAAAATTGGTATAACAGTGGCTTATTTCCAGGTAGAAGGATATTCCCCATCTCTTCATATTTTATTGAATATTTCAAGTAGTGCGAGCTTAAGATGATGTGGCAGGTGAGATATCTCATAGTTTACCTTATCTGGGCCAGGCGCGGACTTTTTTGCATCTTTCAAAGCTGCTTATATATATACGAGTATATATAATATAATATATTATATATATATATATATATATATATATATATATATATATATATATATACTCGTATATATATATATATATATACTCATATATATATATATATATATATATATATATATATATATATATATAGTTTCTAGGTCCACATTGTATCCACCAGAAAAAATATCAACGCCGGAATATTTGCGAACACTTTTATTGGAACTTATAATATTACATCGGCTATAAGACGACCAACTGCGAGATGCGTTATTGTTCATTGAATACAAATGCTCTCGGCAAGTGCTTTTCTTGCATTTTCTTTATCAGCATAGATAATGCATCTCGCATAACAATTCCTTATATAATTTGCGTCTTAGTAAATGAAAAATAAAAATAATCAATATACGGTGGAGTCATTATTATATATATATATATATATAATATATATATAATATATATATATATATATATATATATATATATATATATATATATATATATATATATATATATATAATTATATATATTGACTCCACCGTATATTATATATCTATATATATATATATATATATATATATATATATTTTTGTTTTTGTTTTAGGGGGGCATAATGCCTTCATATTAAAACTGATCAAACTGATCAACCATTAATTTTCCTTTGAATTCTTACAAACTAATACTTATCACTAAAGTAAATCCATCGATGTCCTCTAGATTACGTTAACACTAAAACTACAAATCCGTGCACATGCTCTGCTCTATGCACCAAAGCACTACACTAATTCGTATGGCTTGGTTCTCTTCAATCATCGGACAGCGTTGTGGTTGTCCAGTAGCTGAAGAGCTTCTGCGTTTGGGTGGTGATGGAGCCTTTCTTCATGCCTGGCCGCCATTCTCTTGATCTCGTCGACTACCAGAGGTATATTCAAATCGCGATGAATATCCTTATCACGAATGTACCAAAGGGCATTAACAATAGCTCTTAAAACTTTATTTTGGAATCTTTGTATAATCTTGATGTTAGAATCTTTGGAACAACCCCACAGTTGACAACCGTAGAGCCAAACAGGTTTGAGAATCTGATTATAGATCATGATTTTGTTATAGAGGGACAGTTTTGAGGATCTTCCCAATAACCAGTAGTATTGCTTGTAGCGAAGATTGGGTTCTTCCCGCTTTTTTTTGATGTGATGTTTCCATTTCAGTCTTGTGTCAAGGGTCATACCTAGGTACTTAGCGTTAGCTTCTCGTGGTACGGTGGTCCCATTAACGCTTATTGGAGGAGGATTTATCTGTCTTCGGTTAGAAAAGCAGACATGGATCGATTTTAATTCATTTAGTTTGATTTTCCACTTTTGTGACCAAGTCACTAATTCGTTGGCAGCTGTCTGAACTTTGTTACTAGACAAAGCAAGATTTTTGTCAGTTGCATTCAAAGCTGTGTCGTCTGCAAAGGTTGCAACCGTTACATCCCTCATCGTTGGAATATCACAAATATACAATAGGTATAATATTGGGCCTAGGACACTTCCTTGAGGTACTCCAGCTTTGATATCCATAAGGTCAGAATACTCATTTTCTTGCTTGACTCTGAAAGTTCTATCAGAAATATATGACCTGATAACTTCTACATATTAGTTAGGAAGGAGTATTTTAAATTTGTTGATGAGTCCTTCATGCCAGACTTTGTCAAAAGCCTGGGCGACGTCTAGAAATAATGCAGTGCAATATTCTTTCTCCTCCAAAGCTGATTCTATGATGTTCGTGATGCGATGAACTTGATCAATGGTGGAGTGCTTATCTCTGAATCCCAATTGATAATCAGGGATCGAACCATTATTTTCAATAAGTGGCTCAAGTCATTTGAGTAGCAGCTTCTCAAACAATTTTGAAATAATAGGCAACAGTGATATGGGTCTATAAGATTTAACTTCATTTGGTGGCTTTCCTGGCTTGGGAATCATCAACACTTCTGCGACTTTCCATATTTCAGGTACGTATTTCAACCTAATGACTGCGTTGAATAGGTCTGTCAACATTACTATACCTTTTTTCGGTAACTGTTTCAGCACTTCTCCAGTGATGAGGTCAAATCCTGGGGCCTTTTTTGGATTGAGGGTGGTCATGATATCGGTGGTCACTCCTTTGGGGGTAACGAAGGGAATGTCTTCCAGAAGATTGCTAGCGACACCTTCAGGAATCGTTTCAGAGTTCACCTCATTTGGTTGGAATGTTGACGCTAGATATTCTGCGAATAATTTTGCTTTTTGTTTGTTGTCTCTAGCCCATGCTCCAGTATCACTTCTTCTTATGGGAGTATTTGATGTGATTGGTCGTTTGACTCTTCTTGCTGCTTTCCACAGAGAATAACCAGAATATTTACGATCAGTTAACGATTCTGAGTAATTGTTAAAAGATTTATTGTTAAGTTGTTGAATTTCTCGCTTCAGCTTTTGCGTTTTGTTATTAAGAATATTTTTGTCTACTGGATCTCTCGAAAGTTGCCATTTACGCCGGGCCCTCCGTTTTCAGCCACTAATTCTCTTATTTCTGTCGGATAGTTATTTCCTTTAGTAATATGAGTAGATGATTTAGTGCTATCGAATGCAGCATTTTGGATGATTTTCACGAACTTTTCGGCTTCAAAATCTAGTTGTTGATTTGTTTTCAGGCAAACATTCAGATTGATATTATTCTCAATTTTATGTCTGAGGTTATCCCAATCAGTGTAATTATTGACCAGCATAGGGCGAGATTCTTTCTTAATTATTGTTTCGCTGAGAGTAATTATAACCGCAGAATGGTCTGAATCCATATCAAAATTTTCTTCAACCTCCAAAAAATTGGGAGAAACTTTCTTTGTTATGAAAAAGTATAACAGATTGGGTATTTTGTTGACATCCGTTGGCCAGTAGGTGGGCTTACCTGAAGAGTGATATTCACATCCCAGCTCTCTGATCGCATTACACAATTCTCTACCCTTAGTAGTGGTTAGTCTTGAGCCCCAGTCAACGTGCTTTGCATTAAAGTCTCCTCCAATTAAAAATCTTTCACCTGCTTGTTTGAGAAATTCTTGGTAGTAAATATATACATATATATAAACTTAAATGACCGATCCGTTAGGATTAGTTTTTAAAAAAAATTATTTTGCGAGAAAACCGAATTACAAGATGGTCGTCTTTTTGATTCTAATTCTAAACTAACTGTATAATAATGAAAATACAATGGCTTGAAGGTACATTAAGATAAGCAAATATCATATTACATAGGATGAGTGATGCACACTGCACCAAGGTAAAGTCCGAGAAATGCTGACTGAGATGTTCTTCCTCTGACAATGATACATAACTCCTCCACCCCTAGAAGGAAGCTTCTCCTGGAAGTTGAACTTCTTTCTTCTTATCTCTTGTAGTAGGTTTCACTGCTTCACCCCTAGTACGTCTTGTAGGATTCGAACCTGTGCTCCTCGCTTCCGCTAGTTCGATGTCGACTTCTAACTTTGCTGTTTGCTTGATTTTCTATCTTTTATATACTGGGTACACAATAGCAATCGAAGATATTAAGTATAACAAAATGGCCCAAATACTGGGTTTTCCAAAATTTTGCATGGAATTATATTCATAAATTGGCATAATTGAATTGACTTGAAGTTCTGGTAATTTAAGCGTTTTGAGAATAATTTCTGTGTCTGGAATATTTTCTTTTAC